>JARHVA010000923.1:2513750-3815000 GCA_037957365.1 Torreya grandis
TGTCATTAATGAGTGGTTTCCATCAATGACAAAGGGGGAGATTGTTTAGAATGTGTTCTAAGGTATTCATGAAGTTTTCATTGATGTCATTCTATGTTGACATTGTTGTTCTTACTCTTGAGTTCATAAGTCTTACTTGGAGACCTAGTAAGAAGGCATAGGCCTAGTAGCATGATGAGGTGAGGAGTATGAGACTTGGGAGTTTATGGATGGTATTATGTGATAATTATATGAGTGTATTTTATATGTGGATGAGGTACTATGAGAATTTCAATAAGTTTCAAGGCCTAATCATGATCTAATCATGACTAGCAGTATAAGGCCTAGTGTACAAAGTGACCTATAATGGCATAATGAGGGGTTAATATCATATCCAAAGGTTCCATAGATATTTATATAATTTATATATGTATTATAGGTTATTTTAAATTTTTTGACAAATTTTTAGATCATTACTTGAAGAAGAAAGCATGAAAACTGGTGATAAGGTCCTCTGTATGCACATAATAGGGTGTTACAGATTCGAGAAGAAATTTCCTGTGCTCCTTAGCATGTGAAACCTTTTCATGAGATATTTATCACTTCATGTAAGTTTTTTAAGGTCCATATATTTATTTTCCTATCATTTTTTTTGTATTTGGGGGGCAATCCTTTATAAATGATTGCTAAGAAGGGAAACCAGTCAAAACCCTCCTAAAACCCTCATAATGACCCAATAGGAAATTTCTTGTCATTTATGGCTCAAAATGGTTTTTTTTATCTATTTTTATGTTTTAAACATGTAAATTATTCTTCAAATTTTCTCCAAGTGGCTTTTTTTTGTCTTGACAATGAGTAAAAGCTACAAGAAACCCCTTGTTTCTAGGAATTTTGATGTAGCAAGTAGGGTTGACCAGGTCAAAGCATGAAAATGGATGGAGGATGATGGGTAAGACTTTTATTTTATTCCCATTAAAGTTTATAAGTATTTTTATACCTAAAATGTGGTAAATTTGTCATATAAGATGACCTATCGCTAAACAGGCCTAATAGGCAAGATAGTGAGAAAACTAGGCAAGAATGAGAATGAGATTAGGGATTAGCTGCAGAGGTCCAGGGATGGATAAAAATTCATGTGTTAATTATTAAACACATATTAATAATATCCCTTTGGTTTATAATTTTTGATGATTCCCATACACAATCAAAAATTTGTCATCAAAATGGTTTGTCTAACATAGTGAAGTCTATGTAGAGTGAAGTTGTGAGATTGGTCTGTAAGACCAATATTAATATATAACAATGAAATATATATTTTAAAATATTATATGAGGATTATTAAGGTTAATTTAAACCCATTTTAATATCATAAAATTTTTTACATGGGTGTTCTAAGGCTTAGTTTTCATGACTGTGTTTTTGGCACTACAAGCAATTTTTTGTGTGTGAGTGAAAATGATGTTACTAAGTCATTTTTCACTAATTTGAAGGATAAAATTACCATGAAATTATTTTATATGAATTAATTATAACACATATTTATTCATGATATACTCCTATGAAGGTATGAAAAGTCAAAATATTTTGACTGGGTTCTTAAGGCCTGTGTGCAGTTCTGAGTAAACTTATGAAGTTGATCAGTTTGGGGTCTTTTGCCCCATTTGATGAATTATAATGAACATGATGTTGAACCTGAGGTAATTCATATTATATCCATGTATTTTTTTTTGTTCATGTGTCAAATTTGGTTGTATGCATTAGATTTTCTAGATAGACTTTTTGGCACTAAGAAGACCTATTTGTGAGTAGACCTAATTGGGTGGTTCAAGGAATGAAAAGATCCAAATGGTGTTGGGGACATAATTTGAGATTATTATGGGTATATTAAATTTAAATTTAAATTTTTTAATCCATTTTTTGAGGCTCAATTTTTTCCAAGGAGGTCTAAGTGAAACGTGTGCTTAGAGAAGGCATACTTACATTAGGTCTATATTAGTCCTAATGGTGGTTTTGGCCCTTAAGGGTAATTATTGACCTATGTAGTGATTTTTTTACTGTTTAAATGTGTGTATTGATATATTTTAAGTGTTATACAAGTGTATTAATATTCTTTGCTAACCAAGATGGGTATGAGTAAGAGTCAAGTATAAAGATAATGCCTAATAGGCCTATTTTGACTAGTAAGAGAATTAAGCAAGTAAGCAAAGGATATAAAATTTTAAGGAATAGGTAAAGGGATTGAATATCATCAGATATGTATGATTAATATTACATTAATATATAATTATGTGTATATCGGTGTTGATCAAGGTCATTTGACCTAATTCTGCCAAGAAAAGGGCTAGTTGAGCGAGAAGGACTAATAGGTTGTTTAAGAAATAAAGAAGTGTGAAAAGAAAAAAAAGGAGGTCATCTTCGGTTGAGTGAGAAAAAAGTGTCCAATTTTGATCAAATATTTAATGTATCTGATTTAGTGCTTGATTACCTAAGGGGTTGGATCCTCCTTATAGGTTGAAGCTTGCTAAAGGACTAGTTGAATTGGTTCTTGACTAGTGAGGGGTTGGTGTTCCTAGTGGGGTAGATGCCTCAATAAAAGTTTGATCCATTTCTTATAGGATAGTATTCAAAGTGGTGTTTTATTGGGTTTTATCCCCTATGAGGGTTTCCACATATATCTTATGTTCATGTGTTGTCTTTCCACTTATTGCTCATATGAATAATTGTTTATGCATTACTATATTTCTAGATCTATTTGATTGATTAAGTGAATGATATATGGGATTGAAATAAGAGCTTGTACATTGATTCACCCCCCCCCTCTTAGTGGTTATACTTCCAACATATGACTATAATTTAGTTCAATTTAAGTAATAAATGCCATTAATATTAAAGGGGATGACAAACCACGGTTCACGACTAGACATAATAGACATCGATAATCCAAAATGAATCCAAACAAGGTTTAAAATAGAGTGCATTTTTTCCAATGGGATGATACTCTTCTTGTAGGCAACCATGATAGCCATATTATAAAACCTATCCACTACAACAAACACAAAGCGATTCTAATGTTTTTTTTAGGTAGTCCAATCATAAAATATGTGTTGATTAATTCTATATACACCTATATTTTTCACTTACTAATTATTTCTATTGCAAGACTCATCAGTGTATCAATATCCCTAAGTTTAGATTCTAATGAGTGTCGTGGGATAAGGTGGGTCAAATCATGGTACTTTGTGAGAGATTATTATATGATCACTTTTTACACATGCTTCAAATAATTATTATGCTATATGATCTGTCTAGCCTCCTATATTATTATAGTGTATCAATCTAGGCCAAGTTTGTTTAAACAATTGATAGGTGTTTAACCCTAAATTTGAATGTGGATCTTATTTGGGTAGATAGGGTTAATAATATAGAAATGACAATTCAAAAGGGTGATAATCATATCTACACCAGGCAAATTAAATGCTAGACTCAAATACAACATATGCTAAAAGGAGGAAGTAAAACTATGCTAGCTATAAAAATGAAAAGAAATAAAGTACTCAAATAGTTATAATGCTAACATATTATATCTAGAACTATAAGGAAGTATATTAGAATAAGATTCTAGAATAGTCATCAAATTTTAAACTAAGTGCCTCTGAAGCTGTGGATACTAGTGTTAGCCTTGTACATTAGCATCCACGCTACTATCTGAATCAAACATAGGTGTCTTATATAAAATACCTGATGGAAAATGATGAAACCACCTGGATGTTTATGGGTTTGTCTTTGCCTTCACTCTGGTGTATTCATATTTCGATCATGGATTGTCACTCTTTCTAAAATTGTAAAAATCCTAGTTCTTCACCTTCATAGTGATCTTGGGAAAAATGGGTTAGTGGGCTCATGGTGTTGAGCTATCCCAAAGAACCTATATCAATCAAAAATTCCTACACAGCCAATACTCCAAAGAGGGCCTCAGAATTATGTAGTTATCTCCTACATGTTGGCTTATGTGTGAATTATGCAATATGTGAAAAATATATACAATAATGACCTAGCTTATAACTTAAAATTAGGTCCTTGGGTTACTCCTTTATTACTTCAAACATGTGTATGTTATATCCCTCTTAATAATATGAAAATAGGAGAAAATATGGAATCTTTGTTTGATCGAGTGCTTGATTGAATGTTTTTATATGTTACCTTGTTTTGTGCTAGGTTCTCCTAGGGGAGGAGTGAATGAGGTGTGATTGTGCTTATATACCACTCCTATCAGGAAAATATCTCAAATTAAATCACTTAGACTAACCATTAGGATACATTTCATTTACAAATTAGATGACTTTAGGGCATTAGACACTTACATTAGGGTAGGACACTAGCATTGATGTAGGTGTCTGAGACTGACACCTATGTTCTAGCAATTAGAAAATAGGTACAGGCTCAAAACTTATAGGGGCATAATATAATCATATTTTAATAATTTTGGGAAAGATAGTAGGTCTAGGTCATTAACACAAGACTAGTTGGCCAAGAGATAGGCTAAGGGGCACAAGATAGAGTAGATGCGAGACTTTTAAAAGTGGGAAGGGTCCAAAACTAAGATGAGCAGCCAAGGTATGAGTTTGCCAAGTGTACAAGATCAAAGTGATATATGATTCATAAATATTGTCTACAAAAAGTTACTTTAATGAGTCTGACTAATATATATAGGGTGCTTGAATATCATTTTTATAGCAGTACAACACCATTCCACTATTTGTGCACAAAAACCTTCCTCTGACAGAAGAGGATTGGCTATGGTATACAAGCTTACACATTTTGAGGTCTATGTTTTCACAAGGTCTTTTTAGTCTTAAAGAGAGAAGTTTCCTATCAGCGTACACCTAATATTTGGATTCCCCAATTAGAATACTTATGTCTTATTATTTACATCTTTAGCTTCACCTACAACATCTTTCATAAAGTTACACTTGAGCCAATGGGGATATTGATTCACTGATATGTCAACCCAGGTTAAGTACATATCTTCCTAAACTCTTTATTTTATTTATTTTGGTAGATATATATATATATGCTAGAGCATTATGTTTTTGTATTCCATGCTTATATTAGTATATATTTGTAAGTATATGTTATCTTTGAATTTTGTTACGACCTTTATTATATACCTCTTGGTTACAATCCCTGTTTAGATTGTTTTTTCTATTCATCTCTTTTTACATGTAATAATGCATTAATCATGTGTGGATTCATTTTAAGATTTTTAGTTGATTCCTTTTTATCTATATGATCAAATCTATCATGAAAATCAATATAGTTATTTCCCTTATTAGCATCCAAAGTAATTATACATTCCACTATGATTATGTGAAACTAAAAAAAATTAGAAATCATATATTAAACCCTAATTAATAAAAATAATCCCTAAGGGAGAAAAATATAGGTTTGTTACACTCAAAACAAAGATTGAGTTCACAAGAAAATTTTAACTCATTTTGATTTTAAGTTATCTAAACAAGTATAAAACACTTGAAAATCATATTGTATATGATATAATATTGCACATACAAATATGAATGTAATATAGAAGTTTATTCAACTTACTATGTTTATAAATGACCAATAGAAAAGGTACATATCTAATTTTATATTTTGTGTTACTTAATCCTTCTGTACAATCCACTGAAATGATATGAAATTTCTTTGTGATTATTTAGCTCAGGAAACCAACAGTTAAAATCTATCAAGATGCTTTCAAAAAAGACCCAGACACATGTAGTGACTGGGGCCATCCACTATTTGTTGGTAATAGCTTTGTATGATTTTATTCTCTATTATGCCACAAATTATTGTGCCTTTTTGTTTAGATTATTTATATACGATTTTTTTACCCTTTATCTTGTGTGTAGATCATGATTTTATCTTCCTTTACCTTGAAAACCTAGCTCTAGTTTTGACACCAATTTGACATGAATTAAAGGGGTAAAACATGGGTTGGATAGCCTCAACCACTCCCCACTGAATGATTGAGCATTGATTAAATTTTGATCCTTCAAATAGGGATCAAATTATATGCAATTATCCCACCTATGTGTGTGTGCTCAATTATGTTCTACTAGCATGGAATGCAAATCTTTAGATTTTGACAATTAATAATATGCAACTTTGAATTTGTGTTAGTGTTTTAACCATGATTTGGGACTATAACTTTGAGGGGTTTCAAAATTTAATGTTTTTAGAATAGTGTCTCAAGGATATACAAGTAGATCTCTCAATGTGCAAGTGGATTTTCAATATGATTTCCAAGTGAGTAAGACCTTACACTTGTCTTGTATTTATAGGTGACCCTTTAATATATGTTTGTATCGAGCCTAAAATAGTGGATATGTGCATGAACTATCATTATGACCAACCAAGTCTCAAATAGTGTATATGTGCATGAACTAACATCATGCCCAACTGAATCTGTATTAATTTGAAAATAATCACTCATGGAGGGTAAAATCAAGTACATATCCCTACATATGCCCCCAAAATTTTTCTAAAGGCTAAGGACCCACAAGAAAGGGGCACAAATGCCACAAAATATAAGACTAAAGAGCCACAGACAAGGTGAAGGGGCCACACACAATAGAAAATAATAACTAGCCTATCATGTAAAGGTAAAATCATTGATGAAGCATTAAAAAGGTGAAAACAAGTCTACATTATCCATATATGTTAGTATTACATCATGGTCAAGGATCATATCCATGTAGCAATGTGTGAGATTTGAGTAACAAGTAATACATGTGTAAGTAATATATGTAACTCAACATGGTAAATAGGTCTTAGAAAGATATAACCTATGATAATGTAACATGTGAAAGTAGATGCTCCCAACATTGGGATGGCCCTTTGGTATATGAAAGGTCCAACATCTACATGCCCATATATGATCAATATGTCCTGTATCACATTCATATACCTCATGAAATGCATTTGTATGAAAAATAATATGTCATATACCAAACATGTAATAAATAACACATGAAAATAATGTATTCTAACAATTATTGTCATTCTTAGGTCTTGATTTTTTTAAAATATTTGAATGCTTTTATATTTTATTTATTTTCTTATATTTTTGAATTTATTATATACAAAAGTACTAGCCAATTATCCTAGAAATGGGATAATCATGGGAGGTACACGTATCATATGGTACATGGGTTACCTTTTACAAATAAAAAGTAACATGTGTAGATGTATCAAAATATGAAAAGGAATAAGGTGTTGTAATATAACCATCATCATCATTGCTTATAAAACCATGTAACTAACCAAATATATCATTAATGGGAGGTGTGTACAAAGGAAAGCACAAGCTAACCAATTATATCAATAATGGGAGGCATGTATGCATAACCCTTGACATGATATGAATGAATGACTTATTATGAAGAGGAAGTGCCAAATGTATATGCCTCTGAATCTAAATAAAAATCATATGTTTTAATTTAACCATCTGAATAATTGCTCATATACCGATGTGATCATGTCCATTTTTATGTAATAGAATAAAATGTAATTGCATGTACTAGTGATGAAGCACTCTGAATAACCTGTGGTGCCTTAAGAGAATAAGACCTCTTTTTAGGTGGCACTTTATTCTTTGGAGAATGAATTATGATCTTTGAAATTACATGATTATTCCCATGTGTAACCATATCATGTTCATAGATAGATGGAGAAACTAATTATGTAATATGCTCATGTGTAACTAGATCATGCTAATAAATAGATGGAGAAACTAATGCTATGATATTCTCTTGAATAGTTATGTAGACTATTTCATTACCACATTATTTAATGTATGTAGAAACTAACTATTCTTTAGGAGGGGTAAATACCATGGTTCCAAAGGATATTAATATTTGATTCCTATAATTTTGACCACTTATGCATTGTAAAAGGTATTTTTATAATCATTTTATCTAAGGGCATCCTAATAGCATATCAAAGACCCATATGCTTGGTAGAACTAAGAATGAAGTGGGCACTATGAGAAATCCAACTTGTAAATGTTGTACTTTATGCCCAAGAGTATTATGTGTATAAATATAAAATGATTTAACAACTATATAAGTATGTTATAAATCTTACTCTGTACAACTAAGATAATAGAGAAATGTTATGGTGCCTGCATTTTTGCTTGATCCGTTGTCTATCATAACACTATGTATGGATTGATTATCATCATATACTCAAATTAAGAGTGCATGTCTATCTAAATCATGATAAAAAATTTCACTTTCATTAAATATAATCATAGGATGTGATGTTTGTTTGCTTGTAACTCTACCAATGATGCTATCAAGTGTATGCCCATATGCATAAAAAAGAGGATGAACATTTTATGCACAATGTAATTTAGGATTATCATTGTTATTTGTTGCTTCATGATTTGGAAAAGGATATTTGCACATTTTTTGAGCTTTGAATTTTCATTTAATCATGACCTATCCTTATTAATAGGTGTGCCAATATCAATAATGTTATCATCAATGAGATCTTGAATCTTATGTTTGAGCTTGAAACATGTGTTTTTGGAATGCCCAATATATTGATGATAGTCACATTATGAATTTTATCAAAAATTTTAGATTATGGTTTAGACATGCCGACTTCCAATGTTAGAGGAAGAATGATGAGATTGCATTAAATTAGCTTTTGCAACAATACACAAGGATGTGATAGTTCCTTGATGGAGCTTGTAATTGAAGTTTTTGAATTGGTTCTCAAATAAAATCAATCGTTATTTTAGCTTCACTATTGTTTTCATTGGGTTTTATATTATAATTTGGCTTAATTTGAAACTTGACAATTAAAGTAGAAGGAGCATTCAATGTATGCTTGAGCTTGTTCAAAGTAAGTAGTTTGACCTCACGATCTTTGACTATATGTGATAATTCATCAAAAGGTTTGAACTTATCAAACATAATTGAATATTGGAGTGGAGATTAAAAACTTTGAGTGAAGATATATTGGAGCTCATTATTAGCCTTTTGATTAGTCATTTTTTCTTGCATAGTCTTATATCTTAGAACATATTCATTGATTGTTTCATTAGACCCTTGGTTGAGATTTTCAATTTGAGCATATGATAGTTCTTCACCAATGTTGATAGAAAAGTGTGTTGAAAACCAATTTTATAAAGGATTGAAAGACTTTACTGATTGAACAAGAAAATCATAAAACCATATAAGAACATATTATTTGAGACTTCTTAGAAAAATATTTATCAATAATTTATCATTATCTGCATAGTCTAGACAAGTTGCATGGAATACACACAAATGTTGTTCAGGATCACCTTTGACTTCATATAAAATAAGCCTAGGAGCCACAAAGCTAATTGGTAATGGATACTATGTAATTTGGGGCGCCAATGGGTTATATAGTAAGGAACATGAATCCATGGAAGGGTTAGCATGAAAGAAGTTTGTTCAAGTTGAGATAGCTTGTAAGGTAAGAACTGAATGCTCAAAAGTATTATTTATAGAGATAAGTGGGGGAGTATAAGTAACATGAGTAGGCATAGGCATGGATATTTTTTAGAAACCAATTGATGTTTTCAAACCAAGTGATAATGCTATGGAAGTAACTAGAGGTGTATAAGTAGCAATGGATGTAATAGTGGAAGTGGCGACATTGGAAAGATTAACTTGGGACCCTTTATTTTTTTAATCTCTAAAATATATATAAGAGTGGGTTAACCTTTTTTGGATGTGCATGAATATAATTCATAAATTTGCTTCATCGGTTTGAACAAATCATTCTAAAATATTGGGTTATGAAATAAGAGCCATGATGCATCCTTCAAGAGGATGTGGAATAAGCAATGGAAGATCCTTTGAAGCTGGATATTTGAGAAAATATATAATATATGCTTCCTCTTATTCCCAATTCATTTCATATTTAACAAAAGTTATCTTTATTGGAGAAGAATATTGACATGCAATAATAGTGCAATCATATGTAATAAGAAGGTCATGAGATTAAACATTGTTTAATGTAGCTTCTTGATTAACTTGACATTGAATCCATGTACAAACATAATGAATAACATGTTGACAAGTAATAAAATATGTAACAAAAATTTCATAATCTTATATAACATATGAAAGAAAGACCCCATTATGAATACAATACAATAAAAAAAAAGGTATAAAGGGTGATTGATCTAGGCAAAGGTTTGAATGATTTTATAGACTCTCAAATATACTTTTTCATTCATAGAATAGTGTCAGCCCAATATTTCAGATCACTAACTATAGAGGCTAAACCATGTCGATAGCTGATTATCCTATCTCTAAGGGTATGGTGAGAGTAACTTCCTTGGGTGATATGTTCCTCTCAGGTTCACCATAAATAAAACAAATAAAAGAGGTTTATTATGGTATAAACAAGGGACCATAAAAATTTATAATATATCATGAGGTATGAGGAAACTAAGCTCTATGTTTAGTGTTGTATAATGGCTTGAGTATTGAGGTGGTACCCCTCACACCATAATGTCTGTAAAATAGATCACCATTTAACTCATAACAATAGTCATTAAGTTTTTTTTATAACTAATAAAACACAATTTTGAAAAACAAGCATCAAACAATAAAAAGTAAAGAGAAAAAAATAAAAATATTTTTGTGGATAGAGATCAACAAATTTCAACATGAGGTAAAAAAGAATAACTTCAGTGTTGGCTTTTATCAAATGTGACAAGACAATTTCCTTAGTGTCGGATTAAGATCCAAGGTTGAAGAAGCATGACTAGTAATTTTGGATTTTAGATCCAAATTTGATGGTTTTTTCTTTCAGTATCAAGAATTTACATAAATTTATATGAAATATTATGACAAAAATCAAACAAATAACAAGTAGTGTTATAAATAAAATACAAGTTCCCCTAGATGTTTAATATTATTTCTTATTTAACAATTAAATGTTACAAGCATTAAATTATTGAAAAATTATTAAGATCTAAAAAATATATAGAATCTAAATATGAAATATAAAATTTTACCAAATTTAAAATGAGCTATAAATAATAAATTGACAAGCAGATTGATGAAATCACAAACTATTTCATCCAAAGCCAATAAGTAACACTTTTTCTGCTCCATGAACTAGTTTTATGTGTATTTAGGTGTGATTTAAGAACTTCTAACTTATTACTATATTTACACATTCTATGAAATTGTTGCTAAGGTAAAATATAGGATATAATTTGAGTTTTTCTTAAAATTTCAATGTGTTTTGGATTTTCCCTTATGTTTTAACATCTCTTCAAAAGTAGATATGATATATTACAAAACAATTCATATCAGTCATTGAAGAATGAATGTTGAAGTTTTGAAACAAAGATTCAACAACAAGATTAATTTTAGAGCATTTTGAGACACTTTTGGTTTTGATCCAAACTATTTTGACTTTAAAATTGTCATACAAATTTAGTGCTAGAATAACTTCAAACTAATCTAACTTGGAATTATATGAGAATTTAGTGCCAGATAAATCCCGATTATTTTGAAACATATTATAGTTTTATGTGACCACATGACATGTCAATAATTTAAAAGTATCAAATGGTAATAGTACTCTATTTTTGAAAATTGAACAAGTGCCATTAGGACTCCACAAAGGAAATGCAGGTGATTGGATGTTGACAGTTGTAAATATTTAGCAAAGAAGAGTGAAAGCTTGAAGCAATCAAATCAATTTAGTAATCTCCCCAACTATCCCCTAGATATTTGGGATGAGTAACAATATAATATTAATAGGAATTTTGAACAAAACACTCTCCCATGTTTTGTTCCTAAACAAATGAGATGAGTAGTACAATATTTGAACTTGAGTCTTTAAGTTCATTATTTTCCCACACCTATATTTTGATAAAGGAGATAAGTAGTTAAATTATGTTAGGATTTCATTTATAAATAAAACTCCCCATAAATATAGGTAGACAATCCTATAGTCTTAGAAGATTGACCTAGTAGACTGATAGTGATGTACTATAAATATAACTTTCAAACACTCAAATGTATGTTGATTTTTGAACATCATAATTTTGAATACAATACAACTGCAAGTTTATAAGTACTTTTGGTAATATCTTTGTGATTAATTTCAATTCCAATCCAAGGGAGGAGCAAGGGTCCACTCAGCCAAGGAGGAGGAATGTTTCAGTGGTATTTTTAGAATAAATTTATTCTTGTCACTTGATAATTTCTTTCCAACAAAACCATTTTTTAATCTGTAGGAAGTATGCATGTGTATGTGTCTAGTTCTTAGAGTTGACTTAGCATTATGCCAAGTTTACCTTTTCTTATATTTTTAATTGGTTGAAATATGAATACATGTTTGATTTACTTTCAGAAATTTTTGTTCTAAGAAAAACATTATTAAGAAAATATCTTAATTTTCCCTATTGTATATAGCCTTGCACAATGCCCTAGATTGAATATTATTGAATCAAATTGAAATATTAATGACACTTGTCACATATATGCAAACCTAGATCAAATTGGATTTATGTTGACTATGCAAGCTAACTATTGATGAAAACTAGATGGAAAGACTTGTGAACTATGTCGTAACCAAAATTAGGATTTCAAACATGTTGGGATAAGGATGAATTAGGAAGATAGGGACATGTTGCAACCTTGTATATTGACTGCAGACACATCTTGGTTGATTATGTGATTGATTTCTTGATATGGTTACTTGTGCCTGCTTGTAAGGGTTTTTTGAGTGACCATGTGTCCTATTTTTCCATACAAAAGACCTGAAAAATTAAAACCTTAGCTCCAACAGAATAAACCAAATGAGGATCAAATACAAATGGGGAATCATGTAAGTGAAATAGTTGATCTATCATAAAAAAATCTTACATAATCTGATTATTGCTTATATTGTCCAAAAGGGCCTTAGGCCGATGTAATTCTCCAAACTAGAGTGGGTGTGTGAATCTTGATATTTTTTATATTAATGTAGTTAGATATAATAAATTGAATGCTTTATAATGAGTGTTCTTGACCTAAAATTAAAAAAAACTTCTGACTTGGCCTATGAGTATTAGGATATTTCCTATTTTGAATTGGAAAGATTAGTGCCTTTTTGCTCAGTGTGTAATAGAATTGCCAAGTGATTGGTAGATGTATTTTGAATAAACTTGATGTGCTTATATAGAATAATATTTCGAATATCTACATTAGCTGATTTTGATATAAGTGTGAGAGGTGTAAACTAAAACATCTTAAATTTAAAAATTTATTGTTAGAATGTGGGGGACAAGAGCGCACTAGTGGATAAGGTCATAGTGCAACCCTATCTACCTAGTGCATACTTGTCCCAAAGGGTTAAATGTTCTTGGAATTGGGTTGACAAGAACCTAAAAGTAGAATATGCATACTTGAATTATATTTTTAGTAATTACAAGGTATTAAATAAAATAGTGAATACTTCCATAGGGATTGCAAATTAATGGAATGACAAATAGACAAAGTAGGGTAATGATGTTAAGATTAAACATTATCAAGCACTTATTGATTAAATTTGAGTATCTACACCTTGCTCTTAAAATTTAAAAGGTTTCATTGATCTATTTTACTTTATATTTCATATCATATATGGACATTGATTAGTGTATGTTTACATGGAACAAAGTCGGACATGTGATTACAAACCAAGGTACACAATTTATTTATCCTTTTAGTCTATCATTGTAAACACGATAATAAAAGTGGGATATTTTTAAATATATGAATTATCTATTAGACACTTGAAATTCTCAATATTAACCTATCTTTACAGTATATGAGTTGTGTGTACATACATTACTCTTTCCCACCATCCTTCTTAGCCATTTATCCTATATGGGCCCAACCTTCTTGATGTAATATTATTCACCTATAAGAATTCCCTATTATATGCCTAATCTACTTATTATTCTAATCAAATAGTCTTCTAATTATTAGATCATTGTTTCATGCTTTCTGGATATCTTTGGTCATACTCAGATGGCCCAGTTTATCAAAGCCGTCGACATGTATCGGATCTATTTTCACACCTTTCAACAATTATTTTTCTAAATTCAAATCATTCATATGGGTTGACCCTTATGTTTTGCATATCATTGCAGAATAAGTTACCCAAAATTTTAATTATACACACTATGTTTAAGCCTATCTATTTAGAAACCATACATCTATCACCTATTAAGGGGACATTTACACATCCACACATTAAGATTAAAAAAAAATGCTAAAGCTTAAAATTTTGAAAACCCCTCAACAATAACATGCCCTAGCCAAGCCTAAAGCACCCAAGCTAGGTCAAGTTTTCATATTTTCAAGTTTCAAAATCCAATTTACAGGTTGCATCCATACTAAATAAGCATTATTGCACACATACACCTAATCAAGAGAACCACGTATGATTTGAGACCTACTCTAAGTATTGGAAACATAGGCAGTACTCAACCACTTAATAGGGGGTAATTGGGGTGAACTCAACCCATATTTTCATTTATTTTTTGAGGTAAACTAATGTTGAAAGTGGAATTAAGGTTTAAAAGTGAAGGAGATATAATTCTAGATTTACTTACAATAGCAAACTTTTAACGTTGTAAAAACTAATGGTTTAGAAGTAGGCATAGTGATTTGTGTTAAAATAGTCTGACATATCTTACAGGGATGTTTTTGGTAGGTATTATATGCCTCCATTTTTGCATATCCATCCATCTTATACCAGATCTATCTAGGCAAGTCTAAACAGTTGATTTCTAGATATGAACGACTACTGACCCAATTTCAATTCTTCCTGCCACCTACATACAGTCTCAAAATTAAACAAAACATTAACAAGCTAAATACCCTAGTCTTCTTAGTCATTTCTAGAAACAATAAAGTGTAATTGAACATCTACTTGCACATTTAAATATGGATAATTTAGACATATCTTAAACAATCTAAATATTCATAAATTTACATTTGTTTAAATACACTAAAAAAATAAGACAAAAAAATTTATAATACAAATTATTTCATGATATGAACTAATGACAAATTGAATATTAAATATTCTATAATATAATTTTTTTTAAATATACTGAGGAATTCTAGTACTTCGTATTTTTTTAAATAACATATATTAATTTTTTATTATAATAAAAAGAAATTAATTTTCTAATGCCTTCAAATTTTTATATATATTTTTATTTACTACAATATTTATAAATAAAATTAAAAATATTAAATATGAAAAATAAATAAAAACAAAATATAATAAAAAATAATTAAATAAAATATATATCAATGTAATATGAAACAAGACATATAATCTATCAATTTTTAATAAAAGCCCAATGATCATTTTTGACACTTGCTAAGTTAGTGAAGTAAAAAAATATTTTGGGTTCGCATCAACATTATTTTTTACACAAGTTTTGTTTTGCTTGTAAATAATTCAAAATTGAATTTGAATTATTTAAATTTAAATTTAGATATTAAAGGGTTCATGTGAAACATGTTTGAAGACCTTAGGTTCTCCCGAACACTTGGGAAAAATCTTGGGTTAGGTTTACGTTTGTCTATAAAATATAGAGGGTTTGTATGAACCCCATGTAAATAGTTTTTTTAAATGTTTTTAAAGTTAATATCATAATGGTTAATATGTTGTATTTTTTATCTTTGTGATATTTTTATTTATGTATATTTAAGTTATCTAAAATTACTTCTATAAGTAGTTATTAATTTAATGAGATTTTATTTTTCATGTATTTTTGGTAATAATTACAAGGTATAGGTATTTATTTAAAAAAACTAGAAATTAAAAAAATTAAATATATTAAAGGAATATTCATTGTAGGACGGTTTGTTATTCAAGGGACAATAATTGTGTACCTCAAGGATTTATGAGGGAAAACTTGACAAGGGAGAAGCGTAGCACAGGTCAAGTTGGTCACTTTGGTTTTGATAAGACATTGGTGTAATTGAGTGAGAGTTATTATTGGCTAAGGATGAGTATAGATGTGATAAATTTCATGCAAAGATGTAGAGTTTGGAAACATGATAAGGAAAAAATTAGAATTGAATTTTGTATTAGAATTAACTAATACTAGAGAGGCCACGGGAAGATATAAGTATGGATTTTGTTCTTGGACTGCAGAGAACAAAATGAGGTATGGCTCTATCTTTGTTGTTGTGGACATATTTTCATAGATGGCACATTTTGTAATATATATGAAGACAAGTGATGATATGCACATTGCCAATTTATTTTTTTAAGGGATAGTAAGATGGCATGGTTTGCCAAAGAGCACAATATCAGATAGGGATACCAAGTTTGTTGGGCATTTTTGGAAAATTTTGCAGATAAATTCAGGCACTAAGCTAAGTTTCAGTTCAACCCATCATTCTAAAATAGATGGGTAAATAGAGGTAGTAAATAGAAGCCTCAGTAATTTGTTAAGATGCTTAGTAGGAGACAAGCCTAAACAGTGGGATACAACTTTGGTGCATGTTGAATTTGTCTACAACAACTCAATCAATAGAATTAAAACAATGATTTTTTTTAAATTGTGTATGATCGCAACCCTAGAGGTGCTTGTGAATTGAGAGATACAACTAGTATGAATAGAAGAAGCACTAAAGTGGAAGATTAAAAAACACATATGCATGATGTGCATAGAGAAATGAAGAACAAATTAGAGAAAATATCATAGATTATAAACAATGTGCATATTAGAATAGAAGGAAACAAGAGTTTTAAGTAGATGACATGATTTTCGCACATTTGAAGAAAGATAGGTTCCCAAAAGGAACATACAACAAGCTCAAATGGAAAAAGATTGGACCTTGGAGGAATCTAAGGAGATTTTTAGTGAATGCTTATGAAATAGAGCTACTAGATGGGGTTGAATATCACCTATGTTCAATTTAACATATTTGTACCCTTGCCATGAGGGGAAAATAACTGGAAATGATGTATGTTCAGATTCTTCAATTACAAATTGGAGACAAAAATTTATTAAGAAGGCAAAGAAAGAGATTAAGGTGGTATTGGATACACAAGTCAACAAAAGAATAAGACGTGGATATAGAGAATATTTGGTCAAATGGATAAATAAAGAAATTGAATATGCAACTTGGGTGAATACATCCAAGGTTAACAAGTACAAGACATCAATAGAAGTTCTCATGGGAGGTTCATGAGTGGGAGCTCATGGACAAATTCATTTACACAAGCTATATGATGCATAAGCATATGGGTCGATAATAAATATTACGTTAACCAAAAATATGGGTTGGGGTTTGTGAACTTTTGTGCATGTTTGTGCCACTTTTTAGCTATGTCAACAAGGTTGTGCACATCAAATATGATCAAAAAAATTCCTTGAAACATCATCAAAACACTAGAATATGAAGGAAGTCAAGTAGAAATAGTTTCAATTATCTCCTAAAGTTTAATTGACCCCTTTTGGGAAGGATGACTAAATTGTTGCTTAATGCGGGTGATAATTTTGAAACTACTGATCTACATTAAATGACAGTTATGTAATTATTTATTTGCAGTAACCTGATATTTCACCTATGATGAAAGCAAAAATAAAGTACTTGTCCAATTTGTCATTTTTTCAACATGTGGACTATTTTCCAAGATAGAGGGAGATTGAAGAGTCATTGTAGCTTGTCAGAATAGTCAAGTAAGATTTGGATAAGTTGGTGGGAGATGAGAAGAGTCAATTAGGGGAGGCAACTTTAGTTAGTTCCAAATCCAAAAGAGAGACATAGTAGAGTTAGCTCCAACATAAGCTTGAGGAGATTACTAGGATGATGTATGTCTAATAGAGAGTGTAACTAGTCCATGAGAGACTGAGATAGAGTTGTCTTCTTCATAGTTTAGTGAGGAGAGTGTATGTGCAATGAAATCTTGGTAACATTTATCATTCATTCAATTAAGAGAGCGTTCTGAGTTTCCATGTTTGGGTCATGTGTCTTTTTGTGTGTGTCCACTGGTGATTGTAAGTCCTATTTGGGGAGTAAGGCAACTATTATTTTTCCCCTCTCATTCCTATCTGTAATAAAATGTCTCTAAGACACACATTTCATGTTGAATATGATCCTCCTAAGTCTTTATATAGATAAGGATGTCATCTAGGTACACAAAGACAAAGGAACGAACTAGTGAAGGACTTGAGTATGTCACTCATCAAGTGCATGAACTTAGCCCATGCATTGTTTTAAATCAATGACACAAATAACCATTTGTATAAGTCTTCTTTGGTCTTGAAATTTTTATTTTAGACATCTCCTTCAATGATAATTACTTGGTGATATCCATATTTCTAGTTGATCTTGGTTAATAATTGTTCACCTTAGAGCTGGTCTAAAACATAGCTAATGCATGGCAAAGAATATCAATTTTTGATAGTGATCTTATTGAGTATGTGATAGTTTATGGATTAGTGCCACAAACTTTACTTATATGGAATAAGGACTATGTAACTATCATAAAGAGGTACACTAGGCCTAATTTTTCCTTGGTTGACGAGTTCCTGAATCTGTCACCTAATCTTGTTGTTTTTCCATAATGATCTATGATAAAGTGGGTAATTTCAAAGATGATACCCTAGAATGAGATTGATAAAATGTGTGATAAATAAGTGTGTCAGGATGTATGTGAACTATTGTAAGATACCCACATATTGTTTTAAGACTTGGATAAGTTGTTTCTTTTGCACTAAAGAATGTGTAATATATACAACGAGGGACTGAGCATGCATTATGATGCATTTTGTTGCATATATGTAGACTATGAGAAGGAAAAAAAAATTCTCATGTGAGTTGAGTTCCTTGCACCACTTTTTGATACAAAAGTGCAACTAATCTTAATAAGGGACTTTGGGAGGTCCTAGATATTTCCATTGAACTTGATGGACCAACATTTTGGTTTAGCTCTGTAGGATCTATTGTAGTCATATATGTATGGTCTCTCAAATAAGCATGTCATAATTGTTGAGGGATTATATGTTTTAAATGATTCAGATGCACATATGGTGGATAACATTCTTGAAGGTACACTAACACATTCCCTTGAGTTCTTTATCTTGGTGAAGCCACCTGAGGGAGTATGATTAAGGTTGCATGATAATTATCAGGCCAATTTGACCATGTTATTTTCAATTCCAATGTCAATGAGGACATGGGAGTGGTTTTTCTTTGACCCAACACTCACTTGATATCGAACACACATTCTCACTATTTTTCCAGCTCAACCAGTTAGTCAATTGGTTTGACTGTAGCATTCAAAAAAGTCAAAGTTGAAGTTGTGGATTCAAGCCCTTGATTTTTATTTGATATGAATATGCTATCAGGGCAATTAATGTCTTGAGCTTGTTGTCCTTTATACAATTGTGAGTAATAATTTTATGAGTATCAAATTTACTACCTTTTTTGTTTCCATTGTCTTATGCTTGTACCTAAGTTGCATCTGTCTATGAAGGGGGTGGTTTATCCTACAGTTGGAATTTATGTTGATGTCATGACACAAGTGTCTCCTTTGTGTTTCCTTTAAAGGATTATTTTTTAGTGTTGTTCCATCTAAATTTGTACCCATTTGCTTGGATTTAAGTTTGAATATATATATAATCTTTGAGGCATGATGATATATCTTCCCCAACATTGTGTATTTGAATAAAGTCATCTCAACATGGATATATTGATGAAGATCGTTTAAGGAATTTGAGGACATTTTTGGGTTTGATGTCATACACATCAAATCTAACTAGCAAGGAGTGAAACATTTTTGGTATAATCTTGCATCACAAGTCTTTCCACTGCCTCAATAGTTGTCATTTAATGTATTGGTGATCGTACCACTCTAGAGCATATTTTTCCTTATGCAAAGCTTCTACGAACATGTATCAACTGTTCATAGGGTATTTTTCTAGACTGCATTGTTTGTTGATAAATTTATATTAGGAAAGCATTGGAGGGGGCATCTTCATAGTAACAATGGTTATATTCTCTTCATTGGTAAAGTTATTGGTGAAGAAGTATATCTCCAACTGTTGCATCCAACTATCAAGTGCTTTGACATCAAATTTTCCTTACAACATAAATATGTTAATATTGAATTACACCTTGAACATATTATGGCTTTGAAACAAGGGATTCCCAAAAGTTGAGGCACCTAAGGACCTAGAGGAGCCTAGGTGGATTAGCAGGTCGTAGAATTGATGAAAAGGGGAGTTATTTGTTTCGCCAATATTTTTTTCATGAACTTTAAAACATATTTAAAGTATTTGAAGGTTTTATTTGGATAATTTCCCATTTTGTCCTCGTCTATTTACTACAACAATCTTCTCTCAAATGGAGCATTGAGACCTATAATCTAATAGAGCATGATCATCTCATTTTTTTCCTATGTTTTTGGTCTTATCCACTCAAACTTGAATTCAGATTCCAAAAAAAATGCCTTCACGCTTTATCATTTTTATCTTTAATTTCTATCTTTTTTAGTGTATTGCATGATCAAAGTTTTTAATGGTTAATTGTTTTTTTAAAAGATAGTCTTTTGTCTTGGGGTGCATGCTCTATGCCAACCAATTCTAGTACATTCCTCTTGTTATTCTTAGTGGCTTCCTCTTTATGGGTTTGAAAATCATTTTTCTTACCTAATGGAGAAGAGGGTAGGATATAGTCCTCCATGTCATATATAATGGCATCCTATATAGGGGTCTAAGGAACCTATTTATTTCATATCAGAGAAGAGGATAGGGTATAGTCATCCTAAATGGATTCCCGTCCTATTCATTAGTAATAGGTTCTAAAGGATTGTCCCTTAAAACTATCTCCTCGTGTTTTGGGGATCAAGGCTAGGTTATAAATTAATTTTGGAAGGGTATTGAGGATTCATGATTTATAGTCTCTTTTATTTTTTCCTATCATATTGAAACTCGTACAAAATTGTTTTCCCTTCATCATTTCTTTGTCTTGGTGGTTTGAAAATTGTTACCATATTCTAGGTTCTTTTCTTTAATCATTAGAGGATAATCCCTATCCAAATATTCATGACAAACTATGCATCAGAAAGAGGAGGTTCTTATAATTGATGGTTGTTTCCAAACCAATTTATTGAATGTTTTAGTTATATTTTTATAGTAAATGGTTTAGAGAGATCCATTTGAACACAAATGTGTCTAAAATAAGTAAAATATTTGCATCGAGCAATAGAGGAAATGCAAATGAACTTACATAAATTTTCACTATTCCTTGGTATATTGGATTTTCCTCGAAGCTCCAACATAAGTTTGAAGAGTCTAACACACACAAGAGCTTCCTTGGGCTCATAAAAAGAGAATTCAAAGCAATGACTTCATGATCTAACCGAAAAACTTGAATCAATGTAGAACCATGACCCTACAAAGATGAACATTGTGTCTTCCTATGAAGTGAAGACTATAGGTAATAAAATCCCTTAGGTCTATCTTGATCCATAATTGTCTACTCTAATAACAAGCACAACACTAATAAAAATTTTCCCCTAAAGAAAAGAATGCTAAGATTGTATTTGACTTAACATTTTTTTATGTACGATGGAAAAATACTACATATTACAATAGACCTAAATCTGAAATTCTTTACCATTTTTTATGGAAAAAAATAATTTCAAAATATGTTTAACAAAATGTAAGAAAACATGTATCCACATGAAAGAAACAAATATTTAAATTCAAGAAAGCCTCTTGAGGTGAAAAACTCAACAAGATAATATAAGGAACTAATTTTAGTCTTAGAAAACTTTATGACAAAGATAAAAATTTATATGTTTAATTTGGAACAATTCTAGAATAATTTCTCACACACAAAAAATGCTAGAGTTGACTCCTCTGTCTCTAGACTACACTCCTCTGGGCCTCAAAACTAGCCTTCAAGGATGATTTAAGATTGCTTCTTCAATTCCTTAGATGATAAATAAAAGGCAAATCATTTTTTGTTAGCTAAATAACTATTTATTTCCCCTTTTTATTGAGGTGTTGATGGGATGTCTCTACTTAGTAGCTTCTCTTTGTTTTTGTTCCCTGGTTTAAGAATTATCATCACTTGGCCAAAAATTAAATAATAGACTTACTTGGTGATAGACATAGTTACCACGAAATTTCAGTATAGGGATCAACAATGAATCCCCGTCTCTGTACCCCTATTTTTTGGTGACTACATTTATACTCAATATAATTCTACCCTTATTCACTTACTTATGTATTTTGATTTAAATGGTGTTTCATCGTGTACCAATACTCATATTCGTACCCCCACGTCTCCAATTAATTGTGGTTACATACCTTTTGGCTGATTTTCCTTTAATTTTACATGAAATGTATCCATCTAAAACTAAAGCATATTTCATCATTTTTCCCTTTAAAAATCTACTTCTTGGCACTTGTCTCTTCACGGTTGGAGCAAGGGCGGAACAAGGGCTTTTCCCATGCATGCATGTTCCACTCGATGTTGCAAGTGTCTACCTCCCCTTGAGCTGACGATGGGATTGAGTGGAAAAGAGGGATGCCAAAAAACTTGAGTGAGTTGCAAGATTGGGAAGAGCTCAGACTTATCAATATTAGAGCAAAAAACAACTGGTGTAATTCATAAGGCTTGCATGAAACTTATCCAAATTGGAAATTTCACAAGGGTATACACTTTGCAAATAAACTTAGATGTTATTGTGTAAATTATTGGTACTTTAAGGATTATTATAGCTTATTCATGTTGACTATTCATAGGTTAACATAAAAAAGCGTGTAGAAGTACTATATATGCAAGCTCTTCCAACCTAGATAGAACAACTTAGGAGTATCTCTCCACGCAAAGGATTTTTCCAACCCAAAATAACCTGTCAACTTATTTCCCCTTCATAATCTGCAAAGACCACAAATTAGATAAAGATATAGGTGCAATTGGAATTGGGTATGTGTCTAAGAACCTAACAAAAACAAACTAGCTAACACTCATTTCAAAGTTAACCACGTTTCAATGCTCTAATAACTAAAAATGTTGTACCATTAGATTATAAAAAAAAAGGACTAAAGCAAATATATGTGTTAATATTCTTTGTATAAAACATAATTTTGTCTTTGTTATTTAGTGAATCCCTAATTGAATTTAGGTGCCATAGAGATTTTCTTCAATGGAATGGAGGGACAAAATCTAATTAAAACTGCTATGATAGGGTGTGTCTCCTTGATTGTGTCTTTTGCCCATTTTAATCATACCATTAGGCCCACAAGATTTTTTAGGGATGAAATGCATTAACTATGCTCGATACGCTTCCCTTTGGGTGGGTAGGCCCTATATTTATGGCTTTTCCATGCTCTATGGCATCTGTTATTGTAGGAGACGGAGCTAATGGCGCCCAAGCGAGATTGGAAGTTTGATCTAAAAGTCTACAATGAGGTAATCCCTCAACCTCCCCCTCCTTTTCGAAGGTAAGTATTCATGTTGTTGTTATTGAACAATGTTGCAAGTGGTATGAAAATTGCTCTATCATTGCTTATTTTGTTAGCTACATCCCCTCAGAGGATTACCTCCATAACTGGGTCTACAAGCACTGAGAGCCACTAGGTGTCTATGTCTATGGAATCCAAAAACCTACCAAAGGTTTCTTCTTGTTTACCCTTAAGGAACCCTCTGAGACATAGTTGATTCTTGCAAAGTCCAATGTTTGGTTCCTTCACAACCAATTTATGATTTTGTCTCCCTAGTCCCATGATTTTAAGGTTTATGATAATGTTGCCCTTTGTGTCCCTATCTGGGTTAAATTTCCCATTCTAATAGTTCACCTATGTGCTTTTATTCCCTAAATCATTGATCCCATAGGATGCATGGTTACAATTGAACCAGATAGGTGGTTCTCCCCTCACCCTAACAAGTGTATATGTGTGGAGTTTGACCTCTCCAAGGAGCTGAAGGAGTTTATTGAAATCCAAGTTAAGGAGATCCTATGTGCAGAAAAATTGTATATTTCAACCTTCCCAACACTTTCTTACACTGTCAGGCTTTGGACCACTACATCAAATATTATCCTTGTATGGGTCATCCCAAGTCTCCTCAAGCACCTCCTCAGACTGAGAATCCAGAACTAACAAACTAAGGTGATGGTTGGACCATAGTACGCCAAAATGGTCATCAAGCACTAAGCCATAAAGAATACCCCAGTCGTCACCTTGGGAGGATTCTCATCTAGTTCTCACACCCTCTCAAGGGACTTCACAGCCTCCCCCTACCAACTTGGTTCCTCTCAACTTGTAAAGCCTTTATCCAGTCTCCCATAATTTCAAGATGCCTATGGCTAAGGTTCTTTTAATCAATGGCTCATTTTCCTGGTGGTTTCATGGCCCACCTCACAGGGGTGTTGACTCTCCTTGGGAGAAGCATGATGCCCAATGTTATTTCATTTTAGGTGGTAGAATCACTTGCACTCACCAACATAACAACTTTACAGCAATCATGGATTTTGAAGATCGGTAAGGGGAGCTTCAAATGGATGACCTCTCCCTATGAATGTTTTATCATCGAATGTTAGGGGTCTTGCAAAGTCTACCCATAAATACTCAATGTGAGTTGTTTATCAACAGATTAGTTTTCTAGACATTGTTTGTCTATAAGAAGTTAAGATATCTGGCTTTCTCCTCTAGATGTCCCTATGCAAAATTTGGTTGGATGCCACCTAGATCATCACCTTGCATGAGGCAAGATGTGGTGGCACCTATGTTTTAGTTACTCTTAAAGTCTCCTCTAGCATCATTACCATGGGGGAGAACCCATTACATCAAGTAGTCTGGATTATTCTTGACATTGATGGCCATCCATTTAGCATTCTAAACATCTATGCTCCTAATGATGGCCCCGATCGCTCCCTGCTTTAGTGATCTTTGGTAGATAGGTTACCTCTTGCCATGTCGCTTGTGTGTGGTGACTTCAATATGATTGAACACCCCCAAGACAAAGTTGGGGTCCTCCCCATGCATTGGTGTGTTGGTGAACATGCGGCTTGGTACTATTTCAAAACTAAATGGGGGCTAACAAACCCTCTCCTCTCATGGCAGACATTTAATCCCACATCTTGGTTTACACGGTCCAACTAATAATCTAGGGATCACTGCATGCTCAAATGACTCTATCGCTTTATGATGTCAGAGAAAAATATTTTTTCCTTTTCTAGCATTGATGGCCAGCCTATCAACATTCACTTAGGGGTTATTTTGTTAGACCACTCACCCATCTCTTGTAAAGTGGAATGGACCTGTAGGTAGTACAATGTGCCACATAATCAATTTATTCTTAATACCTCTATGGTAAGTCATGTTGGTACCATCTGACTCATCCAACATATTTGGGACCTGGCCCCCCAAGGCCCATATGCCACTAGCTAGATTGAGTGGTGTGAATGAGGTCATTTTGTGCACCACCTTCTTCTTCTGCTACCATGGCAAACATGTCGCCCAAATTTGCAAGCGTTCAGAGGAAGCCACGCTCAAGGAGTTCAAATGAGTCTCTGTCTCCCTCGAGACCTTTCAACATATAATTGCAAAGGCTGGTTGCCTCCCTCAAACACCACCTCAAGGTGGTGGATAGTCATGCAGCTAGAGGCATCCATCTCCATGCTCAGTTGCATTGGCTCAAAATTGGTGACAAAGCCTCCAAGGAGTTCTTCAAAAGACTAAAATCCAAGCAAGCTTGTGGGCAAATTAAAGCCATTTAAATGGCTCAATCCTGGCTTACCACCAGTCTGATATCTCCTCAGTCTTTCTTGATCATTACAAGCAAGTTTTCCATGCCCAACATTTCATGACTGAGCAATCCCAAGCTCTTCAGAATTGCCTCAATGTGGTGCCTTGCAAGCTCAAGCCAGTTGATCAATGGCTTTGTGATGCCTCGCTCACCTTGCAGGAGCTTATGGAGGATTTGAATTGTATGAGTAATGATAAATCCCCTGGCCTTGATGGCTTTCCTTATGAATTTTACAAAGTCACCAAGGAGTTCACTGGCCCTGGCTTATTGCATGTCTACAAAGAAACCTTGCAAAATCAATCTCTTGACCACATAATCAAACAAGGTAATATCAAATTTATTTCCAAAACTGGAGATCCTGAGCTTCTTACTAGCTGGAGGTCGATAACCTTGCTCAATGTCTCTTACAATATTCTCGCCAAATCCCTCACCAACCATGTTCGGCTAATCCTACATGCCATTGTTAGACTAGAATAAACAAGATTTATTAGAGGAAAATATATTTTGGATAATCTTATTATGGTCTGGGAAGGAATGGCTTGGGCCTGTTCCTCTCTTCAGAGAACTATTTTTCTTAAATTAGACTTTGGAAAGGCTTATGACAAGATTGAGTGGCATTTCATTCTTGCCATGATCAAAGCTCTCAACTTTGGCCCTTATTTCATTTGTGCAGTGCAGACTTTGCTTCATGATGCCTCTACCTACCTCATTATCAATGGGTATCAAACCCTAGGGATCAAGCTCCAACATTCTATTCTCCAAGGTTGTCCCCTTTCTCTAGTGCTCTATGTTTTAGCAGCTAAAGCCCTAGGTTACCTTTTGGCTTCTAAGGCTTCACAGCGGATCATTCATGGCATTGTGTTGCCTGATTGCACCTCTCATCTCATCAATGGCCAGTTTGCAAATGACACCTTCCTCGCGCTTGAAGATCAATATGCCACTTTTAATGAATCTATGTAATGCCTAGATATCTTTTGTCTGGCTTTTGATTCCAGCCATAAATGGAAAAAAACCCAGTGTTTCCATCAAAGCACGATGCTTGTGCCTGAGTGGCTTAGGAAGTATAATTAGCGATGGATTTCTCAGGGGGAACAATTCAAGTTCTTGGGCATCCCCTTCATTTTTAATAGCTCACCGTCCAAACTTTGGCAATATGTCCTCAACATGTTTGAAAGGAATATTGAGTATTGGATCACCAAGCCCCTTTCTCTGGCGGGCAAGTTCTAGATTTGCACTAATATCTTCGTTGCCACTCATGTTTACTATTCCTCTTGCTTGCCACCCTCCAAAGCCTCTTATGATAATCTAACCAAGCTTCTCTGAGATTTCCTCTGGGCTAATCCTAATAGGGATCAGGATTTTCATCGGGTGGCCTGTGATATTTGTCGCCTTCCTCGTGATAAAGGTGGCATGGGCATCATTGACACCTATCAGCAAAATATGGCCTTGTGCGCTAAATGGGTTGTTTGGGCTATTGAGGGCAATGAGTCTTGGAAAATACTCTCTCACCATTGTAACTCTTTGGGCTCTCCCTATGACAAAACAAGTTGATAGAATATTATATTTCAATCCCTCCTCATCACTATTGTTCCTGTTAAGATTACAGGGTCTTTTGTAGTCAAAAGTATTTGAAAGGCTTTTAAAGCAGTCAAACCCCACTTGAAATGGGTAGGGGATGGATTTCGCACAAAGTTATCTTTTAATGCTCATAACTTATGGTGGTCTCCTATTCTTACTAATTCTTCCATCCCCCTGGCTGAATTACCTGGTATTAAAGCTCTGTAATTATTCCACAAAGGGATTTGCACTATCCATGATTTGGTTACCTCTAGAGACTGGATTCTCTAACCTGTTTTTGAAAAAAAGTTTCAACTAAATAATGTTGACTTACCTTCCATCCTTCGCTTTCAGGAATTACTCCTTGATGTTATGCTTCATAAGTTTGGCCTATAGCCTCTTGAGCCCTGGTGGAAAGACTGGAGGTGGAACTATGATACACATTTTTAAGGCTACTCTCATAGACTTCTTTATCAGGGGATGAGTCTGTTCTCTCTGGCTCTCAACAAGATCTACAGACACCAAGGCTTTCAATCCTTTCCCAAGACTTGGCTATCCCGTCTGGATTGTGTGTGGCACCCTGGCCTTGAGCTTAAGTTGGCTTATTTTTTATAGTGTTTAACTTACTAGGGGTTCCCCCTCGGTGAGACGTTGCTCCACCTTCACATTCCCCAATGCTTTTGTCGAGCTTGTAAGTGGCCATAATATTTCAAACATCTGTTCTGGTTTTGTCTTAAAGCTCAATCTCCCTAGCAATAGATTCATTCATTATTCCAATCTTATCATCTCGAGCCTTTCTCTTGACGGTACACGTTTTTGGGGGACTCTTTTAATTGGCCAGCTTCTATTGCTTTTCTCTAGCAACTTTTTCGTGTTGTCATCCTCTTTTAGCTTTGGAAACCCAAAAATAATGTTATTTTTAATCATGACGCCTATAAAATTTTATTTTCTATTAATGAAAAGGTGGTTGTTATTTCATCGATTTACTTACATATTCAAGCTCAAGTTGAGAAGATAGCGCTAGACCTCTGCCACCTGTAAGAACTCCTAAACCACTGGGGGAGTGCCCTGCACACTATGAACAGAGTTTCACTAGACAACCCACCCTGCAGTCCCACACCACCTCCTCTCAGGTGGTGTAGAAGCAGAAGTCAGTCTTGAAGCAGGGGCCACTTTTTGCCTTGCCCTCTACCAAGGGGTTGTTGGAGTTCTCATAAAAAATCTGATACTGGTCTTGCACAACGATCCCCAACAAGCGTTATTGTCCCTGTGTAGCCCACTGATGGTTGGCCTATCAATATTCATGATGACCCTTTGGATGGCTGGAATGTTTCAGAGATTTTTCACATGGAACTGTCTGCTTGGTTGCTGCTTCTTAAGGATGACCCTCCGCCTCCATCTCTTGGGACGACAGTGTGTGCTTAATTCTCTGGTTGATTATTTGTAGTTAATCTCATCGTACTTTAACTTACTATTTTTTATGTTTTGAACTAATTTCTTTTTCTCACATAGAATTTGGACCATAATCTATCCATCCAAATTACTTTGTAACCTTCTATAATTATATTTTATTATTTAATATAAAATGAAGTGTTGCAATAATAAAATCTAATTAAAACAAAAGTTCGTAATAAATACAATGTCACATAGACTTAAAACCCACCACCCCAAGTTAAACGAAGAAAAAACATCATAAAAAAAATTATGAATGGTAGAGCCTTGCATTGTAGAATGATGGGAAACATACCAGAATTTAGGCCGAGCTCCATAGAGCGAGTCTGACGATCGAGTTAAAATCCACGGTCATTGACACAAAACGTACTTTGAACAACGATGGGCGAGTTTCGACCATTTCTCGTGTTACGACTTCTATTTTTAATGAGTCTGGCATTTTCGAATATTATTATGTCAAATCGACTTTTTTTATTGTTTTCCATTCTTTTTGTGATTCAGTTGGTAGCGGTCGCTTTCTTAATTCGTCTGGATGTCAAATCGACTGGACGCGTGTGCGTAGTGTGTTGGTTAGGGTATGATTTAGCACAGTGAATGAATGAATGAAAGATTTTAATAACGTTCACAAGGTCAAGCAGTCTAAAGGACACCGGAATATGGGATTTTAGTGCCTTGGCGAGATAGAAAAGGTCAGTATAATTAATAGTATTCACCTATCTGAGGCAAGAATCCCTTTCAAAGGTGTAATGAAGAGGTTGCTCATTGAAAAGAAGGAAAAATATGTGGTCACCCAAACATCAGCCCCTAAAGCTCAAATTCTTTTTGAATCCTCAGGTATGGGCAACTACTTTCTATCGACAGATGAAGTGCATGAAACATCTGATAAAATATTTGAAAGTGTCAACCTAGAAATCAATTCAACTAGAATAGCAGAAGAACTAGTAGGTTGAAATACAAATGAAGAAGGACCCTCCCTCTCTAATGAAGGAAAGTCTAAAGAAAAATTAGTATTTGATGAGGTATGAACTCTGGAATTCGATGGCAACTGCTCCTCTACCAGTTTGAGAGCTGGGATTGTGTTGATATCTCCTCAAGGAGATATGTTTCCTTCATCTTACAAATTATAATTTAGAAACACTAACAATACAGATGAGTATGAATCTCTGTTGCTTGGATTGAAGGCTGCTCAAGACAAAAGCATCAAGTTTCATCATGCCAAAGGGGATGTTGAATTAGTGGTTTGTCAAGTGAGAAACTTATACCAAACCAAGAATGAAAGATTACGCCACTATCACAACTTGGTTTGGGACCAAATTGAAAGTTTTGATGCTTTCAAAAATTTTGCCATACCTAGGGAATCTAATGATAGAGCTGATGCACTCACTGTTTCAGGAACACTTTTAGTTCCTCACTCAGATTTCAAAGAAGACAGGTATACTATTGAGCTAGTATGTAGACCAAGTGTTCCTGATAGTGTTGCTCATTGGCAAGTATTCAATGATGATCATCAAATCATTGCCTTTCTGGAACAAAAAGACAATTTTGAACAACTACGTTTTAAAGGTAGTGAATCTCAAAAGTATGAATCAGCCTCTGAATCTAGTTCAGATATAAATGAAGAATTCTTACAGCTAAAAGGAAATGAAATTCCCAAAGGCTTGGTTTCTCCTAAAAAACTATTTGACAAGCATGATAGATTCATCAAACAACAACAAATAGATTCAAGCTTCTCTCATAGATTCAATTAAGTAAATCTAACTACTAAAGAAAATCCCAAGATGGTTAACATTGGTAAGTGTTGCACCCCTGAAGAAAGATTCAAGTTCACCACTTTACTCCGTCAATACATGGATGTCTTAGCATATTCTTATGATGGCCTGAAGTCTCTCAGACCTGATGAAATTCACCACGACATTCCTCTCAAGGCTGACTCAATGCCCTATAAGCAAAAATCTAGACAGTACAATCCAAAAATATCAGGTACTATTCTATTTGAGATTCAAAAAATGTTAAATGCTAGAATCATCTTCCATATCCATCATTCCATATGCAAGCTCTTCTAACCTAGATAGAACAACTTAGGAGTATCTCTCCACGCAAAGGATTCCTCCAACCCAAAATAACTGTCAACTTATTTCCCCTTAATAATCTGCAAAGACCACAAATTAGATAAAGATATAGGTGCAATTGGAATTGGGTATGTGTCTAAGAACCTAACAAAAACAAACTAGCTAACACCCATTTCAAAGTTAACCACGTTTCAATGCTCTAATAACTAAAAATATTGTACCATTAGATTATACAAAAAGGACTAAAGCAGGTATATGTGTTAATATTCTTTGTATAAAACATAATTTTGTCCTTGTTATTTAGTGAATCTCTAACTGAATTTAGGTGCCATAGAGATTTTCTTCAATGGAATGTAGGGACAAAATCTAATTAAAAGTGCTATGATAGGGTTTCATGGTTTGTGTCTTCTTGATTGTGTCTTTTGCCCATTTTAATCATACCACTAGGCCCACAAGATTTTTTAGGGCTGAAATGCATTAAATGTGCTCGATGCGCTTCCATTTGGGTGGGTAGGCCCTATATTTATGGCTTTTCCATGCTCTATGGCATCTGTTACTGTAGGAGACGGAGCTAATGGCGCCCAAGCGAGATTGGAAGTTTGTTCTAAAAGTCTACAATGAGGTAAGCCCTCAGCCTCCCCCTCCTTTTCGAAGGTAAGTATTCATGTTGTTGTTATTGAACAATGTTGCAAGTGGTATGAAAATTGCTCTATCATTGCTTATTTTGTTAGCTACATCCCCTCAGAGGATTACCTCCATAACTGGCGCTACAAGCACTGAGAGCCACTAGGTGTCTATGTCTATGGAATCCAAAACCCTACCAAAGGTTTCTTCTTGTTTACCCTTAAGGAAGCCTTTGAGACATAGTTGATTCTTGCAAAGTCCAATGTTTGGTTCCTTCACAACCAATTTATGATTTTGTCTCCCTAGTCCCATGATTTTAAGGTTTATGATAATGCTGCCCTTTGTGTCCCTATCTGGGTTAAACTTCCCATTATGCTAGTTCGCCTATGTGCTTTTATTCCTTAAATCATTTCTCCCATAGGATGCATGGTTACAATTGAACCAGATAGGTGGTTCTCTCCTCCCCCTAACAAGTGCGTCTATGTGGAGTTTGACCTCTCCAAGGAGCTGAAGGAGTTTATTGAAATCCAAGTTGAGGGGACCCTGTGGGCAGAAAGATTGTATATTTCAACCTTCCCAACACTTGCTTCCACTGTCAGGCTTTGGACCACTGCATCAAATATTATCCTCGTATGGGTCATCCCAAGTCTCCTCAACCACCTCCTCAGAATGAGAATCCAAAACTAACAGACCAATGTGATGGTTGGACCATAGTACGCCAAAATGGTCATCAAGCACTAAGGCATAAAGAATACCCCAGTCGTCACCTTGGGAGGATTCTCATATAGTTCTCACACCCTCTCAAGGGACTTCACATCCTCCCCCTACCAACTTGGTTCCTCTCAACCTGTAAAGCCTTTATCCAGTCTCCCATAATTTCAAGATGCCTATGGCTAAGGTTCTTTTAATCAATGGCTCATTCTCCTGGTGGTTTCATGGCCCACCTCACAGGGGCATTGACTCTCCTTGGCAGAAGCATGATGCCAAATGTTATTTCATTTTAGGTGGTAGAATCGCTTGCCCTCACCAACTTAAAAACTTTATAGCAATCATGGATTTTGAAGATGGGTAAGGGGAGCTTCAAATGGATGATCTCTCCCTATGAATATTTTATCATGGAATGTTAGGTGTCTTATAGAGTCTACCCATAAATACTCAATGTGAGTTGTTTATCAACAGATTAGTTTTCTAGACATTGTTTGTCTACAAGAAGTTAAGATATCTGGCTTTCTCCTCTAGATGTCCCTATGCAAAATTTGGTTGGATGCCACCTAGATCATCACCTTGCATGAGGCAAGATGTGGTGGCACTTGCATTTTAGTTACTCTTAAAGTCTCCTCTAGCATCATTACCATGGGGGAGAACCCATCACATCAAGTAGTCTAGATTATTCTTGACATTGATGGCCATCCATTTGGCATTCTAAACATATATGCTCCTAATGATGGCCGTGATCGCTCCCTGCTTTAGTGATCTTTGGTAGACAGGTTACCTCCTGCCATGTCGCTTGTGTGTGGCGACTTCAATATGATTGAACACCCCCAAGACAAAGTTGGGGTCCTCCCCATGCATTGGTGTGTTGGTGAACATGCGGCTTGGTACTATTTCAAAACTAAATGGGGGCTAACAGACCCTCTCCTCTCATGGCAGACATTTAATCCCACATCTTGATTTACACGGTCCAACTAATAATCTAGGGATCACTACATGCTCAAATGACTCTATTGCTTTATGATGTCAGAGAAAAATATTTTTTCCTTTTCTAGCAATGGTGGCCATCTAGCATTGATGGCCAGCCTATCAACATTCACTCAGGGGTTATTTTGTTAGACCACTCACCCATCTCATGTAAAGTGGAATGGACCTCTAGGTAGTACAATGTGCCACATAGTCAATTTATTCTTAATACCTCTATGGTAAGTCATGTTGGTACCATCTGACTCATCCAACATATCTGGGACCTAGCCCACCAGGGCCCATATGCCACTAGCTAGATTGAGTGGTGTGAATGAGGTCATTTTGTGCACCACCTTCTTCTTCTGCCACCATGGCAAAGATGTCACCCAGATTCGCAAGCGTTCAGAGGAAACCACACTCAAGGAGTTCAGATGAGTCTCTGTCTCCCTCGAGACCTTTCAACATATAATTGCAAAGGATGGTTGCCTCCCTCAAACACCACCTCAAGGTAGTGGATAGTCATGCAGCTAGAGGCATCCATATCCATGCTCGGTTGCATTGGCTCAAAATTGGTGACAAAGCCTCCAAGGAGTTCTTCAAAAGACTAAAATCCAAGTAAGCTTGTGGGCAAATTAAAGCCATTTAAATGGCTCAATCCTGGCTTACCACCAGTCTGATATCTCCTCAGCCTTTCTTGAGCATTACAAGCAAGTTTTCCATGCCCAACCTTTCACGGTTGAGCAATTCCAAGCTCTTGAAAATTGCCTCAATGTGGTGCCTTGCAAGCTCAAGCCAGTTGATCAATGGCTTTGTGATGCCTCGCTCACCTTGCAGGAGCTTATGGAGGATTTGAATTGTATGAGCAATGATAAATCCCCTGGCCTTGATGGCTTTCCTTATGAATTTTACAAAGTCACCTGGGAGTTCACTGGCCCTGGCTTATTGCATGTCTACAAAGAAGCCTTGTAGAATCAGTCTCTTGACCACATAATCAAACAAGGTAATATCAAATTTATTTCCAAAACTGGAGATGCTGAGCTTCTTACTAGCTGGAGGTCGATAACCTTGCTCAATGTCTCTTACAATATTCTCGCCAAATCCCTCGCCAACCATGTTCGACTAATCCTACCTGCCATTGTTAGACTAGAATAAACAAGATTTATTAGAGGAAAATATATTTTGGATAATCTTATTATGGTCTGGGAAGGAATGGCTTGGGCTTGTTCCTCTCTTCAGAGAACTATTTTTATTAAATTAGACTTTGGAAAGGCTTATGACAAGATTGAGTGGCATTTCATTCTTGCCATGATCAAAGCTCTCAGCTTTGGCGCTTATTTCATTTGTGCAGTGCAAACTTTGCTTCACGATGCCTCTACCTACCTCATTATCAATGGGTATCAAACCCTAGGGATCAAGCTCCAACATTCTATTCTCCAAGGTTGTCCCCTTTCTCTAGTGCTCTATGTTTTAGCAGCTAAAGCCCTCGGTTACCTTTTGGCTTCTAAGGCTTCACAATAGATCATTCATGGCATTGTGTTGCCTGATTGCACCTCTCATCTCATCAATGTCTAGTTTGCAAATGACAACTTCCTCGCGCTTGAAGATCAATATGCCACTTTTAATGAATCTATGTAATGCCTAGATATCTTTTATCTGGCTTTTGATTCCATCCTTAAATGGGAAAAAATCCAGTGTTTCGATCAAAGCACAATGCTTGTGCCTGAGTGGCTTAGGAAGTATAATTGGCGATGGATTTCTCAGGGGGAACAATTCAAGTTCTTGGGCATCCCCTTCATTTTTAATAGCTCACCGTCCAAACTTTGGCAATATGTCCTCAACATGTTTGAAAGGAATATTGAGTATTGGATCACCAAGCCCCTTTCTCTGGCGGGGAAGTTCTAGATTTGCACTAAGATCTTCGTTGCCACTCATGTTTACTATTCCTCTTGCTTGCCACCCTCCAAAGCCTCCTATGATAATCTAACCAAGCTTCTCTGAGATTTCCTCTGGGCTAATCCTAATAGGGATCAGGATTTTCATCGAGTGGCCTGTGATATTTGTCGCCTTCCTTGTGATAAAGGTGGCATGGGCATCATTGACACCTATCAGCAAAATATGGCCTTGTGCGCTAAATGGGTTGTTCGGGCTACTGAGGGCAATGAGTCTTGGAAAATACTCTCTCACCATTGTATCTCTTTGGGCTCTCCATATGACAAAACAAGTTGATAGAATATTATATTTCAATCCCTCCTCATCACTATTGTTCCTGTTAAGATTACAGGGTCTTTTGTAGTCAAAAGTATTTGAAAGGCTTTTAAAGCAGTCAAACCCCACTTGAAATGGGTAGGGGATGGATTTCGCACAAAATTATCTTTTAATGCTCATAACTTATGGTGGTCTCCTATTCTTACTAATTCTTCCATCCCCCTGGCTGAATTACCTGGTATTAAAGCTCTGTAATTATTTCGCAAAGGGATTTACACTATCCATGATTTGGTTACCTCTAGAGATTGGATTCTCTGCCCTGTTTTTGAAAAAAAGTTTCAACTAAATAATGTTGACTTACCTTCCATCCTTCGCTTTCAGGAATTACTCCTTGATGTTATGCTTCATAAGTTTGGCCTATAGCCTCTTGAGCCCTAGTGGAAAGACTGGAGGTGGAACTATGATACACATTTTTAAGGTTACTCTCATGGACTTCTTTATCAGGGGATGAGTCTGTTCTCTTTGGCTCTCAACAAGATCTACAGACACCAAGGCTTTCAATCCTTTCCCAAGACTTGGCTATCCCGTCTGGATTGTGTGTGGCACCCTGGCCTTGAGCTTAAGTTGGCTTATTTTTTATAGTGTTTAACTTACTAGGGGTTCCCCCTCGGTGAGACGTTGCTCCACCTTCACATTCCCCAATGCTTTTGTCGAGCTCGTAAGTGGCCATAATATTTCAAACATCTGTTTCAGTTTTGTCTTAAAGCTCAATCTCCCTAGCAATAAATTCATTCATTATTCCAATCTTATCATCTCGAGCCTTTCTCTTGACGGTAGACGTTTTTGGAGGACTCTTTTAATTGGCCAGCTTCTATTGCTTTTCTCTAGCAACTTTTCCGTGTTGTCATCCTCTTTTAGCTTCGAAAACCCAGAAATAATGTTATTTTTAATCATGACACCTGTAAAATTTTATTTTCTATTAATGAAAAGGTGGTTGTTATTTCATTGATTTACTTACATATTCAAGCTCAAGTTGAGAAGATAGCGCTAGACCTCTGCCACCTGTAAGAACTCCTCAACTACTGGGGGAGTGCCCTGCACACTATGAACAGAGTTTCACTAGACAACCCACCCTGCAGTCCCCCACCACCTCCTCTCAAGTGGTGTAGAAGCAGAAGTCAGTTTTGAAGCAGGGGCCACTTTTTGCCTCGCCCTCTACCAAGGGGTAGTTGGAGTTCTCATAAAAAATCTGATACTGGTCTTGCACAACGATCCCCAACAAGCATTATTGTTCCTGTGTAGCCCACTCATGGTTGGCCTATCAATATTCATGATGACCCTTTGGATGGCTGGAATGTTTCAGAGATTTTTCACATGGAACTGTCTGCTTGGTTGGTGCTTCTTAAGGATGACCCTCCGCCTCTGTCTCTTGGGACGACAGCGTGTGCTTAATTCTCTGGTTGATTATTTGTAGTTAATCTCGTCGTACTTTAAGTGACTATTTTTCATGTTTTGAACTAATTTCTTTTTCTCACATAAAATTTGGACCATAATCTATCCATCCAAATTACTTTGTAACCTTCTATAATTATATTTTATTATTTAATATAAAATGAAGTGTTGCAATAATAAAATCTAATTAAAACAAAAGTTCGTAATAAATACAATGTGGCATAGACTTAAAACCCACCACCCCAAGTTAAACGAAGAAAAACCATCATTAAAAAAATTATGAATGGTAGAGCCTTGCATTGTAGAATGATGGGAAACATACCAGAATTTAGGCAGAGCTCCATAGAGCGAGTGTGACGATCGAGTTAAAATCCGCGGTCATTGACACAAAACGTACTCTGAACAACGATGGGCGAGTTTCGACCATTTTCTCTCTCGTGTTACGACTTATATTTTTAACGAGTCTGACGTTTTCGAATATTATTATGTCAAATCGACTTTTTTTATTGTTTTATATTCTTTTTTGTGATTCAGTTGGTACCGGTCGCTTTCTTAATTCGTCCGGATGTCAAATCGACTGGACACGTGTGCGTAGTTTGTTGGTTAGGGTACGATTTAGCACAGTGAATGAATGAATGAAAGATTTTAATAACGTTCACAAGCTCAAGTAGTATAAAGGACACGGGAATATGGGATTTTAGTGCCTTGGCTAGATAGAAAAGCTCAATATTATTAATAGTATTCACCCATCTCAAAAAAATCAAAAAAGAGAAAGAAAGAGAAAGAAAAGATGTTAATTAATATAATTAATGTATGTGGTTTGAAAGTAGCATAAGTAGTACGATGTTGGAATTGGAACGTTGAGGAGTACAATGCTTACGTTATAATTGTGAAGATAAATATGGGAGAGGATTTATTGCACTCATAAAATCTAATACGTTGTCATATGTTTAGAAAAACATTATATAATTTTAAAATAAAATGAGATTAGTAAGTATTCAATTTATATTTATAAGGTAATAGTTATATTTCATATAAGAATGTTATTTGCATATTTTAATATCAATTTATTTTATATTTCATAATTTATATTTCTCATCAATTGAGTTATCTTATTAGTTAACATTTTTAATATCACATTTGAATGTCATATAATATATTTATTTATTTACATATTTTAGTACCAATTTATTTTATATTAAAGCAATTCATAATTTAATGTTTCTCACTAATTGAATTATCTTATTAATTGACATTTTCAATATCACATTTAAATGTCATATAATACATTTATTTATTTACATGTTTTAGTATCAATTTATTCTATAATAAATCGAATTCACAATCTATATTTTTACTAATTAAATTATTTTATTAGTTAAACATTTCCAATATTGTATTTGAATATCATATAGAATATATAAATGTCGGATCCTTTCTTTTAATTATAATTACAAAACGTACTTTGAATAATGTAGAAGAAAAAATATATACAATATAAATCTAAATATATCCAAATATATAAATATAGAAAGTAAGCTAAAAATGGTAGTCCACATAAAAACAATGTAATGGTGACGGTTGATCCTCTCTCTCAATTTGAGAAGCAAAGGAAAAAATCCCCATATAGATGGCTTATAAGTAAACAATCTAATAATAATTTTAGATGTTTTTTCTTAATAAATTAATATTTGGTTTCCTTTATTTAATAAGTGGATTTTAATATTTTTTTTCTTTTTTAATAATTAGTTTTTCTTATGTACTTGATATCATAATATTATTTTGTTTATATTTATAAATAAATATGAGTGTAATTTAATCATTATATTTTCTCATTCTGATGATAGTTCATAGAGTTGTTAAGCAATTTTTATCAAAAATCTAATTTTTAACTTTATGGAATGGAGAAATATTATCTCTCTGATACGTTTAAAATATTATTCATAAGAATAACATTAAGTGGATAAAGCTTAATTATAAGAGGAAATGGTTGGGTTCAAATTGAAGATGTTAGTCATAAACATGTATAATATTTTTGTAAATGAATTGTACTATAAAAATAAAGGCACCATGTGCCAAGTTCCGACAAAGGATGATAGACTTCACCACGTAGTTGTTATTTGGAAAGTTTGCACTAAGTTTGACAATAAGTTCTATATGAGTCACATACATAACATATTTTATACCAATAAACATGATAATATGGTTGTATTTTTTACAATCTTGGATTGATTTTATCGTAAATGCTCAGTTCATGTGATATCAATGTAAAAGGGCTTTTGCTTTCTTGCACATTTTGAGTTCGAATTTACCTCAAATGCTTGTCGAATGACTTGGTCTATTGTCCTTTTCCTTTCAAGTAAGTCACTGATGATTTAACATGCGGTCTTTTCAATGGGAAGGACAGGTTTATTAGATTCAATATTACCATTTATATCAGAGTTTTATCATTTACGGTTATATTGTTGCCAAACTGGCTTTGTGGAGCTCTGCCTAAAACTCTGGTATGTTTTTCACCATTCATGATTTTTCAGTGGGAATGATAGGTTTATTAGATTCAATATTATCATTTATATTAATGTGTATACTATTGTGTCACCTTTATTGCCAGCCTGGCTATGTGGAGCTCTGCCTAGAACTCTGTGTGGAGCTCTGCGTAAAACTCTGTGTGGAGCTCCTGGTATGTTTCTCACCATCCTACAATGCATTCATAATTTTAACATGATGGTTTTTCAAGAATGGTTACTGGAGCATTCAAACATGGTTAGTTTTGAAATGGATGTACCTTATTCCAATTCCACCTATATTTTTATTTGATTTGGGATATCTGCAGATTATTGAGGGAAAACAAGTTCACAGTTATTTTGGGTTGGAAGAATCCTTTACATGAGAGATTCCCCTAACCTGCTCTATCTAGGTTGGAAGAGCTTGCATATTTAGTACTTCTGTGTGCGTTTTTATGTTAACCTGTGGACAGTGAATGGATATATGTTGTATCTGTGTGCGTTTTTATGTTAACATGTGGACAATCAAAGGAAATATGTTGTAATATTCTCTAATGTACCTGCAATTTTACATAACAGCGTTTAAGTTTATTTGCAGCACCCTTGTGAAATTTCTCAATTGAATAAGTTCATGCAAGCCTTCTGCATTACAACAGTTGTTTTTTACTCTGATATTGATAAGCCTCAGCTCTTCCTAGTCTTGCAACTCACTCAAATTTTAGCCATGCAGAGCATCTCAAGGAGACAATCTTGCATGAAAAGCTTGCATGCATTCCAATTTATTCATCAGACATGTTTAATTGTTTTTGACATAAGGATAAGGTTATATTTTGTATAAATGTAGTCACCTGAAAATATAGATATGGGGACGAGGATGCGGTCTTCGTCCTTATATTTAATTTCATTCGTAACTATGTCTATAACCCACCAAGTCTATCATTCAGTTTTCAGCCAAGCGATGATTATTCTCAAGTCAAGAAACCAAAACATAGTGAAGGCACTAAGTTAAGCCATCCTATCAACACCATAACTTATGGGAAGAAAAGTAATAAAATGCTGCACCTTTTATTTATGGACCAAGAAATTGGAACTGAAGAAGAAGCAATCTTAAATCATCCTTAAAGGTTAGTTTTGAGGATCAGAGGAGTGTAATCTAGAGATAGGAGTCTACTTTGCATATGAGAAATGATCGTGTAATTGTTCAGAAGTAAACATATATATTTGTATATTTGTCATAAAGTGTTTTAGGATTAAAAGTAGTTATTTATCTTGCCTTGTTGAGTTTTCCATCCCAAGAGGAATTATTGACATTAAATATTTGTTTTTTTCATGTGGATGTATGTTTTCTTCTATTTTATTAAACATCTATTGTAATTATTTTTCTATCATAAATGGTTAAAAACTTCGGATTTATGTTCATTTTAATATGTAGTATTTTTGTGTTGCACATAAAATTTAGAACTTTTCAAGTCAAATATAATTTTAACACACCAGATACAATAATGTCCTCAAATACATTAACGACCTTCATCAATGCATTCATGTCGAGATGGATTTCTTCAAATACACAACATTGGGGAAAATGAGTACAAATTTAGATGGAGCAACACAGAAATATAATCCTTTAGGAAACACGAAGAGGACACTTGTGCCACGACATTAACACAAAGGCTAACTATAAGGTAAACCACCCCATTTGTAGACAGATGCAACTTAGGTACAAGCATAGGATAAAGGGAAGCAAAAATAGGTAATAAATGTGATACTCATAAAGTCATTATTCACAATCGTATAAAGGACAACATGCTCAAGACACTGATTGCCCTGATAGGCTATTCATATCAAAGAAGAATCAAGGGTTTGAATTTGCAGTTATGACTCTGACTTGTTTGAATGCTAAATTCAAACCAATCTATTCACCAGTTGAGGTGGCAGAATAAGGAGAATGTGCGTTCCATATCAAGTGATTTTCGGGTTAAAGGACAACCATTCCCATGTCATCATTGACAATGAAAGTCAAAAGAACATAGCTGAATTGCCCTAACAATAGTCGTGCAACCTCAATCATACTCCATCAGGGGGCTTCACCAAGATAAAGAACTCAAGGGAACATGCTAGTGTACCTTCAAGAATGTTATCCACCATATGTGCATTTGAATCACTTGCAACAGATCATCCCTAGACATTTGTGACATGCTTACTTGAGATACCATACATCTATGACTGCAACAGATCTTATAAATCTAAACCAAAATGTTGGTCCATCAAATTCAATGGAAATATCTAACACCTCCCAAAGTCCCTTTTGAAGATTAGTGCAACTTTGGTATCAACAAAGTGGTGTAAGGAACTCAACTCACAGTAGTGAAATTTTGTCCTTCTAATAGTCCACCTAGAGACAATAATGTGCACCACAATGCATGCTCAACCCCTCATTGTGCGTACTACACATTCTTTAGTGCAAAAGAAACAACTTGACGAGCTCATGCAATAATATTTGGGTGTCTTACAATAGCTCACATGCATCCCACCACACTTCTTTGTCATGCATTAGATCAATCCCATTCTAGGGTATCATCTTTGAAACGGTCCACTTTATCGTAGATCATCATGGAAACATGACAAGATTAGGTGACAGATTTAGGATATTGTTAACTACAGATAAATTAGGCTTAGTGTATCTCCTTGTGATAGGTCGATAGTCCTTGCTCCATATAAGGATGATTTGTGGTACTTATTCATAGACTATCACATACCCAACAAGATCACCATCAAGAACTAATAGTCTCTGCCATGCATCAACGATCATTTGGACTAGCTCCAAGGTGAACAATTCTTAACCAAGATCAACTAGGAATATGATATCACCAAGTAACTATCATTGAAAGAGATGTCTAAAAGACAAATTTCAAGACCAAAGAAGGCCTATACAAATTGTTATTCATGTCATTGAGCCAAAACAATGCATGGGCTAAGTTCATGCACTTGATGAGTGATATACTTAGGCCCTACACTAGTTCCTTTGTCTTTGTGTACCTAGATGACATCCTTATCTATATAAAGACATAGAAGGATCATCTTCAACATGCAATGTGTGTCTTAGAGACATTGTTGCATATTAGAATGGGGGTCAAATTAATGGTTACCTTACTCCCCATTTGGGACTTACACTCACCAATGGACACACACGACCCAGACATGGAAACCCAAAACACTCTCTTGATTGAGTGAATGATAGAAGTTACAAATATTTAATTGCACACACACTCCCCTCATTTAACTATGAAGAAGACAATTCTATCTCAATCTCTCATGGATTGGGTACACTCTCTGTTGGACATACATCACCCTAAAAATCTCCTCAAGCTTATGCTTCTCTGTTCTATTTGAAGTTAACTTTGTTTTGCATATATTTTGGAGTTGTAACTAACTGCAGTTGCCTCCCCTAACTGACTCTTCTCAACACTCACAAACTTATCCGAATCTCACTTGACTATTCCAACAAGCTATAGTGACTTTTCAATCTCACTCTATCTTGGAAAACATTCCACATGTTGAAAAATGATGATCTGGGTAGTTACTTTAGTTTTGCTTTCATCACAAGGAAAATTATCGGTTACTGCAGATTGATAGTTAAGTAACCACCAGCGAATGCAAGCTGGTAGATTTGAAACTACCACCCACATTAAGTGGTATTTTCATCACCTTCCCAAAAAGGGGTCAATTGAACTCTAGGAGATGATTGAAATTGTTTCTACTTGACTTTCTTCATATGCTAGATTTATGATGATGTTCTTGTGGTAGTTGTTAATCACCTTCAATGCACGTAACTTTATTGACATAGCCAAAAAGTTGCACAAACACATACACAAGTGCACAAATTCCAACCCATGTTGTTGACCCATATGCTCCTGCATCATATACCCTAGGTAAATGAATTTATCCATGAGCTCCCACTTATGAGCCTCTCGTGAGCTCTTCTATTAATGTTATGTACTTGGCAACCTCAAATGCATTCATCCAAGTTGCATCTTCAATTGCTTTATTTAATCACTTGACCATGTATTCTCTATATTCACTTCCTCTTATTCTTTTGTTGACTCACTTATCCAATACCACCTCAATCTCTTCCCTTGGCTTCTTAGGAAATTGTTGTCTCCAATTTGCAATTGAAGATTCTGAACTTACATCCTCTTCACTCATTTTCCCATCATAGCAAGGGTACAAATATGCTACATTGATGATATGTGATATTCAACCCCATCTAGCAGCTCTATTTCATAAGCATTCATTGAAAATATCCTCAAAATTATACAAGATATAATCACCTTCCATTTGAGCTTGTTGTATGATCCTTTTGGGAACCTATCTTTTCTCAAATGTGCCAAAACCATTCATCTACTTGAAACTCTTGTTCCCTTCTATTATGATATGCATGTTGTTTGTAATACATGATGTTCTTACCCAATGTCTTCTTCATTTCTTTATGCACGTCATGCATATGTGTTGCATAATCGTCCACTTCAACACTTATTCTATTCATGCCAGTTGTATCTCTCAATTCACAAACACCTCTATAGATACAACCATACACAATTTGAAAACGACTCATTTTTGTACTTCTAATGATTGAGTAGATGTAATTAAACATAGCTTGTGCCTAATTTGCATCCCGTTGTTTAGGCTTGTGCCTAATTTGCATCCCGTTGTTTAGGCTTGTGTCCTACTAAGCATCTTAGCAAATTACCAAGGCTTCTATTCGCTAACTCTATTTGCACATCCATTTGAGGATGATAAGTTGAATTGAAAGTCAACCTCGTGCCCAACTTTATCTACAAAGATCTCCAAAAATGCCCAAAAAAACTTGGTGTCCGTATTTGATACTATGTTCTTTGGCAAACCATGCAATCTCACCATCTCCTTGAAAAACAAGTTGGCAATGTGTGTCACATCACTTGTCTTCGTACATGCTACAAAGTGTGCCATCTACAAAAATCTGTCCACAACAACGAAGATAGAGTCATACCTCTTTTTGTTCTTGGTAGCCCAAGAACAAAATCCAACTTATATCTTCTTGTGGCCTCTTTGGTATTGGTAAAGGCTATTACAAACGTGCATCTTGATTTTGACCTTATCATGTTGGCAAACTCTACATCCTTACATGAACTTTATCACATATATACTTGTCCTTAGTTAATAGTATGTCTCACTCAGCTGCACCAATGTCTTATCAACATGAAAGTGACCTATTGGGCCTCCACCATGCTTCTCCCTTATCAAGTTTTACCTCATATATCTTTGAAGTACACAATTGTTGTCCATTGAGCAACAAACCATCCTACAAAAACTATTCCGACCATAGAGTTCTATCCATGCCGATTGGACTCATGTATGTTGTCCATTCATCTAAAAAAAATGAATCTTATTCATACAAGTCCTTCGTTGAGTCCACCCCAACTACTCCCACTCTAATTTCATTCATCACAAGGCACATCTTGCTCAATGCATCTACAACTCTATTGGACTTGCCACTTCTATGCTTCAATCCAAATGAATAACATTGAATAAATTCAACCCATTTCATATGCTTTTGATTCAACTTACCTTGGTTGTTTATGAACTCCAGTGCTTGATAATCCATCTACAAAACAAACTCTTTGGGCAACAAATAATGAATCCATTTCTTGAGAGCTTGTATCATAGCATAAAACTATCGATCACAAATATAGTACTTTTGCTTTACTTCATTCGACTTCTCATTAAATTAAGCAATGGGCTTACCTTTTTGGCTCAAAACCATTGCTACCACTATCCCACTAGCATTACAATCAACATGAAATACCTTGTTGAAATACAACAATGCTAACGGTTGTTCTATCACCTCCTTCAAAATCTAAAAAGTGTCCTCTACTACAACAATCTACTTAAAACTATTTCCTATTACCTTTCATTGTTTCTCTTATGGGTGCACATATTCCACTAAACTTTCCAATTTACGATAAAAACTAGTTAACCCATGAAAGCTTCTTGATTCAAACATACTTCTAGGTGATTGCCAATACACAATTGCTCTTACCTTTTTCAGGTCCATTTTTAACCCATTATGTGAGATTACAAATCCCAAATATATCAGCACATCCTTCATGAAGATACATTCTTCAAGTTGACTAGCAACTTCTCTTCCTTCAACCTTTGCAATACCAACCTCAATTGCAACAAATGTTCATCTTTTGTACTACTAAAAATCAAAATGTCATCTAAATGCACAATGACAATGGGAGAACTACATGTGGAGGTGCATGTCCAAATGAGTCCTTGATCCAACAATTTTTGGAGTTGATTTTACAATTTGTTTGCCTCCAAAATGGATTGCTTATAGAGGCCTATGTTAGGAAGTGGTGAATCTAATAATAATATGATTGTATGCTCTGCCTCTCTCTATGATGGCTTTCCTTTGGGTTATTGAGAAACCTCTTTGAAGGACTACAACTCTTTTGTTTGATTTTTTTTGTTCTTTGTTGGTACACATTATGAGAAGATTTACATTGCACTACTTCATCTTCTTGATTATATTTTAAAAGAAGCTCATAAAAATTCCTACTTGCATTGATGAGTTTCTTGGCTTGTTTGGCATTCAACAAAAAAATGTTTAAATTTTATTTTGTGTGCATTAATGATGAAGCTCTCTACATACTTGACCAACCAGCATTTATTTTCTTGCCTCAAGAAGATTACATACCTGTCATATATGTATGGGCTTCCGAACATTGCACCACAAGCATCAAAGAGAACAATTCCACTTTCACTTCTTCAATGTAAATCCCATTAACACCAAACTTTCCATTGTTTGGTAAGTTGAATTTTAACTCCTTGCTCACCCACCTTAATGAGTATATATGAGGATGGTTATAGTCTCCAACCCAAGCTTCTTTACCAATTCTTGTGAAATCAGATTTGCTAGTGATAATTAATTGAAAATAGCATCAACCTTTATTGTCATGAGTTTAGCCAATTCACCTCTATCTTTATCCTCTTTCCTAATCTAACAAACGTACTTTTGAATTGTAGTGCAAGCTATCTTGTCAAAAAATTCAGAGCTGCTCCCAATTTCTCTCCCTTCTACTAAGGTGGTCGTGGCATTCTAAGGATTCCCTCTAGTGCGGCTCTCGGGGTTCAATTTAATAATATTTTTTTGTCAATGTGTCCGTCTATATCTCAATGGCCACAATGATTCTTGGCATCTTTATTCTTGCAAATAGTGGTGGCAGTTCTCCTACCTTTCTATTTACTTTTCCCCTTAGAATCGGATGCACCTTGTTAATTTGAAGAGGAGAATGGACCTTGGGGTCCCTTATTTCTATTCATCCTTATGTAGTGAGCTTGAGCACATACTTCAACTTCAGTCTTTGGCTATAAAGTCTTATTGGATTGCTTGCTTCCTAAATTTGGTGATGTATTCCTGTACAGTTTGTCCTCGTGTTTGCCTATAATATTGTCATTATATCGTATGCTTTTCTTCCTAGCAAATAGGATAAAACTGAGATTTAATAATAATAATAAATCCTCCTACATGGTAACAAGTGAATTTCTTCACAACCAAAGAACGGGCATAATGTTTCTACCGAGTGTGTGACTAAAAATCTCAAGGCATGCAAAATAAATCTCTCATTCTTCGCTTACTTGATGAAGGACTCTCAATATTGAGGCGGTTATAATTGTAGTTAACATAATTGCCACATGTTGAATTGATATTCTGATTTATCTCTTGAATATTGTAACTGTCCGATTTAATTATAATACATCAAATTGGAGCTACCGTCATTAAAATTTATGACTACACTTAATTTTAATTTCATGGTTGGGGTGTCGTACAAGTTGGTGTGTCTGCTTGTTTGTCAAATCCATTATCACATATATAATGTTCTCCTTTGTAGTAATATCCTATTAAGGGACCATGCAAGGAGCAAACACCAGTTTCTCAAATATGAATGTGAATGCATTTCTCATCAATTTGCATTATACTAGTGCTCCCAAGATAAAATGATTGGCTTGTGTAACTAAGGCTTTGTGACAGAAGTTTTTTTTATTTATGCAAAGCATCTTCTTAGCATGTTAGACATTTTTAGAGGGAGTTGTCTCGGTTTAATGAGTAGTGTTATTTGGTTCTTTGCAGGTGATCCATTTAATGCTATGGCCTTACCTCCATCCTCTATCTATAGGTTCTCCCAGAATAAGTATATTTTGACAAATTCAAATGATTCTTCTCTGACTGGCAAAAAAAGATTAAGCAATACAGAGTTTGCAGTTTGTGGTAAACATAAATTTGAATGCAAACACAAGTTTTTTGATCCTACCATAACCGACTGCAAAAGAAAAGTACTTATTTTTGGCCAACAAAACACAAACGTATATTTGCAAATTGACCATTTTGCAGATCAAGAAAACATTCATATAAGCAAATGGAACAGACAGGTCTGGAAAGCCATCAGAAATACAAAAGCATGGCTACATGAAACTAGCTTTAAGTACAACCCCCAGACTACAATGGCAACAGTTTTCCTGTCATGGATTCTTTTGTTTATTCTGCCTGCTTATGCTGCTGATGATGCGCTAAAGATCTATGCTTGTCTTTTGAAAGAGTGCAGGTATTACACAGTCTTAAATATCATGGAATATATGTCCTCACTTTTCACATGACAAATTTTTTTGAAGGCAATATCCCTTATTCTTTAATATTTTTATTTCAACAGTCGGTTTAGCTTTACTTTTTGCATGTTAACCATATTGTTAATGCCATTTAGTCGGCCATCTTTTGAAATCAGGGATTCTTAGAACTCAATCCAATCTATATATTTGTGGTTTGTTATATGCTATGAGTGGGAAATGGAAGTGACGATAAATATTTTAATATAAATTAGACAACTATACACGTAGTTGTGTCACAAGAGCCATATTTTAAATGTGACTTTGTTTGTAGAAATATTTCTTTTGATTAAATGGAAATTAAATCACAGAACGTGCAATCCATTCATTCTTTCTGCTCTATATCATTGAAAAACAAGCTTGGTATGCTTCCAAGTCCAGGCACAACATTTATTTATTTATTTTGCAGAAACAATGTAAATTTTACTATCATGGCAAGAATGTATCATGGCACATAAGGCATGACTGATTTCATCAATTAGCATGGCTTTTGCTAAAGAGTTGGCCTCCACATTTAATTCTTTCTAAACATGATTAGGTTACCACTTCTATAGGAAAGCAGAATCCTCCCAATTTCCTTTAGGAAATCATTTAAGATTCAATTGTCAATGAACCATTATGTCAATATGGCTAGGAACCAGTCTCTTAAAATACTAATATAGGAGATCCATTTTCCCGTTACAACCATTTGCCTTGATGAAGAGCTAGTAACTAAAAATGTTATTTGAGTCGTGTCAATTCCTTTTTGAGAATTCTAATTTCCAACCTTTGGGAGTTTTGTATTCTTAAATCCTTTCTAGTTAGTTTAGACAACATATAATCAACTTCCTTTGCATTATTTATCATGATCTTATCCGGTTTACCTTCAATCACCAGCTCGCTCTTGCAATGGGATATAATTCGTTCGCAAGCCAATCTCTGGAATTTCCAATCGTACACAGATTTCATCCTATATTTCTAAAGACTTTTTCATTATGCCTAATCCAGATGATCCAGCAAGTAGGAATGAAATAAATCTTCCCGAATAATTTGACATGAGCCTGTTTAACCACATCCCAAAATGAAGAAATCTTGTGGGGAGCTGACTTGTAATTCTGCTATTTCAATGATAATACTGACTCTAATCCAAATTTCATGCAAATAGGACAAACAAATGGCCTCACAAAAAAACATTTTCAGTATATTGTTCCTAGTCATTACACACCCATTCATAATCAGCCAACCGAATAATATATGCTTTAGAAAAGCCAAGGGTATCCCGAACATGTTTTCAAAAATCTTTGGAAATGGATTCTATCTTTGTCATGAAGCCATTCATAGGCCAACTTAAATTTAACCTCAAAAGTTGTATTACCTTTGTTCCAAAACATCAAATCAAGTTGGTTTCTTAAATATGTTTTCCCATGTATGACTTTTCTTTCAAAGTTAAAAATGTTATTACTAAGAATTTTCTTAGGAAGTAGTTGTTAAAGTTATTGATTAGCTATTAGTTGATGTTTAATTAATGCGCAGTTATCAAACTTTCCCAACTGAATATAACCACTTTCTACATATTTAAATATGGACACATAAGTGTATAAGTGTGTTGTATGCCTTCTATTTTTTTTCATTCTTTCAGCGTTCATTTATTAATATTGGTATCAGAGCCAATCATTTGAGGAAGCCTTAGTTGAGTGTGAATGGAACACACTATTTAAGGAAACCTTGGGAGAAGGGTACGAACAGAGAAGAAAAAAAGGTTCAAAAAGCTTTCAAGAGATCAGAGGGGTACGAACCATAAAAGCCCGACCAAAGGCATTCAGTTCATGATTGTTGTACATGAGAAATAAAGAACCCAGAACATGAAAGGATAGTTTTTAGTGAACATGACCAAGAGCATGCACGATCAAGGGGGATCGTGGCATGAGGAAGACTTATAACCAGATCACAACAGGAGATATCCAAATCTTGTCTACTGCACAAACAATTCGTAATAAGAGACAAAATGTCTGGCAAAAGGAAAAATGCCATTGAAAGGTCGTGAAGGCTCACAAAGGGTGCAGAGCCAAAGGATCAAACATAGACGCAGAATAAAAATGACACCCAAAGTTCACCTTCTACGACACAAATGACAGGAAGGAAAACGTGAAAAAAAACTAGACCGTAGAAAAACACAACCAAAAGATAACCTAATGGGCAGAAGTCTATAAATTGCATGGAACAGTCACATGCAGGGTAAGAATAAAGCAAAGTCGTGTGGATCAATCCCATGAAAATGGTACAAATCAACCCAGGGCACAATAAGGAGCATTTTGAAAGTATTAGGACACGAAAACAAAATACTGCAAACTTTCAACAATTCTGTGTTGAAAGTAAATGTTTTTTGAAGATCAAATTTAAAGCAAATTCAGATTTTTTAACTGTATATGTCCCTGTTGCTTTGATTTCTAAGTCAAAGGTTAGACCTATACACAGAGTTTGTGTATTGATTTACAAATAAAAATTGTACTTTCCAATTGCATTTTTCTGAGTCAGAGGTATATATATATTTTTGTGTGTGTTGATTTCTAATTCACATGTCAAAATTTGTGTATAAAATGGCCAATATTCAAAACTTGGTTCTTCCAAAAACACAGAAGTTAACTGAAGAAAATCATTATGTTTGGAGTTGTAAGATGTTAACAATCATTAAATACTCTGATTGTGACAAAATCATTTTCGGCACTAATGCAAGCCATGTTACAAACTTTGTTGATTATGACAAACATCATAAGGAGGCTTTGTTGTTATTAAAAAAATTTGTGTCGGATGATATGATACTTGAGGTCCGGAATGCCACTAAGGCAAGTGTGTTGTGGACTAGTTTGAAAAATAAGTACCAAACTTTGGAGAAAATCTGAGTTTTGTAATTGATGAATTTACTCTTTTCCACAAAGATGTCGGAGGATGAGTCTCTACCAAAACACCTTCAAATGACAAAACTCTGAGAGCAATTAATTACCATTAATAAAAAGGTGGATGATGATGATATGGCAGCACTAGATCTGAACAATTTGACATCCTCTTATGATTTTTTTGTGGAGGCTTTACACTTGATGGCAGATAGCCAAACGTTGACATTTGATTATGTTAGTTCCTATTTAATGTAGAAGGAACATAGACAGATGCAGGTGAATGAGAGTGCATTTGATGCTAAATAAAAAGGGAAGTGGAAATGTATCGATATCGATTCATCTTCTGAGTACTAGGAGAAGTCTTTTTACTGTCATAAGATTCGGCATCTCAAAAAAGATTCGTCAGAAACAACAATATGCACTTTCCCAATAAAGCAGTCAAGTGGCAAATGTGGCAATAATTGAATAAAAAAGCAATTTTTGAGGAAAAGTATGCCAACCTGGCATCATACTCGAATGATGTGCTACAAATAGTTCATTCATTTTGGCACATCCAGACATTTCACATGTCATTTACTGCAAGTACCCAAAAAATTGATTGTGTTGTGTCTAATGTCAAACAAGACACAATAATAGTCTTTGATATTGGGCAAAGTGGCATGTATAGGCTCATTGACTCTACCATAATTAACGTAAGTGCATGTGTGGAGGGACACTCCATAAAATATGTGATCGAGAATGAAATTTTTCATAGGCTTATTGACCCTAATTCAATCAACTTACATGCACTAGTTGTGGAGGCAATATCCACTAGACAGGATGTGCAAGAAGATGCAATTCCTCAATATCAATCATACCTCAAACAAAGGAGTTGGCAAACTTGGATTAGTCTCCGATTTAATCACGAAGGGAGGGTGTTAAAGTTATTAATTAGCTATTAGTTAATGTTTAACTAATGGGTGGTTATTAAACCTTTCCAACTGAATGTAACCACTTTCTACTTAATAAAAAGACAAACACACAAGTGTGTGTGTTGTATGCCTTCCATATATCTTCATTCTTTCAACACTCATTTGCTAACATTTTTCATTTAAAAAACTATTGCAAAAAAATTGTTTATGATTTTTTGTTAAATAATGCATTCCTTGTACTTGCATACATAGATGGAAACTAAAGACTTTTATCCATATGGTTAGCATGCAATTGAATTATAATTAAGCACTAAGAGGGTAAAGAAGCATAAGCATTCCTCTTGAATCCATAGAGTGAGAACTAGATTATGGCCATCACCAACCCTATAATGTCAATCCTCAATAGACTCCATTTGATGTTCATCACTACCACCCTATTGTAGACTAAGCTAATTAATTCATGGCTTTAATCAACTCTTCAATATTCATTCTACCCCGTATGAATAACATGGAGTAGCAACCAAGGTTCCCTACAAAGAAAGTTTTAACAAAGACACAACCCATTAGAAGATATTTGAACCACGATTAAAAAAAGGGGTGAACAATGTACCCTTTAAAGAGAGTATAAATGAAATTACCACAAAGAGAGCTTGTAACAATGGAAGGGAAACCAAAATTATTTCAAAATAATTGGTAGAATAGGGCATTAGCACCACATAATTTATGCACCATACTATGGTCATGATTTGTAAGGTTCATGCACACAATTTTTTTATGATAAAAGCCAATTCATCATAATGGATCAATCTTATAGGCTTCAGTTTGATAATGATGAATGAGTTATCAAGGACAAGTTGAACAAACATGTCAATCTTGGAAAGGTGTTTTGATCGAGAATAGATTGTTCAAATTCGCAACTTTTTATGCCCCTAATTATTGACTTGTCATCATATATAATATAGGATTATGCAGTAGCCAAAACATTGCACACATATCCTTCGAGTGGTCAATGGTAGTTTCTAGAATTGCTAATTTCTATCCATTTGGTTCCATTAAGTCTTTGAGCATGCCCCAACTTAATTTTAGTTATAAATAGAGGCTAGGTGGTTCATTGTGAAATTTTTTCTTCATTGTTTGAATTTTTATTGTCTACCGTTTGGCCCTTTAAGTGGCATTACTTTCATACTTCTGTTATTAGGTATTTTCCAGCGTTGTGGTGTCACTTATATATCAGATATGTTCTACTTTACATTATTGTTCACAACTTGAGTTGGGTAACTATTGTTATTTTGAATAAATACTCACACTCGGATGATATTATTGTTGTTATTCTGAATTATATGTCCTTCATTATCAAATTATTGTTCCTTTTTGGAAAATTGGTTTTTTTTTCCAATATTATAATTACAAGTGCATCAAAGCAACAATTTGGGAGAAATTCTAAGGTGCAAGAAGAAGCCAACAAATATTGTGAACTAGTGTCCGGTCCATTTCTGCTGAATGTTTTTCCAATTATTAGTCACATTTTTGTTCCATATAGGTGTGTTTTGGGATACTAGCAATAAAGGCCTTCCAATCCATGAAGAATTTGGGGTCATAAATGAAGCAGGTTTTTAGTGGGTTAGCATACAAAACAACCATTAGAATCACCTTGATGAGATGATCATAACCTTACATGTCTCTAATAAAAATAAATTTTGCACCAACTCACCCATCCATCTATTTTACCACGATCACCCCCATTTTGGGCCCTACCTTCTTGGATTTGTTTCTTCGAGCTAATCACATCCATCTACGTCACTTGTGAACCCCTTTTTCTGCCATAACCCTAAACTTCCATGGTTTCTACCCGTAGAAAAACCTACCCACCTATTGTTCCAACTTAGTAGAATTAAAGGCAAATTCTTATATGACTTGTGGCAGAATCACATGGGAAGTATGCGCCTCCACACAAGCAGGATCATGATGCAGAAGGATATAGTGTGAAAGAATCATGACACCATGAGTTGCCACCAATTCTAGAAAAATGCAAATGGGGTAATGGAATGCATCATTAATCATGACACCCACCTCTATGGTGCAGGTTTTATCACACATGGAACATGTCAATAAAAGCATCAAGAAGTTAATGACAATGATAGTGAACAAATGTGCAAACATTAGTGATTTTGAAATAATCATGGGAAGAATAAGCATAGGTGGTTTTGGATCAAGTATGGAAGGACAGGGTAACACCATCGGGATGCCAAATAGTAAGAATCACTGCAGCTTTGGAGGAGAAAAAGGTGCTGCAATGGTCATGTCAAATGAAAACATCAACATTGGAGTTGGAGGACGACATGGTGCTATAATAAGTATGTCAACTTTTGGCATTGACATCTTAAGTGAGATGCCCAATAATGTGCCCTCCTATAATCAGAGCAACATGCACCTAGGAACAAACTACATGGGATCAAACTTCTATCACGATTATGTGAACATGCCACTCTTCAACAATGAAGTAATACCCATCCCTTGGAATTTTCCATCAATTACCCCTGTAGTAACTTCTTTGGTTAGTGGAAGTTGTGCCAACCAGATTGGGTGTGCAATAGGAGAAGCCTACGCAACTAATAATCAAGGATTTGAAGGACCACATTTTGAAATAAAACCCCATTTCACAAGATAGAACCACACAAGTTTGATGGACAATGTATGTAGACTAAATATGGTCAACAATATAAGGATCCTCTAATATAAAAATAGGTAGAAGACCATATTAGATCCAACACACACATTACGTTATTCCACAAAGCGGTACAGAACTATAAACAAAGGCCATGTGCAAAGGAGGTTCTAAGGGGATCTAATAAGGGAATCTACACATCTAAGGGACATTTGTGGGCCGAATTCAATGCAAGATAACATTACACAATAACCAAGATGTGTAAACTAAAGTAATAAAAGGAAAGACAATGCCATTAGGCAGTAAGCACGAGATATCTAATCTAAGGGTTGTAAGGGTGTCATTAAATGGTAACCATGAGGTGTTAATAAAGAAACAAAGCATACAAAGATAACATTATACTAACAAGCATAAGCTAATCCAAGCATGGAAATATAGATAATAATCTAAGTACAAGGTTAGAGCACTTACATTGGATTGATTTCTCCGTGCATCAATCGCCCCTTTGACTCAAGTGGCTCTTTGTGAGAAATGTTATAAGTGAAGCTCAAGATAAAAATAAGAAATAATTATCCTTAGTTGGAGACTCCAAAGACTAGGTGTACCTTGTTAGTTCGATGTCTCTTCTTAATATCTTCAAAGACCTTGTGCAAACAAGTCTTCCTTAAATGTAAACTCTTTAGCCCTAATTCCTTTTCATTTTACTATGGTGGATTTGCATACACAAGTAGCGTAGATTAGATGTCTTGCTTTTGAAAAATGACAAAGGGGAACCATATAAATAAGGCTCAAACCCCAAAAATCCACAATTTAAACTTAACCAAATCAGTGACCCGATGGATGAAATAGAAAAAGGATTAGTACGTACAATACTTCATCGACCTGGCTGATGATGTCAGTCAAGCAAGAGCCACTGTAGAACATCGGCCATGGCGAGGAGATTAGGGAGAAACATAAAATTGGAAGAAGAGAGTTAGAAATGGGGAATGAGAACTCTTGGAGGACAAATAAGCAGATGACATGGCATGAATGAAGAATATAATAGTAAATAATTATTGGAAAAATGCTCACAAAGGACCACAAACCAACACAACCCAATCTGGTTGCACTCTTTAAGAAGTGCACTCAAAGAGGTTGATGCACTAATAGGTGTTGTAAGAGAAATCGTCAGTAAGCAAAAATGAGATGTATACCTCACCCAAAACTCATCATATGTCACAATAGTTTAACATGAAATGGTGCTTTGGAAAAATTACATGGTACCATAGGATAAATGTAAGGTAAATATGAGATAAATGAAAGTAAATAAAAAACTATACATACCTTCACTTACCTAGTTGGTTGTAAGAAGAAAATGGTGAACAGTGCCTTAACGATGTTGAGACAATCTAGCAGGCCACAACATAACAAGATGGTGTAAGGTGCCAAAAGTCAGAGACCAAGAAGGCAGATCAAGTTCTAGATTAGGAGCAGCAAAAAGTATTAGAAGGAATGTGTGTTTCGATACATGGACTACATAGGATCAACATTCCTCAAACACTAAAAATAGATGACTGCATCGAAAAGAAACGGGTGGTGTTATTTATCGATTCGGGTACCACTCACAACATCATTGATCAAAAGAGGAAATCTAATCTAGATTTTTTTTTCTTACCCAGTGTCCAACTACCAATTTATGATAGCAGATGTAAAGGCTATTACACATTAAGGGAAATGCCACAGTGTAAATATTTCCATGGGTGATTTCAGATATATACACCATACGCTTAAGAGGTACTGAGAGAAGTACATTCGTTGAGGCTACTAGGAACTATCTCTATGAACTTTCGTGAGATGTCCCTAGGGTTTTCAAATTAGGGATGAAAGAACAAATTCACAGGCGTCAAAGCTCCACTCAACCAAATCATTAGCTTGTATAGGATGGAAATCGATCCATAATTATCCTGATTGTAGCAGTGTCTAACTCATTGACACAAATCCTACTTAGTCATGAAGTTGATTTATGTGATTATATGCAGAATTTAAAATGATGTTTCTACACATACATTAATAAAGTTGCCCATATTAAAAGAATTTCATTAAGTAATAACAATTAGACATGTAACAACACACAAACATTAGTATACAAACAATATTTACCTTGGAGAAACTGAGTGGAAAACTTCAGCAAGTGGAGTTGTGCCTGCGATCCACTATCATGGAGAATTCAAGGTTACAAGCTCACAAAGCTATAGAAAACAACCATCAACCTATATCCCTTGTTATTCACTCTACAATCTCTGTTCTCTATTATTAAACCTTCTCCTATGCTTTGCAATTCTGAACTCCAACTCTGGATGACTCCTCAGCTGACTTTCAAGAGTCTTTTAACCAAAGCATACTGAAAACCCAACACTGAAGCTCCAAATTAGAAACCAATTCAACAGCCAGCATGCCAATCACTCCAACTTCCAATCTGGTCAATTGGACTTCATTTCTGTCTTATTTGAGACAGGTTCATCATGATCAAACATGTACTTGATGTTCTGGTATCAAATTTGATCATGACCATACCTGTGTCTGTGTTCTATTATTTCTAGGACAGGGTCATTCATGACTATAGTCATCATATATGCATAAGGATGGATTTCAGTTTGCAAAACGCCATCTCTGAAATTGTTTTTAGAAAACAAAATATGCAAAAAGATTCCTTGGGCACCCATACACCTTCATAAGTCTTTTACAGCATGTTTGAGCTTGTTTCAGACACCTGTACAATTGGCCTTTGTCTTTTACAAGTCTCGAAGTAATTAAATAACATGAAGATTGACAAGGAATGTCCAAGGTACTAAAAGGATATGATAACAATTCACTCGTAGGAGAAAGATTTGTGCAAAGCCCTTTATTAGTGTGGGGCCCATGCAACCTCTAAATAGCCAAATAAAGCACAAAATGACATTTTCAGCTGCAACATGTACATTTAGCAGCTTTTCCCTACAAAACATCTTTTTGTTTGAAGGATTGCATTCAGAAACCTTTTTAACTCGGACAACTTTTTATATACAATTTTCACTACTCTTCTTCAAGGATTGCAGCTCTCTTGTCCTTGCCAAGAGTGTATTTTTAAAACTAAGTGTGCATCATTCCACCTTTAATTCCAGTCAGAGCTGCTTTTTGGCTTGAGAGCAAGGTTGAGATTCCTGCAATGCCTTGAAAGATGTGTCGGATCCTCAAGGTGAAAGACTTTTAGCTAAAAATAAATTGCACAACCCTTTGGTTTGCAGGTACCTCAAGCTGCAGAGAAGACTTATGGGCCTATGGTCAGAGAGGTAGCATCTCCTACGACTTGCAATGGATTAACAGTAAAATGATTAAACCAAATTTATCCTTGGTCGGACAGCATGGTTGTGTCTAGTCTCTTTAGAGGCCTATCATGTTTGTGTCTAAATTTAGACCATAAATTTTATATCTAATAAAAAGCCCTCTCCTCCGTACATTTTTGGATCATATATATGAGGGTGTGGCTTCATAATATACCAGAGGTCTTTTCCTCCTATTCCATGGGGAGTTTATCCTCTGTCATTAAGTTTTCTACCATGATGTAATTTCCATGTAGTACTCATCTTGCTTCTGGGAGCTCATTTCCCGACAAATGTACAAATCCATGCCCAATGTTACCACATTTAATCAAATTTCTCTTTCCAATGGACTTTGTGAAAAGGTTTTATGGTACTTGTTGGGATTCTATTTCTGTGCCTACTTTTGCTCCGTAGTCTTTTCTCCACCTACAAAATGTAAATGAAGTAATAATAGACCTTGGACCACCATGATAGACTGGAATTGTGTGCCCAATGGTTTGTAGTGAAATGTGACCAGTTAATAAAGCCCCATTATCAAAAAGACCAAAGAATGGCATTTCAACTAGAAAGATACAAAACATATAAATAGATTATCCAAACTTTTCTGCCTCCTAAAGATTGAATGGCAGGAGGATACCTTTTCAATGGCAGTTGTGTACTGTGAGCATACAATATTTTCCCTTTTTACTCAACCTTTTACATTCAGGTGACCCATTATAAAATTGCAATGTGTGAATAAAGATATTTATTTTTTCCCAAATGCAATTTTCCAGCTCCTCGTCATTACTTCTCCTTTTATTGCTGTGACTAAACTTTGTTTCGTTTTAAGGTAATTATGTCCTTTTGTAGGGTGGAATTGGCACGCTGCATTGCAGACCCAGCTTGTGCAGCTAATGTTGCTTGCATTGAAATATGTAATAATCGTCCCAATGAGACAGAATGTCAGGTCTCTCTCTCTCTCTCTCTCACTCTCTCTCTCACACACACACACTCACACATACATACACACAAAAAAAAAAACACATTTTAGTCTGCCTTTGAATTTCTTATATAGCACAGATGGAAGTTCAGTAGCCAGCATTATGCTTGTACAATGTTAGATTTCTTCTTGCATTCTCAGGATAGATTTACAATCTGGTTGTTAATTCTGAGCTTTCAAACCTGTTTCCAGATTAGATGTGAAGATCTATTTCAGAACAGTGTAGCAGACCAGTTTAATCAATGTGCACTGTCCCGAAAAAAGTGTGTCCCTAAGACAAAAGGTGAAGGGACATCCCCTGTTCCAGATCCCTCTGCTCTTGTTAAAGAATTTAACATCGCAGATTTCAGTGGAAAGTGGTACATAAGTGCTGGCTTAAATCCATTGTTTGATACCTATGATTGCCAAGAGCATGAATTTTATCCTACATCAAAGAATCTTACACGAAAGTTGTCATGGAGGATATCAACCCCCGATGGCGGTTTCTTCACTCGTCATGCTATTCAGACTTTTGTGCAGGATTCCTCAAAATCTGGAGTACTCTACAATCATGATAACGAGTATCTTCATTATCAGGATGACTGGTATCTTATTCTATCCTATGCACATACACAAATTTCACATAAAACGTTTATTTCTATCAGTATCTAATTAACCGTAGGTATTGATTAAAATAAATTTTGTTGATTGTATGTGGATTTTTTTTCTCCTATCTGCTTACGTAAACATGGAAAGCAGAAAATGAATACAATAATTTTCCTAGTTAGTGCCCCAAAGATGGCCTCATCAACAGGTAAATTTTCCTTCACAATAAAAATGGAAGAAAATTTGTATTATGAAGGAAAATTTTATTCAATTAGTACAAAATGCATCACATTTGATTCTAGACCTTAGCACAGACATGTCATAGGTGTGGCATTGAGTCCATTTATCCAGATAAACAACTAGATGACATGATCAGTGTTGCATAATTTGTTTTCCAACAAATACTCATAAGAAGACCCAAACACTTTTTGGACCACAATGGGAGGGTCCCTGTTTGCTTCAGAATGCTTGCATTTCAAATATATAATTATGGGTGACTATATATCAGCACTTGGTTTTCCATTTTAAAGATATCCAATTATTCCTTTTGTGTTGGAATTAAATTCTAGAACATTTTCAAGGGGTAAGGCATGAAGGGTCTTTATGCATGTCTAGCAGAGTGACGTTTCAACTCTTTTTCCTATTAGTTGATGGTTTAAACACATTGTCACCACCTTTACAGATTAAATATTCTTCGCTTGAAGGCAAACACAACCATGTGCAGATCAAACATTACACATGTAAATACAGGAAATACTTTACTCCTTGACACATTTTTTTAGAAATATAAATGATTTCCTGCAAATTTACAGTCAATGACAATGAATTTGGTTTGTACAGTAATTCTTGTATGGAAATCAGCCAACCCATAGACAAAGGTTCTGTTTCTATGATTTGGCAGTGCTTCCCTATGGGCATAGCCCCTAATCCAGCACGTGGATATACATGAAAGGGAAGAGCCTCACCATCCATCATCTTTGTAAGATAAAGCTCATTATTGATCCATTTTAGTGTAGCAAGTGTCCATCTCTCAAAACATTATATCAAATATAAGATAAACATGACCAGCCATCTAAAGGGCATAGTTTGCTCATTATGGTGAAACAAATGTATTTCAAGTTTGTTTACTTGGTTGTATGGATGCATGACCATTTATGTAAGATTTGTCATTTAGCCGAAAACCATGAGCAATTTCATAGTGGTTTTATCATTTTTATATGTTTATTTCAATTTCATGAGTTTATCCCAATAAGTATCTTAAATAGTGCTTTTTCCCCTTGATGAACTTTAACTTGACATTACTTCTTTGCATTCAACATGTTGACTCATTTTTGTGTTTTGTTTTTTCCATATTTTCTGATTATGTTTTGTATCTTTCGATCCACTTTTCTCTTTGTATCATATAACTCATTCTATAACTCAACTTCCCATATATAGATTCAGCTCCAGTATTCTCAAATTATTTCTATAATTTTGATGAATGTGTCCACAGAATTGCATATAATCGTGTATGCCCAAATGCTAGTGTAACTAAGGTGTTTTTCCTGTAAACCTGTGTCTCCAATACTTGGTAACTATGTTGAGATCTTATCAAGGATATGTTTTTCCCTGACCACATGATCCATTTGGTTTACAAGGAATATTTATTTTTAAGTGGCTTTAAAATACCTTGAATTTCAACTTATTTGCCTAGGAAACAAAGCACATCGTGTTGAAACAACTGACTTAGCTATGGGTTCTATACTGGTAGAGTATTTCATACATGTGGACAAAACAAACCACTTTAAGTTGAAACTATTACCTTAATTATGGTTCTTAATTTATTAGAGTACCTTGTAGCGATGCCAAGTTTCAAGGCACTCATGTTGTTGGTATGAAACCCTAATACCAAGTTTTGGTATCCCTAGGAACTCAAGCATTATCATGAGACTATAATCTTAAGTACAAGGCTGGTCTCTTTGCAATGGAATACCCCAATGTGCACTTCCAACCTTACATACAAGGTTGTTTCTTTATCTATCAAATCTAACATGACTTTGGGGAATCTCAAACAAGGATTTCGACTTCAGCACGATTGTTGGTGCTAGCAAGACACCCTAGCAATCACAGTCGTGAATGAGCTTACCCACACCTATTGTTGCAAGGACATTTGACTATGTCTCGAACCTTCATTTGGTGCTCTCAATTGAACTCCTCAAATTCTCAAGAGCTCTTGACTGAATTCTTTGAATCCCTTATCTCAAAGTCTCTCAGGTAGCATGGAACATTGAGGTTTGTTCTGACTATGAATACCCATATACCTGCTTCAGTTGAGAGTCTTCTTTTGGCTCAATCGCTTTCAGTTGTTTGGGCCTTCCATTGGTTCCAAGTATTTTTGCATGGGTCCTAAGTAGTCAATCCCTAACACCCCAGTGCTCCAATTATGGAAGTGCAACACTTGACATATTTGCACTGATTCAAAACAAGGAATGCAAGCACACATGAAAATAAGAGATAATTTAATATATATAAAAATTGACAATACAAGGCATAGGGATCCAAACCTCATACTCGAAATTGAAGTTCACTCTCCCAATAGGCTTTCCAACAAGTGGCTTCACCTCACAACTGTAATGCAGCCATCCATGCACTACCACCCCCAAGCTAGTGCCTCAAATGAGAATGATGTCTTTCTCTAAAACCAACATCTCTACAACTTTCTCACATGATCTCAGGATTCCATGGAGTTGTCTTCTTTTCAGCCCCTTTCTTCAACACAGAGTTTTTCCTTGCAATATGAATTGTGCCAATTTGTTCGATTGTACCTTTATCCTTGTGATTAGTTTGCCTCGACAACAATAGCTTGGCACCTCCGTGTTGTGCAAACCTAGAGCAAGAAATTGTGTTTTTTGGCTAGTCCTCCTAGCCTCCCCACTTAAACCTCTTGGATATATAACATTGATAATTGGATTTCAAATAAATTGCAATACATCTACCCATAAACATTTAACTAGGCTAACAGACATCCATAAAATAGTAATTAACCTAGAAACTTAATTTTCAAAAATAGAGAAAAGGTGACATGCAAGGTTTAGAAATGTATTTTGAATATCGCGAGATTTGGTGACAGTTGTCAGGTTTTGACAATGAAAATGCTCACCCAAAAGTAAGACAGAGTTGACCCAAAAAAATTGCAAAATTGCAAACATCTTGTTTGAACTATACAGACACTCTATAGACAAAATTGCAAACAAGTCCAAACATTTTTTACCACTGCGCTTGCCGAGATTTGGGCTTAAAAAACCAAACTTAGAATTTGCATCATCGCTTCAAACACCTACAAAACAAAAATTCTTCTTGCCTTGATACCTGCAAAAGCATAAGGAAAACAAAATGTGTTTTGGGTACACCATAGAAAAGTCAAATTATCTTGATATTTGTCAAGCCCCTTAATTGTATACAATATCGTAAACAACACACCAATAATTACAGTAATTCATCAACCCGTAAAACCAATGTTTTGCAATGTGTCTCTAACATGAATTTTTGTACTTCAATGAATTCTCTAATGCACAGTTGCTCTTCTCTAGAATGCTTGCTCAGTGAATATCTATGAATAATCATTTCTCTTGATTTTCACTTAGATACCTAAATGAACTAGAATGTATGTGTATTTATAGACATTGAATTTAAATTAGGGCCCATTGGCACCCAAACCAACCTCTAATGGTCAAAAAGCGAAAATGACAACAACAAAGGATGAAAGCACTTAAGCCAAAAGGGGCCACTCAAAAGAGTCTGGAGCATACAGATGCTTCAGACATGCCCTTGGAGTGTATGAACACTTTGGACAAGGTGGTCCAATCAGGTGGAAATCAGAGAAAAGAGAAAAGGGGAGCTATAGTGGCGCTGAGAGGGGCCAACGAGAAAAAGGGGAGCTAGAAGAGACTGAGAGAGGGGTCATGGACCATCAAAAGTCAACAAAGCATGCCAAAAACACCTAATTTAGACATATAATTAACAAATACACATGCTAGAATTATGCAATTTAACAACTAATAAATGCCTATGACCATTTTTAGGTGTCTACATTTTGTCCCCCTTTGATGTGTGTGTGCATACATATGAAAGTAAAGAAAGACGTGAATACAATATTTTGTGTGCTCGAAGCTCCAAAACCAAAGTCCATGTATTAGGGAACCTGCAAAACATTCTCTTTTTTTCTACGCATGCATAGATGAGTGCCAAATAATAATAATCTGCTAAAAAATATAAAAATGAAAGTGATATACCTAATTTTACTAGTGTGTATAATACCCGTGGATCCAAGTGTCTCCAAATCTGAGCAAATCTTGATCACCTACAAAAAAAAGAAAATATTCACCTTCACTCTGATCACCTGCAAAAAGAAATCTTCTTTTTGCCTCAATTGGGCAGCTATAATGTCCCCTTTTTTGAAAGTAAATAAATATTATTGTTAAAATAAAAAGTATTTTTAAATACTTTAAAATAAAGGAAATTAATAGAAAAAGCATTCTATGTTATAAATTTAACTTAAGTTGGGGCCTTTTAAGGGTCATAGGCATGTAAAGCCTAAAGTGAAATTATAAGGATTTACTTTCAATATTTTTAAATTAACTTTTCCCTCCAAATCGGGCGCTAAACGTGGAAGAGGCTTTTTAAAAATGAGGGCTCATTTGAAGATACTCTGATTTTTTATAATTCTTCATGCTTGAAGATTTTGTTGAACTTGCGTGTTCAATAAGAGTGGGCATTGTAACCCACGATTTGCTGCTGATTATACAACAAAAAGTGTCTTTTGACACCACCTTTGCAAAAGAAAAGCTTGTTTGTGCCCTAAGGAGTGGGGCGAATTGCTTTGAAGGTTTTGTATGCATGATTTTGAGGGTTTTGTGGTCTTTTACTTGGCTTTGCTAATTTATTGTGCTAATTTTGCAAGTGGAACAAACCACTTGAGGAGTTGGACACTAGGGTTTGAAGGCTCCAATTGGTCAAAAATTCATAAATTAATTTACCTAAATTTATTTGATATTTTTCTGATTATTGGAGTGAAGTTTGGATGGACTTGTGAAGGGTTTTGAAAGAGAAAATTAAATAATAATTTTAAAAATTATTATTTAATTATTTTACAAGAAACTAGGGTTTTCATATCTTTGGAGCAGTTTTCAGTGACCTTCCTATGGAAAGAAAATTCTGATTTATATTTCATTGGAAAACTTATATTTTTAGCTTCGTTTTGAGCTATCAATTGATTAGAAATTTCAAGTATTTTCGGATTTATGAAGTTTCAGCGATATTTTGGGCATAAAAATTACAATTTTCAGAATTTCAAAAAAATAAATGGATATTCCTTTTTTCCATATTTTTGTGCATCCACAATAATATTTTCATAATTTTTTAATGATTGAAGTGATAGATCTACAATTGGTGAAGACTTTTTATCCTCCAAACAGCAACAGAAAATTGGCAATTAACGCTGATTTTTTCTTCATCATTTTGTGGCATAAAGAGAGAGGTATTTATCTAAGGGTTTTAACTCTGAAATTTATTATTTATTTTTAGATTATTTTGGTGGTAGAAAATATCTTACGAAACTCTAATTCTTGGCATCTAGGGTTTATGGAATTAAATAAGGGTTTTGGGAATTTAATTATCAAGCTAAGGTTTGATCATTTTCAAATCAAATTTTGTGGATTTTGGGGAACACCCATTTTGCCCTAATTCATCCCATTTGAAGACACTACGGTGGTATCAGAGCACCGATCTTGTGCACTTGTAGGGTTGTATTTAAGTTTGGGATGCAAGCTAATAACCAAGGTTTTCAGCGGATAAGAAAATGATTAACTTTCCTCTTTTTTTGATAGCACTAGTAAAATTTCTGCTAGAGCTTGGTTGAAGGAATTGGAGACATCTGCTATGGAATTCTATGTGTGTGGAAGATGCCCTCAAATTTATCCCTTTGTTCTTGGATGGAATGGCACATAAGTGGTGGCATAATTTGTTGAGGACCCAAAGAACCGAATCCATTACTTGCCTTGAAGATTTCAATCAAAGGTTCCTAGAACGGTTCGATGTGCAAGGATGCAAGGATGAGCAAGGCGAAAATATTTCATTAATTGATAATGTTTCCTTATCTTATAATGATTGCATGCATGTTAGTAATGTGACAGAAAAAAGAATCATGGAATCTACACCTCAAACGGAAGAAAATTCAGATTTACAGGTTGAGAAAAAGAGTTTAGTCGATGAAGCATCAATTTCACATGAGGATAGTGGTATGCAGCTAGTTGTCTTTTTCAGAACAATAGTACATGAGGAATAAATCAATGATGTTTATGATACTAGCAAGAGTTATGAAGGTACTCCATACATGTGCACACAAAGTATAGATGAAAGTGAAGCAAAAGGGAAATCTCGTGGTAAACAAAGAGTCTAAGAGTGAAGATTTGGCACCATCTTTCAATTCTCTATTGACTGATTTTTAGTTTGCTAGAAGAGCCACTAAGGGTAAGCAATTTGACTATCTTCATAGCAAGAATTTGTTGCAGCACCATCATACTTTGTTCTTGCATTGTTTTGATCATCATGAGTATTATGCTAACAAGGGAGATTATGAGGATATTTTGCATGGTTTCAATGACACAAAGGTTCCTTTATCTTCATCAATCAATATGATAGAGGGATATTTGAGTATGAGGAAGAAGGATAAAAGGAATCATGATAAAGCTGTTATAAGACATCATGGACAGCCATGTGCTTGCAAAAGAAGGGACACTACAACAACAATGGTAAGTTTACCAAGTTCTGATTTTTGTCATACTAATATTGAGAGAGATGAGATGAGAATTGATTGTCAAGGAGAAAAGCTGGAAAAAGTGGTAAGAAATCTAATTTTTTTTAGTTCAAATTCTCTGAGTTAACAAAACAAGTCCAGCCACACAAAAAAGGGAAAATTTGGCACACTCAAGGCACGCTACAACCCATGTTGTGGAAACTATGTACCAAGGTGCATTTTGAAAATTGTCACACAAGAAAAATTGAATTAACATGGCAGGGACAACAATATATAAAAAATGGATAAAACTCAATATTGGTGGAGTTTGTTTGATGATGCATACATGTGTGAAGAAGCTAACAAAGAGCAGCCAAGAAGAGGACATTCATTTTACATAAAGGGATTATTACCAGTGAGTTTAGGTGATTGTGTTATATACTTGCAAGGTATGTTTTTCAATTTGGTTAAGCTTGTTTTCTTTATACCAATGGAAGGATTAAATTTACAAAATAAAAAAAGATTGATGTGGTATAACGAAGGTCCTAGCACACCTTGGAATGCACACTATCGGAGCACACATCCTCTAGTGTTTTTTCATGAGATGAATTTAATTATGGACAGTCTTGCTAGGCATAATAATTTGATTCAATTTTGCAATTCTAATCTTCATCATATACGGCATAAGTTCATAATGGTTTGTTGGGAAAAACATGAGGTAGAGCCTACTGCTTGTGTATGCTATGAAGATTTTCAGTTTGCTAACAAAAAGAAAAATGTTGAGCTCACTAATTTCATATTGAGATGTGAACAAAGCAAATTTGATATTGTTGCCCTTGATTTAGAAATTCAATCTAGTACAGTTGGCACGTCTAAATGTCAAAAATTATGAGGGAAAGGATTCAATACAAATTCTTTCAAAGTATGACGCTGTTGTATTTTTGTTTAATATCATGATTGACACATTAATTGTTGCCCAAAAAACAGGGATTGACATGGAAGGGATCATTTTTATGTGATGGTGACATTTATGGCTAAAAATAAAGAATGTTCAGCCCTCTTATTGTGGTCACAAAAAAGTTGTTCAAAGATTTTTTATCATAACAGCGGCTGCAAATTAATTAGGACTGTTGATTGCAAAGGGGACAACCCTCTTATCACTTCTATTTCAATTATTAAGAGTCACCCAACCCCATGGAAAAAAAAACTTCAGTTTGCTAGTAAAAGGGGTTTTGTTTTCATTGTTCCAAAGACGTTTGCAAACATTTCCAAGCCATCTTTAGGGAAAAAGAAACAAGATTACAGCAGTATACAGGCCATGTTTGAGGGTTGGAAACTTCTTCAAGAAAAGGAAATTCATGAAAAGATTACAAGCAAGAGAAGAGTATCTAATGTCATGTCAACAAGGCATGAAGATGAGATCACAAACATGTTGATAAACACTATATTTTTCTCTAACATGTTTGTCCCATGTGTAAGTATGGAAAGATCAAGAACAAGAAAGAAGAAAGTTGCAGAAATTTTGGATCAACAAAAGTACATCAAAGGCATGAGTTTGTGTTGGCAAGAGATCTCACATTTGATCAGCACCGGATCAAGGCTTTGGGGTCATTACATCATGTATTCTCTCTTGGACATGGTTCTTGGGCATATGAGCTTGCATTTTCTTGAGGGCAAGCAAATTTGAGAAGGAAGGATTGTAATGTCCCCTTTTTTGAAAGTAAATAAATATTATTGCTAAGATAAAAAGTATTTTTAAATACTTAAAAATAAAAGCAATTAACAAAAAAAATATTTTATGTTATATATTTCACTTAAGTTGAGGTCTTTTAAAGGTCATGGGCATGTAAGGCCTAAAGTGAAATTATAAGGATTTACTTTCAATATATTTAAATTAACTCTTCCCTCCAAATTGGGTGCTACACTTGGAGGAGGTTTTTTAAAGAGAAAGAAGGCTCATTTGAAGATAGGCTGATTTTTTTATAATTCTTCATGCTTGAAGATTTTGTTGAACCTGCGTGTTCAATAGGAGTGGGCACTATAACCCACGATTTGCTGCTGATTATGCAACAAAAGGTGTCTTTTGACACCACTTTTGCAAAAGGAAAGCTTGTTTATGCCTTAAGGAGTGGAGCGAATTGCTTTGAAGGTTTTTTATGCATGATTTTGAGGGTTTTGTGGTCTTTTACTTGTATCTTGGCTTTGTTAATTTATTGTGCTAATTTTTCAAGTGGAGCGAACCACTTGAGATGTTGGACGCTAGGGTTTGAAGTCTCCAATTGGTCAAAAATTCATTAATTAAGTTATCTGAATTTATTTGATTATTGGAGTGAAGTTTAAATGGACTTGTGAAGGGTTTTGAAGAAGAAAATTAAATAATAATTTTTAGAATTATTATTTAACTATGTTACAGGAAACTAGGGTTTTCAAATCTTCGGAGCAGTTTTTGGTGACCTTTCCATTAAAAGAAAAATTTGATTTATATTTCATTGGAAAGCTTATATTTTTAGCTTCATTTTGCGCTATCACTTGATTAGAGATTCCAAGTATTTTCGGAGTTATGGATTTATGAAGTTTTAGCTGTATTTTGGACATAAAAATTACAATTTTCAGAATTTCGAAAAAATAAGAGATTATTCCTTTTCTCCATATTTTTATGCATCTACGGTAATATTTTCATAATTTTTGAGTGGCTAGAAGTGATAGATCTACAATTGACGAAGACTTTTTATCCTCCAAACAACAGCTGAAAATTGACGATTAAAACTAATTTTTTCATCATTTTGTGGCATAAGGAGAGAGGTATTTATCTAAGGGTTTTAAATCTGAAATTTATTATTTATTTTCAGAGTATTTTGGTGGCAGAAAATACCCTACGAAAACCTCATTCTTGGCATCTAGGGTTTCTGGAATTAAATAAGGGTTTGAGAATTTAATTATCTAGCTAGGGTTTGCTCATTTTCAAATCAAATTTTGGAGAACACCCCTTTTGCCCTAATTCCTCCCATTTGGAGACACTACAGCAGCAATACCTACAAAAGTATAAGAAAAACAAAACATGTTTTGGGACCTGCATTAAACCAAAGAATAGTTAGAATATCAAGTGATATTTGTCAGGCCCCTCAACAACATGAAATATCAAAAACAACACCGATAATTGTAGTAATTCATCACCCAAGCAAATCGATGCTGTGTAACATGTCTCTAACATGAACTTTTGTACTTAATGAATGGTTTCTCTTCTCGAGAATGCTTGCAATTTCTCAATGAATGCCTTTTAATAATGAATTCTCTAGATTTTCGCTTAGATGACTAAATGAAATAGAATGCTTGTGTATTTATAGACATATTGAAGTCAAATTAGGACTCTATTGGTGCCCAAACCGACCAAGTGAAAAAGGCAGGACCAAGGGACGAAGGAACTTAAGCCAAACGGGACCAGTCGAAAAAGTATCTCGAGTATATGGATGCTTCAAACAGGTCTCGGGAGTGTGTACAGATGCTTTAGAAAAAGGGGTCCAATTAGGGAAAATTAGAGAAGAGAGAAAACAGGAGCTGTAGGGGGTTGATAGAGGGGTCAAGAACCATCAAAAGTTGACAAAGCAAGCCAATAATGCCTTATTTGGACCAATAATTGACAAGTACAAAATCATGCTATAATTATGCAATTTAACTATTAATAAATACTAATAAGTGCTTAGGGGCCATTTTTAATTTTCTGCTCTTCATAGACTCCTATAGCTCAACATCATTTCCACTAGCAGTCAAGATCCTCACAAAATGTTAGTAACAAAACAATGCACTATGAAGTGTCCATTGTTTGTCTTAGTTTGCCAAGAAATTATTGACTTCCATAGGTTGTTGGTTGATCTGCAATCGAATAGTTGGGTATTAGTTTTCAACATGTGCTTTAAAGAACTCTAGTTCAATGGCAATGGGACTAATTGCCCTTGGAGTTTCTAGTCAAATTTAGATTACTTGTTTACACATGTTTCACAAGCCAAAGAGCATCCCTCATCCAATGAGGCCTTGGCGCTCAAAATCCTATATTAAAATTCACATCTATAGATTTAATATTTATTTACAAAATCAAGGCTGCAATAAATTATACATGCTAGGTCCGTCTAACAAAAGCATCAGATCAAGTCATAGGTAAGGTGTCCAGGTTCATGACATCAATCTACCTTATTTTGTGCAAAATTGGTTTTCTTTTCAATCTTATCTTGAATTCCATTGTCTATACAAAATTAATAATGGACATAAGATGGATAAAATCATTCATTCCTGACTGCATACATGTTACGAGTTGTGGCAGTGTCATGTAAAAGAGGAAAATTATGTTTTTGTTATAAAGATAAATGAAAATGATGTGATATGTATTTATCATAATATTGCTAGTTAGGACCATATCCCTTGTGTCTAGTAGCCGAGATTGTAACTTGGTCACTTGAATATGTAGTCAATTTCTTGATTGTCTATTATAAATTGTTAAGCCGATATAAAATTGATAAAAAATTCTAAGAGTCAAGAGAGAGTCATGTAAAAGGGAAAATTATGCATGCAACTTTTGTTATGAAGAGAAACTGCAATTATATGATATATGTATCACAGTATTACTGGTTATAACCACCTACCTTGTATGTTGCGGAGATTATGATTTGGCCTCTTGAATCTCTAGTAAAATTCTTCTTTTCTTTAATGTTTTCAAGTATTAAATGTTTTGCAGGTATATACTTTCATCCAATATAGAAAATAAACCAGATGATTATATCTTCATATATTACCAAGGTAAAAATGATGCCTGGGAAGGCTATGGAGGTGCTGTTGTTTATACGCGGACTCCAGCTTTGCCTTCCAGCATTGTACCCAAGTTAGAAAAGGCTGCAGGAACGGTGGGACTGGACTTCAAAAAGTTCAAGAGAACAGACAACACATGTGGCCCTGAACTCCCTCTATTAGCCAGATTAAAGAAAAAGGTTGAGGAGGTAAAGCAGGCAATTGCAAAAGAAGTAAAGGAAATAGAATAAGAGGTAGAAATGATTGGAAGGACAGAAGTGAGTTTACTTCAGAGATTAGAAAAATGAATAGAGGAATTGAGAAGGATGAATAGAATTTCTTGTGAGAATCAAGAGGAAAGAAAAAATGGGTTTATCTTACCCTACCTTAACCCACCTACCATACTTTGTCATATTGACCCAAATGATGAATGAACACAGTGGTCAATTGTATGTACATTAGTATGAGCACTGTTTGATATTTTGTAGGCATTATTCCATTGAAGGACACTCTGAGTTGTATATTATAGTGAGGCCTTCTGTCATTGATTAATTGATGGACAGACATTACTTATGCTAGGCCTAGTTTTTTGAATCATTGATTTCATATACTGGGTAATGGTTATTGTTGCTTATGACATTTGCCGTTAATTAATGTTTGTGCATTTTATATTGTTGCTTGATATGTTAATTTAATTGATTGGAAGTTTCAATTCCTTGTAAACTGTCAATTCTAGTTGTCGAGGGCTTGGATCAGATGCCTCTGTGCTAATGTTCAGGCTTGGCCATCTTTATTGTGATTGTTTTCTTCCTACCCACTTCCTTGCATGTGATCCACCCATTCTTCGAAGTTGGGGGGACAGATGAGAAGGATGGATGTGATTGGGAGAGTCTATGGTTGGAGCTGGTACGGATTAAAACCAGACTGGTAATGGGGGCAAGAAGGTAGCCACAGTGGATGGGCCGCACCAGGAGAAGCGTACATTCCTCTTTGGTCCCTTAGCTTCGTGTATGCAGAATGGGGGTGATGAATGTGGCATGGCTCCTATGGTTGAGTTTTCACAAGTTTGGAGGTGGTCTTCAACCAGGTGCACATTTCTTCAATCCTCACCCTTTTAATTTCGGTTGCATAATGGTAGAATCTGATCATAAATGCTGGGATGTGAGGATATGTAAATGGAGACTTGTTTCGTGGTTATGTTCCTACAGAGCTAGTGGATCTTGCATATGAGTGATGATTCTATGTAAGAGTACCAACCAAGAAATTATGTGTATTATATGTAGAGGAAACAAATGAGTACATAGATGCTTATGAACATCAATTTTAGGACCACGAGGCATTTATATAAGCGTTGAATCGTAAATCAAATGTCATCGATAGCATTTCCTGCCCTTGACATATTGAATTGCATACCCTTGATGGCAGTGTTGATTCCTTAACCCTCTAATTGTTGGTTAGTTCCGGTATGGGTTTCTAGGTATTGAATAAGCATTATGGGATCTATATGATGGGTTTACATTATTGAGAGTTCGTATTAGTGTCTTGATAATTTCTTATCCTATTCACCTTTTGTTGGGACATGCACAACTGGTTAGAACACCTATGAGCTGTTATGTGATCTTGATGCTATTTTTTGGATAGAATTCGCTAGTATGTGATGTACGATACCAGTAGGGAGAATAATTCTTTAATGCCTTAATATTGTAAATAAGTTTCTTCTAATAGTTTTTCTGCATGAAATCATGTGTGTAATTGGCTGAGTGGAGGTGGATAACCTCTTGTTTGGGAACAACTTTGATTGGGGCCTTTGGTTGTTGAATAGCACAATCAGGCTTTTGTGCAATTCTGAACAGGCTTTAAAATATTTCCGAGTTTTTTTCGACCTCCGGAAGACCTTGTGGTTCGTTTATGACCGCTTGGCGCCTTACCACTCAGACCTCTCCCATGTATGGAAAAGTTGTTGATGTTTTGGATGACTAAAAACAAAACTAGCCTTAAAAGTTTTCCTCTTTAAATGGAGCGTTATTCTGTGGAAATCCATTTGATGGTTCTAGTCCAGCCCGACTGCAAGATGACTTGACTTGGTCACATGGAAACCCAGCCTACCCATGAAAATTCTCTACTGTTTCGGAAGGAGGAGAGCGGGGAAGAAAGGGCGTACCCTAAGAAAAACCGTTTCACAGTTTGTGTTCAACCCTGGCTGTTTGGACATATTAGGTGCAAATCTAGCAGAACTGATTGTCACTTCAGTTGTCAAACCTGAACACGGATCTTGGAGGTCGAAAAACATGGTCCCAGTTCATGTTTCAATGTAGACCTTTATGCACAAAAGTGAGCTTAGCCATGAAATGGGATAATACTTACCAGAAAATAAAATAGCAGGGAACGCGCTTTAGATAATAGGGAGCGTACAGATATAGACAGTCCAGGATTAGCTCCGCCTGAGCAGATCGGACGCAGGCAAAGACGACTCGGCAAGAACACGGATCGATTGGCTTGTAAATGTAAATCCACACCAAAACCCCAAACCGGCGAGAGAAAATAAAGACGTAGGGAATTCGGAGATTGTGTATTGTTTCGCCCGTGGTTGGAAACGCAGATTTCTACACCGGGGTTCCATGGAGGGCGCAACTGCAATTATAGGAGCAGCAACTAGGGCCTAAATTTATATCCTGGTTTTAACATAATGTTAGGAGCACAAGCATGATAGTCACATTAAATTGAATGGTTATAATTACTTTCACTAGACTACAATTTTTTATATTGGTTTCAATTACATAATGATGTATAAATTAGTTTCTGCACAAGGGGTTGATATGTTGGGAATGTATTTTTTTATTGAATTTTTTTTTTTAATAGTATAGAATGTTTTTTTTGACTTAGTGCTAAAAATTGTGGGATATTTATTTTACTAAATTTATTTGGAATATGATTCCGTTTCATCTCGTTTTGATATCTTTTAAAATTTGTATTTTGGTGGATGTCTAGGTGGCAACTTATAAACTATCATCCTCACTGTTGGACTACAACCCATTTAATGCAAGTATTTTTTTTTAGTATTTATGTAATAGAAATGTGGTTTAACGTTGCCATTCTTGGGCTCTCTAGTTGTGGCATTTGGTAGCGTACTATTTTCTTGGCCCTATGGCCGCGAGTAGGCTTCTCCACCCTTGAGCTCATGGGATGATGTCACTTGGCATCGTCCCAATGCGTTGGACCTCTGGTTAGTCTTGATCTCCTTCAATCTATTTTGCATCCTTTGATTTTGTCTCAAAGTCATTTCCCTTAAGCTCTCGAGGCCTTTTGGATGGCTTTCGACCTGCTCGCTTAAGACCAGAGCGTGGATTGATTGAAATACCGACAACAAACTACATCGGTAGGCCACCTAGCACGATTAATTTTGTAATCGAAAGAACAATCACAAAATTTATAAATCAAAATAAATTATTAGAATATACTTCAAATATACAGACTTACAAAACACTGAAATTTATAAATAAATATATTATTAAATTGTTATTATTATAAATAAATAGATTGTAACACTTAATATTATATTGGTCATTAATTTTTGAGCTTTGGTCCTCTCCTCAAAGCTCATATCCAATAGTTTTCGTAGTCGAGAGTCTTTCCTAGCAAGGGTCGCCATTTGTTGTTGCTTACACAATACACCCTATTTTCATCCTGAAAAAATATTATATTGGTCATTAATTTTTGAGCTTTGGTCCTCTCCTCAAAGCTCATATCCAATAGTTTTCGTAATTGAGAGTATTTTGTAGCAAGGGTCACCATTTGTTGTTGCTTACACAATACACCCTATTTTCATCCTGAAAATTGGGACCCTCTTTTTTGGTTCTTTTCCACTACTCCCGCATATGCTCACGGTTTGTTGGTCTCAACACTATAATTTTCCTTGGTGGTCCATCTCAATTTGCATATCAAATTGAAACTTGAAACTAACACTACTAAAAAGACCACGATCGTGCGAGTCAAGTTACTATTTTACACTTAGCATAAAAATGGAGTTAAGACCTCCCAATTTGTCTTTGAAGTCTGACTCTTGCAGACCAGCGAGTGTGTTTGCATGTTCCCAAAGTTCTCATCAAGGCATCTTGTGACAGGGATGTTGATGTGCCATAGTATTGTCATCAAGTGATGACAATGCCATCGGATGACAACATTATTGTTGGGCGACAATAGTGCCATCGAGTGATAGTGATGTCATTGGGCGATAGCAATGTTGTCAACTAATGACAGTGTTGTTATTTGATGATAATGTTGTTAGTTGATGACAATGGTATCAGCTAATGACTTTGTCACTAGTCAATGACAAGGTTGTTAAGCGACCACATTATCATTGGTAGAACTTCTTGTCGTCGACCTGTTACTAATTCGATGGGCGACCCCGTTGTCATGGGTTGACCACATTATCATTGGTCAACCTAAAATTTTTATGTATTGTCTTATTTTATCTCCATTCTTACACCACTTTTCAGAAAGTAACTTGTTCTCTTTGCCTTGTGCAACTGTTGAACAAGGTCGGGCGACAGTGAGGGGATAGAACTCTGCATCAAGAGTCATCTGACAACCACTTTGCAACCGTCAGATGACCACTTTCTGACAGTCATTGAGTATTAATGAAGGTGGTTGGCCATTGTCAAAAGGTAGCTCATGCATTAAAGGTGGTTGTTGGGGGCAGAGATCTATATATTGGATCATTTTGTTATTGTAAAGGGTTGGTCTTTTATAGAATCGAGAGAATTTCACTGTGGAGTCTCCTTTTAGGGTTAAAGTAGACCATGCTTGACTGGCTCCTATTATTTTTAGAGATAGAGTAGTGGACCAGTTGTTTTCTTCCATGTATTTCCTTGCTTTCTAGTCTAGTTTGTTTTTTGAATTGAGGTTTTTTGGCAGCCAATTTTATAGCTCATTGAGTATTTGATGAATCTCAAACAATCCTTAATAGAAACATCTTTATCTAAAAGCTTTGTCATTTTAGAGACTTGGTATGTGCATATATATGGTGACCCTATTTTCCTCTTTGGCTCTGCTACTTTATTCCACAAACTCATGCATAGTCCTTGGTTGGAGTTGTGTTAGGTTTGGCTCAACTAAGAACTGGTTACTTTAGGATTCATCTGTTCAATAGTACTAGGTTGGTTGACATTAGAAAGCAGGGTTTTCTTCTCTTTCTCCCTACCCTTCTCTCTTTTTCGTTATTTTAATCAATTTGTTAGTTTAGATTAATTTAGGTTATGAGTTACAGTCTAAAATTAATGTTTTTCTCAACTACATGCTCCTTTATTTATCTATTACTCGTGCATTGTTGAACTTATAAGCAATATATGTTTTCATTTTGAATCAATTATTTATTTATAGTTAGATCATTGTGCTAGTTCACTAGGCATCAACTCTTTATTTCAATGCATTCTAATTTTTCTGAAATACTCATCAGCATAGGCCCTTTGAATGAAATGGTCACAACGAACCACTAAGTGAAGATCAATGCGCCTAGGCCAGGTAGATATAAACCTTGAGGAGATCTCTCGAGATTTCCTTTCAAGAGGGGTGAGCTGCAAGGTGAGCCTAAAATGTTGATGTGTGCAAAAGTGCATGTCAACATAATTGGCGCTAGAAGGAGAGCCAACTTATTTTTTAGACCTATCCTTTATTTTTTAAGAGCTTTGCCTAGTTGTTTTCCAGGTTCTTAGATTAAAAAATTGATTCTCTGAGTCTCCCAATGGCATTAGCTTGGCTAGGGGGACACAATTGTCTTGTGAACATTCTAGGACCTTCCCATGATATGCCTAAAAACCCCCAAAAATTTTGTGTGAAGTATATCCATGGTGGGAGTACAACTACTAAAGAACACATTTAGGTTTCTAAAGAAGGCATTATTAGAAAACAAATTCAACATGAGGATGTGGCTTGCCACCTATTCCCCTTGTCGTTGGATCAAACTGCTTATTCTTAGTACTTTGGTCTACCAGAAGGGTGCATCACAACATGGGCCATCTTGGAGAACCTATTCCTTAACTATTTTAACATGCTCATTGACCCTTTTATCTTGTTTTATCAATTTTCCATAGCTATTGGATGAGTAACTTATGTGAACTACTATTATTGCTTTGTTCATTTCCTGAATTCTAAAGGTCAATGATTCTTAATGGAACTTGTGATTTTTAAAACAACTATTTTTTTGAAGCTATCTAATACACTTAAAGAAATACTAAATAATAATATAACATTACTTAAATTTTAGTTTGTATTATGCCATCATGGGCTTGTTGATTTCCTTTCACCCGTGGCTTGGTCCCCAGCCATTTATGGATACAAATGCAAAATTACCTTTCAAAATAATTGAGTTAAAATATAAGCTCTAAAATTATTTTTGAAAGGGTGATCTTGGCAGCCTCCACCACAGGGTTTTCAACTTGGTTGGTAGTGGAGCACGGCCTTTAAAAGGGACCAAAGGTATCTCTATCAGGGTTATAGATGCCTAGATGGCAGTAAAATGATACCCATACGACTTCCTCCAAGCTATATTTTAAATTTTTTCCTTCAATAGTTTTGGCTTTATACAAATCTAAATTATTATATGTGAATATAAATAAAATGTATAAATCACTCAATCACACACAGATGTTTTTGGCTGGATTATAGCTTAATATGTCACTCGTTCTTATAGACTTTAGTGCCTTTGAATTCAAATTTGTTCTCGGTGATTATTTGTAGATAATTCTTTTTATTTTTATGAAATCAGAGATTCTAGATTTTCAAAATGCTCAAGAATATTTCTTATCAGGGATCACCATTTGTTGTTGCTTACATAACATGCCCCATTTTTAGCCTTAAAATGGAGATTATAGTGTTGATACGGAATACAACTTTCTTGATGGTCTATCTCAATTTACATGTCGAATTAGGACTTGAAACCACCACTATTGCAAAGACCACATCCGTGCAAGTCAACTTGGTATTTTACACTTAGCATAAAAATAGAGTTAGGGCCTCCCAATTTGCATTTGAATCTTAGATCTCATGCAATCTTGACTATGTTTTCCTGTTCCTAGAGTTTTTGTTAGGTCATCTTATGATGGGGGTGTTATCATGCAACAACAATGTCATTAAGTGATGACAAAGTTACCAGATGACGACATTATTGTCAAACAAAAGCAGTGTTATTGGGTGATAGTGATGTCATCAAGTGATAACAATGTTGTCAATTCATGATAGTGCCACCAATCGATGATAATGTTGTCAATCAATGACAATGCTATCAGTTGATGACTTTATCATTGATTAGGGATAGGGCTATCAAGAAACTACATTAATTTTTGTAGACCTTGTTGTCATTGACCTACTACTACCCCGACGGGCGACCCCATTGCCATGGGTCGACCACATTATCATTGGCTGAGCTAAACTTTCTATGTCTTGTCTAATTTTGTCTTCGTTCTTTTAACACTTTCCAAAAAGTAACTTGTTCTCTTTGCCTTGTGTAGGTGTTGAACATTGTCAGGCAATGGTGATGGGAGAGAAACCTACATCAAGAGCCGTGTAATGACCACTTTACAATCATCAAATCACCACATTATGGTGGTCATTGAATATTAATGAAGGTGGTTGGCCATTTTAGAAGATAGTTGATGCATTAAAGGTGGTTGTTTTGGGGCAGAGATCTATATATTAGATGATTCTGTCATTATAAAGGGATGGTCTTTTGTAGAACTGGGAGGATTTCACGTTAGCACCTCTTTTTGGGGTTAGAGGAGACCATGCCTAACTGATTCCTATTATTTTTAGAGATAGATTAGTGGACCAATTGTTTTCTTTCATGTACTTGCTTGCTTTCTAGTCTAGTTTTTTTTTAGTTGAGGTTTTTTGGAAGTCGAGTCTATAGCTCATTGAGCATTTAATGAATCCCGAATGATCCTTAATAGAAACATCTTTAGCTGAAAGCTTTGTCATTTGATAGACTTCGTTTGCACATATATATGGTGACCATGTTTTCCTCTTTGGCTCTGCTATTTTGTTTCACAAACTCATGCATTGTCCTTAGTTAGAATTATGTCAGGTTTGGCTCAACTAAGGACTAGTTACTCTGGGATTCATCTACTCAACAGTACCAGGCTGGTCGACATTAAAAAGAAGGATATTATTCTCTCTCCCTACCCTTCTCTTTTTTTGCTTTTTTTAGTTGATATTAATTTAGGCTTTCAGTTACAGTATGAATTTAATGTTTATCTTGACTGTGTGTTCCTTTATTTATCTATTGCTCACTTACGCATTGTTAAACTTATAAGAGATAAATGTTTTCATTTTAAATTAGTTGTTTATTTATAGTTAAATCATTTTGTTGGTTCACTAGGCATCAACTCTTTATTTCAATGCATTTTGATTTGTTTGAAATACTAACCAACACAGACCCCTTAAACGAAATGGTCACAATGAGCCACTAAGCGAAGATCAATGCACCTAGACCAGGTAGATATAAACCTTGGGGAGTTCTCCCAAAATCTATTTTCAAGAGGGGCAAGCTATGAGGTGAGCCTAAAATGTTGGCGCATGCCAACAATTTTGACATAATTATAAGAAAAAGATATGTTTTAGTATGCAAGCAATGAGATGTGTGTGAAATTTGATGGTTCAACAGAGAAGGAAAAGATGGGAAGATGATAGTTTGGACCATACATGATAATTTACATTATGACTAAGCAACTTATTCATATATTTGTAATTGCTTCCTCATATACTAAGCTCATAGGTGCATAGTATTAGGGTAGTTTAGGGTAATCATTAGCATCTAAACTACATCTTTTAACTATTCATAGTAATTATTGTAGTCATCCCAATTTATATACAATGAATTAGTTCTATTTAGACTCATATATGCATAGTTTATCATGTATGCTTTATTCAAATTCACTTTTTAGACCAACTTGACTAATCTTGTTCGGAGTGAACGGTTGACTGTAGTTTTACAGATTCTTCAACCTCCCAAATGGGAAACACATGTCTAGTTCTCATTGATCCTTGGTTGATTGACTCTATCAAATTCTATCTAAGTGTATCATAATCAAGCTCAATCTCTAAGGATATCTAACTTTACGGATTGATGACAAGTGTCATCATTTCATTGATTCTTGATGAATTGATTTCAATGAAATTTCTAAGTGTGTGTTCAAAAGAAAGTTGAAAATAACAAGTCTTTTAAATCCTTGAGCTTATGTGATTACACCACCTGACATTATCTCAGAAGCTTGAAGCTGGCAAAAATTTAGAAAGGATTCTAAGGCATAAAATCCTTTGAAGCCTGAGATTGAGACACGTATCTCAATTGTGAAGAGTTAGAATTGTGGGGAAGGTTGCATGGATAGAATTTCTCTTAAGCCTTGTGATCACACCATGTGGCAAGATTGTGAAGCTTGGAGCAGTGGAAAACAATAAGATTGATCAATCAATAGAACCCTGGGGACTGTCCAAGTGTCTTAATTATGGAGAAGTCAGAAGGTAGGAGAAAAAGCAAACCAACTCAAATCCCAAAGAATCTCAGCTTCTGTAATCCTGCTACATATCTCCATCCCAGAGATAAAAATCCTACAAACTGAAGTTGAATAGTTAAATATCCCACCACTTTTGAGCCATCCACATGTTTACATTGCATGAATACAGAGTTTAGAGAAATAAATCACACAGTTAATTAGTGAAGACCTCTTGAGGTCTTGAGATTATGCCAAGTGGCACGATCTCAAGGGCCCATCATTTGTAGGACATTACAAGACCCAGGATCCTAGAAAATGAGATTGAGATAGATGGCATAATTTTGAAGGCACATAGTTATGAGATGTGTATGAAATTTGATGGTTTAACAAAGAAGGAAAAGATAGGAAGATGACAATTTTAACTGTAAGTGATCATTTGTGTTGCAACCAAACTACTTCCTCATATATTTCTAACTTCCTGACTGAATTTAGTCTTTTGGTTGGAATTGACAATGAGAAGGCCTCAATGAAATGACATGTCTAAATTACTTCACCTATAGGGTTCTAGGATAGATGATACTACTCTAGTTCAAATGATCTAACCTGTTTTTGCTTAAAATAGACACATTATTTTGTCTTCTTTGTCATTCCTTGTTCCCTTTTTTAAAATTATGTGTCAAATCATCTCTCTAATAGAGAGATTTTTGGACTCTAAAACTTCTTTCTTTAACATATGGAAAAAAAATTATCACATTCTGTTTTCAATCATTTCTTATTGAGAATTAGGATCCAAACCTTCTATTACTTTAGATTAGATTGTGCAGACACATTACATGATTTTTTTGTGCAAGTTCATTACAAATGTATACAACTGATACTCTAGCCATTATGTCATGTAACCCCTAAAATAGTTTTGCATAATGTTGTATCCTCCAATAGATGTTCACATAGATTAATTTACCACTACCCTTGTACCTTTGCATGTGGGAGGTCACTGTTGATGATGTCACTTCTCTAACCCTAAATAACATGATAATTATTTTGACCAATCAAAACAAAAATAAATACCCATTTTCATATTTTTTATTAAAAACACATAACTTAACTATTGCAAAACTGCAAATTTTTCTATGCACGAAAAATAATAGTTTTTGATTGGTCCAAAAAGCAAAGTTTAATCAATAGTTGAAGTAAATTGATTGCTTTAGTATACCCTTTGGGACTAATAATACTATAAATTTAATAATATTTCAACTAATAATAATGTTAATATTAGTATTGATAATTTGGTGGTTAAGATTAACAGGGGCTATGTAGCAACTAGTTCCTACATTTGTATTGAGAATTGATTATTGTTGAATTTGTATATAAATTTGTCATGTAAGCCCAACACAATAATGAATGATATCTAGTATTAAGTGTGATTAGTTAGAGTGAAAATATTATTCGTTGGGGTGAAATTTATATTATCTCTGCTTTGGGAGGGACTAACAAGATGTTTGTAAGTTTTTGTAGTTTGTCAACTTGTTCAAAATCAAATTTCAATGTTAAAACTAAAAAAAAGGGCAAAATGAACTTGAAACATGGTAGATGAAATTATATGTGTTGGACTAAATATGGCAATAATAACTATCTGTAAAAGTAATTACGATAATTGTTGGAACATAGAAAAACTACATTCAAAAGTATTGGACGCTCATTAGATGATGGGTATGTAGGCTTCCGCATATGATTATTCTAGAATAATTTTGTATTAGTTATAGGTAATTTTATAAATATTTAACAATAAGGAAGGATAGAAAATTATATGATAGCTAATTAAGAAGATATATAGTGGTTAGAATATAATTATCAAAATAATATAAGTTGTATAATAAATGTTTCTTTTTAATAGGACATATGTCTTATTTAAATATTTATAAGTATTTAAAAGGAAAAAAATATTAACCAGTAAAATTATATCTGTAAAATATTTTTTTCTCTAATAAACATAATCAAATATAATTAGTGAGAGAAAAAAATATATCAGTGCTCACAATAGTAGGTGAGAAACAATAATTTTATGTGTGTGAGAATAATTGTACATGAGTTATGATTGTCACAACTCATCTCACTAATCTTTAGGAGAGATTGTAGAGGATAGGATAGAATGAGTGATTGTGGGGATAATGGATTGATGTCGACTCCTTATTTATATGAGATATATACACTATATATGTAATATTTTTATATGAATAAAATAATGAAGTTGAATGACAAAATTGGTGTTTTACACATTTGAGCCTTTGACTCTTCATCATTATGGGATAATTGTCATCAGTGGCATTATAGTAGGGACCTTATGAGACTTCTATGTAGTTTAGGTCTTATTTGTATTAAGATTTTTAGAGTGCAAACCACGTCCACAACTCTTATCATTTGATAGACCTTCACTTTTTCTATCAGAGGTAATGTTGTGTAAGTTATAACAAACTCCATTGACATTCTATATTTTTACAATGTTTAGCACTATTTTAGCATATAGACTGTACAATATATCTGGTGTTTGCATCTGTTATTCAGATCAGATTTATAATTTCTTATTCATTTGGATCAAATATCATCAAGTTAGATCTTTGCACATTGATCTCAACAACTATGTAATGGAAAATTGACCTTTTTCTACTTTGTATTGAGTGTTAACATCAACCCAAATCGGCTATAGATTGTGTAGTTTGTTGCATGAGGATTTGAAATAAAACTAAAAAATAGTTTGAAACAATCTCATGGATATTATCATATCTTTTTTGTTTCTTAATTAATTTTGATGATTCAAATTACTCTGTAAATCTAAATAACAAGAGAATAAACCCATAAATTATTTTAATTATAATTTGTAATTTGAGAGCTATTTACAATGGAAAAGAAGCATTTGAAATGTTTGAGAGTTGTTTTTAGAACGTGAAGATGATTGTGAAAGCATCAAATTCATCCTCCCTCGAATGGATCATGCTTGGATCCAACCCTATAAATTTAGGTTGATATGTAATTTGGATATTGCAGTCTCATTGACCTATCCATTGCATCAAGTTCCACCTCAGTAACGGTGAATAACTCTATCTCAGCCACCTCAATGGCCACTCAAATCCCTCCTCGACGACACAATGAACTTGAACACACCAAAATATTGAGCCTGTGGTGTTCATTGGGTGATATTTAGGTTTAAGTTTTGTACAAAATACATTTTTAAGTTTTAGATATTTTATTTTATTTTTAGGTTTTAGTTTATTTTACATATTTGATGTTTGTTTCTCATTTTTATTATTATAATGAGTTGTTATGTTTGGTTAGTAATATTTATAGTATGTCATGTTTCTTTTTGGAATTTATTTATAATTTTTTTATTTGGGTCAATGTCAATAAGTATGTGTTGTTTATTAGTACCTATCGCAGGCCTGGGTACTATTATTTTGGCTTGCAGTAATTAACCAAGTTTCTTATCAACAACATCTAATAACAATTTGTTCCTCAGTGAAAACTAAAATGATTTTCCAATGTTCATTGTAAAATAATAATATTTTATTTGGCTTGCTAGTTGCCAATAACCCTTGATTAAATGCATGCCTAACGTCCAATAAAAAGACAGTTGCATCTTCTAAAAAAATTGAAGCCTTAGTCAGAGTTGGGCCTTTTAACAAATATAATGCACTATCAGCAAAGGCCACCTGCACCTTTGCACACAATAATATGGCAACTAGATCATGGGTCTGTGCTATAGCATTTTCTTGTTTTCAAAATAATATTTAATTATCTAAGAGATTGATACTCTGCATGTATCCCTGTAGTTACAATTATTTTCTTAGTCATATAAGTCCTATTAGAATAGACATTTACTTCAATGCCATTCAAGACTTTCTAATGCATTTGGACAACTACTTAATATGTTTTTTTATGCCTGTCATTTCCTCATCATCTATATTACATACTGACAATCAACTAGAATTATTTTAAGGCTTTCTATAGTTGTTAACATCTATTATTTATGCCCTTGGGTACTTGTGAAATTAAGTTTTTTTAAAACTAATTGCAATTTACTTATTCATCTTGGTGTGTATTGAATTCATTTTAAAACACAACAAGCACATTAGTGACAGGTTAATCTAGCCATGATTGCCTTGATAGCTAGAAAAAATAAATTGAAGAATTGACATTTATTTAATGAATTTGGGTGTTTTTAAATGGTATTTAGTCATCTATGAGGGCATAATAATCTCTTTGAAATTTTTATCTTTTTGTAAGTTTTTTCTACCAAGTACTTTAAAATCAGTAACAATCACCTGATATTCAAATAATGTTGTTTAAAGTTACCTTTTTACATATTATTCTAAATTTCCTTTCACCATTAGAGAGTTAAATTAGATGTTTTTTTAATTTAAAATCATGTAAATGCTTGTGCACAATTGATTTCCCTCGATTCTTTGGCTCAAGGAAAGAGGCAATAATTTGCAGGGTTTAGGCTTTAATTTTATTCTTTTTGTTTTACAAAATTAATAGACAATTTTATATTTTCCTTGTTTGAATATTTTTGGGTAACAATAATATGGACAATGGAAGATTGAACTAGGTAGCTATAATTTTGATCTGCTATGATCAAACTCTCTAATCAAACAATGTATTTTGCTTTTGCATAGAACTTTGACCCTAAAGACCCTCATTTGGTTCTTTTTTAAGAACCTATATTTAGAAGTATGAACGTATCAATTGTATCCTAAAGTGTTTAATGGTAATGCTTGAGTGGGTATATGAGTGTCAGATCAGATGAAATTGCATTCTAAGATTAAATTATTTAGCATGCATTTGATCTCTAATAACAAGTTTTGATCATTTCACATTGATTCAAATTTTGATTATGACAAGTTATGGGAAGCGCTAGTTGCATCTTGAGTTCATGTGTGGACAAACTACATCATGGGAGCTCATTATTTATTTGATAAAAAATTCCACTAGTATATCATCACATTTGATTTGACTATAATGTTCTTTTCAATCTACCATTGTTCATTATTGAGTTACAACCCTTGCTCGAAAGGGTGATTTCATTGTTATATTATTTGCAGATAATGGATGTCTTTGTGTTAGATACTAGAAACAAGAACTTAGGGTCCTGTATAAATTATATTATCATTACATAGAATCCACAAGGTTGAAATACATAATTGTCATTCAATGTTGCTTACACAGTGACTGTAGTATCATTATCAGATGATTATTTCTAACATATCAGCCTATTTTCAACTTGCATCAGCATGAATTAAAGTTGTTCCATGGCCCTTGTTATATTAATAAGATTAGTTTTTATATTTATGACCAAAGTATCAAAAGTTATAGTATATGTCTACGTATATTGGTTTAATCTATGTCATTTATAATTTTGTTGATTTTTTAAGTCAATTTTAGTTTTTTAAGTGTTTAGATAGTTTTTATAGTTTGTCATTTATTAATTTTTTTATATGTTAAATTCACTACATGGTATTATATTTAGATTAGAGTTTAATATTTTTTTTTGTTTTTAGTATTGTTATTTTTTAGAGTCTTGTGTTGTCTTTGATCATCATAATCTTATGGGGGTCATTTTGTTTTAAAAGTTATTAATTATAAAATAAGCTTATGATCAAAGGTAGTTGTACCTCAATAAAACATAAATGAAGACTCATCTTTGTACATCCTCTCTTTGTAACAGACATATTCTCGGGCAATCCTAACATCCATGAGTTAAAATTGTGGGTGGAGGGGCAATTTAGAGATCTTTAGTCTTGTAGTTCCTCTCCCCATGTGAGCACTAAGGGGGGGAATCTTAGGAAAAAATAGATTAGTGCTCTTAATAATAGGTGATCAACAAAAATTTTATGTGTGTGAGAATAATTGTACGTGAGTTATGATTGCCATAACTCACCCACTAGTCTTTAGGAGAGATTGTAAAGGATATGATAAAATGAGAGGGATAAGGGATTGATGTTGATTCCTTATTTATAAGAGATATATGGACTAAATATGTAATGTTTTCATATGAATAAAATAATGAAGTTGACTAACAAAATTTGTGTTTTGAACATTTGAGCCTTTAGCTCTTCACCATTATAGGGTAATTCTCATCAATTAGTATAATAAACATAATTTTTTTGAGTTAGACAAGTGTCTTGTATAACAATTTTTATATATTACAAATGAAAATAATAATAATTATTATTATTATCATTATGTATGGCAAATTAATGTTCTTTCCACCTATAAATATTAGAATGGTTTTTTTTAGTGAATAACAATGTTATATGTCAATTGCATGCTCTTTCCACTCATAATTGGTATTTTAATGAGGAACTAAATATTGTCATATTTAACAATTTTGAAATAATCTTATGGGGTTAGTTTTTTGTTTGTCTTGCACTTGCTCTGAATTACCCGCCCAACAAGGGAGATGTGAGGGTTGGTGTCATTCATTCTAACCACTTTACTACATAACCTTCAATTTATTAATAGTATTATTTGAATAATAAATGCATCTAGAAGCGTTTCAATAGAAAATAAGTTTTGATTTATTATAATGATATAAATTAAATATTCCATGAGAATATGTAGAGGAATATTCTTTTTATTTTGGGTGCTAAATTTTAGAAGTGGTAAAGTATTATGTCTTATCAAATGTTTTCATTGGCTAAAGTAAAAAATATATTTGTTCAGGTGATCCCTATAGTACCCTACAAGTCAGGGACTAATAATAGCCTTCAACAAAACTATAGGTCAATTGATTGACAATAGTGTGGAAAACACAAAATAAATGAGAGATGTTGTTACTAACAATATAACAAAGGCTATTGATTACAATAGATTTGGTTGGAATGGTGCACATAATGTTGACACGTCTCATCCACATTGTTTAATGCTCCAACCTTAAGCTTACTTTGTAAAGGTCTTAGTTTTTCCATTTCCCCATAAAACATTATATTTAAAAAAACTAATGACAAGCATTGAAAGTCCAATATAGGGGTTAACTTACCATGTAACTAAATAAATTAGGTAAGATAGTTCTATCACATTGTGTATACCTAGACCACTAAGAAGTAATTTAAAGAAAACACCAGGCACTTAAAGAACTTGATGATAATGAGGTATTTATTATACTCAATATATCACGATAGTGATATTGAATATAAAATATTACATGGAGAAGATGAGATACCACTTTAATAATATTGACAGCTACAAACATGTTCATAAGGAGCCATTAAATAAAGTTAAAGAGAGGTAAAAAAAATTGATAAATAAATCCTCACTTAACAGGGAAATAAATCACAATTTAATTCTAAAAGGCCCTATTATGCCCAACCAAAATACATAAACTAGGGGTCTCTCTAATCTAAAACTCAGAAGCTTTGGTTGAAAGATAATTCAATAAATAAGAACACAATAACAATAATGCTATCTATGAGAAGAGATGTTTTATTCATCAAAATTTGCAGATCCAAACATATGTTTATCTCTGAGAAGAGATGTTTCCTTTCCCTTTTGGGTTACATCTTTATTTATACACATTTTGAAGGTATGAGGAGGATGTGGAAGGTCACCAATCTCAAGGGAGATCAAGTGGTTCGACTTCCATGATTTACAACAATACATAATTCGAGGAATTACTATTTTTAGAAACTTACTATTTTTAGACTGCACTACTAAAATTAAAATTTGTGGCACTTTTATTGGGTGTTTGGGGGTCAAAATTGATCAAGCAGAGCTCCATGCCATCTCACTACATTCTTAGCTTTCCAACGGTTCAAACAACGAGTTGATTGGAGCTACGGTGCAAAAGTTATGGCTCTTGGAAGTTCTGTCATCAATTGGGGTAGAAACATCACCCGAATTATTGCCTAAAATCTTGCTCGGATCACTCTCTTAGACCCATTTTGGATACAATTGACTACCCTACCTATAGCTTAGAAAACTATCTAAGAGTGCAGTTGGAGCCATTAGTGGAAAACACCCCTCTATTAAAGACAATAACATTATCGACACCCTTACAAAACATAAATTTGATGACACAAAATTATTGTTCAGCTTTGAGTTGCTGATGATAGACCCAAAAACTCTATAGGCTATATGTTATGCATGCTCAAATATTTATCTTCACAAAAATCCCCTTGGACAAAGCCGTTAAAGTGACTAGAGAGGTCATAAACAAGAAGACTACTAAGGTAGTTGAGTTCTATTTAATATCTACATATTTTAGCTTCTTGAATGAGATCTTTGAATAAAATGGAGGAGCCATGGACTCTCCTCTCACACCAATAATGGAAAACTTATGTATGGAATTGTTTGAAAAGGTTGCATTATAATCTATCATGTTAAAGTGTAAATGGTGATATTGCTTTGTGGATGACACTAATGTGGATTGGCCACATGGTAAGGAATCTCTAGAGGTATTCCTACCACACCTCAATGCACAATCAAGACACATTTAATTCACAATGAAAATAGAAGAAAACTGCTCTTTCCCTTTTTTAGATCTTTTCATTACAATAAACAATGATGGTTGTCTCTTTAAACAAGCCTATAGGAAAAAGACACATAAATGTATACATCAGAACTGATTCCCACCACCATCCATTACAAAATTTGAGAGTAATGAAACCCTTATTTACTAGATATCTTAGGGACTTAGACCTAGAACACTTGAGAAATGAGGAAAAATATGATGGTAAAGCTCTAAAAAGAATGTCTATTGAGATTGGTGTAGATTATGATTATGAAAGAGGTTAGTTCATTGCTAGTTCATTCAAAATAATAAATTGACAAACATGACACCTTAAGCATAATCCCTCAAATTGGGCACAGTCTAGGAGAATTTAGATAATTAGAAATACACAAACACAAAAACTATACATTTCCCATGGGTTCATTCTCTAAGCCTAACTCATGCTTGTTTGTGCCTAGATTGTAGAGCTAGGATTCTTTATAAATATCGCTTATTTATTTAGATGACATCACCCCTTGTTTATGAGTGGTTTGATTGAAGAGTGGAAGGAATGTTGAAGTTTTTTAATAGATTTATATAGAGTTTATTTGCACAAAGAAGCTTATTGAAGGCATAAGGTGAGCCTTGTATTTATAAAATTTTCATAGTGATTGTGACCATTGGCTCAAAATTAAGATGTGTGCTCAAAATTTAGTTCAATTTGAGTAATAAATGTCATTAATATTTGGGTTCGGGTATGAATTTATTATGCATGGGTTCTAAAATATTGATATTTCTTACATTTGTATTAGTTATTGACAACTTTCTGTGTGATATCATGATGATGTTACAATTCAAATATTTGTTGAATATTTGAATATTGTAAAATTAGAAATTAGTCAATTTCTATGGATTTTTTGTTTAGCCATTTGATTTGATTTGATAGGCTAATTAATCATGATTAGCTTATGTGTGATTTATGCAATATCAAAATTTGAATATTTGTTCTAATTAATTTCTCAATAACATCACTTATAAAAAATAATTTTGCTCATAGACAAAGCTAAAAGTTGGTTACAATGCATTTCCCTAATCAAGGATGTTACAATGTGTTTTAGAATACACACATTAGATGTGCGGGTAAATTTGGGGGTTTTAGTGATTTGTGTGTTTTTACAAAAAATCAATTTTGATTACAATTTCGACATAAAAGTGATAAGAATTGAGTGTCTAAATTTTGATTCTATTTAAAAGGGTGTTGTGAGACACCAAGCAAAGCAACAATTTTTCAAATAATACAGAAATTGTTAAAATGATTTAATAAATATTGAATAATGATGTGTTCATATTTTGTTGATTCTTGTTATATTACTCAAAATGAGTTCACGTCAATGCTCCAAACAATGTTTGAGACACTTAGAATGCCCCCTTAAGGGATTGGTCAAAAAATATTTTCCATGGACATGCCCTTGAAAGTAAAAAATGGGACACTCCATGGCCAAAGAGGCCAATGAATGAAGTAATTAGAAGAAAACAAGATGAAAAAGAGACCAATGAGTCAAAAACAGGTCTCTGAGGAAAAAGAATGGAACAATGGAAGGTTGGGAGTAAAAATTTGAATTTGGAGCTATATATTTACCCCTAAGGGTGAAAATGGTTATGGTTCATTTTCACCCTCCCCTATTGAGAATTTGCTCTAAATTTAGACATTAGACACTCAAGAAAAATGAAATGCATTTCATGACAGAGGCTCCTTAGTGACCAATAGGGAGTGAGGCATCAGCAAGTACTTTCCTTTTCTAAAAAATTGAGCATTTAATGCATTTAATATGCATTATAAGTAGGAAATTGAGTGATATCACCATTTTTGAAACAACAATATTGTGTTCGTAAATGATGAGATCACCAATAAAATGATGATATCATTACTAGAAACAACAATATCATGAATTTTTTTATGATATCACTGAGATAAGCTAGAAATGCCATAATGATGAGAGTGAATATTCAGAGAGGAAACACTAAAATTATGGGAACATGGTAAAAATGATGAGATCCCCTTGTCAAGAAACGATGTTGTCCTGACAAATAATGAGATCACTAAAAAGGCCAAAGAGGCTAGAAATGACAATAATGCCCTATGAAATAGTGGAATCACCCTTGAAAAGGATGATATCACCCTACTAAATAATGATATCATGAAAATGGCTGAAAGGGTGAAAAATGATGATGATGCCATGTGAAATGATAGGATCACCCTAGTAAAGGATAATAATGCCATGCTAAACAATGGGATCACCAAAATGGAAAAAAATACCCAAGTGGAAAAATACAGAAGAAGTAGTTGATCTGATATGAATGATGAGTATATGCTTTATATAGATTCAATGATCATTTGATATGAGTTTGTTATTAGTGTGTCTAGATAGATCTTTTTATCATAGCATGATGACATTTTTTTCAATTGACAAGAGTGACTTTATTTTTTGATCACTATAATGACCTAGTCTATGGACATAAGAGGCATTGATGTTCCTTAAGGTGATACAATTAAGGCATATCACATAGATGTCAATGATTCAATTAGATAAAGTGTTCTTATTAGCATTAGCCGAGTATTGAACTCAAAGACTATCTCATTTCACCTACCTATTAGAGAGCCGACTATGAATTTGGAGGACATGTGGTACATTCTCTGCATTCATATTTAGGGTTATACAATCTATTGGATGAAACAGGGTCGATTGGTCATGTTGGAGGACTTAATTGGCATCAATGATGTCACTATCATGGATGGGGTAGTAAACATTGATGTCCTAGAGGATCTATCCTTCCCAACATATGGAACAAATCCATTGATTGATCAGGAGGTATTGATTTTGATGACCATTTTCAATGGTATATTTTTGTTTGACAAGAGTAGTTGATAGTTTCACATTGGCTTGATAGGTGTGATCTAGGATATGATGGACTTGACCACACATTTTGCCTAGGGCTCGATAGTATTGGCCCAATTATATATAGATATTCACATGATGGTGTATCATCAAGAGAGGAATATTAGACCTTGCACATTGCTCCAGATCAAGGCCTGGGAGAACATTTCTATAGAATGACTAGTAGGTGAGTGTCGACAACAAAAACCAAAGGATCCAATAGTATACGAATGGTATATGATAGGAAGGGGTTGACAGGGACACAAAAGAGACATATATTATTACAGATGAGCCATCAATGAGATGGTGGATAGATATTTCATCTAGATACCCTATATGTACATTTGTTTTGGTTGGCATGAGGATGTCATTATGACCTAGTACATGACCACCCCATGCTATATTACAAGGTGTCACGACTTATCAATTGAGATGTATATACATGATCACATGCAAAAGTAATTTGGGTGGTATTAGGATGTGCTTGATGGGCCCCACTATTTTACCCATGTGACATGAGAGATTAATGAGCGGGGACCTGCCATTTTGTTAGTAACAATAGGCAACTTTTTGTTAGTTCAAATAGTGTCCTAGGGATATGAGGGAAGAGTAGTAGATGAAAGAGTCATGAGGACCTTTATATCATGGTGGGCACAATTTAGGGTAGTATGACTGACCAGACCTAGGCCTCCAAGGGGTGAGTAGCTGAGGCCATGTCAGAGATGGTAGAGATAGGTGAGGCTAATGCCTCGATAGGTACAGGGGTAGGGAGTGAGGCCATCTCATACAACTATTCATATACAGGTTCCATTGCATAGGTTCCTTTGTAGTAGGTGTCATTACAACAACTTGTGCCTATGGCTATAAATTCTAGCTCAAAGAGCACTCGTAGTAGTAATAATGGTAGCAATAGTAGTAGTGATAGTGGTAGTAATAACAATGGTGGTAGGAATAAAAAAATAGTGAGGGATCCTCAAACATGATATATATATATATGGGAGAGGGCCCTAATCCAAACAGATAGGAGTAAATAAATGCTCATAATACACATGTGACCTTTATGATCACACGAGGGTTAGGACAAACATCAAGCTAGGCAGGGCCATCTCAGCCAAGAATTTTAGATGACTCTCAAGTGAATATAGACAAGCTAGAGAGGGAGATTGATACCGAAGTGATAAATATTTATATATTAGAAGGGGATGTGGAAGATCTACAAAGGCAATTAATATAAGCCCAGGGTGAGACCACTAGGTTATAGGGCCAAATTATAGAGAGACACAAAGATTGCTCGTCTGAGGGGGTAGGTGGCCTATATGACCATCATACAAAAATTGACTATGAGAGATGTAGAGCTAGCCATAATTATTAGTGAGAGAGATGTAGTTCAAATAGATCAATATCAAGTTTGGGGAGATGTATAGAGGCATCATGTAGACATACATAGACTTTATGGGGAGCGATATTTAGTGAGACAACTAGTGGCCAAGTAGGGATTGTTTAGGGAATTGGCAAATATGGCTCAAGGCAAGGATGATGTGATACAAGCCAAGGATGAGGCTGAATATTATCATAGCCTATATGATATGGAAGTACCGGCAAGAGCTAGGGCATTGAGCTTCAAGGATCATACCCAGAGTTAGATGTTTAGCCACACCTCTAGTTCATGACACACTTTAACATCAGAGAGGATAGTGACACAACCTCCCCTATAGCACAGTCACAGGGCCACCATAACAACTGATATCAACACTAGGCATAGAATAACTATTTGATCAGACTCCTCTTATAGATGATCAGAGCTAGAGCTAATGTTTTGATTGTAGCTCTGCATTTTGTATTTTTGTGATTTATATGTGTATCTCAATGTATAGACATTAATTTTGAGATATATATAAATATTCATCTTTTATCACATGATGTATATGCACTCTAATATTTTCTTGATATATGTGATGTTTTTATTTATGTATGACATGTGTTATAGAGTAAATCTTTGATATTGATGTGAGTGTATATTTATTTTTTATGATTTTGTTGTTTTTAATTACCATGATGATGTTGTGCTTGATCTAGATATCAAATGTGATTGATGTTGATATTGTTCTTATCATTTAATCATAATGTGAAAATGTTTATGGCTAATTGTATATGTTGATTTAAAGATGCACGTCCTAATTAGCATAGATGTAGCCATGTTATTCAGTTTGTTTTAATTGCTTTGGTGATGAAAAATGTAACGATGTTTCTAATTTGGTTTTGGCATATGAGCACATGTTAACCATATTGTGAGGGTATGCTTTCTCTTTATGCGACATTGATATATAAGTCTCCTTAGCACTTGATTGTTAATTTTGAAAATAATAGTATGCATCATAATTAGAAATAAAATCATGATAACATTAATTTATCACTTGTGTAAGGACTTTTAGATGCAAATGCTAACAACTTGAGATCAAGCTATGAAAAAATTAGACTTAAGTGTAAAATCATAATGAACCGAACAAAGACATACCAAAAAATAAATAGATACAAATGTTAACAACTTGAGATTAAGATACAGATAATCAATACCTAAGCTGAAAACATAATGCATTAAACAAAATTAATTTAAAGAGATGCAATGGGATTATAATTAAATAAACAAATAAGCAAATAAATGATCTTTACAAGACTTAAAACATAACAAAAAGAAATAAATAAAAATGTAATCAGTGTGAATGTGAATGTGGAAATAAGATGTTACTCCTTGTGATCTACCCCCAAATCTAGGGAGTGTTAAATAGGATATCATGATAAATTAGACAAAGAGGGGTAATATAAGAATAAATAAGGGATGGATGAGCTGACTCTAGACGCCCCATGTAACTAAATGCTACCTACATAGTCCATATAGATTATCAGGCCAAATGTAGTTCTCCCAAAAATTAGGAAAGAGGAAAAGTGATGATAAAGATTAGGATGAAACAAATTAAAGAGGAAATAAGAATGATTCATAAAATGAAGAGTGCATAATAAAATTAACTTTTAAAATGATGAGACTCTAAAAATGGTGAGAGTGTAAAAGGGGAAATGGAAATGGGAATGATAATGATCGAGCTATCCTGAACTGCCTCATGTGTCTAAGCATTGCCTACATAGTTCATGTGGACCTCAAGCCAATGTAGTTCTCTCTAAAATGGGAGTGTAATGAATAAATGACAATGGTAATTAGAAATGACAATGATAGGATAAATGGCTTCCACCCATGAATACGATCAAATGCAAAAGGAGGATTATCTATGTCATACATACATATTTCTACCTAGAGCAAGACCAAGAGGTAAATCCACTAGTGAATAAGGTGACAAATTGTATAAATATTTTATGGCTTTATATCTCTTTTGGATAGGTGAGGCCTTTTTTGAATGTTTTGATTTTTAAGGTTTTTGAATTTGCCAATGTTTTTGGATTTTTGGAATAAGATATACAAAAATGCTCTATGAAAATGAGACATAAAGGGAATATGAATAAATGTACAAAGAACCATCTAGCAAAGGAAAAACAACCTTAGATATGGGTCAAACAACAACTAAATCAGTTTTGATGGTACAAGCTCACAAAATGGTGAGATTGTGGACTATGAAAGGACTACCATTCCACAACAAACTAAGGTGAAAAATAACTATCCTTCAATAACAAATTATGATAGAATGGGGAGCAAGATCATCAAGGAGCGAAAATACATTTTTTCAATGATTAATAAGCAAGGAAACAATACCAAAGCATTCTGATGTTTTCAAAAAAAATAGCAAGGATACAATGATGATGATCACATTTGAACTATTGTTGAATTTTTTGATGAAGCCACCTATAGTACCTATAGGTCATAATCAATAATCAAGATGGTAAGAGGAAATGGGAAAAAGACAAGAGTTAACTCAAGAACGGCAAACAAAAGGAAGGGAAAAAGAAAACATGAAGGGAATGCCCCCAATATGGGCCCTTATAAACAATGTTTGACCAAATCAAGCATGAAAATGCTAGAGATGCATAATGTTCATAGGCTCATGGAGTTCATTCATTTTGGTGTAGCCAACATGTATGCCCCAGAACCATGATTTTTAGTGATAATGAAAGGACCTAGCTAATTTGGCTCAAATTTTCCTTTCTTCTCTTATTCTACATTGGTATTTTTCTATATATCCTTTAATACAATTTGAATTCTCTTAAAATGTTGTGCTTGATGTAACTAAGATGTAGCAAATTTTGATATGCTTTGAGATGACTCAATGTAGCTACTTGTTTCTTATCTAAGAGTTATAGTTCTTGTAGCCTAGCTCTTCATCATCAATGATACCCGATAATTAAATGCATAGGGAGGTAAAATCGATCTCAATTTCCAAAATAACTTCTAAGCCAAAAACTAGGGAGTAGGGTATTGCACCTATAGGTGTGTTGACATTGGTATGGTAGGCCCATAAAGTAGGAAATAATTAAAAGTACCAAAATCAACCAACTTTGTTGACAATTTTGTTAAGGATTTTGACAATAGTTTAATTAAATGCCTCAGCTTGTCCATTACCTTCAAGGTAATAGGGAGTCATCTATCTATGTTTAATATGGAACTTTGTACAGAGGGTATTCATGTCCTTATTTTTGAAATACTTGACAATATAAAATTTAATGGAAGAGGGAATGCCATAACAACATATGAGGTAGTTCAAAATAAATTTAAAAATCTGCTTGTTGGTTAAATAAGTGAGAGGGATGACGTCGACTGACTTAGTGAAATACTCGGTGGTAGTTAGGATTTACTTGTGTTCATCTAAAAAAAGCTGGGTTTATTTTAATAATGAGATCGATTCCCCATGTATAAAATGGCTAAAGAGAAGTGATAGGTTGAAATACTCAAGAAACATGAATTAAATCACCATGCTTTGAAAAACAAGGCATTTATTGACATGAGTACATGCATCTACTTCCATTATGGGCCAGTACTATCAAGTCCTAAGGAGTTTCTTGATAAGTGCCATTATTCTTGTATGGACCCCACAAATCCATTCATGTATATCTTTAAGTACTAATCAGAGTCACCTAATTTTATATAGCAAAGCAACATCCCATCATAGCCTTTACAATAGAGCGTAACACTGAGTAAGGTGTAACAAGATGCATTGTTAATAAAGTACTTATGTTGGTTGTGTGAGAGGTCAGTGGGAAGAATGTGGTCTTAGAGGTAAGTATATACATATTAGTACCAAGGGAAATCGAGACCAATAATATCACATACCATTTCAGTGTTTAGATGACGGTAAATCGGCATAAGAATGTTTTCAATAAGAAATCGATACTCAATAACACTAGAATATATCTCAATCAAGGACCCAATGGTTGTCATGGCATCAAAATATTGGTTCTTGAATCTTGGTATTTATTCAAAATGGATTTATTCAAAGTGTTTCTTGAGGTTATTAACCATGCCTTTACAGGGCACAAGTTTCTCATCTTTTTTATAATACTAATATGTTACCTGATTGATGATTACTTATGAATTTTTGTATACAACCAATTATTAAATGTTCTATTGTACTATTAGGTGAGACCTCGTAATAAGTGCCTCATATTCAAAAATATTAATAATGCATGGAAAATTAATTTAGAATTCCTTAGGAATAATATACCCATGTGGTGTGATGAATAATATACATGCCTTGCAACCATGACTTGTAAAGGAACCATCAAAATATAGTTGTCATTGACGTGACTCCTCGAGATTGAAGATAGATTCATCAGGGAAATGCATGTATAGTGGATGGGTATCTGACAAAGATACCTTAGTGAGTTGATCTGCAAGCACTTTCCCTTTGATGACCTTCTGATTAGTGTATTTAATGTCGAATTCATTGAAGAGCATAATCCACTTGGCTATGCGACCTATCAATGTTGATTTAGAAAGAAGATATTTGAGGGGATCAACCTTTACAATAATAATAGTCTTGTTGGTCAACATATAATGATGTAATTTATGTGACGCAAAGATCAATTCTAAACATGCCTTCTCAATGGGTGTATAGTTATGCTCATAAGTGACCAATGTCTTGATCAGATAGTATATTGTGCATTATTTTCCCCAGTTATTGTGTTGGGCCAAGACTGCACCCAAGGCATGTTCAGTTGCCTAGAAATAGAGTAAGAGGGATTTTATTTGGATTGGTAGGACAAACATTTCTAGGTTTTCCAAATAGATTTTTAAGTGCTCAAACCTCTTGACAGTTGGCATCCGATTGAAAAATGGTTCCTTTCTTCAAAAGATGAGTTAAAGGAAGGAAACAATCAATAAGATATAAAATAAAGTGATAAATAGATTTGATATTTCCTTACAACTATGAAGTTATTTCAAATTGTAAGGGGGAGGCATTTCTATGATGGCTTTCACCTTGGCTAGATCAACTTTAATTCTGTAGTGGGAAATAATGAAGCCGAGGAATTTTTTGGATGTGACTCCAAAGACACATTTCTTTGGGTTGAGGTGCACCTTATATTCATGAAGTCATTCAAAGACCCTTAGTAAAACTTATAGATGTGTGGCATGTGTTCTTGACTTTCTTAGGATGTCATTGACATAGTCTTTGATAATGTCATGGAAGATGATAGTCATGGCACATTGCAATGTGGCACTAACATTCCTTAAGCCAAATGGTATGTCTTAATAACATAATGTTCCCCATAAAGTGATATATATTATTTTGTGATGATATTCTAGTGCAATTTTGATCTAGTTGTATCCTGAAAATCTATCCATGAGGTATTGTATTTCTTAACTTGTTGTTGAATCTATAATCATGTCGATGTTGAGTGATGGAAAATCATCTTTTAGACATGCTTTATGGATGTCCATGAAATAAGTGCATAAATGAATGTCTTCTTATTTTTTATTAATTTAATAATAATGGATATCCATTCTAAGTAATCAATTGGTGAATGAAGTCAACCCCCAATAATTTTTCCAATTCTTTCTTGACTAGGATAGCAATCCACAAATGTATTTTGCACATTTTTTGTTGAATAGGTTTAGCATCAGATTGCACAACAAGATGGTGTACAACCAAAGATGTATCCAACCCAATAATATCTGCATAAGACCATGTGAATATGTCCATAGAATCACATATAATTGCAATGATGAAGTTATGTTCCTCAGCAGTGAGGCACACACCAAGTTTTACCATTTTGAGATCATATGTTATGCCAATAGTGGCATCCATGGTGTCTTTTATTAACAATATAGAAAAATATTCTAATAAATTAGGTACATGGGTACATTGATCTATTTCATATGACTATGGACCATTAGGTCCATGCATGTAAGAATAATTTGAATCACGTAATCTAGTTAATGATCATTCAATGAATGTTAAGGGGAAATCTTGAACCCATTGAGAAAACATCCATTATTCTTTTGCACCAATATCTAACCCAAAGGTAAGATGTCAACTTGTAGGAATTTGAGATTTTTAAGAAGAAAAGTGAACTTCTCCATCTTGTGGCTCTTGAAATAGGTTTTCACCAAGGGACTTGTCTTTTTCTTTACTTTTTTCCTAGTCCAAAAGTGCCTTAGAGATGTTTTCACTAGAGGACATCAATATTTGATTTTCTTTTTCTTTTTTATTTTGACCAAGGAATTTCACTTGCTCTAAAAAGTAGGTGGCATGGTCTAATATGATCTTGAAGCTTTGTTTTTGGTCTCTAATTGGTAGACCATCTCTAAGACCTAGGAACTCTGACAATGCTTCTTCATTTTGTAAGCTATCTAATGATATAGTATGATCTTACTGATCCCAATAATTCATGGTAGCAAAGGATAAGAGGTAATTTAGGAGAGGGCATGATGGCAAGAATGACATTGATATAAAATAGATTTGTGTTGGTAAGCTCATCATAGATGCTATAATATGACTCTACATTGTTATTGGGATCATCTTTGTTAGACACTAAAGTAGTGTCTATTTTGAGATTTGAAGGGTCATGCCTAGGCAATTTGTATCCAATACCTTGACTACCTTTGTGTTTAGTAAAAAAATAGGCTCAATAATACCTTATTAATTTGGCCCTAGGCCTTTCCATTTATAATCTTGATACTCCAAGACTCTATTAGGAATTAGATACTTGGCAGTTTGATAATAAAAGGCAAAGTCAACATTGTCCAACAAGGATTCCTCAGAATTGCTAGGTTTGTCTTGATCTAGAAAAGTATTTTTTACAAATACAAGAGGGCCCTTAGGATGAGACCTAGTTTTTTTGCACCATATTATGATAGGCCTATCATAAGATTTAGTAGTCATTGATCGACCATGGGATTTGGGATATTTTGGTAAATTTTCAATGTGGAAGGCATCCTTGATTCTATAGCTACCAATATCCATATTGTTGGGTGAATATTTTGTCGGCTAGCTAACTGGTGACCAAAATAGTTCCTATCACCACAGCATAGGAAGATTGGTCATCCAGGTGTGCAGCTTTACTACATCAACCAGAGACAAATCTCTCCTCTCATCAAGGGGAGGTTCCCTATTAAATATACGGAGGCTATATACTATATATATAAGCAGAAAGTAAGACATAGGGGTGGGATAAACCATCCATCTCTCTTTTTTCAGAGATGATGTTGACAAACAGAGGAGGAATCCTGGGTGATTGGTGAAGGTACTTCTCTTCTTTCAAAAGTAACATTTAGCCAAGAGCCAGATCCCTTCTTGGATAGTAGAAATCCTAGTGAAGCAATAGAAGGCACTTCTCTTCTTTCAGAAATGCTTGTTCTTGCAGGCAACAAGAATCTTTCTGGTAACAAGTGATTGATAACTAGGTCTAAAGTAACCAACAATCTAAGATGTAGCTCAAAGTCTCCACCTTGACTACCCTAGAGTGAGGTATGAAGAACAATGGGGGCACAAAGTTTTTCCAAGGTCCTTTACACAAAAATAGAAAAGAAAAACACACACTAAAAACAATTATGTCAGCACAAAGTCTAAAAGTAACTGGTTTCGGGACACCTTCCTTATCACCTCCACTAGTTCTGCTTGTTAAATCAAATAAACAAGAACACATTCAGAAGATAGACATAAGAATAATCTCCTAAAATGATACAAGCTATACAACACAAAGTCTACGAATCACTTGCTTTCTTATTCAGATAAAATAATATGAAATACAATCTGAGCTCAAAGTCTCAGTATTCGCCTTTCAATTTGGGTAGAGTTTTGCTTTTGGTAATAGGAAGATCTCTTTAAAACAATAAAAGAGATTAAAATATATAGCAGCCAAGAAAGACTTGGTGCTTTATTTCATGGAATGGCCCATGCTGTGCATTTAATGCCTTGAATGCATTTTTAGTTCTGTCAGGGGGGCTGCATTAAAAATAGGGCAGCTGTCTTAACTATGGCATGTCATTTCATCCCATATGTCTTCTCCTAAGTCTGGATCATCTGGTCTATCCCCTCTGACATCTGTGCAGCTGTCCATTTTGTCTTTACTCCAAGGGAGACCAATAAGCCGTGCCTTCAATGTTTGCAAGCTGAAATATCTGCTTAGTGGACTGTTCCACCTATTGAAATTACTTTTGCATAGATATTTTAGGCTTTTTTCTCTTTTTGCTTTTGTCTTTTCCAGCTTTGTCTCTTCCTAGAATTTAAGCTCTTAGGCTATCTTTTCCCCTTTCCAATTTTGTCTTTTCCTAGAATATGAGCCCTCGGGGCTATATTCTTAGCTTTGCCAGCTCTTTCAGCTCCTTTTTCTGCTAGTCGATGAGTTTGTTTTTAGGTTCCGTGCCACATTTAAAACTTAGAAGATATTTTATTACCTTAAATTTGACATCCATGGGGACGTCATTGGTTGACTATTTCAATAGTTTGAGCGGCCTTCTCGGCTCCTTGGTTCAATTGCTTTCTTGCTTCAATCACTTTATTGGTTCAATCACTTTCCTACTCCTTGGTTGAACCATCACTTTCATTTGAACTTGCCTTTGGAATCATCCATGTTGCTTCTCTCTTTTCTTGAGGCCGCCTTTGAACTGCTTGAACTTGTGAACCATTGAACTTTGAACTCTTTCAGTTCAAGGTTCAATCGGTTCATTGGTTCTTCCTCTACCTGTCACTTGTTCTTTCTAAGCTCTTTGATCTTCATCACACTGGTTGAACCTTGTTATTAAACCAACCTTGAAATCACCTAAGTGTTGAGAGCTTGCTTCTTTCCTGCAGAGTCTGTAGAAATCAACCTGCGAAGCCCGTAGAACTTGGCCTGCAGAGTCCGTCGATTTTCTTCCTACAGAGCCCGTAGATTCAAGCCTATAGAGTCTGTAGATTCAAGCCTATAGAGTCTATAGATTAAAGCCTATAGAGTCCGTAGATTTATGGAAAAGCTTTGAAAAATGAAGAACTTGAATGCTCAGAACAATTGTTGAAAAGGGGAGAGAGGATTTTGGTCTATTGAACCAAAATATTTCATATGTTGTCCCAAAAATGAGTGATATTTTTGGGGGACAACAGCTGGCTCCAGTTGGGGAACTTCCTTCAGTTGAAAACTTAGAACAGTTGAGGGGAGTAGAAACCAGAATCTCCAGTGCCTTGAAGTATGCAATTGGGCTATGGAGTCATGCTACCCAAAAAGAAAGGCTCCAAAAAATGAAAACAAAAAGCACAAAACAAAACTAAAGACTATACAAAGGTACATATGTACAGGTAAACTTATCTGATATTTCAAGAATTGAAGTGATTCAGATGCTACCCATTATGAGACAATGAAGATGGCATTTCGTCCTAATAAACCAAGAGGAAACCATTTTATCTCTAGAATCAGTGACGGGTGAATGAAACTCTCTACCAGGAAACTAGTTTTATGCATCTTCCTCTTGGCTCTTTCCTCTTGCTCCATGGCAAGACGTGATCTTCTCTCTAAAAACCATAACTCCTTACTCTCTCTATGAAGAGTTCCTTATGCTGACTTCAAAGTACATCAATATGGTTCACTACCATAGCTTGCTATTTTTTTGATTTAGTCTGGCACATGTTTTGATTGTCAACATCAAACTCTTGACAAACCATCAGTTTAGCATCTCCTTTGGTGTGAAGGAGTTTGATATCTTCATCCTGAGCAATCTTCAATCTGAGCAACATATATTTGCATCCAGTTGTGTTGTTGGTGTTGCTGAACTGTAACTTGCAAGAAGGAAAAATATCTCCTTGAGGAGATATCAACACAGTCCCAGCTCCAACATTAGTGGAAGAATTACTGCCATCAGATTCTAAGATCTAAGCATCATCAAAATTTGATCTTCTATTAGATTTCTCTTCATTGGAGATGGAAGATCCTTCTTGATTTTTACTGTGCCCTACTAATTCTTCTGATGTCTTGTTTGGATCAAATCCTAGATTGCCAGCTATAGGACTTTCATCAGCTGAGACATGAGCATCCTCTGTGGTCAAGAAGTAATTACCCCTGCCTAACAACTCAAACAAAATTTGAGATATAGGGGCTGATGTTTGGGTGATCACAAATTTTGCCTCAGACAGGTCCATACTTAGTTCTCCACCAATGTCCAACTGCTTAGGATTAGCTTGCAGGAATTCAAATTCAATCATTTGAATTTTGGATTTCTTAACATGATCAATTATGTCAAATGACTGAAATGGACTAGGAAGAGAGGATGGGAGTTCATCCTTTTGGTTTTTGGGAGGGGGAGGACTGGCCTATGAATTTGAAGTTGAAGGTGCAGAAATGTTTGGGGTACTTACTTTTCTGGCAATCACCGGGTCCTTTGGCTGGAAAGGTAGAGCGATTCTCTGCTCAGCAATTAAGATTACTAGTTGAGGTCACTCTTTTATCTTCTCTTTGTCAGCCTACTAGGCTGACTGATTCTTAGATCGAGTGAATACTACATATGATCCTTCGATTGCTTCACCTTCACTTCTGGGTTCATCTTGGTAATTCAGGAAACCAATGTGAGAGTCATCAGCTAATTCTTCTTGATCCTCTATGAAGAGATCAACGTCATTTTCTTGCTCAAACTTAGGTTGGAAAGAGAAATCATGTGATATTTTTAGATATCTAACTATTGAGTTGGTTGGAGGTGATTCAAGAATAAGGTTCCTCTGTGGGGGAGGAAGATGATTTGGCTGCCCTTGATTCTTGGTGGCATTGCCTTGATATGGCTGATTTTGAAATGCCCTCCTTGGCATATCTCGATTAGGAGGAGCAGACATATTTTGGGCCATTTGCCTTTTCAAGGCTAGCAGTTCATTTGCCAGCTTTTGCACCATCAAATCCGTGGTGCCTGTAGATGGATACTCAGAAGATGAAGAGGATTTAGCTCTGTTCGAGTCTCTCCTTATCTTTTCTACCAAGATAAGGTCATCTTCTACCTCAGTAGCCAAGTCCTGAGCAGTAGCAAGGTCTATGTGGCCAGCTCATCTCAGTAGAAAACTCACTTTAGGTAGTTGTGAGTTGATGAAGAAGCATTTGAGGTTTTTAGGTGTTGGTTAAGCAATTGCAAGAATCATGTTCCTCAGCTTGTCAAACTTGGCAATAAAATCCCTCATAAGCTCATGAGGTTCCTTCTTCATCTGAGTGAGCTAGGCCAGCAAAGTATGTGCATCCTTTGTAGGCTTTAACCTGGCTTCAAACTTGGCTTTAAGTGTATCCCAGTCAGTCACTAATCCAGCTTACAAATGGTAGAACCAGTCTGCAGTAGCACCTTGTAGTGTCTCCACAAAAATCTTGACTGCCACGTCTTTGAGTTTCACCCCTTTCACACCACAGGTAACGCTAAAGGCTGTAATGTGTTCATCAGGGTGAACTATCCCATCAACAAATAATTTGAGGAAAATCTTTCTTGAACTACGTGGGAGTTCATGCAGAGGTGGAGTCAAGTTGAGTGGGCCAAAAGAGTTACCCCAGGGGCCTCAAACTACCATGATTTAATTATGAAAAATAGGGATAACAAATCTGGGTGGAGTGGCCAGATTACAAAATAAAAAATGGAAAAGAACTAGCCCTACTTTAGCTTGAGGCTTGAGGCTTCAAACTGTGCACTCTTTTCCAGCAGCTCTAGTTTTGCAGACTAGATAAAATAATGGAGATGGAGAAAAATGGTAAGGCTATAATGATAATTGGTAAGACACAAAAAGGAGTCGCCAGAGTCTATATAATGAATAAGGGAAGGAATTGCTTCAATTTGAAACTTGAGGCTTCAGACTGCACGTTCATCTGTAACAGAGTCACCAAAAACTATTGCATGAGGTTGGGGAAGAAAAATTAACAATGGAAAAGCACTGGAGCAGTTCGTTCTTCCACATCGGGATGCATGGATAAGGTTATAATGATAATGGGTAAGACACAGGGGATGTTTCAATCTAAAACTTGAGGTTCCAAATTACACAAAATTACTATGTTTCCAGCGGAGTTGCCAAAAACTGTTGGGTGAATATTTTTTTGGCCAGCTAACTGGTGACCAAAATAGTTCCTATCACCACAGCATAGGAAGATTGGTCGTCTAGGTGTGTAGCTTTACTACATCAACCAGAGACAAATCTCTCCTCTCATCAAGGGGAGGTTCCCTATTAAATATACAAAGGCTATATACTATATATATAAGTAGAAAGTAAGACATAGGGGTGGGATAAACCATCCATCTCTCTTTTTTCAGAGATGATGCTGATAAACAGAGAGGAATCATGGGTGATTGGTGAAGGTACTTCTCTTCTTTTATAAGTAACATTCAGCCAAGAGCCAGATCCCTTCGTGGATAGTAGAAATCTTGGTGAAGCGACAAAAGGCACTTCTCTTCTTTCAGAAATGCTTGTTCTTGCAGGCAACATGAATCTTTCTGGTAACAAGTGACTGATAACCAGGTCCAAAGCAACTAGCAATCTAAGATGTAGCTCAAAGTCTCCACCTTGACTACCCTAGAGTGAGGTACGAAGAACAATGGGGGACAAAGTCGTCCCAAGGTCCTTTACACAGAAACAAAAAAGAAAAACACACACTGAAAACAATTATGTCAGCACAAAGTCTAAAAGTAACTGGTTTCGGGACACCTTCCTTGTCACCTCCACTAGTTATGCTTGTTAAATCAAATAAACAAGAACACATTCAGAACATAAGAATAATTTTCTAAAATGATACAAGCTATATAGCACAAAGTCTGTGAATCACTTGCTTTCTTATTCAAATAAAATAAGATGAAATACAATCTGAGCTCAAAGTCTCAGTATTCGCCTTTCAATTTGGGTAGAGTTTTGCTTTTGGTAACAAGAAGATCTCTTTAAAACAATAAAAGAGATTACAATATATAGCAGCCAAGAAAGACTTGGCGCTTTGTTTCATGGAATGGCCCATGTTGTGCATTTAATGCCTTGAATGTATTTTTAGTTCTATCAGGGGGGGTTGCATTGAAAAGAGGGTGACTATCTTAACTATGGTGTGTCATTTCATCCCATATGTCTTCCCCTGATTCTGGATCATCTGGTCTGTCCCCTCTGACATTTGTGTAGCTGTCCATTTTGTCTTTACTCCAAGGGAGACCAACAGGCCGTACCTTCAATGTTTGCAAGCTAAAATATCTGCTTAGTGGACTGTTCCACCTACTAAAATTACTTCTGCATATATATTTTGGGCTTTTCCCTCTTTCTAATTTTGTCTTTTCTAGCTTTGTCTCTTCCTAGAATTTAAGCTCTCCAGCTATCTTTTCCCCTTTCTGATTTTGTCTTTTCTTGAAATTTGAGCCATCGGGGCTATATTCTTAGCTTTGCCAGCTCTTTCAGCTCCTTCTTTAGCTGGTCACTGAGTTTGTTTTTAGGTTCCGTGCCATATTTAAAACATAGTGGATATTTCATTACCTTAAATTTGACGTCTATGGGGACGTCATTGGTTGGCTGTTTCAACGGTTCGAGCGGCCTTCTCGGCTCCTTGGTTCAATCACTTTCTTGCTTCAATCGCTTTATTGGTTCAATCGCTTTCCTGCTCCTTGGTTGAACCATCGCTTTCATTTGAACTTGCCTTTAGAATCATCCATGTTGCTTCTCTCTTTGCTTGAGGCTGCCTTTAAACTGCTTGAACCTATGAACCATTGAACTTTGAACTATTTCGGTTCAAGGTTCAATCGGTTCATTGGTTCTTCCTCTGCCTGTCACTTGTTCTTTCTAAGCTCTTTGATCTTCATCGCATTGGTTGAACCTTGTTGTTGAACCAACCTTGAAATCGACTAAGTGTTGAGAGCTTGCTTCTTTCCTGTAGAGTCCATAGAAATCAACCTGCGAAGCCCGTAGAACTTGGCCTGCAAAGTCCGTAGATTTTCTTCCTGCAGAGTCCGTAGATTCAAGCCTGCAGAGTCTGTTTATTCAAGCCTGCAGAGTCCGTATATTTCTGGAAAAGCTTTGAAAAATGAAGAAATTGAATGCTCAGAATAATTCCTGAAAAGGGGAGAGAGGATTTTGGTCTGTTGAACCAAAATAGTTCATATGTTGTCCCAAAAATGAGTGATATTTTTGGGGGACGACACATATCATTAAAAGTTAAGTGGGAAGAAATTTGGGGAGGTAGAACAGAATAAGTGGAAGCAAGGTCACTTGGTTAAATGTAATTGGATTGGGGAGACTTAGGAGATTTGGCTTTGTCCATTTTAGGAGCATGCTTAGTGCTAAGACAATAGTTATATTGGCCATGTTCAACTTCTAAATGCTTGCAATACTAGTATGGTTGTACGTCACTAGGAATAGTGACCTCCATTCCAAAATCTGGGATTTTTAGGCATTAATGTAGTTTAGAGGGAATGGCATGTACTTATGGATTTAAGGTCATGTAAGAAGCAAGTTGTGAGGTAGTTTAATGTTGATGACAAGCCAGAGGGTATCATGGGTGATGGGCCATATAATGACTGGTAACTAAATAGTGCACTGTGAATCTCTCTCTACATTATCATATGCTTTGATGGTAATGGTCTTAGGTTAAAAATCCACTAAATTATACACCAAGAGTTTTATCAATTTAAATGATGCTATATTAAGGCCTAACCATTATCTATAAGAACCTGCTTAATCTTGTGGTAATTTATGATAGTTTTAATGTGAAGATGAAAATTGTGTACAGGATCAAGGGATGACATATCACTCTGGTAGAAAATAAGTTGTTGACCTGGGGATAAATGCCCCACTAGTTCTTGAAAGGTAGCAAATTCAATGTCAATCGGTACATTGGATTGTTGAAGGTCATACAATATATTATTGTGAACTTCTAAGTACGTAAGAGATGTAGGATAAAAATATGTGCATGAGTCTTGTTTAATTGTTCATCAAGATCATACTAATTTTTAATTGAATGAAGAGATAGTGAGACTAGCATAGGATTATTGTTGGATGAAGGTTTAGTCTTTGAAGGCAAGGTGTTCAGAATAGACATAGTATGGAAGAAGGTAAATGACCTTGAAGCATAAATTTTGGATGTTGAGTTGTGATTACATAATTTAAATGTGGAAAAAGGTTACTTGAATTATAAGAAGATGGTATAATACTTGGAATAGTGACATGTGGTCATCACGAGCAATAATGTTATTGTGTGATGGAGAAGGGTTGTTAAATATGAAGGAGGGGGTCCTAAAATAGATGAGGCAATACTCTAAGGTGTGTTTGATGGTTTTACACAATTGATTTTGATAGTAACTACTTGATTATTTGTAATAGGACCTAAAACATTATTGTAGTTATATGAGACATCATGGTAGTTGATTTTATTGGCTTGGGTGTCTTAACCTTGACTACAATTTCCATTATTATGATTTTATCCTTAATTTTGATGATGATTTCCATATTTGCATAGATTGTTAGACTTGTGCTTCAAGAATGGGTCTTTATAGATACCCATATTTTGATTAGATGTGGAATCAACATTATCCAACTGAATGTCACCTCACTTTAGCATATCTTGAATGAAGTGCCTTAGTTGCATGCATCTATGAATTTCATGCCCTTGGACACGATGGAAATCACAATACTTGTTATCTTTATACCGTTGAGGTTTTAGTTGGTCTCCGAGAGAAGCTTTTGGAGTTGACCAATTCACCATGTTAGTCATAACTAAATTTTGGAATAAAACTTCAAGACACCCACTAATTTCATCGAATAATCTATTTTGATATGGATTTCTTCATGAAGGTGGTATTTGTAATGTGATAGCTGGATTAGCTAGACTATTTTGGATAGGTGATGGTTGCACTATCTATACATGTCTATGTTTTGTTATTCCATTTTCTATGACATTTTTTTATAAATGGCTTTGGGCTTATCTAATGTACTAGCCTATGCTTGTGGAGGAGCTTGAGCTTACACTTGATTCTAAAAATATATCTTAACTAGGCCCTTGTCTATAAGTGTTTTTTCAATCTATACTCCTTTATCTATAATTTCCTCGAATGTGTTTTCACAATGGAGTTTCAAATTATGAGCCACCTTTGAAATCAAATTGAATGTGAAAATATTAGCTAATTATTATCAGAAAGATTATGGGGAAAGCAGCTAGTTAAACTTCTCCATAGCTATAGGTAAGCATAAAAGCTTTTCCCACCATGTTGTTTAGTATTGCATAAGTCAACTATGGTTAACTCATATTTTATGTTTTAAGAGAAGTGCTTTGCAAATTTTTCTGATAGGTCATCAAAGGTGATGACAAATCTTTTAGGCAAGTTTAAAAACCATTTTAGGGCTTGTCCACCTAAACTGTGTGGAAACAAGTGAAGCAAATACATATTACTGTATACTACTTCCTAACAAGCCACAAAGAATTCCTTAAAGTGTTCTAGAAGATCACCATTTCTTTTGTATTTATCAAATTTAGGAACCTCAAAATAACACAGAAAGGGTACTTGAAAGATCCTCATGTCAAATGGGTAATGATATATTTCATCAAAATTGTACTTTTTGCCCTGATTTCCTACTTGGATCCCTAAAACAACATCCTTCATCTCTTGATATTTTTGGAAGTGGGAGCATTATGGGATGGAGGAAGGGTATGTTGTTGATTGTTCAAGAGAGGATTGGATTGGTTGGGATAGATTGGTTTTTTAAGATTAAAATAAGAAGAGATGGGTACCCTTTGAGCTGAGTTACTAGGGTTGTTCACCCTATAACTAGGATTATATTCCTGATAAGGTTTTTTTTTTTGTTGACTAGTGTTAGGAGGTGAAATAGTAACACGCTAAATTGGGTTGGGGGAACTTGTTTTTGATATGGTGGAGTTTGATGCTAAAGAGTAGAAGCTTGTTGTAAAGGAACTTGATGTTAGCAAGTTAGAATTTATTATTGGTTGGAAGGGATATGTTGTGGATGAATAAGAACCTTTTGAGGATTAATCACAACATGTTGTCAAGGTGGTGGGTCTATAACTTGTTATTATGGATTGGCTTTGGTTTGTTGTAATGGAGGGTTGTTATAAACCTGTTCTTATATATTGAAATAAGTGGGTTGAGGATTAAGAGGGACATGTTGGGGTTTAAAGGAACCTATTTTGAATTAGACATAATTATATGAGAGTTCAAAGGAACTTATTATGAATTAGAAGCAAGGTATTGGGAATTATCTACAACTTATTGTTGCAACTAGAGGAAAGGAGTTGAGAACTATAAATAACTTGATGAATATTTGGGAACACTTATGGTGTAGTGTTAGCTTGTATAAATGGGTCCACATGAGGAATATATTTGAGAATTATAGATGAACACATTTATTAGGAGATTAGCCAAAGTTTCTCGTTGTTATTTTTTAATGGGTAATTTTAACTCCATAGATGAAAGATTGTTTAGAGAAGTAGCGACTAAGGTAGTAACTACAAAAGCCATAAGTTAGCTAGCTTGATGTAGTTGTGAAATGATAAGTTAGATATTTTGGACAAGAACACAAGTTATCCCTTTCCTTTTCTTGATGATTCTAGAACTTGACTATAAGTTTGCACAAAGGTTTGTCATGAGTGGAAATAGGCTCAGGAGACATGACTACACACATCTTCGATTCTAAGTGGTACCTCATTGTATAAAGGTTGATAAACTTCCTCTTCTTAGTTGTTTTTGTCATGTAAGGACCCAAATTCATCATAAAACCATTCTCCCTTAGAATTAGTGTTATACATGGCCCCACTTCTCGTGAATGTAGACATTTTGATATCAATGATATTTGTATTGAATTAAGATGAGAGCTCAAATTGATTTGATAAAAATGCCTATAATGTTTGTTTTTAACAACTCAAAGTGGATGTGTGAATTTGATAAATGATTAAAATTCAAGTTTTTGACTTTTAATGTTGTTGTAATACCTCATGATTGTGAACATAGGATTGTAATAAGGGGATATTAGTATTGTGTTAGTGAATAAAATAAGTCAATCAAAACACACTAAACTAACACCCTAAGCCTATCTCAAAGGGGGAACTTAGTTAACAAAAAAATATGGAAACACAACTAAAACATGAAAGAAAGACCTTCCTTCACCTTCTTTGGATGCTCCAAAATGTTTGTTGTAGTGGCTTGCTTGGTTTGTGCTCATGAATTTTGCATCCATGGAAGCTTGGCTACCTCCATCTCTCCTTAGCACCTTGTGTGGCTTTGGCTTGGATTGGTTTAGCTCAATATATTGGGAATTATAACACTAATTTGAATGAATCTTTCGAATAAATTCAACATTATAAATTTGGCATATGAGAGCTTAAAAATCAATAGGTAAGGCCTCCTATTTATAAATTTCTGGACTGGTTTAGAATCAAACTGAACCATCCATCTCAAGAAGATGTGTGGCTAAGTATTAATTCAATTATGTGATTAAAATTCATAAATAGGCTCATCAATATTTGGGATAAAGGGGCATTAACTATGCATGGAGGGTCTTAATGAGGCATGGGAGGCATGCATCCGAATATTTATGGCATTTATGGCCTAGGGATGTCTTCCCAAGAAATGATGTCACTTTGATGATGCAGATATTCAATATTCATTTATAAAAACAAGTATTTAAAAAGCTCCATGTAATTTTTAATTAGGTTCATGATTTGAATTAATTATCTTTAAGCATCATTAGTCACTTTGGTACAAATTTTGGCCCTTTGGTGCATAAATTAATCAAATTGGTCAAAATGTCTCGTTATTGGATCAAAATTTGATTGGGTTGGAATTGGAAGGTGATGTTAGATGCATTGGATCTATTATCCCATTTAGGATGTTATCAACACTAAATAATAAAGGCACACATCTTGCATAAGAGATTTGATAGAAAAGATCAATCCAGGGCACCTAGGTGCGAAATTGGCATTTTGACTCGAAATGATTTGATTAAAGTTAGCTAGCCCATAAATTACATTGACCCATTTAATGATACCCTGGCCAAAATTGGCACTTGAATATATCAATTTGAACTCTTTTAATGTGTTTTAGTGTCTTAGGCCAAATTATGCACTTTGGATAGAGTTTGGTCAAAAGCTTGATTGGAGGTTATTGGTGGCCAAATTTAAGTGTCTAGAGTTTACCCCTATTTGAGAAGATGTTGCAACCAGTAGGCAAAGAAATGTCTTCTCAAATAATGAGCGATGGCCTATATGCCAAAAATAAGATGATGGTTGAAAAAAAATCTCCAAAGAGTGTTTGGGAAGCCTATGATGATGCCCCCTTGAGGGAGTGGTTGTCACATTTGTTGATGGATGGTTTCTTGAAAATGAAGCAAGAAGAAATGTGGAATTAACCATGGTTGAGATTAATCCAAATGAGAAAAATGCTTGCATGCATTTATTTAAAAAGGATATTGATTTGCCTAAAGGCAGTTATAATCATGAATTAAAATTGAAATAATGATTTGCCCATAGGTGATTATAATCATTAAGGGGGCCTGGATTGTTTTATAAAGATGATTATGCCCCAATTAGGGCTAATTAGCAAGCATAACTCCCTATAATACAGATTCAAGATGAGTGGGTGCAAAGTGATGAAAGAGAGGAATAGAAGAATATGATTGATTAATAAAAATGATTCAATTATACCTACCAATGAGGAGATGCTCATCTTGATTAACAATGATATAAATAGAATGGTCAATGGGTTTATTTGATCAAGGGTAGGATGGAAGGATTTGCCAAGGTGCCAAGGAGAAACTTTTGTGGCTCAATTGCTTGTAAACCTTCTTGAAGTTGATTTTTGTTATAACATGTGATGATAGGCATCATGAATATTATCCCAAAATATATGTAAGGACTGACTCCTAATCTAATAAACATTCAAAAACAAAGCACCAATGATAAAAACCATGATGACAATGTTGATGTATGAATATGGATGGACTCAAAAATAATATGCACAAGGAATCACCCAATGAACACATATAGACTAAGTCAAGGTAACAGTGCTGAAAGAAAACAAATAAGTAAGTGAGCAAACAAATAAAAAAACACACATAAAGCACATAAATAGATAAATAACTTGAAATAAACAAATAAATAGACAGTAAAAAAAAAAATCAAAAGAAAGCATTCTAATAATGATTTTACTCCAGTAGGGCGGATCGAGGATAACTGACTAGGATTAGATAGGACAAATGATTTTGGATTTTGAAATATTTGAAATGTTTTTGGCATTTTAAGGTATCTCAACTCGTTAAAGAATGACAAGATACCTACTCATAAAATGGTGAGAGTGTTTGGCTTAGGTTGCTCACAAAATGGCGAGAGTGTATGAAAAGGGGGACTAAGGTGACCTTAAAATGAATTGAGCATGACCTACATAGTCCCAAAATGACCTGAATTCATAGTAATTCCATCCACATAAAAGGTGAGGAAAAACCAACTAGGTCCCAACAAGTTCTCAAATCTGACAAATGGCCAATCAATTTGAAAACAATAATGGTAAGGTGATGCAACAATGCATGATAAATAAACATTACCACTAATTTGACCATAGGAAGTTATAACTAGGATACAATGACATAGATCAATGATACTAATTTTCCCACAAGTGGTTATAATTGGCAGCAAGACTTGTGAGACACTAATTTACCCATAGGCAGTTATAATCAGGCTCACATAAACAAACTTGATAGGATGGAAAAATGAAACATATCTTCCCAGATCAACTATCACACTACTCTCATAGACTATCATTGTAAACATGAATTTGATGGATTGATAAAACTTGATTGGAATCCTCTCACATAAGGTGTGGGAAGAACCAAATGAACTAAGATCAAAACATGATTGGGTAGGATGACTAAAAATAGGCTTTTGTCTAAAGAGCAATGGTATGATAGGATGGTATGGTCTTACTAAGGATAACGATGGTTTGATAGATTGGATAAAATGGTAAGAGGTTTGGTATAAAGTTGGATATAATGCCAAGAGGGTTTCCCCCAAGTGATGGGGTGAGTGGCAGGATATGCGATAATGGCAAATGGATATGGAAATTTTGAAATGGTATAGTACATATTTTAGGCCTGGGTGTGGTTTTTTATTTTGTTGTTCTTGATGATGGGGAGATGCACATCCTAATCAATAAATGATACAAATAAAATATTTGATCATGTTAATTTCTAGCCCACACTTTTTTTTAATAGCTATTATATCAAGAATTTCCTGTAGATTTGGTTGTCAAGAATGCTTTTATGATATTCATTGGTCATTGATTCTAATTATTTCAAGCATCGAGACAAGGTATCATTGTAGCCTCTATAAAGGAAAGTGTGGCCATCGATGGTAAATAGGGATAAATAATGGTTGATAGGTTTGTTTTTGAAATGGAATGGTAGATGATAATGGAATGGGTAATGGTTTGAAAACAAATGAAGATCAAGACATTCAGTCACATGTAATGTTGTTGATGCTGAAATCAACATAACTTTGGATGTGACAGAGTTGAAGACTTATTCTCTCAATAGGACCACCATATTATTCTATTGTTTGAGCCTGAGAGTAACTACCATCTGATTAGGCTGTAGATAGGAGGATATTTTTATTTGATCTTTGATTTTTTCTTCATTAAGTAGTGAAGAAATTTTGTGCTCATCTATTGGTGCCTCAAAGAGGTTTCCACCAATGAATTTGTCTTGATTGTCCCGTAGTGCCTCTAAAAAGGTTTCATTAAGGAACATTAGCTTTTGACTTTGATTATCTTCTAGTGCTTTTGAAAAAGTTTCACTAAAAGATGCTGAGTTTGAACTTTGCTTGTCCCTTAGCACCTCTAAAAATGTTTCACTAGGAGAGCATTCTACTGCTACATGAATGTGGTCTTGGCCTCCTTGCTCTTCTTTAACTACTATGTCACCATGGATACAGTTCAACAAAGTGTGATTCTGTTGATCCCAATCGACACTTATGGAAAATGGAATGTCAATAAAGTGGTTAGATTGGTTAGTGGTAATGAAATGGGGGTTGGATACACAATCCTTATAAAATATACTAGGAGAACTTATGGCGATGCTAAAGTAATCATCCTCAAAAACTGTAGAAGGATCACAAATTTATTCAAACTAATATGTGAGGCATGCATAACCAATTTTATAAAGTCATGAATGTATTATGTTTCTAAATCTGATTTTGACTCAAGGGATTTTGAATCTGATGTTTAGACTAATGTTGATTCTAATTCTGATGTCAGTTCAAGAATAGAACCTAACTCTAACTTTGATTATTCATCTGATGGGTACTCTATTATAATTATGTCTTGTTGAATGTTTGGTATTAGAAAAGTAACAGACTGTGATGGCATAATGGGCTCCATAAAGATTAGTTTATCAAAGTGGGACTCCTCTATAATGGGAAAAAGGTCAAGAGACAACTCCTTAGAGACTGGCTTGTCTATAAGAGGCTCTTGAAAAATAGGCATATGATCAAGGTAATGTTTTGCCCAAAGGTAGTTATAATCATTAAGAAGTGATTCAACAAATATCAGCTCATCAGAGTGAGATTCATCGATAATTGGTATAGGATGGAAAGGTGATTCATCACAAGTTAACTTATTACAAATGGTTGGTTCAACAAAAACATCTTGTATTGGTTGGTTTGCTTGGCCTTGGTTTCCAATGAGTTGGAAAATATTAGTTTTAAACACAACTTGATCTTTGAAAGATTGGATGTGTTGAGGTTTTGATTAGATTGGTACCGAACAAGGAATGACTTGTAGTTTGATAATGGTAGGGCATTGGGGAGCATGATTGCTCAAATGAGCCAAAGGATAAAGTCCTGAAATGGTAATAATAGGGTGATGTGGAGCTTGGTTTCTTGCATAAGCCAAATGATGAGGTCTTAAAATGATGAAGGGGCATTGTGGAGCTTTATTGCTCACACAAGCCAAAGCATCTAAGTCTGCCTCATAAACCATATCATCCCAATCTTGAGTTAGATCATAAGCTAGTTCTTGAATATGTTCTGTGTACTAATTATTGTAAAGAGGGTATGGATCCATCTCCCAAACAACATTATCTGTAGTTGGGTCTTCAAAGTCCTCCTCACAAGCCTCTTCATACCAATCAAGGTCTTGAGTTGGATCATAAGTTGGTTCATAACTTTGTTCCCATGAATATTTATTATGAGGTGGATAGAAATCTGTCTCAAAAACCATATTATCATCATTGGGGTCTTGACTAAAACCATAAAAGTCATTTTGTGCAGCCATTTTATCATAAGTTGGATTATACGTGACTCTGCCATAGGTCTGGCTAGACATATCCACATAAATGATGAAATATCCAAAAACAAAAAGGCTTAGAGTTTTACAAAATCCAAAAAACTATGTCCAAAGGAAAAATGGTTCAAATTTGGTCTAATTTGGTCGAAAGTATGGAGTTGTATCTCCAAAAATGGCTTGATCATGGAGCTGTATCTCCAAGATGCTTTGTATTAAGACTTGGAATAAAACAATCTAACGTCAAATGTCATATGCATAAAAGGTCAAGCATCTGAATAAAAATCGGCATGCCAAAAATCTAGGTCAAAGTGTTTCAAACAAGGTCTAAATTAGGAAATGGAAAAGTTGAGTTGCTAGGTCTTTTGTCCAAATGTGGATTCAAAATCTAGGCTTAAACAAGGCATGTGATAGGACTTTTGGCCAAATGAAATCAAAATCTAGGCTTAAAACAAAGATGTGATGTGATTTGATTTAATCTAACAAGTTTAGAAACAACTTTGACATAGGACTGACACATAGAATCAAACATAAACATGATCAGTTGGCATAAGGCATAAGGCAAAAGGCTTTTTTAGAGAAAGGTGTTCTCCCAAATAAAGGCATAAATGATAATGAGAATAGGCATTGAACAATCAAACCATCAATAGTGTTCAAATTTGGGTAATCGATTAACCGAAGTTATGCAACCCAAAAGAGAAAAATCTATATATCAACCCCACAAATTGAGGCCTATACAAATATCAATCAATGTTTGAATTTAGACTTGACAAGGTTAATTGAAAACTCCATATTAAAAACTAGGATTTGACCAAACAAGCTAAACAAGATTGGATAGCATGACAACACAAGACAAAGGTCCAAATGACATACATGACATGGTTTGAAACAAATTATTTTTGATACAATGGTAAACAAGTCTTGAAACAAATTGAGTAGCCTAACAGTGTAAGCATGCTCAAATGATGTGATCAATGTTATGTTTCAAAGACTCAAATGTTTAAACTTGATAACCATAATGATGCCCATCTTAAACAAGTAACACACAAACAAACATTTTTAACAAAAATTTTAAGGCACAAGTGTGGTGTAAAACATCTAGCATAAAGCCTCTTTAGATAAAATATTGATGTATAAACAAATTGGTTTTGACGTGGTTATAAACAAATAATCAGGTTTTAGTCTCAAAACATACCAAGCAAAAATGACCAAAATACACTAAGTATAATCGTCCAAATCCTAGCAAGGGTATGGTAATGTGGGGTTGACTAAGACTAATTGGGTTTTGATCATTTATAAATGGATCAATTACACAATGACTTTCACGTCATGATGCAAAAGAAACACACTTAAATTGGGTGTTTGTGGTACTTAACTTATTGCATAAAGGTCTTGTCCTTTTTGCAACCACTACATCTATCATTTGCTCAATGTAATGTGATGTCCATAGTGCAGATACATCTCGTGTGTAACTCCAACTCTAGAATGTGGTTTAACTGCTCAAACTTCTAATCCTAGTGGGAGTGGTTGAAGTCAGTGTTGGGAGATGAAACCCCAGGTCAAAGCTTCCTTGAAGAACTTATGGGAGGTGATGAAATCCCCCTCACAAGCCAAAATGCAATGAAATAAAAGACATAATAAAAATACTTTATGGTCACCTCAAGGTCACCCAAACTATTAAGAGTTTTCGGGGAATGCTTTAAGTGACATTCTTTTTATGCCTTGGACTAGGCTCTTTACAATAAGGATGATGCTTTTGACTCTAAAAGTTCCCTAAATGGGACGGATGGAAGAGCATACACACAATGTCCTTCTCTTTACCAATAAATTTTAAATAAATAACTTTTGAATATAAAATTTGGACGAATGAGTTCAATTTTAAACACCAAATTAAAAAATTAGGTGGTGTTCTTTTGACCCCTTGGTCCTAAGTTATAAATTTTGAAAGCCTAATTATCAAAAACATTCACTTAAGCATTTAAATTTTTTATTAAACACTAAAACAAAGTTCTTAATTCATTTCAAAGAATGAAAAAGATGTCTAAATAACATGTTTTAACAAATTTGAAGTCCGTCAGTTACCTGTCTACCCTTAAGGCATCACCCCAATAGCAAATGTGTTAGATTATAAACTTTAAAGAGATTTTTAAAAGTTTGTGAAAATATATGCAGCTTGAAGCTAAATTTATCTCATATTCTAAAAATTTAGAAGAAAACATGTGGTTTAAAAAACAGTCATAAAAAATGGAGTCTTTATGACCCCAAACGAAGCATTTTAAAATGGCTTAATAGCTCTGAGTATGTGTTTTTAAGAAAAACACAGTGACCGTTGATGGTTATACTTGACCTTTGATGGTTTTAAATGACCATCAATGGTTAAAATGACCATTGGCGGTTTACTGAACCGTCGGGGTTCCTCTGACCATCGATGGTTACCTGTGTAAACCTGTGAAGTTAAAAAAACAACAAAACCAAATTAGAAAATCACTTAGAAAGAGTTTTAAGCATCCAAATTGAAATTTGAAAGTTTCCTCATGCTCTCCTTCATATGTGGGATGCATTTTGTCCCATTGGTCATGCCATTTGTGAATATAGGATTGCAATAGGGGGAGATTAGTATTGTGTTAGTAAATAAAACAAATCAATCAAAAACACATTAAACTACCCTAAGCCTATCTCAAAGGGGGAGCTTAGTTAACAAAAAAATGGAAACATAACTAAAACATGAAAGAAAGACCTTCCTTCACCATCCTTGGATGCTCCAAAATGCTTGTTGTAGTGGCTTGCTTGGTTTGTGCTCATGAAGTCTGCATCAATGGAAGCTTGGCTACCTCCATCTCTCCTTGGCACCTTGTGTGGCTTTGGCTTGGCTTGGTTTGAACCAATATATTAGGCATTATAACACTAATTTTTATGAAGCTTTAGATCAATTCAACATTATAACTTTGGCGTATGAGAGCTTAAAAATCAATAGGTAAGGCCTCCTATTTATAGATTTTTGGAATGGTATAGAATCAACCTAAACCATCCATCTCAAGATGAAGATGTGTGGCTAAGGATTAATTTAATTATTTAATTAAAATTAATTAATAGGTTCATCAATATTTGGAATAGAGGGGCATTAACTAGGCATAGAGGGTCTTAAAGAGGCATGGGAGGCATGAATATTGATATTTGTTGTATTTATGGCCTAGGGATGTCTTCTCAAGAAATGATGTCACTTTGATGATGGAAATATTCAATATTCATTTCTAAAAATAATTATTCAAAGAGCTCCATGGAATTATTAATTAGGCTCATGATTTGAATTAATTAGCTTTAAGTATGATTAGTCACTTTGGTGCAAATTTTGGCCCTTTAGTGAACAAATTAATCAAATTAGTCAAAATGTCTTGTTATTAGATCAAAATTTGATTGGATTTGAATTGGAAGGTGATGTTAAATGCATTGATCCATTATCCCATTTAGGATGTTGTCAACACCAAATAACAAAGGCACATGTCTCATGCAAGAGATTTGACAAAAAAGAGCAATCCAGGGCACCTAGGTGCAAAATTGGCATTTTGACTCGAAATAATCTAATCAAAGTTAGCTGGCCCATAAATTGTATTTCCCCATTTAATGATACCCTAGCAAAATCAACACTTGAATATATAAATTTCAACTCTTTTAATGCATTTTAGTGTTTTAGGCCAAATTGTGCACTTTGGATAGAAATTGGTTAAAAGCTTGATTGGAGGTTATTGGTGGCCAGATTTAAGTGTCTACAGTGATAAAGTTAAAGATTCAAGTAACATGATGTTTGATTCAAGTCCTAAACTTATTGGAGTAGAATTCCAAAGATAACACAATGTTTGATTTGAAAAGTCTTTGCCAAGTTGGAATGAGATAGTCGAAAGGTCAAGAATGATTACCAACTTTAAACTTTGAATCCAAAACAAAGTTCATTTTTTACTCAACCTTTGAATTTGATTCATATTTAACTTTTGGAATTGACTTGAGTCCAAAGTTGAATTTAATGGACCTTTTGAAAGTTGAATTTTGTTGATTTTTTTTAAAGTTGACTTTAATCAACTTTTAAGAGTTGAATTTAGTTGAATTTTTTAAAGTTGACCTTAGTTGACCTTATAAAGTTTGGAATTTAAATTGAAATTGACTTGAAAGTGGAATTGACTCAAAATTAGAAATTAGTTGAAATTGGAATTGATTAGGATTTGAATGAGAAATGGATTTTGGTTCAAATGAACTTGATTCAAAATTATTTTGAAATGGAAAATGTAACTATATAAGGGGATAAATTAACATACCAAATGGATAGCATAACATTTTAGAATAAAGTAAACATGACCTAAAATTTAGTAGAGTAACACCATACTACACGAGTTTAAAATGATAATGTTTTTCACTTAGAATTTTTTGGAATTTTTTGACATTTAAGTTGTGTCACACAACAAAAGGATAAAGATGACAAACATTCAATAACACACATTTAAAATAAGCCCTATCTTTAGTGGAAGAACAAGTGTTTAATGTAATTGTAGTCCACATGAATACCTCACTTGAAGTGGTGACAAATTAGTTTCACCTAACGCTCACTTTGAGTGATACATCATGAAATCTTAGGGTAGATGGGTTTCCTTGACATTAAAATTTATTTATGGCCAAAGGCTTAATTTAAAATTTTGACATGATTTTTCTAAATGGTCTTCTATATACCTTGTAATATGTGAGGCTCAAAATCTATCGAATAAGAACAAAGAGATGATAATTCATAAGAGGGTTTTATCCCTTTGCAAGCACTTCAACCGTAAATGTTTCAATGAAGTGCTACTAGAAATTCAAACTTTTAGGGTGAGGTATGATAGCATAGTATTAGGGTCAAACCCCTTGTTATCACAAAACTCATGGGGTCAAACCCCTTGTTAGGGTTTGATTTGTAAGGAGTTCTCACTGATATTAGAAAATGATAGAAATCAAAAAACCAAAATGTTACCTTGGTGATCCCACTAATTTCTAGGTGATCCTATTGTTTAGTAGGTCATTCTCATCGCTAGGGTTTTCATTCTCTGTTTGACAATTTAAATGTCATAGAGCGATCCCACTATTATTCAGTGTGATATCATCGATACACAGATCATTCCTTTGATTTTCATAAAAACACACAAACAAAAAATAGAACATAAGAGATATCATCGTTTCATATGTTGATATCACTTAATACAAGGAGTGAACTTGCTGAAACATAGAGCATTCCTACTAAAATGTAGTGCATTTCTATTAATTTGTAGAAAATGAAAACACAAAAAAAATTAGCTCAAAATAAGTAAAAAATTCTTAGATATGGTCTTTGTCTTTTGAATTTAATTTTTTTAAAGGTTCTCAAGAAGATTATGGGGTGCATCGGTTCCATCGAACATGCTAAATGTAGATTATGATTATGAGAGGTTTTAGTTCATTGCTAGTTCATTCAAAATAACTCCCATCCTTTAGATTGTGTTGGATTCAACAAGCCTTAATAATCCTTATAGGTTCCTATAAAGAGCCAAAAAAATAAATTAGTTGATAAACAATCAAAAGAAAATAGGACTTGAGGTTATATAATGGATGATTAGCTTATAGTCCCTCGCATTCATCTCCCAAGTTCTAAATGACCTCCATTAATAGCATCATGTGATAAAATGCATTTCCCAAAAATGTATCAGATTCAAGACCTAACAAGTGTAATAAATTTTGTGGTGAATTATGGGGCCCCTCAACCTCATAAAATGTCTCTACATCTTTCTAGGAGCGTAAATGAGTATATACAATCTTAATCATTATTCAGACTCATTGAGACATTTGGGGAATAAGGGTGTCCCCCTAGGATATCCAATGGCGGCCATTAATGGTCACCTAGAGATCAAATCCTAAGTCTAAGGTAATACATCAATTAATATTTTTAATTTTAATTTTAGATAGAATTTGTGTTATTGTAATATTTTGTTGTAAGGGTTGAAAGACAACATTCAAAAGAAAAGAGTAGGGAAAAGAAGGAGATCCTAGAGACCTTATCTCAATTTATAATAAATTATAACCAGGTTTTCAAATTGGGCCAAACTATTTTCCTTATTCAACTCAGTTCATAAAAATAAAGTTTACTTTTAACACAAGAATCACCACCTAAGTGTCATCAATCAACATCAAAAAAGTCACCACTTGTATTCCACCACCTTAGATCCTGCCACCTTCAACGTATATGAAAAACATTGAATCCTAACACAATCACCCCAAATTTTACCTTATAGGTATAAATTCCACCTAAAATACATTTAATTATCCCAAGGCTAACTGGAAGTAACTGATCTAGACCCTAACGGCCATTGGTGCAAGGGTAATAATATTGGCCACCAATATCTATGGATGGTGCTATGGAATAAAGGTCAAGCTTAAAGTCCCTCCAATGTCCTTACAAACATTGATTCAACTATGACTAGATCTCTATTTATCCACCCAATTAACAAACATGATACCTCAAGCATAATTCCTTAGATTGGGAAGGGTCTATGAGAATATAAAGACATAAACACAAAAGCTATACCTTTCTCATAGGTTCATTCTCCAAACCTAATTCAGGTTTGCTTGTGCTTGGATTGAAGAGCTAGGAGTCTTTATGAATGTCACTATTTCATTTTAATGACATCTCCCCTTGTATGTGAGTGGTTTGATTAAATATTTTAAGGAATGTTGAAGTTTTCCAATAGATTTATACAAAGTTTATTTACATAAAAAATCTTGTTGAAGGCATAAGGTGATCCTTGTATTTATAGATTTGCCAGATTGATTATGACCATTGGACCAAAATTTAGATGTGTGACCAGAATTTAGTTCAATTTAAGTAATAAATGTCATTAATATTTGGGTTTGGGCCTGCATTTATTATACATGGGTTCCAAAATCTTGATATTTATTGCATTTATGTTAATACTTGACAACTTTCTATGTGATGTCATGGTGATATTGTGATTCAAATATTTGTTGAATATTTGAATATTACATAATTAGAAATTATGCCAATTTTTATGGATTTTATATTTATCCATTTCATTTGATTTGATAGGCTTATGAATTTTGATTAGCTTCTGTGTGATTCATGCGATATCAAAATTTGAATATTTATTCCAATTAATTGCCCTATAACTTCACTTATAAAACACAATTTGGCTCAAAGTGGATTAGATGAAGTTAACAGTTGGTTATGGTGCATTGCCCCAATCAAGTATGCCCCAATATGTTTTAGAATACACATGTCAGGTATGTAGGAAAATTTGGGTGTTTTGGTGATTTATGCGTTATTATAAGAAATCAATTTTAACAAGAATTGATTGTCTACAACTAGAAAATAAATAAAGCTTCCAAGAAAGAAAAAAGACAAAAAAGGGATTTCCAAAAATGAAAAAGTTGAAAATGTGAGGAAGAAAGTGTTATTACCTTACATATATGGAATTCTAAAAAAATAAACTATAAATTATTAAAATAAGGGCATACAAACTTGCTTCAAACCATTTAAAACCCTAAGAAATGGCTTTAGAAGTGTTGAATACCATAGGAAAATGATGCTCATAAAATGTATATATGAAATTGTGTGCACTTATGGCATCCCAAACATGATCCACACCACAGAGCCTGTGAATTGATGTGGTGGGAAATATTGTTATTAGCAACAAGTTGTAGATTGTAATAGTGCATGAAAGGTAATCTAAAAAAGCAGAAACCAATCACACAATTGTATGCAAAATTTTGATAAGAAAAAATGTAAATTTTATTTAATATTTAGAATATGATAATATGTATGTGTACAATATCTACTAAGACTAGGAAAACTAGTTCCTCTGATAAGAAGGGAAACCATCCTTGTTAATTTTTCTAGACTAAATGAAAGAATGTAGAGCTACATATGTGTTTGAATGCTACATAAATAAACCATACTAAAAAATTGATTTTTGGTCTATGGGTATGAGCTCTCATCTATGTGACATTATGAAACAAATGATTACAATAAACACACACACACAAGAAGTGGTCACAACTGAAAATTTTTATAGAAGGGTAGTGGTTCATCTTTTGGCCAAGTGATGATTAGACTTATTGCAGGTGCATGATTAGAGTTCAATTTTAAAGTTCTAATGATAGATTCCCTGACGTGGCATATACCTAGAGAATCCCAATTATCATGTCATGTGTAAGATAATACTGACACATGGGTGTTGAGTGTGTGAATGGTTGTAAAACAATCCATAGACCTATGCAACATGTGACATGGTATTGCACCAAGTTGTAAAGGAAGCATCAATCAAACCAAGTGATGCATGTATGTTGCTAGCGAAGATGATGCACATAGAGTTCAGGAGTGATAATTACATGTGGCAAGTGAGAAGGTGTTGTGAAAATTGCACCCGTTGATGAGGTGTGTGATGTGTGTCATGGTGTTATTTATACTTTAGTTGTTGGTGTGAAAGTATCTACTAAACCTATTGATGAGTACTCTAGATGTGTAGCATAAATTTTTATGCATTGTCTATTTCATGTTCATTGTGCATGTAACTCCATGTCAGATGGTCATTAGTAGGATATGTCCTATGGTGTCACTAGTTAGAATCCAAGATATACCTATATTATACTTTTCCCCATAGAGTTGTATAAAGATAAGTTATATGGATGTTGAATGTATATCAAGTTATCATCCCAAGTGTGCAAATATGTAAAATTATATGCGCATAAAATATGAAAAAGTATGTGATTCACAACTTCCATTTAGCCATCTTTCTAGTGATAAAATGTCATCAACTAGTTCAAATATGTAGCTATCATGTCCCATAAAGCTTGCCAAAAGGGGATGACAAATCATGGTTCACGACTAGACATAATAGACATTGACAGTCCAAAATGAATCCAAATAAGGTTGATTAAAGATTGCATTTTTTCCAATGTGATGATACTCTTCTTAAAGGAAACCATGATATCCATATTAGAGAACCTATCCACTACAACAAACACAAAGTGATTCCAGTGCATATTTGTAGGCAGTCCATTCATGAAATCCATGTTAATTAATTCTATATACACTTATATCTTTCACTTACTAACTATTTATCTTGCAAGACTCATCGGTGGATCAATCTCTCTAAGTGCACATTCTAATGAGTGTAATGGGACAAGGTGGGTTGGCTCATGGTACCTTATGAGAGATTATTGTATGCTCAATTGTTATACCTGTTTTAAATCATTATTATTATATATGATCTATCTAGCCTTCTATATTATTATGGTGTATCAATATAGGTCGAGTCTGTTGAAATAATTGAAAAGTGTTTAACCCTAAATTTTAATGTGGATCCTATTTAGGTAGATAGGTCTAAGAATATAGAAATGACAATGCAAAAGGGTGATAATCAGATCTACACCAAGCCAATTAAATTCTAAACTCAAATACAACATATGCTAAATTTATTAAACTGAGATAGGCTAAAATTAGGAAGTACAACTATGCTAGATATGGAAATGACAAAGAAATAATGTACTCAACTGGTTCTAATGCTAACACATTTATGGATCTAGAATAGGTAGGAAGTAGACTAGAAGAAGATTCTGGAATAGTCATCAAATTTTAGACTAAGTGCCTCTAGAGCTACAGACACTAGCATTATCCTTATGCATTAGCATCAATGCTACTATCTAAATCAGATGCAAGTATCTTATACAAAATACTTGCCAGAAAAGGATGCAATCACCTAGATGCTTTTGGGTTTGTCTCTGCCTTTGTTATGGTGTATTTAGATTTAGGTCATGGATTGTCACTCCTTATGAAATTACAAAACCCTAGTTCTTCACCTTCATAGTGACCTTGTGGAAAATGGGTTAGTGGGATCACAGTGTTAATCTGCCCCAAAGACCCTTATTTTAATCAACACTACCTACATATCCAATACTCCAATGAGGTTATTAAACTTATGTAGTTCTCCCGTACATGTTGGCTTGTGTGTGAATTATGAAATATGTGGAAATCAAGTACAATAATGACCTAACCTGTAACTTTGAAAATCAAGCTCTTGGGTTGATCCTTCAATAATTCAAACATGTGTATGTTTTATCCCTATGATTGATATGAAAATAGGAGAAAATAGGGAATCTTTTCTTGATTGAATTCTTTCATATGTTACCTTATTTTATGCTAGGTTCTCCTAGGTGAGGAGTGAATGAGGTGTGATTATGAATATATACCACTCCTATCAGGAAAATATCTCAAATAAAATCACTTGGGTTGACCATTAAGATATGTTTAAATTACAAATTAGATGCCTTTAGGGCACTGGACACATGTGTCAAGGTAGGACACTAACATCAATGCAAGGGTTTGGGACTATTACTTGTGTCCTAGCAGTTAAAAAATAGGTACAGGGTTAGAACTTACAGGGGCATAATATAAACATATTTTTAAAATTATAGGTAAGATAGAAGGTCTAGGTCATCAACATAAGACTGGTTGAACCAAGAAATAGGCCAAGGGGCACAAGAGAGAGCAAATGTGAGACTTCCAAAAGCGGGAAAGGTCCAAAACTAAGAGGAACAACTAAGGTTAGAGTTTGCCAAGTGTACAAGACTGAGGTGCTATTTGATTCATAAATATTGTCTACAACAAGTTACTTTAATGAGTTTGACTAGTATATATAGGGTTATCAAATATCATTTATATATAAGTACAACACCATTCTACTATTTGTGCACAAAAACCTTCCTCTGACAGAAGAGGATGAACTATGGTATATGAGATTACACATTTGGAGGTCTATGTTTGTACATGGTATTTTTAGTCTTAAAGAGATAAGTTTCCTAATACACCTAATCTTTGGAGTCCCCAATTAAGAATACTCATGTCTTATTATTTACATATTTAGCTTCACCTCCAACATATTTCACAAAGCTACAATTGAGCCAATGGGGAGATTGATGCACCGATATGTCAACCCAAGTTAAGTATACATCTTCCTAAACTCCTTATTTTATTTATTTTGGTAGATATATATGCATATGCTAGAGTAGTATGTTTTTGTATTCCATGCTTAGATTAGTATATGTTTGTTACTATATGTTATCTTTTCATTTTCTTACAACCTTTATTATATACCTCTTGGTTATAATCCCTATTTAAAAAGCTTTTTCTATTCATCTCTTTTTATATGTAACAATGCATCAATCATGTGTGACTTCTTTTTAAGATATTTAGTTGATTCCTTTTGATCTATATCATCAAATCTATCATGAAAATCAACATAATCATTTCCCTTATTGGCATCCAAAGTAAACATACTTTCCACTATGATTATGTTAAACTGAAAAAAATAAAAATTAGATATAAAATCCTAAGAAATAAAAAGAAACCCTAAGGGAAAAAATATAGGTTTTGTTTCATTCAAAATAAAGATTGAGTTCACCAAATTTTTTTAACTCATTTTGATTTTAATTTATTTAAACAAGTATAAAACACTTGAAAACCATATTATATATGATATAATATTTCACATACAAATATGAATGCAATAGAGGGATTTATTCAACTTACTATGTTTATAAATGACCAATAAAAAAGGTACATAGCTAATTTTCTATTTTGTGTTATTCAATCTATATGTACAATCCACTGAAATGATATGAAATTTCTTTGTGATTGTTTAGCTCAGGAAAAAAACTATTAAAATCTATCAAAATGTTTTCAAAAAAGTCAAAGACACATGTAACGACTGGGGTCATCCATTATTTTTTAGTACTATCCCTATCTGATTATATACTCTATTATGCCACAAATATTATGCCTTCTCATTTAAACTATTTCTATATGATTTATTGACCCTTGATCTTGTGCGTATATCATAATTTTGTCTTCATTTACCTTGAAACCCTGGCTTTAGTTTTAACACCAACTTGACATGAATGAAAGGGGTAAAATATGGGTTGGATAACCTCAACCACTCTCCATTGAATGATTGAGCATTGGTTACATTTTGATACTTCAAATAGGGATCAAACTATACACAATTATCCCACTTATGTGTGTGTGCTCAATTATGTTCCACTAGCATGAAATGCAACTCTTTATATTTTGACACTTAAAAATATGCAACTTTGACTTTGTGTTAATGTTTGAACCAATTTTGGGACTATTCCTTTGAGGATTTTCAAAATTTAATGCTTTTAGAATAATGTCTCAAGGATGGGCAAGCAGATCTCTCAATGTGCAAGTGGATTTTCAATATGATATCCAAGTGAGTAAGACCTTACATTTGTATTGTATCTATAGGTGACTCTTTAGAATACGTCTTGTACCAAGTCTGAAATAATGGATATGTGCATGAACTAGCATTATGATCAATTAAGTCTCAAATAGTGTATATATGTATGAACTAACATCGTTCCCAATTGAATCTGTATCAATCTAAAATTTATCACTCGTGGAATGTAAAATCAAGTACATATTCCTTGCATATTCCACAAAAAAATTGTATGAAGGCTAAGGATCCACAAACAAGGGGCATAAATGCCATAACAAATAATACTAAAGAGCCACAAATAAGACGAAGGGGTTGTACACAATATAAAATAATAACTAGCCTATCATGTAAAGGTAACATCATTGATGAAACATTAAAAAGGTGAAAACTAGTCTACATTAACCATATATGTTAGTATTGCATCATAGTCAAGTAGCATATCCATGTAGCACTGTGTGAGATTTGAGTAATAAGTAAGACATGTGTAAGCAATATATGTAAGTCAACATGGTAAAGAGGTCATCGAAAGATATAACCTGTGATAATGTAACATGTGGAAGTAGATGCCCCTAAAATTGGGATGGCCCTTTGGTATATGAAAGGTCTAACATGTACATGTCCATGTATGATCTATATGTTCTGCATCACATTCATATACCTCGTGAAATGCATTTGTATGAAAAATAATATGTCATATACCAAACATGTGATAAATAACACATGAAAATAATGTAATATAGCAATTATTTTGATGCTCAGGTTTTGATTTTTTTTTTATATTTCGATGTTTTTGTATTTTATTGATTTTATTTATTTTATTATATTTTTAAATTTATTATGTACAAAGGTGTTAGAAAATTGTCCCATAAATGGGATAATCATGGGAGGTGCATGTATCATATGGTACATGGGTTACCTTATGCAAATGAAAAATAACAGGTGTAAATGCATCAAAATATGAAAAGGAATAAGGTGTTGTAATATAACCATCATCATCATTGCTCATAAATTAATGTAACTAACCAGTTATATCAATAATGGGAGGCATGCACAAAGGAAATTACAAGCTAACCAATTATATCAATAATGGGAGGCATATATGCATAACCCATGACATGATATAAACGAATGACTTATTATGCAGAGGAAGTGCCAACTGTTGATGCTTTTGAATCTAAATAAGAATCATATGTTGTAATATAACCATCTGAATCATCGCTCATATATTGATGTGATCTTGTACCTTTTTTATGTAATAGGAGAAGATTTAATTACATGTACTAGTGGTGAAGCATTCTGAATAACCTATGGTGCCTTAGGAGAAGAAGACCTCTTTTTAGGTACCACTTTATGCTTTGGAAAATGAATTGTGCTCTTTGAAATTAGGTGATTATGCCCATGTGTAACCATATCATTTCTATAAATAGATGAAGAAATGGATTATGTAATATGCTCATGTGTAACTATATCCTGCTCATAAATAGATGGAGAAACTAATGTTGTGATATTCTCTTGAATAGTTGTGTAGACTATTTCATTACCATGTTTTTCAACGTATGTGGCAACTAACTATTCTTTAGGAGGAGTAAATACCTTTGGTTCTGAAGGATATTCAGATTAGATTTGTATAATTTTGACCATTTATGCATTGTACAAGGTATTATTATAATCCTTTTATCCAAAGGCATCCTAATATCATATCAAAGACCCATGTGCTTGGTAAAACTAAGAATAGAGTGGGTACTATGAGAGGTCCCACTTGTAAAGGTTGTATTATATGCTCAAGAGTATTATGCATATAACTAGAAAATACTTTAACAATTATGCAAGTATCTTATAAATCTTACTCTATATATCTAAAAGAATAGAGGAGTGTTATGGTGCATGCATTTTCTCTTGATCCATTGTATATCATAACACTATGCATGCATTGATTATCATCATATGCTCATATAAAGCGTGCATGTCTATCTGAATCATCATCACCAATTTCACTTTCATCAAATGTAATCATAGGATGTGATGTATGTTTACTTGTAACTCTACGAATGATGTTATCAAGTGTATGACCCTATGCATAAGGAAGAGGATGAGCACTGTATGCATAATGTACTTCAAGATTGTCATTGTTGTTTGTTATTTCATGATTTGGAAAATGACATTTGCACATTTTTTGAGATTTGAAATGTCATTTAATTATGACATATCCTTATTAATAGGTGTGCCAATATCAATATATTATCATCAATGATATCTTGAATCTTTTGTTTGAGCTTGAAACATCTATTTTTGGAATGCCGCCAATATATCAATGATAGTCACAATATAAATTTATATCAAATTTTTTAGATTGTGATTTAGACATTCCGACTTCTAATGGTAGAGGAAGAATGATGAGATTGCATTAAACTAGCTTTTGCAACAATACACAAGAATGTGATAGTTCCTTGGTGAAGCTTATAATTGAAGCTTTTACATTGCTTCTCACATAACATTAATTGTAATTTTAGCTTCATTCTTGTTTTCATTGGGTTTATATTATAATTTGACTTAATTTAAGACTTAACATTTGAAATAGAAGGAGCATTTGATGGATAATTGAACTTGTTCAAAGTAAGCAATTTGACCTCATGATATTTGACTTTATGGCATAATTCATCAAAAGATTTGAACTTATCAAACATAGTTGAATCTTGGAGTGGAGATGACAAAATTTGAGTGAAGATATATTTGAGATCATTATTATCCTTTTGATTTGTCATTTTTACTAGCATAGTCTTATATCTTAGAACATATTCACTGATTGTTTCATTAGACCCTTGTTTGAGATTTGTAATTTGAGCATATGATAGTTTTTCACCAATATTAATAGAAAAGTGTGTTGAAAAACAATTTTACAAAGGATTGAAAGACTTTATTGATTGAAAAATAAGATCACTAAACCATCTTAGAACACATTATTTGAGACTTCTTGAAAAAAACTTTGTTAATAATTTATCATTATTTGCATAGTCTAGACAAGTTGCATAGAATACACACAAATGTTGTTCAAGATCACCATTGGCTTCATATAAAGAAAGCCTAGGATCCACAAAGCTAATTGGTAATGGATAAGATGTAATTTGGGGTGCCAATGGGTTATGTAGCAAAGAACATGAATCCATAGAAGGGCTCGCAAGAGAAAGAGTTTGTTTAAGTTGAAATAGCTTGTAAGTCAAGAACTAAATGCTCAAGAGTATTATTTGTAGAGATAATTGGGGGAGTATAAGTAGTATGAGTAGGCATAGGCATGGATATTTTTTAGAAAATAATTGATGTTCCCAAACTAAGAAATAATTTTATGGAAGTAACTAGAGGTGTAAAAGTAGGAATGAATGTAATAGTGGAAGTGACAACATTGGAAAGATTATCTTGGGATCCTTTCTTTTGTTCATCTCTAAAAAAATATAAGATCAGGTTAACCTTTTTTGGATGTGCATGAAGATAATCCATAAATTTTGCTTCATCAGTTTGACCAAATCATTCTTGAATATTGGGCTATGAAATAAGATCCATGATGTGTCCTTCAAGAGGATGTGGAATAAGTAATGGAAGATCCTTTGAAGTTGTAGATTTGAGAAAATATATAATATATGTTTCCTCTTAATCCCAATTGATTTCAAATTTAACAAAATCTAACTTTATTGGAGAATAATATTGAAATGAAATAGTTTTGCAATCATCTATAATAAGAAAGTCATGAGATTAAACATTGTTTAATGTAGCTTCTTGATTAAGTTGACATATGTTAGGAATAGCCTAATGTTAGTGCTCACATTATATTTGTTTGTAATATTATTATTAAAATAAGTTGTCAAATCATTTAATAATAATATAGGTAGAATAATATAATTATGTGTGTGAGTGATTTGTGAGAACAAATCATGTAGAGAGATAGGTGTGTGAGAGAGAATAAAAGGATAATGACAACTAACCCTATAGTTTGCATTAAAATAAATGTGATTAGAGGAAAATGTAGCCACTATAAATCTTGAAATCAAAGTAAAACATGAAATGCCATCTCAGAAAATTGAGATTTTCCAAAAGTAGTTCCAACAATAAATTATAGAAAGGACTCTCTAATAGAAGGAAATAAAATTATATATAGAGGGCAGTCCTTCAAGAAGGGACAAACAATTTTGGGGAAGGGAAAGGTATAGCCAACATTATCATAATGCATTGGTTTTGATTCAAATTGAGACACTTTAGTAGATAACATATATAGTATCAAATGATAGAGTAGTGAGATGGATTCCTCAATTTCACCTTATGGAATCTGTGCAATCATCGTGATGGTGGTTGGGTGGAACATGGCACCAAATCATCTCACGGTTAGTATCACAGTGTGATCGTGCTAATGCCTATTGAACAAATGGACAAACTCTGATACACATGGGAATCTATTCTAACCTAAATTTTTCCTTTTCATTTTCTTTTGAGAATATATAATATACTAATAGTAAGTATGGGATATTGAGATTGGATAATGATTGAGATAATATATGGTATTTTATCTATGGTCACGTGTTATATATGGATTGTTTCAAAAATGATTAATTATCTTGATCGCATTATTGTGCTAAGGAACTAAATGAATGTTTTTTTTCTTGGGAATAAAAGAATAAATAAAAACTAGACCTTTGTGTTTCCTTTCTTTGGAAATAAGTATATATTTCAGTTCATAGTTTTTTAGATAATTTATTTGGAGTGTTGGATTTAGCTTAGTGGCAAGAATAAAATAGATTAAACCAATAGTGAAAGGAAATAATAAACTAAATGAATAAGAAGAAGAAACCAGATGAAGTCATTAAAGATATATTTCATTAAATATTGGCTTTCTTCTTTCCTTCTCCGTACACTTGTCTATAAAGGATTTTCATCTTCTTTCTTGACTCTTATTTTCCAATGACTCTTTGAATTATTTTTACCACCATTACATTAATTTTATTTTTACAAATAATGTCAAATAATCCCTTCTTTATGCCCATGCTAACACTCACCCAAACTAAAATAGGTGTCTCATCCTGAGACACTTAGATAAAAGGCCCTAATAAATTAAGTTTTTACAATTTCATTCCATTAACATGCAATTACGGTAAACGAGATACTCTAAATTAATCTTATAAACTTCTCATGTTGGGAACTCTAGTCCCTCTACTTTAACTATCTATACAACCTACAATTGTATGCTATAACTTTACAAAGTGGTAGACAATTTTGTTTGGCTTTGACCTCATACATTTGTATTCTTTCAACTACCAATCACCTCTTGCCTTGTACCTTATCATCCACCTACTTTTTGGGGTCTGTACTTGGGTCCGAAAACACTCTTTCATCTTTATGAGTAGTTTTTGGATAGCTAGTAATTTGTAACTAAAAAAATATCATCTACAAACATTCCACCATATATTTTTATGGCCTTTACCTCTATAGTTGTTTCAAGTTATCTCAATTCCATTTCTCCAGTTTTGTACGTTTCATACTCATGTTATAGAACCTCCTTACTTTTTCCAACTTCTATAACTTTCTCTTTAATTTTACCATCAAGTCTTCTTCTGATACACCTAGGTTCGATCCAACACAACAACCACACCATTGTTGGTTTTAGCTTAGTGGCAAGAATAAACTATATTAAACCAATAATGAAATGAAATAATAAACAAAATGAGGAATAATAAGAAACTGATGAAGTCATTAAAGATATATTTTATTAAATAATAGCCTATTTTTTTCCTTCTTCGTACACTTGCCTATAAAGGTTTTTCATTTTCTTTAGACTCTTCTTCTCCTATAACTCTTTGGCTTATTTTTCCACCATTACATTTATTTTATTTTTACAAATAATATCAAATAATCTAACTTCCCTATGCTCATGCTAACATTGAGTGCTTCTGGATTCTAGAACGTTGAGTGAAGAGGTTAAACTATGAACATTTGTTATGGTGTAGTGGTATAATTAATTTAGAAGTTTGTAACAATGAATTCATGTTATTGTGATCATCTGTGAAATCTGTGTGATATCCCACATCTAGGCTAACACTTATATTTGGAAATAAACTCTTATGTGTCTATTTTTATGGAGAATGCATATATAAAGTTTTGATTGTTTAGAAGAGGAATAAAACAATGTGTTATTTCTTAAAGTATTAGAATTCACTCTTAATAGTGTTGATAACATTTGTCTTCTCAAAATAAAATTTTAAAAAAGGGTAAAAGTTTTGGAAAGGGATTTCAAATCAAAAAGGGTAAATTTTAAACCATGGCCACATAATTTAATTAAATCTAATGATTAAGTAGACATACGATTTGAAATAAATCATCTACGAGTAGAGGGAGCTCACATGGTGAATGTTTATTTATCCTTTCAATACCACATATACCTCTTCAATGAAATTAAGTAGACATGTGATTTGAAATAAATCATCTACGAGTAAAAGGAGCTCACAACGTTGCTAAGGGTAGCCTCTATTTAAAACCTTACCCCCTTCCAATGACTTCCATTCTACACTCCTTTTTGATCCAAATTAAGTTCACATGCATTGTTCCTCTCGCAAACTGCTACGAAAAAATATGGTCAATATAATTGTAGTCATTGTGAATCTTCCTTGAGTCCAATTTATTTATTTCATTTTTTTACTTATCAAAGTAATAAAAAACAAAATTAAAACCAATTTAATTATAATATTATAATCCAACAAATTTTGAAAACAAATCAAATTGTGTAAACATAAAACAAAAATACATCGTTTGGTATCAATAGTGCCTTTGGTTGGTGTTTATGATTAAATTCGACTCAATTGAATTATTGCACTCATATCCTAACATAGTTTCAAAAAAGCATATGTGGCTTCATCCCTATAAAATGCTAGGAAGAAATAAGGAAATTTTCATTTCCCTATTCCCTTCATTACCCATTTATAATTATTGCTAGACATAAATCCTGAAATTGATAAGAGAAATCTAAGTATATATAGTTATCACACCCACATACAATGACTTCTATCTAATCAAGTTTCATAGATAGAGCAAATCATTTTCACATAGTGCTTAGGTACCATGTACCATTATGTTGTTATTTCATTTAACGTCCCTTTCATGCACCATTAGGTATATATAAATTATGAGCTTCTTCCACATACCGATGGGTATATAATAAGGATGAACATATATATAAGTTTGGTATATCAGTCAAGTGGTACATAGAAAATAAAACATTTTTTGGAATGATAAGGAACCTTTCCATCACTTGATACAACAAACATGGATTTTATTAAAATAATTTTTATCACAACCCAAACCAATAAATAAACTTGGTTAGAATGGTCTAAATAGGTGGAGAACACATTAATATTCAATGCAATTTGGTTCAATATTTGTGACAACAGAATAACTCTAAAACATTAGCCTTGATGAGGGCCATGACTGATGTAGAGGTGCTTTGTCACATTCAAGGATGAAACACTCCATGGGAATATTTTCAAAATTTGAAGGAAGTATATGATTCACACTAAAAATTGGAGTTCATACAGCTACACTTGAAATTGTTCAATCTAGAATTGAAAAATGGGGATGTCATGAGTTTGGATTATAAATTTTGGCAATCAAGCATGATGTTGATGGTATGAAAATAAATGTATATATGAATTCCTTCATAAAGGTTATTCTTCCTACATAATCAACCTATCTTGAGTGGTTGCAAACAAAAAATATATTGAAGACTTACATTTGATCGATCATGTTGTTCCCAAAATCTGTCACTCATTTTTGGGACAACATATGAACTATTTTGGCCCTGCAAGTCCAAAATTGTCTCTTCCCTTTTCAAAATTTGTTTAGAGCATTCAAATTCTTCATTTTTCAAAGCTTTTTAGAAGTCTATGGACTCTTCAGGCTTGATTCTACGGACTCTGCAGGCGGGATTCTATGGACTCAATTCTATAGACTTCACAGGTTGAATCTATGGACTTTGCAGGAAAGGAACAAGCTCTCAACACTCAGCCATTTTTTCTATTGAGAAGTTCAAAAGACCATCTTTCAAGGCCTCGAATAGCAAGTTCCCTTCGAGAAAGATCAAACCTCAAAGAATAGTAGAAGCTGCCAAGTGTCATCTGCTGAGACCCATTATAATTTGCTTTTAGATATGGCAGAAGTCGCCTTGTGTCCCGTTATAACTCCGCGGAAGTCGGCAAGTGTTAACATCCACAACTTCTTCCTTTTGTGTCGTAAAGACTATGGTGGGTCTCGGGTGAGTGGCTAAACTCAAGCAAAACATGCCACGTGTCATCATTCGCATGAGTACAAATGAGTTCCAATGTTTCTATATTGTTTTTAAAAACTCAGCAGATCACATTAAGTGTCTGCATCTGCGCTTCAAGTTTCCATAAGCTTCATAGCTTCTTTTAATAAGCTCTCCTTTGAGTCCCATGGAAGGTGCCAAGTGGCAAATGCAGAAGGTTTCTATGTGCTTTTCTCAAAACTGTGGAAGTCGCCACGTGTTCCTTGCAAAGCTCAGCGGAGGCTGCCAAGTGTCAAACTCCGCAGTTCCTTCCTTTTGTTTCATTATTTAAGAAAGGACTGTGGTGGGCCCTGGGTAAGTTTTTAAAGTGTAGTGAAAGCTGCCAAGTGTCATCTATCGAGACTCAGTTTCTAATAATTTTCAAAGCAGCAGAACGTGCCATGTGTCCCATTCTAGCTTAGCAGAGCACGACAAGTGTCTACATCTGCAGTTTCCTCCTTTAGTTTTGTAAGGACTGTGGTGGGCCCTAGGTGAGGTGCTAAGATCAAGTAGAGTGTGACAAGTGTCTGCTTCTGTGTGGATCTGAAAGAGTCATGAATGTTTCTACAGTGTTCTTAGGAGCTCAGTGGAAGCAGCCACATGTCATCTTCTGCAGGACTCTCAAAAGGGGTCTAGAGCTTCTATAAGTTAAGTGGATGCTACCAAGTGTCCTCGCCTATTTCACAGTGGAAGGCACCATGTGTCATTTGTTAAGATCAGCGAAAAGTGGCCAAAGCAAGTGAGCAAGACACGAGGGAATTGCTAAGGAGGATGACTGACCTGAAGACGTTAAATTTACGGCAATAAAATGTCTGTTGATCTTTACAGGCTTAAACACAGACCCGAATGTATTCAAAGGCCTTAAGGCCAAGGCTAAAAGGAAGAACCACTGATGGAAAAGCATAAAGAGCCAGCAAGGTTGGGGAAAAGATAGCCCGAGGGCTCGAATCGTAGCGTAAAGAGGGAAAGGCCAAAATATCTGCAGGAGTTATTTCTAGTAGGTGGAACAGTCCACCAAGTAGATATTTGAGCCTACAAACATTAAAAGCGTGACCTATTTGTCTCCTTTAAAGTAAAGACAAAATAGACAGTGGTGCAGACACCAGATGATCCAAACCCAAGAGTAGACACTTGAGATGAATCGACACGCCATAGTTAAGACAACCGCCCTGTTCCAACATGGCCCTCCTTGATAAAACTAGAAATGCATTCAAGGCATTGAATGCAACATGGGCCGCTCTATGGAATAAAGCGCCAAGCCTTTCTTGGCTGCTATATATTGTAGTCTCTTGTGTCATTTTAAAGGAGATCTTCCCAATATAGAAGCAAAACTCTGCCCAAATTGAAAGGCATTTACTAAGACTTTGAGCTCAAATTACTGTTCATATTATTTTATCTGAATGAGAAAGCAAGTTACTAGCAGACTTTGTGTTGTTATAGCTTGTGCCATTTTAGGAGATTGTTCTTATGTCTGTCTTCTAGATGCATTCTTGTTTATTTAATTTAACAAGCAGAACTAGTGCAAGTAAAGGGGAAGATGTCCTGAAGTCAGTTACTTTCAGACTTTGTGTTGTTATAGTTGTCTTCAGTGTGTGTTTTTAGTTTCTTTCTGTGTAAAGGATCTTGGGACGACTTTGTGCCTTCATTATCCTTCGTATTTTGTTCCTGTGTAAAGGACCTTGGGATGACTTTTTGCCCTCATTGTTCTTCGTATTTCACTCTTGGGCAGTCGAGGTGGAGACTTTGTGGTACATCTCAGTTTGTTGGTTACTACGCCCTTCATTACCAGTTACTTGTCACTACCTGAAAGAACTCCTATTGTTCCCTACAAGATCACTTCTAAAAGAAGAGAAGTGCCTTCAGTGTTTTCACCAAGATTTTCTCCTTTGTTTGTGAACATCATCTCTGAAAGAAGAGAGATGGATGGTGTATCCTACCCTCGAGTGTTATTTTCTGCTTATATATATAGTATATAGTGCCTCATATTTTATAGGGAAGCTCCCCTTGATGAGAGGAGAGATTTGTCCCCTGTTGATGTAGTAAACCTACACACCTGGCCGACCAATCTCCCTATGTTGTGGTTGAAGAGACCTATTTTGCTCACCAGTTAGCTAGTTGATAAAATATTCACCCAACAGATTGAATGAGAAAATGGCCAAAAGAGAAAAAGCCTTTGGAAGGAAAATAGAGTCCACTAGAGAAATAATTTGTTATGTGAATCAAATTGGAAATTATTCAATGAATACAAGAAATTAAAAGGTTAAGGTGGAAAACCAAGCAAAAATAACCAATAAAATTGGAATGACAAATAACACTTCAATTTGATTTAGCTCAGTTCTCTTGTGGTTGCATGTTTTCCATCTATGACAAAGCAAGTAATGCCTTGGAGAGTTTAATCTAGGATAATACTTGGGTTTTAGACACTGGTGACACTCAGCACATGACTTTTCGAAGAGACTTATTTCAATATTTTCATGAAGAAATTTGTAGTCCAGTGTGTTTGGAAACTAAAACAAGTCTACGATCTCAAAGTAAGGGTACAATCCTACTCAAGTCACTAGGACATCCAAATTTCATTATCCATAATGTACTATACCATACTCAGATGAAAATGAACCTATTGTCTCTTGTGTTGATTCGACAACAAAACCACTCCAGATTGCTTGATGTTAGAGAGGTAAAAGTTACAAAAAAATGTGATAACATAGTCATTTGCACTAGATACAAAGAAGGAAAATTGTTGAAACTCAAGGGTGAGCACTCAATGCCAAGAAATTTTGCTCATCTCATATAAGAAGGAATGTCAGCTAATCTTCTCTAGCATGCCATATTTTGGCACCCACACTATGACAACATTTGTACAATGCATAAAAATGGTGTTGTAGGCCTGCCGACTTTGCCCAAAAATATTGAAAAATGTGAAGCATGCATTTTGGCAAAACACAAAAGAGAACCATTTAAAAACTCATAATGGAAAGTAAACATGAAGATACAACTAGTTCACTTTGATCTGTGTTCTCACCCAATCCTTTCCACTGGTGGTCATAAATACTTCACATTGTTCATTGATCACTATAGTAGAATGACATGGATATAATTTTGGAAGAATAAATCAAAATCCTTCGCAACATTTCAAAATTTTTGAATCATCATTTAAAATTAAACCTAATCCAAAATTGGCACACTCGAGACAGATAATAGTGGTGAGTTAAATTTAAATGTGTTTGAAACCTATCTCAAGCATAAAGGAATCAAGCATCATCTCATGACCCCTTAAACTCTACAATAGAATGGAGTAATTGAATGGATGAACCGAATTGCCATAAATATGGTTCACTCAATGTTGTTCTTTAAAGGGATAAATTTGCACTTATGGTTATTAGAAACCCAAATAACAGTATACCTCCACAACATGTCACCATCAATATCCTTGCAGATGATGAATCCATATGAATTTTGGAATGTTCATTTCCCTTTAGTGTGACATCTTCAAATTATTGGATCCACATGTTGCGAAATCCAAACTAGAACATAAGAGTTACAAATGCATGCTATTGGGATACTCAGAGTCTTCAAAATCATACAAGTTATTTGATGAGAACACCAAGAATTTTATCATTGCAAGGGATGTCGTCTTTTACAAAACTGCAAAAGATAATTTGGGCATCATTTGACAATTGAATTGACTAGAAAAATATGTCAAATTTGATTTTTTTAAGGAAGTTGATATGGAGGTTCCAAATAGTGAAGGGGGACCTACAATTGGGAAACACTTGAATCTCTATTGACTCCTGTAACTAAAAACAACACTCCCCCTATAGAAGATAGTGAAAATCATCATAGAATGGTCTGATGGAAAAAAATGAAGGAGCTTAAAATTCAAAAACTAAGGCACCTATGATTTAGTAAGATACACAGATAAATATTCCAAAATGGGTCAAATTGACATTAAAAGATGTCAGACCTGATGAAGTTTGGAAAATAGGGACAATAAGTACACACACAGTCGCACATCAATCAGATGAGTTCCTTGATGAAATTCAAGATAAGATCTAAAATATTACCTTGGAAGACCTTCCTAAAGAAGTTACTGTTGCATTTTATTATGAACCCACTTCTTTCAAACAAACTAAAAATATTGAGGCATTAAAAATGCTATGAGAAATGAGTATGATGCATTACTCGTGAATGAAATTTGGAAATTGGTTGATATTCCAATCAATTGTAAACCGATTGGCTACAAGTGGGTCTTTCACAATAAGTACAAAGTAGATGGCTCACTTGACAAGCACAAAGAAAGTCCTATCACAAAGAGATTTGCACAAAAATGAGAAATTGAATATAATGAAGCTTTTGCACTTACAAACAAAATAGACTACCATTTAAACCATGTTGGCTCTAGTAGCTCAAAATGGATGGAAAGTTCACCAAATGAACATCAAAACTAAATCTTTAAATGGTGATCTCAAAGAGATAATATACATGACACAACTTGAAGTTTTTACAGTAAACGGCCAAGAGCACAAAGTTACAAATTAGAAAAATCGTTGTATGGTTTGAAACAAGCACCACGAGTGTGGTATGAAAAACTCGTTGAGCACCTCCAAAACATGAACTTCGAATGTTTTGAGTTTGAAGATGCAACTTTTTTTGTCAAAACAATTGACAAAATGGTTGTATTTCTAATGGTGTATGTGGATGATCTACTCATTACATGAAAAAATAAAATATACACTATAAAATTATAAAATTCAAATAAGAGTTGATGAAAATATTTGAAATGACAAATTTGAGTTATCTTCATAACTATTTGGGTATTGAAGTCATTCAGAAATTAAAGTATATCTTCATTGCTCAACAGAAGTACATTGGTGAAATTATAAACATGTTTAGAATGACAGACTGCAAGCTTCACAGTATGCCCATGGAACAAAATATCACATATTTAGTAGATGCTACTAAATACAAACAACACGTAAGTATGATCTATATGACCACGATTAGACCAAATGTTTCTTTTGTTGTTGGTGTTCTTTCTTGATTCATGCAACAAACTAGAGAAAGCCTTTAGGCAACAACAAAAAGAATCCTTCAATATCTCAAAAAAACACAATTTTGGGCTCAAAGAATTCAAAGGGGCTTCAAATTGATCATATATTTAATTATGATTAGACTGGTGATTTTGAAGTTGGAAAATCTACTTCAAATTTTTTAATGAATATGAGAAAAATAAATTTTAATTGAAGATCAAAGAAACAATCAATGGCATTGTTAATGTTGTGCAACCATTATATTTCTTGTAACTATTCTTAAAATAAGAGCAACACCTTCATTTAACTGATCAAGGGGTGCTAAAGTTTGTGAAAAAGAAATCAAAACCTCACGGCTCTACTAAGGAAATTAATAATATTTTGACCACAACTATTTGGGCCAGCACTTACGTGGATAATTTAATTTAAATTATCATTGTAAGGTATAAAAGTCATTCGACTTAGACAATGCAATAAATTAATTTGATTAAGATTTAAATAGGGACAAAAAGAAAGGATGCAAGGAGGGCATAGTTATGTTTTAATACATTGAGTTTGTGTGATGATATGGAGAATTATTTTAATCAATAACTTTTTATATTATACATTTATTCAATAATAATTTAAGAATGAATATTAAGTCAATTGGGTTATGAGGGTATACAATCCATGACACTTTATAATGAGGATTTACTTTAACCGTATGATTTCATAGATTTAACGAGCAATTATTTAATTAGAGTGATATTCTCAGTTGGGAATCACTACTATTAACCAATAGGAGATATAAGGGAATTAGATTATATGATATTAAATCTGCAACCCTGTGATTAAAGGGATAAAATTTAACTATTTTATATTTAGTTTATAGTGATTATATTTTATTTAATTGTTAAATTTTGGAGCTTTTTTAGGGTTTATTGATTCTTAATCATTGTGGGTTATTTTTAGTCTTTGAGTTATTTTTAAGAAAAATGAAATTATTATTATTATTTTTATGACGATATAAAAAATTTATGTACTCTCTACTCTTTAAAACCTACCAAGATAGATAATAAATATACAACATTTATCATAGATTTAAAAAAGAAATTTGAATACTGTTAAACAAGAGTCGAAGTTGTGAAAATTACTATGATTCAAAAAATTTAATTCTAAATATATTAATATATCTGATATCCTTGAATATTATATAGCAACAATCTCCAATATTAAAACCATTATTTTCTTGTGAGAAAGTAAACAAAAGTAAGAAGGTTCGATCACTATATTCACATTCACTAGCTTTTATTTTTGACTTATTAAATATGCTAATGAAAAACTCCTATACTCTAAAATAAAATAATGGTTATAATATGAAAATGAGTTCTTTTATCAAATAAATAATTTATTTTTTATTTTTATCCCAATTGCAACTACCATTCACTTTATTTTTACTAATAAAGACATATACATTTATATTATCTTTATCAATCCATGCCTTTGAAAATGAAAAAGATAATATAGGAGTTATTTAATTTCCATTGGAATTATGACTCTACTTTCAACTTTATGCCTTCTAACATCTACATCTATAGCATGGCTTGGATATTGAATAAGATTTAGCTAGTTTCAATCTTTTTTTAATCTCTTTTGAAATAGAATGTAAGAAGATTTGTCTTTGGATATTGAATAAGATTTAGTTGGTTTCAGTGCTTTTTAATCTCTTTTGAAATAGAATGTAAGAAAGTTTGTCTCTTCTTAAAATTTAATGAAAAAGAAAACATGTTTTTTTGGATAACAATACTCATTTTTATTATTTATTATTTATTATTTATATTAGTTAATATATACATAACATATTAATGAGATATGGGTGAATTAGTAAAGTGGTTTGGTTGTTTCAAGTTTCATTTAGGTTTAAATTTCACTAAGGTATTTGAGGCTGGATGTAGCCGTCACTAGTATTATGGGGTCGGGTGTAGCCTTTTATTGATATTCTCGGGTCGATTATGGTCGTTCATTAATATTTTTGGGTCGATTATGATCATTATTAATATTCTCAAATCGATTGTAATCGTTATTGATATATATAATATATCTAATAGATGATCACTTGAAAATCTAAACTCCGAATTGTATCCTACACCAATTCTTAATTCCAATCAAAAGCAAATATCAATCCAAAAAATATATACACAACAACATATAATATTTGATCATGAAAATATTTAAATGTGAAAGCATTCCTATACACATTTGAATACATTTAATTTGTTTATTTTTATTAAAAAAATATAATTATTAAAATTATTTATAAAAAAAATAATATGAAAAAAATAATACACATATTTTATTAATATTAAAATACTCAATTTCAATATTTTAAATCAATATGAAGATTTAAATATTGTTTATCCTCAATTTTAATTTATAAGCCTCTATCTTCTTATTATTGATCTACATGAATTTGTATCTTCGAGAGCAATTAAATAGATGTAAAGAGAATATAGAAAGACTTAGATATTACACAATACCTTCAATTTAATCACAACTTAATGAAAATAATTGTACTTTTTAAAAGTAATGATTAAAAAATATGTAAAATCAGGGTTGTTTGGGATGTGCAAATCAAGAGCCTTAAATGGATGGAAATATTTGATGATAAACTTTTAAATAACAAATCAAAGATTCAAGATTGTTTTGATGCGAATCTATAATTTTATTGTTTTTTTATTTTTTATTTAACATATTTTTTAGTAAAATTTGTATTTTATTTCTCTAATTAATTAAAATGTAATTTTGTTGTAACTTTTTATTAACGAAGAATTGAATGAATGAAAGTTTTTAATAACATCTACGAGACTAATCAACCTATAAAATTCAAGAACAAAATCAACTGACAAAATTCTAAATAAACTACTCCACACTGCAACTTCTATCTTTCATCGATTTTTTTTGATAAACTTGAATCTTCTATTATAAATTTTAATCAAATTTGAATAGTGATGACAAACTTATGACCTTTACCTTCCAATTTAAACATCGTACTCCTTCGCTTTCCAATTCAAACATCGGACAGTGGACTGCTTGTGCTGCCTTTTGGGACCACATACACAGCTTTTTCTTTTTTGGTTCAGTGGACGCTATTAAAACTTTTGGATTTTATTTCTGTATTCACCCTTGCTAAATCGTGCACGTCTCAAGTTGATTTGGCATCCTGACGAATCACTACTGTTAACCAATAGGAGATTTAAGGGAATTAGATAGACTATATGATATTAAATCTACAGCCTTGTGATTAGAGGGATAAAATGTAACTATTTTATATTTCATTCATGGTGACTATATTTTGTTTAAGCGTGAGATCTTGGAACTTTTCTAGGGCTTAACGATTGGAAAGTATTGCAATGAATTAATATAGGTGGGTGTTGTGATCTCAATTATTAATTTAATGTGTGTACAAGATAAATTGAGTTATTTTAGTAATTTGTTCATATTAAATGGTAAAATTAATTATGGAGAGAAATATATTGTTGTTGTGAATTTGTAGGAAAATTTATGGACGTATTGTTGGATAATAGGTTCATTCACTTTTCATGCACGTGATTAATATTGATAATAAGAATTAAAAAAATGTAGTTAATTTTTGTAGGTATGAGGGTGCTGCATTTTTTCTATTTATTTGGAAAAGTTCAAAAAATCATAATATTTTGAGTGTACAATGGAGTTTTGAACCTTTTTTTCTCAAAATATTTTTTTGAACCCAAAACATTGATGTAGCTAAATTGATACAATCTATCCCTGATCAATAGAAAATTGATAGAAAAAATAATTAAATTAATAATCAATATGATATCTGATAAATCTAAGACAAACACATTAATATTAATATATCTCGATGTATTTTAAATAAATATATTTCAATTGAAAAGTTTTATATATTTAATTATAATTATTTATTCTACAAACATAACAAATAGTGATTAAAATTGAACCCTTTCCAATCCATCCAAAGCTCTCAAACTCGTTAGAGAAGTACAATTCAAAAACAAATCGTAAAAAAAAATTATAAAATGCTTGACAAGCCAAAAGTATAAATACATATAAGAAATTACCAAAAAAAAAAAAAAAAGTCTATATTAAAAAATGTCAATCAATACCACATCACTATCAATGCAAGGCATAAATGCCAAAAACTGCAAATGTTTGATAGGATGGAAAGGAGTTTCAATAATGATTATCAATTTTACACATGACATGGCATTCATTAGAGAGAGAAACCACACTAAAGAAGATGGTGACTATTTATGAAAATTAAAAGTTAAAATCTATGTCGATATCAGTTCCCAGATCTTGGTAATTGGTTGTACTAAATGGATACCAAGATTTATGTTAGATTTTAATGTGAGGAGGAAAAGCTTTGATGTTGTATTGACCTTCCGAGTTGGGTATCTTGCCCTATATATAATTGAAGAAAACCTCAAGCTTAAATATTGGAAAATAGAATTGTTATAAAATATTACTACATAGTCTACAATAAAACATTGAGTGAAATAAAGTATATCAATTTTTAAAATCGTAAAACAAAATATTTTATTAACATTTGTACACTTTCATATTGCAATTTGATATACATAATTGATGTGGTAGACTCGTGAGTCGTGACCTTGAATCGACCGCCTCATAAATCAATGACTTCTTTAAACTATTTTCTAACTCTATGAAGAGGACACTAACTCTATGAAGAGGACGTTGCGTGGGAAGGTGACATCATTTCAAGATAAGAACTATCTCTATTTTTTTCCTTGTTTTACGATTCCCCGGTGTTTGGAACAACATCTCATTTTTTTTAAAACAATAAAATATTTTTATCATTTTTTAATAAAAATGAAATTAATTTTTATTTTTTCATGATGCTATGAAAAACTTATGTACTCTCTACTCTTTGAAACCTACCAAGATATATAATAAATACACAACATTTGTTGTAGATCTAGGAAAAAAGTTTGAATATTGTTAGACAAGAGTCAGAGTTGAAAAAAATGCCATGATTCAAAATTCTTGATTCTAAATATATTAATATAATTGGCATCCTTGGATATTATATTGTAGCAATTTCCAATATTGAAACCATAATTTTCTTGTGGGAAAGTAAGCAAAAGTAAGAAACCTTGACCACCATATTCACATTCAATAGCTCAAATTTTTGACTTGTTGGTTATGCTAATGTAAAACCCCTACGCTCTATAAAATCAAATAATGGCCATGATATGAAAATGAATTATTTTATCAAATAAATAAATTTTTGGAGTCCTAACTGCAACTAACATTTAGTTTATTTTTACCAATAAGGACCTATAGTTATATCGAAGGCATGTAAACTATTTTTTATTAGAAATGCAATATATTAATATAAAATAAACATAATACATGTTCACTCAAAATGTGAGTGGTATGAGAGCACACTCAAAAATCATATAACCACAGGGTGACAAAACAACCCAAGAATCAAAACCAAAATTAAAATAACACCATAGTGCCATCATTCAAATAAGATAAAAGGATAACCAACTAGCATTATGCAACAGGTACCACCAGCCCTGCAAAAGGAGGAGGAGGTGGCAGTTGGCTATTGGCCTTATGTCCTCATCCACCCCCATGAGGGAGAGAAATATTAGGTATGTTCCAATCGTCAACCTACTGTCTTTCTTCTTTACCTTCCTCAATTAGCTCGTGGGGGGAAGAAATTACAAGAGCCATCCTGAGAAACTTCCCCCCAGCGTCTCCACCTAGCAGCCTAAAACCAGTGTGAACATAATCATCCTAAGGTGAGGGCCGCCATACAAACCCATCTGAAGGATGGAATATCCAATGGGGAGGAAGTGGAGGGGTGGAAAATGTTGAATGACTATGAGACCTTCGCTACCCACTACCATGTCCCTGTTGCTCATTTGATCTTTTCAAGTGGTCCTAAGGCTCCTTAGGGGGCACTCTACTGACCATGCATGGAACATTACCCCAGTGGTTCATAAGTGTATGGAGATGCTCAACCTCAAGGGCAACTTTATCTGCCTACACTTGAATTTGTAGCATTAGATTATATAGAACGACGATTCTATTAGAAATAGAAAAAACTATCTAGGTAGTCTTCATTAAATACAACTACATTCGTGTCTTTCTAATGAGTAAAAATAATTTTAAATTAGAAAATATGACATATTTGCTAATACCTTGCATGGAAGAGAGTAAAATCTCCTGATAGGGTAATATTCCAATTAAAAGGCTCTTGCCTAAAAGGTTTAAAAGGGGAATGGATCCATTAACAAACATCTTGAGCTCTATTAGAGAACCAAAAGATGTGCCTTAGAGACTCAGGATGGCCACAAGCAAGGCATATTGGAGAGGGAATCCCCATGTGAAGAAGCCTATCACCCATAGCAAGACCTTGGTAGAGAATATAACAGGCAAATATGGATTTTTTGAGTTCCACCATAGCAAACCAACCATTTTGGAACCTCCTATTCCAAAAGGAGGGGGAGTTGGTGTTCCATCATTTATTGAGCATCTCTCAAGGAGCATTACTAGGAGATAGTCATTTCTAACCAACTTGGGGTTGATATCAAAGAAATGGGGTGGAAATATCTCAATTCCAGTCTTTCCACCATTTCGAAGACCTTGTAACATTTATTTTTTGTAAAGCATAATCAGGAGTAGCCATCTGAATATTAGAAATAGACTCAAAGTATAGAGATTTTAACCTGAATTTAGTTTTTAACTCAATGAAACTGAGTCAAGATCTAGAGCATTTATCAAAGATATCACCCATAACTCAAATACCTCTATGAAAAATCTAAAGAGCTTTGATTGTGGGAAGTTTTGCCAAGGGTTTCTCATTTATGGTGATCACTAGAGGCCACCAAATAGAGTGAGTATTGATTGAGAGACCATTTCAAAAACCATCCATGTTCCACCTTAACCAAGGCTTAATATTTTCCTAATCCTTTCATATGCTTTTGACCACAAAAGTACCCATAACTTTTATCGGGGTTGGGGTAATGAGTAGATTCGAGACCCTCAATTTTGCCAAACATTCTTACCAATGGGACATCTGGAAGCAATGCAGTTGCGGAGGATAATTTTTCAAGCCCCCTACCTTCTATAACTTTAAAAATCCACTTGGCACAGAGGGTGAGCCCCTTTTTATAAATATCAATAAGACCTAACCCTCCTACTTCTTTGGGCTGGAAAAGAATATCCTAAGCCACTATGTGAAATCCTTTGTTGTCATTAGAGTTGGCCCATATAAAATATCTAATAATTTTTTCCAACTTCTTGTAGGATGCTTTAGAAGGACCCCAACAAGAAGAGTAGTATATGTGAGTGGCTACAAGGACTTTGGAACAGGAGTAGTAGACAAAGGATTATCTTGTGCTTGGGTATCTGGGACGAGAGCCTATTATGACTATGTTCTTTACATTTGAAAGAGAGAGAAGTCAACAGAAGAGGATTCCTGGGGTTTTAGAATCACATTTACAATTTGAGCAATATTTATCATAGCTGGACTAGAATTTGGCAAAGAACCCTGAGATGGGATCAAAGGCGACAAGGTGGTTGTATTAGTAGAAGTAGAAGGTTTGGGGTTGATGGAAGGGGCTTTGGGGTTGCAATTATTAAGATTATTCCTTAGACCCACTACCTACCATCCATCAATATCTATCGATGTCATGAGTGGTTCCCATCATGGTCTTGGATGGAGGGTTTGAAGCAGCCATAAGTGGCCAATCCTTCGTCATTTGGTCTAAGGCCTACCACGTGAAGCAGGTGATGAGAAGATTGATATACAAGACTATTGGTAAAACATTGCTCACCAATTTGTATATCAATGCTTTCACATAGGTTTTATGCGAGGTGAACCTCAAGATAGATGTATTGTTGTGGGCAGGGGACAAAGAAGTAGTTAGTTTCAAATCAAACAAAATGACCTAACTGTTTCACCAATTATTCTAAAAATGGCTAAAATGCATAGGTAACCCATGGAATTCAACTCAGACAGGGACCTTAAGTTCGGCTTTGTCTACGACCATAAAGTCACAGATCCAGGGGGTAATGACAAGTAGCAAACTTCTCACATAAGATGGGCCATGCTTGTGAATAGTGGTGCACTATTGAGGGTTTTCAAACCTAGAAAGGAGAAATCCCTTGGTTAGATTTTAAATCCCCACAAGCTTAATACCATGAGGGTGCCAATTAGTTTGCACCCAACTGCGAATCGAGGTAGGAATATGACCCACACAATAACCAATAAAGGTATGATTTTCAAACTAATTATAAACACTATCAAAATAGGGAAATTGAGAAAAACATCAGGAAGAGAATCCTAAGTAGGATGTACATTACTTCGTAAAAAATGTTTGAAACAAAATTGCAAACCTGCTTTGGTGCCATGGTTGCTTTCTCTAGGTTGAGTCCTATCCAATGAAGTGGCCTCCCAAGAGGGACCCATTAAATAAAGAACATGCCCAAAGGGCAGAACCCAAGGCTTGAGTTAATTAATGCAATTAAATTTGGTAAGACAATATCATAAAACCGAGCAAAACTACGACAGCATGATGAAAACTCTAGAGTTGAACCAGCATGATAAATGTTCAAGCTATTTGCAAAGCTCTAAAATAGATAAATACTTGGAAAGGTGTGTAGATTTTTTTAAAAATACTTCAAAAAGATATGGTTTTGTGGATTGCAATGGCTACAGGGTCATGAAATGAGTTTGTTGAAACTGTCTTGGAAGAATTTAAGCAAAGGAAATGTGAATAGAGGTCCGATTTTATAATCAAAATTTTGAAAGTAAAATGTTTGATCGATCCATGCCTTTGAAGTTGAAAAAAATAATATATGGTAACAGTTATTTAATCTCCATTAGAACCATGACTTTACTTTCAACTTTATTCCCTCAACATCTATAACATGGCTTGGATATTGAAAAGAGTTAGGTAGCTTTAATTTTTTTTAATCTCTTCAAACACAATGCAAGAAGATTTCTCTCTTCTTAATGAAAAAAATATGTTTTCTTCTGTTATAAATTCTAATCAAATAATTGAATCTTCTGTTATAAATTGAGCCGTTCAAATTTGGATCGTGGTGGCAAACTTATGGCCTTTGCCTTCAAATTTAAACTTCGTACTCCTTCGCTTTCCAATTTAAACAGCTGTTTTTTTGGTTGAGTGGAGGGTATTAAAACTTTTTTATTGTATTTCCTTAGTCACCCTGCACATACTGATCTTTTCTGCCTACTGGACACCGCTAAAATCCCATATTCACTCTGCTAAATCGTGCACGTCTCCAGTTGATTTGACACCCTGACGAAGTAAGAAAGCGACCCAACCGAATTGAACGGCAGCAATGGTTTTGGAAAGGAAGAAAGAAAGGGACAAGTTTTGATACCTCCTCTACTTGTTTAAAAATCCTTCCCCTCTATCCTCTCTCCATGTTTACTTAGATTCTTGGTATAACCTGCAGAAAAACTTGTAAACCACAATTACTCTTGCCATATTTGATTTCTATTAGCGATTCAACTATTACTCGGCAATTTTATCACTACTTTAAAATATATATAAATTTATAAGATTTATTAAAATATATTAAAAAATAAATAAAATGTAAAAAAATGATTGTAAATTTTTTTTTTAATGGTTTTGATATGTTTAGGAAAAAATTGAGTCAAGACTGGTTAACACCTTAAAACCCAACACCCTAAAGTCACAGTTAAGAGAGAGGCTTCCCCTTCTAAAATTGAAACAATACAATTATAAGAATATAATATATTTTTATATAATTTTACTTATTGAAATGTTTTACATTGATTACCAGTTTCATCATTCTTTTTATAAAATTTTGATTAGTTTTACATTTTACATTTTTACACTCTTCTCACTTCTTTTAAATAAATTATAAATAATAAATATTAAGAAAATTATTTTATTAATATAAATTATTATTAAAGGAAACATAAATTTAATCCTTGAGCTTTAAAACTTTACAATAAAACTATTTTTTAATGAAATATTGAACTCAAACCACTCTTTTGAATCCAAATCTACTATTATTAAAGAAGAGTGCAATCCTACCTCTTTAAACTTATATATTAATATATCTCTTTTGAAATAATATATATTTAATTTTTAAAATATTATTAAAATTATCATTAAAAATAATTTGCAATAAAAATGGTCTCATAACATTTTAAAATTTGAGATATGCTATTATTTATTTAAAAAAGTAAAAAGATTTATTAGAAAAGAAATATAGTACAAATAAAGCATTGTCAATAATAGCTAGCATAAAAAAAATTAAAAAATAATGAAAAATAACTTTTAAATAATTGGATTTTAGAGAATCTTAAAACTTAAGTTGTTCCAAACTTAGCTTAATCTTTATATAAATCGATATTGAATCAATCCAAGAATCATTTAGTTCATTCCTTATAAATCCCACGTGTCTCTTTCTTGATTAGAAGCCCATTTATATTTTATTAACATATTTTATTAAAAAATCAATAAAAACATTATATTGTCTGGCAACATAGATCGGAATGACATCCTCAAACTATTGTCAAATAAATTTAATTTGAATCTAGAAGCTTATTCTCCAAATCTTCAAATCAAAATTAATAACTTTGAAAGAACCTTACCTAATAACTAACCCTTAATGTCAGTATTAGTAGCCTTTTCAAATACCTCTAACTTCAATAAAAAAAATTCCCTATAAAATCTTGTTTGAGAAAGCTAATACCAACAACTCCTAAATTATTCTTAAAAGCATCCTCTAAATTTATCTTTTCACAATTTTTAAGAATAAAAAACTTCTAAAACAATTTAATTTTTTTTTTTTAAAAGATTCTTGAAACCCCTCTTCCATAAGCTTCCAACCCAGCTTTTTAATTTTTTTAAGGAAAGATTCTCAAAAACCCTCTTTCTATACTTTTTCCTTTTTCTTAAACTTTCCCTTTCATGGATCTCTAGTCATTAAAAATAGAAGCCATGGGATCCCCATAGGACTATTAGAGACTTTTCCTACCTTAGTCATTGGAATGGTAGTAAACTCAGTCATGTTGTTCAAATATGTTTTATGAAGAAATAAATATACAGGGTTATATCATTGGGGACGACAGGTTTATTAGATTCAATATTACTATTTATGGTTATATCAGAGTTTTAAGCTTCCAACGCAGCTTTTTATTTTTTTAAGGAAAGATTCTCAAAAACCTTCTTTCTATACTTTTTCCTTTTTCCTAAACTTTCCCTTTCATGGACCCCTGGTCATTAAAAATAGAAGCCGTAGGGTCCCCAGAGGACCATTAGAGACTTTTCCTTTCTTAGACAATAGAATTGGAGTAAACTCAGCCACGTTGTTCAAATATGTTTTATAAAGAAATCAATACACAGATTTATATCATTGAGGACGACAAGTTTATTGGATTCAATATTACCATTTATGGTCATATCAAATTTTAAGCTTCCAACGCAGCTTTTTATTTTTTTTAGGAAAGATTCTCAAAAACCCTTTTTCTATACTTCTTCCTTTTTCCTAAACTTTCGCTTTCATGGACCCCTTGTCATTAAAAATAGAAGTCGTAGGGTCCCAGGGACCATTAGAGACTTTTCCTTTCTTAACCAATGGAATGGCAGTAAACATAGCGACCTCGTTCAATTATGTTTTATGAAGAAATAAATACACAGGGTTATGTCATTGGGGACCACAGGTTTATCAGATTCAATATTACCATTTATAGTTATATCGGAGTTTTAAGCATCCAACATAGCATTTTATTTTTTGAGGAAAGATTCTCAAAAATCTTCTTTTATACTTTTTCCTTTTTCCTAAACTTTCCCTTGCATGGACCACTGGTCATTAAAATTCGGAGCCGTAGGGTCCCCAGGGGACCATTAGAGACTTTTCCTTCCTTAGCCCATGAAATCGCAGTAAACTCAGCCACATTGTTCAAGTATATTTTATGAAGATATAAATACATAGGGTTATGTCATTGGGGACAACAGGGTTATTAGATTCAATATTATCATTTATGGTTATATCAGTGTTTCACCATTTATGGTTATATTAATGTAACCTATTCTGTCAACTTTATTGCCAAACTGGGTGTGTGGAGCTCTCCCTAAAACTCTGGTATGTTGCTCACCATTCTACAATGCAAAGCTCTAGCATTCATAATTTTTCCATGATGGTTTTTCTTCGTTGGAATGCGGTGGTGGGTTTTTTAAGTGTTTGCTACTGTTTAATTCGAAGTTTTGTATTAATTAGATTTTGTTTCTGCATTTCATCGAAAAAGCTCTCTGTGGCACCTAACTTTAGTTAGGGTATCACTGAGTATATTCACACACATGCTTGCTTCAGTCTTTTTTCTGTAGAATCTGATGGAACAACGTTTTCAAAAATGGTTACTGGAGCATTGAAACATGGCTAGCTTTAAAATAGGTGTTAGCTGGTTCTTAGACACGTACCCAATTCCAATTCCACCTATATTTTTCTCTGATTTGGGGTCTTTGCAGATTATTGAGGGGAAAGAAGTTGACAATTATTTTGGTTTGAAAGAATCCTACCCTAAGAAGAGCTTGCATATTTAGTACTTCTGTGTGCATTTTTATGTTAACCCTTGGACAGTCAATGGAAATATGTTGTGATATTTTCCAATGTACCAACAGTTTTACATAACAGCGTTTAAGTTTAATTGCAGTAGCCTTGTGAAATTTTTCAGTTGAATAAGTTTCATGCAAGCCTTCTGTATTTTTCTCTGATATTGATGAGTCTGAGCTCTTCCTAGTCTTGCAACTCACTCAAATTTTAGCCATGCATAGCATCTCAAGGAGCCAATCTTGCATCAGAAGCTTGCATGCAATCCATTTTATTCATCAGACATGTTTGATTGTTTTGGCATCCTCCTTTTCCCCTCATTCCCACCGTGGGCTCAAGGGGAAGCAGACACTTGCAGCGTCGAAGGGAACCACCCTTGTCCCCCCCAACTATGAAGAGACAAGTGCCGAGGAGTAGATTTTTCAAGGGAAAAATGATAAAGTATGCTTTAGTTTCAGGTGGATATATTTCATGGAAAATTGAAGGAAAATGAGCCAAAAGGTATGTAACCATAGTTATTTTGGAAACGTGGAGGTATGGGTACTGGTAGGAGATGAGACACTATTTAAATCAAGATACATGAGTAAATGAATAAAGGTAAAAATATATTTTGTATAAATGTAATAACTTGAAAATATAGATATGGGAACGAAGATATAATGTTCATCCCTATACTAAATTTTCCTGGTAATTATGTCCATAACTTATTAAATTTATAATTCAATTTTCAACCAAATAATAATTATTCTTAAATTAAGAAACCAAAACAAAGTGAAGCCACTAAGTTAAGATATCTTATCAACACCACAACGATAAGAGAGGAAAAGTAGTTATTTAGCTGGAAAACAATGCTTTACCTTTCATTTACGGACCAAGGAATTGAAAAAGCAGCAATCTTAAATTATCCTTGAAGGCTAGTTTTGAGGACAAAGAGGAGTGTAGTCTAGAGACACGTGTCCACGGTAAATTATTATTTATTTTTATTTTTAATTTTTTATTTTTTTTTGTGTATGAGAAATCATTGTATAATTGTTCTAAAGTGAATATATATTTGTAATTTTGTCATAAAGTGTTTTAGGATTAAAAGTAGTTCTTTATTTTACCTTGTTGAGTTTTCCACCTTAAGAGGGTTTTTTGATATTGAATATTTGGTTTTTTTTTGGCGTTGATATATGTTTTCTTGAATTTTGTAAGTATATTTTGTAATTATTTTTGCTATCATAAATGATTAAAAATTTTAGATTTATGTTCATGGTAATCTGTAATATTTTTTTGAAACACAAAAAATTTAAAACTTTTCAAGTTAAATATAATATTAATATTTTTTTATTTAAAAAAAAGATTTAATTGGTATTGTGCTTATTCTTAAAGTAGTCAATTATGGATCAAGATAGGTCTAAGGAATTTTATTACCTATAGTATTCACTTCAAAGGAAGACACGACAATCATTTTTGGAGGGCCATGGTTCTACGCCAATTCAATTTTTTTGGTTAGACCACAAAACCATTGCTTTGATTTTTCTTTGTATGAGCCCAAAAAAGCTCTTGCATTCATTACACTTTTCAACCTTATGTTGGAGATTTGAGAAGCATCTAATATGCCAAGGGGTGGTGAAAATCTAAGCAAGTTCATTTGCTTTACCTTTGTTGCTAGACGTAAACATTTTACTTCTTTTAGCCACATTTGTGTTCAAATGGATCTAAATAAACCATTCCCTATAAAAATATAATTAAAACATTCAAGAAATTGGATTGGAAACAATCATCGCATATAAGAACATCCTCTTTTTTATGCATAGTTGTCACATGACTATTTGGATAAGGATTGTCCTTTAACAATCAAAGAAGAAAGCCTAGAATATTTAAATCTCCAAGTCAAATAAATGACCAAGAGACAAAAGGTATGTACGAGTTTCAACATGATATATAAAAATAAAAAAGGTTATAAATTCTAAATCTTCAATCCCCTTCTCCCCAAAGCATGAAGAGATAGTTGAAAGGGATGATCCTTTAAACCCTATTAATATAAATAGTAGGGGAATCCCTCAGATGGACTATACCCTACCCTCTTGTTCTTTGTTAGGAAATAAAAAGACTTCTTAGACCCCCATAGATGATGCCATTAGGGTTGGTAGGGAGGACTCTACTATATCCTCTTTTCCCTTCTCCCCAAAGCATGAGGAGATAGTTGAAAGGGATGATCCTTTAAATCCTATTACTAATGAATAGGAGGCGAACCCCTTAGGTGGACTATACCCTGCCCTCTTCTTCTTTGTTAGGAAATAAAAAGACTTCTTAGACCCCTGTAGATGATGCCATTAGGGATGACAGGGAGGACTCTACCCTACCCTCTTCTCCATTAGGAAAGGAAAAGGCTTTCCAAACCCCTAAAGAAGATGCCACTAGGAATGACGAGGGCTTTCGTAGAATGTGTCGGCATAGAGCATGCACCCTTAGACAAAGATTAGATTTTAGAAAACAATTAACCATTAAAAACTTTGATCATACAACACACCAACAAAAATATAGAAAGTCAAAAGCAGAAATGATAAAGCGTGAAGGCATATTTTTTGGAATCTAAAGTCAATTTTGAGTATAGGCCTTGGATAAGACCAAAAACATAAGGAAAAAGGAGATGATCATGCTCTCTTGGAATATTAGGGGGTCTCAACTCTTCATCGGAGAGAAGATTGTCCTAGCCAATGTACAAGGACAAAGATGGCCAATTCTCCCAAGAAAACCTTCAAATACTTTGAAGATCTCTGAAGGTTCATGAAAAAAGCAATGGAGAAACAAAGGACTACACTTTCCATCAGTTTTGCGACCTACTATTGCACCTAGGTTCCTCTAGGTCCTTGGATGCCTCAATTTTTGGGAATCCCTTGTTCCAAAGCCACACTTTGTTCAAGGTGCAAGTCAACATCTACACATTGATGTTATAAGGAAAATTTGATGTTGAAGCACTTGATAGTTGGATGCAACAGTAGGAGATATATTTCACCACCAATCACTTCACTAACAAAGAGAAGATCACCATTACCACTATTAAATGGCCCCTCCAATGCTTTCATAATGGAAATTTATCAACAAGCAATGAACTCTAGAAAAAGACCCTACGAATAGTTGATACATGTTTGTAGAAGCTTTGCATAAGGAACACTATGCTCTGAAGTGCTACAACAACCAATACATAAAATGACAACTATCGAGATAGTGGAAAGACTAATGATGCAAAAGTATACCAAAAAAACTCACTCCTTGTTACTTGGATTTGATGTGTGCGACACCAAACACAACAACGTCCTCAAATACATTAATGCCCTTCATCAATACATCCATATTGAGATGGATTTCTTCAAATATACATGGGGGAAAATATAACATCATGTCTCAAAGATTATATAGAGATTCAAACTTAAATCCAGGCAAATGAGTATAAATTTAAATGGAGCAACACAGAAAAATAATCCTTCAGAGAACACAAAGAAGACGTTAGTGCCATGACATTAACGCAAAGGCCAACTACAGGGTAAACCACCCCATTTGTAGACAAATGCAACTCAGGTACAAGCATTGGATAAAGGTAAGCAAAAATAGGCAATAAATGTGATACTCATAAAGTCACTACTCGCAATCGTATCAAGGACAACATGCTCAAGACATTGAGTGCCCTGATAGGATATTCATATCAAAGAATAATCAAGGATTTGAATACGTAGCTATGACTCTAACTTGCTTGAATGCTAAATTCAAACCAATTGATTCACTAGTTGAGGTGGCAAAATAATGAGAATGTGTGTTCCATATCTAGTGATTGTTGGGTCAAAGGACAACCACTCCCATGTCATCATTGACAATGGAAGTCAAAAGAACATGGATGAACTGACCTGACAATAGCCGTGCAACCTCAATCATACTCCATCAAGTGGCTTCACCAAGATAAAGAAATCAAGGGAACATGCTAGTGTACCTTCAATACTGGTATCCATCATATGTGCATCCGAATCACTTGAAACGAATAATCCCTCAACATATGTGACATGCTTACTTGAGAGACCATACATTTATGACTGCAATGGATCTTATAAATCTAAACCAAAATGTTGGTCCATCAAGTTCAATGGAAATATCTAGCACTTCCCAAAGTCCCTTTTGAAGATTAGTGCACCTTCGGTATCAACAAAGTGGTACAAGGAATTCAACTCACATTAGCAAAACTTTGTCCTTCTCATAGTCCACATAGAGACACCAATGTGCACCACAATGCATGCTCAACCCCTCATTGTGCATACTACACATTCTTTAGTGCAAAAGAAGCAACTTGAGCAACTCATGCCATAATATGCAAGTGTCTTACAATAGCTTACATGCATCCCAACACACTTCTTTTTCGTGCTTAGATCAATCTCATTCTAGGGTATCATCTTTGAAATGACCCACTTCATTGTAGATCATCATGGAAAAGTGACAAGATTAGGTGACAGATTCAAGAAATTGTCAAACAGGGAGAAATTAGGCTTAGTGCATCTCCTTATGATAGGCCAATAGTCCTTGCTCTGTATAAGGATGGTTTGTGGTACTTATTCATAGACTATCACATACTCAACAAGATCACCATCAAAAACTAATATTCTCTGCCATGCATCAACGATCATTTGGACTAGCTCCACGATGAACAATTCTTAACCAAGATCAACTAGAAATATATCACCAAGTAACCATCGATGAAGGAGATGTCTAAAAGAAAAATTTCAAGACCAAAGAAGCCCTATACAAATTTTTATTCATGTCATTGAGCCAAAACAATGCATGGACTAAGTTCATGCACTTGACGAGTGACATACTTAGGCCCTCCACTAGTTCCTTTGTCTTTGTGTACCTAGATGACATCCTTATCTATATAAAGACATAGGAGGATCATCTTCAGCATGCAACGTGTGTCTTAGAGACCACTATTGCAGACGGGAATGGAGGGGTGGGGGGGCATTAATGGTTGCCTTACTCCCCAACTGGGACATACACTCACCAATGGACACACACAACCCAGACTTCAAAACCCAAACACTCTCTTGATTGAGTGAATGACGAAGGTTATAAATATTTCATTGCACACACACTTCCCTCATTGAACTATGAAGAAGACAACTCTATCTCAATCTCTCATGGACTAGGTGCACTCTCTACTAGACATACATCTCCCTAGCAAGCTCCTCAAGCTTATTCTTCTCTTTTCTATTTGAAGCTAACTCTGCTCTAACTCTATTTTGGAGTAGTAACTAACTGAAGTTGCCTCCCCTAATTGACTCTTCTCAACGCCCACCAACTTATCTGAATCCCACTTGACTATTATGACAAGTTGTGGTGCCTCTTCAAGCTCATTGTATCTTGGATAGTCCACATGTTGAAAAAAGTTAATCTAGGTAGTTACTTTAGTTTTGCTTTCATCACAGCGAAAATTTCCAATTATTGCAAACCAACAATTACATAACCACCAACTAATGTAAGCTGCCAAATTTGAAACTACCACTGACATTAAGTGGTGGTTTCATCACCTTCCCAAAAAGGGGTCAATTGAACTCTAGGAGATGATTGAAACTGTTTCTACTTGACTTTCTTCATATGTTGGAGTTCTGATGATGTTCTTGGGACTATTGTTGATCATCTTCGATGCACACAACTTTGTTGACATAGCTAAAAAGTCACACAAACACACAACTACAAATAAGTCCTTGATCCAACAATTTTTTGGAGTTGCTTTCACAAATTGTTTGCCTCCAAAATGGATGGCTTATAGGGGCCTATTTTAGGAAGTGGTGAATCTAGTAGTAATAGAATTTCATGCTTTATCTCTGTATATGATGGGTTTCCTTTGAGTTATTGAGAAACCTCTTTAAAAGACTGCAACAACTCTTTTGTTTGCTTTTTTTTCCCTTTGTTGGTACACATTATGAGAAGATTTATATTGCACTACTTCATCTTCTTGCTCATCTTTTAAATGAAGCAAAGAAAAATTCCCACTTGCATTGATGAGTTTCTTAGCTTTGTTTGGCATTCACCAAAAACATGTTTATAGACTTTATTTTGTATGCAATAATGATGAAGCTCTCTCCGTTCTTAACCAACTAGTATTTATTCTCTCGCCTCAAGAAGACTGCATCCCTCTCATATATGTATGGGCTTCCGAACATTGCACCACAAACATCAAAGGGAATGATTTTTATTTGCACTTCATCAATGTAAATCCCATTGACACCAAACTTTGCATTTTTTTGGTAAGTTGAAATTCAACTCCTTGCTCCAACCACCTTAATGGGTATATATGAGGATGGTTATAGTCTCCAACCAAACTTCTTTACCAATTTCTGTGAAATCAGATTTGCTAGTGATAATGGATCCAAAAAAGAATCATACTTTATTGTCATAATTTGATTTTTAACATGCAAGAGTTTAGTCAATTCACCTCTTACTTTTGAATTGAGGGTGCAAGCTATCTTGTCAAGAAAATCAGAGCTGCTCCCAATTTCTCTCCCTTCTACTAAGGTGATCATGGCCTTCTTAGGATTCCCTCTAGTGCAGCTCTTGGGGTTCCATTTCCAACATTTTTTTGCCAGTGTGTCCGTCTATATCTCAATGGTGATAATGATTCTTAGCATCTTTATTCTTGCAAATAGTGGTGGCAGTTTTCCTACCTTTTCATTTGCCTTTCCCCTTAGTATTGGATGCACCTTGTTAATTTGAAGAGGAGAATGGACCTTGGGCTCCCTTATTTCTATCCATCCTTATGTAGGGAGCTTGAGCACATACATCATCAATAGTCTTTGGCTATAAAGTCATATTGGATTGCTTGCTTTCTAAATTCGGTGATGAATTCTTGCACACTTTGTCCTTGTGTTTGCCTATAATATTGTCATTATATCTTATGCTCTTCTTCCTAACAAATAGGATAAAACTGAGATTTAATAAAAAAATTAAATTCCTCTTACACAGAAAAAAGTGAATTTCTTCCAAACCAAAGAATGGGCATAATGTTTCTACCGAGTGCATGACTAGCAAGTTCTAGGCATGCAAAAGAAATCTCTCACTCTTCGCTTACTTGGAGGACTCTCAATTTGAGGCGGTTAAAATTGTAGTTAACATAATTGCCTCATGTTGAAATAATATTCTGATTTTATCTTTTGAACATTGTAACTGTCCAGTTTAATTATAATACATCAAATTGGAGCCACTGTCATTAGAATTCGTGACTTAAGAAGAAATACATTTAATTTTCATTTAATGGTTGGGGTGTCGTACAAGTTGGTGTGTCCACTTGTCCGTCAAACCCATTGTCCCATATATAATGTTCTCCTGTTTAGAGCTATTATCTTCCATCATTAGCGATATTGAATTTATATGTATATTTTTGAGATGGAATCATCAATTATGTATACAATTCCTTTAGGATAGTAAGAAAAGAAGAGGATCAAATCATTTATCAATATTATGCAAGGACGCATGCCATAGATTTTAGTGATGTCCCAAGGATTTCAAAGCCTTGGAGGCAACGTTCCCATATTTCTTTTATTTTTTTTTATGCTTTTACTTTAAAATAGAATCACCCTCTTCCCCCTACCAAAAAAAACCAAGTTATTATTTTACAAACATGTTGAAACATAATCCCAAAAATATTATGAAAAATTAAAGTTTAAACCCCTAAATTACACTGAATGAAGCCAAAATATTAAAGTATTATTTCAGTAGTCATCCCCAAAATCTGTGAGAAAAATTGCTGTCCTGGAAACACCGCCCCCTACCCCTTGTCCCCTGTTCCTAAAAAATGCAATGCATTTTATGATGTTACAACAGAGTTGTATTAGTTTTATTTTGTGTTGCTGCAGAAACAGGTTATAGTCAGTTGGGATCTAGGCTGCACTAGGTGTTGGTATAATTATATTTTGTCAATTATAAAATCCCAATAGCCATCTTCAAATATTTATGCACCTGCAAAAAAGTAGTCCCTGAGAACATTTGTAATAAGACCTGTTAAGCGATCATGCAAGCAAAGGAGAAAACACCAGTTTCTCAAATATGAATGTGAATGTGTTTCTCATCAATCTGCATTATGCTAGTGCTACCAAGATAAAATGATTGGCTTGTGCAACTAAGGCTTCGTGACATAAGCTTTTTTCTTTATGCATAGCATCTTCTTAACATGTACGACATTTCTACGAGTTTTCTTGGTTAAATGAATAATTTTCTTTGGTTCTTTGCAGGTGATCCATTTAATGCTATGGCCTTACCTCCATCCTCTATCTATAGGTTCTCCCAGAATAAGTACATTTGAAAAGTTTAAATGATTCTTCTGACTGGCAACAAAAGATTTAGCAATACAAACTTTGCAGTTTGTGGTAAACATAAATTTGAACGCAAACACAAGTTTTTTGATCCTGCCATAACCGGCTGCAGAAGAAAAGGACTTGTTTTTGGCCCACGAAACACAAACGTATATTTGCAAATTGACAATTTTGCAGATCAAGAAAACATTCATATAAGCAGATGGAACAGAAAGGTCTGGAAAGCTATCAGAAATACAAAAGCATGGCTACATGAAGCTAGCTTTAAGTACAGCACCCAGACTTCAATGGCAACAGTTTTCCTGTCATGGATCCTTTTGTTTACTCTGCCTGCTTATGCTGCTGATGATGGGTTGAAGATCTATGCTTGTCTTTTGAAAGAGTGCAGGTATTAAAGTCTTAAATATAATGGAATATATGTTGTCTCTTTTCACATGATAATTTGTTTTTAAGGCAATATATTCCTTATTCTTTAATATTTTTATTTAAACAGTCGGTTTAGCTTTACTTTTTGTATGTTAACTATATTGTTAATGCCATTTAGTCGGCCATCTTTTGAAATCGGATGATTCTTAGAACTCCATCTAACCTATATATATGTGGTTTGCTATATGCTATGTGTAGGAAATGGAAGTGACGATAAATATTTTAATACAAATTAGACAACTATACATGTAGACTTGTAGTTCGTGTCACAAGAACCACATTTTAAATGTGACTTTGTTTATAGAAATATTTCTTTTGATTTAATGGAAATTAAATCACAAGAACGTGCAATCCATTCATTCTCTGTGCTCTATATTATTGGAAAACAAGTCTGGTATGCTTCCAAGTCCAGACACAACATTTTTAAATTTATTTTGCATAAACAATGTAGATTTTACCATACATGGCAAGAATGCATCATGGTACATAGGGCATGACTGATTTCGTCAATTGACATGGCTTTGGCTAAAGAGTTGGCCTCTACGTTTAACCCTTGCTAAACATTATTAGGTTGCCACTTCTGTAGGAAAGCAGAACCCTCCCAATTTCCTTTAGGAAACCATTTAAGATTCAATTGTCAGTGATCCATTATGTCAATATGGCTAGGAGCCAGTCTCTTAGAATACTGATAAAGGAGATCCATTTTCCTTTTACAACTATTTGCCTTGATGAAGAGCTAGTAACTGGAAATGTTTTTTTGAGACGTGTCAATTCCTTTTTGAGAATTTTAATTTCCAACCTTTGGAAGCCTTGCATTCTTAAATCCTTTCTAATTAGTTTAGACAGGTTTAAATCAACCTCCTTTGCATGATTTGTCATGATCTTATCCAGTCTACCTTCAATTACTAGCTCGCTCTCGCAATGGAGTATAATTTGTTCGCAAGCCAATCTCTGAAGTTTCCAATCCCACACCGGTTTCATCCTATATTTCTAAGCACTTTTCCATTACACCTAATCCAGATGATCCAGCAAGGAGGAATGAGAAAAACCTTCCCAACTGATTTGACATGACCCTGTTTAACCACATCCCAAAAAGAAGCCGACTAGTGATTCTGCTATTTTGACAATAATCCTAGCTCTTATCCAAATTTCATGCAAATAGGACAAATAAATGACCTCACAAAACACATTTTCAGTATATTGTCCCTAATCATCGAACACCAGTTCATAATTAGCCAATCGAATAATCTATGCTTTGGAAAAGCCAAGGGTATACTAAATATGTTTCCAAAATCTTAGAAAATGGATTCTATCTTTGTCATGAAGCCATTCATAGTCCAACTTAAATTTAACCTCGAAAGTTATATCACCTTTGTCCCAGGCCATCAAATCAAGTTGGTTCATAAATATGTTTTCCCATGTAGGAGTTTTCTTTCAATGATAAAAATGCTATTACCGAGGGATTTTCTTAGGAAATTTTGTCCTTAAAAATGCTAATAAATAGGAATTTGCTTATGAAATTCTGTTATATAATGCATTCCTTGTACTTTCATACACAGATGGAAACTAAGGACTTTTATCCTTATGGTTAGCACGCAATTGAATTCTACTTAAGCACTAAGAGGGTAAAGATGCATGAGTATACCTCTTGAACACACAGAGTTAGGACTAGATTATGGCCATCACCAATCCTATCATGTCAATCCTTAGTAGGCTTCATTTCATATTCGTCATTGGCATCCTGTGGTAAACTAAGATAATTAATTCATGGCTTTAATCAACTCTTCCATATCCATCCTACCTCGTATGAATAACATGGAGGGGTAACCAAAGTTCCCTCCAAAGAAAGCTTAAATAGAGACCCAACCCATTGGAAGATATTTGAACAACAATTAAAAAAGGGGGAAACGATGTTCCCGCCAAAGATAGTATAAATGAAATCACCACTAAGAGAGATTATAACAATGGAAGGGAAACCAAAATTCTTTTAAAACAATTAGTGGAATAGGGCATTAGCAGAAAAGAGTTTTTTCACCATCTTATGGTCATGGCTTGTAAGGATCATGCACACAATATTTTTAATGATAAAAGCCAATTCATCACCAGCTTGATAATGGAGCAAGCTTATAGGCTTGAATTTGATAATGGTGAAAGCATTATCAAGGACAAGTTGAACAAATATGTTAATCCTGGAAAGGTGTTTTGATCGAGGATAGATTGTTCAAACTTGCAATTTGTTATGCCCCTAGTTATTGTCTTGTCATCATCTGTAAAATAGGTTATGCAGTAGCTGAAACGTTGCACACATAACCTTTGACTAGTCAATGGTAGTTTCTAGAATAGCTAATTTCTATCCATTCCATTCCATTAGGACTTTGGACATGCCCCAACTTAATTTTAGTTACAAATATATGCTAGGTAGTTCATCATGGAATTATTTCATCATTGTTTGCATTTTTGTTTTCTAGATTTTGTTCCCTTGAAGTGGCATTACTTTCATACTTCTGTTATTTGGTATTTTTCAGCCTTGTGGTGTCACTTATATATCAGATCTGCTCTACTTTGCATTATTGTTTGCATCCTAAGTTGAGTTACTATTGTTATTTTGGATGAATGCTCACACTTGGATGATATTGTTGTTATTCTGAATTATGTGTGCAGCGTTATCAAATTATTGTTGCTTTTTGGAAAATCATTTTTTTTCTTTAAATACAGTATTATAACTACAAGTGGTATCAAAGCAACAATTTGGAATAAATTTTGAGGTGCAAGGAAGAGCCAAGGACTCCTGTTAACCACTGTCCGGTCAATTTTTGCTGATTTTTTTTTCAGTATTAATCACATTTTTGTTCCATGTAGATGTGTTTTAGGATACTAGCAATAAAGGCCTCCCAATCCAGCAAGAATTTAGGGTTTTCCCAAAGCAATAGGGTCTTTGTAAGAAAAGACCTGAAGTGGATTTTTAGTGGGTGAGCATACATAGCAACCATTAGAATCACCATGATAAGATGGTCAATAACCATATAGTTCTTTGACAAACATAATTTTTGCACTTGCTCACCCTTGCATCTTTTGCCACAATCACCCCCATTTTGAGCCCTATCTTCTTCAATTTGTCTCTTCGAGCTGATCACATCTATCTAGGTACTCTTGTAAGCCCCCTTCCCCTCTGCCAAACCCTAACCTTGCATGGTTTCTACCTATAGAAAAACATCTCCACCTATTGTTCCAACTTAGTAGAATGAAAGGCAAATCCATCTACAACTCATGGAGGAATCACATGGGAAGTATGCTCCTCCACACAAGCAGGATCATGATGGAGAAGAATCTAGTGAGAGAGAATCACGACACCATGAGTTTCCACCAATTCTAGCAAAATGCAAATGGAGTAATGGGTTGCATAATTAATCATGCACACCCACCTCTATAGTGCAGGTTTCTATCACACTTGGAACATGTGAATAGAAGCATCGAGAAGTTAGTGATAATAAGAATGAACAACTATGCAGACATGAGTGGTTTTGGAATAATCATAAATGAATAAGCATGGGTGGTTCTGGATCAAGCATGGGAGGACAAGGTACCACCATCGCGATGCTAAATAGCAAGTATCACTCCAACTTTGGAGGAGGACAAGGCACTAAAATGGTCATATCAAATGGAAACATCAACACTAGCGTTGGAAAAAGAACATGGCGCTACAATGAGTATGTCAAATGGAAACATCAACATCTTAAGCAAGATACCCAATAATGTGCCCTTCTATAATCAGAGCAACATGCAAGTGGGTTCAAACTTCTATCAAGGTCATGTGAACATGCCACTCTTCAACAATGGAGAAATACCCATCCCTTGGAATTTTCTACCTATTGCATCTATAGCAACTTATTTTGGTTAGTGGAGGTCATGCCACCCTGAACTGGTGCATAATAGGAGAAACCTACGTGACTAATAATCAAGGATTAGAAAGACCGCAATTTGGACTAAAACCCCATCTTCCCAAGATAAAACCACACAAGTTTGATGGACAATGTATGTAGACTACATGTCCTCTAGTATAAAAAAGGTAGAAGACCATACTAGATACAACACAAACAATACATTGTTCCACAAAACGGTATGAGGCTATAAACAAGGGTTGTGTGCAAAGGAGGTTGTAAGGGGGTCTAATAAGGGAATGTACACATATAGGGGGCATTCATAGGCCTAACTAGATCCAAGAGGTATAAACCTATATTGTTTAGAAACGGAAACAGAAATGTTTCCAAAATGCAAATTTTCAAAAACCCTTGATTTGGAAACATCATGGAAACATACGTAATATATATATATATATATATATATATATATATATATATATATATATATATATATATATATATATATATATATATATATATATATATATATATATATATAAAATCAAAATGCGAAATTTCAAAAACCCTTGATTTAGAAACATCATGGAAACGTACATTATATATATATATATATATATATATATATATATATATATATATATATATATATATATATATATATATATATATATATATATATATATATATATATAATGCATAATACTCATTTTTAGTCTATAAAAAATAAAACACTTAAAAATATATAGTATTCATTCATTACATCAAAGTCAAAATGTACATTCAAATCTAGAGTAAATCATCCAGATTGTCCTCAAAATCATGAATCCACTCCCACTATTTTTCATCTTTATCATTCATTGACTATAAATCATCTAGTTAGTTGGGGCTCGTTAGTGCATCGAATCTCCTTGAGTGCATGCCTTAAAGGGTGCACTAGGAATGAGGTGGGATCAGCTTGTGGCCCTTTGCAAGAGATGTTCTCATACTATTCTATCATGCCTAAATCCCTTCATGCAGCCTTCATACCTCTTATAATGTCTCCTTGAAATATTGAAGCCCTGAAATATGGCTAAGTCTAAAATCCTGAAACCCTGAAATCTGAATAAGTCTGAAATATGATAGGATCCTCCAAAACCAAGAATTTGAATTATAGCTCCTAGAGGTCCAAAACCACTCTCAAACTTCTTGAAAGTATATATATATATATATATATATATATATATATATATATATATATATATATATATATATATATATAATCAGTGTTCCACGAGGATGTGTCCCCCTCGAAAAACCCCATGTTTTGAGGACAGGGACGTCAGGGTGATGTCCCCCAGCCATCCCGCCACCTCCGCCACGTTCCTCCGCCATCCTGAGCATCGAATCTCCTTGAGTGCATGCCTTAAAGGGTGCACTAGGAATGAGGTGGGATCAGCTTGTGGCCCTTTGCAAGAGATGTTCTCATACTATTCTATCATGCCTAAATCACTTCATGCAGCCTTCATACCTCTTATAATGTCTCCTTGAAATATTGAAGCCCTGAAATATGGCTAAGTCTAAAATCCTGAAACCCTGAAATCTAAATAAGTCTGAAATATGATAGGATCCTCCAAAACCAAGAATTTGAATTATAGCTCCTAGAGGTCCAAAACCACTCTCAAACTTCTTGAAAGTATATATATACATACATATATATATATACATACATACATACATATATATATATATATATATATATATATATATATATATATATATATATAAAATTAGTGTTCCACGAGGACATGTCCCCCTCAAAAAACCCCACGTTTTGAGGACAGGGACGTCAGGGTGATGTCCCCTAGCCATCCCGCCACCTCTGCCACGTTCCTCCACCATCCTCGGGATGTGTCCCTCTGAGAGGGGACGTCTAGGGGACTTCTAGACGTCCCCTGGACTTCCAGAAGTCCCCTACACAGGGGGACGCCATAAAGTGTAATTTTTTTTAATTTAAAAAAAAAATGGATTTTTATGTTGTTGTACGAGAGGACCCCACATTGCAATTCTACACAAAGCATATTCAGCCGATCATTCACAAAAGATGGGAGAAGCTCAACACTTCCTTGCACATGGCTGCGTATGCATTGAACCCGAAGTGGTATGTGCGAGGACCTAGTAGACTTACACCTATACAAGATGTTGAGGTGAAAGCAGGGTTCATGAAGGCCATTCAAAAAATGCATGATTCTACAAAGGCCAACATCATTCATACTGAGTGGACAAAATTTGCCACTCTTAGGGGATATTCACAAGAGGCCGAAGTAGATAGGGAGACAATGGCACAAGAGGAACCAATTTTGTGATGGACTTTGCATGGGCCTCATTCTTTGACTACCGATCTAGCTATTAGTTTGTTGTCCCAGGTTTCAAGTTCTTCTACTGCTGAGAGGAACTGGTCTACTTATAGCTGATCCACTCCATGAAAAGGAACAGGGTTACCTCTAAGAGGGTAGAGAAGCTTGTGGCTATACATAGTGCCTTGCATCTCATTGACCGCAACACACTTGCGTACAAGGAGAGTCTAGCTAGCACAGATTGATGATGATCCTACACAGACAAGGCTGGTTGGTATTAGCGTGGAGGAGCTTGAGCGTGTGGGGTCCAACAGTTCTAGTGATGAGGAGTTTGACATTGTGGATGATTATTGATTAGCCATTGACTCATTGAGTCATTTGTATTTACTTGTGTTTAGTATTTCACTATTTTAGTATTTTGTTTTTGAACATTGTTGATACTTGATTGTAATCATGAATCATCATTATGAAATTTTGAAAATTCAATGTTCAATGTTTAATGTTTATTCATTATTATTTAATGTTCAATGTTCATTGGTTCAATGGATCAAACTTGAAACTTAAATAATTAAATCACAATGTTAAATTGTTGATAATGTTAAATTGTTGATGTTCAATGCAATATACTTATTCCTTATACATCTTTTTATAACTAATTATTCAAGTACTATATGTCCCCAAACCTAGGCCCCCCATCCCGGAAACCCATCCCCCCGTTAGGAAACTCCGTGGAACTATGCTTTTACCTAAAAATAAATTACACAAGCCTTTGGTTTGCAGGTACCTCAAGCTGCAGAGAAGACATATGGGCCTATGGTCAGAGAGTCAGCATCTCCTACAACTTGCAATGGATTTACAGTAAAATGATTAAACCAAATGTATCCTTGGTCGGACAGCATCGCTGTGTCTAGTCTCCTAAGAGGCCTATCATGTTTGTGACTAAAGTTGGACCATAAATTTTATGTCTAATAAAAAATTGCTCTCGTCCATACATTTTTGTAACATATAAATGAAGGTGTAGCTTCATAATATATCAAAGGTCTTTTCCGTCTATTCCATGGAGAGTTCATCCTCTGTCATTAAGGTTTCTACCATGATGTAATATCCATGTAGGACCCATGTTGCTTCTGGGAGCTCATTTCCCAACAAATGTACATATGCATGCCCAATGTTACCACATTTAATCAAATTTCTCTTTCCAATGGACTTTGTGAAACATTCTATGGTACTTGTTGGGGTTATATTTCTGTGCCTGCTTTTGCGCCATAGACTTTTCTCCACCTACAAAAATGTAAATAAAGTAATATTAGGCTTTGGACCACCATGATAGGCTGGAAGTGCGTGCCCCAAGGTTTGTAGTGAGATATAACCAGTTACGATAGCCCCATTATCAAAGAAGACCAAAGAATGGCATTTCAAAGAGAAACAAAACATGTAAATTGATTCTCCAACCTTTTCTGCCTCCCAAAGTTTGAATGGCAGCAGGATACCTTTTCAATGGCAGTTGTGTGCCGTGAGTGCACAATATTTTCCCTTTCTACTGAACATTTTACAATAAATTTGCAATATGTGAAAAAAAGATTTTTATTTTTTTCCAAATGCAATTTTCCAGCTCCTCGTCATTACTTCTCCTTTATTGCTGTGACTGAACTTTATTGTGTTTTAAATTAATTATGTCCTTTTGTAGGGTGGAATTGGCACGCTGCATTGCAAACACAGCTTGTGCAGCAAATGTTGCTTGCATTGAAATATGTAATAATCGTCCCAATGAGACAGAATGTCAGATCTCTCTCTCTCTCACACACACACTCACACATTCACATTTTAGTCTGCCCTGAATTTCTAGTATAGCACAGATGGAAGTTTATTAATGAGCACTATGCTTGTACAATGTTAGATTTCCTCTTGCAAGCTCAGTATGATTTATAATCTGGTTGTTAATTCTGAGCATTGAAACCTGTTTCCAGATGAAATGTGGAGATCTGTTTCAGAACAGTGTAGCAGACCAGTTCAATCAACGTGCACTGTCCCGAAAAAAGTGTATCCCGAAGAAAAAAGGTGAAGGGACATCCCCTGTTCCAGATCCCTCTGCTCTCGTTAAAAAATTTAACATCGCAGATTTCAGTGGAAAGTGGTACATAAGTGCTGGCTTAAATCCATTGTTTGATACCTATGATTGCCAAGAGCATGAATTTTATCCCACATCAAAGAATCTTACAGGAAAGTTGTCATGGAGGAGATCAACCCCCAATGGCGGTTTCTTCACTCATCATGCTATTCAGACTTTTGTGCAGGATTCCTCAAAATCCGGAGTACTCTACAATCATGATAACGAGTATCTTCATTATCAGGATGACTGGTATCTTATTCTATCCTATGCACGTACACAAATGTCACATAAAATGTTTATTTCTATCAGTATCTAATTAAACCTGGGTATTGATTTAAATAAATTTTGTTGATTCTATTTTTCTCCTATCTGCTTATGTAAACATGGAAAGCAGAAAATGAATACAATAATTTTCCTAGTTAGCGCCCCAAAGATGGCCTCATCAACAGGTAAATTTTTCCTTCAAAATAAAAATGGAGGAAAAAAAATTATTATGAAGGAAAATTTTATTCAATTAGTACAAAATAACAGACATTTGATTCTGGACCTTAGCACCCATATGTTAGGATAAGAAACATTCATGCCTGGTAACAGGTTTGACATTGAGGCCAGTTATCGAGATCAACCACTAGATGACATGACCAGTATTGCATAATCTGTTTTCCAACAAATACTCATAAGAAGACCCAAACATTTATTGGATCACAATGGGATGGTCCCTGTTTACTTCAGAATGCTTGAATTTCAAACGCATATTTACGGGTGACTATATATCAGCAATTGGCCTTCCATTTTAAAGATATCCCATTATTCCTTCTGTGTTGGAATTAAATTCTAGAACATTTGTCTTTATGCATGTCTAGCGCAGTCAAGTTTCAACCATTTTTTACTATTAGCTGATGGTTTAAAACACATTCTCACCACCTTTACAGATTAAATGTTCTTCTCTTGAGCGCAACACAACCATGAGCAGATCAAACATTACACATGTAAATGCAGAAAATATTTCTCTTTGGAAAATATTTCAACTTTCCATACTTTCTAATTATGATTTGTATCTTTAGATACAATTTTCCCTTTGTATGATATATCTCATTCTGTAACTCAACTTCCTATATATAGATTCCGCTCTACTATTCTCAAATTTCTCCATTTTGAAAATTTGCAATTTTTGTTATGTACAAAATTTCTTGCAATTTCTGTATTTTTAATGGATGTGTGCACAGAATTTCATATATTCATGTATCCCTAAATGCTAGTGTAACTATGGTGTTTTTCCTGCAAAACTGTCTCCTACACTTGGTCACTATGCTGAAATCTCATAAAGGATATGTTTTTCCCTAACCACATGATCCATTTGGTTTGCATGGAATATTTATTTAAGTTGCTTTAAAATACCTTATATTTTGACTTATTTGTCTAGGAAACAAAGCACGTTATGTTGAAACAACTGACTTAGTTATGGGTCCTATACAGGTAAAGTATTTCATATATGTGGACAAAACAAACCACTTTAAGTTGAAACTATTACATTAATTATGGCTCTTAAGATATTAGAGTACCTGTAGCGGTGCCAAGTTTCAAGTTGCTCATGTTGTTGGTATGGAACCCTAATACCAAGTTGTGGTACCCCTAGGATCTCAAGCATTATTATGGGACTACAAACTTAAGTACAAGGCGAGTCTCTCTACAATGAAAGACCCCAATGTGCACTTCCAACCTTACACATAGGATTGTTTCATTACCTATCAAATCTAACATGACTTTGGGGAATCTCAAAAAAGGATTTCGACTTCAGCACTAGCAGGACACCCTAGCAATCACGGTCATGAATGAGCTTACCCATGCACATTTCTACAAGGACATTTGACTATCTCAAATCTTAATTCAGTGCTGTCAATTGAATTCCTTATATTCTTTTTCTCAAGTGTTGTTGAGTGAATTCTTTGAATCCCTTCTCTCAAGTCTCTTGGGTAGCAAGGAATGTTGAGGTTTGTTCTGATCAAGAATGCCCAAATAACTTGCTTCAGTCGAGAGTCCTTTTTTGGTGCAATCACTTTTGGTTGTTTGAACCTTCCAGTGTTTCAAGATAGTTTTGCATGGGTCCTAAGTAGTCCATCCCTAACACCCCAATGCTCCAATTATGGAAGTGCAATATTTGACATATTTGCACTAATTCAAAAACAAGGAATGCAAGCACAAGTGGAAATAAGAGATTCTTTAATATATAGAAAAATTGACAATACAATACACAGTAATCCAACCCTCATAATCAACTTTTGAACTTCATTCTCCCAATAGACTTTCCAACAAGCGACTTCACCTCACAACTGTAATGCAGCCATCCATGGACTACCACCCCCAAGCTAGTGCCTCAAATGAGAATGGGGTTTTCTCTTGAAAACCAACATCTTTACAACTCTCTCACAGGATCTCAGGATTCCATGGAGTGGTCTTCTTTTGCAGCTCCTTTCTTCAGCACGTGGATTTTTTCCTTGCAATATGAATTGTGCCAATCTGCTAGATTATACCTTTATCTTTGTGACCAGTTTTCCTCGACAACAATAGCTTGGCACCTCTATGTTGCGCAAACCCAGAGCAAGAACTTTTGTTTTTTGGCTAGTCCTTTTAGCCTCCCCACTTGAATCTCTTGGTGTGTAATATGGATAAATGGATTTCAAATAAATTGCAATACATACAACCATAAACATTTAACAAAGCTAACAAACATCCATAAAATAGTAATTAACCTAGATGATTAATTTCCAAAACCAAAGAAAAGGTGACATGCAACGTTTAGAGATATACTTTGAATATCGTGAGATTTAGTAATAGTGATCAGGTTTTGACAACGAAAATGTTCGCCCAAAAGTAAGACAAAGTTGACCTAGAAAAATTGAGTTGAATAGAGGATGTTGTCTAGACCATATGAGTGCTTTAGACAAAATTGAAAACAAGTCCAAACATTTTTTACGACTGTGCTCACATAATTCTGGCCTTAAAAAATATTGCCTAGAATTCCACGCCTTCGCTTCGATCACCTGCAAAACAAAAATTCTGACTGCCCTAATTGGACAGCAATACCTGCACAAACATTAGGAAAACAAAATGTGTTTTGGCTCCTACGTTACACTGGAGAATAGCCAAATTATCTTGATATTTGTCAGACCCCTCAATTGTATACAATATCACAAACAACACACCAATAATTGCAATAATCCATCAGGGAGTCAAACATGTGTTTTGCAATGTGTCTTTAACATGAATTTTTGTGTTTCAATGAATTCTCTAATGAACGCTGCTCTTCTCTAGAATGCTTGTAATTATTCAATGAGTACCTGTGAATAATCAATTCTCTTGATTTTCACTTAGATGTCTAAATGAACAAAAATGCCTAAGTATTTATAGACAAATTGAATTTACATTAGGCCTGTATTGGCACCCAAACCAACGTCTAATGCTCAAAAAGTGAAAATGGTAGGAACAATGGATCACAACACTTAAGCCAAAAGTGGCCACTCAAAAGAGTGTTTGGAGCATACTAACACTTCAAACAGGCCCTTGGAGTGTACAAACACTCTAGACAAAGTGGTCCAATCAAGGGCAAATCAGAAGAGAAAGTAAAGGGGTGCCAAAGGAGGCTGAGAAAGGGGTCAGGGATAAAAGGGGAGCTAGAAGGGACTGAAGGGTCAGGGACCGTCAAAAAGCAACAAAGCATGCCAAGAAGCAAATGTAGTTTTGAGTGTCTTCCCTTATAAGAGTAGTTGGACCCCAGATAAATATAACGAGTGGGATATATGCCCCCCTTTTGAGATTTGGGATGAACCTATGAAACAAATATCTCAAAATAAATGAGTAAAATGCACCATAGGTCCATATGTAAGGTAAATTTTGAAAACATTGGGGTATAACATATAAATATATAGCCTTGAAAACATGTATGCTATGAAAAAGTTGTCCCATATGACCCATGTGTAAGATAAAATCTAAAACAATTGGGGTATAACAAATAAAGATACAGCCTCAGAAACATGTATGCTATGAATAAGTTGCCCATGTTGATCTATGATTTAATTGATAGAAGTGTAAAAACAATGTGCCCCATGTGGGCTTAAATATAAGCAGTATAACACAAAGAATAATATGCACAATACGTGCTCTAGATATAAGCAGTGTAAGATCAAAGAGATGTCCCATGTGGATGAGATATAAATAGTGTAGTATTTGTATTGTAAGATATAACAATGTAAATCACAACTATGGGTTCTTGCCCCCAATGGATGCATCATAGGAATCATGGCAACGTACGAAAATAGTATAAGCATTGTGCATGATATAGATAATGGCACCATAAAACACACCAAACATCTGATGATGATAACCATAACAAGAGACTTGTCACATATGTGACCAAACACAAATCAAACATTTCAAATACTATTATTATTCCAAGCACATAGAAGACACATAAGACAGGGAAGTCACATCTAGCATGTAATAGCCATATAATACAATGAAGTCACAACACGCACATAGAAGACACATTAAACACTGAAGTCACATCAAACACGTGATTGTCATTTACAACAATGAAGATACATAAGCCACGATGCAAGCAAGTCACCTAGATGACCAAACACAAAGCAAACACTTGAAACATGGATATAGGAAGTATAACTAACACAATGAAGGCATATCACACACAAAGTCATATAAAATGTATATCAGAGACATAGAAGAACATGGAAGACAAGAGAAAACATGGAAAACACATGATTTAGATGAAGATACATCAACCATGATGAAAGACAAGTCAAATATATGCCAAGGCACAGAATAGTCATCACAATAGGCACTGTGAACACACATCAAGCACATAACAAGCATGTAAAGTCATATAGAATTTATATTGGAGACATGCATAACAATTAGATAAAACATTTTCCAAAACAAGAGATAAGGAGGTGACATGTAAGGTTTAGAAATGTGTCTTTAATATCGTGAGATCTAGTGATAGTTGTCAAGAGTTGACTGTGAAAATCCGCACCCAAAAGTAAGACATAGCTGACCCAAAAACATTGTGTCAATCTGAGGATGTTGTCTGGACCATACGGACGCTCTAGACAAAATTGTAGACAAGTCTGAATTTTTTTGAAAACTGCTTGCATCTGCTTCCGGTCTTCAAAAACCTCGCTTAGAATTCTGTACCTTCACTCTGATCACCTGTAAAACAAAAGATGTTCTTTTTGCCCTAATTGAGCAGCAATACCTACAAAAGCATAAGAAAAACAAAATGTGTTTTAGGGCCTACATTACACCAAAGAATAGTCAAACTATGAACTTATTTGTCAGACCCCTGAACGACATACAATATCACAAACAACACACCAATAATTGCAGTACTTGATGAATGCTCTAATGAATGGTTCTCTTGTCTAGGATGCTTGAAATTTCTCAATGAATGCATGTGAATAATGAATTCTCTTGATTTCGCTTAGACTCCTAAATGAACTAGAATGCTTGTGTATTTGTAGACAAATTGAATTCAAATTAGGACCCTACTGATGCCCAAACTAACTGAGCGAAGAAGGCAGGACCAAGGGATGAAGGAACTTAAGCCAAAAGGGGCCACTCCAAAGAGTGTCTAGAGCATACAAATGCTTCAAACAGGTCCCAAAAGTGTGTATAGACGTTTCAGAAAAAGGGTTCCAATCAAGGGAAATTAGAGGAGAGAGAAAAGGGGAGCTAAAACGGGCTAAAGGACCATCAGAAGTTGACAAAGCAAACCAATAATGCCCTTTTGGACCAATAATTGACAAGTACAAAAGCATGCTATACTAATCAATTTAACTACTAATAAATACCAATAAGTGCTTAGGGGCTATTTTTAAGTTTCTACAAGATGCTACAAAGGGATGTCTTCATAGACTCGAAAAACTCAATATCATTTTATGCTTTCACCCCATAGACTCCTAAAACTCAATATCATTTTATCCTTTCACTAGGTCTATTCTTGTTCACTAGTAGTCAAGATCCTCACAAAATGTTTGTAACATAACAGTGCAATATGAAGTGTCCATTGTTTGCCTCAGCTTGCCAAGAAATTCTAGACTTCCATAAATTGTTGGTTGATCCCCAATCGAAGAATTGGGTAGTTGTTTTCAACATGCACTTTAAAGAACTCTAGTCCATTGGCAATGGGACTACTTGCCCTTAGAGTTTCTAGTAAAAATTAGATTACTTGTTTGCACATGTTTCCAAAGCCTTGGTGCATCCTTCATCCAATGGGGCCTTGGTGCTTGAGCTCCTATATTAAAATTCATGCCTCTAGATTTAATCTTTATTTACAAAATCAAGGCTACAATCAATTCTACATGCTAGATTCATCTAACAAAAGCATCAGATCTAGTCACGGGGTCAGGTGTCCAAGTTTATGACATCAACCTCCTTATTTCGTGCAAAGCTGGTTTTCTTTTGAATATCTTTGGAGCCCATTGTCTATATAAAATTAATAATGGACATAAAATGGATAAAATCATTCTTTCCTGACTGCATGTGTTACGAGTTGTGGCAGTGTCATGTAAAAGGGGAAAATTATGCTTTTGTTATGAAGAGAAATGAAAATGATGTGATAGATATTTATCACAATATTCCTAGTTAGAACCACTTACCTTGTATCTAGTAAAAGAGATTGTAACTTAGTCACTTGAGTATGTCATCATTTTCTTGATTGTCTATTATAAATTGTTAAGCTGATATACAATTGATAAGATATTCTAAGAGTTGTGAGAGAGTCATGTAAAAGGGAAAATTATGCATGCAACTTTTGTCATGAAGAAAAACTGCAATTATATGATATATTTATGACAGTAGTACTAGTTATAACCACCTGCCTTGTATGTTGCAGAGATTATGATTTGGCCTCTTGAAGCTCTAGTCAAATCATTATTTTCTTTTAAGTTTTTCAGCGTTTTAAACTGTTAAACCTATATTAAATGTTTTGCAGGTATATACTTTCATCCAATATAAAAAATAAACCAGATGATTATATCTTCATATATTATCAAGGTAAAAATGATGCCTGGGAAGGCTATGGAGGTGCTGTTGTTTATACACGGACTCCAGCTTTGCCTTCCAGCATTGTCCCCGAGTTAAAAAAGGCTGCAGGAAAGGTGGGACTGGACTTCAAAAAGTTCAAAAGAACAGACAACACATGTGGCCCTGAACTCCCTCTATTAACCAGATTAGAGAAAACGGTTAAGGAGGTAGAGCAGGCAATTGCAAAGGAAGTAAAGGAATTAGAAAAAGAGGTGGAAATGATTGGAAGGACATAAATGAGTTTACTTCAGAGATTAGAAAAATGAATAGAGGAATTGAGAAGGATGAACAGAATTTCTTGTAAGAATCAAGAGCAAAGAAGAAATGAATTTATCATACCCTACCTTAACCCACATGCTATACCTAGCCATATTGACCCAAATGACGAATGACCAGCATGATCAATTGGATGGACATTGTTACAAGCACTGGTTGATATTTTGTGGGCATTATTGCATTGAAGGACACTCTGAGTTGTATATTATAGTGACGCCTTCTGTCATTGATTAATTGATGGATAGACCTTACTTATGCTAGACCTAATTTATTGGATCATTGATTTCATGTACTGGCTAATGGTTATTGTTGCTTATGACATTTGGTGTTAATTAATGTTTGTACTTATTGTATTGTTGATTGATATGTTATCTTGATTGATTGGAAGTTTGAATTCCTTTTAAAGTGTGACGTCTAGTTGTAGAGGTCTTGGATCAGTTGCCTTTGTGCTAATGTTCAGGCTTGATCATCTTTATTGTGATCGTTTTCTTCCTACCCACTTCCTTGCATGTGATCTATCCATTCTTCGAAGTTTTGGAGGAACAGATGAGAAGGATGGGTGTGAGTGGGAGAGTCTATGGTTGGAGCTGGTATGGATCAAAATCAGACTGGTAATGGGGGCGAGAAGGTAGCCACACTGGATGGGTAGTAGCAGGAGAAGCGTACATTCCTCTCTGGTCCCTTAGCCTGGTGTACGCGAAATTGGGGTGATGAATGAGGCATGGTTCCTATGGGTGAGACTTGACAAGTTTGGAGGTGGTCTTCAACCAGATGCACATTTCTTCAATCCTCACTCTCTTAACTTTCATTGTATAATGGTAGAATCTCATCATAAATGCTAGGATGTAAATATATGTAAATGGAGACATGTTTCATGGTTATGTTCCTATGGAGCTAGTGGATCTTGCTTATGAGTGATGATGCTAGATAAGTGTACCAACGAATAAAGTATGTGTATTATGTGTAGTGGAAAAAAATAAGCACATAGATACTTCTTATGAACATCAATTTTAAGACTAAGAGGCCTTTTTATAAATGTTGAATCATAAATCAAATGTTGTTAATAGCGTTTCCTGCCCTTGACGTATTGAATTGCATAGCCTTGATGGCATTGTGGATGAGGCTTTGTATAAATGTTGAATCAGAAAATAAATGTCTTTGACAGCGTTTCATGCCCTTGACGTATTGAATTGCATACCCTCGGTGGCATTGTTGATGCCTTAAGCTTCTAATTGTTGGTTAGTTCCAGTATGGGCTTTTATGTATCGAACAAGCATTATGGGATCTGTATGATGTGGTTTACATTATTGACAGGTCAGATTAGTGCCTTGATAATTTCTTATCATATTTACCTTTCATTGGACATGCACAACTGGTTAGAGCGCCTATGAGCTGTTATGTGATCTTGATGCTATTTTATGGATACAATTCGCTAGTATGTGATGTGCATGCTCAATGATGTACGATACCAGTAGGGAGAATGATTCTTTAATGCTGAACATCTATTCATTCTACTTGCATTATTAGATTGAATGGCTAGTTCTTGTCTATATTCCATTATGTACTTACGAGATGTACGACAATGGCATGAGAATAAAGCACTATATTTTTAGGGAAAAAAGGAATTGTAGATTATTTATGAGTTGATGTCATTCTGGTACAGTAGATAATATACTTGCCTTAACATAGTAAACAGGTTTTTTCTAATAGTTTCTCTGCATGACATTCTGTGCGTAATTGGCTGACTGGAGGTGTATAACTTCTTGTTTTGGAACAACCTTGATTGGGGCCTTTGGTTGTTGGATAACACACTCAGGCTTTTATTCCAATTTGGAAAAGGCTTTAAAATATTTCCAAGCTGTTTTCGCCTTCGGAAGACCTTGTGATTCGTTTATGACCGCTTGGCCCCTGCCTCTGAGACCTCTCCATGTATGGAAAAGCTGTTGCTGTTTTGGATGACTAAAAACCAAGCTAGCCTTAGAAGTTTTCCTCTGTAAATGAAGTGTCTGGAAATCCATATGATGATTCTAGTCCAGCCTGACTGGAAGATGGGATGACTTGGTCGCCAATGGAACCCAGCCTACCCATGAAAATTCTCTACTGTTTCGGAAGGAGGGGAGCGGGGGAGAAAGGGCATAGCCTTAAATAAAACTTTTCACATGTTGTGCTCAACCCTAGCCGTTTGGGCATGATAGGTAAAAATGTAGCAAAACTGTTGACACTTTAGGTGTCAAACCTGAACGCGGATCTTGAAGGTCGAAAAACATGGCCACAGTTCATGTTTCAATGTAGACCTTTATGCATAAAAGTGAACACAACCCTGAAATAGGATATTATTTACCAGAAAATAAAATAGTAGGGAACGCACTTTAGATACTCGACAGCGTACAGGCAGTCCCGGATTATCTCCACCTGAGCAGATCGGACACAGGCAGATTTGCTGGGGCCAGCTAACTGATTTTACGCAGGTACAGCTCAGAAATTATAGGGTTTTATTTTTATTTAAGGTTTTACGTATTTTTTCAATTTTCGTGACAGTAATTGTTGTTAAAATTGGAAGAAAGGTTCTAGTAATGGTACATTTGGTGTTTTTGTTGAGGGGTTTTTCATTAATGGAATGTATTGGTGGGTATAAATATTAAAATGCACTAATAGTGGTGTATGTATTATCTAATATTTGTTCAACATTTGTTTTATAAAATAGAAAGTAACCAATTACATCTTGATAAGTAAAACTCAAGTATTGATATTTTAATGGAGAGTTATTGGTACTCTTAAGGTTAAGTTTTGGTCATAGGTTTAAAAAATATATTTTATGACCTCGCCTGATTGAATGAGTTATATTGTAAAATGTATAATGAGTTAGAACCTAAAATTTTAGTTATAAGCAATTAAGACGACATATTAAAATAGGGAAATTTTTCAGAGTCTATTGTGATGTTATGGCACCTTAAATCGTTGTCCAAAGTTAAGGTGCACCACTACTGGAACCTTTCCCTATGTGATTCCATGTATTATTTTTTCATATTATATTTAGGCGTGATTAAATCTGGTATGATGCAGTTGACAAAAAATCATTTATATATTATATTTAGGCATGCTCTGTGTCGACAAGCATCAGCATTCTAATTCCAAATTCTCATGTAAAATGTGTCATCCATATTTTGTGATAGATTGCATTTGTGTCTATTGAACTTTGAGTCGATGTTTAAGTATTTAGGAGATTGTACGGATTTAAGGCAGTTATTGAATTTACATGACTTGTATCCATTAAAAAGGGGTACACAACGTGCAAGGTGGTAGGTTTTTTGATTGGATGTTTGTTATCGTGAAGGGTCAACGAGCACAACATGACATTGATTTGATTGTGAGAAGGCTCCACGTCTAATGTGCGACTCAAATCAACGATACAATGCCAATGACATGGAGACAAGACGTTGAGGTTCCAAAGTCTATATTGTAACTTATGTTCGTCTATGTTGTCAATATATTGACACCTAGAGAATTTACATCAAAGCCATACAAAACTTGCAACTGGTGAAAGATTTGAAAGTGAGTTGGACAGTGATGATGAGGGGCAATGATAAGGTATTTGATGTGATATCATACACTAGAGATCCCATATCATACACATGCTCGAACTTCAACGCAGTTATTAGATTTACATATCCTGCACCTATTACAAAGGGGTTTGTAGCTTGCAGGGTGGTGGCATCTTTTGTTGACTATTTTCTATTTGATTACAAAAAGACTCCACATTCAATGTGTGGATTGAATCAACAATACAATGACATTGATTTGGGGACAACACATTGAAGTTATAGAATTTATCTTGTTGCTTTCGTTGAGGTAGAAGTGAATATCGAAGCTTTTACAAAGTCCATGCCACATTGGTGCATAAGAGGGCATCATTCATAATACAATGTGAATGCCATGGTAGAGGAGTCATTAGTTGAGAGAAAAGGTGGTTGATTGATGATCGATCCCAGATGACAAAGAGAGTTAGTAGGTTTAATTCTCAAACAGTAGGGAGTACCCACATCATACACTTAAAAGGGAAATATTCTCCGCAAATAAATAAAAAATTCTAAAAAAAATCATTTTTTTATTTGTGTTCATGCATGAGGCAATATTGGTAAATTTATAATAATATATTTTAATGTATTATATTATATATAATAACATATGATATTACATTGCATTATATGATACAATATTGTAGCATATACTGTAATATATATTTCAATATAATATAATATATTTTATTTTATTTTATATTTTATACTATATGGTGTTATATATTGTAAATATTTTTATACTATAATATTATGTTTTAATAAATATTTCAATATAATATATCATATTATATTTTATGTTTTTATATATTCTATATGTATTTTTACTCTACGTTGGATTGCATTCTTTGTGGAAAGAGATAACCTCTTTGTCCAATCACTATGTTAAAACTACAACTCTTTCGATTTCAATCATGCGACATTTGTACTAGCTGATTGAAGAGCCCAACATGTTAAGGTCAGGGCAACTATAAGTGATTGGGTTTAGTCTTGGTGATTTCAATGAATAAATTATTTTCATTACAATGGCACTAGAGAAATTAGAAACAACCAAAAACAATATGGAATTTGGATAAAAAATTGAAGTGAACATGGGTGCATACAATCAATATCAAGATCAAATTTGTAAGCACTCCAACCATTAGTGATTATTTTCTCGACCATCAGTTGGGGAGATCAAACATGGTGAATGAAAAATCATTGTCATTCCATATTTAAGCATGATTTGCACCAACAATCATCAACATCTCAATTCTAAACCTTAATGCGAAAGATGTCATATACGATTAAAACAGGTGTCAAATATCCAACAAATCTTTTAAAAACATAGAGATTGCAACATGTGTCAATTTACACAAATGTAAAACTCAATTGATAAAAAATCTAATTGCGTTACCTATATAAAACATAATTGGACAACTCTAAAACCAATTAGATAAAAAATGAAAAAGACTTCTTCAATGAAAGACAAATTTTATATAATCTAATTGAGTGATGCATGATACGATATGCAAATATATACAAATATAGATATTTACAAGATTTTATATTCTCATTCTCAATAACATTGTCAACAACTATTGTATTCATAACATTAATACTTATTTCTCTTTATTTGGTGAATGGAAGAAAGGTACAATTTCCACGAGGACCATAAATGCAACCAATTTTGGGTTATTTGTTGGATGAGGGTTCGAATCCCCACCAGTTTATGCATTTCTCTTGAAGAACTATGTTAGTATGATCCCTCACAACATAATCATGCGCAATCTAAACAAAAAGGATTTTGATCGGACTTTCTCAAACTCTTTAACCCCAAAAAACACTCTCAAACATATGACATTATGGAAAAGATTAAATTCAACGTGTCTAAATATGACATTGTTTGCTACCTACATAACTCTAAAATATTATGTCTTACACATGAGCTTTAGGATTCTATAAAATCAAAGTATAAAGTAAATAAAAAATACTATATATCTTCACTTTACAAAGCCTTGATTTACGAAAACAAAAAATTACCATGTGTCAATTTAAACAAGTGCAAAACTCGATTAACGAAAAATCTCATTGTGTCACCTATATAAAACCTAATTAGATGACTCTAAAACCAATTTGATAAAAAATGAAAAATACTTCTTCAACGAAAGATGACTCTTATATAATCTAATTGAGTGATGCATGATGTGATATGCAAATATATACAGATATAGATATTTACAAGATTTTATATTCTCATTCTCAATAACACTATCAACAACTATTGTATTTGTAACAATAATACTTAATTCTCTTTATTTGGTGAATGGAAGCAAGGTACAGTTTCTACGAGGACCACAAGTGCAACCAATTTTCAGTTGTTTGTTGGATGAGGGTTTAAATCCCCATCAATTTCTGCATGCTCTCTTCAAGCACTATGTTATTATGATCCCTCACAACATAATCACACACAATTTGAACAAAAAATATTTTGAAAGAAATTTCTCAAACTTTTTAACCTAAAAAAACACTCTCAAACATATGGCATTATGGAAAATATTAAACTCAACATGTCCAAATATGGCATTGTTTGTTACCTACGTAACTCTAAAATATTATGTCTTACTCATGAGCTTTAGCATTTTATAAAATCAAAGTATAAAATAAATATAATTTACTATGTACCTTCACTTTACAAACCCCTGATTTATGAAAACAAAAAAATGCATCCCTTATGTTGTGACAACATTTTTAATTGGTTGTTTTCTATTGTTAAGGGTAGATGAGGATGTCATGAGCCCTGATTTGATTGTGATGGGAGTCTATGTCTGATAAGTGGCTCAAACCCACATTACAATGTTGTTTATGTGAAGTATCTTGTAGCTTATGTTTGTCCAAGTTGCATAAATATTAACATTAATAGAAATTAAATTAGGGTTAACACCAAACTCTAATCCCTACAAGAAAGGGCAAGGCCATATAGAACATGCAAGTGATGAAATAGTTTAAGGTGAGTTGACAAATGATGGTGAGGGGAAATGACAATGTATTGGAGGTGGTATCATACCCTAGAAGGCCCGTAGTCATGGGCATCGATTTGATTATGACAGGTCTCCATGTCCACTGACCGGATTGAATCTATATTACAATGTTGTTTATGTGCAGACACAACATTGAGGTGCCAAAGTATATATTGTAGTTTATTTTCTTCCATGTTGCAAATATATTAACATCTGGATCAATTAAATCAGGCTTGACATCATACATAAACACCAAAATCGGACCCTTCAATTAAAGGACAAGGCAATAAATAACATGCAAGTGGTGAAATATTTTAACATGCATTAGGTAATGATGGTTAGTGGCTATGATAGGGTATTTCAGGCAATACCATATGCTAGGGGGCCTATATTTTACACCAAATCTAGATTCAAGGTTGTGGTTGGATTTGGATGACCTACATCACCCATTACAAAGGGGTTCGTAGCTTGCAGGGTGGAGACATCTTAGATTTTTCATTTTCTATTGTCAAGGGTGGACAAGGATGTCATGAGAGCTTATTTAATTGAAACAAGACTACACATTTGATGTGCAACTTGAATCATCGATGCAATATCTTTAAATGGGGGAAAGATGTTGAAGTCCTAAAGTTTATTTTGTGGTAGGGTTGTTGATCGATGAATCATTCAATGAGTGATACAATGCATGGGCTAATAGGTAACAATAAATGAAGCTAAATTTTATATTCATTTCTCCCATCAAAATCATCAAATGGGGAAAATCGATGAGAGCTTGTCTAATCACTTAGCACCATGTGGACCCAATGGCATAGTTCACCCAATAAGAGAGTGACATGTGAAACTATATTTTGATGCATATTTAAATTTCCTGTACATAAATAATAAAAATAATACAACACTCCCAACGTAACTTACACCCTTGGGGCAACTGCTGGTATTAGTATTGACAAATTAGTGGTTAAGATTAATAATAGTGTTCAATGAAAGTATAGGTGAATTTATTGACAACAATGTGGAAAACACACCAAAAAAATGAAAGACATTGTTACTAACAATATAACAAAGGTTATTGATTATAGTAGATTTTCTTGGAATGGTGCACATAATGTTGACACGTCTCATCCATGTTGCTCAATGCTTATTCTGTAAAGGTCTTAGTTTTTCCATTTCCCCACAAAACTTTCCATTTGAAAAACTAATGAAAAGCATTGAAAGTGCAAAAAAGGGGTTACCTTACCTCATAACTAAATAAATTAGGCAAGATTATTCCATAGCAATGTGCAAAGCCATGCCACTAAAAAGTAAAAAATTAAAGAACACCGGGGACTTAAACAACTCAATGACAACAAGTTATTAATTATACTTGAGATATCATGATAGTGATATTAAATATAAAATATTACATGGAGAATATGAGAGACCACTTGAATAATAATGGCAACTATAAACATGTTCACAAAGAGCCATTGAAAAAAGTTATAAGAGGGGATAACATTGATAAATAAATCCTCACTTAGTAGGGAAATGAATTGCAAGTTGATTCTAAAAGGCCTTATTGTGCGTAAGATTTACAAGGCATCCAAAATACACAAACTAAGATTCCCTTTTAGATCTATTGTGGATACAATTGACTTCCCTACTTACAACCCAACAAGCTACCTAGCAAAGAAGATGGATCCATTAATGAAAAATACACCCTCCTTCATTAAAGACAACAATATTTGCCGACACCCTACAAAACATGAAATTGATGACACAAAATAATTGGTCAACATTGATGTGGTGCAGGCGGCCCAAAAACTTTGTACATTATATGTTATGGATGCTCAGAGATGTCTCTTTTCATTAAAATGCCCTTAGATGAAGTGGTTGAAGTGATTAGAGAGATCACATACAAGAAAACTAAGTTAGTGGAGTTCTACTTAATATCTACATATTTTAGCTTCTTAGGGGGTATCTTTGAACACAAAAGAAGATCCATCTACTCTCCTCTAACACTTATAGCAGAAAACTTGTATATGGAATTTTTTGAAAAGGTTGCATTATAATCCACAATCTTAAAATTTAAGTGGTGGTATTGCTTTGTGGATGGCACTAATATGGATTATCCACATTGTAAGGAATCTCTAGAGGTATTCCTAATACACCTCAAAACACAATCAAGACACATTCAATTCATAATGGAAATATAAGAAGACTGCTCTCTCCCTTGTTTAGATGTTCTCATTACAAGAAATAATGATGGCTCTCCCTCTAAACAAGTCTAAAAGAAAAATATGCACACAAATATATGTATTAGAACTAATTCCCACCACCATTCATTACAAAAAAACTAGAGTGATGGGGGTCTTAGACCTAGAACACTTGAAAATTGAGGAAAATATATCGATGAAGCTCTAAAAATAATGTCTATTAAGACTGGAAAATCAACAAAGCTATTAAGAAAGAAAAAAAGAAAAATATTTCCTAGATAGAAGAAGATGAAATTGTGAGTAAGAAAGCATTCTTACCTTACATATATGGAACTACAAACAAATTAGGTATAATTTAAAAAAAATAAGGTCATACAAACTTGCTTCAAATCTTTAAAACTCTAAGAAATGGCCTTAGAAGTGATAAATACCATTGGGAAATGATACTCATACAATGTGTATATGAGATTGTGTGTGTTTATGGCATCATATACATGATCCGTAGGTCATAGGGACCACAACATGATGTAGTGGATAATGTTGTGTTTGGTGGCAAGCTATAGATTGTAAAAGTGCATAAGAGGTAATATGAACATGCAAAAAACCAATCACACAATCATATGCAAAATTTTGATATATGCAAAAATGTAACTTCTATTCAATATGTAGAATGGGATAATACATATGTGTACAACATCTAGTAAGACTAGGACAACTAATTCCTATGATCAAAAGGGATAAACATCATTATTGATTTGTCTAGACTAAATGAAGTAATGCAAAGTTGTAGATGTGTTTGAATGTTAGGTGCACAAAACATGCTAACAAACTCCTTTATGGTCTATGTGTGCATTCTCTTGTCTATATGCCCTTGTGAGATGTATGGTTCACACACACACACACACACACACACACACACACACACACACACATGAAATTTGTAAGTTCCACACACATGCACACACGTGCGCGCGCGCGCACACACACACACACACAAAATTTTGATATATGGAAAAAATGTAACTTCCACACACATACACACACATGAAATTTTGATATATGCAAAAAATGTAACTTTTATTTGATATGTAAAATGGGATAATACATATGTGTACAACATATAGTAAGAATAGGAAACCTAGTTCCTATGATCAGAAGGGTTAAATAATGCAGAGTTGCAGATGCACACACACACACATAATAAATGGTTACAACTGTCAACAGTTATGGAAGGGTGGCAATACATATTTTGGCCAAGTGATGGTTGGACTTCTTACAAGTGCATGGTTGGACTTCTAACTTTGTAATTCCATATAAAAATTACCTAATGTGGAGTGAACCTAGAGAAACTCAGTTAGCATGATATGTGGCAATAGAATATTGACACATGGATTTTGAGTGTGTGTATGGTTGTATGACAATTTAAAGACATATGCATCTTGTGACATGGTGTTTCATAGTCAAACTAAGTGATGTGTGCATGTCATTAATGAAGATGATGCACATGGATTTCACGAGTGATACTTCTAAGCAGAAAGTGAGAAAGTGTTGTGGTAAGTTAGAGAGAGACCACTACCTTACGCATGAACTTCAAGATGCTACACATGTGGAGGAACTAAAGTTAAGATGATAAGTTCATGGACCTACATAGATGTTGCACACAACTCATTTTCCTTTTTTGAAATCAATGGTCCTCATTGTGCCTTAGGTTAGTTGAAAAAAATGAACCTAGAGTTGTTGAAGGTTGTACCACTCAGCTTGATCACTGCATTGCCCTACCTTAACCACTTTGAACAACTTTTGTGTGTCTCAGTAGGTGCATGTTGTTTTCACTTCTGTAATTTGATCTTTAGGTGTTGGATTGGCATGTTCATGATCCAAATCTTAAGGATAATGCACTATTATGAGCTCAAGCAAAGGATGGTAGTATGGCTTTATAAGTTTCATATTGAATACTAGATGCAAACCCAAGTACTGCAATAAGTAAAAAAAAATCATTTCCTTTAGAAACATGTAGGATGGTGTATGGACCATAGCACAAAGCCTTGATCTTATCATGTGGCCTCTTGAAGTGATAATTTAGTATATGCAATCAGACCTTATCACGCCCGTTAACTCATCAAATGTGCGACATGCATCATGGTGCTCTTTATACTTCAGTTATTGACATGAAAGTATTTGTTAAACCTGTTAATGACTATTTTAGATGTGTCATAGAAGCTTTTGTTCCTTATTTATTTCCCATTCACATATGCACAACTCCATGCCAAATAGTGCATGGTAGGATATGAACAAGGGTGTTTTCAGTTGGAATCCAAGACTTTTTTGGAATGGACTATGCTCTGTAGTGTTGTGTAAATATCTAATATAGGTATATTGAATGTATAGTAAGTTATCATCCCAAGTGTGTGGATGTGCACTATTATGTATATGTAGAAGATGAACAAGTGTGTGATTGACAACTTTTGTTTATCCATCTATCTAGGGATGAAATGTAGTCAACTAGTTTAACTATGTATCCATCATGTCCCATAAAGCTTGATAAAACTGACTAAAAAACCATGGGTCATGATCAGACACAATAGATATTGGCAATCCAAAATGAACCTATACATGGTTAAAGAAAAGCACATGATTTCCAATGTGTTGATGTTCATGTTGTAGGCAACAATGATAGCCATTTTAGAGAACCTATCCACTACAACAAGCACGAAGTGATTATATTTTTTTTATGTAGGCACTCTATTCATGCAATCCTTGTTGATGGATTCTATATACACTTGTATTTTTCACTTACTGATGATTTCTCTTGCATGATTCATTGGTGCATCGATCTCCCTGAGTACATGTCATAAGGAGTGCTCTGGGATAGCGATGGGTTGACTTGAAGCACTTTGTGATAGATTATTATATGATCATTTTTTATCCTTACTTATAATAATTATCATGTTATCTTATTAGTCTAGCCTCCTCTTGTTCTCTTTCCCCTTCCTTTTCCCTATTATGTTCAATTTCACGCCCTTTTCCTACTAACTCGGTGATGTCCAATCAATTTTGTAGTGTTCTTTGTATTTTGTAATAAATTGGCCATGATTGATAGTCTTATTCCTTTATGTTGCCCATCCCAATTGTATCGACCTCGTGGAGTTAGTTTTGTCTCCATTTATATCATGTTAGCCTTGGCCAGTACAATATTGTTTTCATCCCTTTTCATTATACCATATTAATCTGGGTCAAGTCCATCGACATAATTGATAGGTGACTTTCACGAGATCGACCAATATATAGAGTTCCCAAATGTCATTTTTATAGAATTACAACATTGTTATGCTATGTTTGTGCATGAAATCCAACTTTTAGTAGAAGAGGATGTTGAACATTATCATTTATTAAGGAGGAAATTATTGAACATTGTCACTGACTATTGAGGTGTTGAAATAAGTGTTGTCATTGATGTCAATCTAATTTAATTGATGTCAAAGGTTCTTATGAAGATGAATGATCAAGTAAGCTTTGAGGTATGTGTATGATGAGTTCTTGTGCTAGCATAGTGAGTGTTGTTGTTGTATGAAAAGTAATGATGAGAAAGTTTTGTTTGAAGAATGTTTTGATATCAATTTGAGTGAAATATCATTGAGATTAGCATAAGTAAGTTTAGATCAGTATGTTAAGTGTCAAGCATCTTGTAATATTTTTTATAGATCTTGTGAGATGATATGTGTAGGTAGCATGATGAAAAGAGTGAGCTCTGAAGAAAAAACTGCATGCTCTGAAGATCTGTGTAAGCATTTCCAAAGATTCTCTAAATGAGCTATGAAGATGTGAGTGCTCCAAAGAATACTTGACAGTGTTTGAACATGAAAGAGGTCATTTAAGTTTGTACATAAGGTGTTGAGGACCTTGTAAAAAATATAAGGTCAGTTCCAAATATATGTGTATGCAGTGCTAAAGATGATACGAAGATCTTAATCAAGCTCTAAAGATCTTTAAGAAGTTTTAAAGATGCTCTATTGAAGATCTGAAGAAGAATGAGTTATGAGGTTGTTTGATCATACACAATAGGCATTGGAACATATGAGAGTTCCAAGGTGAAGTCTGTAGGGTGGATATAAGGTCAGATTCAAGGCCTAATGAGACTTGTAAGTCAAAGTTTAGAAAGCAAAATAGAGATGGTGGACAAAAGGGTATCAATCAGTTTTCATGAAATGGATGAGCAATTGATCATTGACAGAGGTGATTCAAGTTGTATTAATTATGTGCATAAAGTTTAAGGTCAGAGTTTGAAGGTTAAGGCTTGAAAAAGTGTTTCAAGGTTTCTTGAAGTGCACATAATGAAAAGTTGTCTACCTGAGAAGGTTTTTCAAGTGCTCATTGGCACGTGAAAAATCTATATGAGAATTTAATTTATTCATGGTAGATGAGGAAGGTTTCTATCTCAAAGTTCCAAGCATTGGATTTTGGAAAGAGAAGCTAAGTTCTATGAATGTTTGTTAATATTGGAAGATGGTTTAAACCCTCGTAGAACCCTAACAATGCCCCGATGTTGAAGATCTTGTTCTAAAGATCTCAGAATGGTTTGGTATGGTCAAATAAGTGATTAGAGGTTGAAGTCAACTCTCCCAAGCATATTTAGGTGTGATTGGTCTCTCAGGTGAGTGAGTAGACCCTACATGAAAGTATTTGTCTTTCAAATATTTTTTATAGTAGATAGAGTTGATCGAGTCAAAGTTACTAAGTGAATGAAGATCAAAGTATGGGTCTTATATGTGTTGTCCATGAAGGATTCTAGACAAGTTCTAGAAATCAGGTGTGTAAATTTGGTGATGCAAGTTGGCTAGTCGCTAACAGAACAAGTGGTGCAGACAGTAAGAAAGTCAGGCATAAGTAAAAAGATGATTCATGATGTGTCTTCATATAAGAGTGATGCATTGAAGTTCATGATGATGTTGTTTAGGACTTGAATAAGCTATCCATGCTTTGGAAAATATTGGAATTTATTGCAAGAGGTTGGAACATTGAAGCCAAAATGGTTTATCTAACTGAGTGGAGTATATGAAAGGAAAGATCAACAGATTGGTCTATAAGACCAATAGTTATCATCAGTACTTGTGATCTATTTGATGGAGGTTGATTTGAGGACGATATAATATCTTGTTAATACATTGAAATCCCTTGAATATATTCAATCAGATGGCATAAGTTTATGTTTCCTTCACTATGTTTTGAAGTCCGTTGATAGTTCTGAGTGAACATCTTATAGAGAAGAGGTTGAGCATGTTTACCCCGAGTTGAAACATCAGATGAAGTTTATGATTACCATGAGGTCATGATATTTTTGAATATCTAATTTATTGTCATGATTGTTTTAAAAAATTGAGTATATGTCTCAGTTGTTCAAGACAAATTTTCTATATATACACATGCCTTTTATAAACAATGTTTTGAGAAAGGGTTCATGTGGTGGTTGGACCTAAAATGTGTTATGGACCTAAAGTGAAGTTGTATAAGGTCTATTATAGTGGAATATGATGTGTTCCTACATTTGAGGTGTTTGGATATGTTTTAATAAAGATCAAAGGGTAACGTGTTGTTAAGAAGACTTATTAGGTCTCCTTGAAGCCTAAAAGAGGAGTAAGGGCTAATTGACGTGTGACCAACCTAATGTATTGATTGATTCATGACTAAGGTATATTATTTTTAATATGTTAATACCTATTCATGGCTGACCTAAGAGATAAAAATGTATGTTCGACTAAGAAGGATATGATCAAGTGACTTGTATAAAAGCAAGACAGTTTAGGCCTATTTGGGTATGCTTGGAGAGTGAGAGAAAAATAAGATAAACAAATAATATAGATCATTGGTGAGTAGAATGAGGTCATTTAAACCATCATATAAGTGTCATGAATATGTAATAGAGGTTTTTCATATAAGTATCAAGGTCAGAAGACCTAATCAAGCCTTGAAAAGGGTTAGTTAGATGAAGAGGGCTAGACACTAGTTTTGAGAGGGACAGAAGTGAGAAAAGAGATGAAGGAGAAGATCATCATCTATTGTTAAGAAATAAGAGTTTATGAAGGTAATAAAATAATTAAGTTGATGAGTTGGTGTTGAGTTATCTAGGGGGTTGGTGCCTCCTTACAAGTGGATGTTTGTTAAAGCCTAACTGAGTTGGTGCTGAGCTAGTTGGTGTTGGTGCTCCATATAAAGTGGGTGCTTCGCTAAAGATTGATGTTTGTCTTATAGGACCATAGTCCATTTAATTCATCAGTGGGTTTTATTCTCCTTGAAGGTTTTCTATGTATATGTTATGTTCATGTGTTCCATGATTATATGATTTGGTGATTATGTTTGCTAAGTTGAACATGATTGTTAGAATGGTTCATATATGATTAATTAGAATTGAATATAAAGTTTTGAAGACTGATTCACGCCCCCCTTTTATTCATCTTGTTTCTAAAAATTGGTATCAGAGCAGATCTTTTGGAACAGACTTGACAACCTAAAGGAGATCCTAAGAAGCAAAGATGGCTAGTCAATAAGCTCAAGGTGGTTTCTCTACCATCAAGGCTCTGTTGTTCAATGGATCTAACTATGCCTTTTAGAATATCAGAATGAATATATATCTAATGTTACAAGGACATGATATTTGACAATAAATTATGGATGGTTATATTGCACCTCAAATTCCACCAATAGATGCAATAGGTAAGAAGGTTAGTGAAAATAGCTCCAAGGCAATGAATGTCATTATGTGTGGCCTATTAGAGGAAGATATTGTAAAATCAAGGCATTGTGTATTAGCCAAATATATATGGGATAAATTGAAGACTATCTATGAAGGAGACACCAAGGTGAATTTATCCAATTTGCAGACTCACAAAAAGTTTAAAAGCCTAAAAATGAAAGAATATGAAACCATCACATCATACCGGTTAAGGGTTGATGAAGTTGACAATATCATCAGAGGATTGGGAGAAGTGAAAGAGTCTACTATTGTCCAAAAGGTGTTTATATCACTAACTCCTAAATTTGATTTTAAGATATCTATAGTATAAGAGATGCAAGATTTGGACAAGCTAGAATGGATGGGCTTCATGGCATCTTGACTGCCTATAAGATGAGAATAAATGAAGGAAGACCTCTTAAGAAGGAAACAACTTTTAAAGTTGAAAAGAAGTAAAAGGACAAGAAGGTTAAGGATAAGGTATGTTCAGATGATATTGATGATGAACTCATAGCTATATTTACTATAAAGTTAAGGTTTGGCTCAGGTAAGTACAAGGGTAAATTACCCTTCAAATGTTTCAGTTGTGGTAAGATTGGTCACTTTGCAACCAATTTTTGTAATAAGGACAAATCTTACCATAATTAAGAACATGATGAACACCATGGAGATGAAATAAAAGTCCACAAGCCTAAAAAGAGCAAGAGAGATTTCAATAAAAATGAAGGAATGAAAGGATCATTTAAAAATAAGAAGAGTTTTTATACCAAAGATGATAGCACATTTGATGTAAGTGATTCAGATACATCTGACAATGATGATGATAGTAACGAGTCTAAACACAACAACAATAAAACCTTATTCATAGGCATATAATAAAAAAATGAGGGTTGTTCAAATGGGAAAAGCCTTATAGTTCATGTAAAATTAGATGAAGAAGTATACTATGATAAGAATAAGGAGAAGCTAGAGTGGATCGTGAAGCTGAGCTCATGAGTTCCCTAGAGGAGTTGAAATTTGTGAGAAAGAAGAATAAGAAACTAAATTCATTAGTTCAGGACTATGAGGAACAATTCAGTTTATTTGAGGAAATGTTGAGCAACACCTCCAAGGAGTAGTTAGATCAAGCATCTAGAAAGGTGAAGAGCTTTATGAAATTTGAAAAGACTACTGAGGCTCTTGATGATATATTGACTAGTTAAAAGTTTGCAAGTGGCAAGACAAATATTGGATTCAAAGAAGACCAAAAGAAGGCATCTCAAGTTGAGAAGAAGATTGTTGAAGATAAGAAGGTCAACATGAAAAGACCTATCAAACAACCCAATGTCATAAGGCATGTTAATTCTTTCAATGCTTATTGTTATTCATGTAAATAGTTTGGTCATAGAGAAAGAGAATGTAGAAAACCCTCCAAGAATGAGTACTCATGGAACTATGGAAGGAGTTAAAATTTACAACAATCAAATGGTATGTATAAGGTGGTCTATTAAAATTGTCATATTGTATGACACATTGCAAGATTCTGTCATAATAGTGTTAGAAGATCATCAAGTCAAAATAGGAAGTTTGAAGCTCCTAGAGTGCAATAAAGAAGGCAAATGAATATATAAAAACCAAAGGCAATAAAGATAAGTCATGATCAGTCTACAAGCTCAAATGAACTGCTTGTTGAGATAGAGCATGCTTCACATGATGTAACAATCCCATTGCGTTAGACATAGAAAAATATGAATTTTTTATCTTAATTATACACATATACCAAAAATAGATTACACCATGAGAATCTATAGAGACCATAATAAATACTCAAAGTGTGATAATATAAACAAGCATAATACATCACATGTCACTAATCTCTAATATCATGATAGTACATGTCACAATGTGAATAAAAAAAGCAATCACATTAACTCAAATACAATTGAAACAAGTATATAGCCACCACTATCAAAGTACAATAATAAGTAATTACAACTCTTAATGACAATGTTAAATGGTAAGTACAATAAAATACAATGTAGATATAGATGCATGGCTCCCCCAGAGCATAGTTCTTGAACTCAAGTATCTATGGCAATCTCAAGTGTCATCTCGATAATTAGTACTATTATGGGGAGGGAAAGCATCATCTGAGCACTTTTCCACACCAACCATAGAACAACGATCCTCCACACTAATCCTATTAAGAAATGGCTCTCCCTTCATAGATAAGTAGATAGTGATGACGTAAAAATATAGAGAGACAAGCAAGTATCTATGTGATATATGATTTATAAACTAAATATGCAATGTATCATAGAAACCCATTCTATTGCAAGATATCGTACAAACATGTAAATCATACTCATGAAATGATAACATCTCACTATACATACTTTGGTCTAAAGTTTTATAAATAATAAATAATAATGGTCTATAGATCAATTAAACTCATACACACCACTTGATCAGACTACTTTTATCTGTTATTGTGATACTAGTAATCTAGTGAAGTCCATCTCACTTTTTACTCCATATCAACAATATAGATTGATCAAATACAATACAACCACAAGATTCATTTAATTTACATCCTACTAAAAAACACATCATATAACATGTAAAACATAAGAGTAACCAAATCATACATTTATTTCATCAAACGTATGAATGAAGCTGACAGTATTTTCTATCTTATACTAGAAATAATGACTATAGTTTATACCACCTAGATAAATATACATTTAAATACATATTTCAAATACCAAAACTTATTTCCAAACATACTACACTCTATGATCACCTATATTATCATAGTCTAGTATTATGAGACATAACTACCAATTTTCCACAATCATAATAAAGAAGTCATAACTACATGAAAACACAAGCTTTTATCCAAACAAGTAGAAATAACAAGTAAATCACAGTTTCCTCAAAACACATAATATTTCATCTTAGCATACACTACACTTTCAAATATTATATGCACACATACACATATTTTTACCAACTATTATAAAACATGTTATTCATAGCAATAACCAACACGCATACAGTAAATCAACCAAACGTAGATGTAGGTCTAGATATAATAATCTAGTACGTATCATTTGGGTACAAAAAACATTTTCACTATATTATTCTATGATATCTCATACTATCATAGTTTACAATTACCTAAAAACACATAACCAACTTACGATTTCAAGAATCAAATGATCACATACATAATGACAATCAAGCAAATACAGAGTTATTACCATCCAGGTATACTGATGGGGGTCGTCAATCTTTTTTATTTAATAATATCAATCCAGGGCTAGTGTTCGAAGGTTCTATGCAATAGGAAAAAGAGATCTTTGATAAATGGTTCCTTCTATCACACTTTAAACTTGCAAAAATTAAAAATCACACTTATAGAAATTAAAGCACACTTGTAAAAAGTGAATCATACTTATAAAAATTAAATCACACTTGCAAATTATAAATTAATTGATTGAAAATAAATGACAAGCAAACAAAACACCTATAGGTTTACAACAAGCTATACAAAAGAAATGTTTTTAGTAGCAAAGAAATAAAATAAAAATTTACAGCAAAAAAGATAATTACATAATAAAGAAATAAACATAAATACATTGATCCATCTTCCTTGGAATGAGTGGCCAACTCATTTCTTGGAAGAAGATTTCACTTAAAACATAGGTTTTAGAGTAGGCTACTCAGAATAATGAAAATAAAAGTGTATTGATTGATTATTCATTCGGGTGTGGAAGGTTGCATTTATAACTTCACGCTTCCAACCAACACCTTATTTAATAGTAACAACTGTGATATCTATCTTATCTCAGTCTCCACAAAATATGAAAACAAATATTTATTCCAATAATAAAATATATTACAACATAATCTCGATCCCCACCAAATATGGAGAGAGCAATTTATTGGATTAAAATTACATAAACATATATTTGAATATAATTTATAATGGAAATTCTATACATAGAAATCTATATATAGAAAAAATCTAAATGAAAAGTATTCTTTGTGATAGATATAACATTGGAATACTCTTAGAAATACTTTCCAAATAAATTTGTAGTACTTTTGTTGAAGTTTGTACCAATTTTATTGAAATCCGTAACAACCTGTTGAAATCCGTAGCAAGCCTGCTGAAATCTATAACAAATCTGCTAAAATTTATAACTAATTGATGTAATCTATAGCTGGTCTGATGTAATCCATAACTAGTCTATAGCTGATCTAATGTAATATATAGCTGGTCTATAGCAAGCCTATTGTAATCCGTAGTTGGTCCATTGCAAGTCTGTTGTAATCTATAGCTGTTGTAACAAGACTATTGTAATATATAGCTACTGTAACAAGCCTATTATAATCTATAGCTATTGTGAGAGTTTGCAACAAGCTTGTAGGAGTCCATAACTTGACTAGAATATTGGATTTTGTTGTGGAAGATTCTGACACTACTCCAAAATTATTCTTGAATGGTTCATTTTCATACTTTGAATCATTCTTAGCTTAGTATGGACTGTGTATGCACTCATTAACAATTGTTTTCCAATTATCATTATAAATAGATAACTAATAGATAATAATGAATTCTAAAGACATAACCATAATATATACTTTATATTTTATTCTAAATAAACTATAATTTCAAAAACTATATTTAAATCCACTTTCTATGCAAGAAAAATGATATTATTTTATAGATATAATGAGTCATTTTATGGGCTTATCATATACCCTAAGTTTAAAATGCTTACCAACATTTATATCAATATAACTATAAGCACGTATTAGGATGTACCATTGTATGTTAGTCATAACCAAACACTCTCATAATCCTATACTAAAAATAAGTACTCAATTTATAACCAACAATCAATCATTTTCAAATAACGGAGAATTCATACAACCATTATAACATTCAATTAAACATCTTGTTCCATTTTCAAGAAGTTTGTTTTAATATGGTTATAGCTTTAGTCCCATAGACATCTGATGATTAGATAAAATCTTACTTCTAGTTACAAGCTTAGGCTTATGACCCACCACAACCATTTTCATTGTATACTAATGTTGCATACTTTGATCCATGTGTGGATATATTTCCTATATGTACACCCTTGTACATTTTAAATAAATTTGTGCTATGTATCACATAGAGGTATTTATTAATATAAAAATAGGATTTGAAAAGTTTTATAGTCAGTCAAAGTCCGATCGATGACTTAATCAATATAACTTTCCTATTAAAAAATTTCATTGACAATCTATTATAGATATCAATATTTTCATAACACTAATGAAAAAATTATCATAGGTAATAGAAAAATTATAACCATATTAGATAGCCATTAATTATAACATTCAAAAACTCCCTCAATTCCTTATAACCATCTATGCTTGATAACCTATGTATTTTGGTATAAATTGATTTCATCAACTTGTTTTACATAAAACTCTTGTACTTAAAATACATCGCTAGCCTCTTCAAGAGTTAAAAAATAAATGTTTTCACCTGATAATTTTTTATTTATGAGTTTTTTAATCTCAACATGACTTGCCACATGCAATATCTTAATTATGAGTTATAGACTTGTAACGTATTATTCCATTGATGTTCACATTAAAGCTCAACAATCATCATGACTAAATCATGACAATCCCAATTAATGATGGAAAAGGTAAAAATAACTTAATAAATCTATAAATCTTCTTTTTCCCAAAGTGTGGTTCAAGAACATCACTCACTTTTGACTTGACATGTTTTGTATACCAATATTTTGATACATAAGACACTATACCCAAAATGTAGTTAATACATAGAGAAACATTTTAATAAGACACATAGGAATACAATGATCTTAGTTCATCAAACATCGCTAATTTATAGTCTGTATATATATATATATATATATATATATATATATATATATATATATATATATATATATATATATATATATATATATATATATATATATATATATTCCCTACAATAAGGAATATGGTGACTTGGCTAACTAGATGCCAAATCATATTTGGCTACTGCAATATTCCAAAAAATAATCACTGCAATGTTCTAAAGGAACCATTACATTTATGTATAAAATGCCATAGTATAAGATAGTTAAATTTTTTGAGATGTGGTTTCATTACAGCTCTAAATTTGGATTAAATCAGAAGTCATTAGTTATGAAAGTTGATATATTATATTATGTTATTTAAAAAGGAGTATATTAAATAGTGTTTTTTGTTGTACAAGATGACCTCTCTTATCCAAGTCATTGCATATAATATAAATCATTGCACTCTAAATTGAGTTGTTGCATTCATTTTATACTAAACTTTCTGTCTGTTGACTATCGTAACTCAAAACCATACAGATTATAAGTCACTATGTTTATTTGCAACATTGTAACAATAAATTGTCAAACCTACAGTCAATTTATTGCACCATAAATATAATATATGTCGCTATAATAATGAATTAATTCACTTCTATAAAAAATAATTCAATGATTTTATATAGTAAATCGCTGTATATTTTGACCAAGCCCAAAGTCAAGTAATTGCATTCTTAGAGAGCGACTTAATTGATACATACTAAGTTCTTAATCAAAATGTTATAACCTATAATCTCTAAGAATGTTGTTCACCAGTTAATGTTATCAGTATTTTTTTATCAGCATATAATCTCTATTATGTTATCAATGTCTAATATGTAAATAAACTCAACAAACGAGTGAGTTCAATGCTTTAGAAGATCTCCACATTTGAAATGTTATCAGCTCAGTGCTTTATAAAGCCCGATGATTTAATTAAACTCAGTGCACAAATAGGATTGAACGCTTCATTGAAATTGTTGTTATAATATAGTGAATGCTAAATAAGGTCACTATAATATAATTCTAATTTTGCTACATAAATATACTCTATTTTCCTATATACAGATACTTTATATAGGTGTGTAGCACCTTATATTCTCTACATATTAATTAAATAGATTTCACTTAGTGGCTACAATATTGATGGTTGATGTTAGAATGTATTGAGTTGTTACATGTATATTTTATTCATTCACTGATTTCCACTATTTTCTTATCAGCTTGCTATTGTCATTCATTGAATGCTAGTCAATATAGTTTTATACAATCCAAAATACAAATATAGTTGTATGCAAATCAACATATGTATATTATTTTATGCAAATGTAAATTCTCATTTAACCAGATCACCATACATCGCAGAGATTAAAATACAAATAATCACCCGAATTCTTAAGGCATCACTTGGTTACCGTTGTCTTATTTCCAATAAGCAATATTCGTGGCTTTCTCCAAAAATTGATTTTATATGACCTTTCTTTCCATTTCCATGATACTCTCTCTCTTTCTACCTTCTTCTTTATTGTTATGTGCCTCCCCCTTCTTTATATTTCTCTTATTATGAGGAAAGCATAGCTTTAGTTTTTTTTAAAGATTTCTCCTTTTCTCTCTCTTTTTTTTTAAAATTTTTTTCCTTGTTTTTGTTTTTATTTCTTACTTTAATCATTTCCTTTCCTTTTTAATCTATTGTCTCTTTTTTTTTATAATTACTAATTTTTCATTTATTTCAACAATAAAATAGAGAAAGTCTATAATTCAATAATTTAATTAATATCGCTTATTGTCACAAATCTTTATGACAATTTTGACAACCATAAATATGGATTTCTAAATTTAATCATATTATAAAGGTTTCTACGAATATTAATGACAAAACATACTAATTATGCAAAAAAAAATCATTACACTATTCAACTTTAACTGGGAAACCATATAAATCAACTTTTCAAAGCAAGTAGAAATAAACACCATGTGCAAACTATTTTTAATGTATTCTACCCTGTGCTAACTACTGTGGTGTGTGCAAGGTACTAGTTGATTTCTCTGTCATCCTCTGATATCTATATCTTTGTCACCCTCTCCAATGATACTCTCCCTCTATCATACTTTGAGGGCTAAGTTCTCTTGTGTCAACCTCACAACAAAATATGGAGTTAGACCATAACAGTCATGATACATATTCATCATAAAATATAACTAAAATGATATATCAACATGATCATAAAGTAAACATTTATTTACAACTAACTCAGAGTAGGGTGATATTTTAACCTAAGTAATATCTTATTGCCCCATATCAGCATATATCTCACAACTTAGTTAAAAATATCCAAATCTAAATTTATCAGTTATAGATATCTATGGATAATCTAATAAGATTGACTAACGATGAATCAGGATGTAACATCCTTCCCCTAGTCATCATCCCCAATGACTCTTATTCAAAGACAAGTTTTGAATTAAAAGGATTATTTAGCAAAGTAATAACATGGTATACAATATCAAATTAAGCAAATAAATGAGATATTACCTGTAGAACTCACCTTAGTTATTTCAAGTTGCATTATTCTCATCATATTGGTCCCACAAGACCCTGCTCAATGACATTTTTTTTATGCAAACAAGGTTTGCAAGTATTGCTTACTCTGATTAATTTTGTCATGACCACCTTGAGGTTCAAAACCATCAAACAAGCCTATATATGATAGTACTGACCACTTATGTTTCTTTGAAGGGTCCCACATATCTCAATGAAAGTTTCACTACCTTACAAAAGTTTGTGAGATCATAATAAAAGCCAAAATAAATGACCAAGGAGAGTTCCACAAAACCTTCTAGTCTCTTTGCATATCTCTCTAATCCTAGAGAGTATTTTTCTTATTCTGAAGAAAAATAATTAGGGATCCTGGCAAGAATGATGTGTATAAGTTAATACTACCGCTACCTCACATAGCTCCTGATATGTATAACGTGTCAATACTGTCACTACTCCATGGAGTTCTTAACAAGTATGATGATGAATAAGAACTAAAAATACTACATTTTTAATGTATATAAAATTATGGAATAAACGTTCCATTGTATACATGTGTATGGCCATACAATTGAATTTAACAAATTCATCTGTCAAATCCTAAATTTGACAAGTCCGTCTGTCAGATTGAAACTCAATAACTACTGAGTCAATGTGGGTTTAAGAAGGATCCACTCCTATTGCTTAGTACTCACGTTCTTACTTCACCACTCTTCCCTTAGGTATCCAACACCTAATGATCTCCAAAACTATACAAGGTTCAATGAACCACAAGTCCATACTAATAGATCATAATAAACAATGATATATGCCAAATAATTCTATATGTATCAACATCCATACAAGAAAAATCATACAATCAGTCCATAATTGTATTAAGTTTTCATTAGCCAAACATAACTAGTTTCATATTTCTCAGCTTAACCTAAAGTGTTACATTCATGGTTAAGAGGAATTAATGTTAAAATTAACATAACATTTGAGGCCAAGGATCACACCATTCTTTCATCCTAGAAAAGGAACAAGTGAGGCAATATCTTCCAGCTTACTCGGTTAAAATGCAATAATTTAAAAAATTATCTCAACCCCTCGATTGATAAGATGTTTCACACATCCTATACCTTACTCTCTTCTGGCAAAAGGTACAAAAATAACTCTTCAAAACAACATGCTTTAAATCAAAAAGATAATAAAATCAATCTAATCAAAGGTGAATAATAATAGAGTAATTATAATCGACTTATAGTTCTTAATCTAGAATTTAATATATAATTCTAAGTTTGCCACTCCATTTGGTCTAAGTACACAAGATTAGATAAAGTAGTGACTCTAAAGAGTCATAAGTGAAAAGTAGATAACTATCATCTCAAAAACTCCTACATACCCTCAAAAGATAAAAAGAAAATGCTACAATTCAATATTTCTAAATCACTACCTACTTACCAAATATTTAAGTATGAAATCACAATTTGTTTCCACAAGCGGGATAAATAAAATACTAACCACAAAGATGTATAAATCCATCATATCCTACAACTTTTATCTCAACCAAGAAGTAGAAGACACTCTCCCAAAAACTTCAAGAGAATTATGGTCAAACACCATTTCAAAAACAAGTTCCCATTTAAGGGTATACTAAATCAACATCATAGAAATATGCATCCTTTAAATGGCTTATAATGATGTCAAAAGAAAGTGAGGGAGTGTTAACTCACCTCTATGCTAACTATGATGGATGACACTTCTTCCTAACCCACATAACTTAAGGGTGCCAAACCCTAACAAGATCCTAACACAAGAATTCTCAACCAAAACCTTTACACCCAACTACAAAAAATTCTCCACCGTTCCATGTGGTACTAACTGAAAGTGGTCTTATAAGATTTTTCTTTTTTAGGATTAGTGAACATCAGACACAAAAACTATAGCACATAAATCTAGGTGAGAAGCATCTGGTGCTTATTAAACACTCACAACATAAAACACAAATGGTGAAGGTGACTTGATTACCAAGAAATATGTAATCATACTCAAGATGTTTCAATCTAAGTGATCAAACTATTATAGAAATGTCTTGTTCATTACTCATGAACTATATTATGTACTCACCTACCCAAACCTCATACACAACCATCACCAAAGGGATACTCGATAACCCATCCTCCAAACAACTCAAAAGGGTAAGAGTGATCCTAAGGGTACACACTCAATGTTCCATGTAACTTTTCATGAATGTCTCATGCTTACAAAAGTCACCAAGCTAAACAAGAGAAACTACCACATCTCAAAACTCCAATCATGGTGTAACATGGTTTTTCACTAAGGTACCACAAATCCAAAGGACCATTGCAATACTTCATGTCATTAAGTTCACACTAGTGAGCAGAAAGACACGAAAATGCTAATAGACTCATTAGGTCCTAGAGTTTGAGCCACAACTCTGATACCACATGTAATAACCTCGTTGGATTAGACATAGAGAAATGCGATTTTTTTTAAATTAAACATATATACCAAAAATAGATTATACCATGAAAATATATAAAGACCATAAGAAAAACTCAAGGTGTGATAATGACAAAAAGCATAATGCATCATCTATCATCAATATATAATATCATAAGATTACACATCATAATGCGAATAAAAAAGTAATTACTTTAACTCACCTACAACTGAAATAAGTCTACAGCCACCACTATCAAAGTATAGTAATAAGTAATTACAACTCTTCATGATAATGTTCAATGCTAAGTACAATATAATTTATAATGTACATATAGATACATGGCTCTCCCGGAGTATAGTTCCTAAACTCAAGTATCTGTGGCAATCTCAAGTGTCATTTCGATAAGTAGTATTGTTGTGAGGAGGGAAAGCATCATCAAGTGCTTTTCCACACCAACCATAGACCAATGATCCCCCACACTAATTTCATCAAAAAATTACCCTCCCTTCATGGATGAGTAGATAGTAACGGTGTGGGAATATATAGAGAGAGAAAAATATCTGTGTGTTGTATGATTTCTAAACTAAACATGTAATGTATCATAGAAAAATGTTCTATTTCAAGATATCGCATAAATCATACTCATGAAAGGATAATGTATCACTAAACATACTTTGCTCGAAAGTTTTACAAATAATAATGATGTATAGATCAATCAAATTTATACACACCACTTGATCAAACTACCTTCATCTGTTATTGTGATATTATTAAGCTAGTGAAGTCCATCTCTCTCCTTACTCTATATTAGCAATACAGATTGGTCAAATACAATTCAACCACAAGACTCAATTAATTTACATCTTACTAGCAAACACATCACATAACATGCAAAACATAGGAGTAACCAAATCATACATTTATTCCATCAAATGTATGAATGAATCTTACATTATTTTTTATCCCATACTAAAAATAATGATTACAATTTATACCATCGAGGTAAATACAAATTTAACTGTAGATATCAATACCATAATTTATTTTCAAACATGCTACATCCTATGATAACCCATATTATCATAGTCTAGTATTCTGAGACATAACTACCAATTTTCCACAATCAATCATAATAAAGTAGTCATAACTACACAGAAACACAAGTTCTTATCCACACAACTAGACATAACAAGTAAGTCACAATTTTTCCAAAACACATAATATTCTATCTTAGCATACGCTATAGTCTAAAAGATTGTATGCATATATATAAATAATTTTACCCACTGTTACAAAACACGTTATTCACATCGATAACCAACATACATATATTAAATCAACCAAATGTAGATGTAGGTCTGGACATAACAAGTACAATATGTACCATTGGGTAAAACATACATTTTCACTATAGTACTCTATGATATCCCATATTATCATAGTTTACAACTACCTAAAAACACATAACCAACTTACAATTTTAAGAATCAAACAATCACATACATAATGACAATCAAGCATGGGGTTATACCACTCAGGTATACCCTAAGTTTAAACTACTTGCCAATATTCATAGCAACATAACTATAAAAATGCATCATGATGCACCATTATATGTTAGTCATAACCAAACACTCTCATAATCTTGTACTACAAACAAGTGCTCAATATAAAACCAACAATCAATCATTTTTAGAGAACAAAGAATTCATATAACCGTTATAGCATTCAATTAAACTTCTCATTCCATTTTCAAGAAAATTATTTTAATATGGTCGTAGCTTTGGTCCCATGGACATCTGATCATTAGATAAAATCTTACTTCTAGCTACAAGCTTAGGCTTATGACTCACCACAACCATTTTCATTATGTACTTATGTTACACACTTTGATCCATGTGTGGATATATTTTCTATGTGTACACCCTTGTATATTTTAACTAAATTTACATTATGTATCACATATAGGTATTTACTAATATATAAACAGGGTTTGAAAAGTTCAACAGTCATTTGAAGTTCGATTGATGGCTTAATTAATATAACTTTCCTATTTAGAAATTTTATTGACGATCTATTATAGATATTAATATTCCCATAATACTAATGAACAAATTATCGTTGGCAACAGACATATTATACCCATATCAAATATCCCTTAATTATAACATTCAAAACTCCCTCAATTCCTTATAACCATCTATGCTTGATAACCTATGTATTTTGGTACAAATTGATTTTGTCGGCTTGTTTTACATAAAACTCTTGTACTTAAAATACATCGCTAGCTTCTTCAAGAGTTCAGATATAAATGTTTCCACCTAATAATTGAATAATTATGAGTTTTCTAATCTCAACATGACTTTCCACATGCAACATCCTAATTATGAGTTATAGACTTGTAACGTATTATTTCATTGATGTTCACAGTAAAGCTTGGAGTCATCACAACTAAATCAAGAAATTATATTATCATTAATTAGTGAACCAGACATTAAATGTAATCCTCTTTATTAGGATCACATTTTATTATCCCAAGTAATAATGGAAAAAGTAAAAATAACTTAATAAATCTATAAATCTTCTTTTTTTGAAGTGTGGTTCAAGAACATCGCTCACCTTTGACTTGATCTATTTTGTATGCTAACATTTTGATACATAAGATACTAAACCCAAAATGTAGATAATACACAGAGAAAAATTTAAAAATACACATAGGTCTACAATGATCTTAGTACAATAGACATCACTGATTTATAATTTGTAATATATATATATATATATATATATATATATATATATATATATATATATATATATATATATATATATATATATATATATATATATTGATTCCCTACATCAAGGAATATGGTGACTTGGTTAACTGAGCAACAAAATGCTAGACACCAAATCATATTTGGTTGTTGCAATATTCAGAAAAATAATCACTATAATGTTTTAAAGGAATCGTGAAATTTATGTATCAATCGCCATAGTATAAGATAGTTAAATTTGTTGAGATATGGTTTCATTGTAGCTCTAGATTTGGATTAAATCAAAAGTCATTAATTATGTAATTCGCTATATTATATTATGTTATTTAAAAAGGAGTATATTAAATAGTGTTTTTTTATTGTACAAGATGACCTCTCTTATCCAAGTCGTTGCACATAGTATAAATTACTACACTCTAAATTGGTTTGTTATATTTAGTTTACACTAAACCTTCTGCCCGTTGACTATCATAACTCAAAACCACACTGGTTATAAATCGCTATGTTTATTTGCATCACTATGAAAACAAATCACCAAATCTATAGTCAATTGTTGAATCATAAATATAATATAAGTCACTATAATAATGAATTAATTCACTTCTCTAAAAAATAATTCAATGATTTTATATAGTAAATTGTTGTATATTTTCTTTTAGCTTACCAAGCCCAAAGTCAAGTCATTGCATTCTTAAAGAGTGACTTAATCTATACATGCTAAGTTCTTAATCAAAATGTTATAACCTATAATCTCTAAGAATGTTGCAACTAAAAGGGGGTAAAATTTTATTGAAAGAACACGCAATCCAAGAAATTACATGCCCAAGTCCTGCTCAAGAAGTTGAGCCAGAGCATGGGTTAAACCACCCGGAATCATCTACTGATCCTGAATACACCAATTTGGCCCATTCTCTGAGGCCCATTTGGCTAATCCATCTGCAACCCCATTCCATTCACGAGGTATATGCTTAAAGGAGATAGACTCAAAGGACACACTCATTTGACGGATCTGTTTAATAACCGAGGCCAGCTGCCAATCAACACCATCAATGCTACCATTATTCACCAGGTTAATAATCACCTGCGAGTCAGACTCGCAAGTAACACTAAGAAAAGACTGTCTACAACAAAATTGGACCGCTTCCAGGATTTCCATCACCTCCATCAAATTATTGGTAAAATGGCCTTTGTAAATGGAGAATAAGAACCTAATCGCACCACTGCTATCTCTGCCCAGTCCGCCAATCCCCGCAGGCCCGAGATTGCCTCTTGATGAACCATCAACATTGACTTTAATATGCCCCTGCTCAGGCAACATCCAACGCCCTAGTCGACTAATCGGCCTTGCCTGTTGCTGCGTCCTAGGCATGGGACATGGAGGGCGAGGAAGGGAGTCGACACTAGCCGAAATAGGGGATAGGTGCTTGAGGATTTCGGTTGCAGCAAGATCTAACTCTGCCACTTTACCACAATTGACCAGGAGTGTTTCCTATAATGCATTGAGAATTTTCAACCACACCTTTCTGATATCTCCACAGGTCTCCCAAAAAATTATTCCATTTCGTTCAATCCAGATATTCCAGAGTATAAAAACTGAACCAATAATCCATGATGTCTGCAGTATAGGTGCCTTAGAGGGAGGTCGACCCAGACGCTACCAAAAGTTAGCCAAGGAAGAAACGTGCCAGCATGGGATTTCCCATGCTTCCCACCACATATGCCATAATCCCTTAGCAAAAGAGCAGTGAAAGAAAAGGTGCACTCCATTTTCCTCACTTCTACGACAGAGGAAACAGATAGAAGGACCATAATAACCTCTTTTACATAAATTATCCCAAGTCAGGCACTAGTTGTAGAAGAGCATCCAAATGAAAAAATTGCATTTTGGCCAAGAGGCAGCGTTCCAAATTAGCTTACCCCAGACAAAGTCCACTCCTCTGACCCAATTCTTAACAAGTTCATGATATCTGTAAGAGACTGTGTACTGACTGTTGGCTTCACTTCCCTAGGCCAGGATGTCATTCTCCATCAAGGCACTGCAAGCTCTACCGGCAAGTATCTGAGTTAGATCCTGTCTAATCTCCGTCGATCCTCCCTATGGCCAATCAGACTCATTCTTCCATTTGTACAGAATACAAGGCCCCACACTGTAAGCTTCTTTGTACTGCTCCACCTTAGTCCAACCAGCATTGATGAAGGCCTCCCTCAGAGGATGCAGCTGTGGATGGGAGGATCGAAGGGGAGGGGCTCCATTCCAAGAGTCATCCCAAAAAAGTGCTTCAGAACCTTTGTTATAGACCCAAAAGAGACTCGGTTGCACCAACTGTGCTCCAAGCTTGAGGGTGTTCCACACCATGGAACCTCTACCCTCCATAGTCATTCTCAAAATCTCAGCCGGGTTAGTTAACCCCAGGAAAGTACTTTGATGACAGAATACGAGCCCAAAGCTGGGATTGGCTGGTGCACCACCGCCAATACAATTTAGCCACAAGAGCCTGACTAGAAAGAATAGTTGATCTCAACCCAAGCCCCCCATCCTTTTTAGGCTGGCAAACAATGTTCCAACTAACCAGACTCCATTTTTAGTTCCTACGATTACCACTCCATAAGAATTGCCGAGCAAGCACATCAAATTCCTTTAAAAAATACATCGGAGCAACCTAGACCATGCTTCGATAAATGGGCAACGCCTAAATCATGGATTGCAAAAGAGTCACCCTTCCTGTTGTCGTGAGCCAACGATGGGTCCAATGGTTGACCCTCTGTCTCAGTCTATCTAGAACATTCTACCAAAAAAGTCTGGGCTGCCTGCCAACCACAATAGGAACCCCCAAATGGGTGACCGAGAGAGTCTGGATTTGAAATCTAAGGATAGCAGTAATCCTACTTTGGATAGCCTCAGGAGTATTAAAGAAAAAAATGGAGGATTTATGTTCATTGATTTTCTGACAAGAAGCTGCTAGATAGATATCCAAAGTACTTCAAAAAGCTTTCGCCTCCTTAATTCGGGCTTTACCAGCCAGGATAGTGTCATCCACAAATTGGAGGTGAGTCAGCGTAGTCAGCCCATTTCTCCACTGCCATCCCTGAATTACATTCTGTGAAGCCCGAAACTTAATGAAGCGACCCAACCCCTCAGCAAGAATAATGAACAAATAAGGGGAAATCGGATCACCTTGTCTGAGTCCTCTAGAGGCGCCAAACAGTCTGGACGGTGCCCCATTGATGAGGACTGAATAAGAGGGCGTAGTAACATAGCTAAACACCCATTTCACCCAGTCCTGCCCAAAGCCAAATGCCAGAAGAATATGCCTCAAAAATCTCTAATCAACCCTGTCGTAAGCTTTCGCCAGATCCAGCTTGATGAACATAGCCCTCTCTTGAGAATTGGACATAGATTGTATTGCTTCAGAAGCAATCACCACTCCATCCAGGATTTGCCTTCCAGCAACAAAGCCCCCTTGTTCTTCAGAAATGATCATGGGGAGCCAAACTTTCAGGCGTTCAGCAATGAGTTTAGTAATAATTTTGTAGACCATGTTACAAAGTGCTATGGGCCTGAACTGGTTCAACTGATTGACCTATTTGTCCTTCGGAATGAGCATCAAGAATGTAGCATTAAATGCTCTGAGCATTTCTTTGTTGAGGAGAGACTCTTGCACAACTTCCATTAAGTCGTGGCTGATAATGCTCCAAAACTCTTAAAAAAATTCAGCCAGAAACCCGTCTGGGCCTGGGGCTTTTCCTCTATGCATGCTAAAAACCACACGTTCAACTTCCTCCTTGTCGATCGGTCTCAATAAGGCATCATTCATTTCTGGCGTAATGAGAGATGGTATGCAAGCCAAGATCTCATTCTCCTCTAGATCAGCAGTAAGAGAAGCGCCAGATAGGAGCTCAAAATAAAATCTCACGGCCTCCTCAAAAATATCAGGAGATGAAGTAACTCAGGTACCATTCGGAGTCACAAGAGAAGGTATGAAATTTGTGTTACGCCTAGCCTGGACTGATTTGTGGAAGAATGCTGTGTTCTTGTCTCCCTCTTGTAGCCAGTCAATATAGGCCTTCTGCTTCCAAAAGATCTCTTCGCGGAGTTCCCATTTTGAAAGGTCATTCAGAGCAGAAAATTCAGCCTTATGCAGGTCCTCTGTCAACCTGAAATCAAGAATTTGTCTGGTGATAAGATTCAGCCTTTCTTGTGCCTTATTCTTCATAACATGGAGATTTCCAAAGTTGTTTCTATTCCAGTCCTGTAGCTTTTGCTTCACGAATTAGAGTTTTTTAGCAAAAGAATACATGGCCGTGCCATAAGCCGGTCCTCCCTGCCTCCACCAGTTGGTCATGAGGTCATGAAGAGAGGGATCCCAAAGCCACATAAGCTGAAATTTAAAAGGTGGTTTCTTGGGCCCAGAGATGTACCTGGTTTTCAGCTTGATAGGCCAGTGGTCCAACCCATGCCAATCCAAGATTTCAGAAGCCAAATAAAAGGCACTAGAAAGCTAAAAACAAGACACTAAGAATCTATCTAAACGCTCAGAAATAGCATCCTTACCTGATCTTCTGTTATTCCAGGTGAAGCACCCATTAATGGGCTTAACATCCGCCAGGCGCATCTTGTCAATATTCTGTCTAAATAGCTCCGTCGTAAGATCAAGGCGTGTTAGTCCTCCACTTTTTTCCTCCAGGCTAAGGATGGCATTAAAGTCCCCGTTCACTATCCAAGGCAAATAAGGAAAATAGCTTCGTACATACCGTAAATGGTCCCAAAGCTTGTGCTGCCCAGATAAATCTCCTGATGCATATACATTTGTGACGAGGATCAGCTCCCCACACTCAGGAGAGGAAGCGACCATAGTAAGCACTGAGAGACTCGACACCCATAGTTGTGGCATGACCTTCACCAGATCCCAGCAAATGGCTAGTCCTCTTGCACTTCCTACGACTCCCACACACTAGCATTGCACCCAGGCCCAGAACTTAGACAAACAACTGAACATAGCTTCAACAGGGAGCTTGGTCTCTTAAATGCAGATGATATCAGGAGAATTCTCTTTAAGCAACTTTCGCATAGATTTTTGTCTGGGGATACTATGCAATCCCCTTACATTCCATGACAGGACTATCATTGGGTGGATTGAGTGAAGTGTTCATCTAGGGTCTTGACCGCCCCTGATTCCACCAATAAGTCCCCTGTTCGTTGGATTTTCTCATGATCCTTCTTGCGCCCTTCTTTAGCTGGGGTGGTGAAAGAGGCTTTCTTGAGTGGCCTCTGCAAAATACCCAAAGCTGAAAAAGAACCTTTGTCTTTCCAGGGTGTATCCTTGTCCTTTACCAAATCAACCCAACTGGTTTCATTATTCTAGTGCTCTGAAAGGGCTGCCAATGCTCCTTCCACCGGCGTATCCTATGTCTACTTATTTTTTTGAATAATCATGTCCTGGGGTTCAGTGGGGAGGGAGCCCATCTCCACGCCCTCCAAGGGTACTGCCAGCTCCTCCAGGGGAATGCCATCCTCAATGGCCATGCAATCCAAGGTTTCAAAGCGATTAAACCCTCCCTCAAAGGGTCTATCTTGGTTCCTGCACTTTTGCCCCTACCTTTCACACGTCGTCTTACTAGGGTGAAGCCTTCATTATCAGGCCCATTGGCATCTGACTTACCACTAGGAGGATTATCCCCATTTGAATGAAGCTTCCCATTTGCTGCCTTATCCGAACCAAGCTTGGATGATCCCATTTTGTCCAATTGGCCTGAATCCTTGCCTCTACTAGACTCCATCCCTGTGAAGCGCCTAGCCTGGGGGCATTGGCGATGTAGATGACCATAAATATGACAAATTCTGCATCAAAATGGTATGGCCTCATAATCAATTTGTTGGACCCAGGATGAGCCTCCCTGTCGAATTTCCATGGTATCTAGTAGTGGGTTATTCAGATCCATTTCTACACAAATTCGGGCATAAGAAATGAGTTTTCTGTCCAGTGATTGGTGCGCTACAGCAATTGGTGCGCCCAACAAAGCAGGAATTTGACGGAGAATATCCTCTGTCCAAAACTCTAGGGGTAACCTCGGAAGTTGGAGAAATAGGGTCCACCTTCAAAAATTTGATTTCTATCCGAAATTGAGGAGAAATTTACCAAAAAGTAGCTATTTCCAGCCAACATAATGTCCATATCACCATCTACCTGCCAGGGACTACGTAACCAGGTTTCCAAGGCCCCCTGGGAGATTCAAATTCCCATAAACTTGCAGATCAGGGTATGAGCAGACAAATAATCCACATCTTCCTTAACAGAATCTACTGGTATCACCAAAACAGGTCTATCCTGAGACCGTGGAAAGCAACCATTGATTTTCAAAATCCTTGGGCGTTCATTTGCAACCAACGGCTCCTTCCCCCGCCGGATCTCCTCCTGCAGCAACCACGCGCTGCCAGAACCCTCGCCCGGGCCGTCCCCTTCCTTGCCTCCACTCGCTGCCATCCATTATGCATAATATCTAAGAATGTTATTCACCACTTAATGTTATCAATATTTATTATTAGCATATAATCTCTATTATGTTATCAACGTATAATATCTAAGTAAAATCAACAAACAAGTGAGTTCAGTGCTTTATAAGATCTCCACATTTTAAATGTTATCAGCTCAACACTTTATAAAGCCCAGTGATTTAATTAAACTCAGCACATAAATAGGATTAAACACTTTGTTGAAATCATTGTTATAGTATAGTGAATGCTAAATAAGGTTGTTATCATATAGTTATAATTTTGCTACATAAATATATATTGTTTTGCTATATACAGATGCTTTATATAGGTGTGTATCTCCTTATATTCTCTACATATTAATTAAATAGATTTCACTTAATGGCTGTAGTATTGATGGTTGATGCTAGAATGTATTGAGTCGCTACATGTATATTTTATTCATTGACTGATTTTCACTATTTTCCTACTAGCTTGCTATTGTTATTCAGTGAATGCTAGTCAATATATAGTTTTATACAGTCCAAAATACAAATATAGTTATATGCAAATCAGCATATGCATATTGTTTTATATAAATTTAAATTATCATTTAACCAAATCACCATACATCACATAGATTAAAATATAGAAAATCACACGAAATCTTTAGGCATCATCTGCTTGGTTACCATTTTCTTATTTCCAACAAGCAATATTCGTGGCTTTCTCCAAAAATTGATTATGTTCGACCTTTCCTTCCATTTCCATGCTACTCTCTATTTCTACCTTCTTCCTTATTGTTATGTGCCTCCCCCTTACTTCTTTATATTTCTCCTATTATGAGCAAAGCGTAGCTTTAGTTTTTTTTTAAAGATTTCTCCTTTTCTCTCTCTTTTAAAAAAAAAATATTTTCCTTGTTTTTGTTTTTATTATTATTATTATTATTATTTTAAATTTAATCCTTTCCTTTTTGTTTTATTGTCTTTTTCTATTTTTTGATAATTACCAATTTTTCATTTATTTCAACAATTAAATAGAGAAAGTCTATAATTCAATAATTTAATTAATATCACTTATTGTCACAAATCTTTATGACAATTTTGACAACTATAAATCTAGATTTTTAAATTTAATCATACAAAAAAAGTTTCTATGAAAATTATTCACAAAACATACTAATTACGTAAAAATAATTCATTACGCTATTCAATCTTAACTAAAAAACCATAAAAAGTAACTTTCCAAAGCAAGTAGAAGAAAACACCATGTGCAAATTATTTTTAATGCATTCTACCATATGCTGACTACTATGGTGTGTGTAGGGTACCAGTTGGTTTCTCTATCATTTTATGACATCTCGATTTACGTCACCCTCTTTGATGATACTCTCCCTCCATCACACTTTGAGGGCTAAGTTTTCATGTGTTAACCTCATACTATGATAGGTAGTTAGACCATAACAATCATGATATATATTCATCATAAAATATAGATAAAATGATAAATCAACATAATCAAAAAGTAAATATTTACTTGTAACTAACTCATAACAGGGTGATCATGTAACCTAAGCAATATCATGTTGCCCCGTATCAACATATATCTCACAACTTAGTTAAAGATATCCAAATCTAAATTTATCGACTATAGATATCCATGGATAATCTAACAAGTTTACCTGACGAGGAATTAGGATGTAACATATGAGAAATCAAACAAGGAATATCTTTTGTCAGCTCACATTAATGATCAAATAGTTGATGATGAGATCAAGCCTAAAGTACCAATCAAGTTCAGAAGGATATTGAAGAATATGCAGTCTTGTGAAAAGATGGAGATTTAGGAATCTCTTGAGTTCATATTGTTTTAGTACTCTATGAAAAGGGGTGGCTCCATTAAACTTTATGGAGACATTCTTCTATCAGCAAAAGCATGAAGATGCAGTTAAAAAAAATCTTATTGAGAAGATTTTAGGTTATTTATGTTGCAAGCAAGGAGCTAAAGATGAATATTATCCATTCCTGTGTTGGTAGCTCCAAGATTTGAAGTATAAAAGGCAACATGATGAGATATCTAAGGTCATTGTTAGGTATCTAAAGTCAAAATATGTAGACAAATAGTATATATGAGGTATGCTTTTGATATCTATTTATTTTGAGTAGTTGAGTTTGATTTATGAAGACAAAAGGGGAGTTCCTAATTCTATAGTTGATGTCAAGAGTGTGGTAGCCTAGTGTGTGATTAAGAGTTTGATCTTGTTTAGTCATATCAAGGAAGGTAAGTGATTTGAGTTTCTAGTTATTTGAAAGATGATATGCTTAGTCTAAGAGGGAGCTTGGTAGCTCTGAGTTTTTTTGTCAAAAAAGTGACTACTTTTTGATATACATGGTGTTAAGGAGAGATTGTGTCTGAGATGCTTCATAGACTCTGTTTGTTGAGCTTTTAATGGATCAGCTAGGAGACTGACCTGCTTGAGAGAATTTTTTGAGAATGGTTATCATAAGTGCTAGTCTTATTTTCTAAATACTCTGTTCCATCTAGTGTTTTAGAAAGATAGTATTAACTCAAAGGGAAAGAGTATAATTTTAGTAGTTACAGATGACCCTTGATATATACTATGGTGGATGCTTGGTTTGAGGGGGAGCTATCTAGGTTGTTGATTGAGTTTGATCTTTGTCTTATAATCTAAGTTTATTTTGAAAGAGATGTAAGTTATGGAAGACCTTTATAATTAATGTCAAAGGGGGAGAAAGATTAGAAAAGGTGACAAAAGGAGAAAGATAAAAACAAGAGAGAAAGATAAGGCAAGTTTAGAAAGGGTGAGAAAAGATAAGAATCAAGTCTTAGATATGTTTTCATCAATAGTGGTTGACACACTTTTCTGAGTGTGTTTACCATCAATGACAAAGAGGGAGATTATTGAACATTGACATTGATTAAGGAGGAGATTGTTGAGCATTGTCATTGACTATTGAGGTGTTAGAATAAATGTTGTCATTGATGTCAATTTGGTATCATTGAGTCAATATAATGTCATTAATGTTAAAGGTTCTTCTGAATATGCATGATCAAATAAGTTTTGAGGTATGTGTATGATGAGTTCTTATGCCAACATAGTGAGTGTTGTTGTTGTATGAAAAGCAGTGATGAGAAAATTTTGTCTAAAGAATGTTCTGATATCAACTTGAGTGAAATATCATTGAGATCAACATAAGTAAGTGCAAATTAATATGTCAAGTGTCAAACATCTTATAATGCTTTGTCTATATCTTATGAGATGATATGTGCAAGTAGCATGATGAAATGAGTGAGCTCTGAAGAAGAAACTATATGCTCTAAAGATCTATGTAAGTAGTTTCAAAGATGCTCTGAATGAGCTATGAATATATGAGTATGACAAAGAATACTTGATAGTGTTTGAGCATGAAAGAGGTCATTTAAGTTTGTACATGAGGTGTTGATGACCTTACAAATGATTATAAGGTCAGCTTTGAAGATCTGTGTATCGAACGTTGGAGATGCTACAAAGATCTTAGTCAAGCTCTGAAGATCTGTAAGAAGCTTTGAAGATGCTCTATTGAAGATCTAAAGAAGAATGAGTGTATGAAGTTTCCTGAGCATACACAAGAGGAATTGTAACATAGAAGAGTTTCAAGGTGAAGTCTATAGGGTGGTTAGAAGGTCAGATTCAAGGCCTAATGAAACTTGTAGGTCAAGGCTTAGAAAGCAAAAGAGAGATGGCAGCCAGAAGGGTATCATGATCAGTTTCCATGACATGGATGAGAAACTAATCATTGATAGAGGTGAGTCAATTTGTATTAAGTATGTGCATGAAGTTTTAGGTCAGAGTTTGAAGGTTAAGGCTTGAAAAAGTGTTTCAAGGTTTCTCGAAGTGTATAGAATGAAGAGTTGTCTACCTACTAAGGTTTTTTGAGTGTTCATTGGAATGTACAACATCTTCATGAGAATATAAGTTGTTCATGGTAGATGAGGAAGGGTTCTACCTCAAAATTTCAAGCATTGGTTTCTGGAAAAAGGAGCTAAGTTTTATGAATGATCGTTAAGACCGGAAGATGGTTTAAACCCTCATAGAACCCTAACAATGACCCAATATTGAAGATCTCATTCTAAATAGCTTAGAATGATTTGGTATGGTCATATAAGTTATTGGAGGTTGAATTTAACTCTCCCAGGCATTTCCATGTAAGATTGGTCTCTTACGTGGGTGAGCAAACCCTACAAAAAAGTGCTTATCTTTCAGATATTTTTTGTAGCAGAAAGAGTTAATTGAGTTAAAGTTGATAAGTGGATGAAGATCAAAGTATGTCTTATATTTATTGTCCATGAAGGATTCTAGATAGGTTCTAGAACTCATGCGTGCAAATTTGGTGATCCAAGTTGTCGAGTCGCCAATAGATCAAGTGGTGTAGATAGTAAGAAAGTTAGACAAAAGTAAAAAGATGATTCCTAATGTGTCTTCATGTAAGAGTGATGAATTGAAGTGCATGACGATGTTTTTTTGGACTTGAATAATCTATCCATGCTTTGTATAATCTTAGAAGTCAATACAATTGTTTAGAACATTGAAGATAAAATGGCTTATCTAACTGAGTGGAGTATATGAGAGAAAATATCAACATATTAGTCTGCAAGACCAATAGTTTCCATCATTACTTATGATCTATTTGATTGAGGTTGATCTGAGGATGATATAAGATTTTATTCATACATTTAAATCCCTTGAATATATTCAATCAGATGGCAGAAGTTTATGTTTCCTTGACTGTGTTTTGAAGTCAGTTGATAGTTCTGAGTGAACATCTTGTCAAGAAGAGGTTGAGCCTGTTTACCCTAAGTTGAAGCACCAAATTAAGTTTATGATGACCTTGAGTTCACAAGGTTTTTTAATATGTGATTTTTTTCTATGATTTTTTATAAAAATTGAGTATATGCCTCAGTTGTTCAAGACAGAGTTTTTGTATATACATAGGCCTTTTATAAGTAGTGTTTTGAGAAAGGGTTCAAGTGGTGGTTGGACCTAAAAGGTGTTATGGATCTAAATTGAAGTTTTTTAAGGTCTATTTGAGTGGAATATGATGTGTTCCTACCATGTGAGGTGTTTGGATATGCTTCAATAAATATTAAAGGGTAATGTGTTGTTAAGAAGACCTATTAGGTCTCCTTAAAGCCTAAAAAAGGAGTAAGGGTAAATTGATGTATTGCCAACTTACTGTATTAATTTATTCATGATTAAGGCATATTACTTTTAATATGCTAATATCTATTCATGAACAACCTAAGAGATAAAAATGTATCGCTGACTAAGAAGAATGTGATCAAGTGACTTGTATAAAAGCAAGGCAGTTTAGGTTTATTTGGGTATGTTTAGGGAGTGAGAGTAAAAGAGGATAAGAGAATGATATAGATCATTGGTGGGCATAAGGAGGTCATTTGTATCATAATATAAGCATCATTAGTATTTAATAGAGGTTCTACATATAAGGATCAAGATTAGAAGACCTAATAAAGCCATAAAAAGGGTTAGTTGAGCGAAGAGGGCTAGAAGCCAGTTTTGAGAGGGATAAAAGTGAGCGAAGGGATAAAAGATAAAATCATCATATTTTGTATTAGAAATAAGGTTTTTTGAAGGTTATCAAACAATCAGGTGGCTGAGTTGGTGTTGATTCATCTAGGGGGTGGTGCCTCCTTGCAAGTGGGTGCTTACTAAAGCCTAATTGAGTTGGCGTTGAGCTAGTTGGCATTGGTGCTCCATGTGAAGTGGGTGATTCACTAAAGATTGATATTTATCTTATAGGATTATAGTCCATTTGATTCATCAGTGAGTTTTATTCCCCTTGAGGGTTTCCCACGTATATGTTGTGTTCATGTGTTTCATGCTTTTATGATTTGGTGATTATGCTTGCTAAGTTGAACATGCTTGTTAGAATGGTTCATATATGATTAAGTGGAATTGATTTAAAAGTTTTGAATAATGATTCACCCCCTTGTCTCAGTCACATTATTTCCAATAGAGGATGAATTAAGGTATAGGAGATTATTCTTTTGGAGGTTATTGTTTATACATGGTCTTTGGAGTATTAAGGAGAGAAACTACTTAGCAATGTACATCTTATTTTGAGGCCCCAACTAAGGATACATAAGTCTTCTTGTTTACATCTTAATCTTCACCTATAACATATCTCACAAAGCACCACCTGATGCACTAGCAACTCAACTTAAGGTAAGTATCCCCATCCCTAAAATCTATTTTATTTACTTTAGTAAATATATATTCATATGCTATAGTAGTATTTTGTTGTCTTCCATGCTTATATTAGTATATGTTTGTTAGAGTGTGTTATATTTGCATTTTATTATAGCCTTAGTTAGATTCCTCTTAGTTACAATCACTAGTTTAGATGCCCCTTGGTCATCACCTTGTGGAAATTATCTCTCTTTAGTCTACCCATTTAACATCTTGGATCTGGGTGAGTTTTGTTTGTCATATACTTGCATAGACTTCCTAATTATATCCTTCATATCACTTTTATAAATGGCCCTTGCTTATAGCCTAGTCTCACTTTGCAGTGCAACATTTTATATGTATGTAGGATCTAGGATGGTCTTTTACCTTTTCCTATATTATTGGATATTTGAAGTGATGATTGTACACCTAGGGGAAATCAATAAAGGTGTGTAAATTTATAGATTCATGTTTGTGGGCTTGGAAATGCAATAAGGAATGCAAGACTTTATGTGGTGCTCAACATCGTTGTTTATGTGTGGCCAATAGAAGTATGGCTTCAATTCTACTAATATCTTGGTAACACTGAGTTATACTATTGACTTGACATATTGTGCCTACTATATGAGTCTTTGGTGAGATATGCCATCAAGAACACAAAAATATCAAAGCTTGTCGAACATGTAGAACTATCAAACTTCTTCACCTAGTGTAAGGGAGATATAAGTGTATGCATAGTAATTATATGGTGAGTAGAGAGATACCTAGTTAGTAAATTTATGACAACGCATGTCCATCAACATGATGAGCACGTAAACTAGAAGTTAACTAAGGAAATATACTACCTTGTTCTCCTTACCTCTATTGTGCTAGATCCCCAGATGAAATGGTTGTAGGTAAGTCATCCAATTCACATGGCGTTCATTCTCGACCTTACTCTATGTCTATAATAACTGAAGTGGCTTATGATCAAAATGAATGGTACTCTCATTTCTTAAGATGTAGTGCTAAAATTTCTTTACTACTTGCACAATAGTGTTCAATTATTTCTCATAGGTGGAGTATTGATGGCTCATGACGCTATTTTTTTTAAATGATACATGACTGAATGTCCATGTTGTGTGAGCACTACACTAATTACATAGTTAGGTGCATTAGTGTGAATATCAATGGATTGAAAAAATTGAGCATTCCTAAAATAGATATTACATAAAGGTGTTGATTAAGCGCCTAAAAATATGAATTTGTGTAGGTTTCCATTTAAATGCTACTTTGGCATGCGTTATTTTATTGAGAGAAAATGTTTTGTGAAAAACCAAGAATAAGCATGGGGTATAAGTTAGTTGAGTCTGACAAAAGTCATAAATTCAATGAAATTGCATGGAATTGTCCAATCTTGGATCACCTTGATCTTCTCTTGATTTTCATAAATGCCTTTATGGTCAACTATGTATCCCAAGCATTGAAATAGTGTGATTCCAAATGCACACTTTGGTAAGTTAGATTACAACTTATTTTTGTGTAGAATGTCTAATACATGTGATATGTACTCTATATACTCCTCTTATGTCTTGCTAAAGATGAGGATGCCATCCAATTATTAAATTATGTAGGAGTTGAAGAAGGGCCTAAGTAGATTGTTCATCAAACACATGAATGTTTTTGATGCATTGGTGAAGCCAAAAGGCATAACCGACCATTTGTAAAATCCTTCTGTAGTCTTGAATTTTTTTTTTCCAAACATTCTTAGGTGGACCAATGCCTAATGATAACATGACTTTGGGTCAATCTTGGTGAAGTATTATGTAGATTATAGCTTGTCCAGGAGTTTGTTAATACACAAAATTGGGTACCAATTCCTCACTGTTATCTTGTTCAAATCATGAAAGTCGATGCAAATATGCCACATGATATATTTATTTGATGCAAGGAATATCACACTTTCACAAGTGGAATAACTTAGAATAATCTTTCCTTAGTCAATAAGCTCTTAAATTTGGCATTGAACTTCACCTTTATCCTAAATGGACCTATGGTATAGTAGACAGTTTGCAAGAGGGGATTCAAAGACCAAATCGATGTGATTATTTACTATGCAATATGTCTGTAGACCCTTTTATTAGTCAAAGATGTTACGTTATTCTTGTAGTAACTTATCTAGCTATTATTATTTTGGTGGTGTGTGCTTAGCTTAGCGCATAAACAATACATGTTTTTTGTCTTTCACAAGTGCTTATGGATCGACCATGAGTAGAGTAAACTTATACATGTGTGATGAAAATGTTGCTTTGTAGAGACCAAAGTGTTTTGTGTTGTTGGAGCTGACTCTAAAAGGTTGAATAAGAGATCTTTGGCATGAATAGTCCATCAGTGTAGCTTGGCTTGATATGTAGCTTTGTTGTCATAAAAAAATAACCTTTTGATCAAACTATCATAGACCTCAAGTGGTGTGATGTCAAAAGTAATGTTGTCCTTTATGGGCTTGAATTTTTACTAGAAAGTGCATTGTCATCGACCGTGTATATCTTTTCCCTTGTTGTAACTAACCCAAAAAGTATGGTTTTGGATGTGTAAAAATGTTAAGGCCAAGGCATTGGGTTGTACTTTATGCAATAATGTTATTTTGGCCTCCACTATTAATGATGACATGTAGAGGTTTATCCTTCACCCATAAATTCATGTGGAAGACATGCCCCCATTGTTCAGAGATGTTGATGGCAGTAGTATTGGTACTCAGACAAGAGGCACCTAAATCAATTTCTACCAATGGCACAAGACCTAATGTAAATTATGTAAGGAAGGATTGTTGCATGTGGCATTCATGATTAATTTGTGAGCTTCTATGGTGTCGATGACACCATTTTCCACCTTAACTATTATTTTGAGGCCTTCTTAGGTTTCTCACCCTTGAATGTCATGTTTTTATTATGTGCAATAGAGGTAGATGATGAGTTATGTGTGAAAGTGTTATTGTGTATAGTGCATGATGAAGAAGATAAATTTTATCAAGCATCTTTGCCTTGGCTTTGATATACATTGCATTATTATTGCCCCAATTTGTCAAAAATCATGAATTCTATCTTTACGCGAGTGTAAGGTAGGAGTCCATTGATGTGTTTCAAATATTTATGTTACTCTATCAAATCCTCACACAACTGCATAGTGTAATCATGGAGCTCATTGATGTAGTATTTCACCAACTACTCTCTATATTGGCACAACTACTAGAAGTTGATGTATTCATCCTCAAAGTGATTTAAGGGATAATATTCATCCTTTAACACATTAATCAAAAGCCATCTAAGACTCAATTGGTATGTAGCCTTATGTATATCACACTAAAGTTTCTTGCTAGTGAACCACCATAACATACATCTTCAACACAAAAAAGGTGATAATCTTAACATTAGTGAATCAATTGATTGAAAATTATGCCTCAAGTTTTTGAATCCAACCATCTAATGTTGCACTGTTGATTTTTCCTTCAAACACTAAGATGTCAAGATTGACCTACACTTTGAAGGGGTTTTACTGATGAAAAAATAGATGTGTGTAACACATGACGGATTTTCTTATGGATAAATTTGCATCATTATTTCAATGAACCAATAAAAATTTGGTGCATTATTCCTCAAGGGTGTCTCAAATGAGTTTATATACCTTTGAGGATGCCTCGATGTTTCTCTAAGCATTAGCCATATTACTCTTGTTATGACATTCTTATAGATGATGTGACATAAAATTAATGGGTAATATTTCTCTCTCATGTTTCACTCATGTGTTTACGTGAATATTATCTCTCTTTCTCTCATAGCAATGCTTTGTGCCATAGGGCCCGTGACTTGATACCATGGAAAATGTTGCACTTTGCTGAAAGTTACAAGTTGTAAGAGTGAACGGAAGGTAAATTAAGAAAGTAAAATATCAAACACGAAATAATATGCAAAAGTTTGATATGTAGAAATGTAAATTATATTAAATATGCAAAATTTGATAGTAAATATGTGTATAAGATATAGTATGAGTAGGATAACTAGTTCCTATTATCAGAAGGGATATAGATCCTTATTGATTTATCTATACTGAATGAAAGAAGTAGAGTTAAAAATGTGTTTGAATGTTAGATACATAAAGAATGATAAAAAACTCCTTTGTGGTATGTGTTTGTGTTATTTTGTTTTTGTACCCTTGTAGGACATGTGGTTACAACACACACCCACAATCATTACAAGAAGTGGTTACAACTGATGATAGTTACATAAGGGTTTTTGTTCATCTACTAGATGAGTGATGGTTGGACTTCTTGTAGGTGCATGGTAGAATTTTCAGCTATGTGGTTCCACTAATAGATTCCATAATGTGGTGTAGACCTAGAGAAGGTCAGTTGGCATGTGGCATGGAACATCTACTACTTAATGATTATGGTTGAATAAATATGTTATGTGTATGGTATATTTTTATTTGAATATATGCATTAGTGATTAATATTTATGCATGTCTAGTTGCATTATGTTTTATACATTTTGGTGCATGATTCCCTATGAATGAAAGGATCCTCTGGCTTCTCCAATTTTTCGTCAACTAGTTTAGGTGAAAAATTATCTTGTTCATCATTATTCAGACTCATATTTATCCATTCCTCTTCCTCATGTCAAAGTAAACCTCTTTGTAGGAACAAATCAATAGTAAAATACTTTCATATGACATTTATTCTTTTATTCCCTAGTTTAGAAATACTTTACATTTAATTTAAGTAACTTATAATCAACTTGAGGACCATGGATGTAAAGAACATTGTCTAAATATACATTGATATTATTCTTGTAACACTAAGTGATTGTTATTTAGATTATGATTTATATTATTGTAAACCTTGATCTAACTATTAGTGGATGAATGGATGAATGTGATGAGTTTGTTTATTTTAAGTTCATATTTTGTTGAGATGCCATGGCTGGTATTAAAGCATTGTTCAATACTTAGACTTGGGTTGTGGAATATGTCATTTCGTATGATAAAGTTATTGAGACATGTATCCACAAATTTCTAAGGATGAGGATAAGAAGATGTCTAAGGTACCACCTTTACCACCAAAGCTTAAGGCTTATGTTAAGGTAAATGTTCTTTAACCCTAAAAACCCCTTCAACTTGATGAGCTTAGTAATGCCTTGCCCCATATTGAACGCAAATTACTTAAGAAGAGATTGTATGAACGTGTTAGAATTAACCTAAACCTATCCTATCTTAATAGACTTAGACTTGCATGGATGTAAATCAAATAGAGCTTATGATACTTAGTTAGTCTAGGTAATGACCAATGAAATCTGAAGATCTACTAGAGGGTTTCCTATGTCGAGAGGAAAGAGTTCTAAATCCTAAACCTATGACATAAAGATATAGCTCTCATCAGACCTCTAGGAAAGTAAATGATTATTAGTAAGTAATATAAGTATGGAAATAAAGTAAACTAAGCTAAAGCATAAAATGGTTTAGAATGGTTGTTACATTTTGATTCCTTGCTAAACAAATTTACTTTATTATCCATGGATTTTCTATAGTTGTTAACTTAATTTGTATATTATTTGATTAAGCTATAAGTCATATGTTGTTATGGGATGGCTATATGTTGCTTTGATTTTATGATGACATTACTATGACTTAGTTTTGGTGTATATTATTTACATTGTGATTATGTTGATTTGTTATTTTAACATTATTTTGTGATATATATGCCACAATGTATGGAATAAACTACCTTCTTTTCATGGGTTGGATGCAGGAGAGATTCATCCCTCAGAGCATGACAGAGGGAAAGCATCACCAGAGAGGTTGGTGTAGATGGAGGTGTTAGGGGATGACAGTGGAATGACTAAAACCCTACACACACCATATCAAATAGCACTCATTATATGCATAGATTGAATTAATAGCATTAGTACATTATTTATGTTATCTACATTTTGAAAATTGCATATGTGTGTGTTAGTTTAATTTAATACTTGTATGTAGAATAAATCATATGTGATTGCATTGTGGATGTTATGTGTAGGGTTAAATGAATAGTGTTATTGTTTGGAGACTACTCTCAAAATACCTAGAGACTACTATTATTCTAATTAAATAATACTATATAGATAAGTGGAATTACATATTTAAAGCATGATATATAGTAACACTCTATATTTACATAAAAATAAATCACACTATGCAAACTTAGGATGTCACAATTAACATCAAAGCGATATATCCAACATCATTTATACATTGGAGCGATGTGTGTGTGTGTGTAATGCATTACATACACACACACACACACACACACACACACACACACACACACACACACACACAATGATTAATCCTAACATTATATAGAGCGATTTATAGTCAGTATCAGAGCGATATGTCCTAACATGAGGATAATCTAACACCTAATCTAAATCGCTGATAATACATATCCTGAATCTAGAAAATATGAATTCTCCAGCTCCTTATAAGCATATAAAAACATTGTTATAATTATTCACTCTGCTTATAATTATCGTTAAACATGGATTATGCTATAGCGAATAGTTGATGTCATATCAAATATTTGAATATAGCATGATTAGATATAGATTATATAGTGAATAGTTGAATAATTTTGAAAAGCTAACGACATTACTCCTAGTTATTTTTCTAGAGTTAGAACATGTGGTAACCTTCTAGAGTTATAACTAATGTATTTAATATTTGGAGAACATCAATACAGTCATAACGAAGCTAGAGTTATTGATGTTCATACATATGAAATGCCTATGTTCAAATTAAATTTATTGATGTTATAAAAAATATTGTATGCTATAGCGAATCGTTCGATAAATTATCCCTATATTCTATCAAATCTATGATAGATAACAGTATTAGCAGCTTATTTATCATATATGAACATAATCATTGTATACATCATAAAGTCATATTTTATAGTGAATGAAATCAAGTGGACAATAATAAATGACACATGATGATGAATATATTGTGTGGCATAGAGGACTGAGAAAATCTTCCTTTACAATAATCATGTTGGGGTGAGATGCTTAAAATACATAAATAAAGCTAGAAGATTTGATCTTGTGATTGAACTATTTTAAGATATAGTTCTATTGATAGATTTATTTATGATCAAGGTTGGGTTGTGTGTTGAGAAGATGCATAGCGTTCTTAAGTTCTTTATTATTATCCTATACAATTCTAGTTTCTAATACAATTCACTTAGATAAATGTACATCTAATAATGTGATTGTGCCACTTATTGAAAAAAATGAGATTGAACATAAGGAAGAAAATACATGTAAATAAAATAGAATGCCTAAGTGGACTTGAAAAACATATTAGACAAACCATTGTACTATTGAAGCTCATGATTATACGCTGATTATAATTGTAAAAATGACTTATGACACCTACATATAGTATTTATATATTAAGTACTTATACATGGTACATGTTGTGAATATAATTAGGATGTACAATTGCTCGTATATATTAAAAATATCAATATGAATACTTAGGTGATTATATATAACATATAGAGGTATGCTTATATTTTTAGTATTGTTAACTACTAAAAATAAGCCATAGAATCCCGAAAGTCAAGAATCTTTAATTACATGAACATAGTCTACTAGAAAAGTATTAAGTTTTTTGAATGAAAGATTATGTTCATGTGAGGTATAACTTGGTTTACGAGTTATTTGATTCTCTGAAATTATTATGACTGACTATTTTTAAATTGGGTAGTGTGAACATAGAATGTTGGACTGTGATATTTGTTGTCCCCCAAAAATATCACTCATTTTTGGGACAACATTTGAACTATTTTGGTCCTATAGACCAAAATCCTCTCTTCCCATTTCAAAATTTGTTCTAAGCATTCAAATTCCTCATTTTTCAAGCTTCTCAGGAATCTACAGACTCTGTAGGCTTGAATCTACAGACTTTGCAAGCTTGAATCTATGGACTCTGCAGGAAGAGAAATCTACGGACTCTGCAGGAAAAGAAAATCTACAGACTTTGCAGGCCAACTTCAACGGGCTTCACATGTTGATTTCTACGGACTCTACAGGAAATAAGCAAGCTCTCTAGGCGATCTCAAAGTTGGTTCAATGACCAAGTTCAACCAAAAGAGTTCAGTGGCAAGCTTTTAAGCAAGGATTGAACCGTTGAACCTTGAACCATTTTGGTTCAATGGGCTCAACAGGTTCAAAGGTTCAACATCAATAGCAAGATTTCAACTGCTTTCAGGTTCAAAGGCTTCCACAGTCAGGTTCAAAGGCTTCTACAAGCAGGTTCAAAGGATTTTACGAGCAGGTTCAATCAAAAGAACAAGTTTCCTTTGATTGAACCATTGAACCACTTGGGTTCAAGGTTCAACAAGTTCAATGCGTTTGGTTCAATGAGGATCAAAAGGACTTAGCCAAATAAAAGGGAATGGACCATTGAACCGTTGAACCAAATTTGGTTCAATCCAGTTGGTTCAATGCTTTAGTTCACTCAGTCGGTTCAATTCAGTTGGTTCAATGCTTTGGTTCACTCAGTCGGTTCATCAAACAATTCAACATCTCTTGGTTCAAAGCTTGGTTCAAAGGAGCGGTTCAATGCAAAAGTTCAAGAGAGCCTCCCAAAGGACAAGTGCCCTTGCAAAGGGCACTTGGTCGACAAAGGCACCCTTCGAAAGGGTCATTTTCAAGGAAGCCACAAAGGTAAGTTCTTTTAGAATTTTGTTTAAGGCAGTCGAAAGATAAAGGCATAATTCCTTCAGACTTTTTGTCTGAAGGAATTCCTTCAGACAAAAAGCCCTAAGGAATTCGAAAAGGATGCAAACAAAACTTGTGCAAAGACCAGGGAAAGAAATGAATTCTTTTAGACTTTTGTCCAAAGGAATTCCTTCAGACAAAAAGTCTAAAGAAATTCGAGAAAGTCTGCGGGAGAAAAGCCCAAAAGAATTTCTGAAGGCCAAAGACAAAGCTAGCTGAAACAATTCTTGCAAAAATTTTGTCCACGTGAAAAAGTCCGTGGAAAAATTCCGCAGGAAAATGTCCGAAGGACTCTGAAGACAAAAGGCCGCCGAAGGACCCTGAAGGGCAGGTGCCCTTGTAGGGGACTCTTAGCTGCCAAATTAAAGGACACTTACCAAAAGCTGAAGGGTCACCTTCCCTTTGAGAGGATGCAAAAAAGTCCGAATCAAGAGAAAGCCAAAGAAAGTCCAAGGGGTGACGCGCCTGAAGGCGTCAAAGTCAAGAACGACAAACTAGCCATTGGAAATTCAAACGTAGTGACGGGTGCGCGAACGTCAAAGTTGTGACAATGAAATAGCCGTTGATCCTTATAGATTTAAATCTATGGACCAAATGCATTCAAAAGCTTTAAGTCCAATATTAGTAGGAAGTGACTAAGGAACAGAGCATCAAATTGAATCAAGGACCCGATTCAATTAACCAAAAAAGGAGGAACGATGAGGAAGGATCAGAAACATTTGTGCATCAAATATGTTTCTAGAAGTAGACCGCTAGGTGGATATTGAAAGATGCAAACTTTCAATAGCGTGACTTGTTTCTCTGCATTGAGAAAAGAAAATGGGTAGATGCCCCTAAATTTCAGCCTGTCTTCTTAACAAATTTCAATGCAACATGATGTGTTACAATTCCCAAGTCCTTCTTGAAGAGGCTATATAAGGGACTCTATTGTTATTTTAAAAGGATCTCTCTCTGACAATCAGAAACGAAACTCTACCCAAATTAAAAGGCATTACTAAGACTTTGACCTCAGATTGTTGATCATATTTTGTTTTTGGAATAAGAAAGCAAGTGACTTTTCAGACTTTGTGTTGTGATATCTTTATTGTTGGGGAAACTGTTCTTATGTCTTTTTCCTTAATATATTTTTTGTTCCTTTAATTCAACAAGCAGAATTAGTGAAAGTAGTTAGGAAGGTGTCCTGAAGTCAACTATGGAGAGACTTTTGCCCCCATAATTGCCTTTAGTGTGTTTTCTTTTTCTTTCGGTGTAAAGGACCTTGGGATGACTTTGTGCCCTCATTGTCCTTCGTATCTCACTCTTGGGCAATTCAGGTGGAGACTTTCTGCTACATCTCAATTTGTTGGTTACTACGTCCTTGGTTACATTTTGCAATTACTACAAGGAGTATTCTTGTGGTTTGTTGAATAGTACTTCTGAAAGAAGAGGAGTGCTTTATGTCAGTTCCCTTGAGATTTTTCCTTTGACTTGCACACATCATCTTTGAAGAAAGAGAGATGGATGGTTTGTCCCACCCTTGAGTATTATTTTTTGTTTATATATATATATAGGGAACCTACCCTTGATGAGAGGAGAGATTAGTCCCCTTTTGATGTGGTGAACCTACACATTTGGACAACCAATATATATATATATATATATATATATATATATATATATATATATATATATATATATATATATATATATATATATATATATATATATATATATATATATATATATATATAGGGAACCTACCCTTGATGAGAGGAGAGATTAGTCCCCTTTTGATGTGGTGAACCTACACATTTGGACAACCAATCTTCCTACTTTGGCTGATCAGACCTATTTTGTTTATCAGTACGTTGATCAACAAAATATTCAACCAACAATGTTATTACTTGTCATGGAATATACTGCATTTGTATTTACTTGTGAAAATTAGATTATGTAGTCTAAACATAGGTTATACCCCATTGATATAAATTGTACTTGTTTACTTATATTTATGTGATAAATAATATTGTGGAGATTCATTCATACGTTTGATAGACTAAATGTGTGCATTTTGATTATTTCCATGTTTAACATATTTTATGACTACTAGTAAGAAGTAATATGTATGAATATGTTGGTTATGTTTATATTAACCAAATCTCACGTTGTTAGTACTGAGTAAGTAGCGAGACGGACTTCACTAGCTTACTAGCATCATCAATGTCAGATGAAGGTGATTCGATCAAGTGTTGTGTATGAAATCGATTGATCCTAAAGATCAATAACTATATAAAAACTTTGGCCAAAGTAATGTTAGTTAGACATTATCATTTCATGTGTATGATTTACATGTTTTTACAATATCATGTTAGAACGTATTTCTATATGGTACACTGCATGTTCTTATAAATCACACATCACACAAGTACTATCTTGTCTCTCTGGATTCCCTCACCATCACTATCTACTCATCTGTGAAGGGAGGGCAGCCATTATCTAGTGGGAGATTATGTGTGGGATCGATGGTTTGTGATTTGTGTGGAAAAGCACTCGAATGATGATCTCCCTCCCCACAATAATATTTATTTAGATATGACACTTGAAATTGCCATAAATATTGGAGTTTGGGGAACTCATTCTCTATGGAGCCTTATATCTTGTACATTATATTGTATGTATTATTATCTAGACATTATTCTGATGAGATGTAATTATTTACTTATTGTACCATGACAACAGTGGTTGCATGTTTGTACCAACTATGGTTGGAAATCTATAATTACTTTCTATATTTAGTTATGTTATGTTTCATATGAAGATAGTGATTAGTGATAGATAGATGTCACATGCTTATTTTATAGTTAATATACTTAGAGTGTTTTATCTGAATCACTAATTATATTCTCATGGGGAAATCTAATGAAATATATGTTAATTAAATTAAAAGAAATCATGTTATTCTTGGCAGATTCCAGTGGGGATGTTACAATGGTAGTAACTGGTAAGGTGTCATGGTCAACCAAATGGGGGTTTAGGTAACCTAAAATGGAATATGTCAATTTAAATAAATCCTATTGCCACACTAATATTAGGTGTAGATAGAACCTAGACAAGAATACACACACATTCATTCATTAAGCAACAAGCAAAATCTATCTACTATGTAAATAAAGGAATGAGTATAGGTTAGAAATACTTAGCTTGGAGTGGACCCATCAAGCATCAATCTCCCCTTGGATTAATTGGATCTTTTCAAGAGATGTTTTGGGTTGAAAACTTATAATGGTTGGATAAAAACTCAATATATCCTTTGCTAGGACTCCCAATGACTCCTGTTGAGCTTCAAAGACTAGAACAAGATAAGCTTCTTCAATATAAGGTTCTAAACCACAAACTCCTCCAAGTATGAATTGGGGTAGAAGTGCGAGTGAAAGTACAATAAATAGAGTGTATATGATATGTTTAGAATGAAATATGATCCCTATATATAATTATTCAATACCAAAAACTAACTCTAAACTATAAGTTGATGGTATCAGCCCAATTGATATAGTTCAAAGATGTTGGTTAACATAAAATGATATCAGCCATGATACAATTCAAATATCAGAAGATGGGCTCTAATTATAATGATGGATAATATAATATAAGAAGGAAAATGACACTAAATAAATGGTATCAGCCAAGACAATGTCATTGGATATAAGGAAACTAACACAACTGAATAAAGATAAAATGGAAGGAGGTAAATGGTAAGACAATCCGATGAATTTGGACTGGTAGCATGGAGTGATATGATCATGATATACTAGTAATAAATTTTGTGAAACACCACAACCCTGCCAACCCCTTTCCCCATGCACCCTTTAAGGTGTGGATTTAGGGAGATTGATGCTCAACAAGTCATTGCAAAAGAAAATGTTTGTAAATGATAAAGAGAAAAATATTACATGTATACAAAAACCATTGACCATGATAATTTTTCCTATGCAATGTGGATAAGAGGATTTCATTCCTTACCTTAACATATGATATTTCATCCACAAGGACATTCGAGAAAGTTTGGTACATCAAGAACCTTCTAAAGAGGAGGAATATCCTAAGGAAGAACCAGAGGAGGAATCTAAAGGAGGTATGCCTAATGTTATGACCTAAATGACCACTTAAATAGTGTAGCCACTATAATTTGGTATAAGCCTTATTTGTATAATTATTTTCATATGACTTTACATATATATATATATATATATATATATATATATATATATATATATATATATATATACTATTAATGTTGAATAGTGCATTTATGGACACATTTGTCTTGTTATTATGTCTTTATGCAAGTTACAATATGGACTTTACTAGTATTTACAAAAGGAATTCTACTTTATCTATGGGAAACCCTATGAGGATTGGTGAATTCCATCATGTATGTTGTGCGACATTTAGTGTTTCTCACCGAATAGGAAATCCATGATGAAAGAGGAAGGAAAGCAAGATGAGAAAATAAAAGATTTGAAAAGTGATAGAAACAAAGCTAGGTCAACCCAAATGACCTACTGTAAAATAGGGACAATAAAGTTGGATAGGGTCTACAGAACTAACCCAGTATAGAGATTAAAAGCTGACACAAAAGGGGAAAAGCCCTAAAAACTATGCTAGGTCAACCTGATTGACCTAGTGCAGTGCATAAGAGCTACATAAATTGCTAGGTTGACCTAGTGCAGTTAACAGAGGTAGGAAGCAAGGCCTAGGATAGTGTAGAGTTAACCTAGTCGACATAGCACAACAGATAGAAAATGAGAAAGGATTACTAAAAAGATGAAAAAATGAAATGAGATATGCATGTAGCTAGTCTAGAAAAGCAGATACTAAAATAAAATACATAGTCAATTGAATTGATGCAAGCCAATCTAATTGGAACATATAAATAGATTAAAATTTTGAAGGAAAAGTACAAAGTAGAGTAGAAATAGAGAAATAGAAATTGACCTTGGTGTTTTGGAGATGAAAACATAATAGGTAACTGACCTATAACCTTGGAGAGAATTAGCCCAATTTGTAGAACTAGGTCGAGCTGGTCAACCAAGTGAGATAGGAACCTACTGCAAAAGCTAAAAAAGTGTGCTAAGTCAACCTAGTCAACCTAGTAGACTGAACTAAATGTCTAGAAATATGCTAAGTTGAGTTGGTCCACCTAGTTGACTAGACTGCAAATTTGGAAGTCTAGAATCTAGAACCTACCTACACTATGAATCGTGAATAGGAACCTATTGTAAAGTGGATAAAAATGTGTTAGGTCAACTTGGTTGACCTAATAGGATAAATAAAATTTTAAAAAGTGATAAAAACCTGTGTTGGGTTGAGCTGGTCAATCTAGTTGCCTATTTCTACATAGATAAAAATAGCTAGGTCGATAGAATTGATCCAACAAGTCAAAACATATGATAGAAAAGATGATAAAATGAATAAAATAAATGAAATAAAACCTATAAGGGTTTGATTCAGATTGGGTTCACTAGAATGTATGTAATCAAAATTGCATGATGCACATGAATCAATCCTAGATCGGATAAGATAGATCACACCTACACTTCTGATTGTGGCATACACTTGTATTGTGAGAGCATGACCAATATGAAGATTTGCTAGCCCTGATTAGGGCTCACTTGTATCATCTGTCACAACACATCATGCTAGGTAGGGTTCTAAAGCCTATAGCCTAACACAATCACACAACAACCCTAAAAGAGTCCCACGGTTTCTATATTCACTTATGATAATAAACAAAAATGTAAACTAATATAATAACAAGAAAAGTAAACTAAGCTAGTGCTCACCAAAGCTTGTGGTACAAAGTAGGGCTTAGAACAAAACAAGTAAATAATAACTAAACTAAACATGTATAGAAGACATATACTCACATCAATGTTTATGAAATCCTAATACATGGGAGAGAAGAATACATATTGCATTATCTATCTACTCTTACAAAGAAGAAATAAACTTAGAAATACTTATCTTTGAAGATGGACCTATCAAGTCTCAACCTCTCCCTTAGCTAATGGTGCTTTATAAGAGATTTTTGTGGCTTGTAAGGACAACCAAGATAAATAAGCTCTAGGCTACATAACCTACCTAAGCATCCAAAAGACTTCTCCACAAGATAAGATTGGATCTCCAAGGAAAGTATTGAACCCTAAAGCTTTATTCCTCAAGTAGAATGATTAAAAAGTAGATGTTCATTTGCACTTATTCACTTGATTCAACTCTCTTATGAAATGGTAAGGAATGACCTTGTATATATAGTACTATCTCACCCTAAAGACTTTTAGACATGTCAGTTTTGCTAAGTCGATCAGGTCAACCTAGCACATTATTAAGCTAATGCCTAAAGTTTGTGCTAGGTCAGTTAGGATGCAAAAGAAAAAGAAAAGGCAAATTATCCCTAGAATAAGCTAGGTTGACTAGGTCAACCTAGATTATTGAATAGGTCAAAAGGGAAACAATGTAAGAAATGAGGGATAAATCATGATAAATGGTGGGAATAGATAGGAAAGAGAGAAATAAGCTTAAGGTTCAAGGTTTTAGGAGGCAAGAGTGTAGATATCAATTGGTAAAAGGAATAATAATCTTATGAAGCACCAAAGGTCTACCCACCCCATTCCCAATGCACCCCTTAAGGCATGCACTCAGACAGATTGAGACTTGATAGGTTCCTGCAAGTTATGAAGTGTCAGTAATCAATACAAGTGTGAAACTATTATGTGTATATACTCCCCATATTTATGGATATACCTAGGTAATAACTTGGGAGGAGGTATAACCTTGTCTTTGGTCTAAGCAATGGTGGGAGACAATGTTCCAATATATTGCCGAAGCTTTCGACAATGGGTGGAATAATAATGATATATTCTATGCAAGTAAAATATATGTTTTTTAGTAGATGTTAGGGGCCTACTAATGAAAGAGGTATAAGGAGAATTTTGGGTTGGCTTATATAATTATAAATCTTAGGTCCAATGACTAACAACTTTATGAATATCAGAATAAAGTTGATTGGCCCATTGAGAGGGCATGAGATCAAGCTACGGTAAAGGAAGAATTTCATCACCAAGGGAAGGTGAGGGTGGAGTAGAAACTATACTAGTCTCATTTGAAGGTAAAGGAGGATCAAAAATAAGATGAGGCTTAGTTCAAGATAGAGAGGGAATATGAACTAGACTAGGCTTAGCTAAAGGTGAGGCTGGACACGTGGAACACTTAAAATTAGTAACTAGCATCTCTAGGGGAAGCAACCTAGAAGGATCCTAGTATCTATCAAAACAATAAGGACTGTTCATGGCATAATCCATGAGCATGCTTCTAAGAGGATCCACTAAAACTAGAGTTGTAACATGCAATCATTCCATCTCTTCCCTATGAAACATAGCAAGAATACTAGAATTAGGCATATATGAAAGAAAGAATGTTATAAGACAAATGAAAAGACTGAAATAAATAAGTGCGATGTCAAAGAATATTGACATATCTAGCTTGGACAAGTCCACCTAGAAATGGGTCATCTAAAACATAACCATCATCATAGTTTGGTGTATGCAAGTCAATGGTACAGGTAGGTATGGCCTTATTGTCAGAAGTTGAATGATGAATATAATGTTTATTTTTAGTTAAGACCACATGTATATCATTTATAGGAGGTTGATAGGATTGAGGCTAAAAAGGAGGAAGTTGGGAGATGATATAAGGGGATAGATCAAAAGTTTTGATCTTGAGGCTAATCTCATATGGCTCATCATTATCAAAATCGAGTAGGTTAGGTAGTATGTTCCCAATGAGTTTGGGGTGACCATTATATCCTCAAGTAGAATTGATAAGATAATTAAAGAGTTGAGATTCCCTAAATGGGATACTAGGCAAATGTTCAAGGGTAATAATTTTAACGACACCATGTTCTTGGAATTGTTTAAAATTCTAAGGGTTTGTATCTCCTTGAATCTTATAAATAACACCATTATGGGGGAATTTGATGCATTAGCATGTAGATGAGGTGATGACACTATACAATGAGTTCAAGGTCTATCAAGCAAGATTTTATAAGAGAAGGGAAAGTTTAAGATTATAACTTTCACATGGACAGTGACAAGAGGGATGGTAATGGGAAGCCACATGCAACCTAAAGGAGGAATTTGCCTTATATCATAGCCTTGACATGTGCTACATATGGACTTGAGATTGCATTTAGAATATCCAAGAGTTTTAATGAAATCGAGGGAGGAAACATAAGTAATTGAACCCTCATCAATCAAGGCATACTTGACTTGGATATCATTGATTTGGACGTTAATGAATAAAGGAGGATCATCCACACAAAGCAAAATCTTGTCTGGATCGGGGAAGTGATAGGAAACTTAAGGTTAAGAGAAGTGTCCATTGTGTCATCAACATGTATGGATATATCTTCACATTTTTTAAGGATACTATCTTCTGACCCATATAAGGTAACTTCATGTCCTACTAGAGGAGGATGGGGGATGTTCATTTCAAATAGTAATTACATTAGAGGGTTTTGATGATGGGGACAAATTTTCATTAATTTGAGGAAAGGTATTTGAAATGGGAGATGTGAAATTTCCATGATGGGGTCCCAATCATCATACCTATGGGGGGATTAGTAAACAAAGGTGCATAATGTTATAAGAGCACCTGTGAAGGAGGATTGGAAGTGTAATTAAACTTGTGTTTGTAATGTGTAGTCAGTTTGGGTTGAGGATAAATAGGTTGATTATCTTTAGGTAATGGAATGGTTGATTGAGGTATTTCTTGTGATTGGGTTAAATAAATATTATTATAATGTTAGGGATTGTCATCTAGATTTGGAGGAAAAGTAGAGATAGTGTGAGAGGTATAATCAAATTGAGTTGTTGAGAGTGGTTCTTGAAGGTTATAAGGTCCTCTTGCCCTAACTCCATGAGATGAGATGGGGAAGTGTATTGAATGATGCAGAAGGTTTGAGAGGTTTGGTGTGTGAGTATTGGATTAAATTTGATAAAGGCCACTACTCTTCACATGTTAGTCATATTTACCACATTTTATTCATTATTATTGAGATCTATTAGACTTTAAACATTATTGGTAGGAGTAGGCTTATCATTGTTATCTTGATGATTGGGAATAAGATCTTTGTATATAGCAAAATGAGCATTAGCTTGATTTAAAGCCTGATTTCTTATTTGTGTTTCATGGGCTTTAAAGCTATGCCATATGCTTGTTGATTCTTGAGAATGAGTGAATCATGATAAAATTTTAGGATAAGAAGGAAATATGTAGCTATATTACGTAATTATGTACAAGTCTTGTGAGAGTGGCCCCAACTTGGATAAAACCAACAAAATTTCTTTAGATCATACCATGATTTCATTGGATGAGTGGGGTCAATATCTTGTGGTAGAGGCCTTGGAATACACTTTTGAATCTTAGCTAAAGATAATGGTTTGTGTACATTAATATATTTTTGGTTGAGAATATATAGGGCTAGGAGTGTTAGTTGGAGGGGGAGCATACTCCATAGTGTTTTTGGGAGTGATGGCTTGAATGTTGTGAATAGTGTCATAGGTATCAGTAATGCCATTGTTAGTAGCATGATGATTTTTGTTTTTAATGAGCATGCAAATGATCATGGTTGATTGAGATGGTTCAAATTGACACATGATAAAATCTTGTCGCTTAGCTTGGTCAAGGGCTTCTTCCAAAGTTCTTGGAGAGAGAGTCCTAACCTAATATTGTAACTTGGGGTGGAGAACATTAGTAAATAGGTGGAAGAGGTTATCATCTGCCATATTATGCTCACATTTGTTCGACAAGTTATTTCATTGTCTGATGAAAGCTTATGTTGTTTCAATCTCAAGTTGTTTACAATTTATAAAGTGAGCTAAGCTATTCTCGAGAAGCTCACTAGTTTGAAATTATTGGACTAGTGAGCTAACCAGGTCTTTCAAGCTAGTGATAGAATGGGTTTTTGGTTGACTGTACCAATCTAGAACATCTCTTGAGAGTGTTTTAGCTAATATTTTGGTAATGGTAAAGGTATTAAATTTGACCCAATCTTTATAAAGGCTACCAAATGTCTTTAATTGTAATGTGGGATCGATAGACCCATTGTAGGTGATGGTAGGTGTGATACCTCCTATGTTGATATTATCAATTTGAGGTACAAGAGGTTCATTTTGGATATGTTTGATCATTTTATTAATGATGGATGGTTGAGGAATAAGGTTACCATGGGAATCCCTAAGGGGGTGGTGGGGACCATTTAGATTTTGTGCTTTCCATGAAACCTATTGAGGTTGATTTTGAAGGTTAATGAGATGGTTTTTCATTTGCATTATTGGTTTGAAAAGTATGCATTTAATTGAGTGTTTGTAATAACATTTGGTGAGTTTGGGTAGTGTTTTTAATATTGAGTTTAGCATGTGAAGCATTGGTATTAGTATTAGAAATTTGCATTGCACTATGAGTAGTAGCATGTGCCATGATAGTGGCATGATTAAGGAGAAGGGTCTTTGGAAAAGGCCCACTAGAGGTTGAGCCTACCATGTTAGCGTATATACTTGGCATAGAGGTTTAATAAGTCATAGAAGAAGATGTCATTGTGTGTGAAGGAGACAAAATAGAAGGAAAAGGTTGAGAAGAAAAGAAAGTGTCTCCCCCAATATATGAGAGAAGGTAGGGGAGGGTGAAAGAGGTTCATATACTTGAGGACCTATCATAAGATTATAAATGGTTGAAGGGTCCTTTCCTCTATGTTGAGGAAATTTATTATTGAAGAAAATCACTTCAGGTGTACACTCTAATTCATGCTCATCTTCTAAGGAAAACAAAGTATTATAAATTGAAGATGAATGAGTGCCATAATTGGTAGTATGAGTGGCAACATGAACATTGTTTTCATTTAAAATGGAAGCCACAAGATGTTTCTTGGGAAACCTATTAGGATTAGTAAGATTCATCATTTTTTTTGGATTTAACTATGTGTTATCCTCAAACATGAAATTCATGATGATAAAAAGAGGCTAAAAATATTGATAGGATACAAGATTGTACTGGTTGACTGTGTTCTATAAAATAGGGAACAAAACAAAGAATAAGAGGCCATAATCGTGCAAGTCAACTATGTATTATTGAACATGAAATAAGAGGTCACATTTAAATAGGTTGACTATGTACTACTTAGATAGGGAATAGAACAAGGAGACAGAGATACACAATCGAACAAGTTGACTATGTATTAAAGGCAAGCAAGATGAACAGTCTGTAAGACACTGTGTTGATAAGGTTAATAATATTATGAAAATAGAGAATTTTTTTGAAAGATAATATATAGGAAAATTAAATGAAGCACACAAGCAATTGGATCAATGTAATTGATTCAATTGGAACACACAACACAAACCTTGCACTAATGCTGACTAATGCAAGTTTTGTAATACAAAATACAATGATCAAAGAGAAAGCAGTAATTTGAAAGTAAATGCTAACTAATTGGTCATTCCTAAGTATTTTTAAGCTATAATAAAGTTTGACATTAATGTGATGGGAAGTTACTGTAATAAAGAACTAGAAAGCAATCTATGGATAGTTTTAGGAAGTTTAGGCTGAAAGGGATATGTATTGGTAATATCACTAGCTTGGTATTGTGGCCTACCCCCTCACTTCACAATCTTGTAATGATAAGAGTGTCAGGTGATTTTTCAATATATACCATTAACCAAATTTTTATATTTGGCCAGAAAACCAAGTTGGATTCCCCCTTGGTGATGAAATCCAAGTAGGTAGGCCTTGGAAAGACAAATCTTTAATGTTTTTTTTTTTATATAAAGTGATTTGGAAGTGTGTGTAAAAGAGAAAAACAATGTGACTAAATCAACATAGTTAAAAACCACCTAATTAGTCTACATTTTATACTCTAAGCATACAAACAACTGAAATGAAAAGTGAACTAATTACTAGCAAAATAGATTAATTCCTTGACTGTAAAGAGTATAGAGTTGGTTTAGGTGACACTATAGGCAAACAATGCAAAATAGAGTCAACTAGGTTGCTACTATTCTACAGAAGCAAGATCTGAAAGACCATAATTTAATAGGCCAAATTTATTCTAGATAAAAATTAGGTTATAGAATTGTGTTGAGCTAGTTGACCTAGTTTGTTGTAGGGTTATAGTTTTATAGACTTCAAACTTATGAAAAACATTATTGGAAATGAAAAATTGAAATGACGGAGAGGGTAAGAATGAACCTTGGTGGGTTTGAAGATGCTTAGATTAAAAAATTTTATGCTATGATGCTCAAGTGATTGATTCAAATATTCTAAAAATATATTCAATTGGCTCAATCAAGTTTGTAAAACCTGTGTGCTGAAATGAAATTGCAAATAGAGTCGACTTGCTCAACTATGTTTGCAATCCTATATGCTGAAAAAGAATTGCAAACATAGTCAAATAGTTTGAGTATGTATGAAATCATGTAGCTAAAGAAGAAGATTATGTTGAGATAATAAATTCAGTCAACTATATTTGAAGAAGACTTTCATAAATATAATAGAGTCATTTTGGGGTGACTGTGTTTTAAAGCTATGCATAGACTATTAGAACTATACCAATTGGTTTGATACATTACTTAAAATTAGAAATATATAATATGATGATAAAATAAATGTGTGAAATAAAACCTACAAGGGTTTGATTCATGTTATGTTCACTAGAATGTATACAAAGAAAAATTTAGTTGATCTATTAATCAGTCCTAGCTCAAAGAAGATAAATCTTACTTACACTTACATTTGTTGATACATTAGATATATAGGGTCATGACCAAGATGGATCCACTAGACCTAGCTACCATAATAATATCACTAGAGAGGGTTCTAAATCCTTTAGTCAAACAACACCATGCAATAACCCTTACTAGGTCCTATGTTTTCATATTCATTAAGTATATACAAAGTAAAGTAAAATATAATCTAGTGATCACCAAATCTTGTGGCACAAAGTGGGGTAATAAAACTAAAAATAAAACATGCATAGAAGATCTATACTCATGTCAATGTATAGAAAATATTAATGCATGGGAGAGAGTTATAAATGTAAATCTATCTACTTTTATAAATGAGGAATAAATTTAGGAATACATACCTTTGAAGATGAACCTGTCAAGCCTCAATCTCTCTCTCTTGGCCAAGGTGCTTCACAAGAGGTTATTTTGGTATGTAAAGATAACAAGGATAAGTTATCTCTAGGCTACACAACTTATCTATTCATCCAAAATACTTCTCTACAAGACAAGACCTATATCTCCAAATAAAGTATTAAAACCCTAAGCTATGATCCTCAAGTAGAATGGTGGATAAGCAGATGCATGATATATATTATTCTTATTCTCTTCAAATAAATATCGAAATGAATGTGTATATATAACTGAATCTAACCCTAAACCTTTTTGAAAGTTAAGCTAACAGGGTTGGTAAAATTCAACTCTATATCATTATTTGATAAAAACAAGTTAGATTTAAGTCTAGGTCGACTAGAGCTGACCTAGACCCATAACGTGATTTTAACAATTTAAATACAGGGTTGGCCCAAGATGATAGTGTATGATAAATGCCAAAAAGGGGTTTTATGGTTAGAAAGGGGCTAAGTAAGGTAGTGAATTGCCTATAGAATGTATAAGAGAGGAGGTAAGGCTTAGGGAAGTAAATAGGAGATGCTTGTGTAGATAGTAAGTGGTAGTATAGGGGACAATAATCCTGTGAATCACCAATGGTTTTCCCACCCCTTTCTTGATGCACCCTTTAAGGCATGCATTTAGAGAGATAGAGACTTGATGGGTTCTTATAAGAGAAAAAATATCTATAATTGATAAAGATTAAAAATATTATGTGTCTACAACAACCATGATAGCTATCTTAGAGAACCTATCCAATACAACAAGCACAAAGTGATTCTAATGATTTTCGTAGGATCTCTAGTCATGTAATCCATGTTGTTGGATTATGTATACACCTATATTTTTCATTTACTGATGATTTCTCTTGCATTACTCATCAGTGCATCAATCTCCCTGAGTACACATCATAAAGAGTGCATTAGGATAGCAGTGGGTCAACTTGTGACACTTTGTGAGAGATTATTGTAGAATCATTTGTTATCCTTACTTATAATCATTATCATGTTATCTTATTAGTCTAGCTTCCTCTAGTTATCTTTCCCCTTCCTTTTGCCTATTTTACTCATTTTTGTGCCCTTTTCCTACTAACTCGATGATGCCCAATCAATCTTATAGTGTTCCTTATATTTTACAATATATTAGCCATGGTCGATAATCTTATTCTTTCATGTTTCCCATACCAATGGTATCGACCCTTTGGAGTTAGTTTTGTCACCATTTTTTTCATATTAGGCTTGGCCAGCATAATATTATTTTCATCTCTTTTCATTATACCATATCGACCTAGGTCAACTCCATTGACATAATTGATATGTGACTTTCAAGAGTTATACCAATATATATATATATATATATAGTTCTCAAATGTTATTTTTATAAACAGTGTTATGCTATGTCTGTGCATGAAACACTACCTTTAGTAGAAGAGGAGGAATTAAGCTAAAGGAGCTTATACTTTTGGAGGTTTATGTTTGCACAAGGTCTTTGAAGTCTTAGGGAGAAAAACTAATTAGCAAGGTACATATTATTTTAAGTCCCCAACTAAGGATACTAGGTCTTCTTATTTACATCTTAATCTTCACCTATAACATCTCTCAAAAATCACCACCTAATGCACTAACAAGTCAACCCAAGGTAAGTATCCCCATCCCTAGACTCTTTTTTATTTACTTTGGTAAATATATATTCATATGCTAGAGTATTATCTTGTTTTTTTCCATGCTTATATTAATATATGGTTGTTAGAGTATGTTATCTTTGCATGTTATTACAACCTTAGTTAGATGCCTCTTAGTTACAATCACTAGTTTAGATGCCCTTTGGTCATGGCCTTATGGAATTGATCTCTCTTTATTCTACCCATTTAACATATTGGATGTAGGTTAGTTTTTGTTTGTATGATACTTGCATAGACTTCCTAATTATATCCTTCATATCGATTTTATAAACAATTCTTGCTTACATTCTAGCCCCATTTTACAGTGCAACATATTATATGTATGTTGGATCTAGTATGGTCTTCTCCCTTTTCTTGTATTAGAGGATATTTATATTATTGATTGTACTTGCCATACATACAAATTCCCATGACCTAGGGGAAAAAAATAGAGATGTGTAGATTTCTAGATTTATGTTTTTGGGTTTAGCAATGCAACATGAAATGTAAGACTTTATGTGGTGCTCATCATCATTATGTATGTGTGGCCAGTAGAAGTAATAATTTAATTCTACTAATGTCTTGGTAACACTAAAATGTCTTATTGAATTGACATATTGCACCTACTAGATGAGTCTTTGGTGAGATATGCCATCAAGAACACAAAAATTCAAAACTTGTCGAACATGTATAACTATCGAACTTGTTTACCTAATGTAAGGGAAATATAGGTGTATGTTATTTTAACCTTTTAGGGTTTATGCTTATGTAAATATTATGTTTGATTAAAGGGATGAGTAGTCTAAATCAAGGAAATAATGTGCATAAAATAACCACTAATTTTTTATAGATTTGACTAGCTTTGACTTTCTAAAAATAATAATAAATATGTGCAGATAAAGACTTATTTGAAAAACATTCAATACAAATAATTTGAGTGTTATAAAATAAGATAGGAATAGGTCTGATTATCATCAACTAGATCTTTATATTAGAACCCCTTCTAGACAATAGCACCAGATTTGGATAGAGGCACCATATGGTTTTAGTGTCTTGATATTGGCGTTAATGTCTTATGTGCAGGGGTGTCCCAAACTTTTGGTTACACCTATGCTTGTGTTTCTAGGTTTTGTTCCTACATGCATGAAGTCTGAAACTCTATATTTTACTTGTAATGATTGATTTATCATGCAAACCCTAATCCTCTTTACAAGTAAAGTATGAGCTAAAAAGAGTGTTTATTAGTAGGATAGGCTGGAAATCCTCAACACTTCATTGTGAAGAGAGTTGCCTACATACCAATACTCTAAAGAGGGATCAAGCCTGGTGTATTTCTTCCCACCTAAGTGATGGTACAAGTGCAAGTGATTCTAGTATGATAGTGGCCCTGAGTGCCTTGAGTGTGCTTGAGATTGGAAATATGGAAAATTTGAGCTTAGGATTGATGTAGATGGTAATATGTAGAATTAGGGTAGAATAGGGATTAATAACCTTGATTTTTCTCAGCTTATTTCATGTTTGAATAGGTATTTTGCATATAATTTCCATCTAATTGATAGAGGGATAAAATTCATGTATTTATAGTGTTTTGTTGATTTTGTGGATAATAAAAGATGTCTAGGTTAACCTTAGGAAGGTTTTACCTTTGAAAATATATTAATTCAAGAAAGCTAAGGTAAAGGACATAAGCACCATTTTGGGTACACTAGTTCCATGTGGCTCTAGTGTCCTTAATGTGGCACTAATGTCTAGCTAGTAGAACATTGAGCACGAAGGGCTGTGATAAAAAAATGAGAGTCTGGGATTATGTTTGAGCTGACTAGCAATGCTTATGGCACACACAAAGGCTAGAAAAGTGTGGTAATAGGCTCTAGGATAGGTCTAGGGCTAAGATAGAAATAGGTAGTCTCAAGTAGCACTCTTAGCACTCAAATACCACTTTTAGGTGATTACATTTTCCTCCCTTTATGATAGAAACGTAACAAAGTGAAATGACTAGTATAAAGGAAAAATAAGTGTACCTGGACTTACTTAAGAAGTGAAGCCCGTGAAGCTGAATCTAAGTATGTGAAGCTGAGTCTACATATATGAAGCATGATCTAATGCATGACCTGCAAATGAAATGTGCATAAATCAGTCCTTAATAGATATAAAAATTAAAAGACTATGTTGAATAAAGAAGAAACTGAGTAAAACTGAGTAAAGAGATGGAAAAGAAGAAAGGAATGAATACACCTCATTGGGTACATAAATCAATGCATGAAACTTATCAAAACCTATGTGTGTGCATGTATAGAGTAATCAATCAGTGAATATATTGGACTAAGATGATAGTTTACTCAATCCTCATGTGTGGGTGGCTCAAGAACTCAATTTTATTTTGACTCCATCATTATCCACCCCTACTTGGTGGATCATGACCTGTGAATAGCTTGGATTGGACTAATAGTGTGTCCAACCCTCTCATGTGGTTGGCTCAAGAAATCAAGTAGGATATGACTTCATCATTTCCCACCCATGTGTAGTAGATGCATATGAACTTAAAGTGCACAAAGTACTAGAAATTATTAATTAATTATATCTAATTATGTATGTTAGCTCTGTAGCCAATCAGGTACATTATGTGCTCTGGGACACTCGAGAATGCCAACCATTGAAGATGGAATAAGGAATGAAACTAGTGATAACCTAAAATATGATTTCAAGTGTATAAAGCATAGATAATGACATGGAATTTTTCAATCCATCTGATTAACTAGTGTGTAACTGAGCATATTGAAATAATGTGTTGTGCACATGCCCCCAATATGGTATATGAGTATATTGAATCTGGATAGAGTTGTAATAATTATATCTAGATATTTGAACTAAATATGTAAATGATCATGTCACATATGATGCCCCCAATCTAAGCAACTAATATGAATATGAGCTGAGCTAATGTGAATCTAAGTAAAAACTGAGTGTAACTGATAAACTTGTAACTAGATTTGTGCAAATATATATTGTACCTACTGTATTATTTTGGCCAACCTTAGTTGTCCTAAAATTGAGGCTTATGAATAGTATCACCACATCTTGGATAGTAGTGCCATGTGGTGTTAGTGTCCCCATTTGGGCATTAATGTCTTTTTGGTCTAAATTCTATGTCACTATGCTACTTTTTGAGTCAATATTTTTCCCCTATGTTTACTTGTGTCTGATTTTTTTTAATTGAAACTATGTGTTGAAAAATGTTATGTGAGTTCAATATATGAGCCTAATCTCTATGACAAACCCCTATGAATGCAGGTAGTTTTTAAACCTGTGCAAGAACCATCCTCAAAATAAATAGCTTTAAAAAATGTGTATTAGTCAAAGCATATATGATAACTACGTGATAACTCAATATGATAACTGCATGATAGTCTAATATAATGTGCAAACATAACATCAGAATGTAAGATAATCTAAGCAAAAGTATGTGATGTAAGATGTATGTCATATCATAGCATTGCATAGGGGTGTCAATATAGATGTAATCAATGTATATAACAACAAATATGAATAGAAATGGGTAGCTACCTAGGGAGATGGGGTATGATGTCCATCATGACACCCAAGTAGGGAGGGTAGATGCATAAGGTCCCTCATGGCATCAAAAACTGGTGTGTGTAACAAGTAAAGACAAGTGTGATGATTATGACACATACAAGAAAGTATACATACAAAACACATGAGGCACACAAAATAGCCCAAGGGGCCAAAATACAAGGGACATGGGCACATATCACTAAATTTGATAAAAGAAGAAAAATAAGGACATGCTCAAATGTTTACATATGCAAGCAACAAGCAAGTTGGATTAGAGCCACATAGAAGAACATGTTCAAATGTACACATATACAATCAGTAAGGCACACACAAGGACATGGGCACATGTCCAAAGCATACATACTATGAAATAGAAGTGGCATAGAGCCAAAGAATAATGGCATATTCAAATGCCCTTTAATAAAAAGCATATACACACAATCAAATCTAAACTAGGTAAGCTAAAAATGAAAGTATGCATGAATATGTAATATAAATCTGTGTAAGAGTGAGGATGTACATATGTTGAGTCTAAAGTATTAATAACTAATAAAAAATCTAATTATAAGTAGCAATGATCAATATCTAGATATAACAATGCTAAAGCTAGAATGTAGAGTATGTAAGGATAGAACTTAGTGATTGAAACTATGTATGGGATGCCACAAGTGGGTGAATGTGTCAAGTGAAGACTCATGTATCAATATATATGCCCTCAGTGGGTAGATAATAGTGAGTCTAGATTAGTGTAGTGGACCTGAGTCTTGTATGCAATCTGCAAGCACTCAATAAGAACAAGTGAAGCATGTAGTATGATAAAACCGACTATACTAAGATAGCTATCATATATAATATCTGGCAAATAGAATAAATGTCAACATAACAATGCATACAATCTATAAATTTTGTGTTTTTTGAGTAATTAATTGAATGCTTTTGTGTTTTTTATGCTTTGTGCATATCATACCTAAATATGACTAGCCATTGGGCATTGTAGTTGTGCATAATGTGCTTTATACATTCTCAAAAAAAAAAATTGACTTATTTTTTTTGTGGTTTTAGTCATGATTTTTTTGTCATGACATGCTATAATTTTTATCATCTTTATAAATACAAAGTTAAGCTTAATCCTCATCATTGTGACTTATAAATTTTTATGAAGAATCAATTTATTATTTATTAGTTAAATTTGTGGATCATATACGTATAATCTATCTCCGATCCCATCACAAGTATTATAGAACATGTCAAATTATCAAACTATATTTTAATTTTTTTGTATAGGTCACTCTTATCATCTTCATATCTCCTTATTATATGTATTAGTCATTACTAAGATTGCATTACAAATTCACATGTAAATTTAACTCTAAATAATTTACAATACAAAGGTAGTGACTAGATGTTATGTGATGCAATTCCATATAAAATATTTAAATTTATATGAAAATTTAACTTTAAATAATTTATAATATAAAGGTAGTGACTAGAAGTTATGTGACATAATTCAATATAAAACATTTATTGACATGAATCATTACTCAATCGTAAATAATTTTTAATATAAAAGTAAGAACTAGCCGCTATGTGGCCTTTGTTTTTAAAGGGTTTTTTTTTGAAAATAACATAGCACAAGGGCCAATGGTCAACCGAGATGGTAAACCAAAAAAATGGAGGAGAGAATACATAAATTAATGGCCATCACACAGGGAAAAGTGGCCTTTATTACATCTATGTCTACTTTGTACATGTTTTGATGGGGTAAAAGTGCAAAAAATATCAAAAAATACATATCAAAACTATAAAGAACAATTTAGCAGCAAAATAGAATTTTAATTCTTCATTATTCTTGTAAAACAATAAAAAGAGTATTTAATTAATACATAACTTCTCATTGATAGAATTATTATGCACAACTAATATGTTAAATTAAATGAAAATCTAATCATAAAGTTAACTGAACTTTCTATATTTATTAGTTTTCGAAACATGTTATTTTTATTAACTTTTACATGTAAGTTTTGATGTGACTACAAAGCTCCCTTATTCTCATACATATCTAAAATAAGACCTAGGTGACATGCAACTATAAGTTTATGTTCAATTATTAAAAAAATGGAAAAATATTTAAAAAATGAAAATTAAAGTTAAAATATAAATTTTGTCATTTAGATTATATTTTTTGGGCCTAAAAATATTATGAAAAAGTTGTTAAGTGACTAGTGCAATTATGATTGCCCGAACCTCTTCAATATTTTTATTTTGAAAAAAATGGTTCAAACAAGCACTCGTGTCAAAGTTTATATCAGAGATGTCATCAGTTCTAGATAACATGAATGCAAATGTTGAGATCACACAAGATGAAGCATGTGCACACCACAATTTTGTTGAAGCAAAATAAAATAACTTAAAGACAATATTGAAAGAGACAAAAAATAAGTGGAGCACAACCCAATCTTTCATACAATAAAAATCTATCAAATGGGATGAGTTCATATAGGAGAATATGCAAGTAACTCTTCCACAAAAGGTAGTCAACATACTCCCAGAATAGGCAAGTAACTCTCAGGAATAGATGAGTAACTCTTATACCCAGAATAGCGGTCAAGGGAGTTACTTCTTAGTCATGCAGTCAATTTGTACACATAAGAAAGCTTCTCCATGAAAGTAAGAAAACTCCAAGTGAGGTGAAAAAGCTCATAAGAAATAAATATGAGAAAAAATAAAACCTCTATTATAACACCCCTCCTATAAGTGTAATTTAGGTGGGCAGTGTGAAAAATAAATGGGTCCTGATAACTAACCCTGATCAGGTACCCATGTACAAAGCAATATCTCATAAACTAGAGAAAAGGATTTCATGTCCCATTTTTAATTAATAAACTTTATGGAAAAATGTCGATTCCAATATTTTCCATAGAACAAGGAAGGAGTTAGGAAAATAATTTTATTTAATATTAATTATTTGGACCCAAAATATTCATTATTTTTTAATTTTGATAATAACGGTCAAGTGATTAATAAAATATTATTATGGAATGATTTATTATCCAAATTGGGCATTGTATTTAAAAGAGAATGATAATGATGTAGTTTTTAAATAAAATTAATTTTGCATTCTTATCCTCCAGAAAAGATGGTAAATTTGGAAAATTCCTAGAATAAGACAAAAGCAGGAAAAGCAGAATTAAAACAAGTTATGTAAAGTGGAGAAATATGACAATCAATGAATTTTATAATTATATTTTTATATTTCTAAAGCTATGAGATGAATTTGGGTTTTCCTTTTGGGCCCTCTTGGTTATTTATATTTCATAATTTCTTTCTAAGGGATCTTTTGCCAAATTAAAAATTTTCTCTTGTGGAACAGTGTGCATGCAGTGTTCTTCAGATCATCTTAGAATGAAAACTATTGGATAAAGGTGGTATTTAGATAAAAACGTAGGTATTATAATGATTTTAAGATGAAAATACTATTATCTATAGATACAATTCCATATAAAATTTGTTACAGATCTTCAAGGAGTGCATATTTAAGCTAGTGTTCAATATTTTATATAGATAGTTGGTGTGAGTAGAGAGTATAAAAGAATTTTAAAATTTGTAGGTTTGTTACAACAAATAGTAAGTGTATTTGGAGTTATTTTTAGGTTATTTCAATATTCTCTAGTTTTATGTAATCAACTTATTAGTGTTATGAATTTATGCTTTATTTGAGCACTATTTACAGTGTTACTGTGTAGTTGTGACAAGGGTTTTTTCCAAAATTTTATATTCTACTCCAGAACTATTGTGGAGTGATTGTTTTAGTAAGTTGTAATGTTTTTGGACTTTATTTTTTAAAATACAAATTTCCATAAGTGCTGGTTTTTAGTGTTACTCCAAAAAAATTGTCAAAATTTGGGTTCACTAGCTAGTGTAAAGAAAGACATAAATTTTATGGTAATTATTCCTAATATAAAGTTAATTCGAGATCTGATATTTTTGTTTAAAATTAAATAAGGGTACATAAAATTGGTATCATATTTGATATCTTATCATCTTATTAGGGAGATAACTATTATTTCAGTTCATTCATGTTGCATGTCAAGTTTTAATGGTTGCATGTGTGGTATCAACTATTGCATGTTAGTATTTGTGATTGCATGTTAGTTTTAGTAGGGTAAATATTTTATATTGATGTGAAATCATGGGATTTTTCTTTGAATATCTAATTAAGAACATAGGACTGATGGTCAAACTAGGAAGAATAGTTAAATGGCAAGAAAATTACAACAATCATGATGAGTCATTCAACGCTGCCATCTCATATAGAGACTAGGTTGATCCTATGAGTATGAGAGATAATAAAAATAAACTAAGTGAACTTATAGTTCCCACTTTTGATGGTAATGAGATTATTTATGCTTGAGCTTTGTTGTAGGAATTACAAACATATCTTTCTCTCAATCTTATGAAGGAGAAGTATGTCATCCAATATACTACTTTACATCTTGAGGGAGATGTTTATTATTGGTGGAATCATGGTATGGCCACATAGGGACATGATCAAGTATTTAATTTTGAATATTTTATTCAAAATATACTTGACACATTCAAGCTTAGAAATGAATAGAACTTGGAACCAAAAGAACACCAAGCTTTAGAGGTCAAAGGTAAAGATTCTTTATCTAAAAAAAATATTTTAGTGGTTACTAATGAGTTTACTTGTCAGGACAATTTTTTTAGAGGTATAATCCACTAAGGGGGGGGGTGAATCAATGGTGGGAAATAATCCAATTCAATTTTCAAAACCCTTAAAATACTTAAGTAATCAATACAATCATTCATGAAGCATATAGATCATTCATAACAATAAACAAGAAGGATAAGCAAGATCACATACACAACACAAGATCTGCTTGGAAAACCCTCATGGAGAATAAAACACACTCTCAATCCTGAAAACACATGTAATACTATCCTATAAGATGATCACAAACATGAGACTAGTCAAGTACTTCTGACTAGGAACCTTGGTCAAGTCCTTCTGACCAAAGGTATTTAGTGAAACTCTTATTCCACAAGGAGAACCAACCACTAAGGATGATCAAGTTCTTCTAACCCTCCTTTGATAGGAACACCTCCACCTTTGAATTTATGTCTTCTAAACCTGATGATGAACCTCAGATAATACATCCCCTTCACTTATGACACTCACAATACATCCAAAGCCATCTTTTGGATCACTCCACTCTTCTCTACTCATACATAATTAACAAACCTACAACATCTCTGTCACAACCTAAAAAACATGACCATGGGGTCATCCACAGAGACCACACTATAATCTACCTCTCAAATATACCTCCAATCTCACACAAACATCATCTATCCTTCATTCATCCTCAACCTGTAAGAGCACTATTCTGACATCAAAAATATGACCTACAGGTCATACACACAGTCCTCAATCTATTCTACTTATCGACCCATCCACTGGGCACACCTACTCTTCTCTATCCTTCACTTCAATGCCATTTGTTCTCACACAAACACACTTGCAAGCCAAGAAACCATCTCCTTTGGTTTCACTATTTATAGAGCTTTCATGAATAACAACTTCATGGTCGGCCATTAGACTTGATTTAACCCTTAATGCTTCTCTCATATCAAGACATGACTCAAAATAATTTTCATAGGTCAACCATAGTATTTATGGGTCTCTCTTAAGCAACTACACCTTTCAATTAGGCCCTTTTAACTCTTATAGGTATCATGGAGACCTATTCACCCATTTAACACTTCATCGAGAAAAATAAGAACACAAGACCACCTCCAAATACATAGGTCCATTCCTCATGACCCCTTAGACATCTTCAAGTGATTAAAATCATCTTTGCTCTCCTCTGCGTATGATCAATCTACTCAAACACTAACCTGGTACACAAGAACATCATGAACATAAAATAGTCAAAATTTAAGCCTCTGTTCGTACAAAATATTGATTGGTCAAACCTTTAAAGACCATAAAAATCATCCACAATGAGTCCAACATACTTTCCAATAGTTAGGACATCATAAAACATTTGAACATCATAAAAAAAAGCACAAATATCCTTCTTGGGTTACTTGAAGAACATAGTCAAACACATAGTCAACTTTGGAGCTCAATATCTTTGATTATACATAAATTTAGACCTTATAACTAGGTTCACTAGATTCAACATGGATTTATCTTCAAATTTTCTTTTTATAGTGCCTTAGAATTCATCCTAGATCAAAAGTTATGGATAAAATATAGAGCACTAATGTTTTCCTTTGAAAAATTCAAATATTCAAATGCCAACGGTCACAGTTAAAAATTGAGCACACTACCCTCATCTCGTGTCTTCTCTACTCATATAAAACATGCATTGTCGATCTTCCTTGAAGTAACTTGACCTTTACCTTTCATTGCTCATTACTGGATCTTCATCTTGAATATTTCACTTAATATGCTTTGTCAATCTCATGTACGTAGCTTGGTCTTTATCTATGTTAAACATTGGACACCTTGAAATCATCTCACTCAATACGCACCAGTGATCTGTATATGTATGAACATCTACTCATTCTTAGATCTTAAAAGAATCTTGATCTTTAGCTCTGCTCAACATTAAACTCCAAACACTTGTCCTCATCTCATTGCTTCTTGACATCTTGGAGTAAATGTGCTCCATTAATCTCTTCGAGAGTTTCTCCAATTTTAACTTGTGCAAATTTGACTAAGTATGGGAACCTTTGCAATATTTATTTAAGGTCAACTTTGTACCTTCATATGTTTTGCTTCGCTCAAATGTATTTTCTAAAATTTGGACCATATATTCTCCTTTCAAAGAGAAATCCAACCATGTATTAATTATCTCATGAAAAATTTGTGTGTGAGAGATATAATACCATTAATTTTCTCACTAAGATTTTTCAACCATAGATCCAACTATGCCTAGAATTGCCTAGAAGGCAAACTTTACACATACATATCTTTTGATACGCTTCATTACATGACCTAAAATTTAGCACATATCAACTAGGCATAAAACTAAACAAACCCATATGATCAACTCCTTTTGAAACTTCCACATGTATGAAATATAACTTCATCAATATGCTTACTCAAATTTTTCTTGCCACATGCAAATTTAGCTATGGGAAACATTGTCAAACTGCCTAGGAGGCCAAATTTACACTCAGATATATTTTATCACACTTCATCACATGACCTAAAATTTAGTGCATAGTAACTAGGCATAATACTAAATAAAACCATGTGACCATTTCCTCCTGACACCTCCACATATGTGAATGCTAACATCATCAACATGCTTACTTAGCTCTATTTGAACATATAAAACACTGAAAATACTTGGGAGCTCAAATTTTCACCCACATATCTTTGACTGCACTTCATTGCATGATTTTAGACTTAGACCATATAAAATTTGGACTAATTTCATTAAAACTATATGACAAACTCCCCTTGACACATACACATGTAGTAATTATGAAATCATCAAACTACCTACTTAGATTTACTGCCACTAGACCCAAAATGTTTAGATGAAAACTATGGACTACCAGATGAATTCAAATGAAGAACACAAGCACTCAAATCATAGAAGACCTATTATGGGACCTATTTCACATTCTCAAATCACCATACTCATCTCTAAGCATTCATAACCATGCCAAAATAGAAGATCAACCAAGTCTCTTTTAAGCATACTAGGATAAACAAATTGCACACTTTGTCATTATCACTTAGACTATCAAGAAACTTCATTCACTCACCTGGACACCACCATGACATCAACATGACATCACTGATACCTCTCCAACAATCTCCCCCCTTTTCATTGATGTCAACACACATCATATAATTCACCTTCCTTCTCTCTCTTCAAGGACTCTCACAATAAGAACTTTCTCCCCCTTTGACACAATGACAAAGTGGGCACCAACTGATTATGAGGACCTGAAAATACTACTATTAGGATAAGATCATCTTATAAATATATTACAAACTCCCCCTTACCTTGAGCCTACCTCTTCTTGCCTTGACAACTTCCTCTTGCAATGCCAACACTTCTTCAACCAAGCACTGCAACCAATGAAGAAAGAACACAAAAAACACTAAAACCTAATGAAATTCACCAAGAAACATCTGAGAGGGATGCTACTTAATATGTACAAGAAATTTCACCTCCTGATCATCTTTAGATCTCCACACACCATGAAGAACCACCATATAGGCTCATTAGCCTTCTCTCTCAGGCTAACTCAAAGACCACTAACATAACTTCATGCCACTCACCAAATAGGAAACATGCTTTAAGACAACCTAAGAGCTCACCTTGAAATACATACCTTTTTCTTTTGGATAAGATAAATAAAAAACACTCTTCTTCTCATTAGGCCTATCTAGATTCCTTGTAGCCCTACTTAAAACTTGCAGAGCCCACAACTTTTAGTAGACACATCTTCAGGACCTAAAAATTCATATCTAAAGCTCTCTCATATGCCCCCTAGAGAAAAAACATTTTCAACACCTAGCTCATCCTCTGAAATATAATTTCTTCACAAACCAACATGCCAATTAGGCCTTTGTTTTGACCAAAAATTGAATAACTTCAAATCCATAAACTTTTTGATCTCTGTAAAGCTTGATTTGACAACCCATTTGGCCCATTCAATCTATTAATAAGCCTCAAATATTAATTCATAAGGCAAACCACTTTTCTAGCAGATCCCAAAACCCTAAAAACTTAAATCAAATAAGGTTAACAAACCTCCTTCTAGTCAACGCCCATCTCTAAAACTTCTTGCACACTTGGAGACTACCATTACATACTTTTGATCCAAGATTTGAGCTTCCACACCTTTGGTAACCTTGACATCCTATACCATGGATATTTATTTGAAACACATCAAAAAGAAGTGCACAAACCTTTCTGATCACCAAACTATTCTTGACAATCCATCAATCTCATTAAGCCACCTAGAAACACCCATTTTGACCCTGCACTATAGCTCCTTTATAAACCTTTAGAGAAAGTTCATGAACTTGTTGTTCCCCCTTAACCAATGACCTTCTAAGATCAACACAAGTCTCTGTACATATTGACATTATGATCTTGAGCTCAGAAACTTGTTTTTTCACAAGAAATATGTCTCCTAAGAAGCATATGTAGAGAAACCTACATCACAGTGTCCTAGAACAGTGTGAAACTAGGAGTTGCCCATAAGTCTTCATATTCCTTCTCCTAATTGGTCATCTGATACTTATATTTCTTCTTATTTTTATACTTAAGTGAAGCAACATTCTCATCTACTAAAATATTCTCCTTTATGATTGGATTGACAATAAATGGAGATAACATAGATTCATGACATACCTTTTCATCTATAATATCTTCCTTGCAGTTTGGAACCTCATCACTAGGCACTAATAATTGATTTTATTTAATGAAACTTTCTCAACAATAACAAGATGTTCACTTGGATCCATATTTAACTCAAAACTAACCTCAACCAGTACCTCGGTCTTCACTTTGAGCTTGGTCTCTTCATTCACAAACATGAGTAGACAATGAGAGCCCTTAGCACTCTTCACCTTCTGTAGCAGTCTCCACCATAGCAAATAGATTACTTGGACCTGTAGTCTCATCATGATTCATACTTACCATCTTTGGCTTCCATGACTTCACTTGCCTTCTTCCTTGCACTATAAGATCCTGATCAAACCTATTCTAATTTTTAGGCCTTTGCTTGCATAATCTAGCAGTGTGACCTCTCTATTCACAATTGTAGCAAACCATTCTTTTTGAAGTGAACTCAACTTTCCCTGCCTAATATGGACAAAATCTTAGAAAGTGTCCTATATCATAACAACTAAGACAAACTACTCATTTTGAAGAAGACTCACCTTGCCTTACCTTATTTGGATAATTCTTAGCAAAGTGTTCCTTATCAAGATAGTTGAAACACTCAACCCTGGTCACACCTTTTGACTGACGACCCCCATCATAGTTCCATACAAACTTATTTCCAATAGATCTCTTTCATTCTCTAGCTCTCTACCCAAACTGATTACAAGTATAGAGTAACCATTAAAATTTACATACCTCATAGCATTTGGTTGTCTAATATGATTTACCTTTATTCTACCAGCACCTTCATTCCTTGATTGATTATTGACCTTCAAGGTCTGATTAGTCTTCATTTTATCTTGAGTTGCTACATTCTCTGGTTCTTCTTTGTATCCAAGACTAGTTTTATCACTTTCATGCTTTTGACCATTCAAAATATTGTCTAGATCACTGGATCTCTTTTATAATTTCACAAATGACTTCATCATACTAGATGTCTTCTCTAACTCAGCTTTTAATGACTCATTTTCAATTACATACCTTGAACACTCATCTTCTTTAGCTTTCAAGCTTGTAGAAAGGATTTCTAATTGACAATTGAGATGCTTGACCATATCTTCATACTCCTTGGTGTCTTCATTCATTCTTGCCTAAAATACACTAAATTTCTCCTCATAGTCCTTGATTTATGACTTTATCTTCTTGTTAATATTCTTCTCAATCTTTAGTTCTTCTAGGGCCTTTATCAATTTAGTTTCATAATCCACCTCATCTTTATCATCATCTAAATTAATCTAATCAGACTCTGTTTGATGTGATCAACTACCTTCCTTAGCCATGAATAACACTTCATCTTTAGTAGGACCATCATCTTCATGATCATACTCTGAGTCACTAACTTCACTCTCATCTAATGAGTTACAATCTTCTTTTGTGTAGAGACTCTACTTGTCCTTGAAGTACTTCTTGTTATCAAATTTTTTGAATCCCTTTTTACTTTTATCAAACTTGAATTATCTCTTACTATCATTATGACCTTTATCATGCTCTTCATCATCATTCATCTTATCCTTATGAGGGCACTTATTAGTAAAATTTCCTACCTCTCCACAATTAAAGCATTTGATGGGTAGTTTACCATTATACTTGTCTAAACCTATTTTCAAATTCCTTGAAATCAAAGTAATTATTTTATCCTCGTCTATATTAGAAATGTCATCCTCCTTGGGTTTCTTACCTTAGAACTTCTTTTTTGTCTTCATTTCAGTCTTGAAATATACTTACTTCTTTGGTGGTATATCATCATTTACTCTCATATCATAAACTCTCATTTGACCAAAAACTTGAATAACTTGAAACCATAAACCTTCAAGTCTTTGTGAAGCTTGATTTGACAACCCATTTATCCCATTCAACCTATTAATAAACCTCAAAACTCAATTCACAAGGCAACCCACTTTTTTAGCAAAGCCCAAAACCCTAGAAACTCAAATTAAACAAAGTCAGTAATCCTCCTTTTGGTCAACGCCCATCTCTAAAACTTCTTTCACACCTGGAGACTACCATTACACACTTTTGTGAACTTTGACTTCCTATACCATGGATTTTGACTTAGAACATATCACAAAGAAGTGCATAGACCTTTTTGAGCACCAAACTCTTCTTGACACTCCATAAATCTCATTAAGACACTTGGAAACACCCATGTTGACCCTATACTATAGCTCCTTCCTAAACCTCTGGAGCAAGCTCATGAATTTTTTGTTCCCCCTTAACCAATGACCTTCTAAGATCAACAAAAGTCTCTGTATAGATTGGCATTATGATCTTGAGTATGAAAACTTGCTTCCCCACAAGAAAGATGTCTCCTAAGAAGTATAGGCAGATACACCCTACATCACAATGTCTTATAACAATATAAAACCGAGAGTTACTCACAACTCCTCATATTCCTTCTCCTCTTTAGTCATCTAATACTTATAGTTCTTCTTCTTCTTCTTAGGCTTAAGATAAGCAACATGCTCATCTACTAAAATATTCTCCACTATGATTGGATTGATAATACATAGAGATAACATAGATTCATGACATACCTTTTCATATGTAGAATCTTCCTTGCAATTTGAAACATCATCACTAAGCACTGCCAATTGATGTTCTTTGAATCAAACTTGCTTAACAATATCAAGATGTTCATTTGGATCCATACTTACCTCAGAACTAACCTCAACTAGTACCTTGGTCTTCTCATTGAGCATGGTCTCTTCATTCACAATATGAGTAGACAATGAGATCCCTTGGCACTCTTCACCTTCTATAGCATTCTACACCATATCAAATAGATTATTTGGACCTACAGTCTCATCATGATGCATACTTACCACCTTTAACTTCCATGAGTTAACTTGCCTTCTTCCTTACACTATAGGAGCCTAATTAAACCTATTCTAATTTATAGGCCTTTGATTGCAGAATCTAGCAGTGTGACCTCTCTATTAATAGTTGTAGCACACCATTATTTTTGATTTGAACTTAACTTTCCCTACCTGATATGGACAAAATCTTGAAAAGTGTCCTATGTCATAACAACTGAGACAAACTACTCCTTTTAAAGAAGGCTCACCTTGCCTTACCTTATCTGGACAATGCTTAATAAAGAGTCCCTTATCAAGACAACTGAAACACTCAACCTTGCTCACACCTTTTTAATAATGACCCTCATCATAGTTCTATGTAAACTCATTTCTAATAGGTCTCTTGCATTCTCTAGCTCTATGCCCAAACTAATTACAAGTATAGCAGTAACCATTGAAATTTACATACCTCATGGCATTTGGTTTTATAATTTGATTTGTCTTTATTCTACCAACACCTTCATTCCTTGATTGATTATTGAACTTCAAGGTCTGATTAGTCTTTATTTATTTTTGAGTTTCATTCTATGGTTCTTCTTTGTATCCAAGATGAGTTTTATTTCTTGCATGCTTTTGACCACTCAAAATATTTTCTAGATCACATGAGCTCTTTTCAAATTTCACAAATAACTTTATCATACTAGATGTCTTCTCTAACTCAGCTTTTAATGACTCACTTTTAATTACATACCTTGAACACTCATCTGTAGCTTTTAGGCTTGTAGATAGGATTTCCAATTGACAACTGAGATGCTTGACCATATATTCATTCTCCTTCATGTATTCATTCATTCTTTCCTCAAATACACTGAATTTATCCTCATAGTCCTTGAATTGTGACTTCATCTTCTTGTTAATCTTATTCTCAATATCTAGTTCTTCCAGGGCCTTTATCAATTCAGTTTCACAATCCACCTTATCTTTATTAGCATCTAAATCACTCCAAGTAAACTCTATTTGATGTGAGCAACTACCTTCCTCAACCATGAAGAGGGATTCATCTTCAATAGGACCATCATCTTAATGATCATACTCTGAGTCACTACCTTCACTCTCATCTAATGAGTTGCAATTTTATTTGGTGTAGAAATTCTTCTTGTCCTTGAATTACTTCTTCTTGTTGTCAAACCTTCTGAATCCCTTTTTGATTTTATCAGACATGAATGATCTCTTGCCATCATTATGACCTTGATCATGCTCTTCATCATCATTCATCTTATACTTATGAGGTCACTTATTAGCAAAATGTTCTACCTCTCCACAATTGAAGCATTTGAGGGGTAGTTTACCTTTATACTTGCCTAACCTATTTTCAATTTCTTTAAAATCAAAACAATTAGTTCATCCTCATCTATATCAGAAATGTCATCCTCCTTGATTTTCTTATCTTTCAACTTCTTCTTTGTCTTCATTTCAATCTTGAAAGCTACTTCCTTCTTTGTTGGTATATAATCATTTACTCTCATCTCATAGGCAGTAAGGGTGTCATGCAATTGATCCATCTTCAATTGAGTAAGATCATGACTTTCTTCTATAGCAGATAATTTTGGATCAAACTTGAGGGATAGAAACCTTAATACTTTTTGAACTATAGTATCCTATTCAAGATTCTCTCCAATACATCTGATGATGTTCACAATCTCATCAACTCTTTGAGGAAAGGATGCCATAAAATCTTCTTCCTTCATCATGAGACTTTCAAATTGCCTTTTGTGAGTTTGAAACTTAGACAACTTGACCTTTGATTCTCCTTCATAAATGATCTACATTTTGTCCCATATCTCTTTAGTAAATTTACAATGGATTAACTTTATGAACTTAGTCTTCGTAATACCACAAGTGATGGCATTCATTGTCTTAGAATTATTCTCAAATAGCTGCTTGTTTGCAACACTAGATGGAGGAGTTGCAGGAGCAACATAACCATCCACAATAGATTTACATACATCAAACCCTAGGGACATAATGTATGTCCTCATCATTTCACTCCAAAAATCATAATTGGATCCATTAAACATAACTGCATGATTAGTATAGAAACATCCTTGCATTTGATGACTACCCATATTGTACCCTTGATCACCTTAAATTTGTCAAGCCTTTGTCAAAGGACCTGCTCTTATACCAATTGTTAGAGGTACAATTCACTGAGAGGGGGGTGAATCAGTGGTGAAAAATAATCCAATAAAAGTTTTAAAACCCTTCAAATACATCACAATCAATATAATCATTCATGAAGCATACAGATCATTCATAGCAGTGAATAAGAAGGATAAGCAAGATCACATACACAACATAAGATCTACATGGGAAACACTCATGGGGATTAAAACCCACTCTCAAGCCTATTAACACATGAAATACTGTCCTATAAGATGATCATGAACATGAGATTTGTCAAGTCCTTCTGGTCAAGAACCTTGGTCAAGTCCTTCTGACCAAAGGTCTTTAGTGAAACTCTTATTCCACAAGGAGCACTAACCCCTAAGGATGATCAAGTCCTTATAACCCTATTTTAATATGAACACCTCCACCTTTGAATTGATGTCTTCTACACCTAATGATGGACCTATGATAACAACACCCCCTTCACTTTTTCTCACACTCACAATGTATCCAAGTCCACCTTTTGGATCACTCCACTCTTCTCTGATCATACACAATCAACAAACTTACAATAGCTATATCATAACCTCACTACCTCAACAACATGACCATGGGTCATTTACATAGACCACACTCTAATCTACCTCTCAAATAAACGTCCAAGCTCACAAAAACATCATCTATCCTTTGCTCATCCTCAATCTATAAGAGCACTATTCTGACATCATAAATAAGACCTATAGGTCATACACACAATCCTCAATCTTCTTTGTTTTTCAACCCATCCAATGGGCACACCTACTCTTATCTTCCTTCACTTCAACACTTACTATTCTCACACAAACACACTTGCAAGCCTAGAAACTATCTCCTTTGGTGTCACTATTTATAGAGCTTTCATGAATAACAACATCATGGTCAGCCATTAGACTTGCCTTAACCCTTAAGGTTTCTCTCATATCAAGACATGACTCAAAATAATTTTCATAGGTCAACCATAGTATTTATGGGTCATCCTTAAGTAGCTAAACCTTTCAATTAGGCCCTTGTATCTCTTATAAGTCTCATGAAGACCTATTCACCCATTTAGCACTTCATCAATCAAAATAAGAACACATAACCACTTCTAAATACATAGGTCCATTCTTCATGACCCCTTAGACATCCTCAAGTTCTTACAATCATCTCTGCTCACCTTTGCATATGATCAATCTTCTCAAACACTAACTTGGTGTACAAGAACATCATGAACAAACACATAAATAACTTATAAGCCTTTTTTAATATAGAATATTGATTGTTGAAACCTCCAAAGACCATACAAATCATTCACAAAGAGTCCATAATACTTTCCAACAGATAGGACATTGAAAAAACATTTGAACATCATCAAAATAAGCACAAATATCCTTCTCAGGTTACAAAATATAATCAAATTTAGATCTCAATATCTTTAACTGTACATAAATTCAGACCTTTTAACTATGTTCACTAGATGCACCATGGAGTTATCTTTAACTTTTCTTTTCATAACACCTTTGAATTCATCCTGGATCAAAAGTTCTAGACAAAATATAGAGCTCTAGTTTTTCCCTTTACAAAATTCAAATATTCAAATGCCAATAGTCATAGTTAAACATTGAGCACACTACCCTCATCTCGTGTCCTCGTTACTTAGATTAAACATGCATCATCGATCTTCCTTGACGTGTCTCAACTTTTACCTTTCATCGCTCATCTTTGGATCCTCATCTTGACTATTTGACTTAATAAACTTCATTGATCTCCTGTACATATCTTGGTCTTTATCTATGTTAAACATTGGACACCTTGAAATAATCTCACTCAATACACACCATTGATATGTATATGTATGAACATCCATTCACCATTAGATCGTAGAAGAAGCCTGATATTTACTTATGCTCAACATTAAAATTCAAACACTTGTCCTCCTCTTGTTGCTTCCTAACATCTTGGAGAAAATGTGCTCCATTGATCTCTTTGAGAGTTGCTCCAATTTTACCTTGTGCAAATTTGACTAAGTATGAGAACCTTTGCAATCTTTCTATAAGGTCGACTTTGCTCCTTCATATCTTTTGCTTCGCTCAAATGCATGTTCTAAAATTTGGACCATATGTTTTCCTTTCAAAGAGGAATAAAACCATGTATTAAGGAGCTCTTGAAAGCTTTGTGTGTGTGACATATAACACCATTAATTTTCTCACTAAGATTTTCCTACCATAGAGCCAACTATGCCTAGAACTACCTAGAAGGCCAACTTTGTACATACATATCTTTTGATACGCTTCATTACATGACTTGAAATTTAGCATATATCAAATAGGCATAAAATTGAATAAACCCATATGATCAAATCCTTCTGAAACTACCACATGTACAAAATATAACTTCATCAATATGCTTACTCACCATTTTCTTACCACATGCAAATTTGGCTAAGTATGGGAAAACATTATCAAACTGCCTAGGAGGCCAACCTTGCACTTGCATATATTTTGTCGCACTTCATCACATGACCTAAAATTTAATGCATAGTAACTAGGCACAATAATGAACAAACCCATGTGATAATTTCCTCTTGACACCTCCACATATGTGAATGCTGACATCATCAACATGCTTACTCAACACTATTTGAACATAGGAAAACACTATGAAAATCCCTGAGAGCCCAACTTTACACACACATATCTTTGACCGTGCTTCATCACATGACTTGAGACTTGGAAAATAGAAAATTTGGAATAATGTGATTATAACCATATGACCAACTCCCCCTAATGCATATACATGTAGTAATTATGAAATCATCAAACTACCTACTTAGATTTACTGCAACTGGACCCAAAATGTCTAGATGAAAATTATGGACTACCAGATGAATTTCACTCAAGCACACATGCACTCAAATCATAGAATAACTCTTATGGGACCTCTTTCATATCCTTAAATCACCATACTCATCATTAAGCATTCTTAACTATGTCTAAATAGAAGATCAACCAAGCCTCCTTCAAACATACTAGGACAAGCACATTGAACACCTTGTCATTGTCACTTATACTAATAAAGACACTTCATTAACTCATCTGGACACCTCCACGACATCACCATGACATCACTAAAAACTCTCCAATAATCTCCCCCTTTTTCATTGATGTCAACACACATCATACAATGCACCTTCCTTCTCTCTCTTCAAACACTCTCACAACAAGAAATTTCTCCTCCTTTGACACAACGATAAAGTGGGCATCAACTGATCTCAAGGACCTAAAAATATTACCAAAAAGATAAGACCATATTATAAATATAGTACAAACTTCCCCTTAGCTTGAACCTACCTCTTCTTCCCTATACAACTTCCTCTTGTAAAATGCCAACACTTTTCTTCAACCAAGCACTGTAACCAATGAATAAAGAACACACAAAACACTAAAACCTAATGGAACTCACAAAGAAACATCAAAGAGGGATTTCCCCTAATATTTATAATCAATTTCACCTCTTGAACATCTTCACATCTCCACACACCATGAAGAACCACCATACAAGCTTATTAGCCTTCTCTCTCAGGCTACCTCAACGACCACCAATAGAACTTCATGCCACTCACCAAATAGGAAACATGATCTAAGATAACCTGAGAACTCACCTTGAAATACATACCTTGCTCTTTTGGATAAACTTAACAAAAAAACTATCTTCTTCCCACTAGGCCTATCTGAATTCCTTGTAGCCCTACCTAGAATTTGTAGATCCCACAAATTTTAGTAGACACATCTTCAGGACCTAAAACTTCATATCTAAATCACTCTAATATTCCTCCTCAAGCACACACATTTTCAACACCTATCCTATCCTCTGAAATATACTTTCTTCATAAACCAACTTGCTAATTAGGCCTCCATTTTTACAAAAACTTGTATAACTTGAAATCCATAAACCTTTAGATCTTTGTGAAGCCTGATTTGAAAATCCATTTGACCTATTTAGCCTATTAAGAAGCCTCAGATCTCAATTCACAAGAAAAACCACTTTTATAGTAGATCCTAAAACCTTAGACACTCAAATCAAACAAAGTCAACAAACCTCCTTCTAGTCAACGCCCATCTCTGAAACTTCTTACACACCTAGAGACTACCATTACACACTTTTGTGCCAATATTTTAGATTCCACACCTTGGTAACCTTGAATTCATATACCATGGTTTTGACTTGGAACACATCACAAAGAAGTGCATAGACCTTTCTGAGCACCAAACTCTTCTTGACACTCCATCAATCTCATTAAGCCACTTGGAAACACCCATTCTGAGCCTATACTATAGCTCCTTCACAAACCTTTGGAGAAAGCTCATGAACTTGTTATTCACCCTTAACCAATTACTTTCTAAGATCAACACAAGTCTCTATACATATTTTCATTATGATTTTAATAACACAAACTTGATTCTCCACAAGTAAGATATCTCCTAAGAAGCATAGATAAAGACACCCTACATCACAATGTCATAGAACAATGTAAAACTAGGAGTCACCCACAACTCTTTGTATTCCTTCTCCTCCTTGGTCATATTATACTTATAGTTCTTCTTCTTCTTTTTAGGCTTAAGAGAAGAAAGATGCTCATCTACTATAATATTCTCCTTTATGATTAGATTTAAAATACAGGGAGATAACATAGATTCATGACATACCTTTTCATCTGTAGAATCTTCCTTGCAGCTTGTAATCTCATCACTAGGCACTGATAATTAATGTTATTTGAATGAAACTTGCTCATCAAAATTATAATATTTACTTGGATCCATAATTACCTCAGAACTGGCCTCAACCAATATCGTAGTCTTCTCCTTTAGCTTGGTCTCTTCATTCACAACATAAGCAGATAATGAGAGCCCTTGGTAGTCTTCACCTTTTGTAGCATTCTCCTCCATAGAAAATAGATCACTTGTTGCACTAATGACAAAAGTTGGTAATTATGCATCATGATGAGAATGTAGGTCCAAGTAATTTGTTTTTTATGATGAAGAATGCTACAGAAGGTGAAGAATGCCAAGGGGTCTCATTGTATGCTCATGTTGTGAATGAAGAGATCAAGCTCAAGGAAAATACTAAGGTACTGGTTGAGGCTAATTCCAAGGTATGTATGGATCCAAGTGAACATCATAATATTATTGATCAAGTTTCATTCAAATAACATCAATTGTCAATGCCTAATGATGAAGTTCCAAGATGCAAGGAAGATTCTACAAATGAAAAGGTATGTCATGAATCTATTTTATCTCCATGTATTGTCAATCCAATCATAGAGAAGAATATTATAGTAGATGAGCATGTTACTTCTCTTAATCCTAAGAAGAAGAAGAATAACTATTAAGTATCAGATGACCAAGGAGGAGAAGGAATGTCAAGAGTTGTGGGAAACTCCTGATTTCACATTGTTCTAGGAAATTTTGATGTAGGGTGTCTGTGCCTATGTTTGTTATGAGACATATTTATTATGGAGAAGCAAATTTTTGTGATCAAGATCATAATGCCATTCTATATAGAGATTTGTGATGATCTTAGAATTTTATTGTTTAAGGGGGAATAACAAGTTCATGATCTTACTCTAGAGGTTTGTGAAGGAGCTATAATATAGGTTCAGATAGGTGTTTCCAGGTGGCTTAATGAGATTGATGGGGTGTCATGAAGAGTTTGGTGGTAAAAAAGGTCTGTGCTATTTTATGTGATATGTTCCAAGTTAAAATCCATGGTATAGGAAGTCAAGGTTCCCAAAGGTATGGAAGCTCAAATCTTGGCACAAAAGTGTGTAATGGTAGTCTCTAGCTGTGCAAGAAGTTTCAAAGAAGGGCATTGACCAAAAGGAGGTTTGTTGACCTTGTTTGATTTGAGTTTCTAGGGTTTTGGGCTCTACTATAAAAGTGGTTTGCCTTATGAATTGATGTCTAAGGATTCTTAATAGGTTTAATGGGCCAAATGGGTTGTCAAATAAAACTTCACAAAGATGTGAAGGTTTGTGGTTTTCAATTTATTCAAGTTTTTATCAAAATGGAGGCCTAATTGGTAAGTTGTTTTGTGAAGAAAGTATATTGCATAGGATGAGCTAGGTGTTGCAAATGTGTGTGCTTTAGGGGGCATATGAGAATGCTACAAATATGAAGTTTCAAGTCCTGAATATGTGTCTATTGAAATTTGTGGGCTCTGATACCAATTATTATAGGCATAATCATTGAGAGGTGGGGTGAATTAGTGAGCCCAAATATTTCAATTTTAGTTCCAATCCTTTCAAGCTATTAAATAATCAGAATATATCAACTTGATCAAGTAAAATTAATAAGAGAGCTCATTCTTTCAATGTATACACAAGATCAAACACACAACACATAGTTCATGTGGGAAACCCTCATGGGGAATAAAACCCACTCTCAAGCCTACAACACATGGACTACTTGTCCTATAAAATATTACAAACAAGAAACTGATCAAGTCCTTCTGACTAGGATTTAGTGAAACATTAATTTCACAAGGATAACCTACCCCTAATATGATCAAGTCCTTCTAAACACCTTTTGGTAAAGTCCTTTAGACCAACCACCTTGGTCAAGTCTTTCTGACCTAAGTCCTTTAGTGAAACACCTATTTCATAAGGAACACCTACCCCTAAGGAAGATCAAGTCCTTCTGACCTTCTATGAAATGAACACTGCCACCTTTAAATTGATATCTTCAACACCTAATTATGGACCTCTGATAACACATCCTCCTTCAATTCTTCACACACTCATAATGCATCCAAAAACCATCTTCTAGATCACTTCACACTTCTCATTCTCATCAACCTACAACAGTTCTATCACAATACCAACAACATAACCAAATGATCATACACACAGTCCTCACTCTGACCTATGTCTTTACCTTATATTCTACACTCTTCAACACATGATCTACTCACACATGTCTCTTCTTCACTCTGCTTTAATAGGTCTCTATTACACTCTTAACACATACTTCACTAGTCTAAACAAGCCTCTACTATGAGCACCTCCTCACAAGTGTCTCATAACTATCTTCTCCAAGTCTATAAATCAGCATCTTTGATTTTACATTTTATAGAGCCTTCATTAATTATCAAGTCCATAATCTTTCCTTTTTGGCCACAATACATGCCTTCACCCTTAAGGCATCTAACATGGGTCACAGTTAAGCACAACTCTCTTTCAAATAAGCCTAAGTCACTTTTTAGCTCCTATGGAAACCCATTCACCTCTTTGATACTTATTTATTAAAAATAAGAACACAAGAACACTTTAAAAGTACATGTAACCATTCAATATTATCTATAGGTTCTTCTTAAGTTTCCTTATCCATCACAACACCCTTTTGTTAACACTCAATTAGCTCAAACACCTTTTTGTATACATAGTCATTATGAACGAAAACACAATCAAATTTTAACCCTTTGATCATACTTCATATGATTGGTAAAACCTTCATAATTCAAACATATGGTCCTCATGGAGTATAAAACATACTCCAATATCTATCTCACCTTTAGACATTGAGATACCAACAAGCACAACTCAATTACCCTTCTCAGGTTACTTGCAGAGCAAACATGAAAACACAGTCAACTTTAGACTTTCACAACTTTGACTATACATATTTTCAGACCTTCAAATCTATATTTAAAAATTATCCTTATATTCCTCTACAAATTTACTTTTTACACCATGAGCAAATTATTTTTGTATTAAAAGATATGGCCGAAAGCCCAAACACTAGTCTTTCCTTTATTAAATTCAAATATTTGAATTCAAACAGTCACAGTTAAACTTCAGTCACTTAAAATGCATCTCATGTCCTCAAATTTTAGATCAATCACACACCATAGATCTTATGATAAGTATTTTTGTCTTTAACTATGTTAAAATTTGAACAGGTTGACCACTTTGACTCCGTTTGCACTGTCGATCTCAATCTCACAATTAAATGTGAATCGTTAGATCCTTATCCTTTACTTTTGCTCAATGTTAAACCTTGAAAAATTATTACCATATCTATCCTTCCTAACATCTTGGATAAAATTTTCTCATTGATCTCCTCAAGAGTTTTTCTAACTTTACCTAGTGTAAAAATGACTAAGTATGAGAACCCTTACAATCTGTCTAAGAAGCCAACTTTGAACCTTGATAACTTTTATTGTGCTTAGACGCATGATATAAAACTTGAACCATAAGATCAAATTTAAAATGATAATCTAATCATGTATCACCATATTCTTATAACCTTCATGTGTGCAAGATATAATTCCATTAATTTTCTCACTCAGATTTTTTTTGTCACGAAGCCAACTATGCCTAGAACTGCGTAGAAGGCCAACTTTGCACATGCATATCTTTTGATGGGCTTCATCGCATGACTTGAAATTTAGCACATATAAACTATAAAAAAAAATTAACAAACACATATGATCATTTTCTCTTGACACCTTTATGTATTTAAAATATGACACCATCAAAATGCCTACTTAGCTTTTCTTGCCACATGCAAATTTGGCTAAGTATGGGAAAACAATGTCAAACTACCTAGGAGCCTAACTTTGCACTTGCATATCTTATGTTTCACTTCATCAAATGACCTAAATTTTAGTTCATAGCAACTATACATAAATATGATCACAAACATATGACCAACTCCCCCTCACTCATCCACATGTGGTAATGGTGATGTCAACAAACTGCCTACTCAAATTTTTTTCCACTAGACCCAAAATGTCTAGATGAAAAAAATGATCAACCAAATGAAATCCACTAATGAAAATAATAACTCAAAGCATATAAAACCTCTTATAGGACCAATTTCACATGGTCAATACTTAAAACTCATTCCTAATCATCTTTAAATAGTCAAACTCTAAATATCAACCAAACCTACTTCAAGCATACTAGGATAAACATATTGCACACTTTGTCATTGTCACTTAGGCTATCAAGGCACTTCATCCACTCATCAAATCACCTCTATGACATCATTGAAAAATCTCCAAAAATCTCCTCCTTTTTCATTGATTTCAATACCCATCATAAAACAATATACGACTCACCTTCCTTTTCATTGTTCAAACACTCTCACAATGGGAACTTTCTCCCCCTTTGACATAATGACAAAGTGGGCACCAACTGATCTTGAGGACCTGAAAATACTACCAGCAAGATAAGACCATCTTAGAAATAAAGATAGTATAAAATCCTCTTTACCTTGAGCCTACCTCTTCTTGCCTTGACAACTTCCTCTTGCAATGTGTCAATACTCTTCTTCAACCAAGCACTACAACTAATGAAGAAAGAACACACAAAACACTAAAATATCATTTGTAGTAGATATCACCACATATTCAATATTACTAAATTATCTCACATATGCTTCCCCTCACATCATGCAAATCTCCTCAATCTATTCAAGCTATCTAAGTTAGCTCCCCCTACCTCTGTGCATACCACCTTGTATTTCTCAACCATGCATGGTAATCTGATGGAACTCTTCAAAAAACATCTAAGAGGGACTGCCCCTACGATATCTAAGCCATTGTACCTATTGAGCATCTTCATATCTTCACACACCATGAATAACCACCATACAAGATTACTAGCCTTCTCTCTCAATCCACCTCTGGAGCAATGATCATGAACTTATTTCTTCCCCTTAACCAAAATACCTTCTATTGATTCGTAGAGAAAGAAATGACACCCAAACTTTGCCTTAGATACTCAAATGTATCTTTTGACAATGGTTTGGTCATAATATCTCTAAGTTGCTCTTTTGTAGGCACATACTCCAACTTAACACTTTGATTACTCACTTGTTCTCTTAATAAATGATATATAATAGGAATGTACTTAGTTTTTGAGTGCATAACAGGATTCTTTGATATACTAATTTCACTAGTGTTGTCATAATAGATAGGACAAGGTCCATTTTGTCTTACCTTATAATCTTCTAAAGTTTGTTTCATCCACATGTTTTACGTGTAACAAGAAGTAGTTTATATATACTCAACTTCTATAGTTGATAGAGACACTAAGGCTTGCTTCTTACTTAGCCAAGATACCAAGCATTCCCCCATGAAGAAGACCCCACCATTGGTACTCCTATCATCGACACATCCTGCCCAATCTGCATTAGTATATGATTTCAAAGTTAATTCCTTACTTTTAGGATACCATAAACCATACTCTATGGTGACTTTGAGATGCCTCAAGATCTTTTTGACTACTTTCAAGTGAGATTCTCTTGGATTAGCTTGAAACCTTCCTACAAGACAAACTTCTTGCATAATATTAAGCCTAGAAGCAGTAGAGTACAAAAGACTTATAATCATGGATCTATACAAAATTTGATCAACTTTTGGTGAGTCATCTAGTTTACTTAACTTGCATCTTGTGAGCATTGGAGTACCCATTGGTTTACAATCCATCATGTCAATTTTTTTAGCATATCCTTGATGTATTTATCTTGTGAAATGAATATCCCTACATCAATTTGATTAATATTCAGTCCTAATTAAAAATAAATTTCTCCCAACATTGACATTTGAAACTCAATCCTCATAGTATCTACAAACTCTCTACTCATATCATCATTATCAGATCCAAAAACTATGTCATCAACATATACAACCATTATCAATTGATGATTGCCTTTTGTTTTAATGTATAAATTACTATCAGCTACCCCATTTTTAAAACTTTGACTCAAAAGATACTTATCTAACCTATTATACCAAGCACTAGGAGCTTGTTTAAGACCATAAAGAGCCTTCTTTAATTTACATACAAAATCTTGATTATTTGTCATGAAGTATCCTTCAAGTAACTCAATGTAGACTTCTTCTTCTAAGTTTCCATTCAAGAATGTAGATTTCACATCTATTTGGTATACCTTAAAACCTTTGAAACATGCATATGCCAAGAAGAGTCTAATTACTTCCATTCTTGTCATAAGAGAAAACGTTTCATCAAAATCTATTCCTTCAACCTGAGCATATCCATTACACACCAATCTAGTTTTATTCCTTGTGACTTCTCCTTTCTCATTCATCTTATTTTTGAAAACCCACTTGGTACCTATCACATTTTTATCTTTTGGCCTAGGAACTAAATCCCATATTTCATTTTTCATAATTTGATCAAGTTTTTCATCCATTGCATCAATCCAACTTTCATCTTTGTTAGCTTCCATGAATGTTTTGGGTTCAATCATGGACAATAGAGATGAGTCTTATTGATTTTTATTTATCAACATTTTCCTTCTAGTCTACAAACCTACACTATTATTTCCAATAAATTGAGAGATTGGATGATGTTTCTAAATTTTGCTAGATGGAGATTTAGAGTCTTATCTTTCTTCCTCCTCTTCATCTTCATCATTTGTTTGAACATATAACTCATCATTGTGTGCAATAGAATTCTAAATTGAGTCACTTACCTACAATTTTGAGTTCTTGACTCTACTTGTCTCATCTACCCTTACATTTGAACTTTCAACAATCTTGTGAAATCTCTTGTTGAAGCACCTATAGGTAGTACTAATAAAAGAGTAACCTAAGAATATGCCCTCATCAGAATTTGAATCAAATTTGCCAAGATTTTATTCATCTCTTTTGATGAAGCACTTACTCCTAAACACTCTAAAATATTTGACATTAGCTACTCTATTCTTCCATAACTCATAAGGAGTCTTATCATTGTTTACTCTGATTTGACACCTATTTAGGATGTTAACTGAAGTATTAGCTACCTCTTTCTAATAACCATCTAATAGTTTGGAATCTTGAAGCATGATTCTACTCATCTCTTGAATAGTCCTATTCTTCCTTTCAATAACACCATTTTGTTGTGGTGTTATAGTAGCATACTAATGGTTATTATTTGTATATTTGGAATTTAGAGTTTGGTGTTGTGAAGTTGCTTCTACAGGGTGCTAATTGATGTTCCTCTACTATATTCCTATTGTTCTAGATCATTCCATGAAGATGAAATTAACATATCTTATTTTGAGGTAACATGGATAAATTGGTTATAACTTGAAGATTATTAAAACTATGCCACTTAACTCAGGTCCATTGCTTTAAGATTTACCAGAGTGCTAAGAAAGAAGTTGGATAAAGTTGTAATTGGAGAGTTTACAAAAGCTATTCAGAGAATGCATATCAATGTGATAATTGGACAAAAGAGATCATTATCCTACATATCAAAGAATATACAATAGGTTGGTTGTCTTCATTGCTTAATTCAAGTCAAGAATGGAAAGGTTTAATCATGCATTATATTGTATATTTTCTTCATAATTTCACCTATGATTTGATAAGTATTGTAAATTTATTTGATATGTATTTTCATGAGAGCAAGTTTTCCTTCAAAGATGTGGTTAAACTATATGACTTGTATAATAATGTTATGGATGATAGAGATAATAGATTTTTCAGTGCACTTTGGTAGGAAATTTCTCACTTGACATGTACATGTTTCAGATTACATGAGAAAAATAGTTTGATTAGTAAGGAGATACTTGAGTATTTTTGTTTGCACAATGTTCCTTGGTAGAAGATAACATATCTCATAGGTACATGATTTATAATCAATGGAAAAAATGGTATGAATCATCACATTGGCATGGTGATTACTGAATAGCTTAGGTTGCAATTACTTGAGGACAAGTAATTTTGGGAAGGGCAGACTTGTCATGTCCCACTTTTAATTAATTTAACTTTAAAATAAAAATGTTCATTCCAATATTTTCCATGGAATAAGGAAGGAGTTAAGAAAATAATTATATTTAATATTGATTAATTGGACCTAAAATATTCATTGTTTATTAAGATAAAATATGATAGCAATAGGATTTGTGCCATTTATGAAGCTTTGAACAAGATTCTTAGGGTTGAAGAACTTGTTGATTAATTACAGGAGGTAGTTTATTCTATAGGGATTAATTTGAGGACATGATACCATTAGATTTAGGTGAGGGATATGGATATGCATAGTATAACATTCAGGAGTCACTTTAGGCACTTTGAGTTCATGAACATGCTAGGTGATTTAACTAATGCACTAGCCACCAGGGTGAATCAAGTATTTAGTGATAATTTGATTTTTATGATATCATTTTGATGTGTAGTAAAGTTTGGGAAGATCATATGTGGCATATGACATTTACTAATGAATTTTTAGAGCAACATGCTCTAGATACAAACGAATCTCTATAGGATTTTGAGGTTACAAAGCTTCTATACTTGAGCCATGTCATTAGTGCTAAATGCATGCAAGAAATACCACACTAGAAGAATTTGATAAGTGGGAGAATGTATTAAGCTTATTTCATGTTCTTATTATTTCATATTTTTCACAAATATTTTTTATAGAATGTGATGATACAGGAAAAGGATTTGCTTTGGTTACAATGCAAATGATGAATTCTAAAAAATGAAAGCATGAAGTTCAAAGACTCAAAAGAGAATTTCCATAGTTATAATGAGATTTTTTCCATCATGTATGCTCTGAAAGAATTCAGACATCATCAAGTTTGTGGTAAATGTGTGGCAGAGATAGGTTACACTTCCTCTTGTATCTACATAATTGGAGTGATGGGTCACATAAATAGGTAGGAGAAAATAATGTAGATGTTGATGTCTTTTTCAGAATGATTAATTTTTGGTATGTTTCTACCATTCATAGATATTGGAGGTTTTCCACCATGGTATATTACGCCATTGAATTATTCGCCATTGACATTTTAGATAAAATTGTGAAGGGTGACAAGTATGTGCTAGTGGATGGTCTCAGGGAGTATATCATCTTCTATTAAAAAAACTTATTGTTTTCAGATTTAGAATTCAGAGTTTGATGGTGTGAATATTTCTTTTGTAGCATGCTAATTGATGTTCCTCTATTGTATTGCTATTTTTATAGATTATTCCATGAGGCTGAAATTAACATATATCGATTTGAGGTGACATGGATAAATTGGTTATACCTTGAATATTACTACAACCATGTCACTCAGCTCAAGTCCACTGATTTGAGATTTACTAGAGTGCTAGGAAGGAATTAGGATAAAGTTGTAATTGGAGAGTTTATAGAAGCTTTTTAGGAGAATATAGATCAAATTGAGAATTGGAGAGAAGATAACATTCTCATACATATCAAAGAACATACAATAGGTTGGTTATCTTCATTGCTTGATTTAAGTCAAGAATAAAAAGTTTAATCATGCATTGCATTATAAATTTCCTTCAGAGTTGCACCTATGATTTGGTAAGTATTACATTTTTTTTATATGTATTCTCATGAGAGCAAGTTGTACTTCAAAGAGGTGGTTAAACTATATGACTAATACAATAATGTTATGGATGATAGAGAGAAAATCATCTCATAGGTACAATATTTATATTATATAGATGACATGGTATGAATCATCATATTGGCATGGTGATTCATGAGAAGCTTAGGTGTAATTGAGGACAAATAATTTTGGGAAGGGTGAACTTGTCATGTCTCATTTTTAATTTTTTTTTTTTTGAGAGAAATACCCATTCCAATATTTTCCATGGAATAAGGAAGGAGTTAGAAAAATAATTTTATTTAATATTGGTTATTTGGACCCAAAATATTTATTATTTTTTAATTTTGATAATAAAGGCCAAATAATTAATAAAACATTATTATTGAATAATTTTATTAGCCAAAGTGGGGCATGGTATTTTAAGAAGAAGGATAATGATGTGGGTTTTAAAGTAAATTAATAAATTAATGTTTCATTCTTATCTTCCACAAAAGAAAGAAAATTTGGAAAATTCCTGGAATAGGACAAAAGTATGAAAACTAAATTAAAGTAGGTTATGGAAAGTGGAAGAAGATGACAATCTAATGGATTTTTAATTACCTTTTTATCTTTCTAAAGATATGAGCTATATTTGGGCATCCCTTTTGGACCCTCTTATTTAATTATATTCTATTATTTCTTTCTGAGCGATCTTTTGTCAAACTAATGATTTTATCTTGTGGAATAGTGTGTATGCAGTGTTCTTCATATCATATTAGAATGAAAACTCTTAGATGAAGGCGATATTTTGATGAAACCTAGCGAGCCCAAGGATTTTAGGATGAAACCCATATGATCCAAAGATACAATTACGTATAGGATTTGTTACAGAGCTTCGAGGAGTACCAATTTTAATTAGTGTTTAGTATTTTATGTAGATAGTTGGTGTGAGTAGAGAGTATAAAAGCATTTTCAGATTTATGGGTTTGTTACAACAGATAATAAGTTTCTTTGAAATTATTTTTAGGTTATTTTAGTATCCTCCAGTGTTATGTAATCAACTTATTACTATTGTGAATTTGTAATCTATTTGAGTAGTGTTTGCAATATTACCATGTAGTTCTAGCAAGGGTTTTTGCCCAAAATTTATATCTTACTCTAGAATATTGTGGAGTGATTATTTCAGCAAGTTGTGATTTTTTTGGAGTTAATTTTTTGAAATACAAGTTCCCATATATGTTGGTTTGTAATCACTGTGTTATTCCATAAAATTTACAAAAATTTGGGTTCACTAGTGAATGTAGAGAAATGCATAAATTTTATGGTAATTATTCCTAATATAAACTTAATTACATATATGATATTTCTATATAAAATTTAGTAAGGATACATGCCAAAGGATGAAACCTGTAGGAAAAACCAGCCTCCAAAAGTGAGACATAGAAGAAGTGAAGAGACTAGAATCCTCCCCAAAGATGATGTTACTTTTGATGTAAATCGCACCCCAAGAAAAGATCATAGATGAATGAACTTTCTCTCTTTGAAGGGTTTGGTAAAGATATCTAAAATTTTCTCTAAAGAATGAAAAATCTCAAGTCGATGACCTGACCATGAATAAGCTTCTGAATAAAATGCATGTGAATCTCAATGTGTTTGGTTCATTGGTTTTAAATTATATTTCTATATATATGTATAGTACTCTAGTTGTCACAATAGATGATGGTGGATAATTCTAAACTCGAATAGAATCCATTGAATCCAAATTACCTTAGTATATATGTTAACATATGCCCTATACTCTATCTCTATGGATGATATAATAATAATATTTTGATTCTTGCTACACCAACTAATAAGACCAGAACCCAAATAAAAATTGTAACCCAAAGTGGACTTATGATTATAACTATCACCAACCCAATATAAATCTAAAAAACCAACCAAACCAACCTCTATGCCAAATCTGTACTAAATCATGAATCTATAAGATCCCTAAATGTAGTGGAGTATCTGTTTGGCTACTTTCTAGTGCAACTCATGGGGCTCCTATATGAATTGTCAAATAATTCCTACTGCATATGAAATATCAAGCCTGGTATGAATCAGATAAATGAGGTTACCAACAAGTTGTCCATATCAAGTGGCATCAACCAAAGGTGTATAATAGGTAGCCTCAATCTTGACTCCTAATATAAATGGAGTCAGAGATGGCTCAAAATCAACCATGTGAAACCAAGCTAGAAGATTGAGAGCATACTTGGCATGTGCAAATGAAATCCCTCAATCAAAATGATAAAATATCGATGCTAAGGAAGTAATGCATAAGACTCAAATATGTCATGTCAAATATGTCCTATAAATCTATCTTCACTACTGCAATAGATGATGAGGAACTCAAAGTGATCAAAATATAATCAACATAAAAGGCCAGTATCAGTAAATAATTATCCTATCATAAGAAGTATACATTGGTGTATGAATGACACCTGGCAAAACTTGAAGTGAGGAGGAAGGAATCCATCTTAGCATACCAAGTCTGAGGGGCTTGTTTGAGGCCATATATGGATTTACTAAGTTTGTAAACTAAGAGTAAATCTTGAATAAAATTAGGTGGTTGATCCATGTAGATATCCTCCTCAAGGTATTCATGAAGAAAGACACTCTTCACATCCATTTATTACACATTCCAACCATGTGTTGCAACTACAACTAGTATGAGTTGGATCGAAGTCATCTTTCTAATTAGTGAAAAGGTCTCTGAGTAGTCAATGTTGGCTACCTATGAAAAATCCTTGGTGACCAATCGTGCCTTGTACTTATCTACCGACCCATATACTACAAACTTAGTATGATATATCAACCTACATCAAACCATATTCCTTCCCTTAAGAAGTGAAGTCACATCCCAAGTGTGATTTTTGATTAAGGAAAAATATTCTTCTTACATAACACTATGCTACTCAGGTATGCCTAAAGCCTTTTGGAATGTCTGTGGATCTAAAATTGAAGCAAATAAAGTATGTGAACCACTTTGATAATTTTCTCAAGTATGTCTATCATTTGTGGATCCTCTGCCTAAGTGCCTACACTCTCAAGTGTTTGTCTGGCCCAAAGGGGCTTAGATGTGGGTGAATCAGGTGTTGACTCCTCATCCTCTAAAACATGACTAGAGGTGGATGTATATGACACCTCATCACTACCCTCACAATTAGAATTGGAAGAAGAAGTAGACCCTAGCTCAAGAACCCACTCTGGATGATTTGAGTCAAAATAAGAATCATCATGTCTAAGTGAATCCAATGAAGTAGAAGTGTCAAGTGTTGAGTCTTTGGGACTCTCTTGAAAGTGAACACTTATTTCTATGAACAACTCATGTGTGGTTAGATGAAGAAGGTGTTTCCCTTTAACACCATATGGATAACCTACAATGATGCAAGGCTTAGACTGAGGCTCCATAACTTTGTATTTTTTATTTAGTATGTGTACCATAGCTAGGGATATGAAAACCCTAAAGTGTTCAACTACAAGTTTCCTTTTATGTCAAGCTTCAAAGGGAGTTATGCCTTTAAAATATTTGTAAGGAACCCTATTCTGAATATAAAAAACATAATTGATGGCTTTATCCTAAAAAATGAGGTTCCAAGGACTGAGTGAATCATATAGCTAGCCATCTCTTTCAAAGATATATTTTTGTGTTTAGCCATTACATTTTATAGAGGACTATAAGTAACTATCTACTGTAAATCAATACCCTCTATGGTGTAAAACTACTCAAATTTGTTATTGACATATTCACCTCCATTGCCAATTCAAAGAAACTTAATGGGTTTCTCAAAGTATTTCTCAACAAGTGCCTTGAAGTCTTGAAAATATTAAAACACTTTATACTTTTGTCTAAGGAAGTAGACCCATGTGTATCTTGAGAAATCATCAATAAAAGTGAGAATGTACTTAGACCTTGTAAAAGATAGATTGGGAAAAGGCCCAGATACATCAATGCAATGTTTGTGAAGCCCTCCAAGCTTTGCCTTTATCAAATTTCTCTTTGATATGTTTCCCAAGGGAAAACCCCTTTAAATATCCTTAGAGAAATGGACTTGAGACAAGCCTGTGACCATGTCATTTTTGTTGAGTTGTTCTAGGTATCAGTAGTTGAGGTGGTAAAACTGCTCATGCCAAAGTTTGTTATCTCCATCTGAATGAGTCAAAAATGCAGTCAAAGAAGAATCAAGTGAAAAATGTGAGAAGGTATATAACCTAGATTTGTGATTTTCCCTACCCACTACCATTGTAAAATCATTGTGCAAATTTTTGATTGTGATTAAATTTGGTGAAAACTCAATCCTCATGCCCTTACTGATGTGAGTGATTTGGTACACTAATAAGAGATTAGTTGAAAGTGATGGAACATTTAGAACATTATTGAATGTTCCTCCATCCATTTCAACAACATTATCCATGTAACTGGTAAAAAAGTATCATCAACTAAACTGATAGAAGACATGATACAAGGCTCTAATGAAGAAAACTCAACTTGTGAAGAGCCCATGTGGTGGGAATCATCTGAGCCAATAACCCATGAAAAGGTTGGAGCTACAAATGATACAAGAGTCTTTCCCTATTATTTTTCTTTACCTTTAACTTTTGCCTTAGAAGAATCTTGAGTTGAAGAATTCTACTTGATAGACTCAAGAACACCTATGTTGGTTTTCTATAGAATATGAGTTAGAGATCAATTTTTTTTTCATGCACTTTGTTTATCATGACAATTTTTCTTACAATAAGGACACTTAATCTTATATTTCTTAGGTTTGTCATTGGAAATAGAATGTTTTAGTGATTATTTTGGTAGAGGTTGATTCTTTCTTCTTCTCTTGATCCTTATTATTCTTCTTCTTCACTTTGTTTGAAGTCTTTATTACCATTCCCAATAATTAGTGCTTGAGGTTTTTTGGAATTCAATGTGCCCATTTGTATTCACTTGTCTTGTTCTTGAGTCAAGTTGGAAACAAAGGTATCTAAATAAGACATTTTACATGTAGTGTCTAGAGCACTTTTAGTGGCATGAAAAGTAGAGACAAAGAATGAGTAGTCAAAACTTAACTCAGAGAGTATAGAAATAATTAGTTGGTCATATTTATTCTCTATTCCAAATTATTTTAATTTTAATGTCAAGGACTTGAACTTTGTGAATAAATCTGAAAGTGTGTCAAAGTTGTTAGGACTTAGGCTGATAAGCTCATTTTCAAGTTTGTGACCTCTTATCACATCTAACTTCCCAAAAATATTTTCCAAGGTGGTACACACTTCATTGGGTGATTTATTAGGTTCCAAATGAAAGAGAAGATCAAGGGATATAGAATGACATAACAACCCATAGAGTTCATCACAATAGTTATACCGCTTAACTTTTTCTACTTTAATATTAGGTTTAGTTTCATTAGCCATTGTAATACAATGTAAACTCTTGATCATTAATATAATTTGCATTTTGGTTTCATAATCATAGTAGTTAAATGGTATTAGAGTATTAATTGAACTTGAATCTATTAGTATAGAAATGAAGTTGAAATAGTGCAAGTTGAAGTTGTTGTTGCAGAAATGAAAGTGCAAGTATAATGAAAAGATCCATAAAAAAGATACAACCTCTAAACTATGAAATGGTGAATCCTGACCCAAATGTTATAAATTCATGATCAAAATACTTTGGATTTAGCTGATAGTGTGTCTAGATCAATCAGTGTGAATGTTTAAAAAGATGAATTTTTACAAACAAGGTGAGGACGTCAGGTTCCTTTGATAATACATCTAATGAACCAGTGTACAAAGCAACAAAGTGAGTGAGAGAGAGAAAGTGGTTTTGAATGTGGGGGGGGGGGGGGGGGGGGGTGGGGGTTGGCCACCTACCAAACTGGACCTCACCCTTCGATCTTTATCATCTAAAAATATGAAGAGTAAAAATAACTTTTTATCTTTAAATGCTCACAATTCAATATATTATTTTTATAAAAAAATGTTATGGCCCTTACAATGAACTCTCCTCAAAATATATTATTTAAAAAAAACCTTAATCACCTTTCACATAATAAAGGGCACTTATCTTATTAAACTCAAGACCTAAAAGGATTACAGTATGCTTTATGCAATATTTTTAAGTTGATTTAGCTTAAAAACTTTATCCCACCACTTAAAAAGACAAAACCACCTTTTAAGTTACTAATACCATGAATTTCAAAAAATAATTTTTTTTCGATCAAATAGGGAGATTTGAGGCAAAATACCTTGGGAGGGAAATCATGTTGGTAGACATCTCGAGGGAGACTGGTGACTAGATCTAGGTAAGGGAGGATGATACAAGCTCCTAAGTAGGCTCAAATGGAAAATATAAGGTTGTGGGCAAAGCAATGGTGCTAGGAAGGGTCATGAATATCATCAAACTTTGGACCAAGCATGAACCAAGATTTAGTTTTGTGCATGTTAACTTGTAGCCTTCTAATGTTCGACAATAACATTGATTAGAACAACAATCAAGGGTGAGGGGGCACATCCTCAGCATAGGCCAAGAGTGGCCATGAGGCTTAGAGTAGGTTGTAGGAGGCTATAAATAACAATAAGATTAATATCCTTGCTAAGAGTCCATCCACAATCCCTTAAAATGCATTAACCTAACATGAACATCTTGAGAGGCTATGAAGATCAGAAACTAGGTTGAAAGCATCACATGCAAGTTGTGGATCTTGTAAAAGGAAAGTATGTAGACCTTAATGGCTTCAAACAAAACATTGAAGCACTTGCGGGTCTGAGATGAGTCATTGACTGTGTACATGATACATGCCAAGGTACCAACCTATGGATAAATCTCCAAACTAATACCACAAAGAGAGTATCTCATTTAAAACTATAAATCTCACTGAAGGTTTTGATAATCTAAGATAAAGCCAATACAATAACTCAAGATTTCAAATGAAAGCTAACAACTAATAAGACCATATAATTGTTTACTGGGTTGACTCTGATACCATATCAGAGATGTCACCAGTTTCAAATAACGTGAATAGAAAGGTCAAGATCACATGAGATAAATCTTGTGCACACCATAATATTGTTGAATCAAAATTAAATCACTCAAAGATAATATTGCAAGAGGGAAAAACAAGTGGAGTAAAACCCAATCTTTCATTAAGTTAAAAGCTCTCAAATGAGATGAGTATATATAGGAGAGTAATCAAGTAACTCCTCCATAAAAGGTGGTCAATAGACCCCTAGAATATATAAATAACTCCTCCACAATAGGTGGTCAATAAGGTCAAGAATAGAGGAGTAACTCCCATACCTAGGTTATCCGGTCAAGGGAGTTACTTCCTAGTCATGTGGTCAACCTACACACATAATCAAACTTCTCGATAAAATTAGGAAAACTTCAAGTGAGGGGAAAAACCCATAATAAATAAATATGAGGAAAAAAAACCCTACTCTAACAATTTATGCCTTCCGCAAGATATGCTCATGCATTATTTTCCTTTAGTTGAAAATAATCATGATCCTATGAGTTTTTCTGATTAAAATTCTTCCATTTTTCCTTATCTATCTTATTCAATTCCCATTATAATATCCAAGTGTTACCCTCTTACTATAATCATTCCTACTGTACCAAATACTTATTATAACTACTCTGCATGGTACTCATATTTTCTTATCCAAAACCTACATTATCTTATCTTTCATCTTTGTTGGCACCAACTACCTACAATTCACTTCTTATTATTCTTCCCCTTTATTATCCTCTCCATTAAATTCATAGATATTAAATATTAGAGTAATATCAAAATTATGTGGCAAGTTTACTTGATAAGTATTATCATTTATTTTCTTTGCAGTTTAGCATAAGCCAATATTATTATACTTCAACTTATTGTAGGTTCCTTGAGGAAATATTTCATTTCTCAAATCCATCATCATTAAATCCCCTTCATCAAATATTTTTGACATTATAGTTACATTTTTTATTGCCTTATACTTGTCATTACTTTCCTTTAACTTTATTCTTACTTTATCTTGCAATTGTTGTATGTGCTCTACAAATTCCTCTACATCATCATTTACTTGTTCTGAAATTGGTAACTATACCAATTATAAAACATCATTAGGAATTTTTTCATAAATTATTTGGAAAGATGTCATACCTGTTGACCTGTTCATAAAATTGTTATAAGCAAATTCAGCCTGCAGTAATGCCAAGTCTAATTATTTGGGCTTCTCTCCAACAATGCATCTTAACAGGTTTCCAAAAATACTATTTACTACCTCTATCTACCCATCTATTTATGGATGCTATACACTAATAAATTTAGTTTTGTTCCCAACTTCTTCCATAATGTTCTCCAATAATGACTCAAAAATTTTGTATCCATGTCTTAAGTAAATTTTAATGAAATTACTTAGATAGATCAATTTAGTTCACAACAATGGATACAAATGTAAATATCACAAGCATATTAACAACAATATAGCAAAATAATGAGACAAAAATAAGTAGACCCACACCAATAATTGACAATAGAGAAGAAAAATTGATAAATATGACTAAGCCACTTCGAGGGGGAAACCTCCATAACCATGTAATAAGATCATAATTTGTAATATGATCCTAAAGTACTAATTGTTATCTCATATATATACCCTACTTAGTCTATTGTTACTCCATACGGAAATCCTAATAACAATATGAGAATATATATAAATGTGAAAATATAAGATAAAATGTGATGTAGGCCACATATTAGCTACACATATCCCTATATACACTATATGCTAAGGGTGTAGCATGTCACTCCCATTCAAAAAAATTTTGTCCTCAAAGAGGAATAACCCTAGATGTTTTTGTAATAATGTTTCATCCTCCCATATTACATCTTTGCTAGTTAGATTATTCCACTTGATCAAATAATCCTTAATCTCCCTTATTCTTAGCCTTTTAGTGTGTGTCTAAAGCATCTCCTCATGTTCTAAAATGACTCACCCTTCCTCATATATCTTTGGTAACTCAATATATATGGATACTTTTTGTCCAATTACCTTACTTAAACATGAGACATGGAATAATTTATGTGTGTGTGTAGATTGAGTTAGTTCAATTGTGTGTAAAACACTGCTAATTATCTAAAAGATCTTATAAGGGCATTAATACTTAGGAAAACATTTTTTATAATTTTTTTCTTCAAGGACATTTTATTATATGATTATAGTCACACAAAGACCCAATTACCCTCTTAAAAATGCCTATCACTATAATTTTGATATGCGTATTGCTTCATTTGGTTATGTGTCATTGCTAAATTCTCTCTTAGACTAGCTAATACCTTATGTTGTTATTGAATATGTTCCTTAAAAGATATAACCCTTAGTTGTACCATCAAATATGAGGTCATGTATGGTGGATAATACCCTTATAGTGCCAAAAATAGAGACATTTTAGATGAGGTATAGAAGGAAGTGTTATACCACCATTCTGTTAGTGGTAGCCAATGAACCCGTCTTTCTTATTTATCTGATGCAAAACAACAAAGACAACCCTATGGGAATTTTTTTCCACTTTTGCTTGCCCATCATATTTAGGATGATATGATCAGATATAAGCCAACTAAGTATCCAAACATGAGAATAAATCAGTCAAAAAATTACTAGTAAACATAGGATCACAATCACTTACTATTATCCTAGGGATGCCATGTAACTTTCAAAATGTATCTCAAAAATCATATGTTACTTTAATTTCTACAAATGGCTAAGACAAGGGAAAAAAATGAGAATATTTTGTGAGTCTTTTGACAATTACCATGATCACATTTTACCCTCCAACCTATGCAAACTTGTAATTAAATCCATGGAAACCTCATCCCACCTTTGGCTAGAAGTAGATAAGGGTTGTATAAAACCTATGGTCTTAATTGTCTTACACTTAGTTTTTTGACACACCATGCATTACACCAAAAATTTATGGATATCCCCCTTGATTCCTTCCCAAAATAAATCTTACTTGATTCTATGATAGGTTTTCAAAAATCTTGAATTCCCACTCCTGGAGATGCATGGAGCTCTATAATTATCTTGTGTTTGAATCCATTATTCTTGCATAGGTATAATATGTATTTATAACATAAAACATTCTATTTCCACTCAAAAAAAATTGAGACACTAGAATCATGTTGGAGATGTTGAATCAAAACCTTTGTATCAATGTTATTTTCCTTTTATGATCTTTCCTCATCGACCCAATCTTTCTACCATACGGACACTGCACATAAAAATGCCTCTATGGATTCATCCTTCTTGGATAGTGCATCTGTGACTAAATTAATCTTTCCTTTATTATATATGAGTTTAAAGTCACACCCCAACATTTTTGGTAACCAATTTTTGTTGTTTTTCATATGACAACCTTTATTCTTAGAATTATTTTAAACTATCATGATAATTTTTCACCTTAAAGTGTCTACCCAACAGATAAGGTATCCATTATTTGACTACATGAATAATAGCCATCATCTCCTTCTCATATATATGTTTTATAAAATTCTTACACTTGAGCTGATGACTCTCAAATGCAAGGGTTCTCCCTTCTTGCATGAGTACTTCCCCCATTCCATATCTTGACATATCACTTTCAACAATGAAGGTATTTAAAAAATTTAAGGTAGCCAAAACTATAGTTGAGCACATGGGCTCCTTCGGTTTCTTAAATGACTTAGTGGAATGTTGGTTCTAATGGAAGGAGTCCTTCAACAAAGTTGTGAGTGGTACTGCCATGCTTCCATAATATTTCACAAAACAATGATAGTAACCTATCAACCCTAAAAAACCTTGGAAGTTATTGAGGGTTTTTTGAACTTGCCATTATATCATGGCCTTGTTCTTTTGAGGATCTAATTTTATGCATTCATGTGACACAAAATGACCTAAGTATTCCACCTCATGTATTCTAAAAACACACTTGGAAGACTTGGCATAAAGCTGATGTTGTTCCAAAATTGTCAATACCTAATTCATAGGTTGAAAATTTTCTTTTCATTCCTTACTCCATATTAGTATGTCATCAAAAAATACCAAGACAAATTTACACAAAAAAAGGCTAAAGACAATGTTCATCAAACTCTGGAATATAGATGGTGTATTTGTGAGACCAAAAGGCATTACCAAAAAATCATAATGGATTTCATGAATTATGAATTTTTTATTACATGTGTCCTCATCTGTGATCTTAATTTGATGATAACCTAAACAAAGATCCAATTTTTTAAAGTAGATAACACCATGTAATTCATCTAACAAATCACCAGTTATCAGAATAAGGAACTTATCTTTGATAGTGTACTTATTGACTTATCTATAATCCAAGCACATACTCCATGTATAATCCTTATTACACATGATTACCAAAAGGGATGAATATTTACTTTGGCTATGCCTAATAATACCAACTTCCAACATTTTTTTTACCATCTTTTCATTCTCACTCTTCTAGACATATGGGTACTTGTATGGTTTAATGTTTGGCAATTGACTCCTTCTTATTGATTGAATGGCATACTCATGTTCCCTTTGTGGTGGTAGTCCTTTTGGAATTCCTTAAAAAATAACAGAGTGTTTATAAATATTTTCTACATATCAAGTTATGTAGACATATTTGTTATTTATATTTCTATGGAAAATAGTTGTGCTACAAATCCATTTGCGCCCTTTTATAGAATCTTCTGCATCTAATGATAACTAACTAGTTATGGATATTTAGCATGAAATCCACATAGTTCAAATGTCGTGCCTTCAAAATGAAAACAAATGAAAAAATCTTGGAAATTTTTCTCTATATTTTTCAAGTTTGTGAGCCATTGGACTCCTAAAACTATGTCAACCCCACCCATGGGAATTAAAAACATATGAGATTATAGCTTGTAATCTCCCATGGCAATTTTGATACTATGGCATTTCCCTGAATAACTATATGAGCCACCATTTTCAATCATAACGTAAAGATATGGAGTTAGATAGACAAAACAATTCAAGCTTGCCTCCAACTTATGATTGATGAAGTTATATGTACTCACTAAGTCAATCAAAACTTTCACCTTTTGTTTCTTGAGAAAACTCACAACCTTGAGGGTATATGGAGTGTTAATCCATGAAATTACATGGCATGAGATAGTTGGTTAGTAATCTTCATATTCCTCATATAGCTCATCCTCACCCTCACCTAATACTTCATCTTCTTCTTCATTTTTATTGGTCCCTTCAATGTAGAATAATTTATTCTCAACACATTTATGTAATTTTTTTGTGTTTGTTATCACAGTTGAAACATAACCCTTTTTATTACTTCTTTTCAATTTTTTGAGGATTCAATCTAGTAGGATGAGGGAATGATTGTGCTAGAGTAATGCACTCTTTGTATGTAGTGAATTGTTGTCATTTGACTAGGTATATTTCTTTTTACCTACATGTGAAGACCATGAACTCTGATGCTAAACCTGGATTAAACATGTGCACATCAATTTGGATGTTATCCTTGAACCCACTCAAGAACAGGTCATTCATTTTTTCTTGTGTGATGTCATCCATGTGCAAATATAGGCTCTAAAATTGTTTAATATAATCCTTGATAGTTCCCATTTGTCTCACCCTTGCTAACTTGTTTAAATAGTTTTATGTGATATTGTTGTGGTAGTACATCTACAACTCATTATTAAACACTAATCAAGTAATGAGAAGGATTTTCATTTTATTTTGAGCACACAACCATATATAACAAATTAACAACTTTGATTCTAAATATAGAGATGTCATGACCACCTTTTGTGCACATACCATTTAATATAGATCAAATATATATTTTATTTAATTGATCTAAGTGACTGGATATTTACCATCAAACTTGTGCATTTCCGCTTTTGGTATCATGTTCCTCAAACTTGTATTTGATATTTAATTATTCTAGTTGGGAGAACCTGAGTGGCCCAATGGAGAATTATTAAACAATGGCATTGTCATTATATGAGCCAAGAGAATTTCCATTGTCACATTGATGTTTCTCAAATCTAAATCCATTACATCCAAGTCCCCTTTGACCATGTTTATATCTTGTTTTTTCACCATTCTTTGCACATCTTACTTAAGTTGGTTAACCAGCCTAGAAACCCCTAAATTAGAAGCTTTGGACTATATATCCTCCTTTCTAGTCATTTTTCCTTGAGTGTCATGTCATTTTATATGGCCTCAAGTGTTTGGACTGACCATACATAAATTCTAGGGTTTAGGGTTTAAAAATTTAGGGTGGAGGATTTTGGGGCCAAAAAAAAAGTGTATCATAGGTTTATACCATTGCGATCGTCTTACTGAGAAGAATCTAATGACTATCAATATTCATAAGGATGTGAATTAATTTTTAAATCAAAATATTATGCTGACAAAAGAAATAAATTCATCTCAGATCATAAGTTATGTTTTTTCATTCTTTTAGCTCACAAAAAAACACTACGCTATATCTAGAAAATAAAAACTATGTCATATTACCTTTGCCTAAATTGAAGCTTTGATACCACTTGTAATGAAATTACTTAGTTATATCAATTAAATTCACAACAATGGCTATAAATGTAAATATCATGAGAAAATTAATAATAATTAGCATAATAATGAGAATAGAATAAGTAGATCCACACCAATAATTGATCACAAAGCATGATACTTGATAAATAAGATTGAGCCACTCCGAGGGGAAACCTCCAAAACCATGCAATAATAACATAATTTTTTATATGATTGTCAAGTATTAACCATTACCTCATATATATACCTTAATTATGGCTATAATTACTCCATAGGTTGACCCTACTAGTAATATGAGAACATAGAGAAATGTGACAAGAAGAAATAAAATGTGATGTAGGCGACATATTAGCCACACATATCTCTAGACACGTTATAGGCTAAGGGCATAACATCACAGTGTTTACATCACCATGCAACCTAACAACATATTTTAAAAACCACTAAGTGAAGTTTAATGTGACTAGACCAGGTATATACAAACTTTGGGGAGATCTCTTGAGATCTCTTTTCAAGAGGGGTGAGCCATGAGATGAGCCCAAAATGTTGGTGTGTGCCAAAATGCATGTCAACCCAATTAGCACTAAAATTTGCTAACTTGTATTTTTTAGACCTATCCTTTATTTTTTAAGATCTTTGCCTAGTTGTTTTCCAAGTTATTAGATTGAAAAAATGATTCTCTAAGTCTCCCAATGGCCTTAGTCTGGCTAGGAGGACACAGTTGTCTTGTGAACATTTCAAGACCTTCTCATAACCTGCCCAAAAATCTCCACAAATTTTGTGCAAAGTATATCTATGGTGGGAGTTCAACTACTAAAGAACACATTTAGGCTTTTAAATAAGCCATTATTAGAAAATAGATTCAATATGAAGATGTGGCTTGTCACCTATTCCCCTTGTCATTGGATCAAACTACTTATTCTTGGTACCTTGGTCTACCATAAGGGTGCATCACAAGATGGGCCATCTTGGAGAACCTATTCCTTAACCATTTTAGTGTGCCCATTGACCCTTATGTCTTGTTTTATGAATTTGCCACAGCTCATAAGGGGCTTAATGAGCCAACTAGTGTGTTCAACCATAGATTCCATCAACTATACATTAGGTAGAGAGATCCTTCTATTTAAATAGAGGATGCAACAATCGGGTTATATCTCCAAGCCTTAGATCCTTTAACTACAATATTCATTAAGATGAACCCCTTTGCTCTAACCTTATTAGCATCGATCTACCAAGAGTTTGTCAACGTAGAGCAACAATTAATGACCCATGGTATTTGTTTCCAAAATCCTTCGGCTCACATGCCTACAAATTAGCCCATGGCCCAATATACACCTTACAATGAAGTGTTGACCCAAACCTTCACCCAACCAAACTTCCATGTGACAAGTGTGAGTCTTACTTGTTTATTTAATACATATAACTCAATGATTTCTGTGTACAATCAGTTTTATGTTTCTTATAATTTTAGTGATTATGTATCTTTTGATGATGTTACTGATCATATGTCATTTGTTGCAAGAGACAATCAAAAGGCAATGCACAATCTAAATTTCAAAATTGCATACCCTTATGCACCATATGGAGTCTACGATTATAGCTACATTACTAATGTAGAGTTGATCATGCACATTGAGGACATTCCATCTCACAAGCATGCTCCATTCTTTGAAAGATACAACAATAATGATGATGACTTCTAGCAAAAAATTGATAAGAAGTTGTCCACACAAAGTGAACAATATGAAATCTCTTGTGATCAGTCAAAAGAACAATAAGAGGAATAAGAGATATTGAATGAGTAAGATGCATCTTATGCACCTAAAACATTATTGTCCTATGCTTCCACCTCTCCATGTGAAGAGATGATCCAAGATGGTCAGCAACTTGGTTGCAGTAGCTTGTCTTCCCCTTCATCATTTGAAGAGGAGGGAACAAAAGATGAAAGCAGCGCTGAGTTAAGTTTCTTACATAAAGAAGAAAACCAAGAAGAAAGTGGCTAACCCTCTAAAGAGAGTGCTCTAAAATAATTCAAAATTGATGATCTCTCTCCTTGGTTCAGCCTCACCTCCAAAGCAGTTGATGGTACCTAAACATTCATCTAAATAGAAGAGAATAAAAATGGGAAGTCATGAACATTATGGCTTGAATGAAGAAGTCATGCCAATGGAGGTCCAAACTGAAGATGACCTTATTCATCCCATCTCTCCACATACTTCAGCTACTAATGACAAATTCAAAAGGTTTATGATATGGAAAGAACCTGAACCAATCCCATGCCTTTTGAATGGCAAAGATAATAAAGAGGATGATATACAAGCATCTATGTGCATCAAAGAACAGCCACCAACTGACCCATCAGATGGCTACAATAAAAGGAAATCTCTGCCAAGTTGGATGATCAACACATTTTGGTATGCAATGGTGTCCAACCATATTCCTCATCTCAATTCCAAGTTTGGGCAGAGGTATTTCTCACCCCTATCCCTCATGCTTTTTGCAATCTAGATTCAAATATAATGCAGAATGTTATAGTCCTAGTTAACTTGAATTATATGAGAAATACATTGATAAATATTTATGGGATAGTATTTTCTATCATAGGGGGCAACATAAGAAAAATTAGGTATGCCCTCTATCCTTCTAGAAATCTTGAAAAATCAGGTGTCTAACTGGTTCAAGCATTTTATTGCTTGAACGTTTCCTGTGAATACCTTTTCTTTTTCCTTGTTTTGTTTTGTTTTTATTTCTTTCTTGTCCCTTTTTATTTTAGGTTTGCTTTTGTTTGATTTTTGCTTTCATTGTTAGGTTGTCCCAACTATTTTTGTCTTTGGGTTCTCCTTGTTGATAAAAAAAATGAAATAAGGCGTTGTTGTAAAAGTAACATGGATGACACTCAAGTAGTCTGATTGTAATTTTACTCAAGTAACTTGGGTGAATTATTTTTATTTCTTTGTTCATTTCTTGAATTCTAAAGGTCAATGATTTATAATGGAACCTATAAATTTTAGAATAATTATTCTCTGATTTGAAGTTATTTAATGCACTTAAAGAAATATCTAACAAAAAATGTAGCATTGCTTAAATTCTAGTTTGTATTATGCCATCATGGGCTTGTTTATTTCCTTTCATCGTGATTTGGTCCCCAACACTCTATGGATGTAAATGCAAAATCTCATTTCAAAAAAATTGAGTTAAAATGTAAGATCTAAAATTCATCTTGAAAGGGTGATCTCAGCATCTTTCACCACATGATTTATGGCCTGGTTGACAATGGAGCAAGGCCTTTGGAAGGGACCAAAGGTATCTTTGTCAAGGCTATATATGCCTAGTTGACAATAGAGCAATGCCCATACAACCACCTCCAAGCTATAGATTGTAAAATATTTTTCCTTCAACAATTTTGGCCTTATATAAATCTAAATTATTACGTGTGAATACAAAGAGAATGAATAAATCACTCAATCACACACATATGGTTTTGGCTAGATTATAGCTTGTTACGTCACTCATTCTTGTAGATTTTAGTGCCTTTAAATTTAGATTTGTTCTCGGTGATTTCTTGCAACTAATATTTTCTCTTGTGAAATTAGATATTTTGGATTTTCAAAATATTCAGGAGTATTTCTCAATAGGAGTCACCATTTGTTGTTGTTTACATCACATGCCTCATTTTCAGCCTAAAATTGGAGACCCTTTTTTTTTGTCCTTCTATTTTACTCTTGCATACACTCACAATTCATTGGTCTCAACACTATAACTTGCCTTGGTGGTTTTTCTTGATTTGCATGTTGAATTGGGACTTGAAACCGCCACTACTAGAAAGACCACATTTATGAAAGTCACTTTATACTTAGCATAAAAATGGAGTTAGGGCCTCCCAATTTGCCTTTGAAGCATAGCTCTCATGGACCCCTGACTGTGTTTGCATGTTTCTAGAGTACTCGTTAGGTCATCTTGTGATGGGGGTGGTATTGTGTGATAACAATGTCATTGAGCAATGACAATGATGTCAAATGACAACATTACCATTGGATGACAATAGTATTATTTTTTGATAGTGATGCCTTCAGGTGACAACAATGTTGTTAATTGATGATAGTGTTATTGATCAATGATAATGTTGTTGATTGATGATAATGCTATCAGCTAACGACTTAGCCATTAGTCAATGATAAGGATATCAAGCGATCAAATTATTGTTGTAGACCTTGTTGTCATTGACCTATTACTAGCTTGATGGGCAACCCTGTTGTCATTGGTTAACCACATTATCATTGATCAACCTAAACTTTTTATGTGATGTCTTATTTTATCTCCATTCTTCTATCACTTTTCAGAAAGTAACTTGTTCTCTTTGCCTTGTGTAGGTGTTGAACAACATCATGTTATGATGAGGGGATAAAACCCTTCATCAAAAGTCATCCAATGGCCACTTTGTAGTCATCAGATGACCAAATTCTGATGGTTATTCAATAGTAATGAAGGAGGTTTGCCATTATTAGAAGGTAGTTGGTGCATTAAAGATGGTTATTGGGAGTGGAGATCTATATATTAGATCATTTTATCATTGTAAAGGGCTGGTCTTATAAAACTAAGAGGATTTCTCTCTGATTCCTCTTTTTAGGGTTAGATCCATGCATGACTAGCTACTGTTATTTTTAGAGATAGAGTAGTGGACCAATTGTTTTCTTCCATGTATTTTCCTACTTTCTAGTTTAGTTTTTTTTAATTGAGGCTATTAGGAAGTTGAGTTTGTATTTCATTGAGCATTTGATGAATCTCAAATGATCCTTAATAGAAATATTTTTAGCTAAAAGCTTTATCATTTGATATACTTGGTTTACGCATATATATGGTGACTATGTTTTCCACTTTGGCTATGTTGCTTTGTTCCATAGACTCATGCATCATCCTTAGTTGCAGTTATGATAGGTCTAGATCAATTAAGGACTAGTTACTTTGGGATTTGTTTTCTCAATAATATTAGGTGTAGACACCAATATTGTGTCAACCCCCCTTGGTCCCCTTCTAACTTTAACACTCCTAACCCACACTTGCACACTTTATTAATTTAAAATAAATTACTTATTTTAAATTAATCATCCCCCCACGACACCTCACCTAGACACCTTGCCTAGACACCTCACCCTAAGACCATTTCTTACCCTATGAGTCACCCTAAGACTAAGTCCTCCAAATCCTAACTACCTAAGACTTATTCCAACTCTCTAACTAACTCTCGTGCCTAATAAACCTGTCTTTTGACCATTCTCCAATGGAAAATGCACTTGGCAGATGGAGAAATAGGCAAAGAGCTAAAAATAGCCCTTTTACCCATTCTCTAGCCACCAACGTTGATGAATTGTCAGCCGACACCGACGGGATCGCTGACATCAGTTACATAACCCGAGCTCTAGCACTGAGCTGCCCCCCACCTCTTTGATATCAATGTGCACACTCTAAGACCAATCATCAGAATTTGACTATCACTCTCTTGGCTATAGAAAATCTACACAAGTCACTCCAGATTGGATTGAAACATTGTATAAGGACCTTGACATCAGCCACAATAGGAATAAGCTTTCTGACACCTCTGGTTCTTCACCAAACAGAGCTAAGTATTCTTCTGTCTCATTTCAGTATTTTAGAATACATTGATAATTATTTTCCATTTGATATTTCTGAGTACTATTGAGAAGAGACCCGACTTCCTCCATGGAAGCGCTAAAAAGCCTTCCTTTATTCTTACCCTCATATTACACCTACCCTCTACATTTTGCCCTTCCTCAGACCCTATTCATCTCCCCGCAACCCTGCACAAACCTTTAAACTCCCAGACTCTTTTGTGAACCATAGACATACCCTAAAACCCGTCTAAGGCCCATTACCCCTACCGACATCGGCAGTCTAATCAATGTCGGCAACATTTACCTAACTGACCTCGACTAACTAACTAACGTCAGTGACTGTGACATACAGATTATAGGAATCAGGTATGCGTTATCTATTTCTCTCTTTCTTTAAGTCATTATCATTTCTTTTTATACCAAACTCCTTTCTTTAAATAGTGGACTGTCATCCCTTACGGAGCTTTACATTTTCGAGACCGAGCATATAGCTTGGCAGTCCACCATATCATCTTCTAACATTTTCTTTGTTTAAGTCTTATTCTTATTTTAGGTGTTTCCTCCACAGCCAAAGAGGAGCTCCCACAACGCTTGGATACAGTGCGCACTTACATTCGGGTATCAATCAAACCCCTAACCTTTAACTTTAGTTTCTTCTTTATCTGAATGTAATTAGCAAAAACTTAGAGAAACACTAGGATAAACAATATTAGAAAGTGGGGTTTTATTCTCTCTCCCTACCCTTCTCTCTTTTTCCTTTTTTTAATCAGTTTGTTAGTTTAGATTAATTTAGGTTCTGAGTTACAGTCCAAATTTAATGTTTATCTTGACTATGTGCTCCATTTATCTATTGCTCACTTATGCATTATTGAACTTATAATCAATAGATTTTTTTAATTTTGAATCAACTATTTATTTATAGTTAGATCATTCTATTTGTTCACTAAGCATCAACTCTTTATTTCTCAATGCATTCTGATTTATTTGAAATACTCACCAACATAGGCCCCTTGAATAAAATGGTCACAATGAGCCACTAAGTGAAACTCAGTGTGCCTAGACCAGGTAAATATAAATCTTAGGGAAATCTCCTAATATCTCTTTTCAAGAGGGGTGAGTTATGAGGTGAGCTTGAAATGTTGGTGCATGCCAAAACACATGTCAACATTTTTTATGTAATTATAAGAGAAATATATGTTTCAGTATGCATGCAATGAGATGTGTGTGAAATTCAATGGTTCAACTGAGAAAGAAAAGATGAGAAGAGACATATTATCCTATAGGTGATCATTTTCATTATGACCAAACAACTTCTTCATCTTTTTGTAACTACTTACTCATATACTAGGCTGATGTAGGGGCATCTTTAGGTCTCAACTAAGGGTTGATATCAGTGAGAAGAGTCTAAATAGGATGTGTTTTTAGTATTTAGAAGTCATAGGGGTATTCAAATGCTTAGATCATCTCTAAGGTTTCATTTCTTGTTGTTATTTTATCTTTAAGTGCTCAAAATTTCAAATTGCCATTTTCACCCCAAATTTGGCTAATTTAAATGTTTGAATTTTCTTGTCAAGTTTTGCGTCCTTAGTCATGTTTTAAGGAGCTTCAACGTTGTAATAATTTTGATTAGGATCTATAAGGGGTCAATGTTACTTCATTACATACTTGAGTCACATAATGAGTCCTTCATATAGGTATGATAGGAATTAGAGTGGTTATGAACCTCTCAACATTCTTCAATGGAATCAAGAACCATTGGAAGAGTTATAAGATATATAAAATTGTAAATGCTTGTGCAAGGTGATAGTTTTTGAAGGTGAATTTTAGGATGTAGGGGTGTTAACCTCAAGTAAATAAATAAGATTACTTCAAAATTTGAAGTTGAACTTTGTAGGCCTTGTCATACCTTGTGTTTCTTATGTATTGAATTCAAGAAGACTGTGTATATGACATGAGCAAGGAAATATTCTGTAGAACATTTATTTGAATACATATATAAGTTGTAAATCCATTATTTCATTTATCTAAATATTCTTTATATATTCTTTAGTCATTCTCTTACATCTTTTTAAATAAATCAAAATAAACCCTATAAGGTGGCTGTGAAACTACATACAATCAGACTCAAAGTTGTGTATAAGTGTATAATGGAGGTCATTAAAAGTGGTGTAAACTCTCAAATATGTTTGGAGGATTATAACAGGCCTAATTCACCTTTTACATAAGTTTAAAACTCTTTTAGAAACTTAAATCATTCAAATGCTCTCTCTCAGGTTAACACAGTCTGTATAAACCCTGTATTAAAGTTTTGAAACTAAAAATGACTTTGTGAACGTTTCCACCATAAAAAAACTCTAAACTTGGTGATTAGTTGGAATTTCAATTGTTTTAAGAGATTTTGGAATTTTAATTTTGGTACGGCATTATAGTGTACAAAATAAACCAATTGTATTTCAAATAGGGTTAAAGATATCTAATTAGGTTTAAACAGTGGTTAGAAAAGTGACTTATGAATGGAGATAGGCCAAGAAACTTCTTAGAGAGAAGGTGTAGGATAGATGGTACTCAAATATCATTTTAGTTTCTCAATTAGTATCTCCATTTGTTTTTAAAATTGAAAATAGTCAAAAAAGGCTACTAGAAAAAAGACTAGGGCTAGTAAGAGAAAGGTGACAAGAAAGGAAGAAGGGGTTAGTGGAGAGTTAAGACTTGGAGATTGTTATGAATGATTCTATGTAAAAATGGAGGTGTAGATGAAAAGTGGAGGATTTGAGGCCTATGAGTCAATTTAAGTGAATTAAATATGATCTAAAATAATGAATGATTAAGTTTTTGAAGGGTTTTCAATAAGAGAGAGATTCGATGGTTCAAGAGTGGGACTAAGAGCCTAGTACACAAAGAGGATAAAGTTCAAAGAATAGAGCTCAATCAAGAGTGTCATAGATCAAGAAAAATAAAATTAGAGTTGGGTTTGGCAGAGGTAAGGTGTGTAGGTTCATGTTTTCATCCATAACAAGGTTAGTTGATAAATCCTCTACATCATTTTGGTATCAGAGTTGGTAAGTTCTTTGGAGAAGTATCAGAGCTGGTAAGTTCTTTAGAGAATTATCAAAGCCGGTAAGTTCTTTGGAGAATTTATGTTTTGTTATTTTAAAGTGTTTTTTAAGTTTTCACGAAGATTTTGTTAAGTAACTATTGAAGGTTGCTTTGAGATGTAGCTATGAGTTTCTAATAAGGATGCAGGAATGGATAGAGAGGCAAAAAGGTGAATAATTATGTGGTTGAAGCCCTTAAGCCATAGAGGCTTGGAAAGAGAGAGCTGATGAAAGCTCAAAGAAGGAAGCTCAAGAAGAGATAAAGATATAAAGAGAGAGAATCTAAGTGAGAGTCAAGAGAGATAAGATAAGTTGTAGACAAAGGACTAGAGAAAGAGAATAAGAACCAAGAGAGGTTCAAGAGGCAAGTAGATAAGTTTACTAAGAAGATAGGTCCAAGTGAGACCTAGAGAGAGAGCATGATAGATAAGAGTGAAGAGAGAAAGAGAAGGATGAAGGTCTTGAAAAATGAAGGTAGCCAAAAGGAAATGGAGAAAGAAAAAGTTGATAAAAGAGAGATTGATGAGTTGAAAGCAGTCTTGACAGGTTTAGAGTAAATCCTAGAGGAGTTCAAAAAAGAGTTTTCAGTTAAAATAAAAAAACTAGTTAAATAGCCTCTCAAAAAGATAATGGGAAAGAAGAAAAGACAAGAGGTTTGTAAAGTGAGAAGACAGCTGAGAATGTTAACTAAGCAGCTTAAGAAGAAAGAGATGGGGGTAAGAAAGCCTCATGATTTTCAATCTAATGAAGTTTTAGCATGTGTACATGCAGGTGTAAGAGTTGATGAAGGAGATGAATTAGTTGGGCTAATGTATAGGCTCATGGAGTAAGAAGTAGAAGAAGCACTTGATCAATTAGTGATCAAGAAGAATAAAGATGAAGGAGAGGTTCAACATAGAGTCTTGATATTTGAATAGGTACAAACTAGAGTGTTGATGTTTGGCTAGAAAGAGTATTTTCCAAAAGGGAACAATTGCAGCCTTGAAAACAAGAAAGTATCAGCTAAGGACAAGGGTCAAGAGGAAGAAAATGGAGTACAAATTGACAAATAAGTGAGAGAAGAGAATACAGTAGTTGAAAAAGGTACTGAGCTATTGATTGCAGGAAGTATAGAGTTACTACAGCTAGCCAAACATAATGAGGTGAGTGATACATTATGTGAGTCTCAAAAAATGTATGTTACAGCTTAATAGGGGTCTAATTTATCTTGTGAAACTAAAGTTTTGTCAAAAGATCACTTAGAAAAGTTGTTCATAGAGTTTTCTAGTCAATTGTCATTGATAAATAGTGTGGGGTATTTAGAAGAGTTTGTTGGTAAGATCAATATGTTGAAATAACTTACTTTGAAGAACTCAATGCCTAGCAATTTGACAAGTGGGAAGAACAATGTGATCAGTCAAGTGATACATGAATAGTGCCTAGAAAATAAAAATGAAATAGAAGGAGGTGATAGCAAAAAAGAGCTTCAAGTTGATTATGAGTCTAGTGAAGACATAAACCAATGAACTGGATGGAATGACATCATCAAGAAGGATGTGAATATGAAGGAGGCAATCCAAAACCAGATGGAATAACAAGTAGTATTGTAAAAGATAATAGTTACAACCAAAGAAGAGACAACCATGAGAGTGGAAGAGTATGGATTCTTAGAATACAAGGAGGAGGTTGTTATGTTTACCTTGTTTGTTTCATGTGTAAGTTTATTTAGTAAAATAACCAAATACTAAAGGTGATCAATTTGGAGAACAATTTAAATAAAGACAACCTCAAAGTAGGAGACAATGCAACATTAATCAAGAAATAAGGAGGTCCACATTCCTCTAGTAGACCTTGGGATCTAGGAGGCCATGAAATGAAGAAAAAAAATAAGTAATAAGGAGAGATGCTCAGAAAGATTTCAAGAGTAATCATCCATAATAAATTGATTTAATTTTCAAGGAAAGTTTCTTCTACTCCTTGGTAGTATGTTGCAGGGGCATCTTTAGTTGTCTCAATTAAGAGTTGATATCAGTGATAAGAGTCTAAATAGGATGTGTTTTCAGTAGTTAGAAGTCATATGGGTCTTCAAATGCTTAGATAATCTCTAAGATTTCATTTCTTGTTGTTAGTTTAGCTTTAAGTGCTCAGAATTTCAAATTGGCATTTTGTCACCAAATTTAGCTAATTTGAATGTTTGAATTTTCTTATCAAGTTTTGGGTCCTCAATCATGTTTGAAGGAGCTTTAACATTGTAGTATTTTTGATTGGGCTCTATAAGGGGTCAATGTTACATCATTACATACTTGAGTCATATAATGAGTCCTTCATATAGGTATGATAGGAACTAGAGTGGTTATGAGCCTCTCAACATTCTTGGAGGGAATCAAGAACCGTTGGAGGAGTTATAGGACATATAAATTTGTAAATGCTTATGCAAGGTGATAGTTTTTGAAGTTAAATTCAAGGATGTAGGGGTTATAACCTCAAGGAAATAAGTAAGAGTACCTCAAATTATGAAGTTAAACTATGTAGACCCTATCATACCCTGTGTTTCATGTGTATTGAAATCAAGAAGACTGTGTATATGACATGAGCAAAGAATTATTATGTAGAATGTTGATTTGAATACATATATAAGTTGGTAATCCCTCTTTTCATTGATCTAATGATTCTTTATATAATATTTATTAATTCTCATATATCTTTTTAAATAAATCAAAACAAACCCTATAAGATGACTGTGAAACTACATATAGTCAAACTCAAAGTTGTGTATAAGTGTATAGCAGAGGTCATTAAAATGGGTTTAAACTCTTAGGCACATGTGGAGGATTATAAAATGCCTAATTCACCTTTCATAGAAGTTTAAAACTTTTTTGGAGACTTAAATCATTTGAATGTTCTCTTTGGGTTACCACAATCTGTATAAACCCTGTATTAGGATTTTGAAACTAAAAATGAATTTGTGAATGTTTCCATTGTCAAAGGGGTTTAAACTCAGGTAAGTGTGTAAGATTATAATATGCATAATTCACCTTTCACATAAGTTTAAAACTCTTTTGGAAACTTACATCATTTAAATTTTCTCTCTTGGGTTAACATAGTCTGTACAAACATTGCATTAGGGTTTTGAATTTAAAAATGACTTTGTGAACGTTTCCACTATCAAAAAGCTCTAAAAATTGGTGATTAGTTGGTTTTTCAATTTTTCTAAGATATTTTGGAATTTTTATTTTGGTACAACATTGTAGTGTATGGAATAAGGCAATTGGGTTTGAAATAGGGGTAAAGAGAGCTAATTAGGTCTAGACAGTGGTTAAAAAAGTGACTTATGAGTGGAGATAAGCCAAGAAACTTCTTGGAGAGAACATAAAGGATAGAGGGTACTCAAATCTCATTTTAGTTTCTCAATTAAAATTTCCATTTGTCCTTATAATTGAAAATAGTAAAAAAAAAAAAAAAAAGGCTACTAGAAGAGAGATTACGGCTAGTAGGAGAAAGGTGACAAGAAAGGAAGAAGGGGTTAGTGGAGAGTTGAGACTTGGAGATTGTTATGAACGGTTGTATGTAAGAAGGGAGGTGTAAATGATAAGTGGAGGATTTGATGCCTATGAGTTAGTTTGAGTGAATTAAATATGATGGATAACAATGAATGACTAAGTTTTTAAAGGGTTTTTAAGAAGAGAGAGATTTGATGGTTCAAGAGTGGGATTAAGAGCCTAGTACACAAAGAGGATGAAGTGATAAAGTTCAAATAACATAGGTCAAATGAGATTTTTAGAGATAAAGAGGTCAAGAAAATCAAATCAGAGTTAGGTGTGGTAGAGGTACGATGTGTAGGCTCTTGTTTACATCCATAACAGGGTTAGTTGATAAATCCTCTGCATCATTGGCTCCTAGGTGCATAGTAAATGGGTAGTTTAGGATAATCGTTACCATCTAAAATACATAATAATTTGACTATTTATAGTAAATATTTTAGTTAGCCTAATTTATATATAGTGAATCAATTCTATTTATACTCATATATGCATAGTTTATCATGTATGCTTTGTTCAAATTCACTTTTCAGACTATTCTTGTTCAGAGTGAATGATTGATTATAGTTCTAAAAATTATTCAACCTCTCAAATGGGAAACACATGTCTATTTCTTATTTATCCTTGATTGATTGACTCTATTTAATTCTACCTAAGTTTCCTACAATCAAGCTCGAGTTCTAAGAATCTTTAACTTCTCATATTGATGACAAGTGTGATTATTGTGTTGATTCTTGATGGATTTATTTTGGTGAAATATTTAAGTGTGCACTCAAAATAAATTTGAGAATAACTAAGTGTTTTGAATCCCTGAGCTTATAAGATTGCACCACTTAGCACAATCTTAGAAGCCTAGATCCCATAGAAAGTTAGAAAGGGTTCTAAGGCATAAAATCCTTTGAAGCCTGAAATTGAGACACATGTCTCAATCATAAAGATTTGAAATTGCGGGGAAGGTTGCATGGGTAGAATTTATCTTAATCCCTGTGATCACACCATGTGGAAAGTTCATGAAGCTTGGATCAATGGATAGTAACAAGATTGATTGGTTTGTGGAACCCCAAGGACTATCCAAGTGTCTCAATTATGGAGAAGTCAGAAGGTAGGAGAAAAAGAAAACCAACTCAAAGCTTGAGGACTCTCAGCTTTCATGATCTTTCCACATGTCTTCATCCCAAAGATTCAAATCCTACAGATTATAGTTGAATAGTCAAAGAGCCCACCACTTTTGAGCCATCCACGTGTTTGCATCTCATGAATGTAGAGTTCAGAGAAATAAATCACATAGTTAATGAGCAAAGACCAACTGAGGTCTCAATATTATGCTAAGTGGCATGATCTCAGGGACCCATCATTTGTAGGACATTAAAAGACCCATGCTCCTAGAAAATGAGATTGAGATAGATGGCATAATTTTGAAGGCACATAGTTATGAGATGTGTATGAAATTTGATGGTTCAACAGAGATGGAAAAGATGGGAAGATGACAGTTTCAACTATAAGTGATCATTTACATTGCAACCAAAATATTTCCTCATATATTTGTTCCTTCCTAACCAAATTTAGTCTTTTGGTTGGAATTGACAATGAGAAGGTTTGAATGGAATGACATGTCTAAATTGCTTCACCTATAGGGTTCTAGGATAGATGATACAACTCTAGTTCAAATGATCTGACCTATTTTTGATTAAAATAGAAACATTATTTTGTCTTCTTTGTCATTCCTTGTTCCCCTTTTTAAATTATGTGTTGAATCACATCTCTCTAATAGAGAGATTTTTGGACTCCAAAACTTTGTCCTTTAACATATGGAAAAAAATTATCTCATTCTGGCTTCAATCATTTCTTATTGAGAATGAAGAACTAAACCTTCTATTACTTTAGAGTAAATTATGCAGACGCATTAGATGATTTTATGTGGAATTTTATTATAAATGTATATGACTAATACTCCAGCCATTATGTCATGTACCCATAAAATAGTTTTGCAAAATGTCGTATCTTCAAGCAGATATCAGCACAGATTAATTGATCATTGTCCCTGTACCTTTGAATGTGGGAGGTCACTGTTGATGATGTCACTAATCTACCCCTAAATAGTATGTTAATTATTTTGACCAATAAAAACATAGATAAATACCCATTTTCATATTTTTTATTAAAAATAAATAACTTAACTATTGCAAAACTGCAAAAAAAATTATGCATGAAAAATAATAGTTTTTGATTGATCCAAAAAGCATAGTTTTAGATTACGGTAAAAGCAAGTTTTGAAGGGACCACGAAACCCTTTAACAAAATCAAAAAAGATAAAGCATTAACAACCACCAGGAAAAGCAGTCCTGAAACCTACTGAAGAGCAGCATCAAAATCAGGTTTTACAAGGATAGCATCAATATCCAGTTTATGAATACTATTTAGCCCCCTAATATTCCAAGTAATGATTTTCATATCTATTTTTTAGGAGTAAAATCCAGAATAGTTGCCTGCCTACCATCAACAATATTCTGCATACTTTCTAACTCTCTGGTTTTCTTAGTGGATCTTCTTCCAGGTTTGTCCAGGGAACCAACATCCGGTTTCACCTTAGAATGTTGTTCAGCTCTTTTTCTAGATTTATTCGAAGTAGAAGCAAGAGGTTTCGCCTTAGTTTACTGATCTATTTTGCTACTTCTAGTTTCTACCCCCTTAGTATTGATCTATATTTTAGCCCTTTTTCTTTGGTTTAGTTTATGCTTTGAGTTTTCTCCATTATCTTTCACAACTTCTAGGGGAGGAGGCTCATCCAAAGGAAAGTCATTATCAGCCTGAGATAACACCTGGATCTCCCTGGACTAAGAAAAAAGATCTCCCTCCTCTGATTTATTTCCTACTTCAGCCTAGAATTCACCTTCCTCTAGCACAATTTTTTCGTCTACATCTCTCCATCGATCTTCTATCCTTTGATAGATAACGATTTGTTTTGATAGATCTGTCAGATCATCTATTCTTCATCCAAAAAGCATAGTTTAATCAACAGTTTAAGTAAATTGATTCCTTTAGTATACCATTTGGGACTAATATTAATATAGTCAATAATATTGCAACTAATAATAATGTTAATATTAGTATTGATAATTTGGTGGTTAAAATTAATGGGGGATGTGTAGCAGCTAGTTCTTATGTTTGTATTGAGAATTGATTATGGTTGAATTTGTGTGTGTGTGTGTGTGTGTGTGTGTGTGTGTGTGTGTGTGTGTGTGTGTGTGTGTGTGTGTGTGTGTGTGTGTTTGTGTGTGTGTGTGTGTGTGTGTGTGTATTGAGTACAATCTTGGATCACTTGCATCCATGAATGTCGGCCTCTCAACCCATGTTTCGAAGTAAACATGTATAAGATTTATAATATGGGTAAGCGATCATTCAATTCAGTGAATTAAACTCCTTTAGTTAAGCAACAATGACTAAAGGGCATCCATGCCATCAAAATCACCCATGGCACGATCCTGGCCTCATCCATTTGACTCTTTGTGTCAAGTGTCTAGGCCTTGCTAGCAATAAGATTTGATCCCTAGTGGGCTCAATGAGAGCTAAGCATCTTCACTAGTGGGTTAAATGGCCATCGACACAATAATGAATGATACCCAACATTAAGTATGATTACTTAGAGTGAAAATATTATTTGTTGGTGTGAAAGTTATATTATCTCTACTTTGGGAGGGACTAACAAGATGTTTGTAAGTTGTTTTAGTTTGTCAACTTGTTCAAAATTAAATTTGAATGTTAAAACTAAAAAATAGGACAACATTAACTTGAAATATGGTAGATGAAATTATACATGTGTTGACTAAATGTGGCAATAATAACTCTCTTTAGAAGTGATTATGATAATTGTTGGAATATAGAGAAACTACATTTAAAAGTATTGGATGCTCGTTGGATGATGGGTATGTAGGCCTCCACATATGAATATTCTAGAATAATTTTGTATTAATTATAAGTAATTTTATAAATATTTAACAATTAGGAAGGATAGAAGATTATATGATAGTTGATTAAGAAGTTATATAGTGGTTAGAATATAATTATCAAAATAATATAAGTTGTATAATAAATATCATTTTTTAATAGGACATATATCATATTTAAATATATTTAAGTATTTAAAAGGAAAAAAAAATCTTAACCAATAAAATTATATATGTAAAATATTTTTTTCTCCAATAAACATAATCAAATATAATTAGTGCGAGGAAAGAGTATATTAGTGCTCACAATAGTAGGTGAGCAATAATAATTTTGTGTGTGAGAATAATTTTATGTGAGTTGTGATTGTCACAAATCATCTCATTGGTTTTTAGGAGAGATTGTAAAGAATAGGATAGAATGAGAGATTTTAGGGATAAGGGATTGATGTCGAATCCTTATTTATAGGAGATATATACACTATCTATGTACTATTTCCATATGAATAAAATAATGAATTTGAATGAAAAAATGGTGTTTTACACATTTGAGCCTTTGACTCTTCATCATTATGGTATAATTGTTATTAGTGATATCAAAGTAGAGAACCTATTAAGATTTTTGGAGTGCAGACCATGTCCGCAACTCTTATCATTTGATAGACCTTCATTTTTCCTAACAGAGGTAATGTTGTGTAGATTATAAAAAACTCCACTGACATTCTATATTTTTACAGTGTTTAGCACTATTTTAGCTTGTAAACCATATAATATATTTGGTGTTTGCATTTGTTGTTTGGATCAAATTTATAATTGCATTTGTTCATTTGGATCAAATATCATCAAGTTAGATCTTTGCATATTGATCTCAACAACTCTGTAATGGAAAGTTGACCTTGTTTTGCTTTGCATTGAGAGTGTTAGCATCAACCTAAATTGACAAAAGACCATGTGGTCTATTGCATGAGGATTTGAAAAAAAAAACAAAAAAAAAAATTGAAACAGTCTCATGAATATTGTCATATCTTTTTCATTTCTTAATGAAATTTGCTGATTTAAATTGCTTTGTAAAACTAAATAAAAGAGAATAAAACCTAGAAACTATTTTAATTTATAATTTGTTATTTTATAGCTATTTATAGTAGAAAGGAAGCATTTGAAATGTTTCAGAGTTATTTTTAGAGCATGCAGATGATTATGAAAGCATCAAATTCATCCTCCCTCGATTGGATCATGCTTGGATCCAACCCTGCAAATTCAAGTTGACATGCAATTTGGCTACTGCAGTCTCATTGACCTATCCATTGCATCAAGCTCCACCTTAGTAGTTGTCTCAGCCACCTCAATAGCCACTCAACTCCCTCCTTGATGACATAATGAACTTGAAGACTCCAAAACATTAAAGATGTGGTTTTGTTCATTGGGGGATATTTAGGTTGATGTTTTGTGTAAAATTTATTTTTAAGTTTCAAATATTTTATATTATTTTTAGATTTTAGTTTATTTTACATATTTGATGTATGTTTCTCTTTTTATTATTATAATGAGTCGTTATGTTTGGTTTGTAATACTTATAATATGTCATGTTTCTTTTTGGGGTTTATTTATAATTTTTTATTTGGGTCAATGTCAATAAGTATGTGTTGTTTATTAATACCTATTGTAGGTTTAAGTATTATTATTTTAGCTTGTGGTAATTAATCCAATCTCCTGATAATAATATCCAAAAACAATTTGTTCCTCGATGAAAATTAAAATTATTTTCCAATGTTCATTTTAAACTAATAATATATGATTTGACTTGTTAATTTCTATTGACCCTTTATTAAATGCATCCCTGATGTCTAATAAAAAAACATTTGTATCTATTAAAAAAAGTGGAGCCTTAGTTAGAGTTGGGCCTTTTAACATATACAATGCATTTTCATCAAAGGCCACCTATGCCCTCGTACGCAACAACATGGTAACTAGATCGTGGGGCTGCACTATAGTATTTTCTTGTTTTCAAAATAATATTTAATTATCTAGGGACTTGGTATTCTTCATGTATCCTAACGGTTATTAAAATTATTTTCTTAGTCGTATAAGTCCTGTTAGAATAGACATTTACTTTGGCGTCATTCAAGACTTTCTAATGCATTTGGGCAATTATTATATATGTATTTTTTTGCCTATTATTTCCTCATCATCTATATTACTTACTGATAGGTAGCTGGAATTATTTTAGGATTCGTATAGTAGTTAACATCTATTATTTGTTCCTCTTGGTACTTGTGAAATTAAGTTTTTCCTAAAACTAATTATAATCTAATAATTCATCTGGATGTGTATTGAATTCATTTTAAAGCACAATAAGTACATTGGTTACGGGTGAATCTAGCTATGATTGCCTTAATAGCTAGAAAAAATAAATTGAAGCATTGGCATCTATTTAATGAATTTGGGTGTTTTTTAAATTGTATTTAGTCATCTATAAGGGCATAATAATCTCTTTGAAATATTTAGCTTTATGTAAGTTGTTTTCTACCAACTACTTTAAAATCAATAACAATCATTTGGTCTTCAGATAATGTTATTTAAAGTTACCTTTTTATATATTATTGTAAAATTCCTTTCGTTATGAGAGAGATGAATTGGATTTGTTTTAATTTGAAATAGTGTAAATGCTTGTGAAAAGTTGATTGCCCTCGATTCTTTAGCTCAAGGAAAGAGGAAATAATTTGTAGGGTTTTAGGTTTTAATTTTATTATTTTTGTTTTAAAAAATTTAACAAACAATTTTGTATTTTCCTTATTCGACTGGTTTTGGGTAACAATAATATGGGCAATGGAAGATTGAAATGGGTAGCTATAATTTTGCTCTACTATGATCAAACCCTCTAATCAAACAATGTTGTTTGCTTTTGCATAGAACTTTGGCTCTGAAAACCCCTATTTGGTTATTTTCTTAAGAACCCATATCTATAAGTATGAAGGTATCAGTTGTATCCTAAAGTGTTTAATGGTAATGCTTGAGTGGGTATATGAGCGTCAGATCACATGAAATTGCATTCTAAGATTAATTTATTTAACACATATTTGATCTCTAACAGTAATTTTTTGATTATTCCATATTGATTTAGATTTCAATTATGACAAGTTATGGGAAGCACTAGACACATCTTGAGTCTGTGTGGATAAATCATAACATGGAAAATCACTATTTCTTTGGTCAACAATTCCACTAGTATATCATCAGATTTGATTTAACTGTAATGTTCTTTTCCATCTACCATTGTTCCTTATTGAGTTGCAACCCTTACTTAGAAGGGTAATTTCACTGTTATATTATTTGTAGAGAATGAATGTTTCTGTGTTAGATACTAGAAACAATAGCTTAGGGTCCTGCATAGATTATATTATCATTACACAAAATCCATAAGGTCAAAATACAGAATTGTCATTCAGTGTTGCTTACACAGTGACTATAGTATCACTATCAGATTATTATTTCTAACAGACCAGCCTATCTGCAACTTGCATCCATAGGTACTAAAGTCATTGCATGGCCCTTTTTATCTTAATATGATTGGCTTTTATATTTATGACCAAAGTATCAAAAGTTATAGTATATGTCTAGGTATATTGGTTCAGTCATAAGTCATTTATAATTTTGTTGATATTTTTTTAGTTGATTTTGTTTTTTTAATGTGTTTAGATAGTTTTTATATTTTATCATTTATTAGTTTTGGTAATGCTTGAGTTTAATTTGTTTTATGTTTTTAGTATTGCTATTTTTTAGAGTCTTGTGTCATCTTTGGTCACCATGGTCTTATGTGGGTCATTTTGTTTTTAAAGTTATTAATACTAAAATAAGCCTATGATCAAAGGTAGTTGTACCTTAATAAAACATAAATGAAGACTCATCTTTGTACATCCTCTCTTTGAATGGACATATTCTCAAGTGATCCTAACATCCATGAGTTAAAATTGTAGGTGGAAGACTAATTTAGAGATCTTTAGTCTTGTAGTTCCTCTCCCCATGTGAGCACTAAGGGGGAAAATGTTAGGAAAAATGGATTAGTGCTATTAATAGTAGGTGAGCAACAATAATTTTATGTGTGTGAGAATAATTGTACGTGAGTTGTGATTGTCATATCTCACCCACTAGTCTTTAGGAGAGATTGTAAGGATATGATAAAATGAGAGATTGTGGGGATAATGGATTGATGTTGACTTCTTTATTTATAGGAGATATATGCACTAAATATGTAATGTTTTCACTTAAATAAAATAATGAAGCTGACTAACAAAATTAGTGTTTTGCACATTTGAGCCTTCACCTCTTCCCCATTGTGGGGTAATTCCCATCAATTAGTATAATAAACATGATTATTTTGAGTTAGACAAGTGTCTTGTATAATAATTTTTATAATAATAATAATAATAATAATAATAATAATAATTATTATTATTATTATTATTATTATTATTATTATTATTATTATTATGTCAAATCAATGTTCTTTCCACCCATAAATATTAGAATGATATTTTTTAGTGAATAACAATGTTATATGTCAAATACATGCTCTTTCCACCCATAATTGGTATTTTAATGAGGAATTAAATATTGTCATATTAATAAATTTTGATATAATATTATGAGGGTTAGTTTTTTGGTTGTCTTGCACTTGATCTACTTTATCTGCCTAGCAAGGGAGATGTGAGGGTTGGTGTTGTTCATTTTGACCGCTTTACTATGCGACCTTCGGTTTATTATTATTATTTTTTGAATAATAAATACATCCTAAAGTGTTTCAATAGTAAATAAGTTTTTATTTATTATATTGATATAAATTAAATATTTCATGAGAATATGTAGAGAAATATTCTTTAATATTTGGATGCTAAATTTTAGAAGTGGTAAAGTATTGTCTTATCAAATGTTTTCATTAGCTAAACTAAAATATATATTTACTCAAGTGATCCCTAAAGTACCCTACAATTCATGCACTAATAATAGCCTTCAACAAAATTATAGGCCAATTGATTGCCAACAGTGTGGAAGACACAAAATAAATGAGAGATGTTGTTACTAAAAATATAACAAAGTTTATTATTGATTACAATATATTTGGTTGGAATAGTACACATAATGTTCAAACATCTCGTCCACATTACTTAACACTCCAACCTTAAGCTTACTCTATAAAGGTCTTAGTTTATCCATTTTCCCATAAAACATTATATTTAAAAGAATTAATGACAAGCATTGAAAGTCCAATACAGGAGTTAACTTCCCATGTAACTAAATAAATTAGGTAAGATAGTTCCATCACATTGTGTATAGCCAGACCACTAAAAATCAATTTCAAAAAAAAACCAAGCACTTAAACAACTCGATGATAATGAGGTATTTATTAGTACTTAATGTATCACGATAGTGATATTAAATATAAAATATTACATGGAGAAGATGGGATACCACTTGAATAATATTGACAACTACAAGCATGTTCATAAGGAGCCTCTAAATAAAGCTACAAGTGTTAGGATGTGAAGTCACTATTCATATGACACTATTCATGAGTCACTAGTCATGGCCACTAGTCATGTGATGAGGTGGTAGTTACTATTCACAATAGTGAATTGGTGGTTACTGTACCTATGAGGTAGCACTTTGTTGATGTGGCATGGTACACATGGAATATTTTATTGATTAAAATATTAGTAGAGAGAAATGGGGTGCCATATCATGATGGGTGACCTTTGGAAGCATATGGGGAACAAACATCTTCGCACATGTTCTTGTGGTGCATAATTTATCCCTAAGCATGTGCATGTGAAGTCAAAAGTTGAGAAATATTTTGACTCATGCAGATGCACATGGAAAAATAGGGACAAGGATTACTATTCTATATTGGAGGCACATGCAAGGTGGGGCATATAATTTTGAAGTACATAGAGAAGGTCAAATAGCATCATGAAGATGCCTTGGCAATGTTAGACCTTGCACATATGAGGGATAATGTTCACTATTGATTAATAGTGAGGCCATATGGAAGGTGGCACATTTTTCCTCTCTCTCTTTGTTTTCACCTTTATATTCTCTTATCTCCTTTGTATTCTATAAATTTATAACTATCTTTTTATGTATGTAAGCTTGTTAGAAAGAGTGTAATTGTATGAATCTTGTGAGAGTGTGTAGAAGCTTGTAAAAATAAGTTTGTAATTAGTGTGTTGAAAAGATTTGCATAGCTTGAATGCTTGAGTTAAATCATTATAAGAGGAGTGTGTTGTGAGGAATATTTGTTGGAGAGGTTGATATTCTGAAGTTAATAAGAAGACTAGACACCACCATTTGCCCATGGTTTTTCCTTGTACTTAGTAAGGTTTCCACATAATCTACTTGTGTAATGTGTTATATTTTTTGTCATTGATCTTATAGCTTGTTTATTTTGAATTTCTATTACTTGCACATGTTATTTGGGATATTATTTTCTAACATCTGGTATCAGAGCTAGGCTCTTTGAAAAACTCTTATATGAGTGTTTTCTATTGAGTTAGGGAACTTTGTGTAAGTGGGAGATACTACAATGATAGGAAGAGTAACCAAATTTGAAGTAGAGAAATTTGATGGCAAAAATTTCTCCCTATGGAAGTTGAAGGTGGAGGATCTCTCGGTGTATAATGACCAAGTTCTAGCATTGAAAGGTCTTGTAAGCAAACCTAATAGTATGACAGATGAATATTGGTGCAAGATGCATAGGAAGGTAGTTTCTATAATACATCTTTATCTTAAAAATTAAAAGCTATTTAATGTTGTTGAGGAGAAGACCGCATAGAGTTATGGGAGAAGTTAAATAATCTACCAAACAAATTCAACTACAAATAAAGTATTCATGAAGAAGTAGCTGTATAGTTTTAGGATGAAGGAGAGTTCATCCATTACTTCTCACTTGAACAAGTTCAACAATGTTGTTAGCAAGCTAGGTCTTCACCAATGTGAAGATGGAGGATGAAGACGAGGCTATCACCTTATTGTGTTCAATCCATAATAGTTAGGATCATGTGGTGATGACCATCAATAATTCATCATCAATAACTCTTAATTTTGATGATGTGGTTGTAGCATTACTTGGAGAGGAGATGAGAAGAATATCTTCTGGTGCATCCTCAAGTAATGAAGCTTTGGCTATGAAAGGAAGATCCAGTGAGAGGAACACACAAGGGAGATCATCATCTAGATCAAAGTCTAGAGGAACCCAGTGGAAGATCAGGTGTTGGCACTATGGAAAGCTAGGACACTTTCATAAGGATTGTTGGCATTTGAAAAATGAGGAGAAGGATGGAAATTAGAATCCACCTTCAACTGAGGCCAACATAATAGATTCAGAGGAAGAGACAACACATGAAGCTTTTTACCTCAGTAGTAGTAGATCAAGTGACAATACCTCGGTGTTAGACTTAGAAGCATCTTTTCACATGTCTCCACATAGAAATTGGTTCATGGGTTACTATCCATGTAGTGGAGAGTCTATCGATATGGGTGTTGATCATCCATTGAAGATTATGGGAAGATGGGATATAAGGATCAGGCTACTTGATGGTAGGATCAAAATGTTGAAGGATGTGCATCATGTTCCCATACTGAAGAAGAATCTGATGTCCATCAAGAGGATGGATGAGCTAGGGTATTATTGTACATTTGAGAATGGTAAATGCAAAATTTCCAAAGGATCTCTAGTGGTGGTAACTAAAGAATCTTATGGCTCCTTGTATCAACTATGCAAAGATTCAATAACACTAGAGATTTCTTGAGGTCATGTGATGCTAGATGGAAGCAAGCCCTTTAAGAGGGTGAAGTTTAAATCACGAGTCAATGTCCAGGCTTGGTTTGAAATCAAGAAAGTATAGTTCTTGGTAACAAAGAATAAGGGGTGTATGATGTGGTATCCTAATGACCACATGTTGTTAGTTGAGATGTTGCAAGTGATAGGAAAATTAATGCAAAGGAGGAGGTACAATAGACATCAAACACTGTACCTATGTGAAGTAGTTTAGGTTGAGGAAGATGAATAAGAACAAGTTGAGACCTGATGTTCTTAGAAGGAAAAGGTTGGTGTCAAACCATATAACTCAGAGTTGCTTGAGTGTTGAGCATATGGTTGTGGTATAGTAGAAGCAAGTATCCAAGAGGGTTATAATGTAGCTAATGTGAATAACCAAGTAGACCAATGCATAGAGAAACACTAGAGAGACATGATTGGTTCTTTGGGCGACATTTGGTAGACATGATGCATTTTGAATGCATTCTTGAGGCTTAAAAACTTATTAGGTGTACTGATGTACTGCATAGTGTGATGACTTCCCAGGAGTGGTTGATAGGTCCAGTGAACTTGTGCCATGTTTGGACATGGTTGATAGTTAGAGGCTATAAGGAGAAGACTGGTATTGACTTCTATCATATTCTTTCTTGACTAATATGAAGAGTGTTATGTGCACTGGTTGTTGTTTAGAGTTGGATAAACTTGACTCTTATATGGTGATATCTCTAGAAGAGATAGAGTAGCTAGAGGGCTATAAGGATGAGGTAAAGAGTTGATGGTTTCCAGATTTGAAGGTTATACGAGTTGAAGCAGACATGTGTATGGAAGTGTAGTTGGTACCTTCATAAAGAACCAAAGTGTTTAGAAAATCTTTATGTGTTGATGACATATTGGATGTAGGCCCCAACTATGATCACTAGTGTGATGGCTTAATGACAAGGATGGAGAAAACCAAGGATGGAGAGGCATAAGGATGGTAAAGTAAAGAAATACCCTAATTATTGCAATGTGAGTTGTCTTCCTAGGAGAATCCTATAATGGAGGAGAAGACATGTTGTCTTATGTATTGGATTCATCATAAGTAGGAAGTCTTGTGATGTCATGGTGAGAATTAGACTAAATACTTCCAAGCAGTGGGAGTTATGAGTGATTCATGGAAAAATCCCAAAAAGAAGATTGGTTTGTGTATGGAGAAGTGAAGAATCACTTCAAATGTTGCAATATACTAAGGAGGAGAAGATTTTGATAAATCCAATTAGGACAAAGAAGTTTTAGTAGTGCAATAAAAATTCTACTAGGTTTATGTTAGGGCAGCATAGGGCTTGGTTGGTAGTTAGATGGAAGAATATGCAGGTGTGGAAAAGCCTATGCCTATTGACTTCAAGTGGGAGAATGTTAGAATGTGAAGTCACTATTCACATGACACTATTCATGGCCACTAATCATGTGATGAGATGGCATTTACTATTTATAATGGTTAGTTGGCAGTGACTGTACTGATGAGAGGTGGCAGTATGAGTTAGCAATGATTTGTACTTATGAGGTTGGGCACTTTATTGATGTGGCAGTGGTCCACATGGAATATTTTATTCATTAAAAGATTAGGAGAGATAAACGATGTTCCATATAATGATGTGTGTCCTTTAAAAGCATGTGGGGAACAACCATCTTCACCCATGTGCCTGTGGACTGTAATTTTGTCCTTAAGCATGTGCATGTGAAGTCAAAAGTTAAGGAATCTTTTTACTCATGTGGATGCACATGGGAAAGTGGGGACAAGGATCACTATTCCATATTGGAGGCACATGCAAAGTGGGGTTTACAATTTTGGAGCACATGGAGAAGATCAAAGTGCATCATGAAGATGTCTTACAATGTTGGACCTTGCATATATGAGAGATAATGTTCACTACTGATGAATAGTGAGGCCGCATGGAGGGTGGTGCATTTTTCCTCTCTCTCTTGGTTTTCACCTTTATTCTCTTCTCTCCTTTGTATTCTATAAATATATAACTCTCTCTTTATGTAAGTAAGCTTGGTAGAAAGAGTGCAAGTGTATGGAACTTGTGAGAGTGGTGTAGGAGCTTGTCAAAATAAGCTTGTAATTAGTATGTTGAAAAGCTTTGCATAGCTTGAATGATTGAGTGAAAGAATTATGAGAGGAGTGTGCTGGGGAGGAAGTTTTGTTGGAGAGGTTTTCCTTGCATTTAGCAAGGTTTCCACATAATCTACTTGTGTAATGTGTTATCTTCTTTGTCATTGATTTTAAAGCTTGTTTATTCTGCATTGTTATTACCTACACATGATATTTGGGATATTATTTCCTAACAACAAAAGAGGTAAAAATTTTGATAAATAAATTCTCACTTAATAGTTAAATAAATCATAAGTTAATTCAAACTATGCCTTATTATGCCCATCCAAAATACACAAACTAGGGGTCTCTCTCAGACCTTCTATGGATATAATTGACTACCCTACCTACAACCCATCAAGCTACCTAAGAGAGAAGTTGGATCCATTAGTGGAAAACACCCATCCATTAAATACAACATTTATTGACACTCTTACAAAATATAAATTTGATGACACAAAATTATTGGTCAGATTTGAGTTGGTGTTGATAGACCCAAAAACTCTATAGGATATATGTTATGCATGCTCAAGTGTTTCTCTTCACAAAAATCCCCTTGGACAAAGCATTTAAAGTGACTAAAGAGGTCATAAACAAGGAGACTACTAAGTTAGTTGAGTTCTACTTAATATCTACATATTTTAGCTTCTCGATGGAGATATTTGAACAAATAGGTGGAGCCATGGGCTATCCTCTCACATCAATAATGGAAAACTTATGTATATAAAATTTTGAAAATGTTGCATTATAATCTACCATGTTAAAATTTAAGTGGTGATATTGCTTTGTGGATAACACTAATATGGATTGGCCATATGGTAAAGAATCTCTAGAGGTAATTTTACCACACCTCAATGCACAATCAAGACACATTCAATTCATAATGGAAATATAAGAAAATTACTCTTTCCCCTTTTTTATATGTTTTCATTACAAGAAATAATGATGGTTGTCCCTTTAAACAACTCTATATGCAAAAGACACACAAATGTATACATTAGAACTGATTCCCACCACAATCCATTACAAAAAGCTGAGAGTAATGAACACCTTGTTTACTAGAGATCTTAGGGTCTGAGACCTAGAGCCCTTGAAAAATGAGGAAAAATATGATGTTAAAGCTCTAAAAATAATGTTTGTTGAGATTGGTGTAGATTAAGATTATGAGAGGAGTTAGTTCATTGAAAATAACAAATTGACAAACATGACACCTCAAGCATAATCCCTCGGATCAGGTAGGGTCTAGGAGAATTTAAATAACTAGAAACAGATAAACACAAAAACTATACATCTCCGATGGATTCATTCTCCAAGTCTAACTCAGATGTGTTTATGCCCAAATTGTAGAGCTAGGAGTCTTTATCATTATCTCTTATTCATTTTTATGACATCAACCCTTGTCTATGAGTGATTTTATTGAAGGGTGGAAGGAATGTTGAAGCTTTTCAATAGATTTCTACATAGTTTATCTGTACAAAGAAGCTTGTTGAAGGCATAAGGTGAGCCTTGTATTTATAGAATTTCCATATTGATTGTGACCACTGGCTCAAAATTAAGAAGGTGTGACTAGAATTTAGTTAAATTTGAGTAATAAATGTCATTAATATTTGGGTTTGGGTATGCATTTATTATGCATGGTTATAAAATATTGATATTTCTTTCAATTGTATTAATTCTTGAAAACTTTTTGTGTGATGTCACTATTCAAAATATTTGTTGAATATTTGAATATTTAAAAAATTAGAAATTAGTCAATTTCTATGGATTTTCTATTTGTCCATTTGATTTGATTTGATTTCATAGGTTAATTAATCATGATTAGCTTATGTGTGATTTATGCAATATCAAAATTTGAATATTTGTTCAATTAATTTCTCTATAACATCACGTGTAAAAAATTAATTTGATTCATAGTAAGTTATATGAAGATGAAAGTTGGTTATAGTGCATTGCCCTAATCAAGGATTCCACATTGTGTTGTAAAATACATACGTCAAATTTGCAAGTAAATTTGGGTGTTTTAGTGATTTGTGTGTTATTACAAGAAATCAATTTTGATTGCAATTTTGATACAAAAGTGATGAGAATTGAGTGTCTACATTTTTGATCCTATTTGAAAGGGCATTGTGAGACACTAGACAAAACAACCAATTTTTCAAATAATAAAAAAATCTTAAAATGATTTAATAAAGATTGAAGAATGATGTTTTCATGTTTTATTGATTCTTGATCAATTACTCAAAATGAGTTCATGTCAAGCTCCAACAAATGTTTGGGACATCCAAGATGCCTAAGGATGCCCCCTCAAGGGATTGGCCAAAAAATATTTTTGATGGATAGGGCGCTCAAAAAGAAGAAAATAAGACACACCACGGCCAAAGAGGCCAATGAACGAGGTAATTAGAAGAAAAAAAAGATGAAAAACAAACCAAGGAGCCACAAATAGGTCTCTAAGGAAGAAGAATGGGACAAATCGAAGGTTGGGGGGTAAAATTTTGAATTTGGAGATATATATTTACCCCTTGGGGGGTTAAAATGGTTCATTTTCACCCTCCCCTACTGAGAATTTGTTATATATTTGGACATGAGAACCTCAATAAAAATGACATGCATTCCACAATAGAGACACTTTGGTGAGCGAGTTCAAGAGTACTAGTGACCAGTGGGAATGGGGCGATCAGTAAGTACCTTTTCTAAAAATTAAGCATTTAATGCATTTAATATGTATTAGAAGTAGGAATTTGAGTGATATCACCATTTTTGAAACAATGATATCATGCCTACAAACATAGAAATCACCAACAAAATGATGATATCATTACTAGAAATAATAGTATCATGAAAAATTTTTACAATATCACTAAAATAAGTTAGAAATGCCACAACGACAAGAGTGCCTATTCAAAGAAGAAACACATAAATAATGGGAATATAGTAAAAAGGATTGAGAACAATTTGTTAAGTAGTGATGTCATCATGACAAATAATAAGATCACTAAAAAGGCCAAAGAGGCTAGAAATGACAATAACACCTTGTTAAATAGTGGAATCACACTTGAAAAGGTATGATATCACCCTGTTAAATAGTGATATAATGAAAATGGTTGAAAGGCTAAAAAATGATGATGATGCCCTGTGAAACAATGAAATCATCCTGGTATAATGATAATGCCCTGCTAAATAGTGGGATTGCCAAAATGGTAGAAAATTCCCAGGTGGAAAAATAGAGAAGTAGTTAGTCTAATATGAATGATGAATATGTGCTTTATATAGATAGAGTGATTATTTGATATGAGTTTGCTATCGGGTGTGTCTAGATAGATCATTTTATCATATCATCGCTAACATTTTTTTGATTGACAAGAGTGAATTTCTTTGTTAATCACTACAACGACCCAATCTATGGAATGTTCCTCGATGGTGATCAAATTGAGGCATATCACACAGATGTTGATGATTTAATTAGATAGAGCATTCTTATCAGCATTATCCAAGCATCAAGATCAAAGAACAACACATTTCACGTACCTATTAGAGAGGTGACTATGACTTTAGAGGATGTGTAGTAGATTATTTGCATTCATATTCTAAGGTTATATAATTCATTGTATGCTGTAGGTAGGGTCAATTGGTCATGTTAGAGGACTTGATTGGCATAACTGCTTGTCACTCCCATGGATGGAGTAGTAAACATTAATGTATTGGAGGATCTAGCCTTCCCAATAGATAGAGCACATCCATTGATTAATCAGGAGATAGTGATTTTGATGGCCATTTTCAGTGGCATATTTTTGCTTGACAAGAGAGGTTAGTATTTCCACATTGGCTTGATAGGTGTGATCTAGGATATGATGGACTCAACCACACATTCTACCTAGGGCCTAGTAGTATTAGCCCAATTGTATAGATATATTCACATGATGGTGTATCACCAGGGGGAGGAATATTGGACCTTGCACACTGCTCCATATTTGGGCTTGGGATCACATTATTATAGAGTGACTAGTAGAGTGACCATCGATAATGACAACTAAAGGATCCACTAGTATACAATTGGTATGTGATAGGAGGGGGGTCGATGAGGCCATAAAAGAGACATATTATTACAGATGAGCATCAATAAAATGGTGGATGGAGGATTTCATCTAGATACCCTATATGTACATTCATTTTTGGTTGGTGTGAGGATGTCATTATGACCTGGTACATGACCACCCCATGTTATATTACATGGTGTCATGACTTTACAGTTGAGAGGTATATGCATGATCATATACAAAGGTAGTTTGGGTAGTAATATGATTTACATGATGGGCCTCCCACTATTTTACCCATGTGACATGAGAGATTAGTGAGTGGGGGACCTCCCATTTCTATGAAAAATAGTAGTAGAGGCAACTTTTTGTTAGTTTAACCAGTGGCCTAGGAATATGAGGGAGGAGTAGTAGATGTAGGAGTCACTAGTACCTATGCAACATGGTGGGCATAATTTAGGGAAGTACAACTAACCATACCTAGGCCTCCATGGTGGTGAGTAGTTAAGGCCATGCCATAAATGGTAGAGATAGGTGAGGCTAATGCCTCGATAAGTACCAGGGTAGGGAGTTGAGGCCAACTCAAGTAGATATTCATATATAGGTACCATTATAGTAGGTGCCATTAAAATAAGTTGTGCCTATGGATATATATTTGGGCTCAAAGAGCATTCATAGTAGTAGTAATGATAGTAATCATAACAGTGATATTAGGTAGTAATAATAATGGCAATAATAATAATGGTAGTAGAAGCAACAAAAATAGTTATGGATCCTCAAAACATGATGTGAATATGGGAGAGGGACCTGATACAAATATATAGGAGGGATAGATAGATTCTCAAAATACATAGGCAACCCTTACGATCATAGGAGGGTTAGGACAAACATCAGGTGATGCTAGGGGCCATCTTAGCCAAGAATTATAGATGATGCTCAGGTGACTATAAATAATCTAGAGAGTGAGATTGATTCCAAGGAGATAGAGATATCTAGACTGGAGGGGTATATGGTGGAGCCTATAGAGGTAGTTGATAGTAGCTTAGGGTGAGACCATCAAGTTATAGGGCCAAATTGCAGAAAGACACAAAGACTAATAGTATGAGGAGGTAGGTGGCCTATATGACCCATCATATAAGGGCAATTGACTATGAGAGATGTAGATGTAGCCGATGGTTATTAGTGAGAAAGATGTAGCTTAGATAGAGCAATATCAAGTTCAAGGAGATGTATAGAGGCATCATGCAGATATGCATAGTTCTATGGGGAGTGAGATATAGTGTGATAGCTAGTGGTCAAGTAAGGATTGTCTAGGTCATTGGTAGATATGGCTCAGGGCAAGAATGATGTGACACAGGCTAAGAACAAGGCTAAATATTATTGAAGCCTATATGAGACAATAGTACCAGTAGGGACTAAGGCATTGAGCTTTAAGGAGCATACCTAGAATTAGAATTTTATCTACACCTCTAGCTCATGACATACTTCAATATCAGAGAGGCCAGTGGACAACCATCCCCTATAGCATAGTCATAGGGCCACCACAACTACCACCAACACTAGGTACAAAACATAGATTTAATCAAACTTTTGTTAGGAATATAAAACATAGAGTAATATTAATGAATTAAAGATGGAAATAAAATGCAAAAAACATAACACAATAGAGATAAATTTAATTTGGTTCACCTAATATGGGCTACATCCACATAGAAATAGTCAATCCTTATTATTCTAGTCCAATAAATGAAGAGAAAAACCTACAATACAACCACTACAATATCTTCTTCACTCACACACTGTATGTTGTTGTGATTACAATACCTTCATATCAAAGGAGGGGGTTATATATTAGGGCTCCAAGTATGGTCACTACCCCTCCCCCTCCGCGCACCACACCCCCCATGGTGACCCCTAGTGGGGGTCATTTCCCCCCCCACACCCCCTATCGAGAACTGAGCATTAAAATAAGATCAGGGTCCACCATCCAATAATCTCCCACTTGGACACTGATTGTTTCAACTCCACCGCTACAACTCTTGCTTGGAATTTTCTTTGAAATTTGACCCTCGACATGTTTCTCATCTTCCTTGTTATCCTTGAATACCTATTGAAGTTGAATAAATCTCCAACTTCTCTTTAGTGACTGCTTTTGTTAGCATATTTGTAGGATTTTGATTTGTATGGATCTTTTCCAACTTTAGTTGACTATCCTCCAAAATTTAATGAATGAAGTGAAACCTGAGTTGTATATGTTTAGTTCTTAAGTGGAATGATATGTTCTTTGATAAATGAATCACTCTGGCGTATCACTATACAACCTGCAATATAACCACTATAATATCCTCTTCACTCACACACCGTATGCCATCGTGATTAGAATGGCATCATATCAAAGGAGGGTTACATATTAGGTAAATACACAAACATAATTTATACTATTAGATTTGTGACCTAATAGTGAATGGTCTAGATTTAATACTAAATGTACAACATTTTATAATGCATTTGTAACAAAATTTTGCTTCGGGGGTGTTTGTCCCTAAACCCTCACCAGGGGGGCTTCAAGTATGCTTACCATCCCCCTTAAACCCCCATGGTGACCCTAGTGCTAGGGGGGTGCGGGGGGGGGGGGGGCGGGGGGGGGGGGGGGGGGGGGGGGGGGGGGGGTGGGGTTGGCCCCCCCACACCCCCTATCAAGAACTGGGCATAGATCAAGTTCCACCATCCAACAACTCCTATAAATGATCAAAGGTAGAGATGATATTTTGATTGTAGCTTTGCATTTTGTATTTTTATGATATATATTATATATTAATATATATGTATGTATAAACATTAATTTTGAGATATATACAGATATTCATCTTTTATCACATGATGTATATGGACTCTAATATTCTTTTGATATACGTGATGCTTTTAATTCAAGGATGGCACATGTTTATAAAGTAGATATTTGATATTGATGTGAGTGGATATTTGTTTTCCATGATTTTTGTTGTGTTTTAATTGCCATGATGATGTTGTGCTTGATCTAGATATCAAATGTGATTGATATTAAGACTTTTATTATCATTTTATCATAATGTGAAAAAGTTTATGACTAGTTGTATATGTTGATTTAGAGATGCATGTCCTGATTAGCATAGATGTAGCCATGTTGTTCAGTTTGTTTTGATTACTTTGGTGATGAAAAATGTAATGATGTTTTTTATTTGGTTTTTGGCATATGAGCACATGTTAACCATATTGTGAGGGGGATGTTTTTTTCCTTACATGACATTGATATATAAGTCACATAAGCACTTGATTGTTAATTTTACAAATAACATTGTGCATCATAATTAGAAAGAGAATCATTATAAACATTGTTTTGTCACTTGTGTAAGGACTAGTTTAAATGAAAATACTAACAAATTGAGATCAATCTATGAAAAACCTATACCTAAGTGTAAAAGCTTAATGCACTAAACAAAGATAGCACAACAAATAAATAGATTCAAATGTTAACAACTTGAGATCAAGATATAGATAATCAAGAACCTAAGTTGAAAACATAATGCGAATAACCAAAATTAATTTAAAGAGATCCAATGGGATTAAAAATAAATAAATAAGAAAAGCAAACAAATCATCCTTACAAGATGTAAAACATAATAGAAAACAATAAATAAAAAAGTAATCAGTGTGAATGTGAATGTGGAAATAAGATGTTACTCTTTGTGATCATACCCCCAAGCTAGAGAGTGTCAGATAGGATATCATGACAAATTAGACAAAGAGGGGGAATAAAAGAATAACGGAAGGGATGGACAAGCTGAATTTAGATTCCCTATGCAACTGAATGTTGACTACATATTCCATGTGGACTGTCAAGCCAAATGTAGTTCTCCCAAGAATCAGAAAAGAAGAAAAGTGATGAAACAAATTAAAGAGGAAAATAGGAATGATTCACAAAATGGTGAGAGCGGTAATATAATAACTCATAAAAATGATGAGAGCATAAAAAGAATAACTCACAAAATGGTGAGAGCATAAAAGCGGGAAATATAAATGGCAATTATAATGACCGAGCTATCTTGAATTACCCCATGTAGTTAAGCACTGCCTACATAGTTCATGTGGACCTCAAGCCGATGTAGTTCTCTTTAAATGTCTGTGTAATGAATAAATGATGATGGTAATTAAAAATTGAGAATGATAAGATCAAAGGCTTTCCACCCATGAATATGATCAAATATGAAGGGAGGATTATCCATGTCATATGTAAATAGTGCTACCTAGAGCAAGACCAAGAGGTAAATCCACTGATGAATAGGCTGACAAATTGTATAAATATTTTATGGATTTATATATCTTTTGGAGAGGTTAGCCTTTTCTAAATGTTTTGATTTTTAGGTTTTTTTAATTTTCCAATGTTTTTGTATTTTTGGAATAAGATATACAAAAATGCTCTATAAAAATGAGACAAAAAGAATATGAACAAATGTACAAAGAACCATCTAGCAAAGGAAAAATAATCTTGGGTAGAGGGACTAAAACAACAGTTAAATCAACTGCAATGGTACAAGCCCATAAAATGGTGAGAGTGTGGAGTATGAAAGGACTACCAATTCCACAATAGATCAAGGTGGAAAAAGAACTATCCTTAAAGAACAAATTAGGATGGAATGAGGAAAAAGATCATCAAGGAGAAAAAATAAGTTGTTTCAGTAATTACTAAGCAAGGAAACCATGCCAAAGCATTTTGATGTTTTGAAAAAAAGTAGCAAGGATATGCTGATGATGATCACATCTAAACTATTTTTTGAAATTTTTGATGAAGCCACCTGTAGTATCTATAGGTCATAATCAAGAATAAAGATGGTGAGATGAAATGGGAGAAAGATAAGACTTAACTTAGGAATGTCAAATAAAATGAAGGGGAAAAGGAAACATGAAGGGAATGCCCCCAAGTAGGGGCCCTTATAGACAATTTTCAACCAAGTTAAGCATGAAAATTCTTGAGATACATAATGTTCATGGGCTCATGGATTTCAATCTTTTTGGTGTAGCCAACTTGTATGCTCGAGAACCATAATTTGCAGTGATAATGAAAGGACCTAGCTAATTTATCTCAGATTTGCCTTTCTTCTCTCATTTTGCATTGATGTTTTTCTAGTTATCCTTTAATACAAGATCACCTACTTTGAATTATCTTAGAATGATTTGCTTGATGTAACTATGGCATAAAAAAATTTGATATGTTTTAAGATGACTAAATGCAGCTACTTATTTTCGTCTAAGAGTTATATTTCATGTAGTCTGACTCTTCATCATCAATGATACCCTATAATGAAATATGTAGGAAGGTAACTCGATCTCAATTGGAAAAATAACTTCTGAGCCAAAAACTAGGGAGTAGGGTGTTGCACCTATAGGTGTGTTAACAATGGTATGGTAGGCCCATAAAGCAAAAAATAATTACAAGTGCCAAACTCAGCCAACTTTAATCACAATTTTGTTAAGGATTTTGACAATGATTTAATTATATGCCTTAGCATGGCCATTACCTTCAAGGTAATAGGGATTTGACTATCCATGTTTAATATTGAAATTTTTGAAGAGGGTTTTCACATCCTTGTTCTTGAAATACTTGCCATTATCAAATTTAATGGAAGAGGGAATGCCATAACAATAGATGAGGTAGTTCACAATGAATTTAAAAAATTTCTTGCCAATTACATAAGTGAAAGGGATGGCCTTGACCCACTTATTGAAATACTTAGTGGTAGTTAGGATATGCTTGTGTTCATCTAAAAAAGTGGGGTTTATTCTAACAATGAGATTGAGTCCCCATGCAGAAAATGGATAAAGAGAAGTGATAGGTTGAAGCGCTCATGAAGGAGAGTGAATTAAATCACAATGCTATGAAAAATAAGGCATTTATTGACATGAGCACATGCATCTGCTTCCACTATGGGCCAGTAATATCACATCCTAAGGAATATATTAGCAAGTACCAACACGCTTGTATGGGGCCCACAAATCCCTTCGTGTATATCTTTAAGTGCCAATCAAAGTCTCCAAATTTTATACAACAAAACAACATCCCATCATAAAATCTATAATAGAACATACCACCAAATAAGGTGTAACAAGATGCATTATTAATAAAGGACTTATATTGGTTATGTGAGAGATCAATGGGAAGAATGTGGTCTTGGAGGTAAGTATATACATATTGGTATCAAGGGGAATCAAGATCGACAATATCACATGCCATTTCAATGTTTGGACGACTGTAAGATGGCATAATAATATTTTCAATAAGAAATTGATACTCAAAAACACTAGAAGATATCTCAATCAAGGACCCAATGGTTGTCAAGGAATCAGAAGATTGGTTCTTGGCTCTTGGTATTTTCTCAAATTGGATGTATTCAAATTATTACTTGGGGTTATCAACCATGCCTTTTTAGGGCACAAGTTTCTCATCATTTTATTGATGTTAATATGTGACCTGATTGATGATTAGTTGCAAATCTCTATATACAACCAATTATTGAATGTTTTAATATATTGTTATGTGAGACCTTGTCATAAGTGCCTCATATTCAATAATATTATTGGTGCATGGAAAATAATGTTGGAATGCCTTAGGAATGAGATCCTGATGTAGTGTAATGAATAATACACATGCCCTAGAACCATAGGTCATGAAGGAACCATCAAAATATAGTTGTCATTGATGTGACTCCTCGAGACTAAAGATAGATTCATAAGGGAAATACATATGTAGTGGATGGGTATCTAACAAAGATACATTCGCAAGGTGATCTACAAGCACTTGCCATTTGATAGCCTTCTGATTAGTGTATTTAATGTTGAATTCACTGAGGAGCATAACCCCCTTGGCCATGTGACTTGTCAGTATTGCTTTAGAAAGAAGATATTTGAGGGGATCAACCTTTACAATAATAATAGTCTTGTTTTTCAACATATGGTGATGCAATTTATGTGATGCAAAGACCAATGCTAAACATGCCTTCTCAATGGGTGTATAGTTATGCTCATAAGTGACCAATGTCTTACTCAGATAATACACTATGCATTATTTTCCTTGGTCATCTTGTTGGGCCAAGAGTGCCCCCAAGGCATGTTTGGTAGCTGATAAATAGAGTAAGAGATATTTTCTTAGTGTTGGCAGGGCAAACATTGGTCGGTTTGCCTAATAGATTTTTAAGTGCTCAAATGCTTCTTGACAGTTTGCATCCCATTGAAAAATGGTTCCTTTCTTCAAAATATGAGTGAAATTAAGGCAATGATCAATGAAATATAAAATAAAGTGACAAATAGATTGAATATTTCCCTATAATCTATGAAGATATTTAAAATTATAATGGGGAGGCATTTCTATGATGGCCTTTACTTTGGCTGGATTGACTTTAATTCTGTAGTAGGAAATAATAAATCCTAGGAATTTTTTGGATGTGACTCTAAAGACACATTTATTTGGGTTGAGGCACACCTTATATTCATGAAGTCTCTTAAAGATCCTCAGTAAAACTTCTAGATGTTGGGCTCGTGTTCTTGACTTTCTTAGGATGTCACCGACACAGTCTTCAACAATATCATGCATGATGTCATGGAAGATGATATTCATGACACATTGGTATGTGGCACTAACATTCTTCAAGCCAAATTACATGTCTTAATAACATAATATTCCCCACAAAGTGGTAAACATTATTTTATGTTGATCTTTTAGTGCAATTTTGATCTTGTTGTATCCTAAAAATCCATCCACGAGGGACAATATTTCACAACTTATTATTGAATCTATAATCATGTTAATGTTGGGTGATGGAAAATCGTATTCTAGACAGGGTTTGTGGATGTTCATGAAATAAGTGTATAAACAAATGTCTTTTTTTTTTGACTAAAATAATATTGGATATCCATTCTAATTAAGCAATCAATGAACGAAGCCTACACCCAATAATTTTTCCAATTCTTTTTTACTAGGATATCAATCTGTAAATGTATCTCGTGCATTTTATGTTGAATAGGTTTGGCATCTGAGTGTACAACAAGATGGTGTACAACCAAAGATGGATCCAACCTAGGAATATTTGCATAATACCATGTGAATATGTCCATAAAATCACATAGAATATCAATGAGGAAGTTGTGTTCCTCAGCAGTGAGGGACACACCAAGTTTGACCATTTTAGGATCATCTTTTATGCCAATATTGGCATCCATGGTGTCTTCTATTAAAAATATAGAACCATATTCTAATAAAGTAGGTATAGAGGAAAATTTATCTTTTTCATATGATTGGTCCATGCATGTAAGAAGAATTAGAATCATGTATTTCAGGTAATGGCCATTCAATGAAGGTTTAGGGGAAATCTTGAACACATTGTGAAAACACTTGTTGTTCTTCTACACCAATATCTAACCCAAAGGTAAGATGTCAACTTGTAGGACTTTGAGATTTTTAAGAAGAAAAGTGAACTTCTCCATCTTGTGGCACTTGAAACTGGTTTTCACTAAGGGACTTATTTTTTCTTTAATTTTTTTCCTGGTTTAAAAGCTCCTCAGAGAGGTTTTCACTAGAGGACATCAATGTTTGATTTTTTTTTTCTATTTTGACCAAGGAAGTTCACTTGCTCTACAAAGTAGGTAGCATGGTCTAATATGATCTTTAAGCCTTGTTTATGGTCTCTAATTGGTATACCATCTCTAAGACCTCGTAACTTCGATAATGCTTCTTCATTTTGTAAGTTGACTAAAGGTATAGTGTGATCTTGCTAATCCTAATTGATGAGTTCATAGTAGTGAAGTATAAGAGGGAATTTAGGAGAGGGTGTGATGGTGAAAATGGAATTAATATCAAATAGGTTTGTGTCATTAAGCTCATCATAGATGATATAATATGACTCTACATTGCTACTAGGATCATCTTTATTAGACATTAAAGTAGTGTCTATTTTGAGATCTAACGGGGCACCCCTAGTCGGTTTGTATCCAATACCTTGACTACCTTTGTGTTTAGTATCAGAAATAGGCTCAATAATACCTCATTGATTTGGCCCTAGGACTTTCCATTTATAATCTTAATACTCCAAGATTTTGTTAGGAATTAGATACTTGACACTTTGATAACAAGAGCAAAGTCATCATTGCCCAACTAAGATTCCTGATAACTATTAGGTTTGTCTTGATATGGTTAAGTTTTTTTTAAAAATACAAGAGGTCCCTTAGGATGAACTATTTTTTTTTCACCATATTATGCTAGGCCTATCATGAGATTTAGTAGTCACTGATATACCATGGGATTTGGGAGATTTTGGTATTTTGGCAATGTGAAAGGCATCCTTGATGCTATAGGTACCAATACCCATATCATAAAAAGTGAAGTAGGAAAAAATTTATGGAGGTAGAGAATAATAAGTGGAAGCAAGGTCACTTGGGGGTCAATGTAATTAGATTGGGGAGACTCAGGAGATTTAACTTTGTCCTTTTTCAGAGCATGCTCAGTGCTAAGACAATAGTTATATTGACCATGTTTAGCTTCAAAATGCTTGCAATACTGATGTAGAGGTCTATAATAAACTTATCTATTGTGTATGTAGACATAATCACATAATCTTTATCTATACAAACATTCCTAGCTCTGACCTTTTTTTAACCTTCTTTATCTCTAACCTCTGTTCTTTGTCTTTCTCACTTGTATTCCTTTCCTTTGTACTGGGTTTCCAAGTTATTTCATATATGTTCATTCCTAATTCTCTAATTTATGTCACTCTACTCATCAACTACCTCTTCTATACTCCCTTTGAACATCTTCCTTCATAGTTCATATTCTATTTTCATGTTCTCTCTCTTTCACTTTAACTTTGCTCTATTCTTGATAATCTCCCTATGTGTTTTCAAAGGTCTATTTGCCACATTGATTATATCCTTACTCAATCCTTGAAATTCCATATTTTCACTCTTTTAAACCTCATTTTAATGCATTTAACCATTCCACACAACCTCAAAACTTTAGCTTTTCAATTGACTCTTCTTACCTCTTTGCCCTCTTTCTCCTACTAGCATTTTTTACACTTTTTCTCCTTGTATGAATAGGTACATATTGAACTTGATAAACTAATGTGATATTTAGACACCCTATATTTATATCCTCCTATCCATGAATTTTATTGGCTTAACTTTGTTCACAGGTCACTTTTTTAGATACCTTCAAGGCCTAATTAGGTCTTTATTATCCTCTTACACACACAGTCACTTCAAATCCATACTTAAAGGTATGTACACATATAAAACCTCAAAAATAACTTATCACATATGATACCCAAACTAATCACCAAATATCATGATTTTTGTATGGTGGAAACTCTTACAAATTCAATTCTTGTTTAGAAACCCTAACTCTGGGTTTGCATAGTCTGTATGAACTCAAGAAGGGTGAATTTAGTATGTTAAACTTCATAACAAGTTCCAACCTAATTTAATGGTGTATTAGGGTATATATTAGTCCCACACAACTTCTTAAATCATTTTTTAACCTTATTGTCACCTCTATTAGTCACTTTTTCCATTCTCTGTGTTGATAGTGTGTAAGTATTACTATCATCTATAAGTTCTATATTGAATGCAAGAAACCATTTGCCTTTTAAAATTTTCCATTGATGTTCACTCCAAATTATTGATTTTTTAAGGTTTTTGGTATCCCATACACCTTTCTCAACTCATTTTTTCCCTCTTGGATGTCTTTATTTATCAAGTTATATTAATTCTTGATTGGACTGTATGTGCAATCACAAACTTCTACATGGTCTTAAGTAGGTATTTTATTAAATATATAATCAAATTATTTGAAATTGTATAGAGGACCTAGATAACATAGAAACAAAATATTACCAAGGTGGTGATGTAACCAAATCAACCTTCCATAGATTCCCTTCTTCAAACATATGCATTCTCAATCATCATGAACATAGAGTACAAGTTATAAAATGGTCTACACATTTAGTTTTAAAAATAAAAAAACTTTATTATTAATTTATTTGGGGTTTAACATTCATTTAAACCTTGAATATATCCCCATATTGACTCCTTCATAATCATTTACAAGTTTATGTATGTCCAATAACTACGTAACAATTCTTGATCCTTCTCAAGAATGTTGAAGACTCTTAATTACCCTTAACCTCTATCATGACTACTAAAATGACTTAACATGTGAATAAAGTATGAAGTTAGGTAAAATTGAATACTTGAGAGTCTATACAATAGGACTACATCATTAAAAACTCCTACAAATATGATTGATGACCCAAAACTTTGACAAGAAATTCAAAAATTTAAATTTGTAGAAATGGTGGGAAAATGCCATATGAGCAACAATTCAAATTATAGGTCCACCTAGGACAAATAAAAATTTTAAACACATTATAAAAGACCCCTAAAACCTATATTAACCCAAAATTATAACTAATAATGATGCCCCTACATCAAATACTGGAAAAATGATCTCCATTCCAAAATGAGGGATTTTGAGGCATTGATGAAGTGTGGAGGGAACAACATGTACTTCATGGATATAAGGTCATATAATAAGAAAGTTTTAAGTTAGTTTAATGTTAATGACATTAAAAAGGGTATCATGGGTGATAGGACTAACAATGACTGGTAACCAAATAGTGCCCTGTGAATCTCTCTCTGCATTATCATACGCTTTGGTGGTAATGGTCTTAGGTTGAAAATCCATTAAAGTATACCCCAAGAGTTTTATCAATTTAAATGAGGATATATTAAGGCCTTACCATTGTCTATAATAACCCACTTAATCTTTTGGTAGTTTATGATGGTTTCAATGTGAAGAGGGTAGTTGTGTATAGGACCAAGGGATGACATATCACTCTAGTAGAATGTAAGATGTTGGCATGGGGATAAATGCACCCCTAGTGCTTGAAAGGTATCCAATTCAATTTTAGTTGGTAAATTTTATTGTTTAATAAGGTCATATAATGTATTCTTGTGAACTTCTCACATACACAATAGATCTAGGATAAAAAAAATATGCATGAGTCTTGGTCAATTGTTCATCAAGCTCCTACTTCTTTTCAACTGAATGAAGAGACAATGAGCCTAGTATAGGATTATTGTTGGTTCAAGGTTTAGTATTTTAAGGCAAGGTGTAGTGTTTGAAGGCAAGGTTTTTAGAATGGATGTAGTATTGGAAGAAGGTAAAGGACCTTAAAGCATAAATTTTGGATGTTGAGTTGTGATTGCATAATTTAAATATGGATTAAGGTTGCTTGAATTAAAAGAATATGGTATAAGACTTGGAATAGTGACATGTGGTCATCGTGAAGTAACAATGTTATTGCATGATAGAGAAGGGCCATTAGAATATAGAGGGGGTCCTAAAATAGATGAGTAAATACTCTTAGGTTTGTTTGACGGTTTTTCATAATTAATTTTGATAGTAACTACTCAATTATTAGTAATACAACCTACAATATTGTTGTAGTTATATGGGACATCATGGTAGCTGATTTGATTGGCTTGGATTTCTTGACCTTGATTATAATTTCCATGATTCTGATTTTGTCTTTGATTTTGATGTTGATTACCATGTTGGCATTGATTGTTAGAATTGTGCTTCAAGAATGGGTCTTCTAGATACCCATATTTTGATTAGATGTGGAATCAACATTATCCAACTTAATGTCACCTTGCTTTAGTAGATCTTGAATGAAGTTCCTTCATTACATGCATCTATGAATTCCATGCCCTTTGACATGATGCAAATCACAATACTTATTATATCTATACCATTGAGGTTTTAGTTGGTCTTCTGGAAAAGGTTTTGGATTCATCCAAGTGACCATGTTAGTCGTAACTAAATTTTATAATACAGATTCAATAGACTCACCAAGCTCACCAAAGAATCTATTTTGTTATGGTTTTTTTCATAGAGGTGGTCTTTATAATGTGATAGCTGGAATAGGTAGAGTATTTTGGATAGGTGATGGTTGCACCATCTGTATGTGTCAAAATTATGTTATTCCATTTCCTATGACATTTATTTTATAAATGGCTTTGGGCTTATCTAATGTACTAACCTGTGTTTGTGGAAGAGCTTGAGCTTACACATGATTCTAAGAATGTATCTAAACCAGGACCTCGTCTATAAGTGTTTTTTTAATCTATAATCTCCTCGAATGTGTTTTCACAATGTAGTCTCAAATTATGATCCATCTTTGAATGTAAATTAGACATGAAAATATTAGCTAATTATTATCAGAAAGATTATGTGGAAAACAACTAGTTAAGCTTTGCCATAGCTATAGGTAATTAGAAAAGCTTTTCCCACCACGTTGTTTGGTATTTCATAAGTCAACTATGATCAACTCATATTTTATGTTGTACGATAAGTGCTTTATAATTTTTTATGATAGGTCATCAAAGGTGATGATAAATCCTTTAGGCAAGTGTAAAAACCATTCTAGGGCTTGTCCACCCAAATTACATGGAAACAAGCGAAGTAAATACACATTACTATATACTACTTCCTAACAATTCATAAAAAAATATTTCAAGTGTTATCTAGGATCATCATTTCCTTTGTATATATCAAATTTAGGAACCTCAAAATAACACAAAAAGGGTGCTTGAAGGATGCTCATGTCAAATGGGTAAGGATATATTTCATCAAAATTGTACCTTTTGACCTAATATCCTACTTGGAGCCCTAAAATAACATCCTTCATCTCCTGATATTATTGGAATTGGGAGCATTATGGGATGGATTAAGGGTATGTTATTGATTGTTCAAAAGAGGATCGGATTAGTTAGGGTAGATGGGTTGATTAAGATTAAAATAAGTAGAGATGGGTACCCTTTGAGCTAAGTTATTAGGGTTCTTCACCCTATAACTAAGATTATATTCTTGATAAGGTATTTTCTATTGTTGACTAGTGTTAGGAGGTGAAATAATAACACACTATTAGGCTAGGGGAACTTGTTGTTTACAGGGTGGAGTTTGATGCTAAAAAGTAGAAGCTTGTTGCAAAGGAACTTTATGTTAGAAAGTTAGAATTTGTTGTTGGTTGGAAGGGATAAGTTGTGGATGAATAGTAACCTTTTGAGGATTAATCATAACCTACTATCAAGGTGGTGGGTTTGTAACTTATTATTATGGATTGGCTTTGGTTTGTTGTAGTGGAGGGTTGTTTTAAACCTATTCTTGCATATTGGAATAAGTGGGTTGAGGATTAAGAGGGACATGTTGGTGTTTAAAGGAACCTATTATGAACTAGACATAATTATTTCAGAGTTCAAAGGAACTTATTATGAATTAGAAGTGAGGTATTGTGGAATATCTATAACTTGTTACAAACTAGAGGAAGGGAGTTATTGAGAACTAGAAATAACTTGATGGGTATTTGGGAATACTTATGGTGGAGTGTTAGCTTGTACAAATGGGCCTACATGAGGAATCTATTTGTTATAAATCCAAATTTAATGGGATATTATCCAAAGGTTCTCATTCTTATTGTTTAATGGGTAATTTTTACTCCATAGATGAAGGATTGTTCATAGAAGTAGCAACTAAGGTACTAATCATAAAATCCATAAGTTGGATAGCCTAATGTATTTGTGTAATGATAAGTTGGATATTTTGGATGGTATATACAACTTGTCCCTTTATTATGCTTTAAAATTTTATAATTTGACTATAATTTTGCACAAGGGATTGTCCATGAGTGGAAATTGGCTTAGGAGACATGACCATGCACATCTTCGATTCTGAGTGGTACCTCATTGTATAGAGATTGATAAACTTTCTCTTCTTATTTTATATTGTCTTGTAAGGACATAAATGGATCATAAAACCATTATCCCTTAGAATTAGTTTTATACATGACCCCATTTCTTGTGTATGTAGGCATTTTTAAATCAATGATCTTTGTATTGAATTAAGATGAGAGCTCAAATTAACCTGATAAGAATGCCTATAATGCTTGTTTTCAACAACTTAAAGAGGATGTGTGAATTTGATAAATGATTAGAATTCAAGTTTGTGACTTTGAATGTTGTTGGAATACCTCGTGATCAAAGTTCAAGGTTTAAGTAACATGATGTTTGATTTAAGTCCTAAACTTGTTGGAGTAGAATGCCAAAGATAACACAATGTTTGATTTAAATAGTCTTTGCCAAGTTGGAATGAGATAGTAAAAAGGTCAAAAATGATTTATTGAATGTCCCTTAACCAACTTTAAACTTGAAATCTCGAAAAAAGTTTGACTTTTGACTCAATGTTTGAATTTGATTCACATTTGAATTTTGGAATTGACTTGAGTCCAAAGTTGAATTTAGTTGACTTTTTGAAAGTTGAATTTAGTTGATTTTTTGAAAGTTGACTTTATTTGCTTTAAAGAGTTTACTTTGGTTAAATTTTTCAAAGTTGACCTTAGTTGACCTTGGAAATTTTGGAATTTAAATTGAAATTGACTTGAAAGTGGAATTGACTCAAAATTGGAAATTAGTTGAATCTGGAATTGATTAGGATTTGATTGTGAAATTGAATTTGGTTCAAACAAACTTGATTTATAATTATTTTAAAATGGACTATGTAATGGTACAATGGGGATAAATTATTGCACCAAATGGATAGTGTAACATTTTAAAATAAATTAAATATGACTTAATATTTAGCAGAGTAACACCATACTACATGAGTTTGAAATGATAATGTTTTTGACTTAGAAGTTTTTGGAATTTTTTGACATGTAAGTTGTGTCACACAACACAAGGATAAGATGACATACAATCAATAACACACATTCAAAACAAGCCCTATCTTTAGTGGAAGAATGGGTGTGTAATGTAACTATAGTCCATGTGAATACCTCACTTGAAGTGGTGATAGATTTGTTTCACCTAAACCCTCTTTTTGAGTGGTACATCATGAATTATTAGGCAATATTGGTTTCCCTAGCATTACAATTTGTTTGTGGATGAAGGTCTTAATTAAAAATTTTGACATAGCTTTTCTAAATGGTCTTCGATATGCCTTGTAGCACGTGAGGATCAAAAACCATCAAAGAAGATTAAAGAGCCGGTAATTCATAAGAGGGTCTTGTACCTTTGAGATCACTTCAAATGTAAGTGTTTTAGTGAATTGTTACTATAAATTCAAACTTTGCGGGTGAGGTCTGATAGTGTAGTATTAGGGTCAAACCCCTTGTTATCACAAAAATCATATGGTCAAACACCTTATTAGGGTATGATTTGCAAGGAGTTTTCACTTATATTATAAAATGATATAAAATAAAAAACCAAAATGTCACCTTGGTGATACCATTATTTTCTAAGACAATCCTCTTATTTAGCAAGTCGTTCTCACTGCTACGATTTTCATTCTCTATGTTTGACAATTTAAATGTAGTAGAGCGATACCACTATTTTTCAGTGTGATATCACCAATACATAGAGCATTCCTACCATTCTCATTAAAACACACATAAATAAAAAAATAGAACATAAGTGATATCACTGTTTCACATGTCGACATCATTGAATATAGGGAGTGTTAAACCTGCTAAAACACAGAGCATTCCTACCAAAATGCAGAGCATTTTTACTGGTTTGTAGAAAATGAAAACATAGAAAAAATTAGCTCAAAATAAGTAGAAAAATATCAAAGATGTTATTTTTTTTAATTTAAGTGTTTGAAGGTTCTCAAGAAGATTATGGGGTGCATTGGTCGCACTAGACATGCTAAATGTAGATTGTGATTATGATAAGGGTTAGTTCATTGCCAGTTCATTCAAAATAAAAAATTGACAAACATGATACCTCAAGCATAATTCCTCAAATTGGATAGTGTCTAGGAGAATATAAATGACTAGAAATACATAAACATAAAAGTTATACCTTTCTCATAGGTTCATTCTCCAAACATGATTCAGGTTTGTTTGTGCCTAGATTGAATAGTTAGGAGTCTTTATGAATGTCACTTATTCATTTTTATGGCATCACCCCTTGTATATTAGTGGTGTAATTGAAGAGTGGAAATAATTTTGAAGTTTTTCAATATATTTCTACAAAGTTTATTTGCGCAAAAAAGCTTGTCAAAGGCAGAAGGTGGTCCTTGTATTTATAGATTTTTTGAATTGATTGTGACCATTGGATCAAGATTGAGATGTGTGGTTTTGAGAATGTGTTCTAAGGTATTCATTAAGTTATCATCAATGTCATGAAATTTTCATTGATGTCATTCTATGTTGACATAGTTGTTCTTAATATTGAATTCATAAGTCTTACTTGGAGACCTATTAAGAAGGCATAGACCTAGTAGCATGATGAGGTGAGGAGTATGAGACTTGGGAGTTGATGTATGGAAATATGTGAGCATGATATGAGTTAATTTTTAATTTGGATTAGGTATTATGATCAATTCAATAAATTTCAAGGCTTAATCATTATCTAAGCATGATTGGCAGTATAAGGCCTAGTGTACAAAGTGACCTATAGTTACCTAATGAGGGGTTAAGATCATATAAAAAGGTTTAATATCTCTTAAGATGATTTAAATAGGTATTATATTTTATGTTAAATGTGTTTACAAAGTTTTAGATCATTACTTGAAGAAGAAAGCATGAAAACTAGTGATAAGGTCCTCTGTATGCACAAAATAGGATGTTGCAAACTCAAGAAGAAACTTCTTGTGCTCATTGGGATGTGAAAAATTTTCACGAAATATTTAGAAATTAATGTAAGTTTTTTAATTTCCCTATCTTGGTTTTTATATCATTGGTTTTGGATTGGAGGGGCAATCCTTTATGAATGATTGCTAAGAAGGGAAACTAGTCAAAACCCTCATAATGACCCAATAGGAAAGATCTTGTTAGTTATGGATAAAAATGGTTTTTTTGACCTATTTTTATGTTTTAAACATGTAAATTAATCTTAAAAGTTACTCCAGGTGGTTTTGGTTTGTCTTGATAGTGAGTAAAAGCTATAAGAAACCCATTATTAATAGGAATTTTGATGTAGCAAGTAGAGTTGACTGGGTCAAAGAATGCAAATAGATGGAGGATGATATGTAATACTTTTATTTTATTACCATGAAATTTTTTGAGCATGTTTCAGATATAAAATGTGCTAAGCTATTCATATAAGATGACCTATCGCTAAACAAGCCTAATAAGCAAGACAATGATAAAACTAGGCAAGAATGAGAATGAGATTAGGGATTGGTTACAGAGGACTAGGGATGAATCAAAATTCATGAATTAATTATTAAATACCTATTCATCATATCACATTAATTTATAATTTTTTATTATGCTCATACACAAACAAAAATTTGTCATCAAAATGGTCTAACACAGTGAAGTCTATGTAGAGTGAAGTTGTGTAATTGGTCTCTAAGACCAATATTGATATATAATCATGCAATATATATTTTAAAATATGACCTAAGGATTATTAATGTTTTTTAAATGCATTATAATATCACAAAAAATTTTACACAGGTGCTCTATGGCTTAGTTTCCATGACTATGTTTTTAGTACTACAGATAGTTTTCTGTGTGTGAATGAAAATGATGTTACTGAGTCATTTTTCACTAATTTTAAGGATATAATGCCCATGAAAGTATTATATAGGTATCATATGTTAATTTTAACACATTTTTATGCATTATATACTTTTATTAATATATGAAAATTAAAAGGCTTTTGATTGGGTTCTTAAGGCATGTCTGTAGTTTTGAGTAAGCTTATGAAGTTGATTAGTTTGGGGTCTTATTCCCTATTTGATGAATTATAATGAACATGATGCCAAAAATTAGTTCATGTAGATTCTAATAAATTAAAAAAAAAAATTTATATGGAAAATTTATTTGTATGCATCAAATTTACTAGACAGACTTTTTGGCAGTAAGAAGGCCTATTTGTGAGTAGACCTAATTAGGTGGTTCAAGGAGTGAAAAGAGACAAATGGTGTTTGGTAAATAATGTGGGATTATCAAGGGTATATTAAAGTGACATGTGAAGTTTTTAAATTTTTTTTGGAGTCTCAAAGTGTTTCAAATAGGTATAAGTGAAATTTGTGCTTAGAGAAGGTCTAATTGCATTAGGTTTCTATTAGGCCTACTGGTGGTTTTGGCCCTTAAGGGTAATGACCGACCTATGTAGTGACTTTTTCACTTATGAAATGTGTTTATTGATATATTTAAATTTTGATAAAATTTTATTAATATTATTTTCTGGCCAATATGGGTATGAACAAGAGTCAAGTATAAAGACAAGGCCTAATAGGCCTATTTTGACTAGTAAGAGAATTGAGCAAGTAAGAGAAGGATATAGAGTTTTGAAGAACCGGTAAAGAGATTTAATATCATAAAATAGGTGTGTTTAATATTCCATTAATATCTAACTATGTGTCTATAGGTGTTGATTAAGGTCATTTGACCTAATTATGCTAACAAAAGGGCTAGTTGAGCGAAAAGGCCTAATAGGCTGTTTGAGAAAGAAAGAAGTGTGAGAAGAATAAAAGAAGGAGGTCATATTCATTTGAGTTATAAATAGGTGTCAAAGGTTTATTATAAATTCAATGTAGGGTTAGATCCTCCTTGTAGGCTGAAGCTTGTTAAAGGATTAGTTGAGTTGGTGCTTGACTAATGAGGGGTTGGTGACTCACTAAAAGTTTGATCCATTAATTATAGGAAAATATTCCAAGTGGTGTTTTAGTGGGTTTTATCCCCCAAAAGGTTTTCCCACATATATCTTGTGTTCATGTGTTGTCTTTCCACTTATTTCTTATATGATTAATTATTTAAGCATTACTATATTTCTAGATCTGTTTGATTGAGTAAGTGAATGATATATGAAATTGAAATAAGATTTTACACACTAATTCTCCCCCCCCCCCATCTTAATGGTTATACCTCAAATAATTGGTATCAAATACAAGTCCCTTGAATATACCTAATAGTCTAAGGGATATCTTTGGAGCATAGGTATGGATTTTGGTAATGAAAGTGTCTTTTATGATTGCAATGAGAATCTACCCACAATCAATGCAAACACTTATGAATGTTGTTCAAAAGAGAAGGATAAATTTGAATAATGCACCCATATTAAAATGAAAGTGAAAACTATAGAGGCACAAGTTGATTAAGATGTAATCTAGATAAGGACTTACCAGAAGTTTGAGGAAAGTACTAAAAAACTTAACAATATCTTGGATAGTCAAAGATCCTTTTATGATATGAGAGGTCTTGACTTTAGAGAAGAATAAAAGGAATTCAAGAAGTGTCAGGTTCCAAAAGACTTTAATCTGTCAAGGAGTGATGAAAATGGTAGATTCAAGACCTATGTAGAAGCTGTCAAGTTTGAAGTCAACCATCAACAAGCCAAGAAGATATTTGATCTATCAAGAGATATCAAAGGTAGTGGTGTATCATTCTATGTTCATTGAAAGATAAATAAGGTTAAACAATCACAATATGTGGATTCCTTCATTGGTTATTGTTTCTCTTTTTGTAAATTTGGATGTAGAGTTGTTGAATATAGATGGAGAAGTATAATTCTATGTTATAACTGCAACCAAAGAGGACACATTACAAGAGAGTGTAAGATAAAATATATAAGGAAAAATAGTCATGTTGAGAAGTTATGGAGTCATGATACTAGAGAATGGATTTTAGCAACCCCTATAAAAGAAAAATAGGAAGCTAGAGGAGAAGAATCTATGATAGCCCAAACTGCCTTTTATACTCAGAATGAAGATTTGAAATGGTACATAAATAGTGGCTATTCAAGTCACATGATAGGAGATAAAATAAAATTTATCACTCTAAAGAAGAATGCCATAGGTTCAATAAGATTAGGGGATAACACATCTACTAACATAGTTGGCAAAGGAGTTTTGAGCCTAGATAATGGGAAGACCAAGATATAAAATGTGATATATGTAGATGGATTGAAACACAACCTATTGAGTGTACATCAAATGTGCACCCAAGGACATACCCTAACATTTCATGACAAAGGATGTGAGATAAGGAGATAAAAATTGGGAGAATTTATTGCCAAAGTAAAGAGAATTGATAACAATATTTATGTACTAAATGAGATCAAAAAAAATAAGTGCTTCATGAGCAAGGTAGATGAAAGTTGGATATGGAATAGGAGTTTAGGTCATATGAACTTTGACAATCTAGTCAAGATCAACTCCAAGGGATCTATGAAGAACATGCCCAAAATATCTAAACCTGTAGATGTTCTTTATAAGGCATGTCAACATGGTAAGCATACTAGGAGGAGATTCAAGTCTAAATAATATCACACTACTAGACCTTTATAACTAATTCATACTAATCTATGTGATCTTATAAGAATTCAAAGTATTCAAGCTGACAACTACTTCATATTGCTTATAGATGATTTTACAAGAATGACTTGGGTGGCATTCTTGAAGGAGAAGTCAGAAGCTCTAGGCAAATTCAAAACCTTCAAAGCTTTGGTTGAAAATGAGATGAATGTGAATATCAAGTGTCTTAGGTCTGATAGAGGAGGATAGTTTTAGTCAAATGAGTTTGATGAGTTTTGTGAAGTCAATGGAATAAGAAGACATTTCTCAGCTACTCGAACACCTCAAAAAAATAGGGTAATTGAAAGTAAAAACATAAAAGTTAAAAAAATGGCAAGGAACATGTTGAATGAGTCAAAGTTATCTGATTTCTATTGGATAAAATTTGTGACTATTGCAGTTTACACCATAAACAAAGGTTAGATTAGAATCAATGGCGATAAGACTCCATATGAGTTATGGAATGGTAGACCTGCAAGTGTTGAACATTTTAAGGCCTTTGGGATTAAATGCTATATCAAGAGAGATGATGAGGACTTAGGCAAGTTTGACTCAAGGTCTGATGAAGGCATTTTCTTGGGATATTCATCAGTAAGTTCTGCATATAGATGTTATAAAAAAGGTTTAAAAAGATAGTGGAGAGAACAAATGTGAAGTTGATGAGATAAATAAATCATATTCTTGATCAAATAATGTTGGAGTAATAGGGATAGATGAGGATGAATAATAAATTGTGGAAAGAAAGGACTCAAAAGGTCTTTCTAGGTAGATTCAAAAGGATCATCTTGAATCTAAGATCATTGAAAACAAAAGTGTAGGTATACAAACAAGGAGAAGGATGGTGAGTGATGCTAATATAGAAGATATTGTTTTAATTTCAAAACTTTAACCTAAAATCTATGTATAATAAAGTGAATATAATTTTTGGTTAGATGCAATGAATGATGAGTTAAATCAAATTGAGAAGAATGAAACTTGGGAACTAGTACCCAGGCCTAAAGATAAAAACATGATTGGTATAAAATGGGTTTTTAGGAACAAGTTGAATGAGAATGGAGAGGTCACTAGAAACAAGGATAGATTTGTGTGTAAAGGGTATGCCCAAGAAGAAGGAATGGACTTTGAGGAAACCTTTGCTCTTATAACAAGGTTAGAAGCCATTAGGATGTTTATTGCCTATGCAGGTTTCAAATGCTTCAAAATATACCAAATGGATGTCAAGTTAGCTTTCCTAAATGGAAACTTAGAAGAAGTATACATTGAAAAACCTAAGGGTTTCCTATTGACTGATAAGAAGAATTATGTTTGCAAGTTGAATAAGGCTCTTTATGGTCTAAAACAAGCCCCTAGAGCTTAGTATGCTAGACTAGACAAGTACCTTTTGGACCAAAGTTTCAAGAGAGGAGTTACAAATAGTAACTTGTATGTTAAGACTAAAAATGATCATCAGTTTATAGTTTTAGTTTATTTGAATGATATCATAGTTGGTGGAACTAATGAAAACATGACTAAGGCTTTTGCAAAGGTGATGAAGTCAGAATTTGAAATGTCTATGCTTGGATAACTATCCTTCTTTCTTGGACTTCAAATCAATCAATCTGAAAAAGGTATGTTCATTTCAAAGATCAAATATATAAAATATATGTTAAATAAGTTTGAAATTGAAGATTGTAAGGCTATAAGTACACCTATGGTTATAAGATGAAAGCTAAGTAAAGAGGGTGAATCCTCAAGGGTCAATCAGATAAAATATAGATCCATGATTGGGAGTTTGTTATATACTACTACCTCTAATTCTAACATCATGAAAGCAATAGGTCTTGTGGGAATATTACAAGTAGATCCTAAGGAACCTCATCTACAAGTTGTCAAAAGTATACTTAGATGTCTCAAAGGAACAATGAAGTATGTTTTATGGTAGCCAAGGAGTAAGAAGTTTGATCTAGTAGCCTATACAGATGCAAATTGGGCTGGGAGTCTAGATGATAGAAAAATCACTAGTGAAGGAGCTTTCTTCTTAGGTAAGTGCCTAGTCTCATGGTTAAGCAAGAAACAACCATCAGTGGTTTTATCTACTTGTGAAGCTAAGTGTGTTACAACAACTTCATGTTGTACTCAAGTGTTGTGGATGAGACAAACCTTGAGATGCTACAAGGTAAAGTTTGATGATCATATTCCTATTCTTTTTTATAATAATACTACCATAAGTGTTTCAAATAATCATGTCATGCATTCAAGGACCAAATACATTTCTATCAAGTATTATTTCTTAAGAGAATAGGTGAGTGAACAAAGCATTAAGCTTGAATTTGTGTCTACCAAGGATCAGACTGCAGATATCTTAACTAAGCCTCTTCCAAAGGCTACTTTTGAACATATAAGACAAGAATTAGGTGTGATTCCTATTCTTATCAATCACTTGTTAGGATCTAGGAGCACAATTGATTACCTTTGTATAAGCAACTAAATGTAGAATTTAACCAGAAGTAACAAGTAACTAGAATTCAGAAATAACATAGAATATGAGAGACAATACCCAATTGTAATAATACTCTTACAGAAGGAAATTACAATAAAGAAGTGCCACACTCTTCTTACACCTCTAAGGCTTCCCACACCTCTAGGACTTTCAGTAATCTTCCCTCAAAGTTCTCTCTCAATTACGGTCACAACAAACAACTCAAACACAGAGTTATTGTTCACCTCCAACCAGTCAGTATCAATATTGCTAGTACACAAGTACACTATGTACTCCAAGTAGATCTCACCTGATCTTGCTCCCTATTGTGTTGCAATCTCCTTTGACCTTGCTACCCCACAGATCTCCTTTGACCGCACACACTTGCAGATCAACCGACCTTACTTACCCATGTAGATCTTCTGATTCTACACACTAGCACCCCTGTGGATCTCCTACCAGATCTTGCTCTACCACAAATCTACCTGATCATACACACTTGGCACTGCGGCACTATGAGGAGCTAACCATGCTCTCTTCCCTCTGAAGGAGCTAACCTTGCTCTCTCTATCTAGCACACTTTACAATATAGCCCATGAGTCTATTATATAGATCTCATGCCAAAAAATAATTAGAAATGCAACTCAAGACTAAAATTAGCCTTTAACATGTAAACAACCGGTTCGTTAACAAACTGTCTGTGAAACTCGCAGTTCTAGAACCACACAGGTGACTGACATCGGTCCCTGTCTGTCTAGGGATGACCAACGTCAACTGATCCATGACCGATGTCGGTAGCTTCCTATCTCCACCTAGCTGACGTCGATCGGCCTAACCGACGTCGATGACTATGACACTCAGCAACCCTCCATGTTTGCATCTGAGTGAAGCTTTTAGCTCCACAACCTAACAATCTTCCACTTGGAGATAAATAGTTGCACCTGTACTTGTAATAGTACATCTTCTAATTTTGTTTCCTAGCTTGTATCCCTCTTCAAGCTCAATCTTTAAGACCAACCACCACACATCCTGTGGTGATCCACCCAACACTACCGGCTCTAATCTGCACATGACCGTCTTTGGTACCTGCTTGTTCGATGTTGGTTCCACCTGACCAACATCGGTAATTATGTTCTCCTATGAGTGATGACTTTTTACCCGTGAGCTCTCTTTGGATAAAAACCCTATCCAAACTGCCCTGCTCAGAGATATCTAGCCTTCTCCACTAATCTCTGTCCATCATCTCCTCCATAAACACCAAGGCTTTCCAGTTCTTAAGTTTGTCAAACACGTCTGTCTTCTGCTTAAGAACATGCATCTCCTTCTTGCTCATGTGACCAAGCCTACAAAGCCACGTCTTTGCAATAGAAGAAGAATTAGTAATACAAGTAGGTAGATAAAGAGTACCTTCTTTCTTACCACCAGCTAATTCAAGTGCATCCACTGTGAGAGTTCTTGTGCATCTCTCATCACCCAACTTTCTTGAAGAAATTAGCCTCATCTTCAAAACTGGGACCTGCATGACATCCTTCAACACCCATGTGTTGGCTGTCTGCAATTTCAGCCGCACTTCCCCTTTGCCAATAATTTGACAAGGCACACCAACCCCTAAATAAATCTTTCCAAAGTCTCATTGGACCTTAACATGGAAAAATACTCTATTTGGGGATGCATGGAAAGAGGCAACAGAATCTGTAAACCAAGATTCTACTTTATCCAAGGAACATATAAGAACAACCAGTGCAATAATACCTGCAACACATGCTCCTTCATGCTGATCTTCTATCAACCAGCAATCTTTCTTTACCTGCTCTTTCTTTTCATAACACCGTAATTGACCATTCTTGCTTTTTAATTCCTCCATTCTTAGTGTACTTTCTTTTGCCATTGTTATACTCCCACTCAATTAGAAACCCCTGAGAGTGACCTGTAATCAAACACAAACTTGTTCCCTGCAACCTTAGCTCTGATACCACTTTGTCAGGATCCAGGAGCACAATTGATTACCTTTGTATAAGCAACTAAATGCGGAATTTAACTAGAAGTAACAAGTAACTAGAATTCAAAAATAACACAGAATATGAGAGACAATACCCAATTGTATTAATACTCTTACAGAAGGAAATTACAATAAAGAAGTGCCACACTCTTCTTACACCTCTGAGGCTTCCCACACCTCTAGGACATTCAGTAATCTTCCCTCAAAGTTTTCTCTCAATTACGGTCACAACAAACAACTCAAACATAGAGTTGTTGTTCACCTCCAACCAGTCAGTATCAATACTGCCAGTACACAAGTACACTATGTACTCCAAGTAGATCTCACCTGATCTTGCTCCTTGTTGTGTTATAGTCTCCTTTGACCTTGCTACCCCATAGATCTCCTTTGAACTTGCACACACACACACACACACACACACACACACACACACACACACACACACACACACACACACACACACCTGTAGATCAACCGACCTTACCCATGTAGATCTTCTGATTCTACACACCAGCACCCCTGTGGATCTCCTACCAGATCTTGCTCTCCCACAGATCTACCTGATCATACACACTTGGAACTGCGGCACTATGAGGAGCTAACCATGCTCTCTTCCCTCTGAAGGAGCTAACCTTGCTCTCTCTATCTATCACACTTTACAATACATCCCATGAGTCTATTATATAGATCTCATGCCAAACAATAATTAGAAACGCAACTCAAGACTAAAATTAGCCTTTAACATGCAAACAACCGGTTTGTTAACAAATTTTCCATGAAACTCGCAGTTCTAAAGCCGCATAAGCGACTGACGTCGGTCCCTGTCTGTCTGGGGATGACCGACGTCGACTAATCCCTGACCGATGTCGATAGCTTCCTGTCTCCACCTGACCGATGTTGGTGACTTTGACACTCAGCAACCCTCCATGTTTGCATCTGGGTGAAGCTTTTAGCTCCACAACCTAACATCACTAAGCAATACAAAGTGGTAAATGGGAGTTGATAAGGAGGTGTTTTAGCTCCAAAGAGCAAAAAAGAAGTGCACAAGCTGTGAGGTCAAAGGGGGAGTCATATTAATCTATCAAAAAGAAGTTATCTAAGATATGCAATATGATATGAGGAGTTTTATAGCATGATCTTTCATTTTTGTATATTTAAGTGTTGTTTTAGGTAGTGATTTATCATTAATGTCAAAGTGGGAGATTGATTTGCATTGAGGAGATGTATCTTAGTAGGAGAAGCCTCTTTGAGTAGGTGTCATTAATGAGTGGTTTCCATCAATGACAAAGGGGGAGATTGTTTAGAATGTGTTCTAAGGTATTCATGAAGTTTTCATTGATGTCATTCTATGTTGACATTGTTGTTCTTACTCTTGAGTTCATAAGTCTTACTTGGAGACCTAGTAAGAAGGCATAGGCCTAGTAGCATGATGAGGTGAGGAGTATGAGACTTGGGAGTTTATGGATGGTATTATGTGATAATTATATGAGTGTATTTTATATGTGGATGAGGTATTATGAGAATTTCAATAAGTTTCAAGGCCTAATCATGATCTAATCATGACTAGCAGTATAAGGCCTAGTGTACAAAGTGACCTATAATGGCATAATGAGGGGTTAATATCATATCCAAAGGTTCCATAGATATTTATATAATTTATATATGTATTATAGGTTATTTTAAATTTTTTGACAAATTTTTAGATCATTACTTGAAGAAGAAAGCATGAAAACTGGTGATAAGGTCCTCTGTATGCACATAATAGGGTGTTACAGATTCGAGAAGAAATTTCCTGTGCTCCTTAGCATGTGAAACCTTTTCATGAGATATTTATCACTTCATGTAAGTTTTTTAAGGTCCATATATTTATTTTCCTATCATTTTTTTTGTATTTGGGGGGCAATCCTTTATAAATGATTGCTAAGAAGGGAAACCAGTCAAAACCCTCCTAAAACCCTCATAATGACCCAATAGGAAATTTCTTGTCATTTATGGCTCAAAATGGTTTTTTTTATCTATTTTTATGTTTTAAACATGTAAATTATTCTTCAAATTTTCTCCAAGTGGCTTTTTTTTGTCTTGACAATGAGTAAAAGCTACAAGAAACCCCTTGTTTCTAGGAATTTTGATGTAGCAAGTAGGGTTGACCAGGTCAAAGCATGAAAATGGATGGAGGATGATGGGTAAGACTTTTATTTTATTCCCATTAAAGTTTATAAGTATTTTTATACCTAAAATGTGGTAAATTTGTCATATAAGATGACCTATCGCTAAACAGGCCTAATAGGCAAGATAGTGAGAAAACTAGGCAAGAATGAGAATGAGATTAGGGATTAGCTGCAGAGGTCCAGGGATGGATAAAAATTCATGTGTTAATTATTAAACACATATTAATAATATCCCTTTGGTTTATAATTTTTGATGATTCCCATACACAATCAAAAATTTGTCATCAAAATGGTTTGTCTAACATAGTGAAGTCTATGTAGAGTGAAGTTGTGAGATTGGTCTGTAAGACCAATATTAATATATAACAATGAAATATATATTTTAAAATATTATATGAGGATTATTAAGGTTAATTTAAACCCATTTTAATATCATAAAATTTTTTACATGGGTGTTCTAAGGCTTAGTTTTCATGACTGTGTTTTTGGCACTACAAGCAATTTTTTGTGTGTGAGTGAAAATGATGTTACTAAGTCATTTTTCACTAATTTGAAGGATAAAATTACCATGAAATTATTTTATATGAATTAATTATAACACATATTTATTCATGATATACTCCTATGAAGGTATGAAAAGTCAAAATATTTTGACTGGGTTCTTAAGGCCTGTGTGCAGTTCTGAGTAAACTTATGAAGTTGATCAGTTTGGGGTCTTTTGCCCCATTTGATGAATTATAATGAACATGATGTTGAACCTGAGGTAATTCATATTATATCCATGTATTTTTTTTTGTTCATGTGTCAAATTTGGTTGTATGCATTAGATTTTCTAGATAGACTTTTTGGCACTAAGAAGACCTATTTGTGAGTAGACCTAATTGGGTGGTTCAAGGAATGAAAAGATCCAAATGGTGTTGGGGACATAATTTGAGATTATTATGGGTATATTAAATTTAAATTTAAATTTTTTAATCCATTTTTTGAGGCTCAATTTTTTCCAAGGAGGTCTAAGTGAAACGTGTGCTTAGAGAAGGCATACTTACATTAGGTCTATATTAGTCCTAATGGTGGTTTTGGCCCTTAAGGGTAATTATTGACCTATGTAGTGATTTTTTTACTGTTTAAATGTGTGTATTGATATATTTTAAGTGTTATACAAGTGTATTAATATTCTTTGCTAACCAAGATGGGTATGAGTAAGAGTCAAGTATAAAGATAATGCCTAATAGGCCTATTTTGACTAGTAAGAGAATTAAGCAAGTAAGCAAAGGATATAAAATTTTAAGGAATAGGTAAAGGGATTGAATATCATCAGATATGTATGATTAATATTACATTAATATATAATTATGTGTATATCGGTGTTGATCAAGGTCATTTGACCTAATTCTGCCAAGAAAAGGGCTAGTTGAGCGAGAAGGACTAATAGGTTGTTTAAGAAATAAAGAAGTGTGAAAAGAAAAAAAAGGAGGTCATCTTCGGTTGAGTGAGAAAAAAGTGTCCAATTTTGATCAAATATTTAATGTATCTGATTTAGTGCTTGATTACCTAAGGGGTTGGATCCTCCTTATAGGTTGAAGCTTGCTAAAGGACTAGTTGAATTGGTTCTTGACTAGTGAGGGGTTGGTGTTCCTAGTGGGGTAGATGCCTCAATAAAAGTTTGATCCATTTCTTATAGGATAGTATTCAAAGTGGTGTTTTATTGGGTTTTATCCCCTATGAGGGTTTCCACATATATCTTATGTTCATGTGTTGTCTTTCCACTTATTGCTCATATGAATAATTGTTTATGCATTACTATATTTCTAGATCTATTTGATTGATTAAGTGAATGATATATGGGATTGAAATAAGAGCTTGTACATTGATTCACCCCCCCCCTCTTAGTGGTTATACTTCCAACATATGACTATAATTTAGTTCAATTTAAGTAATAAATGCCATTAATATTAAAGGGGATGACAAACCACGGTTCACGACTAGACATAATAGACATCGATAATCCAAAATGAATCCAAACAAGGTTTAAAATAGAGTGCATTTTTTCCAATGGGATGATACTCTTCTTGTAGGCAACCATGATAGCCATATTATAAAACCTATCCACTACAACAAACACAAAGCGATTCTAATGTTTTTTTTAGGTAGTCCAATCATAAAATATGTGTTGATTAATTCTATATACACCTATATTTTTCACTTACTAATTATTTCTATTGCAAGACTCATCAGTGTATCAATATCCCTAAGTTTAGATTCTAATGAGTGTCGTGGGATAAGGTGGGTCAAATCATGGTACTTTGTGAGAGATTATTATATGATCACTTTTTACACATGCTTCAAATAATTATTATGCTATATGATCTGTCTAGCCTCCTATATTATTATAGTGTATCAATCTAGGCCAAGTTTGTTTAAACAATTGATAGGTGTTTAACCCTAAATTTGAATGTGGATCTTATTTGGGTAGATAGGGTTAATAATATAGAAATGACAATTCAAAAGGGTGATAATCATATCTACACCAGGCAAATTAAATGCTAGACTCAAATACAACATATGCTAAAAGGAGGAAGTAAAACTATGCTAGCTATAAAAATGAAAAGAAATAAAGTACTCAAATAGTTATAATGCTAACATATTATATCTAGAACTATAAGGAAGTATATTAGAATAAGATTCTAGAATAGTCATCAAATTTTAAACTAAGTGCCTCTGAAGCTGTGGATACTAGTGTTAGCCTTGTACATTAGCATCCACGCTACTATCTGAATCAAACATAGGTGTCTTATATAAAATACCTGATGGAAAATGATGAAACCACCTGGATGTTTATGGGTTTGTCTTTGCCTTCACTCTGGTGTATTCATATTTCGATCATGGATTGTCACTCTTTCTAAAATTGTAAAAATCCTAGTTCTTCACCTTCATAGTGATCTTGGGAAAAATGGGTTAGTGGGCTCATGGTGTTGAGCTATCCCAAAGAACCTATATCAATCAAAAATTCCTACACAGCCAATACTCCAAAGAGGGCCTCAGAATTATGTAGTTATCTCCTACATGTTGGCTTATGTGTGAATTATGCAATATGTGAAAAATATATACAATAATGACCTAGCTTATAACTTAAAATTAGGTCCTTGGGTTACTCCTTTATTACTTCAAACATGTGTATGTTATATCCCTCTTAATAATATGAAAATAGGAGAAAATATGGAATCTTTGTTTGATCGAGTGCTTGATTGAATGTTTTTATATGTTACCTTGTTTTGTGCTAGGTTCTCCTAGGGGAGGAGTGAATGAGGTGTGATTGTGCTTATATACCACTCCTATCAGGAAAATATCTCAAATTAAATCACTTAGACTAACCATTAGGATACATTTCATTTACAAATTAGATGACTTTAGGGCATTAGACACTTACATTAGGGTAGGACACTAGCATTGATGTAGGTGTCTGAGACTGACACCTATGTTCTAGCAATTAGAAAATAGGTACAGGCTCAAAACTTATAGGGGCATAATATAATCATATTTTAATAATTTTGGGAAAGATAGTAGGTCTAGGTCATTAACACAAGACTAGTTGGCCAAGAGATAGGCTAAGGGGCACAAGATAGAGTAGATGCGAGACTTTTAAAAGTGGGAAGGGTCCAAAACTAAGATGAGCAGCCAAGGTATGAGTTTGCCAAGTGTACAAGATCAAAGTGATATATGATTCATAAATATTGTCTACAAAAAGTTACTTTAATGAGTCTGACTAATATATATAGGGTGCTTGAATATCATTTTTATAGCAGTACAACACCATTCCACTATTTGTGCACAAAAACCTTCCTCTGACAGAAGAGGATTGGCTATGGTATACAAGCTTACACATTTTGAGGTCTATGTTTTCACAAGGTCTTTTTAGTCTTAAAGAGAGAAGTTTCCTATCAGCGTACACCTAATATTTGGATTCCCCAATTAGAATACTTATGTCTTATTATTTACATCTTTAGCTTCACCTACAACATCTTTCATAAAGTTACACTTGAGCCAATGGGGATATTGATTCACTGATATGTCAACCCAGGTTAAGTACATATCTTCCTAAACTCTTTATTTTATTTATTTTGGTAGATATATATATATATGCTAGAGCATTATGTTTTTGTATTCCATGCTTATATTAGTATATATTTGTAAGTATATGTTATCTTTGAATTTTGTTACGACCTTTATTATATACCTCTTGGTTACAATCCCTGTTTAGATTGTTTTTTCTATTCATCTCTTTTTACATGTAATAATGCATTAATCATGTGTGGATTCATTTTAAGATTTTTAGTTGATTCCTTTTTATCTATATGATCAAATCTATCATGAAAATCAATATAGTTATTTCCCTTATTAGCATCCAAAGTAATTATACATTCCACTATGATTATGTGAAACTAAAAAAAATTAGAAATCATATATTAAACCCTAATTAATAAAAATAATCCCTAAGGGAGAAAAATATAGGTTTGTTACACTCAAAACAAAGATTGAGTTCACAAGAAAATTTTAACTCATTTTGATTTTAAGTTATCTAAACAAGTATAAAACACTTGAAAATCATATTGTATATGATATAATATTGCACATACAAATATGAATGTAATATAGAAGTTTATTCAACTTACTATGTTTATAAATGACCAATAGAAAAGGTACATATCTAATTTTATATTTTGTGTTACTTAATCCTTCTGTACAATCCACTGAAATGATATGAAATTTCTTTGTGATTATTTAGCTCAGGAAACCAACAGTTAAAATCTATCAAGATGCTTTCAAAAAAGACCCAGACACATGTAGTGACTGGGGCCATCCACTATTTGTTGGTAATAGCTTTGTATGATTTTATTCTCTATTATGCCACAAATTATTGTGCCTTTTTGTTTAGATTATTTATATACGATTTTTTTACCCTTTATCTTGTGTGTAGATCATGATTTTATCTTCCTTTACCTTGAAAACCTAGCTCTAGTTTTGACACCAATTTGACATGAATTAAAGGGGTAAAACATGGGTTGGATAGCCTCAACCACTCCCCACTGAATGATTGAGCATTGATTAAATTTTGATCCTTCAAATAGGGATCAAATTATATGCAATTATCCCACCTATGTGTGTGTGCTCAATTATGTTCTACTAGCATGGAATGCAAATCTTTAGATTTTGACAATTAATAATATGCAACTTTGAATTTGTGTTAGTGTTTTAACCATGATTTGGGACTATAACTTTGAGGGGTTTCAAAATTTAATGTTTTTAGAATAGTGTCTCAAGGATATACAAGTAGATCTCTCAATGTGCAAGTGGATTTTCAATATGATTTCCAAGTGAGTAAGACCTTACACTTGTCTTGTATTTATAGGTGACCCTTTAATATATGTTTGTATCGAGCCTAAAATAGTGGATATGTGCATGAACTATCATTATGACCAACCAAGTCTCAAATAGTGTATATGTGCATGAACTAACATCATGCCCAACTGAATCTGTATTAATTTGAAAATAATCACTCATGGAGGGTAAAATCAAGTACATATCCCTACATATGCCCCCAAAATTTTTCTAAAGGCTAAGGACCCACAAGAAAGGGGCACAAATGCCACAAAATATAAGACTAAAGAGCCACAGACAAGGTGAAGGGGCCACACACAATAGAAAATAATAACTAGCCTATCATGTAAAGGTAAAATCATTGATGAAGCATTAAAAAGGTGAAAACAAGTCTACATTATCCATATATGTTAGTATTACATCATGGTCAAGGATCATATCCATGTAGCAATGTGTGAGATTTGAGTAACAAGTAATACATGTGTAAGTAATATATGTAACTCAACATGGTAAATAGGTCTTAGAAAGATATAACCTATGATAATGTAACATGTGAAAGTAGATGCTCCCAACATTGGGATGGCCCTTTGGTATATGAAAGGTCCAACATCTACATGCCCATATATGATCAATATGTCCTGTATCACATTCATATACCTCATGAAATGCATTTGTATGAAAAATAATATGTCATATACCAAACATGTAATAAATAACACATGAAAATAATGTATTCTAACAATTATTGTCATTCTTAGGTCTTGATTTTTTTAAAATATTTGAATGCTTTTATATTTTATTTATTTTCTTATATTTTTGAATTTATTATATACAAAAGTACTAGCCAATTATCCTAGAAATGGGATAATCATGGGAGGTACACGTATCATATGGTACATGGGTTACCTTTTACAAATAAAAAGTAACATGTGTAGATGTATCAAAATATGAAAAGGAATAAGGTGTTGTAATATAACCATCATCATCATTGCTTATAAAACCATGTAACTAACCAAATATATCATTAATGGGAGGTGTGTACAAAGGAAAGCACAAGCTAACCAATTATATCAATAATGGGAGGCATGTGTGCATAACCCTTGACATGATATGAATGAATGACTTATTATGAAGAGGAAGTGCCAAATGTATATGCCTCTGAATCTAAATAAAAATCATATGTTTTAATTTAACCATCTGAATAATTGCTCATATACCGATGTGATCATGTCCATTTTTATGTAATAGAATAAAATGTAATTGCATGTACTAGTGATGAAGCACTCTGAATAACCTGTGGTGCCTTAAGAGAATAAGACCTCTTTTTAGGTGGCACTTTATTCTTTGGAGAATGAATTATGATCTTTGAAATTACATGATTATTCCCATGTGTAACCATATCATGTTCATAGATAGATGGAGAAACTAATTATGTAATATGCTCATGTGTAACTAGATCATGCTAATAAATAGATGGAGAAACTAATGCTATGATATTCTCTTGAATAGTTATGTAGACTATTTCATTACCACATTATTTAATGTATGTAGAAACTAACTATTCTTTAGGAGGGGTAAATACCATTGGTTCCAAAGGATATTAATATTTGATTCCTATAATTTTGACCACTTATGCATTGTAAAAGGTATTTTTATAATCATTTTATCTAAGGGCATCCTAATAGCATATCAAAGACCCATATGCTTGGTAGAACTAAGAATGAAGTGGGCACTATGAGAAATCCAACTTGTAAATGTTGTACTTTATGCCCAAGAGTATTATGTGTATAAATATAAAATGATTTAACAACTATATAAGTATGTTATAAATCTTACTCTGTACAACTAAGATAATATAGAAATGTTATGGTGCCTGCATTTTTGCTTGATCCGTTGTCTATCATAACACTATGTATGGATTGATTATCATCATATACTCAAATTAAGAGTGCATGTCTATCTAAATCATGATAAAAAATTTCACTTTCATTAAATATAATCATAGGATGTGATGTTTGTTTGCTTGTAACTCTACCAATGATGCTATCAAGTGTATGCCCATATGCATAAAAAAGAGGATGAACATTTTATGCACAATGTAATTTAGGATTATCATTGTTATTTGTTGCTTCATGATTTGGAAAAGGATATTTGCACATTTTTTGAGCTTTGAATTTTCATTTAATCATGACCTATCCTTATTAATAGGTGTGCCAATATCAATAATGTTATCATCAATGAGATCTTGAATCTTATGTTTGAGCTTGAAACATGTGTTTTTGGAATGCCCAATATATTGATGATAGTCACATTATGAATTTTATCAAAAATTTTAGATTATGGTTTAGACATGCCGACTTCCAATGTTAGAGGAAGAATGATGAGATTGCATTAAATTAGCTTTTGCAACAATACACAAGGATGTGATAGTTCCTTGATGGAGCTTGTAATTGAAGTTTTTGAATTGGTTCTCAAATAAAATCAATCGTTATTTTAGCTTCACTATTGTTTTCATTGGGTTTTATATTATAATTTGGCTTAATTTGAAACTTGACAATTAAAGTAGAAGGAGCATTCAATGTATGCTTGAGCTTGTTCAAAGTAAGTAGTTTGACCTCACGATCTTTGACTATATGTGATAATTCATCAAAAGGTTTGAACTTATCAAACATAATTGAATATTGGAGTGGAGATTAAAAACTTTGAGTGAAGATATATTGGAGCTCATTATTAGCCTTTTGATTAGTCATTTTTTCTTGCATAGTCTTATATCTTAGAACATATTCATTGATTGTTTCATTAGACCCTTGGTTGAGATTTTCAATTTGAGCATATGATAGTTCTTCACCAATGTTGATAGAAAAGTGTGTTGAAAACCAATTTTATAAAGGATTGAAAGACTTTACTGATTGAACAAGAAAATCATAAAACCATATAAGAACATATTATTTGAGACTTCTTAGAAAAATATTTATCAATAATTTATCATTATCTGCATAGTCTAGACAAGTTGCATGGAATACACACAAATGTTGTTCAGGATCACCTTTGACTTCATATAAAATAAGCCTAGGAGCCACAAAGCTAATTGGTAATGGATACTATGTAATTTGGGGCGCCAATGGGTTATATAGTAAGGAACATGAATCCATGGAAGGGTTAGCATGAAAGAAGTTTGTTCAAGTTGAGATAGCTTGTAAGGTAAGAACTGAATGCTCAAAAGTATTATTTATAGAGATAAGTGGGGGAGTATAAGTAACATGAGTAGGCATAGGCATGGATATTTTTTAGAAACCAATTGATGTTTTCAAACCAAGTGATAATGCTATGGAAGTAACTAGAGGTGTATAAGTAGCAATGGATGTAATAGTGGAAGTGGCGACATTGGAAAGATTAACTTGGGACCCTTTATTTTTTTAATCTCTAAAATATATATAAGAGTGGGTTAACCTTTTTTGGATGTGCATGAATATAATTCATAAATTTGCTTCATCGGTTTGAACAAATCATTCTAAAATATTGGGTTATGAAATAAGAGCCATGATGCATCCTTCAAGAGGATGTGGAATAAGCAATGGAAGATCCTTTGAAGCTGGATATTTGAGAAAATATATAATATATGCTTCCTCTTATTCCCAATTCATTTCATATTTAACAAAAGTTATCTTTATTGGAGAAGAATATTGACATGCAATAATAGTGCAATCATATGTAATAAGAAGGTCATGAGATTAAACATTGTTTAATGTAGCTTCTTGATTAACTTGACATTGAATCCATGTACAAACATAATGAATAACATGTTGACAAGTAATAAAATATGTAACAAAAATTTCATAATCTTATATAACATATGAAAGAAAGACCCCATTATGAATACAATACAATAAAAAAAAAGGTATAAAGGGTGATTGATCTAGGCAAAGGTTTGAATGATTTTATAGACTCTCAAATATACTTTTTCATTCATAGAATAGTGTCAGCCCAATATTTCAGATCACTAACTATAGAGGCTAAACCATGTCGATAGCTGATTATCCTATCTCTAAGGGTATGGTGAGAGTAACTTCCTTGGGTGATATGTTCCTCTCAGGTTCACCATAAATAAAACAAATAAAAGAGGTTTATTATGGTATAAACAAGGGACCATAAAAATTTATAATATATCATGAGGTATGAGGAAACTAAGCTCTATGTTTAGTGTTGTATAATGGCTTGAGTATTGAGGTGGTACCCCTCACACCATAATGTCTGTAAAATAGATCACCATTTAACTCATAACAATAGTCATTAAGTTTTTTTTATAACTAATAAAACACAATTTTGAAAAACAAGCATCAAACAATAAAAAGTAAAGAGAAAAAAATAAAAATATTTTTGTGGATAGAGATCAACAAATTTCAACATGAGGTAAAAAAGAATAACTTCAGTGTTGGCTTTTATCAAATGTGACAAGACAATTTCCTTAGTGTCGGATTAAGATCCAAGGTTGAAGAAGCATGACTAGTAATTTTGGATTTTAGATCCAAATTTGATGGTTTTTTCTTTCAGTATCAAGAATTTACATAAATTTATATGAAATATTATGACAAAAATCAAACAAATAACAAGTAGTGTTATAAATAAAATACAAGTTCCCCTAGATGTTTAATATTATTTCTTATTTAACAATTAAATGTTACAAGCATTAAATTATTGAAAAATTATTAAGATCTAAAAAATATATAGAATCTAAATATGAAATATAAAATTTTACCAAATTTAAAATGAGCTATAAATAATAAATTGACAAGCAGATTGATGAAATCACAAACTATTTCATCCAAAGCCAATAAGTAACACTTTTTCTGCTCCATGAACTAGTTTTATGTGTATTTAGGTGTGATTTAAGAACTTCTAACTTATTACTATATTTACACATTCTATGAAATTGTTGCTAAGGTAAAATATAGGATATAATTTGAGTTTTTCTTAAAATTTCAATGTGTTTTGGATTTTCCCTTATGTTTTAACATCTCTTCAAAAGTAGATATGATATATTACAAAACAATTCATATCAGTCATTGAAGAATGAATGTTGAAGTTTTGAAACAAAGATTCAACAACAAGATTAATTTTAGAGCATTTTGAGACACTTTTGGTTTTGATCCAAACTATTTTGACTTTAAAATTGTCATACAAATTTAGTGCTAGAATAACTTCAAACTAATCTAACTTGGAATTATATGAGAATTTAGTGCCAGATAAATCCCGATTATTTTGAAACATATTATAGTTTTATGTGACCACATGACATGTCAATAATTTAAAAGTATCAAATGGTAATAGTACTCTATTTTTGAAAATTGAACAAGTGCCATTAGGACTCCACAAAGGAAATGCAGGTGATTGGATGTTGACAGTTGTAAATATTTAGCAAAGAAGAGTGAAAGCTTGAAGCAATCAAATCAATTTAGTAATCTCCCCAACTATCCCCTAGATATTTGGGATGAGTAACAATATAATATTAATAGGAATTTTGAACAAAACACTCTCCCATGTTTTGTTCCTAAACAAATGAGATGAGTAGTACAATATTTGAACTTGAGTCTTTAAGTTCATTATTTTCCCACACCTATATTTTGATAAAGGAGATAAGTAGTTAAATTATGTTAGGATTTCATTTATAAATAAAACTCCCCATAAATATAGGTAGACAATCCTATAGTCTTAGAAGATTGACCTAGTAGACTGATAGTGATGTACTATAAATATAACTTTCAAACACTCAAATGTATGTTGATTTTTGAACATCATAATTTTGAATACAATACAACTGCAAGTTTATAAGTACTTTTGGTAATATCTTTGTGATTAATTTCAATTCCAATCCAAGGGAGGAGCAAGGGTCCACTCAGCCAAGGAGGAGGAATGTTTCAGTGGTATTTTTAGAATAAATTTATTCTTGTCACTTGATAATTTCTTTCCAACAAAACCATTTTTTAATCTGTAGGAAGTATGCATGTGTATGTGTCTAGTTCTTAGAGTTGACTTAGAATTATGCCAAGTTTACCTTTTCTTATATTTTTAATTGGTTGAAATATGAATACATGTTTGATTTACTTTCAGAAATTTTTGTTCTAAGAAAAACATTATTAAGAAAATATCTTAATTTTCCCTATTGTATATAGCCTTGCACAATGCCCTAGATTGAATATTATTGAATCAAATTGAAATATTAATGACACTTGTCACATATATGCAAACCTAGATCAAATTGGATTTATGTTGACTATGCAAGCTAACTATTGATGAAAACTAGATGGAAAGACTTGTGAACTATGTCGTAACCAAAATTAGGATTTCAAACATGTTGGGATAAGGATGAATTAGGAAGATAGGGACATGTTGCAACCTTGTATATTGACTGCAGACACATCTTGGTTGATTATGTGATTGATTTCTTGATATGGTTACTTGTGCCTGCTTGTAAGGGTTTTTTGAGTGACCATGTGTCCTATTTTTCCATACAAAAGACCTGAAAAATTAAAACCTTAGCTCCAACAGAATAAACCAAATGAGGATCAAATACAAATGGGGAATCATGTAAGTGAAATAGTTGATCTATCATAAAAAAATCTTACATAATCTGATTATTGCTTATATTGTCCAAAAGGGCCTTAGGCCGATGTAATTCTCCAAACTAGAGTGGGTGTGTGAATCTTGATATTTTTTATATTAATGTAGTTAGATATAATAAATTGAATGCTTTATAATGAGTGTTCTTGACCTAAAATTAAAAAAAACTTCTGACTTGGCCTATGAGTATTAGGATATTTCCTATTTTGAATTGGAAAGATTAGTGCCTTTTTGCTCAGTGTGTAATAGAATTGCCAAGTGATTGGTAGATGTATTTTGAATAAACTTGATGTGCTTATATAGAATAATATTTCGAATATCTACATTAGCTGATTTTGATATAAGTGTGAGAGGTGTAAACTAAAACATCTTAAATTTAAAAATTTATTGTTAGAATGTGGGGGACAAGAGCGCACTAGTGGATAAGGTCATAGTGCAACCCTATCTACCTAGTGCATACTTGTCCCAAAGGGTTAAATGTTCTTGGAATTGGGTTGACAAGAACCTAAAAGTAGAATATGCATACTTGAATTATATTTTTAGTAATTACAAGGTATTAAATAAAATAGTGAATACTTCCATAGGGATTGCAAATTAATGGAATGACAAATAGACAAAGTAGGGTAATGATGTTAAGATTAAACATTATCAAGCACTTATTGATTAAATTTGAGTATCTACACCTTGCTCTTAAAATTTAAAAGGTTTCATTGATCTATTTTACTTTATATTTCATATCATATATGGACATTGATTAGTGTATGTTTACATGGAACAAAGTCGGACATGTGATTACAAACCAAGGTACACAATTTATTTATCCTTTTAGTCTATCATTGTAAACACGATAATAAAAGTGGGATATTTTTAAATATATGAATTATCTATTAGACACTTGAAATTCTCAATATTAACCTATCTTTACAGTATATGAGTTGTGTGTACATACATTACTCTTTCCCACCATCCTTCTTAGCCATTTATCCTATATGGGCCCAACCTTCTTGATGTAATATTATTCACCTATAAGAATTCCCTATTATATGCCTAATCTACTTATTATTCTAATCAAATAGTCTTCTAATTATTAGATCATTGTTTCATGCTTTCTGGATATCTTTGGTCATACTCAGATGGCCCAGTTTATCAAAGCCGTCGACATGTATCGGATCTATTTTCACACCTTTCAACAATTATTTTTCTAAATTCAAATCATTCATATGGGTTGACCCTTATGTTTTGCATATCATTGCAGAATAAGTTACCCAAAATTTTAATTATACACACTATGTTTAAGCCTATCTATTTAGAAACCATACATCTATCACCTATTAAGGGGACATTTACACATCCACACATTAAGATTAAAAAAAAAATGCTAAAGCTTAAAATTTTGAAAACCCCTCAACAATAACATGCCCTAGCCAAGCCTAAAGCACCCAAGCTAGGTCAAGTTTTCATATTTTCAAGTTTCAAAATCCAATTTACAGGTTGCATCCATACTAAATAAGCATTATTGCACACATACACCTAATCAAGAGAACCACGTATGATTTGAGACCTACTCTAAGTATTGGAAACATAGGCAGTACTCAACCACTTAATAGGGGGTAATTGGGGTGAACTCAACCCATATTTTCATTTATTTTTTGAGGTAAACTAATGTTGAAAGTGGAATTAAGGTTTAAAAGTGAAGGAGATATAATTCTAGATTTACTTACAATAGCAAACTTTTAACGTTGTAAAAACTAATGGTTTAGAAGTAGGCATAGTGATTTGTGTTAAAATAGTCTGACATATCTTACAGGGATGTTTTTGGTAGGTATTATATGCCTCCATTTTTGCATATCCATCCATCTTATACCAGATCTATCTAGGCAAGTCCAAACAGTTGATTTCTAGATATGAACGACTACTGACCCAATTTCAATTCTTCCTGCCACCTACATACAGTCTCAAAATTAAACAAAACATTAACAAGCTAAATACCCTAGTCTTCTTAGTCATTTCTAGAAACAATAAAGTGTAATTGAACATCTACTTGCACATTTAAATATGGATAATTTAGACATATCTTAAACAATCTAAATATTCATAAATTTACATTTGTTTAAATACACTAAAAAAATAAGACAAAAAAATTTATAATACAAATTATTTCATGATATGAACTAATGACAAATTGAATATTAAATATTCTATAATATAATTTTTTTTAAATATACTGAGGAATTCTAGTACTTCGTATTTTTTTAAATAACATATATTAATTTTTTATTATAATAAAAAGAAATTAATTTTCTAATGCCTTCAAATTTTTATATATATTTTTATTTACTACAATATTTATAAATAAAATTAAAAATATTAAATATGAAAAATAAATAAAAACAAAATATAATAAAAAATAATTAAATAAAATATATATCAATGTAATATGAAACAAGACATATAATCTATCAATTTTTAATAAAAGCCCAATGATCATTTTTGACACTTGCTAAGTTAGTGAAGTAAAAAAATATTTTGGGTTCGCATCAACATTATTTTTTACACAAGTTTTGTTTTGCTTGTAAATAATTCAAAATTGAATTTGAATTATTTAAATTTAAATTTAGATATTAAAGGGTTCATGTGAAACATGTTTGAAGACCTTAGGTTCTCCCGAACACTTGGGAAAAATCTTGGGTTAGGTTTACGTTTGTCTATAAAATATAGAGGGTTTGTATGAACCCCATGTAAATAGTTTTTTTAAATGTTTTTAAAGTTAATATCATAATGGTTAATATGTTGTATTTTTTATCTTTGTGATATTTTTATTTATGTATATTTAAGTTATCTAAAATTACTTCTATAAGTAGTTATTAATTTAATGAGATTTTATTTTTCATGTATTTTTGGTAATAATTACAAGGTATAGGTATTTATTTAAAAAAACTAGAAATTAAAAAAATTAAATATATTAAAGGAATATTCATTGTAGGACGGTTTGTTATTCAAGGGACAATAATTGTGTACCTCAAGGATTTATGAGGGAAAACTTGACAAGGGAGAAGCGTAGCACAGGTCAAGTTGGTCACTTTGGTTTTGATAAGACATTGGTGTAATTGAGTGAGAGTTATTATTGGCTAAGGATGAGTATAGATGTGATAAATTTCATGCAAAGATGTAGAGTTTGGAAACATGATAAGGAAAAAATTAGAATTGAATTTTGTATTAGAATTAACTAATACTAGAGAGGCCACGGGAAGATATAAGTATGGATTTTGTTCTTGGACTGCAGAGAACAAAATGAGGTATGGCTCTATCTTTGTTGTTGTGGACATATTTTCATAGATGGCACATTTTGTAATATATATGAAGACAAGTGATGATATGCACATTGCCAATTTATTTTTTTAAGGGATAGTAAGATGGCATGGTTTGCCAAAGAGCACAATATCAGATAGGGATACCAAGTTTGTTGGGCATTTTTGGAAAATTTTGCAGATAAATTCAGGCACTAAGCTAAGTTTCAGTTCAACCCATCATTCTAAAATAGATGGGTAAATAGAGGTAGTAAATAGAAGCCTCAGTAATTTGTTAAGATGCTTAGTAGGAGACAAGCCTAAACAGTGGGATACAACTTTGGTGCATGTTGAATTTGTCTACAACAACTCAATCAATAGAATTAAAACAATGATTTTTTTTAAATTGTGTATGATCGCAACCCTAGAGGTGCTTGTGAATTGAGAGATACAACTAGTATGAATAGAAGAAGCACTAAAGTGGAAGATTAAAAAACACATATGCATGATGTGCATAGAGAAATGAAGAACAAATTAGAGAAAATATCATAGATTATAAACAATGTGCATATTAGAATAGAAGGAAACAAGAGTTTTAAGTAGATGACATGATTTTCGCACATTTGAAGAAAGATAGGTTCCCAAAAGGAACATACAACAAGCTCAAATGGAAAAAGATTGGACCTTGGAGGAATCTAAGGAGATTTTTAGTGAATGCTTATGAAATAGAGCTACTAGATGGGGTTGAATATCACCTATGTTCAATTTAACATATTTGTACCCTTGCCAGGAGGGGAAAATAACTGGAAATGATGTATGTTCAGATTCTTCAATTACAAATTGGAGACAAAAATTTATTAAGAAGGCAAAGAAAGAGATTAAGGTGGTATTGGATACACAAGTCAACAAAAGAATAAGACGTGGATATAGAGAATATTTGGTCAAATGGATAAATAAATAAATTGAATATGCAACTTGGGTGAATACATCCAAGGTTAACAAGTACAAGACATCAATAGAAGTTCTCATGGGAGGTTCATGAGTGGGAGCTCATGGACAAATTCATTTACACAAGCTATATGATGCATAAGCATATGGGTCGATAATAAATATTACGTTAACCAAAAATATGGGTTGGGGTTTGTGAACTTTTGTGCATGTTTGTGCCACTTTTTAGCTATGTCAACAAGGTTGTGCACATCAAATATGATCAAAAAAATTCCTTGAAACATCATCAAAACACTAGAATATGAAGGAAGTCAAGTAGAAATAGTTTCAATTATCTCCTAAAGTTTAATTGACCCCTTTTGGGAAGGATGACTAAATTGTTGCTTAATGCGGGTGATAATTTTGAAACTACTGATCTACATTAAATGACAGTTATGTAATTATTTATTTGCAGTAACCTGATATTTCACCTATGATGAAAGCAAAAATAAAGTACTTGTCCAATTTGTCATTTTTTCAACATGTGGACTATTTTCCAAGATAGAGGGAGATTGAAGAGTCATTGTAGCTTGTCAGAATAGTCAAGTAAGATTTGGATAAGTTGGTGGGAGATGAGAAGAGTCAATTAGGGGAGGCAACTTTAGTTAGTTCCAAATCCAAAAGAGAGACATAGTAGAGTTAGCTCCAACATAAGCATGAGGAGATTACTAGGATGATGTATGTCTAATAGAGAGTGTAACTAGTCCATGAGAGACTGAGATAGAGTTGTCTTCTTCATAGTTTAGTGAGGAGAGTGTATGTGCAATGAAATCTTGGTAACATTTATCATTCATTCAATTAAGAGAGCGTTCTGAGTTTCCATGTTTGGGTCATGTGTCTTTTTGTGTGTGTCCACTGGTGATTGTAAGTCCTATTTGGGGAGTAAGGCAACTATTATTTTTCCCCTCTCATTCCTATCTGTAATAAAATGTCTCTAAGACACACATTTCATGTTGAATATGATCCTCCTAAGTCTTTATATAGATAAGGATGTCATCTAGGTACACAAAGACAAAGGAACGAACTAGTGAAGGACTTGAGTATGTCACTCATCAAGTGCATGAACTTAGCCCATGCATTGTTTTAAATCAATGACACAAATAACCATTTGTATAAGTCTTCTTTGGTCTTGAAATTTTTATTTTAGACATCTCCTTCAATGATAATTACTTGGTGATATCCATATTTCTAGTTGATCTTGGTTAATAATTGTTCACCTTAGAGCTGGTCTAAAACATAGCTAATGCATGGCAAAGAATATCAATTTTTGATAGTGATCTTATTGAGTATGTGATAGTTTATGGATTAGTGCCACAAACTTTACTTATATGGAATAAGGACTATGTAACTATCATAAAGAGGTACACTAGGCCTAATTTTTCCTTGGTTGACGAGTTCCTGAATCTGTCACCTAATCTTGTTGTTTTTCCATAATGATCTATGATAAAGTGGGTAATTTCAAAGATGATACCCTAGAATGAGATTGATAAAATGTGTGATAAATAAGTGTGTCAGGATGTATGTGAACTATTGTAAGATACCCACATATTGTTTTAAGACTTGGATAAGTTGTTTCTTTTGCACTAAAGAATGTGTAATATATACAACGAGGGACTGAGCATGCATTATGATGCATTTTGTTGCATATATGTAGACTATGAGAAGGAAAAAAAAATTCTCATGTGAGTTGAGTTCCTTGCACCACTTTTTGATACAAAAGTGCAACTAATCTTAATAAGGGACTTTGGGAGGTCCTAGATATTTCCATTGAACTTGATGGACCAACATTTTGGTTTAGCTCTGTAGGATCTATTGTAGTCATATATGTATGGTCTCTCAAATAAGCATGTCATAATTGTTGAGGGATTATATGTTTTAAATGATTCAGATGCACATATGGTGGATAACATTCTTGAAGGTACACTAACACATTCCCTTGAGTTCTTTATCTTGGTGAAGCCACCTGAGGGAGTATGATTAAGGTTGCATGATAATTATCAGGCCAATTTGACCATGTTATTTTCAATTCCAATGTCAATGAGGACATGGGAGTGGTTTTTCTTTGACCCAACACTCACTTGATATCGAACACACATTCTCACTATTTTTCCAGCTCAACCAGTTAGTCAATTGGTTTGACTGTAGCATTCAAAAAAGTCAAAGTTGAAGTTGTGGATTCAAGCCCTTGATTTTTATTTGATATGAATATGCTATCAGGGCAATTAATGTCTTGAGCTTGTTGTCCTTTATACAATTGTGAGTAATAATTTTATGAGTATCAAATTTACTACCTTTTTTGTTTCCATTGTCTTATGCTTGTACCTAAGTTGCATCTGTCTATGAAGGGGGTGGTTTATCCTACAGTTGGAATTTATGTTGATGTCATGACACAAGTGTCTCCTTTGTGTTTCCTTTAAAGGATTATTTTTTAGTGTTGTTCCATCTAAATTTGTACCCATTTGCTTGGATTTAAGTTTGAATATATATATAATCTTTGAGGCATGATGATATATCTTCCCCAACATTGTGTATTTGAATAAAGTCATCTCAACATGGATATATTGATGAAGATCGTTTAAGGAATTTGAGGACATTTTTGGGTTTGATGTCATACACATCAAATCTAACTAGCAAGGAGTGAAACATTTTTGGTATAATCTTGCATCACAAGTCTTTCCACTGCCTCAATAGTTGTCATTTAATGTATTGGTGATCGTACCACTCTAGAGCATATTTTTCCTTATGCAAAGCTTCTACGAACATGTATCAACTGTTCATAGGGTATTTTTCTAGACTGCATTGTTTGTTGATAAATTTATATTAGGAAAGCATTGGAGGGGGCATCTTCATAGTAACAATGGTTATATTCTCTTCATTGGTAAAGTTATTGGTGAAGAAGTATATCTCCAACTGTTGCATCCAACTATCAAGTGCTTTGACATCAAATTTTCCTTACAACATAAATATGTTAATATTGAATTACACCTTGAACATATTATGGCTTTGAAACAAGGGATTCCCAAAAGTTGAGGCACCTAAGGACCTAGAGGAGCCTAGGTGGATTAGCAGGTCGTAGAATTGATGAAAAGGGGAGTTATTTGTTTCGCCAATATTTTTTTCATGAACTTTAAAACATATTTAAAGTATTTGAAGGTTTTATTTGGATAATTTCCCATTTTGTCCTCGTCTATTTACTACAACAATCTTCTCTCAAATGGAGCATTGAGACCTATAATCTAATAGAGCATGATCATCTCATTTTTTTCCTATGTTTTTGGTCTTATCCACTCAAACTTGAATTCAGATTCCAAAAAAAATGCCTTCACGCTTTATCATTTTTATCTTTAATTTCTATCTTTTTTAGTGTATTGCATGATCAAAGTTTTTAATGGTTAATTGTTTTTTTAAAAGATAGTCTTTTGTCTTGGGGTGCATGCTCTATGCCAACCAATTCTAGTACATTCCTCTTGTTATTCTTAGTGGCTTCCTCTTTATGGGTTTGAAAATCATTTTTCTTACCTAATGGAGAAGAGGGTAGGATATAGTCCTCCATGTCATATATAATGGCATCCTATATAGGGGTCTAAGGAACCTATTTATTTCATATCAGAGAAGAGGATAGGGTATAGTCATCCTAAATGGATTCCCGTCCTATTCATTAGTAATAGGTTCTAAAGGATTGTCCCTTAAAACTATCTCCTCGTGTTTTGGGGATCAAGGCTAGGTTATAAATTAATTTTGGAAGGGTATTGAGGATTCATGATTTATAGTCTCTTTTATTTTTTCCTATCATATTGAAACTCGTACAAAATTGTTTTCCCTTCATCATTTCTTTGTCTTGGTGGTTTGAAAATTGTTACCATATTCTAGGTTCTTTTCTTTAATCATTAGAGGATAATCCCTATCCAAATATTCATGACAAACTATGCATCAGAAAGAGGAGGTTCTTATAATTGATGGTTGTTTCCAAACCAATTTATTGAATGTTTTAGTTATATTTTTATAGTAAATGGTTTAGAGAGATCCATTTGAACACAAATGTGTCTAAAATAAGTAAAATATTTGCATCGAGCAATAGAGGAAATGCAAATGAACTTACATAAATTTTCACTATTCCTTGGTATATTGGATTTTCCTCGAAGCTCCAACATAAGTTTGAAGAGTCTAACACACACAAGAGCTTCCTTGGGCTCATAAAAAGAGAATTCAAAGCAATGACTTCATGATCTAACCGAAAAACTTGAATCAATGTAGAACCATGACCCTACAAAGATGAACATTGTGTCTTCCTATGAAGTGAAGACTATAGGTAATAAAATCCCTTAGGTCTATCTTGATCCATAATTGTCTACTCTAATAACAAGCACAACACTAATAAAAATTTTCCCCTAAAGAAAAGAATGCTAAGATTGTATTTGACTTAACATTTTTTTATGTACGATGGAAAAATACTACATATTACAATAGACCTAAATCTGAAATTCTTTACCATTTTTTATGGAAAAAAATAATTTCAAAATATGTTTAACAAAATGTAAGAAAACATGTATCCACATGAAAGAAACAAATATTTAAATTCAAGAAAGCCTCTTGAGGTGAAAAACTCAACAAGATAATATAAGGAACTAATTTTAGTCTTAGAAAACTTTATGACAAAGATAAAAATTTATATGTTTAATTTGGAACAATTCTAGAATAATTTCTCACACACAAAAAATGCTAGAGTTGACTCCTCTGTCTCTAGACTACACTCCTCTGGGCCTCAAAACTAGCCTTCAAGGATGATTTAAGATTGCTTCTTCAATTCCTTAGATGATAAATAAAAGGCAAATCATTTTTTGTTAGCTAAATAACTATTTATTTCCCCTTTTTATTGAGGTGTTGATGGGATGTCTCTACTTAGTAGCTTCTCTTTGTTTTTGTTCCCTGGTTTAAGAATTATCATCACTTGGCCAAAAATTAAATAATAGACTTACTTGGTGATAGACATAGTTACCACGAAATTTCAGTATAGGGATCAACAATGAATCCCCGTCTCTGTACCCCTATTTTTTGGTGACTACATTTATACTCAATATAATTCTACCCTTATTCACTTACTTATGTATTTTGATTTAAATGGTGTTTCATCGTGTACCAATACTCATATTCGTACCCCCACGTCTCCAATTAATTGTGGTTACATACCTTTTGGCTGATTTTCCTTTAATTTTACATGAAATGTATCCATCTAAAACTAAAGCATATTTCATCATTTTTCCCTTTAAAAATCTACTTCTTGGCACTTGTCTCTTCACGGTTGGAGCAAGGGCGGAACAAGGGCTTTTCCCATGCATGCATGTTCCACTCGATGTTGCAAGTGTCTACCTCCCCTTGAGCTGACGATGGGATTGAGTGGAAAAGAGGGATGCCAAAAAACTTGAGTGAGTTGCAAGATTGGGAAGAGCTCAGACTTATCAATATTAGAGCAAAAAACAACTGGTGTAATTCATAAGGCTTGCATGAAACTTATCCAAATTGGAAATTTCACAAGGGTATACACTTTGCAAATAAACTTAGATGTTATTGTGTAAATTATTGGTACTTTAAGGATTATTATAGCTTATTCATGTTGACTATTCATAGGTTAACATAAAAAAGCGTGTAGAAGTACTATATATGCAAGCTCTTCCAACCTAGATAGAACAACTTAGGAGTATCTCTCCACGCAAAGGATTTTTCCAACCCAAAATAACCTGTCAACTTATTTCCCCTTCATAATCTGCAAAGACCACAAATTAGATAAAGATATAGGTGCAATTGGAATTGGGTATGTGTCTAAGAACCTAACAAAAACAAACTAGCTAACACTCATTTCAAAGTTAACCACGTTTCAATGCTCTAATAACTAAAAATGTTGTACCATTAGATTATAAAAAAAAAGGACTAAAGCAAATATATGTGTTAATATTCTTTGTATAAAACATAATTTTGTCTTTGTTATTTAGTGAATCCCTAATTGAATTTAGGTGCCATAGAGATTTTCTTCAATGGAATGGAGGGACAAAATCTAATTAAAACTGCTATGATAGGGTGTGTCTCCTTGATTGTGTCTTTTGCCCATTTTAATCATACCATTAGGCCCACAAGATTTTTTAGGGATGAAATGCATTAACTATGCTCGATACGCTTCCCTTTGGGTGGGTAGGCCCTATATTTATGGCTTTTCCATGCTCTATGGCATCTGTTATTGTAGGAGACGGAGCTAATGGCGCCCAAGCGAGATTGGAAGTTTGATCTAAAAGTCTACAATGAGGTAATCCCTCAACCTCCCCCTCCTTTTCGAAGGTAAGTATTCATGTTGTTGTTATTGAACAATGTTGCAAGTGGTATGAAAATTGCTCTATCATTGCTTATTTTGTTAGCTACATCCCCTCAGAGGATTACCTCCATAACTGGGTCTACAAGCACTGAGAGCCACTAGGTGTCTATGTCTATGGAATCCAAAAACCTACCAAAGGTTTCTTCTTGTTTACCCTTAAGGAACCCTCTGAGACATAGTTGATTCTTGCAAAGTCCAATGTTTGGTTCCTTCACAACCAATTTATGATTTTGTCTCCCTAGTCCCATGATTTTAAGGTTTATGATAATGTTGCCCTTTGTGTCCCTATCTGGGTTAAATTTCCCATTCTAATAGTTCACCTATGTGCTTTTATTCCCTAAATCATTGATCCCATAGGATGCATGGTTACAATTGAACCAGATAGGTGGTTCTCCCCTCACCCTAACAAGTGTATATGTGTGGAGTTTGACCTCTCCAAGGAGCTGAAGGAGTTTATTGAAATCCAAGTTAAGGAGATCCTATGTGCAGAAAAATTGTATATTTCAACCTTCCCAACACTTTCTTACACTGTCAGGCTTTGGACCACTACATCAAATATTATCCTTGTATGGGTCATCCCAAGTCTCCTCAAGCACCTCCTCAGACTGAGAATCCAGAACTAACAAACTAAGGTGATGGTTGGACCATAGTACGCCAAAATGGTCATCAAGCACTAAGCCATAAAGAATACCCCAGTCGTCACCTTGGGAGGATTCTCATCTAGTTCTCACACCCTCTCAAGGGACTTCACAGCCTCCCCCTACCAACTTGGTTCCTCTCAACTTGTAAAGCCTTTATCCAGTCTCCCATAATTTCAAGATGCCTATGGCTAAGGTTCTTTTAATCAATGGCTCATTTTCCTGGTGGTTTCATGGCCCACCTCACAGGGGTGTTGACTCTCCTTGGGAGAAGCATGATGCCCAATGTTATTTCATTTTAGGTGGTAGAATCACTTGCACTCACCAACATAACAACTTTACAGCAATCATGGATTTTGAAGATCGGTAAGGGGAGCTTCAAATGGATGACCTCTCCCTATGAATGTTTTATCATGGAATGTTAGGGGTCTTGCAAAGTCTACCCATAAATACTCAATGTGAGTTGTTTATCAACAGATTAGTTTTCTAGACATTGTTTGTCTATAAGAAGTTAAGATATCTGGCTTTCTCCTCTAGATGTCCCTATGCAAAATTTGGTTGGATGCCACCTAGATCATCACCTTGCATGAGGCAAGATGTGGTGGCACCTATGTTTTAGTTACTCTTAAAGTCTCCTCTAGCATCATTACCATGGGGGAGAACCCATTACATCAAGTAGTCTGGATTATTCTTGACATTGATGGCCATCCATTTAGCATTCTAAACATCTATGCTCCTAATGATGGCCCCGATCGCTCCCTGCTTTAGTGATCTTTGGTAGATAGGTTACCTCTTGCCATGTCGCTTGTGTGTGGTGACTTCAATATGATTGAACACCCCCAAGACAAAGTTGGGGTCCTCCCCATGCATTGGTGTGTTGGTGAACATGCGGCTTGGTACTATTTCAAAACTAAATGGGGGCTAACAAACCCTCTCCTCTCATGGCAGACATTTAATCCCACATCTTGGTTTACACGGTCCAACTAATAATCTAGGGATCACTGCATGCTCAAATGACTCTATCGCTTTATGATGTCAGAGAAAAATATTTTTTCCTTTTCTAGCATTGATGGCCAGCCTATCAACATTCACTTAGGGGTTATTTTGTTAGACCACTCACCCATCTCTTGTAAAGTGGAATGGACCTGTAGGTAGTACAATGTGCCACATAATCAATTTATTCTTAATACCTCTATGGTAAGTCATGTTGGTACCATCTGACTCATCCAACATATTTGGGACCTGGCCCCCCAAGGCCCATATGCCACTAGCTAGATTGAGTGGTGTGAATGAGGTCATTTTGTGCACCACCTTCTTCTTCTGCTACCATGGCAAACATGTCGCCCAAATTTGCAAGCGTTCAGAGGAAGCCACGCTCAAGGAGTTCAAATGAGTCTCTGTCTCCCTCGAGACCTTTCAACATATAATTGCAAAGGCTGGTTGCCTCCCTCAAACACCACCTCAAGGTGGTGGATAGTCATGCAGCTAGAGGCATCCATCTCCATGCTCAGTTGCATTGGCTCAAAATTGGTGACAAAGCCTCCAAGGAGTTCTTCAAAAGACTAAAATCCAAGCAAGCTTGTGGGCAAATTAAAGCCATTTAAATGGCTCAATCCTGGCTTACCACCAGTCTGATATCTCCTCAGTCTTTCTTGATCATTACAAGCAAGTTTTCCATGCCCAACATTTCATGACTGAGCAATCCCAAGCTCTTCAGAATTGCCTCAATGTGGTGCCTTGCAAGCTCAAGCCAGTTGATCAATGGCTTTGTGATGCCTCGCTCACCTTGCAGGAGCTTATGGAGGATTTGAATTGTATGAGTAATGATAAATCCCCTGGCCTTGATGGCTTTCCTTATGAATTTTACAAAGTCACCAAGGAGTTCACTGGCCCTGGCTTATTGCATGTCTACAAAGAAACCTTGCAAAATCAATCTCTTGACCACATAATCAAACAAGGTAATATCAAATTTATTTCCAAAACTGGAGATCCTGAGCTTCTTACTAGCTGGAGGTCGATAACCTTGCTCAATGTCTCTTACAATATTCTCGCCAAATCCCTCACCAACCATGTTCGGCTAATCCTACATGCCATTGTTAGACTAGAATAAACAAGATTTATTAGAGGAAAATATATTTTGGATAATCTTATTATGGTCTGGGAAGGAATGGCTTGGGCCTGTTCCTCTCTTCAGAGAACTATTTTTCTTAAATTAGACTTTGGAAAGGCTTATGACAAGATTGAGTGGCATTTCATTCTTGCCATGATCAAAGCTCTCAACTTTGGCCCTTATTTCATTTGTGCAGTGCAGACTTTGCTTCATGATGCCTCTACCTACCTCATTATCAATGGGTATCAAACCCTAGGGATCAAGCTCCAACATTCTATTCTCCAAGGTTGTCCCCTTTCTCTAGTGCTCTATGTTTTAGCAGCTAAAGCCCTAGGTTACCTTTTGGCTTCTAAGGCTTCACAGCGGATCATTCATGGCATTGTGTTGCCTGATTGCACCTCTCATCTCATCAATGGCCAGTTTGCAAATGACACCTTCCTCGCGCTTGAAGATCAATATGCCACTTTTAATGAATCTATGTAATGCCTAGATATCTTTTGTCTGGCTTTTGATTCCAGCCATAAATGGAAAAAAACCCAGTGTTTCCATCAAAGCACGATGCTTGTGCCTGAGTGGCTTAGGAAGTATAATTAGCGATGGATTTCTCAGGGGGAACAATTCAAGTTCTTGGGCATCCCCTTCATTTTTAATAGCTCACCGTCCAAACTTTGGCAATATGTCCTCAACATGTTTGAAAGGAATATTGAGTATTGGATCACCAAGCCCCTTTCTCTGGCGGGCAAGTTCTAGATTTGCACTAATATCTTCGTTGCCACTCATGTTTACTATTCCTCTTGCTTGCCACCCTCCAAAGCCTCTTATGATAATCTAACCAAGCTTCTCTGAGATTTCCTCTGGGCTAATCCTAATAGGGATCAGGATTTTCATCGGGTGGCCTGTGATATTTGTCGCCTTCCTCGTGATAAAGGTGGCATGGGCATCATTGACACCTATCAGCAAAATATGGCCTTGTGCGCTAAATGGGTTGTTTGGGCTATTGAGGGCAATGAGTCTTGGAAAATACTCTCTCACCATTGTAACTCTTTGGGCTCTCCCTATGACAAAACAAGTTGATAGAATATTATATTTCAATCCCTCCTCATCACTATTGTTCCTGTTAAGATTACAGGGTCTTTTGTAGTCAAAAGTATTTGAAAGGCTTTTAAAGCAGTCAAACCCCACTTGAAATGGGTAGGGGATGGATTTCGCACAAAGTTATCTTTTAATGCTCATAACTTATGGTGGTCTCCTATTCTTACTAATTCTTCCATCCCCCTGGCTGAATTACCTGGTATTAAAGCTCTGTAATTATTCCACAAAGGGATTTGCACTATCCATGATTTGGTTACCTCTAGAGACTGGATTCTCTAACCTGTTTTTGAAAAAAAGTTTCAACTAAATAATGTTGACTTACCTTCCATCCTTCGCTTTCAGGAATTACTCCTTGATGTTATGCTTCATAAGTTTGGCCTATAGCCTCTTGAGCCCTGGTGGAAAGACTGGAGGTGGAACTATGATACACATTTTTAAGGCTACTCTCATAGACTTCTTTATCAGGGGATGAGTCTGTTCTCTCTGGCTCTCAACAAGATCTACAGACACCAAGGCTTTCAATCCTTTCCCAAGACTTGGCTATCCCGTCTGGATTGTGTGTGGCACCCTGGCCTTGAGCTTAAGTTGGCTTATTTTTTATAGTGTTTAACTTACTAGGGGTTCCCCCTCGGTGAGACGTTGCTCCACCTTCACATTCCCCAATGCTTTTGTCGAGCTTGTAAGTGGCCATAATATTTCAAACATCTGTTCTGGTTTTGTCTTAAAGCTCAATCTCCCTAGCAATAGATTCATTCATTATTCCAATCTTATCATCTCGAGCCTTTCTCTTGACGGTACACGTTTTTGGGGGACTCTTTTAATTGGCCAGCTTCTATTGCTTTTCTCTAGCAACTTTTTCGTGTTGTCATCCTCTTTTAGCTTTGGAAACCCAAAAATAATGTTATTTTTAATCATGACGCCTATAAAATTTTATTTTCTATTAATGAAAAGGTGGTTGTTATTTCATCGATTTACTTACATATTCAAGCTCAAGTTGAGAAGATAGCGCTAGACCTCTGCCACCTGTAAGAACTCCTAAACCACTGGGGGAGTGCCCTGCACACTATGAACAGAGTTTCACTAGACAACCCACCCTGCAGTCCCACACCACCTCCTCTCAGGTGGTGTAGAAGCAGAAGTCAGTCTTGAAGCAGGGGCCACTTTTTGCCTTGCCCTCTACCAAGGGGTTGTTGGAGTTCTCATAAAAAATCTGATACTGGTCTTGCACAACGATCCCCAACAAGCGTTATTGTCCCTGTGTAGCCCACTGATGGTTGGCCTATCAATATTCATGATGACCCTTTGGATGGCTGGAATGTTTCAGAGATTTTTCACATGGAACTGTCTGCTTGGTTGCTGCTTCTTAAGGATGACCCTCCGCCTCCATCTCTTGGGACGACAGTGTGTGCTTAATTCTCTGGTTGATTATTTGTAGTTAATCTCATCGTACTTTAACTTACTATTTTTTATGTTTTGAACTAATTTCTTTTTCTCACATAGAATTTGGACCATAATCTATCCATCCAAATTACTTTGTAACCTTCTATAATTATATTTTATTATTTAATATAAAATGAAGTGTTGCAATAATAAAATCTAATTAAAACAAAAGTTCGTAATAAATACAATGTCACATAGACTTAAAACCCACCACCCCAAGTTAAACGAAGAAAAAACATCATAAAAAAAATTATGAATGGTAGAGCCTTGCATTGTAGAATGATGGGAAACATACCAGAATTTAGGCCGAGCTCCATAGAGCGAGTCTGACGATCGAGTTAAAATCCACGGTCATTGACACAAAACGTACTTTGAACAACGATGGGCGAGTTTCGACCATTTCTCGTGTTACGACTTCTATTTTTAATGAGTCTGGCATTTTCGAATATTATTATGTCAAATCGACTTTTTTTATTGTTTTCCATTCTTTTTGTGATTCAGTTGGTAGCGGTCGCTTTCTTAATTCGTCTGGATGTCAAATCGACTGGACGCGTGTGCGTAGTGTGTTGGTTAGGGTATGATTTAGCACAGTGAATGAATGAATGAAAGATTTTAATAACGTTCACAAGGTCAAGCAGTCTAAAGGACACCGGAATATGGGATTTTAGTGCCTTGGCGAGATAGAAAAGGTCAGTATAATTAATAGTATTCACCTATCTGAGGCAAGAATCCCTTTCAAAGGTGTAATGAAGAGGTTGCTCATTGAAAAGAAGGAAAAATATGTGGTCACCCAAACATCAGCCCCTAAAGCTCAAATTCTTTTTGAATCCTCAGGTATGGGCAACTACTTTCTATCGACAGATGAAGTGCATGAAACATCTGATAAAATATTTGAAAGTGTCAACCTAGAAATCAATTCAACTAGAATAGCAGAAGAACTAGTAGGTTGAAATACAAATGAAGAAGGACCCTCCCTCTCTAATGAAGGAAAGTCTAAAGAAAAATTAGTATTTGATGAGGTATGAACTCTGGAATTCGATGGCAACTGCTCCTCTACCAGTTTGAGAGCTGGGATTGTGTTGATATCTCCTCAAGGAGATATGTTTCCTTCATCTTACAAATTATAATTTAGAAACACTAACAATACAGATGAGTATGAATCTCTGTTGCTTGGATTGAAGGCTGCTCAAGACAAAAGCATCAAGTTTCATCATGCCAAAGGGGATGTTGAATTAGTGGTTTGTCAAGTGAGAAACTTATACCAAACCAAGAATGAAAGATTACGCCACTATCACAACTTGGTTTGGGACCAAATTGAAAGTTTTGATGCTTTCAAAAATTTTGCCATACCTAGGGAATCTAATGATAGAGCTGATGCACTCACTGTTTCAGGAACACTTTTAGTTCCTCACTCAGATTTCAAAGAAGACAGGTATACTATTGAGCTAGTATGTAGACCAAGTGTTCCTGATAGTGTTGCTCATTGGCAAGTATTCAATGATGATCATCAAATCATTGCCTTTCTGGAACAAAAAGACAATTTTGAACAACTACGTTTTAAAGGTAGTGAATCTCAAAAGTATGAATCAGCCTCTGAATCTAGTTCAGATATAAATGAAGAATTCTTACAGCTAAAAGGAAATGAAATTCCCAAAGGCTTGGTTTCTCCTAAAAAACTATTTGACAAGCATGATAGATTCATCAAACAACAACAAATAGATTCAAGCTTCTCTCATAGATTCAATTAAGTAAATCTAACTACTAAAGAAAATCCCAAGATGGTTAACATTGGTAAGTGTTGCACCCCTGAAGAAAGATTCAAGTTCACCACTTTACTCCGTCAATACATGGATGTCTTAGCATATTCTTATGATGGCCTGAAGTCTCTCAGACCTGATGAAATTCACCACGACATTCCTCTCAAGGCTGACTCAATGCCCTATAAGCAAAAATCTAGACAGTACAATCCAAAAATATCAGGTACTATTCTATTTGAGATTCAAAAAATGTTAAATGCTAGAATCATCTTCCATATCCATCATTCCATATGCAAGCTCTTCTAACCTAGATAGAACAACTTAGGAGTATCTCTCCACGCAAAGGATTCCTCCAACCCAAAATAACTGTCAACTTATTTCCCCTTAATAATTTGCAAAGACCACAAATTAGATAAAGATATAGGTGCAATTGGAATTGGGTATGTGTCTAAGAACCTAACAAAAACAAACTAGCTAACACCCATTTCAAAGTTAACCACGTTTCAATGCTCTAATAACTAAAAATATTGTACCATTAGATTATACAAAAAGGACTAAAGCAGGTATATGTGTTAATATTCTTTGTATAAAACATAATTTTGTCCTTGTTATTTAGTGAATCTCTAACTGAATTTAGGTGCCATAGAGATTTTCTTCAATGGAATGTAGGGACAAAATCTAATTAAAAGTGCTATGATAGGGTTTCATGGTTTGTGTCTTCTTGATTGTGTCTTTTGCCCATTTTAATCATACCACTAGGCCCACAAGATTTTTTAGGGCTGAAATGCATTAAATGTGCTCGATGCGCTTCCATTTGGGTGGGTAGGCCCTATATTTATGGCTTTTCCATGCTCTATGGCATCTGTTACTGTAGGAGACGGAGCTAATGGCGCCCAAGCGAGATTGGAAGTTTGTTCTAAAAGTCTACAATGAGGTAAGCCCTCAGCCTCCCCCTCCTTTTCGAAGGTAAGTATTCATGTTGTTGTTATTGAACAATGTTGCAAGTGGTATGAAAATTGCTCTATCATTGCTTATTTTGTTAGCTACATCCCCTCAGAGGATTACCTCCATAACTGGCGCTACAAGCACTGAGAGCCACTAGGTGTCTATGTCTATGGAATCCAAAACCCTACCAAAGGTTTCTTCTTGTTTACCCTTAAGGAAGCCTTTGAGACATAGTTGATTCTTGCAAAGTCCAATGTTTGGTTCCTTCACAACCAATTTATGATTTTGTCTCCCTAGTCCCATGATTTTAAGGTTTATGATAATGTTGCCCTTTGTGTCCCTATCTGGGTTAAACTTCCCATTATGCTAGTTCGCCTATGTGCTTTTATTCCTTAAATCATTTCTCCCATAGGATGCATGGTTACAATTGAACCAGATAGGTGGTTCTCTCCTCCCCCTAACAAGTGCGTCTATGTGGAGTTTGACCTCTCCAAGGAGCTGAAGGAGTTTATTGAAATCCAAGTTGAGGGGACCCTGTGGGCAGAAAGATTGTATATTTCAACCTTCCCAACACTTGCTTCCACTGTCAGGCTTTGGACCACTGCATCAAATATTATCCTCGTATGGGTCATCCCAAGTCTCCTCAACCACCTCCTCAGAATGAGAATCCAAAACTAACAGACCAAGGTGATGGTTGGACCATAGTACGCCAAAATGGTCATCAAGCACTAAGGCATAAAGAATACCCCAGTCGTCACCTTGGGAGGATTCTCATATAGTTCTCACACCCTCTCAAGGGACTTCACATCCTCCCCCTACCAACTTGGTTCCTCTCAACCTGTAAAGCCTTTATCCAGTCTCCCATAATTTCAAGATGCCTATGGCTAAGGTTCTTTTAATCAATGGCTCATTCTCCTGGTGGTTTCATGGCCCACCTCACAGGGGCATTGACTCTCCTTGGCAGAAGCATGATGCCAAATGTTATTTCATTTTAGGTGGTAGAATCGCTTGCCCTCACCAACTTAAAAACTTTATAGCAATCATGGATTTTGAAGATGGGTAAGGGGAGCTTCAAATGGATGATCTCTCCCTATGAATATTTTATCATGGAATGTTAGGTGTCTTATAGAGTCTACCCATAAATACTCAATGTGAGTTGTTTATCAACAGATTAGTTTTCTAGACATTGTTTGTCTACAAGAAGTTAAGATATCTGGCTTTCTCCTCTAGATGTCCCTATGCAAAATTTGGTTGGATGCCACCTAGATCATCACCTTGCATGAGGCAAGATGTGGTGGCACTTGCATTTTAGTTACTCTTAAAGTCTCCTCTAGCATCATTACCATGGGGGAGAACCCATCACATCAAGTAGTCTAGATTATTCTTGACATTGATGGCCATCCATTTGGCATTCTAAACATATATGCTCCTAATGATGGCCGTGATCGCTCCCTGCTTTAGTGATCTTTGGTAGACAGGTTACCTCCTGCCATGTCGCTTGTGTGTGGCGACTTCAATATGATTGAACACCCCCAAGACAAAGTTGGGGTCCTCCCCATGCATTGGTGTGTTGGTGAACATGCGGCTTGGTACTATTTCAAAACTAAATGGGGGCTAACAGACCCTCTCCTCTCATGGCAGACATTTAATCCCACATCTTGATTTACACGGTCCAACTAATAATCTAGGGATCACTACATGCTCAAATGACTCTATTGCTTTATGATGTCAGAGAAAAATATTTTTTCCTTTTCTAGCAATGGTGGCCATCTAGCATTGATGGCCAGCCTATCAACATTCACTCAGGGGTTATTTTGTTAGACCACTCACCCATCTCATGTAAAGTGGAATGGACCTCTAGGTAGTACAATGTGCCACATAGTCAATTTATTCTTAATACCTCTATGGTAAGTCATGTTGGTACCATCTGACTCATCCAACATATCTGGGACCTAGCCCACCAGGGCCCATATGCCACTAGCTAGATTGAGTGGTGTGAATGAGGTCATTTTGTGCACCACCTTCTTCTTCTGCCACCATGGCAAAGATGTCACCCAGATTCGCAAGCGTTCAGAGGAAACCACACTCAAGGAGTTCAGATGAGTCTCTGTCTCCCTCGAGACCTTTCAACATATAATTGCAAAGGATGGTTGCCTCCCTCAAACACCACCTCAAGGTAGTGGATAGTCATGCAGCTAGAGGCATCCATATCCATGCTCGGTTGCATTGGCTCAAAATTGGTGACAAAGCCTCCAAGGAGTTCTTCAAAAGACTAAAATCCAAGTAAGCTTGTGGGCAAATTAAAGCCATTTAAATGGCTCAATCCTGGCTTACCACCAGTCTGATATCTCCTCAGCCTTTCTTGAGCATTACAAGCAAGTTTTCCATGCCCAACCTTTCACGGTTGAGCAATTCCAAGCTCTTGAAAATTGCCTCAATGTGGTGCCTTGCAAGCTCAAGCCAGTTGATCAATGGCTTTGTGATGCCTCGCTCACCTTGCAGGAGCTTATGGAGGATTTGAATTGTATGAGCAATGATAAATCCCCTGGCCTTGATGGCTTTCCTTATGAATTTTACAAAGTCACCTGGGAGTTCACTGGCCCTGGCTTATTGCATGTCTACAAAGAAGCCTTGTAGAATCAGTCTCTTGACCACATAATCAAACAAGGTAATATCAAATTTATTTCCAAAACTGGAGATGCTGAGCTTCTTACTAGCTGGAGGTCGATAACCTTGCTCAATGTCTCTTACAATATTCTCGCCAAATCCCTCGCCAACCATGTTCGACTAATCCTACCTGCCATTGTTAGACTAGAATAAACAAGATTTATTAGAGGAAAATATATTTTGGATAATCTTATTATGGTCTGGGAAGGAATGGCTTGGGCTTGTTCCTCTCTTCAGAGAACTATTTTTATTAAATTAGACTTTGGAAAGGCTTATGACAAGATTGAGTGGCATTTCATTCTTGCCATGATCAAAGCTCTCAGCTTTGGCGCTTATTTCATTTGTGCAGTGCAAACTTTGCTTCACGATGCCTCTACCTACCTCATTATCAATGGGTATCAAACCCTAGGGATCAAGCTCCAACATTCTATTCTCCAAGGTTGTCCCCTTTCTCTAGTGCTCTATGTTTTAGCAGCTAAAGCCCTAGGTTACCTTTTGGCTTCTAAGGCTTCACAATAGATCATTCATGGCATTGTGTTGCCTGATTGCACCTCTCATCTCATCAATGTCTAGTTTGCAAATGACAACTTCCTCGCGCTTGAAGATCAATATGCCACTTTTAATGAATCTATGTAATGCCTAGATATCTTTTATCTGGCTTTTGATTCCATCCTTAAATGGGAAAAAATCCAATGTTTCCATCAAAGCACAATGCTTGTGCCTGAGTGGCTTAGGAAGTATAATTGGCGATGGATTTCTCAGGGGGAACAATTCAAGTTCTTGGGCATCCCCTTCATTTTTAATAGCTCACCGTCCAAACTTTGGCAATATGTCCTCAACATGTTTGAAAGGAATATTGAGTATTGGATCACCAAGCCCCTTTCTCTGGCGGGGAAGTTCTAGATTTGCACTAAGATCTTCGTTGCCACTCATGTTTACTATTCCTCTTGCTTGCCACCCTCCAAAGCCTCCTATGATAATCTAACCAAGCTTCTCTGAGATTTCCTCTGGGCTAATCCTAATAGGGATCAGGATTTTCATCGAGTGGCCTGTGATATTTGTCGCCTTCCTTGTGATAAAGGTGGCATGGGCATCATTGACACCTATCAGCAAAATATGGCCTTGTGCGCTAAATGGGTTGTTCGGGCTACTGAGGGCAATGAGTCTTGGAAAATACTCTCTCACCATTGTATCTCTTTGGGCTCTCCATATGACAAAACAAGTTGATAGAATATTATATTTCAATCCCTCCTCATCACTATTGTTCCTGTTAAGATTACAGGGTCTTTTGTAGTCAAAAGTATTTGAAAGGCTTTTAAAGCAGTCAAACCCCACTTGAAATGGGTAGGGGATGGATTTCGCACAAAGCTATCTTTTAATGCTCATAACTTATGGTGGTCTCCTATTCTTACTAATTCTTCCATCCCCCTGGCTGAATTACCTAGTATTAAAGCTCTGTAATTATTCCGCAAAGGGATTTGCACTATCCATGATTTGGTTACCTCTAGAGACTGGATTCTCTGACCTGTTTTTGAAAAAAAGTTTCAACTAAATAATGTTGACTTACCTTCCATCCTTCGCTTTCAGGAATTACTCCTTGATGTTATGCTTCATAAGTTTGGCCTATAGCCTCTTGAGCCCTGGTGGAAAGACTGGAGGTGGAACTATGATACACATTTTTAAAGCTACTCTCATGGACTTCTTTATCAGGGGATGAGTCTGTTCTCTATGGCTCTCAACAAGCTCTACAGACACCAAGGCTTTCAATCCTTTCCCAAGACTTGGCTATCCCGTCTGGATTGTGTGTGGCACCCTGGCCTTGAGCTTAAGTTGGCTTATTTTTTATAGTGTTTAATTTACTAGGGGTTCCCCCTCAGTGAGACGTTGCTCCACCTTCACATTCCCGAATGCTTTTGTCGAGCTTGTAAGTGGCCATAATATTTCAAACATCTGTTCTGGTTTTGTCTTAAACCTCAATCGCCCTAGCAATGGATTCATTCATTATTCCAATCTTATCATCTTGAGCCTTTCTCTTGACGGTAGACGTTTTTGGGGGACTCTTTTAATTGTCCAGCTTCTATTGCTTTTCTCTAGCAACTTTTTCGTGTTGTCATCCTCTTTTAGCTTTGGAAATCCAAAAAATAATGTTATTTTTAATCATGACCCCTGTAAAATTTTATGTTCTATTAATGAAAAGGTGGTTGTTATTTCATCGATTTACTTACATATTCAAGCTCAAGTTGAGAAGATAGCGCTAGACCTCTGCCACCTGTAAGAACTCCTCAACCACTGGGGGAGTGCCCTGTGCACTATGAACAGAGTTTCGCTAGACAACCCACCCCGCAGTCCCCCACCACCTCCTCTTAGGAGGTGTAGAAGCAGAAGTCAGTCTTGAAGCAAGGGCCACTTTTTGCCTCACCCTCTACCAAGGGGTAGTTGGAGTTCTCATAGAAAATCTGATACTAGGCTTGCACAACGATCCCCAACAAGCGTTATTGTTCCTGTGTAGCCCACTGATGGTTGGCCTATCAATATTCATGATGACCCTTTGGATGGCTGGAATGTTTCAGAGATTTTTGACATGGAACTGTCTGCTTGGTTGGTGCTTCTTAAGGATGACCCTCCGCCTCCGTCTCTTGAGACGACGCCCTGTACTTAATTCTTTGATTGATTATTTGTAATTACTCTCGTCGTACTTTGACTGACTACTTTTTAATGTTTTAAACTGATTTCTTTTTCTCACATAGAATTTAGACCGTAATCTATCCATCCAAATTACTTTGTAACCTTCTATAATTATATTTTATTATTTAATATAATATGAAGTGTTGCAATAATAAAATCTAATTAAAACAAAAGTTCGTAATAAATATAATGTGGCAGAGACTTAAAACCCACCACCCCAAGTTAAACGAAGAAAAACCATCATAAAAAAAATTATGAATGGTAGAGCCTTGCATTGTAGAATGATGGGAAACATACCAGAATTTAGGCCGAGCTCCATAGAGCGAGTCTGACGATCGAGTTAAAATCCGCGGTCATTGACACAAAACGTACTCTGAACAACGATGGGCGAGTTTCGACCATTTTCTCTCTCGTGTTACGACTTCTATTTTTAACGAGTCTGACGTTTTCGAATATTATTATGTCAAATCGACTTTTTTTATTGTTTTCCATTCTTTTTGTGATTCAGTTGGTAGCGGTCGCTTTCTTAATTCGTCCGGATGTCAAATCGACTGGACACGTGTGCGTAGTTTGTTGGTTAGGGTATGATTTAGCACAGTGAATGGATGAATGAAAGATTTTAATGACGTTCACAAGGCCAAGCAGTCTAAGGGACATGGCAATATGGGATTTTAGTTGCTTGTCGAAACGTAAAAAGTCAATATAATTAATAGTATTTACCCATCCCGAAAAAATCAAAAAAGAGAAAGAAAGAGAAAAAAGAGGTGTTAATGTAAGTGGTTTGAAAGTAGCATAAGTAGTACGACGTTGAAATTGGAACGTTGAAGAGTACGATGCTTACATTATAATTGTGAAGATAAATATGAGAGAGGATTAATTGAATTCATAAAATCTAGTACGTTGTCATATGTCGAGAAAAGCATTATATAATTTTAAAATAAAATGGGATTAGTAAGTATTCAATTTATATTTATAAGGTAATAGTTATATTTAGTCTAAGAATGTTATTTGCATATTTTAATATCAATTTATTTTATAATAAATCAATTCATAATTTATATTTCTCATCAATTGAGTTATCGTATTAGTTAATATTTTTAATGTCACATTTGAATGTCATATAATATGTTTATTTCTTTGCATATTTTAGTACCAATTTATTCTATATTAAACCAATTCACAATTTAATGTTTCTCACTAATTGAATTATCTTATTAATTGACATTTTCAATATCACATTTGAATGTCATATAACAAGTGGATTTTAATATTTTTTTTATTTTTTAATAATTATTTTTTCCTATGTATTTGATATTATAATATTATTTTGTTTATATTTATAAATAAATATGAATGTAATTTAATCATTATATTTTCTCATTCTGATGATAGTTCATAGAGTTGTTAAACAATTTTTATCAAAAATTTAATTTTTAATTTTATGGAATGGAGAAATATTATCTCTCTGATATGTTTAAAATATTATTCATAAGAATAACATTAAGTGGATAAAGCTTAATTATAAGAGGAAATGGTGGGGTTCAAATTGAAGATGTTGGTCATAAACGTGTATAATATTTTTGTAAATGAATCGTACTATAAAAATAAAGGCACCATGTGCCAAGTTCCTACAAGGTAGATGATAGACTTCACCACATAGTTGTTATTTGGAAAGTTTGTACTGAGTTTGGCAATAAGTTCTATATGAGTAACATACATAACATATTTTATACCAATAAACATGATAATACGGTTGTATTTTTTATAATTTTAGATTGATTTTATTTTAAATGCTCAGTTCATGCGATATCAATGCGAAAGGGCTTTTGCTTTCTTGCACATTTCGATTTGGAATTTACCTCAAATGCTTGTCAAATGACTTGGTCTATTGTTGGGCATCCTCTCTTGGTTGTCTTCAGTTTCTTCATAGGGTGTATTGTTTTGAGGGGACCTAAGATTTGATTGAGACTTAAGGAGGAGAGAGGATGTCTCCATATTAGGAGTGCACGTTGCACTAAAACCCAAACCCTAGCTCCAAACAACAAGGCGAGAGAAAAAATAACATATTGTCTCCTTATTAAATGCCAGTCATCAAAAAGTATCACTAACATAAGGAAATTATAAATAGATTTGAAAATTAAGAAGGAAAATAATCTAAAAATGAAAGTGAAAGTCAATCCACAAGATATCTACTTATTTATTGGACTCTCTTTACATCTATAAGCGTTATCATGGAGTGAGTTGTTCGTAATTATGTTCATCCTTAAATTTCAGATGTCTTTGAGTGTCACAATGCAATTTCAACCTTAAATTGCATTCATTTAAATGACAATTAGAAAACTTTTTTTATTTATTTGAAGAAATCAGTTTAAAAAATCATAATATTTTAATCATACAATAAAATTTCAAATACATTTTTTTATGGAATTTTTTTTTAAACTTCAAATTTAATCTCTCAACATATTTCAAATATGTATTTTGACTTTACATACTTTATATATTTAATTATAATAATTTATCCCACAATCGTGACAAGTTTGAGTGGAGGCGATTAAAACCTTTTTATTTTATTTCTGCATTCACCCTGTACATACTCACCTTTTCTGCCTCTAAAATCCATTTTAACCCTTGTTTTTATATAATTTTTTAATTCCATTTTTTTTTTAAATTTAAAATTTGATAAAAATCTTGGCTTTCTGTGTATATATAATTTTTTAATTGAGAATATATCTTATAATATATTGTTTTATATATATTAAAGTGAAAATATTAAAATGTGAAATTTTTAATTGAATTTGTTACCCATAATTTTGTTTATTGAAAAGTTTCATATCATTAAAAAATTTATTATTCTTTTTTCAAAATATCGTTTTACTAATGATAGATACTTTTAATTTAATTGCCTCTCACTTTCTTTGAACAAGTGTCCTTTTCCTTTCAAGTATGTCAGCGATGGTTTAACATGCGGTCTTTTCAATGGGAAGGACAGGTTTATTAGATTCAATATTACCATTTATGGTTATATCAGAGTTTTATCATTTGTGGTTATATTGTTGTCAAACTGGCTTTGTGGAGCTCTGCCTAAAACTCTGGTATGCTTTTCACCATTCATGATTTTTCAGTAAGAATGATAGGTTTATTAGATTCAATATTATCATTTATATTATTGTGTGTATACTATTGTGTGACCTTTATTGCCAGCCTGGCTGTGTGGAGCTCTGCCTAAAGCTCTCTGTGGAGCTCTGCCTAAAACTCTGTGTGGAGCTCCTGGTATGTTTCTCACCATCCTACAATGCATTCATAATTTTAACATGAAGGTTTTTCAAGAATGGTTACTGGAGCATTCAAACATGGTTAGTTTTGAAATGGATGTACCTTATTCCAATTCCACCTATATTTTTATTTGATTTGGGATATCTGCAGATTATTGAGGGAAAACAAGTTCACAATTATTTTGGGTTGGAAGAATCCTTTACATGAGAGATTCCCCTAACCTTCTCTATCTAGGTTGGAAGAGCTTGCATATTTAGTACTTCTGTGTGTGTTTTTATGTTAACCTGTGGACAGTGAATGGATATATGTTGTATCTGTGTGCGTTTTTATGTTAACATGTTGACAATCAAAGGAAATATGTTGTAATATTCTCTAATGTACCTGCAATTTTACATAACAGCATTTAAGTTTATTTGCAGCACCCTTGTGAAATTTCTCAATTGAATAAGTTCATGCAAGCCTTCTGCATTACAACAGTTGTTCTTTACTCTGATATTGATAAGTCTCAGCTCTTCCTAGTCTTGCAACTCACTCAAATTTTAGCCATGCAGAGCATCTCAAGGAGACAATCTTGCATGAAAAGCTTGCATGCATTCCAATTTATTCATCAGACATGCTTAATTGTTTTTGACATAAGGATAAGGTTATATTTTGTATAAATGTAGTCACCTGAAAATATAGATATGGGGACGAGGATGCGGTCTTCGTCCTTATATTTAATTTCACTCGTAACTATGTCTATAACCCACCAAGTCTATCATTCAGTTTTCAGCCAAGTGATGATTATTCTCAAGTCAAGAAACCAAAACATAGTGAAGGCATTAAATTAAGCCATCCTATCAACACCATAACTTACGGGAAGAAAAGTAATAAAATGCTGCACCTTTTATTTATGGACCAAGGAATTGGAATTGAAGAAGAAGCAATCTTAAATCATCCTTAAAGGTTATTTTTGAGGATCAGAGGAGTGTAGTCTAGAGAAAGGAGTCCACTTTGCATATGAGAAATGATCGTGTAATTGTTCAGAAGTAAACATATATATTTGTATTTTTGTCATAAAGTGTTTTAGGATTAGAAGTAGTTATTTATCTTGCCTTGTTGAGTTTTCCATCCCAAGAGGAATTATTGACATTAAATATTTGTTTTTTTCATGTGGATGTATGTTTTCTTGTATTTTATTAAACGTATATTGTAATTATTTTTCTATCATAAATGGTTAAAAACTTCAGATTTATGTTCATTTTAATATGTAGTATTTTTGTGTTGCACGTAAAATTTAGAACTTTTCAAGTCAAATATAATTTTAACACACCAGACACAACAATGTCCTCAAATACATTAACGACCTTCATCAATGCATTCATGTCGAGATGGATTTCTTCAAATACACAACATTGGGGAAAATGAGTACAAATTTAGATGGAGCAACACATAAATATAATCCTTTAGGAAACACGAAGAGGACACTTGTGCCACGACATTAACACAAAGGCTAACTATAAGGTAAACCACCCCATTTGTAGACAGATGCAACTTAGGTACAAGCATAGGATAAAGGGAAGCAAAAATAGGTAATAGATATGATACTCATAAAGTCATTATTCACAATCGTATAAAGGACAACATGCTCAAGACACTGATTGCCCTGATAGGCTATTCATATCAAAGAAGAATCAAGGGTTTGAATTTGCAGTTATGACTCTGACTTGTTTGAATGCTAAATTCAAACCAATCTATTCACCAGTTGAGGTGGAAGAATAATGAGAATGTGTGTTCCATATCAAGTGATTTTTGGGTTAAAGGACAACCATTCCCATGTCATCATTGACAATGAAAGTCAAAAGAACATGGCTGAATTGCCCTAACAATAGTCGTGCAACCTCAATCATACTCGATCAGGGGGCTTCACCAAGATAAAGAACTCAAGGGAACATGCTAGTGTACCTTCAAGAATGTTATCCACCATATGTGCATTTGAATCACTTGCAACAGATCATCCCTCGACATTTGTGACATGCTTACTTGAGATACCATACATCTATGACTGCAACAGATCTTATAAATCTAAACCAAAATGTTGGTCCATCAAATTCAATGGAAATATCTAACACCTCCCAAAGTCCCTTTTGAAGATTAGTGCAACTTTGGTATCAACAAAGTGGTGTAAGGAACTCAACTCACAGTAGCGAAATTGTGTCCTTCTAATAGTCCACCTAGAGACAATAATGTGTACATGCTCAATCCCTCATTGTGCGTACTACACATTCTTTAGTGCAAAAGAAACAACTTGACGAGCTCATGCAATAATATTTGGGTGTCTTACAATAGCTCACATGCATCCCACCACACTTCTTTGTCATGCATTAGATCAATCCCATTCTAGGGTATCATCTTTGAAACGGTCCACTTTATCGTAGATCATCATGGAAACATGACAAGATTAGGTGACAGATTTAGGATATTGTCAACTACAGATAAATTAGGCCTAGTGCATCTCCTTGTGATAGGTCGATAGTCCTTGCTCCATATAAGGATGATTTGTGGTACTTATTCATAGACTATCACATACCCAACAAGATCACCATCAAGAACTAATAGTCTCTGCCATGCATCAACGATCATTTGGACTAGCTCCAAGGTGAACAATTCTTAACCAAGATCAACTAGGAATATGATATCACCAAGTAACTATCATTGAAAGAGATGTCTAAAAGACAAATTTCAAGACCAAAGAAGGCCTATACAAATTGTTATTCATGTCATTGAGCCAAAACAATGCATGGGCTAAGTTCATGCACTTGATGAGTGATATACTTAGGCCCTACACTAGTTCCTTTGTCTTTGTGTACCTAGATGACATCCTTATCTATATAAAGACATAGAAGGATCATCTTCAACATGCAATGTGTGTCTTAGAGACATTGTTGCATATTAGAATGGGGGTCAAATTAATGGTTACCTTACTCCCCATTTGGGACTTACACTCACCAATGGACACACACGACCCAGACATGGAAACCCAAAACACTCTCTTGATTGAGTGAATGATAGAAGTTACAAATATTTAATTGCACACACACTCCCCTCATTTAACTATGAAGAAGACAATTCTATCTCAATCTCTCATGGATTGGGTACACTCTCTGTTGGACATACATCACCCTAAAAATCTCCTCAAGCTTATGCTTCTCTCTTCTATTTGAAGTTAACTTTGTTTTGCATATATTTTGGAGTTGTAACTAACTGCAGTTGCCTCCCCTAACTGACTCTTCTCAACACTCACGAACTTATCCGAATCTCACTTGACTATTCCAACAAGCTATAGTGACTTTTCAATCTCACTCTATCTTGGAAAACATTCCACATGTTGAAAAATGATGATCTGGGTAGTTACTTTAGTTTTGCTTTCATCACAAGGAAAATTATCGGTTACTGCAGATTGATAGTTAAGTAACCACCAGCGAATGCAAGCTGGTAGATTTGAAACTACCACCCACATTAAGTGGTATTTTCATCACCTTCCCAAAAAGGGGTCAATTGAACTCTAGGAGATGATTGAAATTGTTTCTACTTGACTTTCTTCATATGCTAGATTTATGATGATGTTCTTGTGGTAGTTGTTAATCACCTTCAATGCACGTAACTTTATTGACATAGCCAAAAAGTTGCACAAACACATACACAAGTGCACAAATTCCAACCCATGTTGTTGACCCATATGCTCCTGCATCATATACCCTAGGTAAATGAATTTATCCATGAGCTCCCACTTATGAGCCTCTCGTGAGCTCTTCTATTAATGTTATGTACTTGGCAACCTCAAATGCATTCATCCAAGTTGCATCTTCAGTTGCTTTATTTAATCACTTGACCATGTATTCTCTATATTCACTTCCTCTTATTCTTTTGTTGACTCACTTATCCAATACCACCTCAATCTCTTCCCTTGCCTTCTTAGGAAATTGTTGTCTCCAATTTGCAATTGAAGATTCTGAACTTACATCCTCTTCACTCATTTTCCCATCATAGCAAGGGTACAAATATGCTACATTGATGATATGTGATATTCAACCCCATCTAGTAGCTCTATTTCATAAGCATTCATTGAAAATATCCTCAAAATTATACAAATCTAATCACCTTCCATTTGAGCTTGTTGTATGATCCTTTTGGGAACCTATCTTTTCTCAAATGTGCCAAAACCATTCATCTACTTGAAACTCTTGTTCCCTTCTATTATGATATGCATGTTGTTTGTAATGCATGATGTTCTTACCCAATGTCTTCTTCATTTCTTTATGTACGTCATGCATATGTGTTGCATAATCGTCCAATTCAACACTTATTCTATTCATGCCAGTTGTATCTCTCAATTCACAAACACCTCTATAGATACAACCATACACAATTTGAAAACGACTCATTTTTGTACTTCTAATGATTGAGTAGATGTAATTAAACATAGCTTGTGCCTAATTTGCATCCCGTTGTTTAGGCTTGTGTCCTACTAAGCATCTTAGCAAATTACCAAGGCTTCTATTCACTAACTCTATTTGCACATCCGTTTGAGGATGATAAGTTGAATTGAAAGTCAACCTCGTGCCCAACTTTATCTACAAAGATCTCCAAAAATGCCCAAAAAAACTTGGTGTCCGTATTTGATACTATGTTCTTTGGCAAACCATGCAATCTCACCATCTCCTTGAAAAACAAGTTGGCAATGTGTGTCACATCACTTGTCTTCGTACATGCTACAAAGTGTGCCATCTACAAAAATTTGTCCACAACAACGAAGATAGAGTCATACGTCTTTTTGTTCTTGGTAGCCCAAGAACAAAATCCAACTTATATCTTCTTGTGGCCTCTCTGGTATTGGTAAAGGCTATTACAAACGTGCATCTTGATTTTGACCTTATCATGTTGGCAAACTCTACATCCTTACATGAACTTTATCACATATATACTTGTCCTTAGTTAATAGTATGTCTCACTCAGCTGCACCAATGTCTTATCAACACGAAAGTGACCTATTGGGCCTCCACCATGCTTCTCCCTTATCAAGTTTTACCTCATATATCTTTGAAGTACACAATTGTTGTCCATTGAGCAACAAACCATCCTACAAAAACTATTCCGACCATAGAGTTCTATCCATGCCGATTGGACTCATGTATGTTGTCCATTCATCTAAAAAAAATGAATCTTATTCATACAAGTCCTTCGTTGAGTCCACCCCAACTACTCCCACTATAATTTCATTCATCACAAGGCACATCTTGCTCAATGCATCTACAACTCTATTGGACTTGCCACTTCTATGCTTCAATCCAAATGAATAACATTGAATAAATTCAACCCATTTCATATGCTTTTGATTCAACTTACCTTGGTTGTTTATGAACTCCAGTGCTTGATAATCCATCTACAAAACAAACTCTTTGGGCAACAAATAATGAATCCATTTCTTGAGAGCTTGTATCATAGCATAAAACTATCGATCACAAATATAGTACTTTTGATTTACTTCATTCGACTTCTCATTAAATTAAGCAATGGGCTTACCTTTTGGCTCAAAACCATTGCTACCACTATCCCACTAGCATTACAATCAACATGAAATACCTTGTTGAAATACAACAATGCTAACGGTTGTTCTATCACCTCCTTCAAAATCTAAAAAGTGTCCTCTACTACAACAATCTACTTAAAACTATTTCCTATTACCTTTCATTGTTTCTCTGATGGGTGCACATATTCCACTAAACTTTCCAATTTACGATAAAAACTAGTTAACCCATGAAAGCTTCTTGATTCAAACATACTTCTAGTTGATTGCCAATACACAATTGCTCTTACCTTTTTCAGGACCATTTTTAACCCATTATGTGAGATTACAAATCCCAAATATATCAGCACATCCTTCATGAAGATACATTCTTCAAGTTGACTAGCAACTTCTCTTCCTTCAACCTTTGCAATACCAACCTCAATTGCAACAAATGTTCATCTTTTGTACTACTAAAAATCAAAATGTCATCTAAATGCACAATGACAATGGGAGAACTACATGTGGAGGTGCATGTCCAGATGAGTCCTTGATCCAACAATTTTTGGAGTTGATTTTACAATTTGTTTGCCTCCAAAATGGATTGCTTATAGAGGCCTATGTTAGGAAGTGGTGAATCTAATAATAATATGATTGTATGCTCTGCCTCTCTCTATGATGGCTTTCCTTTGGGTTATTGAGAAACCTCTTTGAAGGACTACAACTCTTTTGTTTGATTTTTTTTGTTCTTTGTTGGTACACATTATGAGAAGATTTACATTGCACTACTTCATCTTCTTGATTATATTTTAAAAGAAGCTCATAAAAATTCCTGCTTGCATTGATGAGTTTCTTGGCTTGTTTGGCATTCAACAAAAAAATGTTTAAATTTTATTTTGTGTGCATTAATGATGAAGCTCTCTCCATTCTTGACCAACCAGCATTTATTTTCTTGCCTCAAGAAGATTGCATCCCTGTCATATATGTATGGGCTTCCGAACATTGCACCACAAGCATCAAAGAGAACAATTCCACTTTCACTTCTTCAATGTAAATCCCATTGACACCAAACTTTCCATTGTTTGGTAAGTTGAATTTTAACTCCTTGCTCACCCACCTTAATGAGTATATATGAGGATGGTTATAGTCTCCAACCCAAGCTTCTTTACCAATTCTTGTGAAAACAGATTTGCTAGTGATAATTGATTGAAAATAGCATCAACCTTTATTGTCATGAGTTTAGCCAATTCACCTCTATCTTTATCCTCTTTCCTAATCTAACAAACGTACTTTTGAATTGTAGTGCAAGCTATCTTGTCAAAAAATTCAGAGCTGCTCCCAATTTCTCTCCCTTCTACTAAGGTGGTCGTGGCATTCTAAGGATTCCCTCTAGTGCGGCTCTCGGGGTTCAATTTAATAATATTTTTTTGTCAATGTGTCCGTCTATATCTCAATGGCCACAATGATTCTTGGCATCTTTATTCTTGCAAATAGTGGTGGCAGTTCTCCTACCTTTCTATTTACTTTTCCCCTTAGAATCGGATGCACCTTGTTAATTTGAAGAGGAGAATGGACCTTGGGGTCCCTTATTTCTATTCATCCTTATGTAGTGAGCTTGAGCACATACTTCAACTTTAGTCTTTGGCTATAAAGTCTTATTGGATTGCTTGCTTCCTAAATTTGGTGATGTATTCCTGTACAGTTTGTCCTCGTGTTTGCCTATAATATTGTCATTATATCGTATGCTCTTCTTCCTAGCAAATAGGATAAAACTGAGATTTAATAATAATAATAAATCCTCCTACATGGTAACAAGTGAATTTCTTCACAACCAAAGAACGGGCATAATGTTTCTACCGAGTGTGTGACTAAAAATCTCAAGGCATGCAAAATAAATCTCTCATTCTTCGCTACTTGATGAAGGACTCTCAATATTGAGGCGGTTATAATTGTAGTTAACATAATTGCCACATGTTGAATTGATATTCTGATTTATCTCTTGAATATTGTAACTGTCCGATTTAATTATAATACATCAAATTGGAGCTACCGTCATTAAAATTTATGACTACACTTAATTTTAATTTCATGGTTGGGGTGTCGTACAAGTTGGTGTGTCTGCTTGTTTGTCAAATCCATTATCCCATAAATAATGTTCTCCTCTGTAGTAATATCCTATTAAGGGACCATGCAAGGAGCAAACACCAGTTTCTCAAATCTGAATGTGAATGCATTTCTCATCAATTTGCATTATACTAGTGCTCCCAAGATAAAATGATTGGCTTGTGTAACTAAGGCTTTGTGACAGAATTTTTTTTTATTTATGCAAAGCATCTTCTTAGCATGTTAGACATTTTTAGAGGGAGTTGTCTCGGTTTAATGAGTAGTGTTATTTGGTTCTTTGCAGGTGATCCATTTAATGCTATGGCCTTACCTCCACCCTCTATCTATAGGTTCTCCCAGAATAAGTATATTTTGACAAATTCAAATGATTCTTCTCTGACTGGCAAAAAAAGATTAAGCAATACAGAGTTTGCAGTTTGTGGTAAACATAAATTTGAATGCAAACACAAGTTTTTTGATCCTACCATAACCGACTGCAAAAGAAAAGTACTTATTTTTGGCCAACAAAACACAAACGTATATTTGCAAATTGACCATTTTGCAGATCAAGAAAACATTCATATAAGCAAATGGAACAGACAGGTCTGGAAAGCCATCAGAAATACAAAAGCATGGCTACATGAAACTAGCTTTAAGTACAACCCCCAGACTACAATGGCAACAGTTTTCCTGTCATGGATTCTTTTGTTTACTCTGCCTGCTTATGCTGCTGATGATGCGCTGAAGATCTATGCTTGTCTTTTGAAAGAGTGCAGGTATTACACAGTCTTAAATATCATGGAATATATGTTGTCACTTTTCACATGACAAATTTTTTTAAAGGCAATATCCCTTATTCTTTAAAATTTTTATTTCAACAGTCGGTTTAGCTTTACTTTTTGCATGTTAACCATATTGTTAATGCCATTTAGTCGGCCATCTTTTGAAATCAGGGATTCTTAGAACTCAATCCAATCTATATATTTGTGGTTTGTTATATGCTATGAGTGGGAAATGGAAGTGACGATAAATATTTTAATATAAATTAGACAACTATACACGTAGTTCGTGTCACAAGAGCCATATTTTAAATGTGACTTTGTTTGTAGAATTTTTTTTTTTGATTAAATGGAAATTAAATCACAGGAACGTGCAATCCATTCATTCTTTCTGCTCTATATCATTGAAAAACAAGCTTGGTATGCTTCCAAGTCCAGGCACAACATTTATTTATTTATTTTGCAGAAACAATGTAAATTTTACTATCATGGCAAGAATGTATCATGGCACATAAGGCATGACTGATTTCATCAATTAGCATGGCTTTTGCTAAAGAGTTGGCCTCCACATTTAATTCTTTCTAAACATGATTAGGTTACCACTTCTATAGGAAAGCAGAATCCTCCCAATTTCCTTTAGGAAATCATTTAAGATTCAATTGTCAATGAACCATTATGTCAATATGGCTAGGAACCAGTCTCTTAAAATACTAATATAGGAGATCCATTTTCCCGTTACAACCATTTGCCTTGATGAAGAGCTAGTAACTAAAAATGTTATTTGAGTCGTGTCAATTCCTTTTTGAGAATTCTAATTTCCAACCTTTGGGAGTTTTGTATTCTTAAATCCTTTCTAGTTAGTTTAGACAACATATAATCAACCTCCTTTGCATTATTTATCATGATCTTATCCGGTTTACCTTCAATCACCAGCTCGCTCTTGCAATGGGATATAATTCGTTCGCAAGCCAATCTCTGGAATTTCCAATCGTACACAGATTTCATCCTATATTTCTAAAGACTTTTTCATTATGCCTAATCCAGATGATCCAGCAAGTAGGAATGAAATAAATCTTCCCGAATAATTTGACATGAGCCTGTTTAACCACATCCCAAAATGAAGAAATCTTGTGGGGAGCTGACTTGTAATTCTGCTATTTCAATGATAATACTGACTCTAATCCAAATTTCATGCAAATAGGACAAACAAATGGCCTCACAAAAAACATTTTCAGTATATTGTTCCTCGTCAGTACACACTCATTCATAATCAGCCAACCGAATAATATATGCTTTAGAAAAGCCAAGGGTATCCCGAACATGTTTTGAAAAATCTTTGGAAATGGATTCTATCTTTGTCATGAAGCCATTCATAGGCCAACTTAAATTTAACCTCAAAAGTTGTATTACCTTTGTTCCAAAACATCAAATCAAGTTGGTTTCTTAAATATGTTTTCCCATGTATGACTTTTCTTTCAAAGTTAAAAATGTTATTACTAAGAATTTTCTTAGGAAGTAGTTGTTAAAGTTATTGATTAGCTATTAGTTGATGTTTAATTAATGCGCAGTTATCAAACTTTCCCAACTGAATATAACCACTTTCTACATATTTAAATATGGACACATAAGTGTATAAGTGTGTTGTATGCCTTCTATTTTTTTTCATTCTTTCAGCGTTCATTTATTAATATTGGTATCAGAGCCAATCATTTGAGGAAGCCCTAGTTGAGTGTGAATGGAACACACTATTTGAGGAAACCTTGGGAGAAGGGTACGAACAGAGAAGAAAAAAAGGTTCAAAAAGCTTTCAAGAGATCAAAGGGGTACGAACCATAAAAGCCCGACCAAAGGCATTCAGTTCATGATTGTTGTACATGAGAAATAAAGAACCCAGAACATGAAAGGATAGTTTTTAGTGAACATGACCAAGAGCATGCACGATCAGGGGGGATCGTGGCATGAGGAAGACTTATAACCAGATCACAACAGAAGATATCCAAATCTTGTCTACTACACAAACAATTCATAATAAGAGACAAAACGTCTGGCAAAAGGAAAAATGCCATTGAAAGGTCGTGAAGGCTCACAAAGGGTGCAGAGCCAAAGGATCAAACATAGACGCAGAATAAAAATGACACCCAAAGTTCACCTTCTACGACACAAACGACAGGAAGGAAAACGTGAAAAAAAACTAGACCGTAGAAAAACACAACCAAAAGATAACCTAATGGGCAGAAGTCTATAAATTGCATGGAACAGTCACATGCAGGGTATGAATAAAGAAAAGTCGTGTGGATCAATCCCATGAAAACGGTACAAATCAACCCAAGGCACAATAAGGAGCATTTTGAAAGTATTAGGACACGAAAACAAAATACTGCAAACTTTCAACAATTCTGTGTTGAAAGTAAATGTTTTTTGAAGATCAAATTTAAAGCAAATTCAGATTTTTTAACTGTATATGTCCCTGTTGCTTTGATTTCTAAGTCAAAGGTTAGACCTATAAACAGAGTTTGTGTATTGATTTACAAATAAAAATTGTACTTTCCAATTGCATTTTTCTGAGTCAGAGGTATATATATATATTTTTGTGTGTGTTGATTTCTAATTCACATGTCAAAATTTGTGTATAAAATGGCCAATATTCAAAACTTGGTTCTTCCAAAAACACAGAAGTTAACTGAAGAAAATCATTATGTTTGGAGTTGTAAGATGTTAACAATCATTAAATACTCTGATTGTGACAAAATCATTTTCGGCACTAATGCAAGCCATGTTACAAACTTTGTTGATTATGACAAACATCATAAGGAGGCTTTGTTGTTATTAAAAAAATTTGTGTCGGATGATATGATACTTGAGGTCCGGAATGCCACTAAGGCAAGTGTGTTGTGGACTAGTTTAAAAAATAAGTACCAAACTTTGGAGAAAATCTGAGTTTTGTAATTGATGAATTTACTCTTTTCCACAAAGATGTCAGAGGATGAGTCTCTACCAAAACACCTTCAAATGACAAAACTCTGAGATCAATTAATTACCATTAATAAAAAGGTGGATGATGATGATATGGCAGCACTAGATCTGAACAATTTGACATCCTCTTATGATTTTTTTGTGGAGGCTTTACACTTGATGGCAGATAGCCAAATGTTGACATTTGATTATGTTAGTTCCTATTTAATGTAGAAGGAACATAGACAGATGCAGGTGAATGAGAGTGCATTTGATGCTAAATAAAAAGGGAAGTGGAAATGTATCGATATCGATTCATCTTCTGAGTACTAGGAGAAGTGCTTTTACTATCATAAGATTCGGCATCTCAAAAAAGATTCGTCAGAAACAACAATATGCACTTTCCCAATAAAGCAGTCAAGTGGCAAATGTGGCAATAATTGAATAAAAAAGCAATTTTGAGGAAAAGTATGCCAACTTGGCATCATACTCGAATGATGTGCTACAAATAGTTCATTCATTTTGGCACATCCAGACATTTCACATGTCATTTACTGCAAGTACCCAAAAAATTGATTGTGTTGTGTCTAATGTCAAACAAGACACAATAATAGTCTTGGATATTGGGCAAAGTGGCGTGTATAGGCTCATTGACTCTACCATAATTAACGTAAGTGCATGTGTGGAGGGACACTCCATAAAATATGTGATCGAGAATGAAATTTTTCATAGGCTTATTGACCCTAATTCAATCAACTTACATGCACTAGTTGTGGAGGCAATATCCACTAGACAGGATGTGCAAGAAGATGCAATTCCTCAATATCAATCATACCTCAAACAAAGGAGTTGGCCAAGAGAATTGAAAACAAGGTTGTTACTTCAACAAAGCATGGTCATTTCTCTCTCTTTTCTAACTTTTATATGGTACTTGAACAATGAGTTACACAATCATTGGTTGCAAATGGATGGACAAAATTTGTACTTTGGACAAGTACAAGGCTCAACTTGTTGTGAAAAGCTTTTCCCAATAAGAAGGAATAGATGAGGAGATGGTTTCTTCTTCTAATGCAGAATTGGTTTTCACTCAAACTACTACTACGGAGTTGGTTTTTACTAACATTACTACTGTGGATACGGTCACATTTCAGTGGCTTCTCTTTGAAGGTTTGGACAAGGAGGTCTACGTCGTGCAACCTAAAGGCTTTCAATTTGGTCATGATCATTTGGTTTGTAGAATGATTAAGTCACTGTACAAACTTAAGCAAGGTCCACGAGCCTACTATACTTGGTTTGATCAGTATCTCCAAGATTCTATTTGAAAACTATGGAAGTCAAGCTGAAGTTATCAGTCAATGATGATTCATCATTGGTCAATGAATCACCCTACAACGTAGTGGTGGAAAGCTTGATACATCTCATGTCCACATACCCAGATCTTTGTTTTATTGTTGGCTATCATTTTCAATTTTTGTCTATACTGAAGTCTCTACATTAGACAGTAGCAAAATGTTAAAGGACTAAAAATTTCATGTTGATATCTTTAAAATAGTCTGTAAATGTAATAACTAAACTCTTTGGTCCCATTGTGTTTGAAAACTTTTTAAGGCAAACTTGGATTAGTCTCCGATTTAATCACAAAGGGAGGGTGTTAAGTTATTAATTAGCTATTAGTTAATGTTTAACTAATGGGTGGTTATTAAACCTTTCCAACTGAATGTAACCACTTTCTACTTAATAAAAAGACAAACACACAAGTGTGTGTGTTGTATGCCTTCCATATATCTTCATTCTTTCAACACTCATTTGCTAACATTTTTTATTAAAAAAACTATTGCAAAAAAATTGTTTATGATTTTTTGTTAAATAATGCATTCCTTGTACTTGCATACATAGATGGAAACTAAAGACTTTTATCCATATGGTTAGCATGCAATTGAATTATAATTAAGCACTAAGCGGGTAAAGAAGCATAAGCATTCCTCTTGAATCCATACAGTGAGAACTAGATTATGGCCATCACCAACCCTATAATGTCAATCCTCAATAGACTCCATTTGATGTTCATCACTACCACCCTATTGTAGACTAACCTAATTAATTCATGGCTTTAATCAACTCTTCAATATTCATTCTACCCCGTATGAATAACATGGAGGAGTAACCAAGGTTCCCTACAAAGAAAGTTTTAACAAAGACACAACCCATTAGAAGATATTTGAACCACGATTAAAAAAAGGGGTGAACAATGTACCCTTTAAAGAGAGTATAAATGAAATTACCACTAAGAGAGCTTGTAACAATGGAAGGGAAACCAAAATTATTTCAAAATAATTGGTAGAATAGGGCATTAGCACCACATAATTTATGCACCATACTATGGTCATGATTTGTAAGGTTCATGCACACAATTTTTTTATGATAAAAGCCAATTCATCATAATGGATCAATCTTATAGGCTTCAGTTTGATATTGATGAATGAGTTATCAAGGACAAGTTGAACAAACATGTCAATCTTGGAAAGGTGTTTTGATCGAGAATAGATTGTTCAAATTCGCAACTTTTTATGCCCCTAGTTATTGACTTGTCATCACATATAATATAGGATTATGCAGTAGCCAAAACATTGCACACATATCCTTCGAGTGGTCAATGGTAGTTTCTAGAATTGCTAATTTCTATCCATTTGGTTCCATTAAGTCTTCGAGCATGCCCCAACTTAATTTTAGTTATAAATAGAGGCTAGGTGGTTCATTGTGAAATTTTTTCTTCATTGTTTGAATTTTTATTGTCTACCGTTTGGCCCCTTTAAGTGGCATTACTTTCATACTTCTGTTATTAGGTAGTTTCCAGCCTTGTGGTGTCACTTATATATCAGATATGTTCTACTTTACATTATTGTTCACAACTTGAGTTGGGTAACTATTGTTATTTTGAATAAATACTCACACTCGGATGATATTATTGTTGTTATTCTGAATTATATGTCCATTATCAAATTATTGTTCCTTTTTGGAAAATTGGTTTTTTTTTCCAACATTATAATTACAAGTGCATCAAAGCAACAATTTGGGAGAAATTCTAAGGTGCAAGAAGAAGCCAACAAATATTGTGAACTAGTGTCGGGTCCATTTCTGCTGAATGTTTTTCCAATTATTAGTCACATTTTTGTTCCATATAGGTGTGTTTTGGGATACTAGCAATAAAGGCCTTCCAATCCATGAAGAATTTGGGGTCATAAATGAAGCAGGTTTTTAGTGGGTTAGCATACAAAACAACCATTAGAATCACCTTGATGAGATGATCATAACCTTACATGTCTCTAATAAAAATAAATTTTGCACCAACTCACCCATCCATCTATTTTACCACGATCACCCCCATTTTGGGCCCTACCTTCTTGGATTTGTTTCTTCGAGCTAATCACATCCATCTACGTCACTTGTGAACCCCTTTTTCTGCCATAACCCTAAACTTCCATGGTTTCTACCTGTAGAAAAACCTACCCACCTATTGTTCCAACTTAGTAGAATGAAAGGCAAATTCTTATATGACTTGTGGCAGAATCACATGGGAAGTATGCGCCTCCACACAAGCAGGATCATGATGCAGAAGGATATAGTGTGAAAGAATCATGACACCATGAGTTGCCACCAATTCTAGAAAAATGCAAATGGGGTAATGGAATGCATCATTAATCATGACACCCACCTCTATGGTGCAAGTTTTATCACACATGGAACATGTCAATAAAAGCATCAAGAAGTTAATGACAATGATAGTGAACAAATGTGCAAACATTAGTGATTTTGAAATAATCATGGGAAGAATAAGCATAGGTGGTTTTGGATCAAGTATGGAAGGACAGGGTAACACCATCGGGATGCCAAATAGTAAGAATCACTGCAGCTTTGGAGGAGAAAAAGGTGCTGCAATGGTCATGTCAAATGAAAACATCAACACTGGAGTTGGAGGACGACATGGTGCTATAATAAGTATGTCAACTTTTGGCATTGACATCTTAAGTGAGATGCCCAATAATGTGCCCTCCTATAATCATAGCAACATGCACCTAGGAACAAACTACATGGGATCAAACTTCTATCACGATTATGTGAACATGCCACTCTTCAACAATGAAGTAATACCCATCCCTTGGAATTTTCCATCAATTACCCCTGTAGTAACTTCTTTGGTTAGTGGAAGTTGTGCCAACCAGATTGGGTGTGCAATAGGAGAAGCCTACGCAACTAATAATCAAGGATTTGAAGGACCACATTTTGAAATAAAACCCCATTTCACAAGATAGAACCACACAAGTTTGATGGACAATGTATGTAGACTAAATATGGTCAACAATATAAGGATCCTCTAATATAAAAATAGGTAGAAGACCATATTAGATCCAACACACACATTACGTTATTCCACAAAGCGGTACAGAACTATAAACAAAGGCCATGTGCAAAGGAGGTTCTAAGGGGATCTAATAAGGGAATCTACACATCTAAGGGACATTTGTGGGCCGAATTCAATGCAAGATAACATTACACAATAACCAAGATGTGTAAACTAAAGTAATAAAAGAAAAGACAATGCCATAAGGCAGTAAGCACGAGATATCTAATCTAAGGGTTGTAAGGGTGTCATTAAATGGTAACCATGAGGTGTTAATAAAGAAACAAAGCATACAAAGATAACATTATACTAACAAGCATAAGCTAATCCAAGCATGGAAGACAATAACATACCAATATAGATAATAATCTAAGTACAAGGTTAGAGCACTTACATTGGGTTGATTTCTCCGTGCATCAATCGCCCCTTTGACTCAAGTGGCTCTTTGTGAGAAATGTTATAGGTGAAGCTCAAGATAAAAATAAGAAATAATTATCCTTAGTTGGAGACTCCAAAGACTAGGTGTACCTTGTTAGTTCGATGTCTCTTCTTAATATCTTCAAAGACCTTGTGCAAACAAGTCTTCCTTAAATGTAAACTCTTTAGCCCTAATTCCTCTTCATTTTACTACGGTGGATTTGCATACACAAGTAGCGCAAATTAGATGTCTTGCTTTTGAAAAATGACAAAGGGGAACCATATAAATAAGGCTCAAACCCCAAAAATCCACAATTTAAACTTAACCAAATCAGTGACCCGATGGATGAAATAGAAAAAGGATTAGTACATACAATACTTCATCGACCTGGCTGATGATGTCAGTCAAGCAAGAGCCACTGTAGAACATCGGCCATGGCGAGGAGATTAGGGAGAAACATAAAATTGGAAGAAGAGAGTTAGAAATGGGGAATGAGAAGTCTTGGAGGACAAATAAGCAGATGACATGGCATGAATGAAGAATATAATAGTAAATAATTATTGGAAAAATGCTCACAAAGGACCACAAACCAACACAACCCAATCTGGTTGCACTCTTTAAGAAGTGCACTCAAAGAGGTTGATGCAGTAATAGGTGTTGTAAGAGAAATCGTCAGTAAGCAAAAATGAGATGTATACCTCACCCAAAACTCATCATATGTCACAATAGTTTAACATGAAATGGTGCTTTGGAAAAATTACATGGTACCATAGGATAAATATAAGGTAAATATGAGATAAATGAAAGTAAATAAAAAACTATACATACCTTCACTTACCTAGTTGGTTGTAAGAAGAAAATGGTGAACAGTGCCTTAACGATGTTGAGACAATCTAGCAGGCCACAACATAACAAGATGGTGTAAGGTGCCAAAAGTTAGAGACCAAGAAGGCAGATCAAGTTCTAGATTAGGAGCAGCAAAAAGTATTAGAAGGAATGTGTGTTTCGATACATGGACTACATAGGATCAACATTCCTCAAACACTAAAAATAGATGACTGCATCGAAAAGAAACGGGTGGTGTTATTTATCGATTCGGGTACCACTCACAACATCATTGATCAAAAGAGGAAATCTAATCTAGATTTTTTTTTCTTACCCAGTGTCCAACTACCAATTTATGATAGCAGATGTAAAGGCTATTACACATTAAGGGAAATGCCACAGTGTAAATATTTCCATGGGTGATTTCAGATATATACACCATACGCTTAAGAGGTACTGAGAGAAGTACATTCGTTGAGGCTACTACGAACTATCTCTATGAACTTTCGTGAGATGTTCCTAGGGTTTTCAAATTAGGGATGAAAGAACAAATTCACAGGCGTCAAAGCTCCACTCAACCAAATCATTAGCTTGTATAGGATGGAAATCGATCCATAATTATCTTGATTGTAGCAGTGTCTAACTCATTGACACAAATCCTACTTAGTCATGAAGTTGATTTATGTGATTATATGCAGAATTTAAAATGATGTTTCTACACATACATTAATAAAGTTGCCCATATTAAAAGAATTTCATTAAGTAATAACAATTAGACATGTAACAACACACAAACATTAGTATACAAACAATATTTACCTTGGAGAAACTGAGTGGAAAACTTCAGCAAGTGGAGTTGTGCCTGCGATCCACTATCATGGAGAATTCAAGGTTACAAGCTCACAAAGCTATAGAAAACAACCATCAACCTATATCCCTTGTTATTCACTCTACAATCTCTGTTCTCTATTATTAAACCTTCTCCTATGCTTTGCAATTCTGAACTCCAACTCTGGATGACTCCTCAGCTGACTTTCAAGAGTCTTTTAACCAAAGCATACTGAAAACCCAACACTGAAGCTCCAAATTAGAAACCAATTCAACAGCCAGCATGCCAATCACTCCAACTTCCAATCTGGTCAATTGGACTTCATTTCTGTCTTATTTGAGACAGGTTCATCATGATCAAACATGTACTTGATGTTCTGGTATCAAATTTGATCATGACCATACCTGTGTCTGTGTTCTATTATTTCTAGGACAGGGTCATTCATGACTATAGTCATCATATATGCATAAGGATGGATTTCAGTTTGCAAAACGCCATCTCTGAAATTGTTTTTAGAAAACAAAATATGCAAAAAGATTCCTTGGGCACCCATACAGCTTCATAAGTCTTTTACAGCATGTTTGAGCTTGTTTCAGACACCTGTACAATTGGCCTTTGTCTTTTACAAGTCTCGAAGTAATTAAATAACATGAAGATTGACAAGGAATGTCCAAGGTACTAAAAGGATATGATAACAATTCACTCATAGGAGAAAGATTTGTGCAAAGCCCTTTATTAGTGTGGGGCCCATGCAACCTCTAAATAGCCAAATAAAGCATAAAATGACATTTTCAGCTGCAACATGTACATTTAGCAGCTTTTCCCTACAAAACATCTTTTTGTTTGAAGGATTGCATTCAGAAACCTTTTTAACTCGGACAACTTTTTATATACAATTTTCACTACTCTTCTTCAAGGATTGCAGCTCTCTTGTCCTTGCCAAGAGTGTATTTTTAAAACTAAGTGTGCATCATTCCACCTTTAATTCCAGTCAGAGCTGCTTTTTGGCTTGAGAGCAAGGTTGAGATTCCTGCAATGCCTTGAAAGATGTGTCGGATCCTCAAGGTGAAAGACTTTTAGCTAAAAATAAATTGCACAACCCTTTGGTTTGCAGGTACCTCAAGCTGCAGAGAAGACTTATGGGCCTATGGTCAGAGAGGTAGCATATCCTACGACTTGCAATGGATTAACAGTAAAATGATTAAACCAAATTTATCCTTGGTCGGACAGCATGGTTGTGTCTAGTCTCTTTAGAGGCCTATCATGTTTGTGTCTAAATTTAGACCATAAATTTTATATCTAATAAAAAGCCCTCTCCTCCGTACATTTTTGGATCATATATATGAGGGTGTGGCTTCATAATATACCAGAGGTCTTTTCCTCCTATTCCATGGGGAGTTTATCCTCTGTCATTAAGTTTTCTACCATGATGTAATTTCCATGTAGTACTCATCTTGCTTCTGGGAGCTCATTTCCCGACAAATGTACAAATCCATGCCCAATGTTACCACATTTAATCAAATTTCTCTTTCCGATGGACTTTGTGAAAAGGTTTTATGGTACTTGTTGGGATTCTATTTCTGTGCCTACTTTTGCTCCGTAGTCTTTTCTCCACCTACAAAATGTAAATGAAGTAATAATAGACCTTGGACCACCATGATAGACTGGAATTGTGTGCCCAATGGTTTGTAGTGAAATATGACCAGTTAATAAAGCCCCATTATCAAAAAGACCAAAGAATGGCATTTCAACTAGAAAGATACAAAACATATAAATAGATTATCCAAACTTTTCTGCCTCCTAAAGATTGAATGGCAGGAGGATACCTTTTCAATGGCAGTTGTGTACTGTGAGCATACAATATTTTCCCTTTTTACTCAACCTTTTACATTCAGGTGACCCATTATAAAATTGCAATGTGTGAATAAAGATATTTATTTTTTCCCAAATGCAATTTTCCAGCTCCTCGTCATTACTTCTCCTTTTATTGCTGTGACTAAACTTTATTTCGTTTTAAGGTAATTATGTCCTTTTGTAGGGTCGAATTGGCACGCTGCATTGCAGACCCAGCTTGTGCAGCTAATGTTGCTTGCATTGAAATATGTAATAATCGTCCCAATGAGACAGAATGTCAGGTCTCTCTCTCTCTCTCTCTCTCTCTCTCACTCTCTCTCTCTCTCACACACACTCACACATACATACACACAAAAAAAAAAACACATTTTAGTCTGCCTTTGAATTTCTTATATAGCACAGATGGAAGTTCAGTAGCCAGCATTATGCTTGTACAATGTTAGATTTCTTCTTGCATTCTCAGGATAGATTTACAATCTGGTTGTTAATTCTGAGCTTTCAAACCTGTTTCCAGATTAGATGTGAAGATCTATTTCAGAACAGTGTAGCAGACCAGTTTAATCAATGTGCACTGTCCCGAAAAAAGTGTGTCCCTAAGACAAAAGGTGAAGGGACATCCCCTGTTCCAGATCCCTCTGCTCTTGTTAAAGAATTTAACATCGCAGATTTCAGTGGAAAGTGGTACATAAGTGCTGGCTTAAATCCATTGTTTGATACCTATGATTGCCAAGAGCATGAATTTTATCCTACATCAAAGAATCTTACAGGAAAGTTGTCATGGAGGATATCAACCCCCGATGGCGGTTTCTTCACTCGTCATGCTATTCAGACTTTTGTGCAGGATTCCTCAAAATCTGGAGTACTCTACAATCATGATAACGAGTATCTTCATTATCAGGATGACTGGTATCTTATTCTATCCTATGCACATACACAAATTTCACATAAAACGTTTATTTCTATCAGTATCTAATTAACCGTAGGTATTGATTAAAATAAATTTTGTTGATTGTATGTGGATTTTTTTCCTCCTATCTGCTTACGTAAACATGGAAAGCAGAAAATGAATACAATAATTTTCCTAGTTAGTGCCCCAAAGATGGCCTCATCAACAGGTAAATTTTCCTTCACAATAAAAATGGAAGAAAATTTGTATTATGAAGGAAAATTTTATTCAATTAGTACAAAATGCATCACATTTGATTCTAGACCTTAGCACAGACATGTCATAGGTGTGGCATTGAGTCCATTTATCCAGATAAACAACTAGATGACATGATCAGTGTTGCATAATTTGTTTTCCAACAAATACTCATAAGAAGACCCAAACACTTTTTGGACCACAATGGGAGGGTCCCTGTTTGCTTCAGAATGCTTGCATTTCAAATATATAATTATGGGTGACTATATATCAGCACTTGGTTTTCCATTTTAAAGATATCCAATTATTCCTTTTGTGTTGGAATTAAATTCTAGAACATTTTCAAGGGGTAAGGCATGAAGGGTCTTTATGCATGTCTAGCAGAGTGACGTTTCAACCCTTTTTCCTATTAGTTGATGGTTTAAACACATTGTCACCACCTTTACAGATTAAATATTCTTCGCTTGAAGGCAAACACAACCATGTGCAGATCAAACATTACACATGTAAATACAAGAAATACTTTACTCCTTGACACATTTTTTTAGAAATATAAATGATTTCCTGCAAATTTACAGTCAATGACAATGAATTTGGTTTGTACAGTAATTCTTGTATGGAAATCAGCCAACCCATAGACAAAGGTTCTGTTTCTATGATTTGGCAGTGCTTCCCTATGGGCATAGCCCCTAATCCAGCACGTGGATATACATGAAAGGGAAGAGCCTCACCATCCATCATCTTTGTAAGATAAAGCTCATTATTGATCCATTTTAGTGTAGCAAGTGTCCATCTCTCAAAACATTATATCAAATATAAGATAAACATGACCAGCCATCTAAAGAGCATAGTTTGCTCATTATGGTGAAACAAATGTATTTCAAGTTTGTTTACTTGGTTGTATGGATGCATGACCATTTATGTAAGATTTGTCATTTAGCCGAAAACCATGAGCAATTTCATAGTGGTTTTATCATTTTTATATGTTTATTTCAATTTCATGAGTTTATCCCAATAAGTATCTTAAATAGTGCTTTTTCCCCTTGATGAACTTTAACTTGACATTACTTCTTTGCATTCAACATGTTGACTCATTTTTGTGTTTTCTTTTTTTCCATATTTTCTGATTATGTTTTGTATCTTTCGATCCAATTTTCTCTTTGTATCATATAACTCATTCTATAACTCAACTTCCCATATATAGATTCAGCTCCAGTATTCTCAAATTATTTTTATAATTTTGATGAATGTGTCCACAGAATTGCATATAATCGTGTATGCCCAAATGCTAGTGTAACTAAGGTGTTTTTCCTGTAAACCTCTGTCTCCAATACTTGGTAACTATGTTGAGATCTTATCAAGGATATGTTTTTCCCTGACCACATGATCCATTTGGTTTACAAGGAATATTTATTTTTAAGTGGCTTTAAAATACCTTGAATTTCAACTTATTTGCCTAGGAAACAAAGCACATCATGTTGAAACAACTGACTTAGCTATGGGTTCTATACTAGTAGAGTATTTCATACATGTGGACAAAACAAACCACTTTAAGTTGAAACTATTACCTTAATTATGGTTCTTAATTTATTAGAGTACCTTGTGGCGATGCCAAGTTTCAAGGCACTCATGTTGTTGGTATGAAACCCTAATACCAAGTTTTGGTATCCCTAGGAACTCAAGCATTATCATGAGACTATAATCTTAAGCACGAGGCTGGTCTCTTTGCAATGGAATACCCCAATGTGCACTTCCAACCTTACATACAAGGTTGTTTCTTTATCTATCAAATCTAACATGACTTTGGGGAATCTCAAACAAGGATTTCGACTAGCACGATTGTTGGTGCTAGCAAGACACCCTAGCAATCACAGTCGTGAATGAGCTTACCCACACCTATTGTTGCAAGGACATTTGACTATGTCTCGAACCTTCATTTGGTGCTCTCAATTGAACTCCTCAAATTCTCAAGTGCTCTTGACTGAATTCTTTGAATCCCTTATCTCAAAGTCTCTCAAGTAGCATGGAACATTGAGGTTTGTTCTGACTATGAATACCCATATACCTGCTTCAGTTGAGAGTCTTCTTTTGGCTCAATCGCTTTCAGTTGTTTGGGCCTTCCATTGGTTCCAAGTATTTTTGCATGGGTCCTAAGTAGTCAATCCCTAACACCCCAGTGCTCCAATTATGGAAGTGCAACACTTGACATATTTGCACTGATTCAAAACAAGGAATGCAAGCACACATGAAAATAAGAGATAATTTAATATATATAAAAATTGACAATACAAGGCATAAGGATCCAAACCTCATACTCGAAATTGAAGTTCACTCTCCCAATAGGCTTTCCAACAAGTGGCTTCACCTCACAACTGTAATGCAGCCATCCATGCACTACCACCCCCAAGCTAGTGCCTCAAATGAGAATGATGTCTTTCTCTAAAACCAACATCTCTACAACTTTCTCACATGATCTCAGGATTCCATGGAGTTGTCTTCTTTTCAGCCCCTTTCTTCAACACAGAGTTTTTCCTTGCAATATGAATTGTGCCAATTTGTTCGATTGTACCTTTATCCTTGTGATTAGTTTGCCTCGACAACAATAGCTTGGCACCTCCGTGTTGTGCAAACCTAGAGCAAGAAATTGTGTTTTTTGGCTAGTCCTCCTAGCCTCCCCACTTAAACCTCTTGGATATATAACATTGATAATTGGATTTCAAATAAATTGCAATACATCTACCCATAAACATTTAACTAGGCTAACAGACATCCATAAAATAGTAATTAACCTAGAAACTTAATTTTCAAAAATAGAGAAAAGGTGACATGCAAGGTTTAGAAATGTATTTTGAATATCGCAAGATTTGGTGACAGTTGTCAGGTTTTGACAATGAAAATGCTCACCCAAAAGTAAGACAAAGTTGACCCAAAAAAATTGCAAAATTGCAAACATCTTGTTTGAACTATACAGACACTCTATAGACAAAATTGCAAACAAGTCCAAACATTTTTTACCACTGCGTTTGCCGAGATTTGGGCTTAAAAAACCTCACTTAGAATTTGCATCATCGCTTCAAACACCTACAAAACAAAAATTCTTCTTGCCTTGATACCTGCAAAAGCATAAGGAAAACAAAATGTGTTTTGGTTACACCATAGAATAGTCAAATTATCTTGATATTTGTCAAGCCCCTTAATTGTATACAATATCGTAAACAACACACCAATTATTACAGTAATTCATCAACCCGTAAAACCAATGTTTTGCAATGTGTCTCTAACATGAATTTTTGTACTTCAATGAATTCTCTAATGCACAGTTGCTCTTCTCTAGAATGCTTGCTCAATGAATATCTATGAATAATCATTTCTCTTGATTTTCACTTAGATACCTAAATGAACTAGAATGTATGTGTATTTATAGACATTGAATTTAAATTAGGGCCCATTGGCACCCAAACCAACCTCTAATGGTCAAAAAGCGAAAATGACAACAACAAAGGATGAAAGCACTTAAGCCAAAAGGGGCCACTCAAAAGAGAGTTTGGAGCATACAGATGCTTCAGACATGCCCTCGGAGTGTATGAACACTTTGGACAAGGTGGTCCAATCAGGTGGAAATCAGAGAAAAGAGAAAAGGGGAGCTATAGTGGCGCTGAGAGGGGCCAACGAGAAAAAGGGGAGCTAGAAGAGACTGAGAGAGGGGTCATGGACCATCAAAAGTCAACAAAGCATGCCAAAAACACCTAATTTAGACATATAATTAACAAATACACATGCTAGAATTATGCAATTTAACAACTAATAAATGCCTATGACCATTTTTAGGTGTCTACATTTTGTCCCCCTTTGATGTGTGTGCATACATATCAAAGTAAAGAAAGACGTGAATACAATATTTTGTGTGCTCGAAGCTCCAAAACCAAAGTCCATGTACTAGGGAACCTGCAAAACATTCTTTTTTTTTCTACGCATGCATAGATGAGTGCCAAATAATAATAATCTGCTAAAAAATATAAAAATGAAAGTGATATACCTAATTTTACTAGTAAGTGTGTATAATACCCATGTGGATCCAAGTGTCTCCAAATCTGAGCAAATCTTGATCACCTACAAAAAAAAGAAAATATTCACCTTCACTCTGATCACCTGCAAAAAGAAATCTTCTTTTTGCCTCAATTGAGCAGCTATAATGTCCCCTTTTTTGAAAGTAAATAAATATTATTGTTAAAATAAAAAGTATTTTTAAATACTTTAAAATAAAGGAAATTAATAGAAAAAGCATTCTATGTTATAAATTTAACTTAAGTTGGGGCCTTTTAAGGGTCATAGGCATGTAAGGCCTAAAGTGAAATTATAAGGATTTACTTTCAATATTTTTAAATTAACTTTTCCCTCCAAATCGGGCGCTACACGTGGAAGAGGCTTTTTAAAAATAAGGAGGGCTCATTTGAAGATACTCTGATTTTTTATAATTCTTCATGCTTGAAGATTTTGTTGAACTTGCGTGTTCAATAAGAGTGGGCATTGTAACCCACGATTTGCTGTTGATTATACAACAAAAAGTGTCTTTTGACACCACCTTTGCAAAAGAAAAGCTTGTTTGTGCCCTAAGGAGTGGGGCGAATTGCTTTGAAGGTTTTGTATGCATGATTTTGAGGGTTTTGTGGTCTTTTACTTGGCTTTGCTAATTTATTGTGCTAATTTTGCAAGTGGAACAAACCACTTGAGGAGTTGGACACTAGGGTTTGAAGGCTCCAATTGGTCAAAAATTCATAAATTAATTTACCTAAATTTATTTGATATTTTTTTGATTATTGGAGTGAAGTTTGGATGGACTTGTGAAGGGTTTTGAAAGAGAAAATTAAATAATAATTTTAAAAATTATTATTTAATTATTTTACAAGAAACTAGGGTTTTCATATCTTTGGAGTAGTTTTCAGTGACCTTCCTATGGAAAGAAAAATTTGATTTATATTTCATTGGAAAACTTATATTTTTAGCTTCGTTTTGAGCTATCAATTGATTAGAAATTCCAAGTATTTTCGGATTTATGAAGTTTCAGCTATATTTTGGGCATAAAAATTACAATTTTCAGAATTTCAAAAAAATAAGTGGATATTCCTTTTCTCCATATTTTTGTGCATCCACAATAATATTTTCATAATTTTTTAATGATTGAAGTGATAGATCTACAATTGGTGAAGACTTTTTATCCTCCAAACAGCAACAGAAAATTGGCAATTAACGCTGATTTTTTCTTCATCATTTTGTGGCATAAGGAGAGAAAAGTATTTATCTAAGGGTTTTAACTCTGAAATTTATTATTTATTTTTAGATTATTTTGGTGGTAGAAAATATCCTACGAAACCCTAATTCTTGGCATCTAGGGTTTATGGAATTAAATAAGGGTTTTGGGAATTTAATTATCAAGCTAAGGTTTGATCATTTTCAAATCAAATTTTGTGGATTTTGGGGAACACCCATTTTGCCCTAATTCATCCCATTTGAAGACACTACGGTGGTATCAGAGCACCGATCTTGTGCACTTGTAGGGTTGTATTTAAGTTTGGGATGCAAGCTAATAACCAAGGTTTTCAGCGGATAAGAAAATGATTAAGTTTCCTCTTTTTTTGACGGCACTAGTAAAATTTCTGCTAGAGCTTGGTTGAAGGAATTGGAGACATCTGCTATGGAATTCTATGTGTGTGGAAGATGCCCTCAAATTTATCCCTTTGTTCTTGGATGGAATGGCACATAAGTGGTGACATAATTTGTTGAGGACCCAAAGAACCGAATCCATTACTTGCCTTGAAGATTTCAATCAAAGGTTCCTAGAACGGTTTGATGTGCAAGGATGCAAGGATGAGCAAGGCAAAAATATTTCATTAATTGATAATGTTTCCTTATCTTATAATGATTGCATGCATGTTAGTAATGTGACAGAAAAAAGAATCATGGAATCTACACCTCAAAGGGAAGAAAATTCAGATTTACAGGTTGAGAAAAAGAGTTTAGTCGATGAAGCATCAATTTCACATGAGGATAGTGGTATGCAGCTAGTTGTCTTTTTCAGAACAATAGTACATGAGGAATAAATCAATGATGTTTATGATACTAGCAAGAGTTATGAAGGTACTTCATACATGTGCACACAAAGTATAGATGAAAGTGAAGCAAAAGGGAAATCTCGAAGTAAACAAAGAGTCTAAGAGTGAAGATTTGGCACCATTTTTCAATTCTCTATTGACTGATTTTTAGTTTGCTAGAAGAGCCACTAAGGGTAAGCAATTTGACTATCTTCATAGCAAGAATTTGTTGCAGCACTATCATACTTTGTTCTTGCATTGTTTTGATCATCATGAGTATTATGCTAACAAGGGAGATTATGAGGATATTTTGCATGGTTTCAATGACACAAAGGTTCCTTTATCTTCATCAATCAATATGATAGAGGGATATTTGAGTATGAGGAAGAAGGATAAAAGGAATCATGATAGGGCTGTTATAAGACATCATGGACAGCCATGTGCTTGCAAAAGAAGGGACACTACAACAACAATGGTAAGTTTACCAAGTTCTGATTTTTGTCATACTCATATTGAGAGAGATGAAATGAGAATTGATTGTCAAGGAGAAAAGCTGGAAAAAGTGATAAGAAATCTAATTTTTTTTAGTTCAAATTCTCTGAGTTAACAAAACAAGTCCAGCCACACAAAAAAGGGAAAATTTGGCACACTCAAGGCACGCTACAACCCATGTTGGGGAAACTATGTACCAAGGTGCATTTTGAAAATTGTCACACAAGAAAAATTGAATTAACATGGCAGAGACAACAATATATAAAAAATGGATAAAACTCAATATTGGTGGAGTTTGTTTGATGATGCATACATGTGTGAAGAAGCTAACAAAGAGCAGCCAAGAAAAGGACATTCATTTTACATAAGGGGATTATTACCAATGAGTTTAGGTGATTGTGTTATATACTTGCAAGGTATGTTTTTCAATTTGGTTAAGCTTGTTTTCTTTATACCAATGGAAGGATTAAATTTACAAAATAAAAAAAGATTGATGTGGTATAACGAAGGTTCTAGCACACCTTGGAATGCACACTATCGGAGCACACATCCTCTAGTGTTTTTTCATGAGATGAATTTAATTATGGACAGTCTTGCTAAGCATAATAATTTGATTCAATTTTGCAATTCTAATCTTCATCATATACGGCATAAGTTCATAATGGTTTGTTGGGAAAAACATGAGGTAGATCCTACTGCTTGTGTATGCTATAAAGATTTTCAGTTTGCTAACAAAAAGAAAAATGTTGAGCTCACTAATTTCATATTGAGATGTGAACAAAGCAAATTTGATATTGTTGACCTTGATTTGGAAATTCAATCTAGTACAGTTGGCACGTCTAAATGTCAAAAATTATGAGGGAAAGGATTCAATACAAATTCTTTCAAAGTATGACGCTGCTGTATTTTTGTTTAATATCATGATTGACACATTAATTGTTGCCCAAAAAACAGGGATTGACATGGAAGGGATCATTTTTATGTGATGGTGACATTTATGGCTAAAAATAAAGAATGTTCAGCTCTCTTATTGTGGTCACAAAAAAGTTGTTCAAAGATTTTTTATCATAACAGCGGCTGCAAATTAATTAGGACTGTTGATTGCAAAGGGGACAACCCTCTTATCACTTCTATTTCAATCATTAAGAGTCACTCAACCCCATGGAAAAAAAAATTTTCAGTTTGCTAGTAAAAGGGGTTTTGTTTTCATTGTTCCAAAGACGTTTGCAAACATTTCCAAGCCATCTTTAGGGAAAAAGAAACAAGATTACAGCAGTATACAGGCCATGTTTGAGGGTTGGAAACTTCTTCAAGAAAAGGAAATTCATGAAAAGATTACAAGCAAGAGAAGAGTATCTAATGTCATGTCAACAAGGCATGAAGATGAGATCACAAACATGTTGATAAACACTATTTTTCTCTAACATGTTTGTCCCATGTGTAAGTATGGAAAGATCAAGAACAAGAAAGAAGAAAGTTGCAGAAATTTTGGATCAACAAAAGTACATCAAAGGCATGAGTTTGTGTTGGCAAGAGATCTCACATTTGATCAGCACCGGATCAAGGCTTTGGGGTCATTACATCATGTATTCTCTCTTGGACATGGTTCTTGGGCATATGAGCTTGCATTTTCTTGAGGGCAAGCAAATTTGAGAAGGAAGGATTGTAATGTCCCCTTTTTTAAAAGTAAATAAATATTATTGCTAAGATAAAAAGTATTTTTAAATACTTAAAAATAAAAGCAATTAATAAAAAAAATATTTTATGTTATATATTTCACTTAAGTTGAGGTCTTTTAAAGGTCATGGGCATGTAAGGCCTAAAGTGAAATTATAAGGATTTACTTTCAATATATTTAAATTAACTCTTCGCTCCAAATTGGGTGCTACACTTGGAGGAGATTTTTTAAAGAAAAAGAAGGCTCATTTGAAGATAGGTTGATTTTTTTATAATTCTTCATGCTTGAAGATTTTGTTGAACCTGCGTGTTCAATAGGAGTGGGCACTATAACCCACGATTTGCTGCTAATTATGCAACAAAAGGTGTCTTTTGACACCACTTTTGCAAAAGGAAAGCTTGTTTATGCCTTAAGGAGTGGAGCGAATTGCTTTGAAGGTTTTGTATGCATGATTTTGAGGGTTTTGTGGTCTTTTACTTGTATCTTGGCTTTGCTAATTTATTGTGCTAATTTTTCAAGTGGAGCGAACCACTTGAGATGTTGAACGCTAGGGTTTGAAGTCTCCAATTGGTCAAAAATTCATTAATTAAGTTATCTGAATTTATTTGATATTTATTTGATTATTGGAGTGAAGTTTAAATGGACTTGTGAAGGGTTTTGAAGAAGAAAATTAAATAATAATTTTTAGAATTATTATTTAACTATGTTACAGGAAACTAGGGTTTTCAAAACTTCGGAGCAGTTTTTGGTGACCTTTCCATTAAAAGAAAAATTTGATTTATATTTCATTGGAAAGCTTATATTTTTAGCTTCATTTTGCTCTATCACTTGATTAGAGATTCCAAGTATTTTCGGAGTTATGGATTTATGAAGTTTTAGCTGTATTTTGGACATAAAAATTACAATTTTCAGAATTTCGAAAAAATAAGAGATTATTCCTTTTCTCCATATTTTTGTGCATCTACGGTAATATTTTCATAATTTTTGAGTGGCTAGAAGTGATAGATCTACAATTGACGAAGACTTTTTATCCTCCAAACAACAGCTGAAAATTGACGATTAAAACTAATTTTTTCATCATTTTGTGGCATAAGGAGAGAGAGGTATTTATCTAAGGGTTTTAAATCTGAAATTTATTATTTATTTTCAGAGTATTTTGGTGGCAGAAAATACCCTACGAAAACCTCATTCTTGGCATCTAGGGTTTTTGGAATTAAATAAGGGTTTGAGAATTTAATTATCTAGCTAGGGTTTGCTCATTTTCAAATCAGATTTTGGAGAACACCCCTTTTGCCCTAATTCGTCCCATTTGGAGACACTACAGCAGCAATACCTACAAAAGTATAAGAAAAACAAAACATGTTTTGGGACCTGGATTAAACCAAAGAATAGTTAGAATATCAAGTGATATTTGTCAAGCCCCTCAACAACATGAAATATCAAAAACAACACCGATAATTGTAGTAATTCATCACCCAAGCAAATCGATGCTGTGTAACATGTCTCTAACATGAACTTTTGTACTTAATGAATGGTTTCTCTTCTCGAGAATGCTTGCAATTTCTCAATGAATGCCTTTTAATAATGAATTCTCTAGATTTTCGCTTAGATGACTAAATGAAATAGAATGCTTGTGTATTTATAGACATATTGAAGTCAAATTAGGACTCTATTGGTGCCCAAACCGACCAAGTGAAAAAGGCAAGACCAAGGGATGAAGGAACTTAAGCCAAACGGGACCAGTCGAAAAAGTATCTCGAGTATATGGATGCTTCAAACAGGTCTCGGGAGTGTGTACAAATGCTTTAGAAAAAGGGGTCCAATTAGGAAAAATTAGAGAAGAGAGAAAAGAGGAGCTGTAGGGGGTTGATAGAGGGGTCAAGAACCATCAAAAGTTGACAAAGCAAGCCAATAATGCCTTATTTGGACCAATAATTGACAAGTACAAAATCATGCTATAATTATGCAATTTAACTATTAATAAATACTAATAAGTGCTTAGGGGCCATTTTTAAGTTTCTGCTCTTCATAGACTCCTAAAGCTCAACATCATTTCCACTAGCAGTCAAGATCCTCACAAAATGTTAGTAACAAAACAATGCACTATGAAGTGTCCATTGTTTGTCTTAGTTTGCCAAGAAATTATTGACTTCCATAGGTTGTTGGTTGATCTGCAATCGAATAGTTGGGTATTAGTTTTCAACATGTGCTTTAAAGAACTCTAGTTCAATGGCAATGGGACTAATTGCCCTTGGAGTTTCTAGTAAAATTTAGATTACTTGTTTACACATGCTTCACAAGCCAAAGAGCATCCCTCATCCAATGAGGCCTTGGCGCTCAAAATCCTATATTAAAATTCACATCTATAGATTTAATATTTATTTACAAAATCAAGGCTGCAATAAATTATACGTGCTAGGTCCGTCTAACAAAAGCATCAGATCAAGTCACAGATCAAGTCATAGATAAGGTGTCCAGGTTCATGACATCAATCTACCTTATTTTGTGCAAAATTGGTTTTCTTTTCAATCTTATCTTTGAATTCCATTGTCTATACAAAATTAATAATGGACATAAGATGGATAAAATCATTCATTCCTGACTGCATACATGTTACGAGTTGTGGCAGTGTCATGTAAAAGGGGAAAATTATGTTTTTGTTATAAAGATAAATGAAAATGATGTGATATGTATTTATCATAATATTGCTAGTTAGGACCATATCCCTTGTGTCTAGTAGCCGAGATTGTAACTTGGTCACTTGAATATGTAGTCAATTTCTTGATTGTCTATTATAAATTGTTAAGCCGATATAAAATTGATAAAAAATTCTAAGAGTCAAGAGAGAGTCATGTAAAAGGGAAAATTATGCATGCAACTTTTGTTATGAAGAGAAACTGCAATTATATGATATATGTATCACAGTATTACTGGTTATAACCACCTACCTTGTATGTTGCGGAGATTATGATTTGGCCTCTTGAATCTCTAGTAAAATTCTTCTTTTCTTTAATGTTTTCAAGTATTAAATGTTTTGCAGGTATATACTTTCATCCAATATAGAAAATAAACCAGATGATTATATCTTCATATATTACCAAGGTAAAAGTGATGCCTGGGAAGGCTATGGAGGTGCTGTTGTTTATACGCGGACTCCAGCTTTGCCTTCCAGCATTGTACCCAAGTTAGAAAAGGCTGCAGGAACGGTGGGACTGGACTTCAAAAAGTTCAAGAGAACAGACAACACATGTGGCCCTGAACTCCCTCTATTAGCCAGATTAGAGAAAAAGGTTGAGGAGGTAAAGCAGGCAATTGCAAAAGAAGTAAAGGAAATAGAAAAAGAGGTAGAAATGATTGGAAGGACAGAAGTGAGTTTACTTCAGAGATTAGAAAAATGAATAGAGGAATTGAGAAGGATGAATAGAATTTCTTGTGAGAATCAAGAGTAAAGAAAAAATGGGTTTATCTTACCCTACCTTAACCCACCTACCATACTTTGTCATATTGACCCAAATGATGAATGAACACAGTGGTCAATTGTATGGACATTAGTATGAGCACTGTTTGATATTTTGTAGGCATTATTCCATTGAAGGACACTCTGAGTTGTATATTATAGTGAGGCCGTCTGTCATTGATTAATTGATGGACAGACATTACTTATGCTAGGCCTAGTTTTTTGAATCATTGATTTCATATACTGGGTAATGGTTATTGTTGCTTATGACATTTGCCGTTAATTAATGTTTGTGCATTTTGTATTGTTGCTTGATATGTTAATTTAATTGATTGGAAGTTTCAATTCCTTGTAAACTGTCAATTCTAGTTGTCGAGGTCTTGGATCAGATGCCTCTGTGCTAATGTTCAGGCTTGGCCATCTTTATTGTGATTGTTTTCTTCCTACCCACTTCCTTGCATGTGATCCACCCATTCTTCGAAGTTGGGGGGACAGATGAGAAGGATGGATGTGATTGGGAGAGTCTATGGTTGGAGCTGGTACGGATTAAAACCAGACTGGTAATGGGGGCAAGAAGGTAGCCACAGTGGATGGGCCGCACCAGGAGAAGCGTACATTCCTCTTTGGTCCCTTAGCTTCGTGTATGCAGAATGGGGGTGATGAATGTGGCATGGCTCCTATGGTTGAGCTTTCACAAGTTTGGAGGTGGTCTTCAACCAGGTGCACATTTCTTCAATCCTCACCCTTTTAATTTCGGTTGCATAATGGTAGAATCTGATCATAAATGCTGGGATGTGAGTATATGTAAATGGAGACTTGTTTCGTGGTTATGTTCCTACAGAGCTAGTGGATCTTGCATATGAGTGATGATTCTATGTAAGAGTACCAACCAAGAAATTATGTGTATTATATGTAGAGGAAACAAATGAGTACATAGATGCTTATGAACATCAATTTTAGGACCACGAGGCATTTGTATAAACGTTGAATCGTAAATCAAATGTCATCGATAGCATTTCCTGCCCTTGACATATTGAATTGCATACCCTTGATGGCAGTGTTGATTCCTTAACCCTCTAATTGTTGGTTAGTTCCGGTATGGGTTTCTAGGTATTGAATAAGCATTATGGGATCTATATGATGGGTTTACATTATTGAGAGTTCGTATTAGTGTCTTGATAATTTCTTATCCTATTCACCTTTTGTTGGGACATGCACAACTGGTTAGAACACCTATGAGCTGTTATGTGATCTTGATGCTATTTTTTGGATAGAATTCGCTAGTATGTGATGTACGATACCAGTAGGGAGAATAATTCTATAATGCCGTAATATTGTAAATAAGTTTCTTCTAATAGTTTTTCTGCATGAAATCATGTGTGTAATTGGCTGAGTGGAGGTGGATAACCTCTTGTTTGGGAACAACTTTGATTGGGGCCTTTGGTTGTTGAATAGCACAATCAGGCTTTTGTGCAATTCTGAACAGGCTTTAAAATATTTCCGAGTTTTTTTCGACCTCCGGAAGACCTTGTGGTTCGTTTATGACCGCTTGGCGCCTTACCACTCAGACCTCTCCCATGTATGGAAAAGTTGTTGATGTTTTGGATGACTAAAAACAAAACTAGCCTTAAAAGTTTTCCTCTTTAAATGGAGCGTTATTCTGTGGAAATCCATTTGATGGTTCTAGTCCAGCCCGACTGCAAGATGACTTGACTTGGTCACACGGAAACCCAGCCTACCCATGAAAATTCTCTACTGTTTCGGAAGGAGGAGAGCAGGGAAGAAAGGGCGTACCCTAAGAAAAACCGTTTCACAGTTTGTGTTCAACCCTGGGTGTTTGGACATATTACGTGCAAATCTAGCAGAACTGATTGTCACTTCAGTTGTCAAACCTGAACACGGATCTTGGAGGTCGAAAAACATGGTCCCAGTTCATGTTTCAATGTAGACCTTTATGCACAAAAGTGAGCTTAGCCATGAAATGGGATAATACTTACCAAAACATAAAATAGCAAGGAACGCGCTTTTGATGATAGGGAGCGTACAGATACAGACCGTCCGGGATTATAGCTCCGCCTGAGCAGATCGGACGCAGGCAGAGACGACTCGGCAAGAACACGGATCGATTGGCTTGTAAATGTAAATCCACACCAAAACCCCAAACCGGCGAGAGAAAATAAAGGCGTAGGGAATGCGGAGATTGTGTATTGTTTCGCCCGTGGTTGGAAACGCAGATTTCTACACAGGGGGGTTCCATGGAGGGGGCAACTGCAATTATAGTAGCAGCAACCCTAAAAAATTTTAGGGCCTAAATTTATATCCTGGTTTTAACATAATGTTAGGAGTACAAACATGAAAGTAGTCACATTAAATTGAATGGTTATAATTACTTTCACTAGACCACAATTTTTAAATAATGATGCATAAACTAGCTTCTGCCCCGAGGGTGCAAGATATGTCGGGAATGGTTATAATTACTTTCATTAGACCACAATTTTTTTTATTGGTTTCAATTACATAATGATGTATAAATTAGTTTCTGCACAAGGGGGTGCAAGATATGTTGGGAATGTATTTTTTATTGAATTTTTTTTTTAATACGGATTAAATGTATAGAATGTTTTTTTTGACTCAGTGCTAAAAATTGTGGGATATTTATTTTGCTAAATTCATTTGGAATATGATTCCACTTCATCTCGTTTTGATATCTTTTAGAGTTTGTATTTTGGTGGATGGCTAGGTGGCAACTTGTAAACTATCATCCTCACTATTGGACTACAACCCATTTAATGCAAGTATTTTTTTTCGTATTTATGTAATAGAAATGTAGTTTAACGTTGCCATTCTTGGGCTCTCTAGTTGTGGCATTTGGTAGCGTATTATTTTCTTGGCCCTATGGTCGCGAATAGGCTTCTCCACCCTTGAGCTCATGGGATGATGTCACTTGGCATCGTCCCAGTGCGTTGGACCTCAAGGTAGTCTTGTTCTCCTTCAATCTATTTTGCATCCTTCGATTTTGTCTCAAAGTCATTTCCCTTAAGCTCCCAAGGCCTTTTGGATGGCTTTCGACCTGCTCGCTTAAGACCAGAGCGTGGATTGATTGAAATAACGACAACAAACTACATCGATAGGCCACCTAGCACAATTAATTTTGTAATCGAAAGAACAATCACAAAATTTATAAATCAAAATAAATTATTAGAATATACTTCAAATATACAAACTTACAAAACATTTAAATTTATAAATAAATATATTATTAAATTGTTATTATTATAAATAAATAGATTGTAACACTTAATATGGTCATTGATTTTTGAGCTTTGGTCCTCTCCTCAAAGCTCATATCCAATAGTTTTCGTAGTCGAGAGTCTTTCCTAGCAGGGGTCGCCATTTGTTGTTGCTTACACAATACACCCTATTTTCATCCTGAAAATAGGGACCCTCTTTTTTTGTTCTTTTCCACTACTCCCGCATATGCTCACGGTTTGTTGGTCTCAACACTATAATTTTCCTTGGTGGTCCATCTCAATTTGCATATCAAATTGGGACTTGAAACTAACACTACTAAAAAGACCACGTTCGTGCGAGTCAAGTTAGTATTTTACACCTAGCATAAAAATGGAGTTAAGACCTCCCAATTTGTCTCTGAAGTCTGGCTTTTGTAGACCAGCGAGTGTGTTTGCATGTTCCCAAAGTTCTCATCAGGGCATCTTGTGACAGGGATGTTGATGTGCCATAGTAATGTCATCAAGTGATGACAATGCCATCGGATGACAACATTATTGTTGGGCGACAATAGTGCCATCGAGTGATAGTGATATCATTGGACGATAGCAATGTTGTCAACTAATGACAGTGTTGTTATTTGACGATAATGTTGTTAGTTGATGACAATGGTATTAGCTAATGACTTTGTCACTAGTCAATGACAAGGTTGTTAGGCGGCCACATTATCATTGGTAGAACTTCTTATCATCGACCTATTACTAATTCGATGGGCGACCCCGTTGTCATGGGTTGACCACATTATCATCGGTCGACCAAAAGTTTTTATGTATTGTCTTATTTTATCTCCATTCTTACACCACTTTTCAGAAAGTAACTTGTTCTCTTTGCCTTGTGCAAGTGTTGAACAACGTCGGGCGACAATGAGGGGATAGAACTCTGCATCAAGAGTCATCTGACAACCACTTTGCAACCATCAGATGACCACATTCTAACAGTCATTGAGTATTAATGAAGGTGGTTGGCCATTGTCAGAAGGTAGCTCATGCATTAAAGGTGGTTGTTGGGGGTAGAGATCTATATATTGGATCATTTTGTCATTGTAAAGGGTTGATCTTTTATAGAATCGAGAGGATTTCACTATGGAGTCTCCTTTTAGGGTTAAAGCAGACCATGCTCGACTAGCTCTTATTATTTTTAGAGATAGAGTAGTGGACTAGTTGTTTTCTTCCATGTATTTCCTTGCTTTCTAGTCTAGTTTGTTTTTTGAATTGAAGTTTTTTGGAAGCCAATTTTGTAGCTCATTGAGTATTTGATGAATCTCAAACAATCCTTAATAGAAACATCTTTATCTAAAAGCTTTGTCATTTTAGAGACTTGGTATGTGCATATATATGGTGACCCTATTTTCCTCTTTGGCTCTGTTACTTTATTCCACAAACTCTTGCACAGTCCTTGGTTGGAGTTGTGTTAGGTTTGGCTCAACTAAGAACTGGTTACTCTAGGATTCATCTGTTCAACAGTACTAGGTTGGTTGACATTAGAAAGAGGGTTTTCTTCTCTTTCTCCCTACCCTTCTCTCTTTTTCATTGTTTTAATCAGTTTGTTAGTTTAAATTAATTTAGGTTATGAGTTACAGTCTAAAATTAATGTTTATCTCAACTACATGCTCCTTTATTTATCTATTACTCACGCATTGTTGAACTTATAAGCAATAGATGTTTTCATTTTGAATCAATTATTTATTTATAGTTAGATCATTGTGCTAGTTCACTAGGCATCGACTCTTTATTTCAATGCATTCTAATTTTTTTGAAATACTCATTAGCACAGGCCCCTTGAATGAAATGGTCACAACGAACCACTAAGTGAAGATCAATGCGCCTAGGCCAAGTAGATATAAACCTTGAGGAGATCTCTCAAGATCTCCTTTCAAGAGGGGTGAGCTGCAAGGTGAGCCCAAAATGTTGATGTGTGCAAAAATGCATGTCAACATAATTGGCGCTAAAAGGAGGGCCAACTTATTTTTAGACCTATACTTTATTTTTTAAGAGCTTTGCCTAGTTGTTTTCTAGGTTCTTAGATTAAAATATTGATTCTCTGAGTCTCCCAATGGCATTAGCTTGGCTAGGGGGACGCAATTGTCTTGTGAACATTCTAGGACCTTCCCATGATATGCCTAAAAACCCCCAAAAATTTTGTGTGAAGTATATCCATGGTGGAAGTACAACTACTAAAGAACACATTTAGGTTTCTAAAGAAGGCATTATTAGAAAACAAATTCAACATGAGGATGTGGCTTGCCACGTATTCCCCTTGTCATTGGATCAAACTGCTTATTCTTAGTACTTTGGTCTATCAGAAGAGTGCATCACAACATGGGCCATCTTGGAGAACCTATTCCTTGACTATTTTAACATGCTCATTGACCCTTTTGTCTTGTTTTATCAATTTTCCATAGCTATTGGATGAGTAACCTATGTGAACTACTATTATTGCTTTGTTCATTTCCTGAATTCTAAAGGTCAATGATTCTTAATGGAACTTGTGATTTTTAAAACAACTATTTTTTTGAAGCTATCTAATACACTTAAAGAAATATATAAATAAAAATACAACATTACTTAAATTTTAGTTTGTATTATGCCATCATGGGCTTGTTGATTTCCTTTCACCCGTGGCTTGGTTCCCAGCCATTTATGGATATAAATGCAAAATTACCTTTCAAAATAATTGAGTTAAAATATAAGCTCTAAAATTCTTTTTGAAAGGGTGATCTTGGGAGCCTCCACCACAGGGTTTTCAACTTGGTTGGTAGTGGAGCAAGGCCTTTAAAAGGGACCAAAGGTATATCTATCAGGGTTATTAATGCCTAGATGGCAGTAAAATGATACCCATACGATTTCCTCCAAGCTATATTTTAAATTTTTTTTCCTTCAATAGTTTTGGATTTATACAAATCTAAATTATTATATGTGAATATAAATAAAATGTATAAATCACTCAATCACACAGATGGTTTTGGCTGGATTATAGCTTAATATGTCACTCGTTCTTATAGACTTTAGTGCCTTTGAATTTAAATTTGTTCTCAGTGATTACTTACAGATAATGCTTTTTATTTTTATGAAATCAGAGATTCTGGATTTTCAAAATACTCAAGAATATTTCTTATCAGGGATCACCATTTGTTGTTGCTTACATAACATGCCCCATTTTTAGCCTTTAAAATGGAGATTATAGTGTTGATACGGACTACAACTTTATTGATGGTCTATCTCAATTTACATGTCGAATTAGGACTTGAAACCACCACTATTGCAAAGACCACATCCATGCAAGTCAACTTGGTATTTTACACTTAACATAAAAATAGAGTTAGGGCCTCCCAATTTGCCTTTGAATCCTAGATCTCATGCAATCTTGACTATGTTTGCCTATTCCTAGAGTTATTGTTAGGTCATCTTATGATGGGGGTGTTATCATGCAACAACAATGTCATTGAGTGATGACAAAGTTACCAGATGACAACATTATTGTCAGACAAAAGCAGTGTTATTGGGTGATAGTGATGTCGTCAAGTGATAACAATGTTGTCAATTCATGATAGTGCCACCAATCGATGATAATGTTGTCAATCAATGACAATGTTATTAGCTGATGACTTTATCATTGATTAGGGATAGGGCTATCAAGAAACTACATTAATTTTTGTAGACCTTGTTGTCATTGACCTACTACTAGCCCGACAGGCAACCCCATTGCCATGGGTCGACCACATTATCATTGGTTGAGCTAAACTTTCTATGTGTTGTCTAATTTTGTCTTCATTTTTTTAGCACTTTCCAAAAAGTAACTTGTTCTCTTTGCCTTGTGTAGGTGTTGAACATTGTCAGACAATGGTGATGGGAGAGAAACCTACATCAAGAGCCGTGTAATGACCACTTTACAATCATCAGATGACCACATTATGGTGGTCATTGAATATTAATGAAGGTGGTTGGCCATGTTAGAAGGTAGTTGATGCATTAAAGGTGGTTGTTTTGGGGCAAAGATCTATATATTAGATCATTTTGTCATTGTAAAGGGATGGTCTTTTGTAGAACTGGGAGGATTTCACGCTAGCACCTCTTTTTGGGGTTAGAGGAGACCATGCCTAACTGATTCCTATTATTTTTAGAGATAGATTAGTGGACCAATTGTTTTCTTTCATGCACTTCTTTGCTTTCTAGTCTAGTTTTTTTTAGTTGAGGTTTTTTGGAAGTCGAGTCTATAGCTCATTGAGCATTTAATGAATTCCAAATGATCCTTAATAGAAACATCTTTAGCTGAAATCTTTGGCATTTGATAGACTTGGTTTGCACATATATATGGTGACCATGTTTTCCTCTTTGGCTTTGCTATTTTGTTTCACAAACTCATGCATTGTCCTTAGTTGGAATTATGTCAGGTCTGGCTCAACTAAGGACTAGTTACTCTGGGATTCATCTACTCAACAGTACTAGGCTGGTCGACATTAAAAAGAAGGATATTATTCTCTTGCCCTACCCTTCTCTTTTTTTGCTTTTTTAATCAATTTTTCAAATAATATTAATTTAGGCTTTCAGTTACAGTATGAATTTAATGTTTATCTTGACTGTGTGTTCCTTTATTTATCTATTGCTCACTTATGCATTATTGAACTTATAAGAGATAAATGTTTTCATTTTAAATCGGTTGTTTATTTATAGTTAAATCATTTGTTGGTTCACTAGGCATCAACTCTTTATTTCAATGCATTCTGATTTATTTGAAATACTCACCAACACAGACCCCTTAAATGAAATGGTCACAATGAGCCACTAAGCGAAGATCAATGTGCCTAGACCAAGTAGTTATAAACCTTGGGCAATTCTCCCAAAATCTATTTTCAAGAGGGGCAAGCTATGAGGTGAGCCTAAAATGTTGGCGCATGCCAAAATGCATGCCAACAATTTTGATATAATTATAAGAAAAAGATTTGTTTTAGTATGCAAGCAATGAGATGTGTGTGAAATTTGATGGTTCAACAGAGAAGGAAAAGATGGGAAGATGATAGTTTGGACCATACATGATCATTTACATTATGACTAAGCAACTTATTCATATATTTGTAATTGCTTCCTCATATACTAAGCTCACAGGTGCATAGTATTAGGGTAGTTTATGGTAATCATTAGCATCTAAACTACATCTTTTAACTATTCATAGTAATTATTGTAGTCATCCCAATTTATATACAATGAATTATTTCTATTTAGACTCATATATGCATAGTTTATCATGTATGCTTTATTCAAATTCACTTTTTAGACCAACTTGACTAATCTTGTTTGGAGTGAATGGTTGACTGTAGTTTTACAGATTCTTCAACCTCCCAAATGGGCAACACATGTCTAGTTCTCATTGATCCTTGGTTGATTGACTCTATCGAATTCTATCTAAGTGTATCATAATCAAGCTCGATCTCTAAGGATATCTAACTTCACAGATTGATGACAAGTGTCATCATTTCATTGATTCTTGATGAATTGATTTCAATGAAATTTCTAAGTGTGTGTTCAAAAGAAAGTTGAAAATAACTAAGTCTTTTAAATCCTTGAGCTTATGCGATTACACCACCTGACATTATCTCAAAAGCTTGAAGCTCGCAAAAATTTAGAAAGGGTTCTAAGGCATAAAATCCTTTGAATCCTGAGATTAAGACATGTATCTCAATTGCGAAAAGTTAGAATTGTGGGGAAGGTTGCATGGATAGAATTTCTCTTAAGCCTTGTGATCACACCATGTGGTAAGATCGTGAAGCTTGGAGCAGTGGAAAATAATAAGATTGATCAATCAATAGAACCCTGGGGACTGTCCAAGTGTCTTAATTATGGAGAAGTCGAAAGGTAGGAGAAAAAGCAAACCAACTCAAATCCCAAAGACTCTCAGCTTCTGCAATCTTGCTACATATCTCCATCCCAGAGATTAAAATCCTAAAAACTGAAGTTGAATAGTTAAATATACCACCACTTTTGAGCCATCCACATGTTTACATTGCATGAATACAGAGTTCAGAGAAATAAATAACGCAGTTAGTTAGTGAAGACCTCTTGAGGTCTTGAGATTATGCCAAGTGGCACGATCTCAAGGACCCATCATTTGTAGGACATTACAAGACCCAGGATCCTAGAAAATGAGATTGAGATAGATGGCATAATTTTGAAGGCACATAGTTATGAGATGTGTATGAAATTTGATGGTTTAACAGAGAAGGAAAAGATAGGAAGATGACAATTTTAACTGTAAGTGATCATTTGTGTTGCAACCAAACTACTTCCTCATATATTTCTAACTTCCTGACTGAATTTAGTCTTTTGGTTGGAATTGACAATGAGAAAGCCTGAATGAAATGACATGTCTAAATTACTTCACCTATAGGGTTCTAGGATAGATGATATTGCTCTAGTTCAAATGATCTAACCTATTTTTGCTTAAAATAGACACATTATTTTGTCTTCTTTGTCATTCCTTGTTCCCTTTTTTAAAATTATGTGTCAAATCATATCTCTCTAATAGAGAGATTTTTGGACTCTAAAACTTCATTCTTTAACATATGGAAAAAAAAATTATCACATTCTGTTTTCAAACATTTCTTATTGAGAATTACGATCCAAACCTTCTATTACTTTAGATTAGATTGTGCAGACACATTACATGATTTTTTTGTGCAAGTTTATTACAAATGTATACAACTGATACTCCAACCATTATGTCATGTAACCCCTAAAATAGTTTTGCATAATGTTGTATCCTCCAGTAGATGTTCGCACAGATTATTTTACCACTACCCTTGTACCTTTGCATGTGGGAGGTCACTGTTGATGATGTCACTTCTCTAACCCTAAATAACATGATAATTATTTTGACTAATCAAAACAAAAATAAATACCCATTTTCATATTTTTTATTAAAAACACATAACTTAACTATTGCAAAACTGCAAATTTTTCTATGCACGAAAAATAATAGTTTTTTATTGGTCCAAAAGGCAAAGTTTAATCAATAGTTGAAGTAAATTGATTGCTTTAGTATACCCTTTGGGACTAATAATACTATAACTTTAATAATATTTCAACTAATAATAATGTTAATATTAGTATTGATAATTTGGTGGCTATGATTAACAGGGGCTATGTAGCAACTAGTTCATACGTTTGTATTGAGAATTGATTATGGTTGAATTTGTATATAAATTTGTCATGTAAGCCCAACACAATAATGAATGATATCTAGTATTAAGTGTGATTCGTTAGAGTGAAAATATTATTCGTTGGGGTGAAATTTATATTATCTCTGCTTTGGGAGGGACTAACAAGATGTTTGTAAGTTTTTGTAGTTTGTCAACTTGTTCAAAATCAAATTTCAATGTTAAAACTAAAAAAAAGGACAACATGAACTTGAAACATGGTAGATGAAATTATATGTGTCAGACTAAATATGGCAATAATAACTATCTGTAAAAGTGATTACGATAATTGTTGGAACATAGAGAAACTACATTCAAAAGTATTGGACGCTCATTAGATGATGGGTATGTAGGCTTCCGCATATGATTATTCTAGAATAATTTTGTATTAGTTATAGGTAATTTTATAAATATTTAACAATAAGGAAGGTTAGAAAATTATATGATAGCTAATTAAGAAGTTATATAGTGGTTAGAATAAAATTATCAAAATAATATAAGTTGTATAATACATGTTTCTCTTTAATAAGACATATGTCTTATTTAAATATTTATAAGTATTTAAAAGGAAAAAAAATATTAACCAGTAAAATTATTACTGTAAAATATTTTTTTCTCTAATAAACATAATCAAATATAATTAGTGCGAGAAAAAAAATATATCAGTGCTCACAATAGTAGGTGAGAAACAATAATTTTATGTGTGTGAGAATAATTGTACATGAGTTGTGATTGTCACAACTCATCTCACTAATATTTAGGAGAGATTGTAGAGGATAGGATAGAATTAGTGATTGTGGGGATAATGGATTGATGTTGACTCCTTATTTATATGAGATATATACACTATATATGTAATATTTTTATATGATTTAAATAATGAAGTTGAATGACAAAATTGGTGTTTTACACATTTGAGCCTTTGACTCTTCATCATTATGGGATAATTGTCATCAGTGGCATTATAGTAGGGACCTTATGAGGCTTGTATGTAGTTTAGGTATTATTTGTATTAAGATTTTTAGAGTGCAAACCATGTCCACAACTCTTATCATTTGATAGACCTTCACTTTTTCTATCAGAGGTAATGTTGTGTAAGTTATAACAAACTCCATTGACATTCTATATTTTTACAATGTTTAGCACTATTTTAGCATATAGACTGTACAATATATCTGGTGTTTGCATTTGTTATTCAAATTAGATTTATAATTTCTTATTCATTTGGATCAAATATCATCAAGTTAGATCTTTGCACATTGATCTCAACAACTATGTAATGGAAAGTTAACCTTTTTCTACTTTGTATTGAGTGTTAACATCAACCCAAATCGACTACAGATTGTGCAATCTATTGCATGAGGATTTGAAATAAAACTAAAAAATAGTTTGAAACAATCTCATGGATATTATCATATCTTTTTTGTTTCTTAATTAATTTTGATGATTCAAATTGCTCTGTAAAACTAAATAACAAGAGAATAAACCCATAAACCATTTTAATTATAATTTGTAATTTGAGAGCTATTTACAATGGAAAAGAAGCATTTGAAATGTTTGAGAGTTGTTTTTAGAACGTGAAGATGATTGTGAAAGCATCAAATTCATCCTCCCTCGAATGGATCCTGCTTGGATCCAACCCTATAAATTTAGGTTGATATGTAATTTGGATATTGCAGTCTCATTAACCTATCCATTGCATCAAGTTCCACCTCAGTAGTGGTGAATAACTCTATCTCAGCCACCTCAATGGCCACTCAAATCCCTCCTCGACGACACAATGAACTTGAAGACACCAAAATATTGAGCCTGTGGTGTTCACTGGTGATATTTAGGTTTAAGTTTTGTATAAAATCCATTTTTAAGTTTTAGATATTTTATTTTATTTTTAGGTTTTAGTTTATTTTACATATTTGATGTTTGTTTCTCTTTTTTATTATTATAATGAGTTGTTATGTTTGGTTAGTAATATTTATAGTATGTCATGTTTCTTTTTGGAATTTATTTATAATTTTTTTATTTGGGTCAATGTCAATAAGTATGTGTTGTTTATTAGTACCTATCGTAGGCCTGGGTACTATTATTTTGGCTTGTAGTAATTAATCAAGTTTCTTATCAACAACATCCAATAACAATTTGTTCCTCGGTGAAAACTCAAATGATTTTCCAATGTTCATTGTAAAATAATAATATTTTATTTGGCTTGCTAGTTGCCAATAACCCTTGAATAAATGCATGCCTAACATCCAATAAAAAGACAGTTGCATCTTCTAAAAAAACTGAAGCCTTAGTCAGAGTTGGGCCTTTTAACAAATATAATGCACTGTCAGCAAAGGCCACCTGCACCTTTGCACACAATAACATGGCAACTAGATCATGGGTATGTGCTATAGTATTTTCTTGTTTTCAAAATAATATTTAATTATCTAGGAGACTGATACTCCGCATGTATCCCTACAGTTACAATTATTTTCTTAGTCATATAAGTCCTATTAGAATAGACATTTACTTCAATGCCATTCAAGACTTTCTAATGCATTTGGACAACTACTGAATATGTTTTTTTATGCCTGTCATTTCCTCATCATCTATATTACGTACTGACAATCAACTAGAATTATTTTAAGGTTTTCTATAGTTGTTAACATCTATTATTTATGCCCTTGGTTACTTGTGAAATTAAGTTTTTTTAAAAACTAATTGCAATTTACTTATTCATCTTGGTGTGTATTGAATTCATTTTAAAACACAACAAGCACATTAGTGACAGGTTAATCTATCCATGATTGCCTTGATAGCTAGAAAAAATAAATTGTTTGGGTGTTTTTTAAATGGTATTTAGTCATCTATGAGGGCATAATAATCTCTTTGAACTTTTTAGCTTTTTGTATGTTTTTTCTACCAAGTACTTTAAAATCAGTAATAGTCACCTGATATTCAGATAATGTTGTTTAAAGTTACCTTTTTACATATTATTCTAAATTTCCTTTCACCATTAGAGAGTTGAATTAGATTTATTTTATTTTAAAATTGTGTAAATGTTTGTGCACAATTGATTTCCCTCAATTCTTTGGCTCAAGGAAAGAGGCAATAATTTGCAGGGTTTAGGCTTTAATTTTATTCTTTTTGTTTTACAAAATTAATAGACAATTTTATATTTTCCTTGTTTGAATATTTTTGGGTAACAATAATATGGACAATGGAAGATTGAACTAGGTAGCTATAATTTTGATCTGCTATGATCAAACCCTCTAATCAAACAATGTCTTTTGCTTTTGCATAGAACTTTGACCTTGAAGACCCTCATTTGGTTCTTTTTTAAGAACCTATATTTAATAGTATGAAGGTATCAATTGTATCCTAAAGTGTTTAATGGCAATGCTTGAGTGGGTATCAGAGTGTCAGATTATATGAAATTGCATTCTAAGATTAAATTATTTAGCATACATTTGATCTCTAATAACAAGTTTTGATCATTTCACATTGATTCAAATTTTGATCATGACAAGTTATGGGAAGCGCGAGTTGCATCTTGAGTTCATGTGTGGACAAACTACATCATGGCAACGCATTATTTATTTGATCAACAATTCCACTAGTATATCATCAAATTTGATTTGACTATAATGTTCTTTTCGATCTACCATTGTTCATTATTGAGCCGCAACCCTTGCTTGGAAGGGTGATTTCATTGTTATATTATTTGCAGATAATGGATGTCTTTGTGTTAGATACTAGAAACAAGAACTTAGGGTCTTGTATAAATTATATTATCATTACATAGAATCCACAAGGTTGAAATACATAATTGTCATTTAATGTTGCTTACACAGTGACTGTAGTATCACTATCGGATGATTATTTCTAACATATCAGCCTATTTTCAACTTGCATCAGCCTATTCATCAAAATTTGCAGATCCAAACATATGTTTATCTCTGATAAGAGATGTTCCCTTTCCCTTTTGGGTTACATCTTCATTTATACACATTTTGAAGGTAGGAGGAGGATGTGGAAGGTCACCAATCTCAAGGGAGATCAAGTGGTTCGACTTCAATGATTTACAACAATACAAAATTTGAGGAATTACTATTTTTAGAAACTTACTATTTTTAGACTGCACTACTAAAATTAAAATTTGTGGCACTTTTATTGGGTGTTTGGGGGGTCAAAATCAATCAAGAAGAGCTCCATGCCATCTCACTGCATTCTCCTCATTCTTAGCTTTCCAACGGTTCAAACAATGAGTCGATTGGAGCTACGATGCAAAAGTTATGGCTCGTGAAAGTTTTTTCATCAATTGGGGTAGAAATGTCACCTGAATTATCGCCTGAAATCTTGCTTGGATCACTCTCTTAGACCCATTTTGGATACAATTGACTAGCCTACCTATAACTTAGCAAGCTATCTAAGAGTTCAGTTGGAGCCATTAGTGGAAAACACCCCTCTATTAAAGACAATAACATTATCGACACCCTTACAAAACATAAATTTGATGACACAAAATTATTGTTCAGCTTTGAGTTGCTGATGATAGACCCAAAAACTCTATAGGCTATATGTTATGCATTCTCAAATATTTATCTTCACAAAAATCCCCTTGGACAAAGCCGTTAAAGTGACTAGAGAGGTCATAAACAAGAAGACTACTAAGGTAGTTGAGTTCTATTTAATATCTACATATTTTAGCTTCTTGAACGAGATCTTTGAATAAAATGGAGGAGCCATGGACTCTCCTCTCACACCAATAGTAGAAAACTTATGTATGGAATTATTTGAAAAGGTTGCATTATAATCTATCATGTTAAAGTGTAAATGGTGGTATTGCTTTGTGGATGACACTAATGTGGATTGGCCACATGGTAAGTAATCTCTAGAGGTATTCCTACCACACCTCAATGCACAATCAAGACACATTTAATTCATAATGAAAATAGAAGAAAGCTGCTCTTTCCCTTTTTCAGATCTTTTCATTACAATAAACAATGATGGTTGTCTCTTTAAACAAGTCTATAGGAAAAAGACACATAAATGTATACATCAAAACTGATTCCCACCACCATCCATTACAAAATTTGAGAGTAATGAAACCCTTATTTACTAGATATCTTAGGGACTTAGACCTAGAACACTTGAGAAACGAGGAAAAATATGATGGTAAAGCTTTAAAAAGAATGTCTATTGAGATCGGTGTAGATTATGATTATGAAAGAGGTTAGTTCATTTTTAGTTCATTCAAAATAATAAATTGACAAACATGACACCTCAAACATAATCCCTCAAATTGGGCATAGTCTAGGAGAATTTAGATAATTAGAAATACACAAACACAAAAAATATACATTTCCCATGGGTTCATTATCTAAGCCTAATTCAAGCTTGTTTGTGCCTAGATTGTAGAGCTAGGATTCTTTATAAATATCACTTATTTATTTAGATGACATCACCCCTTGTTTATGAGTGGTTTGATTGAAGAGTGGAAGGAATGTTGAAGTTTTTAAATAGATTTATATAGAGTTTATTTGCACAAAGAAGCTTATTGAAGGCATAAGGTGAGCCTTGTATTTATAAAATTATCATATTGATTGTGACCATTGGCTCAAAATTAAGATGTGTGCTCAAAATTTAGTTCAATTTGAGTAATAAATGTCATTAATATTTGGGTTCGGGTATGAATTTATTATGCATGGGTTCTAAAATCTTGATATTTCTTACATTTGTATTAGTTATTGACAACTTTCTATGTGATATCATGATGATGTTACAATTCAAATATTTGTTGAATATTTGAATATTGTAAAATTAGAAATGAGTCAATTTCTATGGATTTTTTGTTTAGCCATTTGATTTGATTTGATAGGCTAATTAATCATGATTAGCTTATGTGTGATTTATGCAATATCAAAATTTGAATATTTGTTCTAATTAATTTATCTATAACATCACTTATAAAAAATAATTTGGCTCATAGTAAATTAGACAAAGCTAAAAGTTGGTTTCAGTGCATTTCCCTAATCAAGGATGCTACAATGTGTTTTAGAATACACACATTAGATGTGCGGGTAAATTTGGGTGTTTCAGTGATTTGTGTGTTTTTACAAAAAATCAATTATGATTACAATTTCGACATAAAAGTGGTGAGAATTGAGTGTCTAAATTTTGATTCTATTTAAAAGGGTGTTGTGAGACACCAAGCAAAGAAACAATTTTTCAAATAATACAGAAATTGTTAAAATGATTTAATAAATATTGAATAATGATGTGTTCATATTTTGTTGATTCTTGTTATATTACTCAAAATGAGTTCACGTCAATGCTCCAAATAATGTTTGAGACACTCAGAATGCCCCCTTAAGGGATTGGTCAAAAAATATTTTCCATGGACATGCCCTTGAAAGGAAAAAATGGGACACTCCATGGCCAAAGAGGCCAATGAATGAAGTAATTAGAAGAAAACAAGATGAAAAATAGACCAATGAGCCAAAAACAGGTCTCTGAGGAAAAAGAATGGAACAATGGAAGGTTGGGAGTAAAAATTTGAATTTGGAGTTATATATTTACCCCTAAGGGTGAAAATGGTTATGGTTCATTTTCACCCTCCCCTATTGAGAATTTGCTCTAAATTTAGACATGAGACACTCGAGAAAAATGAAATGCATTTCATGACAGAGGCTCCTTAGTGAGCAAGTTTGAGAGTAATAGTGACCAATAGGGAGTGAGGCATCAGTAAGTACTTTCCTTTTCTAAAAAATTGAGCATTTAATGCATTTAATATGCATTAGAAGTAGGAAATTGAGTGATATCACCATTTTTGAAACAACAATATTGTGCTCGTAAATGATGAGATCACCAATAAAATGATGATATCATTACTAGAAACAACAATATCATGAATTTTTGTATGATATCACTGAAATAAGCTAGAAATGCCATAATGATGAGAGTGAATATTCAGAGAGGAAACACTAAAATTATGGGAACATGGTAAAAATGATGAGATCCCCTTGTTAAGAAACGATGTTGTCCTGACAAATAATGAGATCACTAAAAGGGCCAAAGAGGCTAGAAATGACAATAATGCCCTATGAAATAGTGGAATCACCCTTGAAAAGGATGATATCACCCTACTAAATAATGATATCATGAAAATGGTTGAAAGGGTGAAAATTGATGATGATGCCATGTGAAATGATAGGATCACCCTAGTAAAGGACGATAATGCCATGCTAAACAATGGGATCACCAAAATGGCAAAAAATACCCAAGTGGAAAAATATAGAAGTAGTTGATCTGATATGAATGATGAGTATATGCTTTATATAGATTCAATGATCATTTGATATGAGTTTGTTATTAGTGTGTCTAGATAGATCTTTTTATCATTGCATGATGACATTTTTTTCAATTGACAAGAGTGACTTTATTTTTTGATCACTACAATGACCTAGTCTATGGACATAAGAGGCATTGATGTTCCTTAAGGAGATACAATTAAGGCATATCACATAGATGCCGATGATTCAATTAGATAAAGTGTTCTTATTAGCATTAGCTGAGTATTGAACTCAAAGACTAGCTCATTTCACCTACCTATTAGAGAACTGACTATGAATTTGGAGGACATGTGGTACATTCTCTGCATTCATATTTAGGGTTATACAATCTATTGGATGAAATAGGGTCAATCGGTCATGTTGGAGGATTTAATTGGCATCAATGATGTCACTATCATGGATGGGGTACTAAACATTGAAGTCCTAGAGGATCTAGCCTTCCCAACAGATGGAGCAAATCCATTGATTGATCAGGAGGTATTGATTTTGATGACAATTTTCAATGGTCTATTTTTGTTTGACAAGAGCAGTTGATAGTTTCACATTGGCTTGATAGGTGTGATCTAGGATATGATGGACTTGACCACACATTTTCCCTAGGGCCTGATAGTATTGGCCCAATTATATATAGATATTCACATGATGGTGTATCATCAAGGGAGGAATATTAGACCTTGCACATTGCTCCAGATCAAGGCTTGGGAGAACATTTCTATAGAATGACTAGTAGGTGAGTGTTGACAATAAAAACCAAAGGATCCAATAGTATAAGAATGGTATATGATAGGAAGGGGTTGACAGGGACACAAAAGAGACATATATTATTACAAATGAGCCATCAATGAGACGATGGATAGATATTTCATCTAGATACCTTATATGTACATTTGTTTTGGTTGGCATGAGGATGTCATTATGACCTAGTACATGACCACCCCATGCTATATTACAAGGTGTCACGACTTATCAATTGAGATGTATATACATGATCACATGCAAAAGTAATTTGGGTGGTATTAGGATGTGCCTGATGGCCCCCACTATTTTACCCATGTGACATGAGAGATTAATGAGCGAGGACCTACCATTTTGTTAGTAACAATAGGCAACTTTTTGTTAGTTCAAATAATGTCCTAGGGATATGAGGGAAGAGTAGTAGATGAAAGAGTCATGAGGACCTTTGTATCATGGTGGGCATAATTTAGGGTAGTAAGACTGACCAGACCTAGGCCTCCAAGGGGTGAGTAGCTGAGGCCATGTTAGAGATGGTAGAGATAGATGAGGCTAATGCCTCGATAGTTACAGGGGTAGGGAGTGAGGCCATCTCATACAACTATTCATATACAGGTTCCTTTGTAGTAGGTGCCATTACAACAACTTGTGCCTATGGCTATAAATTCTAGCTCAAAGAGCACTCGTAGTAGTAACAATGGTAGCAATAGTAGTAGTGATAGTGGTAGTAATAACAATGGTGGTAGCAACAAAAAAAATAGTGAGGGATCTTCAAACATGGTATAGATATGGGAGAGGGCCCTAATCCATACAGATAAGACTAAATAAATGATCATAATACACATGTGACCTTTATGATCACAAGAGGGTTAGGACAAACATCAAGCTAGGCAGGGCCATCTCAGCCAGGAATTTTAGATGATGCTCAAGTGAATATAGACAAGCTAGAGAGGGAGATTGATACTGAAGTGATAAATATTTATATATTAGAAGGGGATGTGGAAGATCTATGAAGGCAATTAATATAAGCCCAGGGTCAGACCACTAGGTTATAGGGCCAAATTATAGAGAGACACAAAGATTGCTAGTCTGAGGGGGTAGGTGGCTTATATGACCATCATACAGAAACTATGAGAGATGTAGAGCTAGCCATAATTATTAGTGAGAGAGATGTAGATCAGATAGATCAATATCAAGCTTGGGGAGATGTATAGAGGCATCATGTAGACATACATAGACTTTATGGGGAGCGATATTTAGTGAGACAACTAGTGGCCAAGTAGGGATTGTTTAGGGAATTGGCAAATATGGCTCAAGGCAAGGATGATGTGATACAAGCCAAGGATGAGGCTGAATATTATCAGAGCCTATATGATATGGAAGTACCAACAGGAGCTAGGGCATTGAGCTTCAAGGATCATACCCAGAGTTAGATGTTTAGCCACACCTCTAGTTCATGACACAGTTTAGCATTAGAGAGGACAGTGGCACAACCTCCCCTATAGCACAGTCATAGGGCCACCATAACAACTGATATCAACACTAGGCATAAAATAAATATTTGATCAGACTCCTCTTATAGATGATCAGAGCTAGAGCTAATGTTTTGATTGTAGCTCTGCATTTTGTATTTTTGTGATTTATATGTATATCTCAATGTATAGACATTAATTTTGAGATATATATAAATAGTCATCTTTTATCACATGAAGTATATGCACTCTAATATTCTTTTGATATATGTGATGTTTTTATTTATGTATGACATGTGTTATAGAGTAAATCTTTGATATTTATGTGAGTGTATATTTATTTTCCATGATTTTGTTGTTTTTTAATTACCATGATGATGTTGTGCTTGATCTAGATATCAAATGTGATTGATGTTGATATTGTTCTTATCATTTAATCATAATGTGAAAATGTTTATGGCTAGTTGTATATGTTGATTTAAAGATACATGTCCTGATTAGCATAGATGCAGCCATGTTGTTCAGTTTGTTTTAATTGCTTTGGTGATGAAAAATGTAACAATGTTTCTAATTTAGTTTTGGCATATGAGCACATGTTAACCATATTGTGAGGGTATGCTTTCTCTTTATGCGACATTGATATATAAGTCTCCTTAGCACTTGATTGTTAATTTTGAAAATAATAGTATGCATCATAATTAGAAATAAAATCATGATAACATTATTGTATCACTTGTGTAAGGACTTTTAGATGCAAATGCTAACAACTTGAGATCAAGCTATGAAAAAATTAGACTTAAGTGTAAAATCATAATGAACAAAACAAAGACATACCAAAAAATAAATAGATACAAATGTTAACAACTTGAGATTAAGATACAGATAATCAATACCTAAGCTGAAAACATAATGCATTAAACAAAATTAATTTAAAGAGATGCAATGGGATTAGAATTAAATAAACAAATAATCAAATAAATGATCTTTACAAGACATAAAACATAACAAAAAGAAATAAATAAAAATGTAATCAGTGTGAATGTGAATGTGGAAATAAGATGTTACTCCTTGTGATCTACCCCCAAGTCTAGGGAGTGTTAGATAGGATATCATGATAAATTAGACAAAGAGGGGTAATATAAGAATAAAGAAGGGATGGATGAGCTGACTCTAGATGCCCCATGTAACTAAATGCTACCTAAATAGTATATATGGACTATCATGCCAAATTTAGTTCTCCTAAAAATTAGGAAAGAAGAAAAGTGATGATAAAGATTAGGATGAAACAAATTAAAGAGGAACATAAGAATGATTCATAAAATGATGAGTGCGTAATAAAATAACTTGTAAAATGATGAGATCGTAAAATAATAACTCTAAAAATGGTGAGAGTGTAAAAGGGGGAATGGAAATGGGAATGATAATGATCGAGCTATCCTGAACTGCCTCATGTGTCTAAGCATTGCCTACATAGTTCATGTGGACCTCAAGCCAATGTAGTTCTCTCTAAAATGGGAGTGTAATGAATAAATGACAATGGTAATTAGAAATGACAATGATAGGATAAAAGGCTTCCACCCATGAATACGATCAAATGCAAAAGGAGGATTATCCATGTCATACATAAATATTTCTACCTAGAGCAAGACCAAGAGGTAAATCCACTAGTGAACAAGGTGACAAATTGTATAAATATTTTATGGCTTTATATCTCTTTTGGATAGGTGAGGCCTTTTTTGAATGTTTTGATTTTTAAGGGTTTTGAATTTGCCAATGTTTTTAGATTTTTGGAATAAGATATACAAAAATGCTCTATGAAAATGAGACATAAAGGGAATATGAATAAGTGTACAAAGAACCATCTAGCAAAGGAAAAACAACCTTAGATAGGGGTCAAACAACAACTAAATCAGTTACAATGGTACAAGCTCACAAAATGGTGAGATTGTGGAGTATGAAAGGACTACCACTCCACAACAAACTAAGGTGAAAAATAACTATCCTTCAATAACAAATTATTATAGAATGAGGAACAAGATCATCAAGGAGCGAAAATACATTTTTTCAACGATTACTAAGCAAGGAAACAATACCAAAGCATTCTGATGTTTTCAAAAAAAAATAGCAAGGATACAATGATGATGATCACATTTGAACTATTGTTGAATTTTTTGATGAAGCCACCTATAGTACCTATAGGTCGTAATCAATAATCAAGATGGTAAGAGGAAATGGGAAAAAGACAAGAGTTAACTCAAGAATGGCAAACAAAAGGAAGGGAAAAAGAAAACATGAAGGGAATGCCCCCAGTAAGGGCCCTTATAAACAATGTTCGACCAAGTAAAGCATGAAAATGCTAGAGACGCATAATGTTCATAGGCTCATGGAGTTCATTCATTTTGGTGTAGCCAACATGTATGCCCCAAAACCATGATTTTTAGTGATAATGAAAGGACCTAGCTAATTTGGCTCAATTTTTCCTTTCTTCTCTTATTATACATTGGTATTTTTCTATATATCCTTTAATACAATTTGAATTCTCTTAAAATGTTGTGCTTGATGTAACTAAGATGTAGCAAATTTTGATATGCTTTGAGATGACTCAATGCAGCTACTTGTTTCCTATCTAAGAGTTATAGTTCTTGTAGCCTAGCTCTTCATCATCAATGATACCCTATAATTAAATGCATAGGAAGGTAAAATCAATCTCAATTTCCAAAATAACTTCTAGGCCAAAAACTAGGGAGTAGGGTATTGCACCTATAGGTGTGTTGACATTGGTATGGTAGGCCCATAAATTAGGAAATAATTACAAGTACCAAAATCAACCAACTTTGTTGACAATTTTGTTAAGGATTTTGACAATAGTTTAATTAAATGCCTCAGCTTGTCCATTACCTTCAAGGTAATAGGGAGTCATCTGTCTGTGTTTAATATGGAACTTTGTACAGAGGGTATTCATGTCCTTATTTTTGAAATACTTGACAATATAAAATTTAATGGAAGAGGGAATGCCATAAAAACATATGAGGTAGTTCAAAATAAATTTAAAAATCTGCTTGTTGGTTAGATAAGTGAGAGGGATGACCTCGACCGACTTAGTGAAATACTCGGTGGTAGTTAGGATTTGCTTGTGTTCATCTGAAAAAAGTTGGGTTTATTTTAATAATGAGATCGATTCCCCATATATAAAATGGCTAAAGAGAAGTGATAGGTTGAAATACTCAAGAAGCATGAATTAAATCACCATGCTTTGAAAAATAAGGCATTTATTGACATGAGTACATGCATCTACTTCCATTGTGGGCCAGTACTATCAAGTCCTAAGGAGTTTCTTGATAAGTGCCATTATTCTTGTATGGGCCCCACAAATCCATTCATGTATATCTTTAAGTACTAATCAGAGTCACCTAATTTTATACAGCAAAGCAACATCCCATCATAGCCTTTACAATAGAATGTAACACTGAGTAAGGTGTAACAAGATGCATTGTTAATAAAGTACTTATGTTGGTTGTGTGAGAGGTCAATGGGAAGAATGTGGTCTTAGAGGTAATTATATACATATTGGTACCAAGGGGAATCGGGACCAACAATATCACATACCATTTCAGTGCTTAGATGACTGTAAATCGGCATAAGAATGTTTTCAATAAGTAATCGATACTCAATAACGCTAGAATATATCTCAATCAAGGACCCAATGGTTGTCATGGCATCAAAATATCGGTTCTTGAATCTTGGTATTTATTCAAAATGGATGTATTCAAAGTGTTTCTTGAGGTTATCAACCATGCCTTTACAGGGCACAAGTTTCTCATCTTTTTTAAAATACTAATATGTTACCTGATTGATGATTACTTATGAATTTTTATATACAACCAATTATTGAATGTTCTATTGTACTATTAGGTGAGACCCCGTAATAAGTGCCTCATATTCAAAAATATTAATAATGCATGGAAAATTAATTTAGAATTCCTTAGGAATAATATACCCATGTGGTGTGATGAATAATATACATGCCTTGCAACCATGACTTGTAAAGGAACCATCAAAATATAGTTGTCATTGACATGATTCCTCGAGATTGAAGATAGATTCATTAGGGAAATGCATGTATAGTGGATGCATATCTAACAAAGATACCTTAGTGAGTTGATCTGCAAGCACTTTCCCTTTGATGACCTTCTGATTAGTGTATTCAATGTCAAATTCACTAAAGAACATAATCCACTTCGCTATGCAACCTATCAATGTTGATTTAGAAAGAAGATATTTGAGGGGATCAACCTTTACAATAATAATAGTCTTGTTGGTCAACATATAATGATGTAATTTATGTGATGCAAAGATCAATTCTAAACATGCCTTCTCAATGGGTGTATAGTTATGCTCATAAGTGACCAATGTCTTGATCAGATAGTATATTGTGCATTATTTTCCCCAGTTATTGTGTTGGGCCAAGACTGCACCCAAGGCATGTTCAGTTGCCTAGAAATAGAGTAAGAGGGATTTTCTTGGGATTGGTAGGACAAACATTTCTAGGTTTTCCAAATAGATTTTTAAGTGCTCAAACCTCTTGACAGTTGGCATCCCATTGAAAAATGGTTCCTATCTTCAAAAGATGAGTTAAAGGAAGGAAACAATCAATAAGATATAAAATAAAGTGATAAATAGATTTGATATTTCCCTACAACTGTGAAGTTATTTCAAATTGTAAGGGGGAGGCATTTCTATGATGGCTTTCACCTTGGCTAGATCAACTTTAATTCTGTAGTGGGAAATAATGAAGCCGAGGAATTTTTTGGATGTGACTCCACAGACACATTTCTTTGGGTTGAGGTGCACCTTATATTCATGAAGTCATTCAAAGACCCTTAGTAAAACTTATAGATGTGTGGCATGTGTTCTTGACTTTCTTAGGATGTCATTGACATAGTCTTTGATAATGTCATGGAAGATGATAGTCATGGCACATTGCAATGTGGCACCAACATTCCTCAAGCCAAATGGTATGTCTTAATAACATAATGTTCCCCATAAAGTGATATACATTATTTTGTGTTGATCTTCTAGTGCAATTTTGATCTAGTTGTATCCTAAAAATCTATCCACGAGGGATTGTATTTCTTAACTTGTTGTTGAATCTCTAATCATGTCGATGTTGAGTGATGGAAAATCATCTTTTAGACATGCTTTATGGATGTCCATGAAATAAGTGCATAAATGAATGTCTTCTTATTTTTTATTAATTTAATAATAATGGATATCCATTCTAAGTAATCAATTGGTGAATGAAGCCTACCCCCAATAATTTTTCCAATAGGTTTAGCATCAGATTGCACAACAAGATGGTGTACAACCAAAGATGTATCCAACCCAATAATGTCTGCACAAGACCATGTGAATATGTCCATAGAATCACATATAATTGCAATGATGAAGTTGTGTTCCTCAGTAGTGAGGGACACACCATGTTTGACCATTTTGGGATCATATGTTATGCCAATAGTGGCATCCATGGTGTCTTTTATTAACAATATAGAAAAATATTCTAAGAAATTAGGTACATAGGTAAATTGATCTTTTTCATATGACTATGGACCATTAGGTCCATGCATGTAAGAATAATTTGAATCATGTAATCTAGTTAATGATCATTCAATGAATGTAAAGGGGAAATCTTGAACCCATTGAGAAAACATCCATTATTCTTTTGCATCAATATCTAACCCAAAGGTAAGATGTCAACTTGTAGGACATTGAGATTTTTAAGAATAAAAGTGAACTTCTCCATCTTGTGGCTCTTAAAATAGGTTTTCACCAAGGGACTTGTCTTTTTCTTTACTTTTTTCCTAGTCCAAAAGTGCCTCAAAGATGTTTTCACTAGAGGACATCAATATTTGATTTTCTTTTTCTTTTTTATTTTGACCAAGGAATTTCACTTGCTCTAAAAAGTAGGTGGCATGGTCTAATATGATCTTGAAGCTTTGTTTTTGGTCTCTAATTGGCAGACCATCTCGAAGACCTAGGAACTCTGACAATGCTTCTTCATTTTGTAAGTTATCTAATGATATAGTGCAATCTTACTGATCCCAATTGATGAGTTCATGGTAGCAAAGGATAAGAGGTAATTTAGGAGAGGGCATGATGGCGAGAATGACATTGATATCAAATAGATTTGTGTCGGTAAGCTCATCATAGATGCTATAATATGACTCTACATCGCTATTGGGATCATCTTCGTTAGACACTAAAGTAGTGTCTATTTTGAGATTTGAGGGGTCATGCCCAGGCAATTTGTATTCAATACCTTGACTACCTTTATGTTTAGTAAAAAAAATAGGCTCAATAATACCTTAAATTTGGCCCTAGGCCTTTCCATTTATAATCTTGATACTCCAAGATTCTATTAGGAATTAGATAATTGGAAGTTTGATAATAAAAGGCAAAGTCAGCATTGTCCAACAAGGATTCCTCAAAATTGCTAGGTTTGTCTTGATCTAGCGAAGTATTTTTTACAAATACAAGAGGGCCCTTAGGATGAGACCTAGTTTTTTTACACCATATTATGATAGGCCTATCATAAGATTTAGTAGTCATTGATCCACCATGGGATTTGGGACATTTTGGTAAATTTTCAATGTGGAAGGCATCCTTGATTCTATAGCTACCAATATCCATATTGTTGGGTGAATATTTTGTTGGCCAGCTAATTGGTGACCAAAATAGTTCCTATCACCACAACATAGGAAGATTGGTCATCCAGGTGTGCAGCTTTACTACATCAACCGGAGACAAATCTCTCCTCTCATCAAGGGGAGGTTCCCTATTAAATATACAGAGGCTATATACTATATATATAAGTAGAGAGTAAGACACGTGGGTGGGATAAACCATCCATCTCTCTTTTTTTAGAGATGATGATGACAAATAGAGGAGGAATCCTAGGTGATTGGTGAAGGTACTTCTCTTCTTTCAGAAGTAACATTTAGCCAAGAGCCAGATCCCTTCCTGGATAGTAGAAATCTTGGTGAAGTGACAAAAGGCACTTCTCTTCTTTCAAAAATGTTTGTTCTTGTAGGCAACAGGAATCTTTCTGGTAACAAGTGACTGATAACCGGGTCCAAAGTAACCAGCAATCTAAGATGTAGCTCAAAGTCTCCACCTTGACTACCCTAGAGTGAGGTACAAAGAATAATGGGGGAACAAAGTTTTCCCAAGGTCCTTTACATATAAACAGAAAAGAAAAACACACACTGAAAATAATTATGTCAGCACAAAGTCTGCAAGTAACTGGTTTCAGGACACCTTCCTTATCACCTCCACTAGTTCTACTTGTTAAATCAAATAAACAAGAACACATTTAGAAGACAGACATACGAATAATCTCTTAAAATGATACAAGCTATATAGCACAAAGTCTGTGAATCACTTGCTTTCTTATTCAGATAAAATAATATGAAATAACATCCGAGCTCAAAGTCTCAATATTCACCTTTCAACTTGGGTAGAGTTTTGCTTCTGGTAATAGGAAGATCTCTTTAAAACAATAAAAGAGATTACAATATATAGCAGACAAGAAAGACTTGGTGCTTTGTTTCATGGAATGGCCCATGTTGTGAATTTAATGCCTTGAATGCATTTTCAATTTTGTCAGGGGGCTATGTTGAAAATAGGGTGGTTGTCTTAACTATGGCATGTCATTTCATCCCATATGTCATCTCCTAAGTCTGGATCATCTGGTCTGTCCCCTCTGACATCTGCGCAGCTGACCATTTTGTCTTTACTCCAAGGGAGACCAATAAGCCGTGCCTTCAATGTTTGCAAGCTAAAATATCTACTTAGTGGACTATTCCACCTACTGAAATTACTTTTGCATAGATATTTCAATATTTTCCCTCTTTCTACTTTTGTCTTTTCTAGCTTTGTCTCTTCTTGGAATTTAAGCTCTCAGGCTATCTTTTCCCCTTTCTAGTTTTGTCTTTTCCTGGAATCTAAGCCCTCGGGGCTATATTCTTAGCTTTGTCAGCTCTTTCAACTCCTTCTTCAGCTGGTTGCTGAGTTTGTTTTTAGGTTCTGTGCCACATTTAAAACTTAGCAGATATTTCATTACCTTGAATTTGACATCTACGGGGACGTCATTGGTTGACTATTTCAACGGTTTGGGAGGCCTTCTCAGCTCCTTGGTTCAATCGCTTTCTTGCTTCAATCGCTTTATTGGTTCAATCACTTTCCTGCTCCTTGGTTGAACCATCACTTTCATTTGAACTTGCCTTTGGAATCATCCATGTTGCTTCTCTCTTTGCTTGAGGCCGCCTTTGAATTGCTTGAACCTGTGAACCATTGAACTTTGAACTCTTTCGGTTCAAGGTTCAATCGGTTCATTGGTTCTTCCTCTACCCGTCACTTGTTCTTTCTAAGCTCTTTGATCTTCATCGCACTGGTTGAACCTTGTTGTTGAACCAACCTTGAAATCGTCTAAGTGTTGAGAGCTTGCTTCTTTCTTTCAGAGTTCGTAGAAATCAACCTGCGAAGCCCGTAGAACTTGGCCTACAGAGTCCATAGATTTTCTTCCTGCAGAGTCCATAGATTCAAGCCTACAGAGTCTATAGATTTTTGGAAAAGCTTTGAAAAATGAAGAAATTGAATGCTCAGAACAATTCCTAAAAAGGGGAGAGAGGATTTTGGTCTGTTAAACCAAAATATTTCATATGTTGTCCCAAAATGAGTGATATTTTTGGGGGACAACACATATCATTAAAAGTTAAGTGGGAAGAAATTTGGGGAGGTAGAATAGAATAAGTGGAAGCAAGGTCACTTGGTTAAATGTAATTGGATTGGGGAGACTCAGGAGATTTGGCTTTGTCCGTTTTAAGAACATGCTTAGTGCTAAGACAATAGTTATATTGGCCATGTTCGACTTCTAAATGCTTGCAATACTAGTATGGTTGTACATCACTAGGAATAATGACCTCCATTCCAAAATCTAGGATTTTTAGGCATTGATGTAGTTTGGAGGGAATGGCATGTACTTTAAGGATTTAAGGTCATGTAAGAAGCAAGTTGTGAGGTAGTTTAATGTTGATGACAAGCCAGAGGGTATCATGGGTGATGGGCCCAATAATGACTGGTAACTAAATAGTGCACTGTGAATCTCTCCCTACATTATCATACACTTTGATGGTAATGGTCTTAGGTTAAAAATCCACTGAAGTATACACCAAGAGTTTTATCAATTTAAATGATGTTATATTAAGGCCTAACCATTATCTATAAGAACTTGCTTAATCTTGTGGCAATTTATGATAGTTTTAATGTGAAGATGACAATTGTGTACAAGATCAAGGGATGACATATCACTCTGGTAGAAAATAAGTTGTTGACCTAGGGATAATTGCCCCACTAGTTCTTGAAAGGTAGCAAATTCAATGTCAATCGGTACATTAGATTATTGAAGGTCATACAATATATTATTGTGAACTTCTAAGTACGTAAGAGATGTAGGATAAATTTATGTGCATGAGTCTTGTTTAATTGTTCATCAAGATCATACTACTTTTTAATTGAATGAAGAGATAATGAGACTAGCATAGGATTATTGTTAGATGAAGGTTTAGTCTTTGAAGGCAAGGTGTTCAGAATAGACATAGTATGGAAGAAGGTAAATGACCTTGACACATAAATTTTGGATGTTGAGTTGCAATTACATAATTTAAATGTGGAAAAAGGTTACTTGAATTATAAGAAGATGGTATAATACTTGGAATAGTGACATGTGGTCATCACGAAGCAATAATGTTATTGTGTGATGGAAAAGGGTTGTTAAAATATGAAGGAGGGGGTCCTAAAATAAATGAGGCAATACTCTAAGGTGTGTTTGATGGTTTTACACAATTGATTTTGATAGTAGCTACTTGATTATTTGTAATATGACCTAAAACAGTATTGTAGTTATATGAGACATCATGGTAGTTGATTTGATTGGCTTGGGTGTCTTAACCTTGACTACAATTTCCATTATTATGATTTTATCCTTAATTTTGATGATGATTTCCATATTTGCATAGATTGTTAGACTTATGCTTCAGGAATGGATCTTTATAGATACCCATATTTTGATTAGATGTGGAATCAACATTATCCAACTAAATGTCACCTCGCTTTAGTAGATCTTGAATGAAGTGCCTTAGTTGCATGCATCTATGAATTTCATGCCCTTAGACACGATGGAATTCACAATACTTGTTATCTCTATACCGTTGAGGTTTTAGTTGGTCTTCTAGAGAAGATTTTGGAGTTGGCCAATTCACCATGTTAGTCATAACTAAATTTTGGAATAAAACTTCAATACACCCACTAAGTTCATCGAAGAATCTATTTTGATATGGATTTCTTCATGAAGGTGGTATTTGTAATGTGATAGCTGGATTAGCTAGACTATTTTGGATAGGTGATGGTTGCACTATCTGTACATGTCTATGTTTTGTTATTCCATTTTCTATGACATTTTTTTATAAATGGCTTTGGGCTTATCTAATGTACTAGCCTATGCTTGTGGAGGAGCTTGAGCTTACACTTGATTCTAAAAATATATCTTAACTAGGCCCTTGTCTATAAGTGTTTTTTCAATCTATACTCCTTTATCTATAATTTCCTCGAATGTGTTTTCACAATGGAGTTTCAAATTATGAGCCAGCTTTGAAATCAAATTGAATGTGAAAATATTAGCTAATTATTATCAAAAAGATTATGGGGAAAGCAGCTAGTTAAACTTCTCCATAGCTATAGGTAAGCATAAAAGCTTTTCCCACCATGTTGTTTAGTATTGCATAAGTCAACTATGGTCAACTCATATTTTATGTTTTAAGAGAAATGCTTTACAAATTTTTCTGATAGGTCATCAAAGGTGATGACAAATCTTTTAGGCAAGTTTAAAAACCATTTTAGGGCTTGTCCACCTAAACTATGTGGAAACAAGTGAAGCAAATACATATTACTATATACTACTTCCTAACAAGCCACAAAGAATTCCTTAAAGTGTTCTATAAGATCACCATTTCTTTTGTATTTATCAAATTTAGGCACCTCAAAATAACACAAAAAGGGTACTTGAAAGATCCTCATGTCAAATGGGTAAGGATATATTCCATCAAAATTGTACTTTTTGCCCTAATTTCCTACTTGGATCCCTAAAACAACATCCTTCATCTCTTGATATTCTTGGAAGTGGGAGCATTATGGGATGGAGGAAGGGTATGTTGTTGATTGTTTAAGAGAGGATTGGATTGGTTGGGATAGATTGGTTTTTTAAGATTAAGATTAGAAGAGATGGGTACCCTTTGAGCTGAGTTACTAGGGTTGTTCACCCTATAACTAGGATTATATTCCTGATAAGGTTTTTTTTTGTTGACTAGTGTGTTGACCAAATTTTGCCTGTAGGTAAAATTTTGGTCCCCTTCCTCCCTTGTTGTTCATGCCAGTTATATTGCAGGTTATTCAGGTTCAACATTCTCTGTTTCATGGCCTGGTTCAATTTCAAGTTCAGTTTCTTGGTGCAAAGGTTCAATTTCGAGTTCGGTTTCTTGGTTCAAGTTCAAAGGATTCAATGGCCCGGTTCAAAGGTATGCCCCAAGCCAAATGGCAGTCAAAAGTCAAAGTACCCTTTGGAGGGTGGACACTTCAGCATTTCAATGATTCGAGCACGCTTCTAATCAAAGCAAAGGGCGGGTGAGAGAATTCCTGTGGACCTTTTTGTCCACAAAAACAAAGCAAAGCCACAGTCAACGTACCGAAGGGAAAAATAACGAAGGAAGATGCCCGCAGAGAGATAAAGAAGTGCCCGAGAGGATGCCACGTGGACCCGACTGACGTGGCAATGGACCCGATGACACTTTAGCATGGACCCGATGACGTCCCGATGGACGTCAAATTCTGCAAAATGGTTTAGCCGTTGGATCTCAAGTGATGATGCTCGAGAAGCCATCAATTTCAAGAAGATGGAATATCCATTGGTTTTCAAAGCTCGATGGCCGGATGAGCGTCAAAATTTAGCAGAATAAATTAACCTTTGTTTCCAGCCAAGAAAGTATTGCCAAAGAGTCCAGAATGCAACAACATGCCGAAAGTTCATTCTTGGGAGGCCGATCGAGCCAGATGGAGACAAATTCGATAAAAGACAAGAGGACACGCACGGAATAAGCAAACAATTAAGTCCAAGTGGCGCCAACTTGAAGAAGAGACTCTGGTAGGTGAAATAGTGCCAGCGAATTGATCATGAGAGGACGCAGCAGCTAAGAAATGTAACCGGTTTCTTCATTTTTCATTTAATGGGTGGACAAACCACATTTTACCATTTAAAAATGCAAACTTCGAAGTAGGTAGAGTAGAGGCCTCATTAATATTTTGAGTAGCTTGTTTCTTTTCATGAACAACCATTTGTAAAAAGAGCGCCAAATGAGCCTCTTGGACTTTCATATATACTTGATACTTGTCATTTTGTAAGGATCTTTTTGCAATTTTGGTAAGGTGCAGCCCTGCTAAAATTTCTACCTGAATCTATAAAGACTATTTTTACCTCTTCTTGGTCATATTTTCTATGTATGTCTGAGTGTTTGAGTTGTGTCCAGTCATTGTCTTTAATGCTCTCACAGTTCCAGCACCAACACACTAGTTATCCACAAGGTGCCATTGTCTGCAGTTGACAGGAGGAGAGTTCCATTTTGGAGATACATAGCAGAGGAAGTCATTTACAATATGTATTCCACAGCATCTTGGTGAGTCTCTGTTCCTGTGTTTTCATAAGAACCTCCCTGCCATTTTCTTGTAGCCTGGTTTCCCTGCCGAGTCTGAGTGTATGTTTGTGGTCTTTGTTCGATTTTGAGAGTAGGTGTGAGAAGATCACCTTTATTTTGGTGTATCACCTCCTTAGAGTAGTTTGTTTTCTTGCACTTTCTTCCCTTTTCACCCCCCCAGTTTATATATATATATATATATATATATATATATATATATATATATATATATATATATATAGCACTCACTGGAACAAACAAGATACATCAGAGAGAACTAGCCCATACCTAGAGACTCTCCTCTCCTACTTCACCATCCCACAGGTGAGAGAGGGGTTTACATGTTGCAGGGAGAAGGCAAGAACTCATTTTCTTGCCACCAAGTGCAATCTCCAGTGTCAATAGTTCTGGCACGCCTGGTGGGATGCAAGTTTTTAATGCAGTAAGATTTCAGGATTGATGTTGGTCCTGGCACAACCATTTCAATATTCCCCAGCATCTGGCGACTCCAATGGTAAGAGCTTCATTTTCCATGTTAAGACCAATGTCTTAAATTTATATGCCTAAAGTCACCACTAGGTCTACTTCAAAAAGGATTCCTTTTGAATTCGTTGAACTACATCTAAATTATGATAAAAGATTAAGGTTTAGGAAGACTCATCCTTATCCAACAAGTCATCCTCCTAGACCTATTATAAGAGACACAGTTACAATAGAGCCTTAGCTACACCCCATCCCAGCTATGGCTTTGCCATTTGCAGCCTTTCGTGGTGAGAGCCCCTTGAACCTCCCACAGTATGACCCAATTCCAGGGGCAGCTCTAAAGAATGTACCTTCTTTCAATGGATTGGGACCCATTACAGTTGTTGAGCACATCATGAACATTTCTAACCTTTGCAATAACAACAATATAACAGAAGAAAACATTGCCACTAGGCTGTTAGCTTTGTCTCTTAAGGGCAAGGCTCTTGACTGGTATGGTACCTTGCCTGCGAATTCAATCCATTCCTAGAATGAGCTCGGTATTCAGCTAACAGACCATTTCGGGGAAAAAAGCGATGACCTCTCGCTTGTTGAGCAACTGACGACCATTAAGAGGGCTCTACACGAATACATGCAGGACTTTAACATAAGGTTTTAGAAGACCTGGTAGAGGATTTCCATCTTGGTAAGGCCGACTCCCAACTATGCTTTTTATACTACTTGAAAGCATTAAATAGTGACATTGTAGTCATGATACAATCTATGGGAGGGCATATATTGCCTGTTGCTTATGACATAGCCATAGCAGTAGAGAACTGTTTAATACAGGCTGGGAAAATAGCCCCCAGACCCCACATGCCAATTTTTCCAAAAGTGCCACCTCCAATTCAGGCCCCTGCTCCCACATTGGCTCCTCTGTCTGCCATCGAAAAACCAATTGCTGCCCCATTGAATGAATTTCATGAGGGTAAGAGTATGTTGCAGGCCATGACCAACAAACTCGTTGCCATCAAAAGGCAACAACAGGCTCAAGGCAATAGACCAAATCAAGGGTACCAGAATTATGGTCAAGCCCTTAGACCCCCTTTTCATAATTATAATCAAGGTTAGGGGTAGCTCACTACAACCAGGCCATTTCAAAATTACAACACTGGTCCCTCTTCATCATCTAAGGCCATAGTGCATGTTCAAAATAATCTTGTACAAGAGCAGCCTAGCTGTTCGACCATGGGATATGGTCAAGAACAAGCTGTGCACACAAACGAGATGGTGAATTATTTCTAGAATACAGAGAATCAGGCTGCTGCTCTTTCCCAAATTTTTGAGGCTCCAGCTCAACCCAACACAAGTAGCAATCAGGCCTAGCCAGATTCTGCTTTTATGAATCATGAAGAAGGCGAGTTTTGTGCAATCAACCATGGGGGTGCCATAGGCAACTAGGCTGATTGTGTTGTAGCTAATACAAGATTAAAGAGGAGAGCAGTGGAAGAGGTGCAAGCTACTACTCAGGCAGCAGCTGCACCTCCTCCATCACACTCATTCCAAAGGGCCCCAATTTCCAAACAGCCGTTTGCACCTTCAGCGCCTTAACCTACAGCTCCAGTTGGGATCATCCCAAAAGAAAACGTGAAGGGAGGTAGTCCCAAAGTCAATATAGTGGACCAGATGAAGAAGTTGCATGTGAGCATCTCCTTGTGGGATTCATTGTCTTTCCAAGACAAAAGGACGTATTGAAGAAAGAATTGCATAAGCTGGATTAGCAAGCTATTCCAACAAACATGGATAATGTCTTGATGACAAATGGACAACCTGCCCCTCCAAAAAGGTAAAGAAAGAAGAGAAGACTCCCTCTTTCTATGTATCCTTGATCATTGGGGACTTCTTGGTGCACAACTGCATAATTGACAGCGGGGCCAGCACCTCAGTGATGCCTAAGTGCATTGCTGATAAGATGGGACTGAAGTATGAAGAAATGAAAAAGGGAGTCCTGTAGCTAGATGGGACACCTGAAAAAATAGTTGGAATTTTGAAGGGTTTGGACTTGACATTGCATGCTTGCCCAACCTTCTCAATTCTCCATGATATTGTAGTAGCAGATGTTCCTCCATTTTTTGCAATGTGCCTGTCCAGGGACTTCACGTCCAAAATAGGTGGCTATCTAGCAGCAAATTGGTCATATCTAGTTTTCAGAACCACATATGGGACCAAGGTGAAAATCGAGTCTGAGCCACTCTACAAGGACCATCTAGAATCATACACTCCCAAGGCAGTGAATGTCAGTTACACAATCATCGACCTAGAAGAGTCCTAGACAGACCAAGCTCCATCCTCTACTCTTGAAGGAGTCACAAACCTACTCTTGGATGAGTGGGGAAATGATAACTTCAAACATGATCCATACAAATTTATAGAGGAGACAGACCTTGGAGTCTATTGCATGCACGAAGAAGGCTCCTTCATGCCCAATTTGATGAAGGCTGACCAACCAGACCTTGGCCTATGGCAGCAGTATTTTGACAGATCCAAAAGTAAGCTAGGCGCTGGAGGTGGAGCGTTACTAGTCTCCCCTTCAAAGGAGAGGTATTTTTCAGCTTTTCAGTTCCATTTTTCTTGCACAAGTAACGTTGCAGAATATGAGTCCTTGATCCATGGGCTAGAATGTGCAAGAAAAAGAGGGATTAAAGAGTTGCAGGTCTTGGGGGACAGTGCGCTGATTGTGAATCAGGTGAAGGGCCAGAATCTAGCAAAAAACTCATTGCTAAAGTGTTACAAACATAGTGTCTGGGACCTGATGGAAGGTTTCCTTGCCTTCAACATTGCCTCGATTCCCAGGGAGCAGAACAAACACACAGACAGGTTGGCAGCAATTGGTGCTCAGTTTGATGTTTCAAGAGAAATAAGCTGAGATTGTGGTTCACGCCACTTGAAAGTGGTAGTTCAACCCTCTGTCCCAGATAACATTACAGATTGGCAAGTTTTTGAACGTGACCAATAGATAGCTCTCTTCCTTTGGGAGGAAGCTGAGTTTGCAATACACAACCAGGGGAAATTGCAACAGCAATATGGAGATCAGATTGTCCAGTTGAAGAACAATAAACTCCCTAAAGGTTTGGTCATGCTTAAAAGCATTTTCAATGGAGATGACCAACTGAGAAATGACAAAGCATGCATCATGACCAAAGAGGAGAATTACGAAAAAGTTGAAATCTTTAAGGACAAGCTGCTAGCACTTGGCAAGGTCTGCACGTTTCAAGAAATGCGAGCTTTCATTCTGCTGTGTCAAGAGTTTGCTGATGTGTTTGCATGGGATTACAATGACTTGAAGGGCTTTGACCCAAGACTTGCTCAGCACACCATTGAATTAGAGGAAGGCACCAAACCAGTCACACAAAAGTAAAGGCCTGTCAATCCTATAATTGAGCCCCTCATGCAAAGGGAATTGGCGAAATTGATTGAGTCTAGAATCATATTTCCAATCAAACATTCCTCTTGGTTGGCCAACCTCATTCTTGTTAGAAATAAAAATGGGGAGATCGGGCTGTGTGTCGACTTCAAAGACCTTAATAAAGTCTCTCTAAAGGATCATTATCCCCTTCCAAGCATGGAGCGGATTCTTTAGAAAGTGACTGGTAGCGAGTGTTTCTCTCTCCTAGATGGCTATTCAGGTTATAATCAAATTCTAGTGCAAGACTGTGACCTGCATAAAACAACCTTCACCACCAAATGGGGCACGTTTGCCTACAAGAAGATGCCATTCGGGCTATCCAATGCTAGTGCTACCTTCCAACGAGCCATGGACATGGCTTTTGATGGCTTGATAAATAACAACGTGCTGGTATACCTCGATGATATAACGGTATTCTCCAAGGAAGCGAGCCAGCACATAGAGCACCTTAGGCAAATTTTTGAAAGATGTAGGGAGTTTGGCATCTCTCTTAATCCAAAGAAGTGCATGTTTGCTGTTCATGAAGGGAAGCTCCTTGGTCACATTGTGTCCAAGGAAGGTTTATCTATTGCCCCTAAGAGAGTTCACTCCATTCTGGAGATGCCCCTACCAAAGCACAAGAAAGGCCTGCAGAGCTTCTTTGGCAGGATAAATTTTATTCGAAGGTTCATTCCAAATTTTGCTGAGACAGTTAAGCCCCTAACCTCTATGTTGAGGAAAGGTGAAGAATTCAAGTGGACAGCACAAAGAAAGGACAACTTTGAAGTTGTCAAGCAGGCTTTAGCCTAGGGTCGTGCTCTGATCAGCGCCGACTTCAGTAAAGACTTCAACCTCTATACATTCAGCAATGAAGAAGTGATATCCGCCATGCTTACCCAAGTAAATGGCGAAGACCTCGAACAAACACTCGCCTTCTTCAGCCAAGGATTAGAGGATTTCAAAGTCAGGTACACGTATGTAGAAAAGCAAGTCTTGGCAATAGTGCAAAACCTGAAGAAATTTAGGTATATGCTGTCTAACAGCAGGATCCACCTTATGGTCCCACATCCTGGCATCAAGGATTTCTTGACCAATCGAGATTTGAATGAGAAAAGGGTGGGATGGATCACCAAAGTGATGTAGTATGATGTAGACATTAAAATCACCAAGCTGGTGAGGGGCAGAGGTCTGTGCGAACAACTGGCTGCCGACTTAAAACAAGAAAGGAGAGACAACTTGCTAATCCATGATGCAACCACTATAGAAGAACCGGCTGTCATAAAGGATTGGACATTGGACATGATGCATTTCCTTCTCACAGGTGAGTGTCCACAGGGTCTTGATAAGGCCAGAAGAAGGTATTTTAAACTTCAGTCCCTTCCTTATGTCCTGCTTGATGAAGTATTATTTAGGAAGGATCTCTCTGGGGTTTTCCTAAGATGCATTGACCCCAATCAGGCTGATAAGATACTGGCTGAGTTTCATGATGGGCCAGCTGGTGGTCATTTCGCTCCTAGAGCTACAGCAACAAAGATAATGAGAGCTAGCTATTTTTGGCCTACTCTTTTCAAGGACACCCATGCTTGGGTGAGAAAGTGCCAGAAGTGTGCACTTTTTGATGGAAAATAGCGATTGGCTGCCATGACTCTACAACCCATTCAAGTTGAGCAACCATTCATGCATTGGGGCCTGGATTTTATAGGGATGATCAATCTTCCCTCTAGTGCTGGACATAAGTGGGTACTGACTGCCACGGATTATTTCACCAGGTGGGTAGAGGCAGTTGCTTTGAAGGAGGCAAATGAGAGCGCAGTCCTAGAGTTCTATGAAGATCTAGTAACAAGATTTGAAGTCCCAGCCACCATAATCTCAGATAACACCTTGGCTTTTCTGGGAATCAAAACTAGTGAATGGGCGCTGAAGTATGGCATATACCTCAGCACTTCATCAAACTATTATCCGCAGGGGAATGGGTTGGCTGAGTCCACCAACAAAAATCTAATCAGGATTATAAAGAGGACTATGGAAGAAAATTAGAGGACTTGGCATGCCAAGCTAAAGACAGCTCTATGGGCCGACCGAGTTACTCCAAAAAGAGAAATTAGAAATTCTCCATATACGCTCATGTATGGAAGGGAAGCCAGGCTTCCCATCTCGCTTGAATTGCCAGCATTGGATCTCGCCCATCAGCTATAGTTAGAAGAAGGGACCAACATGGAAGTTAGATTGTGTGAGCTAATGGAGATCCAAAAGGTGAGGGATCGGGCTATGGCTTCTCTGACAAGTCGCCAACAACAAGTAAAAAGGCACTTCAACAAGAAGTCCTTGTCAAGAGATTTTTTTGAAGGAGACATTATCCTGAAATGGGATGAAGATCGAGCTAAGCCCAGAAAACATGCAAAATTTGACGCCCTATGGAGCGGTCCTTATGTGATTACTCAGTGCAAGCAGCACAATGCGTTTCAACTTTCAAGGTTGGACGGTGAAGAACTGTGTATCCCAGTTAATGGGATACATCTGAAGCATTGCCACTGATCTTTTAGGGTTCGCTTGTACATATTTTCCCTTGTTTTCTTTCCTATTTTTCCCTAAGTGCTGTTGCACAAGTAGTTTTCTTAGTCTTGTGTGTGCTATCTTTTCGTGGAGGTAGATCTGGGTGGTTGGTCTTAAGTTTTGATCGAGCTCTTTCTAGTTTTCAAAGTTATCATCTGACTCCATGCCTAATGGATTGCAAGGCAACTAGTCTCTAAGCATAGTAGGCATGCTTCCCTTGGGAGTCACCAATTTGTTGACCAAATTTTGCCTACAAGTAAAATTTTGGTTCCCTTCCTCCCTTGTTGTTCATGCCAGTTATATTGTAGGTTGTTCAGGTTCAGCATTCTCTGTTTCATGGCCTGGTTCAATTTCAAGTTCAGTTTCTTGGTGCAAAGGTTCAATTTCAAGTCTGGTTTCTTGGTTCAAGTTCAAAGGATTCAATGGCCCGGTTCAAAGGTATGCCCCAAGCCAAAGGGCAGTCAAAGTACCCTTTGGAGGGTGGACACTTTGGCATTTCAATGATTCGAGCGCGCTTCTAATCAAAGCAAAGGGTGGGCGGGAGAATTCCCGTGGACCTTTTTGTCCACAGAAACAAAGCAAAGCCACAGTCAAGGTATCGAAGGGAAAAATAACAAAGGAAGATGCCCGTGGAGAGATAAAGAAGTGCCCAAGAGGATGCCACGTGGACCCGACTGACATGGCAATGGACCCGATGACGTCCCGATGGACGTCAAATTTTGTAGAACGGTTTAGCCATTGGATCTCAAGCTTTGATGCTCGAGAAGCCGTCAATTTCAAGAAGATGGAATATATGTTGGTTTTCAAAGCTCGACGGTCGGATGAGCGTCAAAATTTACCAGAATAAATTAGCCTTTATTTTCAGCCAAGAAAGTATTGCCAAGGAGTCCAGAAAGCAATAACCTGCTGAAAGTTCATTCTTGGGAGGCCGAGTGAGCCAGATGGAGACAAATTCAATAAAAGACAAGAGGACACGCACAGAATAAGCAAACAGTTAAGTCCAAGTGGCACCAACTTGAAGAAGAGACTCTGGTAGGTGAAATAGTGCCAGCAAATTGATCATGAGAGGATGCAACAGCTAAGAAATGTAACCAATTTCTTCATTTTTCATTTAATGGGTGGACAAACCATGTTTTGCCATTTAAAAATGCAAACTTTGAAGTAGGCAGAGCAGATGGCTCATTAATATTTTGAGCAGCTTGTTTCTTTTCATGAACAACCATTTGTAAAAAGAGCACCAAATGAGCCTCTTGGACTTTCATATATACTTGATACTTGTCATTTTGTAAGGATCTTTTTGCAATTTTGGTAAGGCGCAACCCTGCTAAAATTTCTACTTGAATCTATAAAGACTATTTTTACCTCTTCTTGGTCAGATTTTTTGTGTATGTCTGAGTGTTTGAGTTGTGTCCAATCATTGTCTTTAATGCTCCCATAGTTCCAGCACCAACACACTAGTTATCCACAAGGCACCATTGTCTGCAGTTGACAAGAGGAGAGTTCCATTTTGGAGATACAGAGCAGAGGAAGTCCTTTACAGTATGTATTCCACAACATCTTGGTGAGTCTCTATTCCTGTGTTTTCATAAGAACCTCCCTGCCATTTTCTTGTAGCCTAGTTTCCCTGCCGAGTCTGAGTGTATGTTTGTGGTCTTTGTTCGATTCTGAGAGTAGGTGTGAGAAGATCACCTTTATTTTGGTGTATCACCTCCTTAGAGTAGTTTTTTTTCTTGCACTTTCTTCCCTTTTCACCCCCCAGTTTATAGCTATATATATATATATATATATATATATATATATATATATATATATATATATATATATACCTGTATTTAGCACTCGCTGGAACAAACAAGATACATCAGAAGGAACTAGCCCATACCTAGAGACTCTCCTCTCCTGCTTCGCCATCCCACAGGTGAGAGAGGGGTTTCCATGTTGCAGGGAGAAGGCAGGAACTCGTTTTCCTGCCACTGGGTGCAATCTCCAGCGTCAACATAGTGTTAGGAGGTGAAATAGTAACACGCTAAATTGGGCTGGGGGAACTTGTTTTTGATATGGTGGAGTTTGATGCTAAAGAGTAGAAGCTTGTTGTAAATGAACTTGATGTTAGCAAGTTAGAATTTATTATTGGTTGAAAGGGATATGTTGTGGATGAATAAGAACCTTTTGAGGATTAATCACAACATGTTGTCAAGGTGGTGGGTCTGTAACTTGTTATTATGGATTGGCTTTGGTTTGTTGTAATCGAGGGTTGTTATAAACCTGTTCTTATATATTGAAATAAGTGGGTTGAGGATTAAGAGGGACATGTTGGGGTTTAAATGAACCTATTTTGAATTAGACATAATTATATGAGAGTTCAAAGGAACTTATTATGAAATAGAAGCAAGGTATTGGGAATTATCTACAACTTATTGTTGCAACTAGAGGAAAGAGTTGGGAACTATAAATAACTAGATGAATATTTGGGAACACTTATGGTAGCTTGTATAAATGGGTCCACATGAGGAATATATTTTAGAATTATAGATGAACGCATTTATTAGGAGATTAGCCAAAGTTTCTCGTTGTTATTTTTTAATGGGTAATTTTAACTCCATAAATGAAGGATTGTTTAGAGAAGTAGCGACTAAGGTAGTAACTACAAAAGCCATAAGTTAGCTAGCTTGATGTAGTTTTGAAATGATAAGTTAGATATTTTAGACAAGAATACAAGTTATCCCTTTCCTTTTCTTGATGATTCTAGAATTTGACTATAAGTTTGCACAAAGGTTTGTCATGAGTGGAAATAGGCTCAGGAGACATGACTACACACATCTTCGATTCTAAGTGGTAGCTCATTGTATAAAGGTTGATAAACTTCCTCTTCTTAGTTTTTTTTGTCATGTAAGGACCCAAATGCATCATAAAACCATTCTCCCTTAGAATTAGTGTTATACATGGCCCCACTTCTTGTGAATGTAGGCATTTTGATATCAATGATCTTTGTATTGAATTAAGATGAGAGCTCAAATTGATTTGATAAAAATGCATATAATGCTTGTTTTTAACAACTCAAAGTGGATGTGTGAATTTGATAAATGATGAAAAGTCAAGTTTGTGACTTTGAATGTTGTTGTAATACCTCGTGATTGTGAACATAGGATTGTAATAAGGGGATATTAGTATTGTGTTAGTGAATAAAATAAATCAATCAAAACACACTAAACTAACACCCTAAGCCTATCTCAAAGGGGGAGCTTAGTTAACAAAAAAAAAATGGAAACACAACTAAAACATGAAAGAAAGACCTTCCTTCACTTTCTTTGGATGCTCCAAAATGTTTTTTGTAGTTGCTTTTGCATCCATAGAAGCTTGGCTACCTCCATCTCTCCTTAACACCTTGTGTGGCTTTGGCTTGGATTAATTTAGCTCAATATATTGGGAATTATAACACTAATTTGAATGAATCTTTTGAATAAAATCAACATTATAAATTTGGCATATGAGAGCTTAAAAATCAATAGGTAAGGCTTCCTATTTATAAATTTTTGGATTGGTTTAGAATCAAACTGAACTATCCATCTCAAGAAGATGTGTGGCTAAGTATTAATTCAATTATGTGATTAAAATTCATAAATAGGCTCATCAATATTTGGGATAAAGGGGCATTAACTATGCATGGAGGGTCTTAATGAGGCATTGGAGGCATGCATCTTGATATTTATGGCATTTATGGCCTAGGGATGTCTTCCCAAGAAATGATGTCACTTTGATGATGCAGATATTCAATATTCATTTCTAAAAACAAGTATTTAAAAAGCTCCATGGAATTTTTAATTAGGCTCATGATTTGAATTAATTATCTTTAAGCATGATTAGTCACTTTGGTACAAATTTTATCCCTTTGGTGCATAAATTAATCAAATTGTCAAAATGTCTCGTTATTGGATCAAAATTTGATTGGGTTGGAATTGGAAGGTGATGTTAGATGCATTGGATCTGTTGTCCCATTTAGGATGTTATCAACACTAAATAATAAAGGCACACATCTTGCATAAGAGATTTGATAGAAAAGATCAATCCAAGGCACCTAAGTGCAAAATTGGCATTTTGACTCAAAATAATCTGATTAAAGTTAGCTAGCCAATAAATTACATTGACCCATTTAATGATACCCTAGCCAAAATTGGCACTTGAATATATCAATTTCAACTCTTTTAATGCGTTTTAGTGTTTTAGGCCAAATTATGCACTTTGGATAGAATTTGGTCAAAAGCTTGATTGGAGGTTATTGGTGGCCAAATTTAAGTGTCTAGAGTTTACCTCTATTTGAGAAGATGTTGCAACCAGTAGGCAAAGAAATGTCTTCTCAAATAATGAGCGATGGCCTATATGCCAAAAATAAGATGATGGTTGAAAAAAAATCTCCAAAGAGTGTTTGGGAAGCCTATGATGATGCCCCCTCGAGGGAGTGGCTGTCACATTTGTTGATGGATGGTCCCTTGAAAATGAAGCAAGAAGAAATGTGGAATTAACCCGTGGTTGAGATTAATCCAAATGAGAAAAATGCTTGCATGCATTTATTTAAAAAGGATATTGATTTGCTTAAAGGCAGTTATAATCATGAATTAAAATTGAAATAATGATTTGCCCTTAGGTGATTATAATCATTAAGGGGGCATGGATTGTTTTATAAAGATGATTATGCCCCAATTAGGGCTAATTAGTAAGCATAACTCCCTATAATACAGATTCAAGATGAGCGGGTGCAAAGTGATGAAAGAGAGGAATAGAAGAATATGATTGATTAATAAAAATGATTCAATTATACCTACCAATGAGGAGATGCTCATCCTGATTAATAATGATATAAATAGAATGGTCAATGGGTTTATTTGATCAAGGGTAGGATGGAAGGATTTGCCAAGGTGCCAAGGAGAAACTTTTGCGGCTCCATTGCTTGTAAACCTTCTTGAAGTTGATTTTTGTTATAGCATGTGACGATAGGCATCATGAAGATTATCCCAAAATATATGTAAGGATTGACCCCTGATCTAATAAACATTCAAAAACAAAGCACCAATGATAAAAACTATGATGACAATGTTGATGTATGAATATGGATGGACTCAAAAATAATATGCACAAGGAATCACCCAATGAACACATATAGACTGAGTCAAGGTAACAGTGCTGAAAGCAAACAAATAAGCAAGTGAGCAAACAAATAAATAAACACACATAAATAGATAAATAACTTGAAATAAACAAACAAATAGAAAGTCAAAAAACAAAATCAAAAGAAAGCATTCTAATAATGATTTTACTCTAGTAGGGCGGATCGAGGATAACTGACTAGGATTAGATAGGACAAATGATTTTGGATTTTCAAATATTTGAAATATTTTTGGCATTTTAAGGTATCTCAACTCATTAGAGAATGACAAGATACCTACTCATAAAATGGTGAGAGCGTTTGGCTTAGGTTGCTCACAAAATGGTGAGAGTGTATGAAAAGGGGGACTAAGGTGACCTCAAAATGAATTGAGCATGACCTACATAGCCCCAAAATGACCTCAATTCATAGTAATTCCATCCACATAAAAGGTGAGGAAAAACCAACTAGGTCCCATCAAGTTCTCAAATCTGACAAATGGCCAATCAATATGAAAACAATAATGGCAAGGTGATGCAACAATGCATGATAAATAAATATTACCACTAATTTGACCATAGGAAGTTATAACTAGGATACAATGGCATAGATCAATGATACTAATTTTCCCACAGGTGGTTATAATTGGTAACAAGACTTGTGAGACACTAATTTACTAATAGGCAGTTATAATCAAGCTCACATAAACAAACTTGATAGGATGGAAAAATGAAAGATATCTTCCCAGATCAACTATCACACTACTCTCATAGACTATAATTGTAAACATGAATTTGATGGATTGTTAAAACTTGATTGGAATCCTCTCACATAAGGTGTGGGAAGAACCAAATGAACTAAGATCAAAACATGATTGGGTGGGATGAGTAAAAATAGGCTTTTGTCTAAAGAGTAATGGTATGATAGGATGGTATGGTCTTACTAAGGATAATGATGGTTTGATAGATTGGATAAAATGGTAAGAGGGTTGGTATAAAGTTGGATATAATCCCAAGAGGGTTTTCCCCAAGTGATGGGGTGAGTGGCAGGATATGCGATAATGGCAAATGGATATGGAAATTTTGAAATGGTATAGTACATATTTTTTGCCTGGGTGTGGTTTTTGATTTTGTTGTTCCTGATGATGGGGAGATGCACATCCTAATCAATAAATGATACAAATAAAATACTTGATCATGTTAATTTCTAGCCCACACTTTTTTTGAATAGCTATTATATCAAGAATTGCCTGTAGATTTGGTTGTCAAGAATGCTTTTATGATATTCATTGGTCATTGATTCTAATTATTTCAAGCATCGAGACAAGGTATCATTGTAGCCTATATAAAGGCAAGTGTGGCCATGGATGGTAAATAAGGATAAATAATGGTTGATAGGTTTGTTTTTGAAATGGAATGGTAGATGATAATGGAATGGGTAATGGTTTGGAAACAAATGAAGATCAAGACATTCAATCACATGTAATGTTGTTGATGCTGAAATCAACATAACTTTGGATGTGATAGAGTTGAAGACTTATTCTCTCAATAGGACCACCATATTCTTCTATTGTTTGAGCCTAAGAGTAACTACCATCTGATTAGGCTGTAGATAGGAGGATATTTTTATTTGATCTTTGATTTTTTCTTCATTAAGTAGTGAAGAAATTTTGTGCTCATCTATTGGTGCCTCAAAGAGGTTTCCACCAATGAATTTTTCTTGATTGTCCCGTAGTGCCTCTAAAAAGGTTTCACTAAGGAACATTAGCTTTTGACTTTGATTATCTTCTAGTGCTTTAGAAAAAATTTCACTAAAAGATGTTGAGTTTGAACTTTGCTTGTCCCTTAGCACCTCTAAAAATGTTTCACTAGGAGAGCATTCTTCTGCTACATGAATGTGGTCTTGGCCTCCTTGCTCTTCTTTAACTACTATGTCACCATGGATGCAGTTCAACAAAGTGTGATTTTGTCAATCCTAATCGACACTTATGGAAAATGGAATGTCAATAAAGTGGTTAGATTGGTTAGTGGTAATGAAATGGGGGTTGGATACACAATCCTTATAAAATATACTAGGATAACTTATGGCGATGCTAAAGTAATCATCCTCAAAAACTGTAGAAGGATCACAAATGTATTCAAACTGATCTGTGAGGCATGCATAACCAATTTTATAACAATCATGAATGTATTATTTTTCTAAATTTGATTTTGACTCAAGGGATTTTGAATCTGATGTTGAGACTAATGTTGATTCTAATTTTGATGTCAGTTCAATAATAGAACCTAACTCTAACTTTGATTATTCATCTGATGGGTACTCTATTACAATGATATATTGTTGAATGTTTGGTATTAGAAAAATAACAGACTATGATGGCATAATGGGCTCCCTAAAGATTAGTTTATCAAAGTGGGACTCCTCCATAATGGGAAAAAGGTCAAGAGACAACTCCTTAGAGACTGGCTTGTCAATAAGAGGCTCTTAAAAAATAGGCATATGATCGAGGTAATGTTTTGCCCAAAGGTAGTTATAATCATTAAGAAGTGACTCAACAAAGATCAGCTCATCAGAGTGAGACTCATCGATAATTGGTATAGGATTGAAAGGTGATTCATCACAAGTTAGCTTATTAAAAATGGTTGGTTCAACAAAAACATCTTGTATTGGTTGGTTTGCTTGGCCTTGGTTTCCAATGAGTTGGAAAATATTAGTTTTAAACACAGCTTAATCTTCAAAAGATTGGATGTGTTGAGGTTTTGATTAGATTGGTACCGAACAAGGAATGACTTGTAGTTCGATAATGGTAGGGCATTGGGGAGCATGATTGCTCAAATGAGCCAAAGGATAAAGTCCTGAAATGGTAATAATAGGTGATGTGGAGTTTGGTTGCTTGCATAAGCCAAAGGATGAGGTCTTGAAATGATGAAAGGGCATTGTAGAGATTTATTGCTCACACAAGCCAAAGCATCTAAGTATTCCTCATAAACCATATCATCCCAATCTTGAGTTAGATCATAAGCTAGTTCTTGAATATGTTCTGTGTATTGATTATTATAAAGAGGGTATGGATCTATATCCCAAACAACATTATCTGTAGTTAGGTCTTCAAAGTCCTCCTCACAAGCCTCTTCATACCAATTAAGGTCTTGAGTTGGATCATAAGTTAGTTCATAACTTTTTTCCCATGAATATTTATTATGAGGTGGATAGAAATCTGTCTCACAAACCATATTATCATCATTGGGGTCTTGACTAAAACCATAAAAGTCATTTTGTGCGGCCATTTTATCATAAGTTGGATTATACGTGACTCTGCCATAGGTCTGGCTAGACATATCCACATAAATGATGAAATATCCAAAAACAAAAAGGCTTAGAGTTTTACAAACTCCAAAAAACTATGTCCAAAGGAAAATGGTTCAAATTTGGTCTAATTTGGTCAAAAGTATGGAGTTGTATCTCCAAAAATGGCTTGATCATGGAGTTGTATCTCCAAAATGGTTTGTGTTAAGACTTGGAATAAAACAATCTAACGTCAAATATCATATGCATAAAAGGTCAAGCATCTGAATAAAAATTGCCATGCCAAAAATTTAGGTCAAAGTGTTTCAAACAAGGTTTAAATTAGGAAATGGAAAAGTTGAGTTGCTAGGTCTTTTGTCCAAATGTGGATTTAAAATCTAGGCTTAAACAAGGCATGTGATAGGACTTTTGGCCAAATGAAATCAAAATCTAGGATTAAAATAAAGATGTGATGTGATTTGATTTAATCTAACAAGTTTAGAAACAACTTTGACATAGGATTGACACACAGAATCAAACATAAACATGATCAGTTGGCATAAGGCATAAGGCAAAAGGCTTTTTTGGAGAAAGGTGTTCTTCCAAATAAAGGCATAAACGATAATGAGGATAGGCATTGAACAATAAAACCATCAATAGTGTTCAAATTTGGGTAATCGATTAACCGAAGTTATGCAACCCAACAGAGAAAAATCTATTTATCAACCCCACAAATTGAGGCCTATACAAATATCAATCAATGTTTGAATCCAGACTTAACAAGGTTAATTGAAAACTCCATATTAAAAACTAGGATTTGACCAAACAAGATAGACAAGATTGGATAGCATGACAACACAAGACAAAGGTCCAAATGACATAAATGACATGGTTTGAAACAAATTATTTTTGATACAATGGTAAACAAGTCTTGAAACAAATTGAGTAGCCTAATTGTGTAAACATGCTCAAATGATGTTATGTTTCAAAGACTCAAATGTTTAAACCTGATAACCATAATGATACCCATCTTAAACAAGTAACACACACACAAACATTTTTAACAAAAATTGTAAGGCACAAGTGTGGTGTAAAACATCTAGCATAAAGCCTCTTTAGATAAAATATTGATGTATAAACAAATTGGTTTTGACATGGTTATAAACAAATAATTAGGTTTTAGTCTCAAAACATACCAAGCAAAAATGACCAAAATACACTAAGTATAATCATCCAAATTCTAGCAAGGGTATGGTAATGTGGGGTTGACTAAGACTAATTGGGTTTTGATCATTTCTAAATGGATCAATTACACAATGACTTTCAGATCATGATGTAAAAGAAACACACTTAAATTGGGTGTTTGTGGTACTTAACTTATTGCAAAAAGGTCTTGTCCTTTTTGCAACCACTACATCTATCATTTGCTCAATGTAATGTGATGTCCATAGTGCAGATATATCTCGTGTGTAACTCCAACACTAGAAGGTGGTTTAACTGCTCAAACTTCTAATCCTAGTGGGAGTGGTTGAAGTCAGTGTTGGGAGATGAAACCCCAGGTCAAAGCTTCCCTGAAGAGCTTATGGGAGGTGATGAAATCCCCCTGACAAGCCAAAATGCAATGAAATAAAAGACATAATAAAAATACTTTATGGTCACCTCAAGGTCACCCAAACTATTAAGAGTTTTTGGGGAATGCTTTAAGTGACATTCTTTTTATGCCTTGGACTAGTCTCTTTACAATAAGGATGACGCTTTTGATTCTAAAAGTTTCCGAAATGGGACGGATGGAAGAGCATACACACAATGTCCTTCTCTTTACCAATCAATTTTAAATAAATTACTTTTGAATATAAAATTTGGACAAATGAGTTCAATTTTAAACACCAAATTAAAAAATTAGGTGGTGTTCTTTTGACCATTTGGTCCTAAGTTATAAATTTTGAAAGCCTAATTATCGAAAACATTCACTTAAGCATTTAAATTTTTTATTAAACACTAAAACAAAGTTCTTAATTCATTTCAAAGAATGCAAAAGATGTCTAAATAGCATGTTTTAACAAATTTGAAGTCCGTCGGTTACCTGTCTACCCTTAAGGCATCACCCTAAAAGCAAATGTGTTAGATTATAAACTTTAAAGAGATTTTTAAAAGTTTGTGAAAACATATGCAGCTTGAAGCTAAATTGATCTCATACTCTAAAAATTTAGAAGAAAACATGTGGTTTAAAAAAAAGTCATAAAAAATGGAGTCTTTATGACCCCAAACGAAGCATTTTAAAATGGCTTAATATCTCTGAGTCTATGTTTTTAAGAAAAACACACTGACCATTGATGGTTATACTTGACCTTCAATGGTTTTAAATGACCATCAATGGTTCAAATGACCATTGGCAGTTTACTGAACCGTCGGGGTTCCTCTGACCATCGATGGTTACCTGTGTAAACCTGTGAAGTTAAAAATCCAGCCAAACCAAATTAGAAAATCACTTAGAAAGAGTTTTAAGCATCCAAATTGAAATTTGAAAGTTTCCTCATGCTCTCCTTCATACATGGGATGCATTTTGTCCCACTGGTCATGCCATTTGTGAATATAGGATTGCAATAGGGGGAGATTAGTATTGTGTTAGTAAATAAAACAAATCAATCAAAAACACATTAAACTAACACCCTAAGCCTATCTCAAAGGGGGAGCTTAGTTAACAAAAAAATGGAAACATAACTAAAACATGAAAGAAAGACCTTCCTTCACCATCCTTGGATGCTCCAAAATGCTTGTTGTAGTGGCTTGCTTGGTTTGTGCTCATGAAGTCTGCATCAATGGAAGCTTGGCTACCTCAATCTCTCCTTGGCACCTTGTGTGGCTTTGGCTTGGCTTGGTTTGGATCAATATATTAGGCATTATAACACTAATTTTTATGAAGCTTTAGATCAATTCAACATTATAACTTTGGCATATGAGAGCTTAAAAATCAATAGGTAAGGCCTCCTATTTATAGATTTTTGGAATGGTATAGAATCAACCTAAACCATCCATCTCAAGATGAAGATGTGTGGCTAAGGATTAATTTAATTATTTAATTAAAATTCATTAATAGGTTCATTAATATTTGGAATAGAGGGGCATTAACTAGGCATAGAGGGTCTTAAAGAGGCATGGGAGGCATGAATATTGATATTTGTTGTATTTATGGCCTAGGGATGTCTTCTCAAGAAATGATGTCACTTTGATGATGCAAATATTCAATATTCATTTATAAAAATAATTATTCAAAGAGCTCCATGGAGTTATTAATTAGGCTCATGATTTGAATTAATTATATTTAAGTATGATTAGTCACTTTGGTGCAAATTTGGCCCTTTAGTGAACAAATTAATCAAATTAGTCAAAATGTCTCGTTATTAGATCAAAATTTGACTGGATTGGAATTGGAAGGTGATGTTAAATGCATTGATCCGTTATCTCATTTAGGATGTTGTCAACACCAAATAACAAAGGCACATGTCTCGTGCAAGAGATTTGACAAAAAGAGCAATCCAGGGCACCTAGGTGCAAAATTAGCATTTTGACTCGAAATAATTTAATCAAAGTTAGCTGACCCGTAAATTGTATTTCCCCATTTAATGATACCCTAGCAAAATCAACACTTGAATATATAAATTTCAACTCTTTTAATGCATTTTAGTGTTTTAGTCCAAATTGTGCACTTTGGATAGAAATTGGTTAAAAGCTTGATTGGAGGTTATTGGTGGCCAGATTTAAGTGTCTACAATGATCAAGTTGAAGATTCAAGTAACATGATGTTTGATTCAAGTCCTAAACTTATTGGAGTAGAATTCCAAAGATAACACAATGTTTGATTTGAAAAGTCTTTACCAAGTTGGAATGAGATAGTCGAAAGGTCAAAAATGATTTATTGAATGTCCCTTAACCAACTTTAAACTTTGAATCCAAAACAAAGTTCATTTTTTACTCAACCTTTGAATTTGATTCATATTTAACTTTTGGGATTGACTTGAGTCCAAAGTTGAATTTAATGGACTTTTTGAAAGTTGAATTTTGTTGATTTTTTTGAAAGTTGACTTTAATCAACTTTTAAGAGTTGAATTTAGTTGAATTTTTGAAAGTTGACCTTAGTTGACCTTATAAAGTTTGGAATTTAAATTGAAATTGACTTGAAAGTGGAATTGACTCAAAATTAGAAATTAGTTGAAACTGGAATTGATTAGGATTTGAATGAGAAATGGATTTTGGTTCAAACGAACTTGATTCAAAATTATTTTGAAATGGAAAATGTAACTATATAATGGGGATAAATTAACATACCAAATGGATAGCATAACATTTTATAATAAAGTAAACATGACCTAAAATTTAGCAGAGTAACACCATACTACACGAGTTTAAAATGATAATGTTTTTCACTTAGAATTTTTTGGAATTTTTTGACATGTAAGTTGTGTCACACAACAAAAGGATAAAGATGACAAACATTCAATAACACACATTTAAAATAAGCCCTATCTTTAGTGGAAGAACAAGTGTTTAATGTAATTGTAGTCCACATGAATACCTCACTTGAAGTGGTGACAAATTAGTTTCACCTAACCCTCACTTTGAGTGATACATCATGAAATCTTAGGGTAGATGGGTTTCCTTGACATTACAATTTATTTATGGCCAAAGGCTTAATTTAAAATTTTGACATGATTTTTCTAAATGGTCTTCTATATACCTTGTAATATGTGAGGCTCAAAATCTATCGAATAAGAACAAAGAGCTGATAATTCATAAGAGGGTTTTATCCCTTTGCAAGCACTTCAACTGTAAATGTTTCAATGAAGTGCTACTATAAATTCAAACTTTTAGGGTGAGGTATGACAACATAGTATTAGGATCGAACCCCTTGTTATCACAAAACTCATAGGGTCAAACCCCTTGTTAGGGTTTGATTTGTAAGGAGTTCTCACTGATATTAGAAAATGATAGAAATCAAAAAACCAAAATGTTACCTTAGTGATCCCACTAATTTCTAGGTGATCCTATTGTTTAGTAGGTCATTCTCATCGCTAGGGTTTTCATTCTCTGATTGACAATTTAAATGTCATAGAGCGATCCCACTATTATTCAGTGTGATATCATCGATACACAGAGCATTCTTATGATTTTCATAAAAACACACATAAACAAAAAATAGAACATAAGAGATATCATCGTTTCATATGTTGATATCACTTAATACAAGAAGTGAACTTGCTGAAACATAAAGCATTCCTACCAAAATGTAGTACATTTCTATTAATTTGTAGAAAATGAAAACACAAAAAAAATTAGCTCAAAATAAGTAGAAAAATCTCAGATATGGTCTTTGTCTTTTGAATTTAATTTTTTTTAAAGATTCTCAAGAAGATTATGGGGTGCATCAGTTCCATCGAACATGCTAAATGTAGATTATGATTATGAGAGGTTTTATTTCATTGCTAGTTCATTCAAAATAACTCCCATCCTTTAGATTGTGTTGGATTCAACAAGCCTTAATAATCCTTATAGGTTCCTATAAAGGGCCAAAAAAATAAATTAGTTGATAAACAATCAAAGGAAAATAAGACTTGAGGTTATATAATGGATGATTAGCTTATAGTCCCTCACATTCATCTCCCAAGTTCTAAATGACCTCCATTAATAACATCATGTGCTAAAATGTATTTCCCAAAAATGTATTAGATTCAAGACCTAACAAGTGTAATAAATTTTGTGGTGAATTATGGGGCCCCTCAACCTCATAAAATGTCTCTACATCTCTCTAGGAGCTTAAATGGGTATATACAATCTTAAGCATTATTCAGACTCATTGAGACATTTGGGGAATAAGGGTGTCCCCCTAGGATATCCAATGGCCATTAATGGTCACCTAGAGATCAAATCCTAAGTCTAAGGTAATACATCAATTAATATTTTTAATTTTAATTTTAGATAGAATTTGTGTTATTGTAATATTTTGTTGTAAGGGTTGAAAGACAACATTCAAAAGAAAAGAGTAGGGAAAAGAAGGAGATCCTAGAGACCCTATCTTAATTTAGGATAAATTATAACCGGGTTTTAAAATTGGGCCAAACTATTTTCCTTATTCAACTCGTTCATAAAAATAAAGTTTACTTTTAACACAAAAATCACCACCTAAGTGTCATCAATCAACATCAAAAAAGTCCCCACTTGTATTCCACCACCTTAGATCCTGCCACCTTCAACGTATATGAAAAACATTGAATCCTAACACAATCACCCCAAATTTTACCTTATAGGTATAGATTCCACCTAAAAAACATTTAATTATCCCAAGGCTAACTAGAAGTAACTGATCTAGACCCTAATGGCCATTGGTGCAAGGGTAATAATATTGGCCACCAAGATCTATGGATGGTGCTATGGAATAAAGCTCAGGCTTAAAGTCCCTCCAATGTCCTTACAAACATTAATTCAACTATGACTAGATCTCTATTTATCCACCCAATTAACAAACATGATACCTCAAGCATAATTCCTTAGATTGGGAAGGGTCTATGAGAATATAAATGACTAGAAAGACATAAACACAAAAGCTATACCTTTCTCATAGGTTCATTCTCCAAACCTGATTCGGGTTTGCTTGTAACTGGATTGAAGAGCTAGGAGTCTTTATGAATGTCACTATTTCATTTTAATGGCATCTCCCCTTGTATGTGAGTGGTTTGATTGAAGATTTTAAGGAATGTTTATTTTTTTTATAGATTTATACAAAGTTTATTTACATAAAAAATCTTGTTGAAGGCATAAGGTGATCCTTGTATTTATAGATTTTCCAGATTGATTATGACCATTGGATCAAAATTTAGATGTGTGACCAGAATTTAGTTCAGTTTAAGTAATAAATGTCATTAATATTTGAAGTTTGGGCCTGCATTTATTAGACATGGGTTCCAAAATCTTGATATTTATTGCATTTATGTTAATACTTGACAACTTTATATGTGATGTCATGGTGATATTGTGATTCAAATATTTGTTGAATATTTGAATATTACATAATTAGAAATTATGCCAATTTCTATGGATTTTATATTTATCCATTTCATTTGATTTGATAGGCTTATGAATTTTGATTAGCTTCTGTGTGATTCATGCAATATCAAAATTTGAATATTTATTCCAATTAATTGCCCTATAACTTCGCTTATAAAACACAATTTGGCTCAGAGTGGATTAGATGAAGTTAACAGTTGGTTATGGTGCATTTCCCCAATCAAGTATGCCCCAATATGTTTTAGAATACACATGTCAGGTATGTAGGAAAATTTGGGTGTTTTGGTGATTTATGCGTTATTATAAGAAATCATTTTTAACAAGAATTGAGTGTCTACAACTAGAAAATAAATAAAGCTTCCAAGAAAGAAAAAAGACAAAAAAGGGATTTCCAAAAATGAAAAAGTTGAAAATGTGAGGAAGAAAGTGTTATTACCTTACATATATGGAATTGTAAAAAAATAAACTATAAATTATTAAAATAAGGGCATACAAACTTGCTTCAAACAATTTAAAACCCTAAGAAATGGCTTTAGAAGTGTTAAATACCATAGGAAAATGATGCTCATAAAATGTATATATGAAATTGTGTGCACTTATGGCATCCCAAACATGATCCACACCACAGAGCCCATGACTTGATGTGGTGGGAAATATTGTTATTAGCAACAAGTTGTAGATTGTAATAGTGCATGAAAGGTAAGATAAAAAAGCAGAAACCAATCACACAATTGTATGCAAAATTTTTATAAGAAAAAATGTAAATTTTATTTAATATTTAGAGTATGATAATATGTATGTGTACACTATCTACTAATACTAGGAAAACTAGTTCCTCTGATAAGAAGGGAAACCATCCTTGTTAATTTTTCTAGACTAAATGAAAGAATGTAGAGCTACATATGTGTTTGAATTCTACATAAACAAACCATACTAAAAAATTGATTTTTGGTCTATGGGTATGAGCTCTCATCTATGTGACATTATGAAAAAAATGATTACAATAAACACACATACACAAGAAGTGGTCACAACTGACAATTTTTATAGAAGGGTAGTGGTTCATCTTTTGGCCAAGTGATGATTAGACTTATTGCAGGTGCATGATTAGAGTTCAATTTTAAAGTTCTAATGATAGATTCCCTAATGTGGCATATACCTAGAGAATCCCAATTATCATGTCATGTGTAAGATAATACTGACACATGGGTGTTGAGTGTGTGAATGGTTGTAAAACAATCCATAGACCTATGCAACATGTGACATGGTATTGCACCAATTTGTAAAGGAAGCATAAATCAAACCAAGTGATGCATGTATGTTGCTAGCGAAGATGATGCACATAGAGTTCAGGAGTGATAATTACATGTGGAAAGTGAGAAAGTGTTGTGAAAACTACACCCGTTGATGAGGTGTGTGATGTGTGTCATGGTGTTATTTATACTTTAGTTGTTGGTGTGAAAGTATCTTCTAAACCTATTGATGAGTACTCTAGATGTGTAGCATAAATTTTTATGCCTTGTCTATTTCATGTTCATTGTGCATGTAACTCCATGTCAGATGGCCATTGGTACGATATGTCCTATGGTGTCACTGGTTAGAATCCAAGATATATCTATATTATACTTTTCCCCATAGAGTTGTATAAAGATAAGTTATATGGATGTTGAATGTATATCAAGTTATCATCCCAAGTGTGCAAATATGTAAAATTGTATGTGCATAAAAGATGAAAAAGTATGTGATTTAAAACTTCCATTTAGCCATCTTTCTAGTGATAAAATGTCATCAACTAGTTCAAATATGTAGCTATCATGTCCCATAAAGCTTGCCAAAAGGGGATGACAAATCATGGTTCACGACTAGACATAATAGACATTGACAATCCAAAATGAATCCAAATAAGGTTGATTAAAGATTGCATTTTTTCCAATGTGATGATACTCTTCTTAAAGGAAACCATGATATCCATATTAGAGAACCTATCCACTACAACAAACACAAAGTGATTCTAGTGCATATTTGTAGGCAGTCCATTCATGAAATCCATGTTAATTAATTTTATATACACTTATATCTTTCACTTACTAACTATTTATCTTGCAAGACTCATCGGTGGATCAATCTTTCTAAGTGCACATTCTAATGAGTGTAATGGGACAAGGTGGGTTGACTTATGGTACTTTATGAGAGATTATTATATGATCACTTGTTATACCTGCTTTACATCATTATTATTATATGTGATCTGTCTAGCCTTCTATATTATTATAGTGTATCAATATAGGTCGAGTCTGTTGAAATAATTGAAATGTGTTTAACCCTAAATTTTAATGTGGATCTTATTTAGGTAGATAGGTCTAAGAATATAGAAATGACAATGCAAAAGGGTGATAATCAGATCTACACCAAGCCAATTAAATTCTAAACTCAAATACAACATATGCTAAATTTATTAAACCGAGATAAGCTAAAATTAGGAAGTACAACTATGCTAGATATGGAAATGACAAAGAAATAATGTACTCAGCTGGTTCTAATGCTAACACAATTATGGATCTAGAATAGGTAAGAAGTAGACTAGAAGAGGATTCTGGAATAGCCATCAAATTTTAGACTAAGTGCCTCTAGAGCTACAGACACTAGCATTATCCTTATGCATTAGCATCAATGCTACTATCTAAATTAGATGCAAGTATCTTATACAAAATACTTGCTAGAAAAGGATGCGATCACCTAGATGCTTTTGGGTTTGTCTCTACCTTTGTTATGGTGTATTTAGATTTACATCATGGATTGTCACTCCTTATGAAATTACAAAACCCTAGTTCTTCACCTTCATAGTGACCTTGTGGAAAATGGGTTAGTGGGATCACAGTGTTGATCTTCCCCAAAGACCCTAATTTTAATCAACACTACCTACATATCCAATACTCCAATGAGGTCCTTAAACTTATGTATTTCTCCCGTACATGTTGGCTTGTGTGTGAATTATGAAATATGTGGAAATCAAGTACAATAATGACCTAACCTGTAACTTTGAAAATCAAGCTCTTGGGTTGATCCTTCAATACTTCAAACATGTGTATGTGTTATCCCTATGATTGATATGAAAATAGGAGAAAATAGGGAATCTTTTCTTGACTGAATGCTTTGATATGTTACCTTATTTTATGCTAGGTTCTCCTAGGTGAGGAGTGAATGAGGTGTGATTATGAATATATACCACTCCTATTAGGAAAATATCTCGAATAAAATCACTTGGGTTAACCATTAAGATATGTTCAAACTACAAATTAGATGCCTTTAGGGCACTGGACACATGTGTCAAGGTAGGACACTAACATCAATGCAAGGGTTTGGGACTAACACTTGTGTCCTAGTAGTTAAAAAATAGGTACAGGCTTAGAACTTACAGGGGCATAATATAAACATATTTTAAAAATTATAGGTAAGATAGAAGGTCTAGGTCATCAACATAAGACTGGTTGGACCAAGAAATAGGCCAAGGGGCACAAGAGAGAGCAAATGTGAGACTTCCAAAAGTGGGAAAGGTCCAAAACTAAGAGGAACAACCAAGGTTAGAGTTTGCCAAGTGTACAAGACTGAGGTGCTACTTGATTCATAAATATTGTCTACAACAAGTTACTTTAATGAGTTTGACTAGTATATATAAGGTTATCAAATATCATTTATATATAAGTACAACACCATTCTACTATTTGTGCACAAAAACCTTCCTCTGACAGAAGAGGATGAACTATGGTATATGAGATTACACATTTGGAGGTCTATGTTTGTACATGGTATTTTTAGTCTTAAAGGGATAATTTTCCTAATACACCTAATCTTTGGAGTCCCCAATTAAGAATACTCGTGTCTTATTATTTACATATTTAGCTTCACCTCCAACATCTTTGACAAAGCTATAATTGAGCCAATGGGGAAATTGATGCACCGATATGTCAACCCAAGTTAAGTATACATCTTCCTAAACTCTTTATTTTATTTATTTTGGTACATATATATGCATATGCTAGAGTAATATGTTTTTGTATTCCATGCTTAGATTAATATATGTTTGTTACTATATGTTATCTTTTCATTTTCTTACAACCTTTATTATATACCTCTTGGTTACAATCCCTATTCATCTCTTTTTATATGTAACAATGCATCAATCATGTGTGACTTCTTTTTAAGATATTCAATTGATTCCTTTTGATCTATATCATCAAATCTATCATGAAAATCAACATAATCATTTCCCTTATTGGCATCCAAAGTAAACATACTTTCCACTATGATTATGTGAAACTAAAAAAAATAAAAATTAGATATAAAATCCTAAGAAATAAAAAGAAACCCTAAGGGAAAAAATATAGGTTTTGTTTCATTCAAAATAAAGATTGAGTTCACCAGATTTTTTTAACTCATTTTGATTTTAATTTATTTAAACAAGTATAAAACACTTGAAAACCATATTGTATATGATATAATATTTCACATACAAATATGAATGCAATAGAGGGATTTATTCAACTTACTATGTTTATAAATGACCAATAAAAAAGGTGCATAGCTAATTTTCTATTTTGTGTTACTCAATCCATATGTACAATCCACTGAAATGATATGAAATTTCTTTGTGATTGTTTAGCTCAGGAAAACAACTATTAAAATCTATCAAAATGTTTTCAAAAAAGTCAAAGACACATGTAACGACTGGGGCCATCCATTATTTTTTAGTACTATCCCTATCTGACTTTATACTCTATTATGCCACAAATATTGTGCCTTCTCATTTAAACTATTTCTATATGATTTATTGACCCTTGATCTTGTGCGTATATCAAAATTTTGTCTTCATTTACCTTGAAACCCTGGCTCTAGTTTTGACACCAACTTGACATGAATGAAAGGGGTAAAATATGGGTTGGACAACCTCAACCAATCCCCACTGAATGATTGAGCATTGGTTACATTTTGATACTTCAAATAGGGATCAAACTATACACAATTATCCCACTTATGTGTGTGTGCTCAATTATGTTCCACTAGCATGAAATGCAACTCTTTATATTTTGACACTTAAAAATATGCAACTTTGACTTTGTGTTAATGTTTGAACCAAGTTTGGGACTATTCCTTTGAGGATTTTCAAAATTTAATGCTTTTAGAATAGTGTCTCAAGGATGGGCAAGTAGATCTCTCAATGTGCAAGTGGATTTTCAATATGACATCCAAGTGAGTAAGACCTTACATTTGTATTGTATCTATAGGTGACTCTTTAGAATACATCTTGTACCAAGTCTGAAATAATGGATATGTGCACGAACTAGCATTATGATCAATTGAGTCTCAAATAGTGTAAATATGTATGAACTAAGATCGTGCCCAACTGAATATGTATCAATCTAAAATTTATCACTCATGGAATGTAAAATCAAGTACATATTCCTTGCATATTCCACAAAAAAATTGTATGAAGACTAAGGATCCACAAACAAGGGGCATAAATGCCATAACAAATAATACTAAAGAGCCACAAATAAGATTAAGGGGTTGTACACAATATAAAATAATAACTAGCCTATCATGTAAAGGTAACATCATTGATGAAGCATTAAAAAGGTGAAAACTAGTCTACATTAACCATATATGTTAGTATTGCATCATAGTCAAGTAGCATATCCATGTATCACTATGTGAGATTTGAGTAACAAGTAAGACATGTGTAAGCAATATATGTAACTCAACATGGTAAAGAGGTCATCGAAAGATATAACCTGTGATAATGTAACATGTGGAAGTAGATGCCCCTAACATTGGGATGGCCCTTTGGTATATGAAAGGTCTAACATGTACATGTCCATGTATGATCTATATGTTCTGCATCACATTCATATACCTCGTGAAATGCATTTGTATGAAAAATAATATGTCATATACCAAATATGTGATAAATAACTCATGAAAATAATGTAATATAGCAATTATTTTCATGCTCAGGTTTTGATTTTTTTTTAATATTTGGATGTTTTTATATTTTATTGATTTTATTTATTTTCTTATATTTTTGAATTTATTATGTACAAAGGTGTTAGAAAATTTTCCCATAAATAGGATAATCATGGGAGGTGCATGTATCGTATGGTACATGTGTTACCTTATGCAAATGAAAAATAACAGGTGTAAATGCATCAAAATATGAAAAGGAATAAGGTGTTGTAATATAACCATCATCATCATTGCTCATAAATTAATGTAACTGACCAGTTATATCAGTAATGGGAGGCATGCACAAAGGAAATTACAAGCTAACCAATTATATCAATAATGGGAGGCATGTATGCATAACCCATGACATGATATAAAGGAATGACTTATTATGCAGAGGAAGTGCCAACTGTTGATGCTTCTGAATCTAAATAAGAATCATATGTTGTAATATAACCATCTGAATCATCGATCATATATTGATGTGATCTTGTACCTTTTTTATGTAATAGGAGAAGATGTAATTACATGTACTAGTGGTGAAGCATTCTGAATAACCTATGGTGCCTTAGGAGAAGAAGACCTCTTTTTAGGTACCACTTTATGCTTTGGAAAATGAATTGTGCTCTTTGAAATTAGGTGATTATGCCCATGTGTAACCATATCATGTTTATAAATAGATGAAGAAATGGATTATGTAATATGTTCATGTGTAACTAGATCATGCTCATAAATAGATGGAGAAACTAATGTTGTGATATTCTCTTGAATAGTTATGTAGACTATTTCATTACCATGTTTTTCAACGTATGTGGCAACTAAATATTCTTTAGGAGGAGTAAATACCTTTGGTTCCGAAGGATATTCATATTAGATTCATATAATTTTGACCATTTATGCATTGTACAAGGTATTATTATAATCTTTTTATCCAAGGGCATCCTAATAACATATCAAAGACCCATGTGCTTGGTAAAACTAAGAATAGAGTGGGTACTATGAGAGGTCCCACTTGTAAAGGTTGTATTATATGCTCAAGAGTATTATGCATATAACTAGAAAATGCTTTAACAATTCTGCAAGTATCCTATAAATCTTACTCTATATATCTAAAAGAATAGAGGAGTGTTATGGTGCATGCATTTTCTCTTGATCCATTGTATATCATAACACTATGCATGGATTGATTATCATCATATGCTCATATAAAGTGTGCATGTATATCTGAATCATCATCACCAATTTCACTTTCATTAAATGTAATCATAGGATGTGATGTATGTTTACTTGTAACTCTACGAATGATGTTATCAAGTGTATGACACTATGCATAAGGAAGAGGATGAGCACTGTATGCATAATGTACTTCAAGATTACCATTGTTATTTGTTATTTCATGATTTGGAAAATGACATTTGCACATTTTTTGAGACTTGAAATGTCATTTAATTATGACATATCCTTATTAATAGGTGTGTCAATATCAATATATTATCATCAATGATATCTTGAATCTTTTGTTTGAGCTTGAAACATCTATTTTTGGAATGCCCAATATATCAATGATAGTCACAATATAAATTTATATCAAATTTTTTAGATTGTGGTTTAGACATTCTGACTTCTAATGGTAGAGGAAGAATAATGAGATTGCATTAAATTAGCTTTTGCAACAATACACAAGAATGTGATAGTTCCTTGGTGAAGCTTATAATTGAAGCTTTTACATTGCTTCTCACATAACATTAATTGTAATTTTAGCTTCATTCTTGTTTTAATTGGGTTTATATTATAATTTAACTTAATTTAAGACTTAACATTTGAAATAAAAGGAGCATTTTATGGATAATTGAACTTGTTCAAAGAAAGCAATTTGACCTCATGATATTTAACTTTATGGCATAATTCATCAAAAGATTTGAACTTATCAAACATAGTTGAATCTTGGAGTGGAGATAACAAAATTTGAGTGAAGATATATTTGAGATCATTATTAGCCTTTTGATTTGTCATTTTTACTAGCATAGTCTTATATCTTAGAACATATTCACTGATTGTTTCATTAGACCCTTGTTTGAGATTTGTAATTTGAGCATATGATAGTTTTTCACCAATATTAATAGAAAACTGTGTTGAAAAATAATTTTACAAAGGATTGAAAGACTTTATTGATTGAAAAATAAGATCACTAAACCATCTTAGAACATATTATTTGAGACTTCTTGAAAAAAACTTTGTTAATAATTTATCATTATTTGCATAGTCTAGACAAGTTGCATGGAATACACACAAATGTTGTTCAGGATCACCATTGGCTTCATATAAAGAAAGCCTAGGATCCACAAAGCTAATTGGTAATGGATAGGATGTAATTTGGGATGCCAATGGGTTATGTATCAAAGAACATGAATCCATAGAAGGGCTCGCAAGAGAAAGAGTTTGTTCAAGTTGAAATAGCTTGTAAGGCAAGAACTAAATGCTCAAGAGTATTATTTGTAGAGATAATTGGGGGAGTATAAGTAGTATGAGTAGGCATAGGCATGGATATTTTTTAGAAAATAATTGATGTTCCCAAACTAAGAAATAATTTTATGGAAGTAACTAGAGGTGTAAAAGTAGGAATGAATGTAATAGTGGAACTGACAACATTGGAAAGATTATCTTGGGATCTTTTCTTTTGTTCATCTTTAAAAAAATATAAGAGCGGGTTAACCTTTTTTGGATGTGCATGAAGATAATCCATAAATTTTGATTTATCAGTTTGACCAAATCGTTCTTGAATATTGGGCTATGAAATAAGATCCATGATGTGTCCTTCAAGAGGATGTGGAATAAGTAATGGAAGATCCTTTGAAGTTGTATATTTGAGAAAATATATAATATATGTTTCCTCTTAATCCCAATTGATTTCAAATTTAACAAAATCTAACTTTATTGGAGAATAATATTGAAATGAAATAGTTTTGCAATCATCTATAATAAGAAAGTCATGAGATTAAACATTGTTTAGTGTAGCTTCTTGATTAAGTTGACATTTGTTAGGAATAGCCTAATGTTAGTGCTCACATTATATTTGTTTGTAATATTATTATTAAAATAAGTTGTCAAATCATTTAATAATAATATAGGTAGAATATTATAATTATGTGTGTGAGTGATTTGTGAGAACAAATCATGTAGAGAGATAGGCGTGTGAAAGAGAATAAAAGGATAATGACAACTAACCCTATAGTTTGCATTAAAATAAATGTGATTAGAGGAAAATGTAGCCACAATAAATCTTGAAATCAAAGTAAAACATGAAATGCCATCTAGAAAATTGAGATTTTCCAAAAGTAGTTCCAACAATAAATTATAGAAAGGACTCTCTAATAGAAGGAAATAAAATTATATATAGAGGGCGGTCCTTCAAGAAGGGACAAACAATTTTGGGGAAGGGAAAGGTATAGCCAACATTATTATAATGCATTGGTTTTGATTCAAATTGAGACAATTTAGTAGATACCATATATAGTATCAAATGATAGAGTAGTGAGATGGATTCCTCAATTTCACCTTATGGACTCTGTCCAATCATCGTGATGGTGGTTGGGTGGAACATGGCACCAAATCATCTCACGGTCAGTATCACAGTGTGATCATGCTAATGCCTATTGAACAAATGGACAAACTCTGATACACATGGGAATCTGTTCTAACCTAAATTTTTCCTTTTCATTTTCTTTTGAGAATATATAATATACTAATAGTAAGTATGGGATATTGAGATTGGATAATGATTGAGATAAAATATGGTATTTTATCTATGGTCACTTGTTATATATGGATTGTTTCGAAAATGATTAATTATCTTGATTGCATTATTGTGCTAAGGAACTAAATGAATGTTTTTTTCCTGGGAATAAAAGAATAAATAAAAACTAGACCTTTGTGTTTCCTTTCTTTGGAAATAAGTATATATTTCAGTTCATAGTTTTTTAGATAATTTATTTGGAGTGTTGGATTTAGCTTAGTGGCAAGAATAAAATAGATTAAACCAATAGTGAAAGGAAATAATAAACTAAATGAATAAGAAGAAGAAACCAGATGAAGTCATTAAAGATATATTTCATTAAATATTGGCTTTCTTCTTTCCTTCTCCGTACACTTGTCTATAAAGGCTTTTCATCTTCTTTCTTGACTCTTATTTTCCAATGACCCTTTGAATTATTTTTACCACCATTACATTAATTTTATTTGTACAAATAATGTCAAATAATCCCTTCTATATGCCCATGCTAACACTCACCCAAACTAAAATAGGTGTCTCATCCTGAGACACTTAGATAAAAGGCCCTAATAAATTAAGTTTTTACAATTTCATTGCATTAACATGCAATTACGGTAAACGAGATACTCTAAATTAATCTTATAAACTTCTCATGTTGGGAACTCCATTCCCTCTACTTTAACTATCTATACAACCTACAATTGCATGCTATAACTTTACAAAGTAGTAGACAATTTTGTTTGGCTTTGACCTCATACATTTTTATTCTTTCAACTACCAATCACCTCTTGCCTTGTACCTTATCATCCACCTACTTGTTGGGACCTGTACTTGGGTCTGAAAACACTCTTTCATCTTTATGAGCAGTTTTTGGATACCTAGTAATTTGTAACTAAAAAAAAATCATCTACAAACATTCCACCATATATTTTTATGGCCTTTACCTCTACAGTTGTTTCAAGTTATCTCAATTCCATTTCTCCATTTTTGTACGTTTCATACTCATGTTATAGAACCTCCTTACTTTTTCCAACTTCTATAACTTTCTCTTTAATTTTACCATCAAGTCTTCTTCTCATAAACCTAGGTTCGATCCAACACAACAACCACACCATTGTTGGTTTTAGCTTAGTGGCAAGAATAAACTATATTAAACCAATAATGAAATGAAATAATAAACAAAATGAGGAATAAGAAGAAATTGATGAATTCATTAAAGATATATTTTATTAAACAATAGCCTATTTTTTTCCTTCTTCGTACACTTGCCTATAAAGATTTTTCATTTCTTTAGACTCTTCTTCTCCTATAACTCTTTGACTTATTTTTCCACCATTACATTTATTTTATTTTTACAAATAATATCAAATAATCCAACCTCCCTATGCTCATGCTAACAATGAGTGCTTCTGGATTTTAGAACGTTGAGTGAAGAGGTTAAACTATGAACATTTGTTATGGTGTAGTGGTATAATTAATTTAGAAGTTTGTAACAATGAATTCATGTTATTGTGATCATCTGTGAAATCTATGTGATATCCCACATCTAGGCTAACAATTATATTTGGAAATAAACTCTTATGTGTCTATTTTTATGGAGAATGCATATATAAAGTTTTGATTGTTTAGAAGAGGAATAAAACAATGTGTTATTTCTTAAAGTATTAGAATTCACTCTTAATAGTGTTGATAACATTTTTCTTCTCAAAATAAAATTTTAAAAAAGGGTAAAAGTTTTGGAAAGGGATTTCAAATCAAAAAGGGTAAATTTTAAACCATGGCCACATAATTTAATTAAATCTAATGATTAAGTAGACATACGATTTGAAATAAATCATCTACGAGTAGAGGGAGCTCACATGGTGAATGTTTATTTATCCTTTCAATACCACATATACCTCTTCAATGAAATTAAGTAGACATGTGATTTGAAATAAATCATCTACGAGTAGAAGGAGCTCAAAACGTTGCTAAGGGTAGCCTTTATTTAAAACCTTACCCCCTTCCAATGACTTTCATTCTACACTCCTTTCTGATCCAAATTAAGTTCACATGCATTGTTCCTCTCGCAAACTACTACGAAACAATATGGTCAATATAATTGTAGTCATTGTGAATCTTCCTTGAGTCCAATTTATTTATTTCATTTTTTTACTTATCAAAGTAATAAAAAACAAAATTAAAACCAATTTAATTATATTATTATAATCCAACAAATTTTGAAAACAAATTAAATTGTGTAAACATAAAACAAAAATACATCGTTTGGTATCAATAGTGCCTTTGGTTTGTGTTTATGATTAAATTCGACTCAATTGAACTATTGCACTTATATCCTAACATAGTTTCAAAAGAGCATCTGTGGCTTCATCCCTATAACATGCTAGGAAGAAATAAGGAAATTTTCATTTCCCCATTCCCTTCATTACCCATTTATAATTATTGCTAGACATAAATCCTGAAATCGATAAGAGAAATCTAAGTATATATAGTTATCACACCCACATACAATGACTTCTATCTAATCGAGTTTTATAGATAGAGCAAATCATTTTCACATAGTGCTTGGGTACCATGTACCATTATGTTGTTATTTGATTTAACGTCCCTTTCACGCATCATTAGGTATATATAAATTATGAGCTTCTTCCACATACCGATGGGTATATAGTAAGGATGAACATATATATAAATTTGGTATATCAGTCAAGTGGTACATAGAAAAAAAAACATTTTTTGGAATGATAAGGAACCTTTCCATCACTTGATACAACAAACATGGATTTTATTAAAATAATTTTTATCACAACCCTAACCAATAAATAAACTTGGTTAGATTGGTCTAAATAGGTGGAGAACACATTAATATTCAATGAAATTTGGTTCAACATTTGTGACAACAGAATAACTCTAAAACATTAGCCTTGATGAGGGCCACGACTGATATAGAGGTGCTTTGTCACATTCAAGGATGAAACACTCCATGGGAATATTTTCAAAATTTGAAGGAAGTATATGATTCACACTAAAAATTGGAGTTCATACAACTACACTTGAAATTGTTCAATCTAGAATTGAAAAATGGGGATGTCATGAGTTTGGATTATAAATTTTGGCAATCAAGCATGATGTTGATATTGATGGTATGAAAATCGATGTATATATGACTTCCTTCATAAAGGTTCTTCTTCCTACATAATCAACCTATCTTGAGTGGTTGCAAATGAAAAACATATTGAAGACTTACATTTGATCGATTGTGTTGTTCCCAAAATTTGTCACTCATTTTTGGCACAACATATGAACTATTTTGGCCCTGCAAGACCAAATTGTCTCTTCCCTTTTCAAAATTTGTTCTGAGCATTCAAATTCCTCATTTTTCAATGCTTTTCAGAAATCTATGGACTCTGCAGGCTTGATTCTACGGACTCTGCAGGCAGGATTCTACGGACTTCGCAGGTTGAATCTACGGACTCTACAGGAAAGGAACAAGCTTTCAACACTTAGCCATTTTTTCTATTAGGAAGTTCAAAAGACCATCTTTCAAGGCCTTAAAGAGCAAGTTCCCTTTGAGAAAGATCAAACCTCAAAGAATAGTGGAAGCTGCCAAGTGTCATCTGCCAAGACCCATTATAATTTACTTCTAGATATGGCGGAAGTCACCTCGTGTCCCGTTATAACTCTGTGAAATCTGACAAGTGTCAACATCCATAGCTTCTTCCTTTTGTGTCATAAAGACTATGGTGGGTTTTGGGTGAGTGGCTAAACTCAAGCAGAACACACCACGTGTCATCATCTGCGTGAGTCCCAATGTTTTTATATTATTTCTAAAAACTCAGCGGATCACGACAAGCGTCTACATTTGCGCTTCAAATTTCATAAGCTTCATAGCTTCTTTCAATAAGCTCCCCTCTGAGTCCCATAAAAGGTGCCAAGTGGCAAATGTGGAAGGTTTCTATGTGCTTTTCTCAAAATTGCAGAAGTCACCACGTGTTCCTTGCAATGCTCGACAGAGGCTGCCAAGTGTCAAACTCCGTAGTTCCTTCCTTTTGTTTCATTATTTAAGAAGGTACCGTGGTGGGCCTCGAGTAAGTTTCTAAAGTGCAGTGGAAGCTTCCAAGTGTCATCTATTGGGACTCAATTTATAATAAGTTTCAAAGCAGCGAAACATGCCACATGTCCCGTTCTAGCTCAACGAAGTGTGATAAGTGTCTACATCCACAGTTTCCTCCTTTGGTTTCATAAGGATTGTGGTGGGCCCCGAGTGAGGTGCTAACGTCAAGCAGAGTGCGATAAGTGTTTGTGTTTGCGTGGATCTGAAAGAGTCTTGAATGTTTCTACAGTGTTCCTAGGAGCTTGGTGGAAGCCGCCACGTGTCATCTTCCGTAGGACTCTCAAAAGGGGTCTAGAGCTTCTATAAGTTAAGTGGATGCTGCCAAGTGTCCTTGCCTATTTCACAGCAGAAGGTGCCATGTGTCATTTGTTAAGATTAGCAGAAAGCGGCCAAAGCAAGCAAGAAAGACACAAGGGAATTACTAAGGAGGATGACAAACCTGAAGATGTCAAATTTACAGCAATAAAGTGTCTGTTAATCTTTACAGGCTTAAACACGGACCTGAATGCATTCAAAGGCCTTAAGGCCAAGGCTAAAAGGAATAACCATTGATGGAAGAGTGTAAAGAGCCAGCAAGGCTGGGGAAAATATAACATGAGGGATTGAATCGTAGTGGAAAGAGGGAAAGGCCAAAATATCTGTAGGAGTTATTTTTAGTAGGTGGAACAGTCCACCAGGTAGATATTTGAGCCTACAAACATTGAAGGCACAGCCTATTTGTCTCTTTTGAAGTAAAGACAAAATAGACAGCGACACAGACACCAGATGATCTAGACCCAGGAGTAGACACTTGAGATGAATCAACATGCCATAGTTAAGATAGCTGCCCTGTTCTAGCATGGCCCTCCTTGACAAAATTGGAAATGCATTCAAGGCATTGAATGCAGCATGGGTCACTCCATGGAACAAAGTGCCAAGCCTTTCTTGGCTGCTATATATTGTAGTCTCTTGTGTCATTTTAAAGGAGATCTTCCCAATATAGAAGCAAAACTCTGCCCAAATTGAAAGGCATTTACTGAGACTTTGAGCTCAGATTATTGTTCATATTATTTAATCTGAATGAAAAAGCAAGTTACTAGCAGACTTTGTGCTGTTATAGCTTGTGCCATTTTAGGAGATTGTTCTTATGTCTGTCTTCTAGATGCATTCTTGTTTATTGAATTTAACAAGCAGAACTAGTGCAAGTAAAGGGAAAGATGTCCTGAAGTCAGTTACTTTTAGACTTTGTGCTGTTATAGTTGTCTTTAGTGTGTGTTTTTAGTTTCTTTCTGTGTAAAGGATCTTGGGACGACTTTGTGCCTTCATTATCCTTCGTATTTTGTTCCTATGTAAAGGACCTTGGGACGACTTTGTGCCCTCATTTTCCTTCGTATTTCACTCTTGGGTAGTCGAGGTGGAGACTTTGTGCTACATCTCAGTCTGCTGGTTACTACACCCTTGGTTACTAGTTACTTGTCACTACCTGAAAGAACTCTTGTTGTTCCCTGCAAGATCACTTTTGAAAGAAGAGAAGTGCCTTCAGTGTTTTCACCAGGATTTTCTCCTTTGTTTGTGAACATTATCTCTGAAAGAAGAGAGATGGATGGTGTATCCTACCCCCGAGTGTTATTTTTTGCTTATATATATAGTATATAGTGCCTCATATTTTATAGGGAACCTCCCCTTAATGAGAGGAGAGATTTGTCCCCTGTTGATGTAGTAAACCTGCACACCTGGCCGACCAATCTCCCTATGTTGTGGTTGAAGAGACCTATTTTGCTCACCAGTTAGCTAGTTGACAAAATATTCACCCGACAGATCAAATGAGAAAATGGCCAAAAGGGAAAAAGCCTTTGGAAGGAAAATAGAGTCCACTAGAGAAGTAACTTTTTACGCGAATCAAATTGGAAATTATTCAATGAATACAATAAATTAAAAGGTTAAGGTGGAAAACCAAGCAAAAATAACCAATAAAATTGGAATGACAAATAACACTTCAATTTGATTTAGCTCAGTTCTCTTGTGGTTGCATGTTTTCCATCTATGACAAAGCAAATAATGCCTTGGAGAGTTTAATCTAGGATAATGCTTGGGTTTTAGACACTATTGACACTCAGCACATGACTTTTCGAAGAGACTTATTTAAATATTTTCATGAAGAAATTTGTAGTCCAGTGTGTTTGGCAACTAAAACAAGTCTATGACCTCAAAGGGTACAATCCTACTCAAGTCACTAGGACATCCAAATTTCATTATCCATAATGTACTGTACCATACTCAAATGAAAATGAACCTATTGTCTCTTGTGTTGATTCGACAACAAAACCACTCCAGGTTGCTTGATTTTAGAGAGGTAAAAGTTACAAAAAAATGTGATAACATAGTCATTTGCACTAGATACAAAGAAGGAAAATTGTTGAAACTCAAGGGTGAGCACTCAATGCCAAGAAATTTTGCTCATCTCATATAAGAAGGAATGTCAGCTAATCTTCCCTAGCATGCCATATTTTGGCACCCACACTATGACAACATCTGTACAATGCATAAAAATGGTGTTGTAGGCCTGCCGACTTTGCCCAAAAATATTGAAAAATGTGAAGCATGCATTTTGGCAAAACACAAAAGAGAACCATTTAAAAACTCATAATGGAAAGTAAACATGAAGATACAACTAGTTCACTTTGATCTGTGTTCTCACCCAATCCTTTCCACTGGTGGTCATAAATACTTCACATTGTTCATTGATCACTATAGTAGAATGACATGGATATAATTTTGGAAGAATAAATCAGAATCCTTCGCAACATTTCAAAAAATTTGAATCATGGTTTAAAATGAAACCTAATCCAAAATTGGCACACTCGGGACTGATAATAGTGGTGAGTTAAATTTAAATGTGTTTGAAACCTATCTCAAGCATAAAGGAATCAAGCATCATCTCATAACCCCTTAAACTCTACAATAGAATGGAGTAATTGAATGGATGAACTGAACTGCCATAAACATGGTTCACTCAATGTTGTTCTTTAAAGGGATAAATTTGCACTTATGGTTATAAGAAACCCAAATAACAATATACCTCCACAACATGTCACCATCAATATCCCTGCAGATGATGAATCCATATGAATTTTGGAATGTTCATTTCCCTTTAGTGTGACATCTTCAAATTATTGGATCCACATGTTGCGAAATCCAAACTAGAACATAAGAGTTACAAATGCATGCTATTGGGATACTCAGAGTCTTCAAAATCATACAAGTTATTTGATGAGAACACCAAGAATTTTATCATTGCAAGGGATGTCGTCTTTTACAAAATTGCAAAAGATAATTTGGGCATCATTTGACAATTGAATTGACTAGAAAAATATGTCAAATTTGATTTTTTTAAGGAAGTTGATATGGAGGTTCCAAATAGTGAAGGGGGACCTACAACTGGGAAACACTTGAATCTCTATTGACTCCTGTAACTAAAAACAACACTCCCCCTATAGAAGATAGTGAAAATTCATCATAGAATGGTCTGATGGAAACAAATGAAGGAGCTTAAAATTCAAAAACTAAGGCACCTATGATTTAGTAAGATACACAGATAAATATTCCAAAATGGGCCAAATAGACATTAAAAGATGTCAGACCTGATGAAGTTTGGAAAATAGGGACAATAAGTACACACACAATCGCACATCAATTAAATGAGTTCCTTGATGAAATTCAAGATAATATCTAAAATATTCCCTTGGAAGACCTTCCTAAAGAAGTTACTGTTGCATTTTATTATGAACCCACTTCTTTCAAACAAACTAAAAATATCGAGGCATTAAAAATGCTATGATAAATGAGTATGACGCATTACTCGTGAATGAAATTTGGAAATTGGTTGATATTCCAATCAATTGTAAACCGATTGGCTACAAGTAGGTCTTTTGCAATAAGTACAAAGTAGATGGCTCACTTGACCAACACAAAGAAAGTCTTATCGCAATGAGATTTGCACAAAAATGAGAAATTGAATATAATGAAGCCTTTGCACTTACAAACAAAATAGACTACCATTTAAACCATGTTGGCTCTAGTAGCTCAAAATGGATGGAAAGTTCACCAAATGAATATCAAAACTAAATCTTTAAATGGTGATCTCAAAGAGACAATATACATGACACAACTTGAAGTTTTTACAATAAACGGCCAAAAGCATAAAGTTACAAATTAGAAAAAATGTTGTATGGTTTGAAACAAGCACCATGAGTGTGGTATGAAAAACTCGTTGAGCACCTCCAAAACATGAACTTCGAACGTTTTGAGTTTGAAGATGTAACTTTTTTTGTCAAAACAATTGACAAAATTGTTGTATTTCTAATGGTGTATGTGGATGATCTATTCATCACATGAAAAAATAAAATATACACTACAAAATTATAAAATTCAAATAAGAGTTGATGAAAATATTTGAAATGACAAATTTGAGTTATCTTCATAACTATTTGGGTATTGAAGTCATTCGGAAATTAAAGTATATCTTCATTGCTCAACAGAAGTACATTGGTGAAATTATAAACATGTTTAGAATGACAGACTGCAAGCTTCACAGTATGCCCATGGAACAAAATATCACATATTTAGTAGATGTTACTAAATACAAACAACACGTAAGTATGATCTATATGACCACGATTAGACCAAATGTTTCTTTTGTTGTTGGTGTTCTTTCTCGATTCATGCAACAAATTAGAGAAAGCCATTAGGCAACAACAAAAAGAGTCCTTCAATATCTCAAAAGAACACAATTTTGGGCTCAAATAATTCAAAGGGGCTTCAAATTGATCATATATTTAATTCTGATTAGACTGATGATTTTGAAGTTAGAAAATCTACTTCAAGTTTTTTCAAAATTTTTAATGAATATGAGAAAAATAAATTTTAATTGAAGATCAAAGAAACAATCAATGGCATTGTTAATGTTGTGCAACCATTATATTTCTTGTAACTATTCTTAAAATAAGAGCAACACCTTCATTTAACTGATCAAGGGGTGCTAAAGTTTGTGAAAAAGAAATCAAAACCTCACGGCTCTACTAAGGAAATTAATAATATTTTGACCACAACTATTTGGGCCAGCACTTAGGTGGATAATTTAATTTAAATTATCATTGTAAGGTATAAAAGTCATTCGACTTAGACAATGCAATAAATTAATTTGATTAAGATTTAAATAGGGACAAAAAGAAAGGATGCAAGGAGGGCATAGTTATGTTTTAATACATTGAGTTTGTGTGATGATATGGAGAATTATTTTAATCAATAACTTTTTATATTATACATTTATTCAATAATAATTTAAGAATGAATATTAAGTCAATTGGGTTATGAGGGTATACAATCCATGACACTTTATAATGAGGATTTACTTTAACCGTATGATTTCATAGATTTAACGAGTAATTATTTAATTAGAGTGATATTCTCGGTTGGGAATCACTACTATTAACCAATAGGAGATATAAGGGAATTAGATTATATGATATTAAATCTGCAACCCTGTGATTAAAGGGATAAAATTTAACTATTTTATATTTAGTTTATAGTGATTATATTTTATTTAATTGTCAAATTTTGGAACCTTTTTAGGGTTTATCGATTCTTAATCATTGTGGGTTATTTTTAGTCCTTGAGTTATTTTTAATAAAAATGAAATTATTATTATTATTTTTATGACGATATGAAAAATTTATGTACTCTCTACTCTTTAAAACCTATCAAGATAGATAATAAATATACAACATTTATCATAGATTTAAAAAAGAAATTTGAATACTGTTAAACAAGAGTCGAAGTTGTGAAAATTACTATGATTCAAAAATTTTAATTCTAAATATATTAATATATTTGATATCCTTGAATATTATATAGCAACAATCTCCAATATTAAAACCATTATTATCTTGTGAGAAAGTAAACAAAAGTAAAAAAGTTCGACCACTATAATCACATTCACTAGCTTTTATTTTTGACTTGTTAAATATGCTAATGAAAAACTCCTATACTCTAAAATAAAATAATGGTTATAATATGAAAATGAGTTCTTTTATCAAATAAATAATTTATTTTTTATTTTTATCCCAATTGCAACTACCATTCACTTTATTTTACTAATAAAGACATATACATTTATATCAAAGGCATGTAAACTATCTTTATCAATCCATGCCTTTGAAAATGAAAAAGATAATATAGGAGTTATTTAATTTCCATTGGAATTATGACTCTACTTTCAACTTTATGCCTTCTAACATCTACATCTATAGCATGGCTTGGATATTGAATAAGATTTAGCTAGTTTCAATCTTTTTTTAATCTCTTTTGAAATAGAATGTAAGAAGATTTGTCTTTGGATATTGAATAAGATTTAGTTGGTTTCAGTGCTTTTTAATCTCTTTTGAAATAGAATGTAAGAAAGTTTGTCTCTTCTTAAAATTTAATGAAAAAGAAAACATGTTTTTTTGGATAACAATACTCATTTTTATTATTTATTTTTTATATTAGTTAATATATACATAACATATTAATGAGATATGGGTGAATTAGTAAAGTGGTTTGGTTGTTTCAAGTTTCATTTAGGTTTAAATTTCACTAAGGTATTTGAGGCTGGATGTAGCCGTCATTAGTATTATGGGGTCGGGTGTGGCCTTTTATTGATATTCTCGGGTCGATTATGGTCGTTCATTAATATTTTTGGGTCGATTATGATCATTATTAATATTCTCAAATCGATTGTAATCGTTATTGATATATATAATATATCTAATAGATGATCACTTGAAAATCTAAACTCCGAATTGTATCCTACACCAATTCTTAATTCCAATCAAAAGCAAATATCAATCCAAAAAATATATACACAACAACATATAATATTTGATCATGAAAATATTTAAATGTGAAAGCATTCCTATACACATTTGAATACATTTAATTTGTTTATTTTTATTAAAAAAATATAATTATTAAAATTATTTATAAAAAAAATAATATGAAAAAAATAATACACATATTTTATTAATATTAAAATACTCAATTTCAATATTTTAAATCAATATGAAGATTTAAATATTGTTTATCCTCAATTTTAATTTATAAGCCTCTATCTTCTTATTATTGATCTACATGAATTTGTATCTTCGAGAGCAATTAAATAGATGTAAAGAGAATATAGAAAGACTTAGATATTACACAATACCTTCAATTTAATCACAACTTAAAGAAAATAATTGTACTTTTTTAAAGTAATGATTAAAAAATATGTAAAATCAGGGTTGTTTGGGATGTGCAAATCAAGAGCCTTAAATGGATGGAAATATTTGATGATAAACTTTTAAATAACAAATCAAAGATTCAAGATTGTTTTGATGCGAATCTATAATTTTATTGTTTTTTAATTTTTTATTTAACATATTTTTTAGTAAAATTTGTATTTTATTTCTCTAATTAATTAAAATGTAATTTTGTTGTAACTTTTTATTAACGAAGAATTGAATGAATGAAAGTTTTTAATAACATCTACGAGACCAATCAACCTATAAAATTCAAGAATAAAATCAACTGACAAGATTCTAAATAAACTACTCCACACTGCAACTTCGATCTTTCATCGATTTTTTTTTAATAAACTTGAATCTTCTATTATGAATTCTAATCAAATTTGAATCATGGTGACAAACTTATGACCTTTACCTTCCAATTTAAACATCGTACTCCTTCGCTTTCCAATTCAAACATCGGACAGTGGACTGCTTGTGCTGCCTTTTGGGACCACATACACAGCTTTTTCTTTTTTGGTTCAGTGGACGCTATTAAAACTTTTGGATTTTATTTCTGTATTCACCCTTGCTAAATCGTGGACGTCTCAAGTTGATTTGTCATCCTGACTAATCACTACTGTTAACCAATAGGAGATATAAGGGAATTAGACTATATGATATTAAATCTACAGCCTTGTGATTAAAGGGATAAAATGTAACTATTTTATATTTCATTCATGGTGACTATATTCTGTTTAAGTGTGAGATCTTGGAACTTTTCAAGGGCTTAACGATTGGAGAGTATTGCAATGAATTAATTTAGGTGGGTGTTGTGATCTCAATCATTATGGGTTTAATTTTAGTTTTTTCAGTGATTTGGAAGGAATTGTTTCTTGGGTTTATAATCTATGGGTTCTAGGATTGTAATTTAATGTGTGCACGAGATAAATTGAGTTATTTTAGTAATTTGTTCATATTAAATGGTAAAATTAATTATGGAGAGAAATATATTGTTGTTGTGAATTTGTAGGAAAATTTATGGACGTATTGTTGGATAATAGGTTCATTCACTTTTCATGCACGTGATTAATATTGATAATAAGAATTAAAAAAATGTAGTTAATTTTTGTAGGTATGAGGGTGCTGCATTTTTTCTATTTATTTGGAAAAGTTCAAAAAATCATAATATTTTGAGTGTACAATGGAGTTTTGAACCTTTTTTTCTCAAAATATTTTTTTGAACCCAAAACATTGATGTAGCTAAATTGATACAATCTATCCCTGATCAATAGAAAATTGATAGAAAAAATAATTAAATTAATAATCAATATGATATCTGATAAATCTAAGACAAGCACATTAATATTAATATATCTCGATGTATTTTAAATAAATATATTTCAATTGAAAAGTTTTATATATTTAATTATAATTATTTATTCTACAAACATAACAAATAGTGATTAAAATCGAACCCTTTCCAATCCATCCAAAGCTCTCAAACTCGTTAAGGAAGTACAATTCAAAAACAAATCGTAAAAAAAAATTATAAAATGCTTGACAAGCCAAAAGTATAAATACATATAAGAAATTACCAAAAAAAAAAAAAAAAAGTCTATATTAAAAAATGTCAATCAATACCACATCACTATCAATGCAAGGCATAAATGCCAAAAACTGCTGTTGGGGATCAACCAACAATGGATTACACTTGTGAAAGCAATAAACGCGGAAATAAATCAGATAGATAAGTAACTGAAATGATAAATAGCACAGAACAAGATATACAAGAAAACACCCTGAAAACTTGTATTAAAACTCTTTACAATAGGAATACAATTTGAAGAAACTTCGTTCTTCCACACCTCTCTCAGATGCACACAAGATCTCTCACTAGATCTCTATTCCTCAAGAGCTCTCTCTCAAGTACAATCAAATCCAACAACCTGGATTGATGCAACTCAATACTGTCCTTCAAACATTCACAATGTTCTACTCATACAGTTCAACTCTCTTACACACAATAGCTAAGAAGATCTTTCCTACATATAGAAAATAGGAAACTTAAGCATGCCTTTACAACAAACAGTTAACCTCTTCAACAAGGGCTCACATTGCTAATAATAGAGACGCGAGTTTGAGTTCACAACTCAAACTCATCATGCAAACACTCGCTTCTGTCCTCGGAAATCGCTTTCTGGACACGCAGGTAACCGACATCGGTTCCTGTCTGTTCGCCTGTGACCGTCGCCGGCCGACCCTGCTGCCGACGTCGGCGCCTCTGTAACTGCAACTGACCGACGTCGGTCGCTCCTGACCGACGCCGGTGCCTGTGTAGACCCGAAACTATTTTGTATGCCCCTTGGTGAAGCTTTTAGCTCCACACCCTAACAATCTCCCACTTGGAGATAAACCAGCTGCACCAGTACCTGTACAGCAATATCCTCTAGCTCCTCCATCTTCAACTCAATCATGAAGACCAATAGAAGTTGAATGAAGATTCAACTTCTCCTTAGTAACCGGCTTTGTTAGCATATCAGCAGGATTCTTGTCTGTATGGATTTTCTCCAGCTTCAACTCACCATCTTCCAATACCTGCCGTATGAAGTGGTACCTTAGCTGTATGTGCTTGGTTCTTGAGTGAAACGCTGAGTTCTTAGCCAAATGGATTGCACTCTGACTGTCACTATACAATCTGCAACTTCCATGCTCCCTTCCAAGCTCTACTAAGAATCGAGTCATCCATATCATCTCCTTGCTAGCTTCTGTAGCTGTAATATATTCTGCTTCTGTAGTTGACAAGGCTACAACCTTCTGCAACTTAGATATCCAACTAACCGCTGTTCCACCTACAGTAAAAACATAACCTGTGGTGCTTCTCCTGCCATCCAAATCCCCTGCCATATCTGAATCTACATAGCCATGTAGAGAAGTATCTGAACCTCCATAGCACAAGTGTCTACTGCTGGTTCCTCTCAGATATCTAAGGATCCATTGAACTGCTTTCCAATGTTCTTTACCTGGATTGGCCATATACTTACTTACCACTCCCACTGCTTGGGCAATATCTGGTCTAGTACATACCATTACATACATCAAACTTCCTACTGCGGAAGAATATGGAACCTTACTCATGTACTCTACCTCTTCATATGAATTGGGACATTGTTCTTTACTTAACTTGAAATGTCCAGCCAAAGGTGTACTTACCGGTTTAGCATCCTGCATATTGAACCGTTTCAACACCTTGTCCACATAATCTTCTTGAGACAATATCAACCTGTGATTTTTCCTGTCCCTCTTAATGCTCATGCCAAGGATTTTCTTTGCTGCTCCCAAATTCTTCATAGTAAACGTTTGAGCTAATTTTACCTTAAGCTCTGAGATGTCCTGCATGTGAGACCCTGCAACCAGCATGTCATCTACATACAACAATAGAATAATATATCTACCGTTATCAAATCTCTTGAAATACACACAATGGTCTGATTGACACCTACTGTAGCCATGCTCAGTCATAAACCTGTCAAATTTCAAGTACCATTGCCTAGGAGCTTGCTTGAGGCCATACAAGCTTTTCTTCAACCTGCACACAAACTTCTCCTTACCCTTGACCTCGAATCCTTCTGGTTGTTCCATATAAATTTCCTCATCCAAATCTCCATGAAGAAACGCTGTTTTAACATCTAGCTGCTCAAGATGTAAATCCTCAAAAGCAACCAAAGACAATACAACCCTTATTGAAGTCATTTTTACAACTGGAGAAAAAATCTCGCCAAAGTCAATACCTGGCTTTTGTGCAAATCTTTTTACCACTAATCTGGCCTTGTATCTTATCTGACCATCCTCACTTTCCTTTAACCTGTAGGTCCATCTGTTCTTCAGTGTTCTCTTACCAGCTGGCAATTCAACCAAATCCCATGTTTGGTTCTCTCTTAAGGACTCCATCTCCTCAACCATGCCACGCTCCCACTTACTCTTGGACTCCATCTGTAATGCTTCTTCAAAAATTTCTGGTTCTCCACCATCAGTAAATAATAAATAATATAAGGAAGGAGAATATCTAATTGGAGGCTTACTCACCCTTTCAGACCTCCTGATGGGTGTCTTGGACTCGTTCTCAACAATCTGTCCACCCAAGTTTTCTGACAGTGACCGACCTCGGCCACCTGTAGACCTGTTACTGGCTGACGTCGGTTCTTCCTGACCGACCTCGGTTCCTGGTCTGCCGACGTCGGTCTCTGTATGACCGACATCAGTTTCTGTACTACCGACGCCGGTTTTTAACCTGCCGACGTCGGTCTCTGTGTTTTCCTGCAAGTGATTATTTCCTTTTCCCGCGAGCTCATTTTGGACCATAACTTCATCCAATTCACCATTGCTCTGCCCAGATTGATCCAGCTTCCTTATCTGATCACTGTACATCACTCTTTCATTGAAAACAACATCACGGCTCCTAATTACCTTGTTAGTTCCTAGATTCCAAAATTTGAAACCAAAATCATCTGAGCCATAGCCAATAAACGTGCACCTCATAGACTTAGCGTCAAGCTTCTTTCTATTTTCCTTATCTATGTGCACAAAGGCTTCAAAACCAAAAACTTTGAGATATGAGAGATCTACCTTTTTACCTGTCCATGCCTCTTCTGGAATTCCACCATCCAGAGCTGTAGAGGGTCCTCTGTTGATCAGGTACACTGCGGTGTCAACTGCTTCTGCCCAAAACTCTAAGGGCAACCCTGCATGCAATCTCATACATCTTGCACGTTCCATAATAGTTCTGTTCATCCTTTCAGCAATACCATTCTGCTGAGGTGTCCTTGGAACCGTCCTTTGCCTACGAATTCCGTGAGTGTAACAATACCAGTTAAACTTTAGACTGCAGAACTCACCGCCATTATCGAATCTCAAGCACTTCAATCTTCTGCCTGTTTCATTCTCAACCATGGCTTTCCAAATCTTAAAAGTCTCAAAAACATCAGATTTCTTTTTAAGACAGTAGATCCATACCTTCCTTGTAGCATCATCTATGAATGTGACATAGTACCGTGATCCGCCAATAGAGGCTACCTGAGCCGGTCCCCACACGTCTGTGTGAACAAGCTGCAACTTCTGCCTTTTCTTAGTAGACCCAGTCTTGAGAAAACTAACCCTTTTCTGTTTTCCAAATACACAATGCTCACAAAATTCTAGATCCAAACTTTTCAAATCTGAAAGCATACCTTTAGACTTAAGAATTGACATCCCCTTCTCACTCATGTGGCCAAGCCTTGAGTGCCACAATTTAGCATCCACATCTGAAGTAGATAAAACTGAAGGAGATTTGTTAGTAACACAATTACACAAATAGAGAGTACCTTCTCTCTTACCTCTGGCCATAACGAGTGCACCCTTGGTCACCTTCCAAGAATCTGCTGTGAGAGTTACTGTACAACCCTCATCACCTAGTTTACCTGCAGAAATCAAATTTCTCTTCAAACTAGGAACATGCATCACATCTCTCAACACCCATGTGTTGCCATTCTGCATCTTTAGCTGCACTTTACCTTTGCCAGTAATCTTACAAGGTTCGTCATCCCCTAAGTATACTATTCCAAAATCCCCTTGGATATAGTCACTGAACTATTCCCTGTTAGGAGTAGCATGAAAAGATGCACCAGAATCTAGTACCCAAGATTCTATATTATTATGCAGAGAGAAAATTAAAGCATCCTGTGCAATACCTGCAATCTTGGCTTCTTCCTTTCCTTCGTGTTGGTTGTCCTCCTTAGGCTTTGACCAACAATCTCTGCTTATGTGCCCCATCTTTCCACAGTTCCAGCATTGTGGCTTCCTGCCATTTCTGGATTTAGATCTGCCTTTCCCTTTAGACTTGGATCTTGCTTTGCCTTTCTTGCTCTTCTCTTTTTGCCTTCCCCTGCTCTCAAAACTTAAAGCATTCACGGATGCCTCTTCTGTGCTTTTCCTGCGTATTTCCTCATTCAAGATAACACTAACAACATCCTCTACTTTCAAAATATTTGATGCAGATGCAGTATTAGAAACTGCCATTACTAAGCCATGCCAGCTTTCAGGCAAAGAACATAATATCAAAAGAGCTTTTATTTCATCTTCAAATACAATATTGACTGAACTTAACTGATTAACAATACCATGAAAATCATTCAGGTGATTAGAGACAGATCCACCTTCTTGCATATGCAAATTAAATAACTGCTTCATTAAATATACCTTATTTGAAGCTGAGGGTTTTTCATACAGATTTGCTAACGTAGTCATTAACTCTACCGTAGTTTTTGCCTGTGACAGATTAGATATCACAGTGGAGGCCAGACTCAGTCTTATAGACCCAAGCCTTTCTGTCAAGAACTTCCCATTCTTCATCCTCCATGTCCTTGGACTTCTTTGCAATACCTCCTAACGGTAAGTAGAGATCTTTCTGATACATATAATCCTCTATCTGCATTCTTCAGTGTTGGTAATTTTTGCCATTGAACTTTTCCATTCTCAATTTACTTTCATCTGCCATTGCTTCTCCCACTCAAACAGAAATCTCTGTAAGAACCTGTAATCAATACACACTACACAGATCTGAACAACCTGTTAGTGAACCTGAGCTCTGATACCACTTGTTGGGGATCAACCAACAATGGATTACACTTGTGAAAGCAATAAACGCGGAAATAAATCAGATAGATAAGTAACTGAAATGATAAATAGCACAGAACAAGATATACAAGAAAACACCCTGAAAACTTGTATTAAAACTCTTTACAATAGGAATACAATTTGAAGAAACTTCGTTCTTCCACACCTCTCTCAGATGCACACAAGATCTCTCACTAGATCTCTATTCCTCAAGAGCTCTCTCTCAAGTACAATCAAATCCAACAACCTGGATTGATGCAACTCAATACTGTCCTTCAAACATTCACAATGTTCTACTCATACAGTTCAACTCTCTTACACACAATAGCTAAGAAGATCTTTCCTACATATATAAAATAGGAAACTTAAGCATGCCTTTACAACAAACAGTTAACCTCTTCAACAAGGGCTCACATTGCTAATAATAGAGACGCGAGTTTGAGTTCACAACTCAAACTCATCATGCAAACACTCGCTTCTGTCCTCGGAAATCGCTTTCTGGACACGCAGGTAACCGACATCGGTTCCTGTCTGTTCGCCTGTGACCGTCGCCGGCCGACCCTGCTGCCGACGTCGGCGCCTCTGTAACTGCAACTGACCGACGTCGGTCGCTCCTGACCGACGCCGGTGCCTGTGTAGACCCGAAACTGTTTTGTATGCCCCTTGGTGAAGCTTTTAGCTCCACACCCTAACAACTGCAAATGTTTGATAGGATGGAAAGGAGTTTCAATAATGATTATAAATTTTACACATGACATGGCATTCATTAGAGAGAGAAACCACACTAAAGAAGATTGTGACTATTTATGAAAATTAAAAGTTAAAATCTATGTCGATATCAGTTCCCAGATCTTGGTAATTGGTTGTACTAAATGGATACCAAGATTTATGTTAGATTTTAATGTGAGGAGGAAAAGATTTGATGTTGTATTGACCTTCCGAGTTGGGTATCTTGCCCTATATATAATTGAAGAAAACCTCAAGCTTAAATATTGGAAAATAGAATTGTTATAAAATATTACTACATAGTCTACAATAAAACATTGAGTGAAATAAAGTATATCGATTTTTAAAATCGTAAAACAAAATATTTTATTAACATTTGTACACTTTCATATTGCAATTTGATATACATAATTGATGTGGTAGACTCGTGAGTCGTGACCTTGAATCGACCGCCTCATAAATCAATGACTTCTTTAAACTATTTTCTAACTCTATGAAGAGGACACTAACTCTATGAAGAGGACGTTGCGTGGGAAGGTGACGTCATTTCAAGATAAGAACTATCTCTATTTTTTTCCTTGTTTTACGATTCCCCGGTGTTTGGAACAACATCTCATTTTTTTTAAAACAATAAAATATTTTTATCATTTTCTAATAAAAATGAAATTAATTTTTATTTTTTCATGATGCTATGAAAAACTTATGTACTCTCTACTCTTTGAAACCTACCAAGATATATAATAAATACACAACATTTGTTGTAGATCTAGGAAAAAAGTTTGAATATTGTTAGACAAGAGTCAGAGTTGAAAAAAATGCCATGATTCAAAATTCTTGATTCTAAATATATTAATATAATTGGCATCCTTGGATATTATATTGTAGCAATTTCCAATATTGAAACCATAATTTTCTTGTGGGAAAGTAAGCAAAAGTAAGAAACCTTGACCACCATATTCACATTCAATAGCTCAAATTTTTGACTTGTTGGTTATGCTAATGTAAAACCCCTACGCTCTATAAAATCAAATAATGGCCATGATATGAAAATGAATTATTTTATCAAATAAATAAATTCTTGGAGTCCTAACTACAACTAACATTTAGTTTATTTTTACCAATAAGGACCTATAGTTATATTGAAGGCATGTAAACTATTTTTTATTAGAAATGCAATATATTAATATAAAATAAACATAATACATGTTCACTCAAAATGTGAGTGGTATGAGAGCACACTCAAAAATCATATAACCACAGGGTGACAAAACAACCCAAGAATCAAAACCAAAATTAAAATAACACCACAGTGCCATCATTCAAATAAGATAAAAGGATAACCAACTAGCATTATGCAACAGGTACCACCAGCCCTGCAAAAGGAGGAGGAGGTGGCAGTTGGCTATTGGCCTTATGTCCTCATCCACCCCCATGAGGGAGAGAAATATTAGGTATGTTCCAATCGTCAGCCTACTGTCTTTCTTCTTTACCTTCCTCAATTAGCTCGTGGGGGGAAGAAATTACAAGAGCCATCCTAAGAAACTTCCCCCCAGCGTCTCCACCTAGCAGCCTAAAACCAGTGTGAACATAATCATCCTAAGGTGAGGGCCGCCATACAAACCCATCTGAAGGATGGAATATCCAATGGGGAGGAAGTGGAGGGGTGGAAAATGTTGAATGACTATGAGACCTTCGCTACCCACTACCATGTCCCTGTTGCTCATTTGATCTTTTCAAGTGGTCCTAAGGCTCCTTAGGGGGCACTCTACTGACCATGCATGGAACATTACCCCAGTGGTTCATAAGTGTATGGAGATGCTCAACCTCAAGGGCAACTTTATCTGCCTACACTTGAATTTGTAGCATTAGATTATATAGAACGACGATTCTATTAGAAATAGAAAAAACTATCTAGGTAGTCTTCATTAAATACAACTACATTTGTGTCTTTCTAATGAGTAAAAATAATTTTAAATTAGAAAATATGACATATTTGCTAATACCTTGCATGGAAGAGAGTAAAATCTCTTGATAGGGTAATATTCCAATCAAATGGCTCTTGCCTAAAAGGTTTAAAAGGGGAATGGATCCATTAACAAACATCTTAAGCTCTATTAGAGAACCAAAAGATGTGCCTTAGAGACTTAGGATGGCCACAAGCAAGGCATATTGGAGAGGGAATCCCCATGTGAAGAAGCCTATCACCCATAGCAAGACCTTGGTAGAGAATATAACAGGCAAATATGGATTTTTTGGGTTCCACCATAACAAACCAACCATTTTGGAACCTCCTATTCCAAAAGGAGGAGGAGTTGGTGCTCCATCATTTATTGAGCATCTCTCAAGGAACATTACTAGGAGATAGTCATTTCTAACCAACTTGGGGTTGATATCAAAGAAATGGGGTGGAAATATCTCAATTCTAGTCTTTCCACCATTTCGAAGACCTTGTAACATTCATTTTTTGTAAAGCATAATCAGGAGTAGCCATCTGAATCTTAGAAATAGACACAAAGTATAGAGATTTTAACCTGAATTTAGTTTTTAACTCAATGAAACTGAGTCAAGATCTAGAGCATTTATCAAAGATATCACCCATAGCTCAAATACCTCTACAAAAAATCTAAAGAGCTTTGATTCTGGGAAGTTTTGCCAAGGGTTTCTCATTTATGGTGATCACTAGAGGCCACCAAATAGAGTGAGTATTGATTGAGAGACCAGTTCAAAAACCATCCATGTTCCACCTTAACCAAGGCTTAATATTTTCTTAATCCTTTCATATGCTTTTGACCAAAAAAGTACCCATAACTTTTAACAGGGTTGGGGTAATGAGTAGATTCGAGACCCTAAATTTTGCCAAACATTCTTACCAATGGGACATCTGGAAGCAATGCAGTTGCGGAGGATAATTTTTCAATCCCCCTACCTTCTATAGCTCTAACAACCCACTTGGCACAGAGGGTGAGCCCCTTTTTATAAATATCAATAAGACCTAACCCTCCTACTTCTTTGGGCTGGAAAAGAATATCCTAAGCGACTATGTGAAATCTTTTGTTGTCATTAGAGTTGGCCCATATAAAATATCTAATAATTTTTTCCAACTTCTTGTAGGATGCTTTGGAAGGACCCCAACAAGAAGAGTAGTAGATGTGAGTGGCTACAAGGACTTTGGAACAGGAGTAGTAGACAAAGGATTATCTTGTGCTTGGGTATCTGGGACGAGAGCCTATTATGACTATGTTCTTTACATTTGAAAGAGAGAGAAGTCAACAGAAGAGGATTCCTGGGGTTTCAGAATCACATTTACAATTTGAGGAGTATTTATCATAGCTAGACTAGAATTTGGCAAAGAAACCTGAGATGGGATCAAAGGCGACAAGGTGGCTGTATTAGCAAAAGCAAAAGGTTTGGGGTTGATGGAAGGGGCTTTGGGGTTGCAATTATTAAGATTATTCCTTAGATCCACTACCTACCATCCATCATTATCTATCGATGTCATGAGTGGTTCCCATCATGGTCTTGGATGAAGGGTTTGAAGCAGCCATAAGTGGCCAATCCTTAATCATTTGGTCTAAGGCCTACCACGTGAAGTAGGTGATGAGAAGATTGATATACAAGACTATGGGTAAAACATTGCTCACCAATTTGTATATCAATGCTTCCACATAGGTTTTATGCAAGGTCAACCTCAAGATAGATGTATTGTTGTGGGCAGGGAACAAAGAAGTAGTTAGTTTCAAATCAAACAAAATGACCTAACCGTTTCACCAATTATTCTAAAAATGGCTAAAATGCATAGGTAACCCATGGAATTCAACTTAGACAGGGACCTTAAGTTCGGCTTTGTCTACGACATTAAAGTCACAGATCCAGGGGGTAATGACAAGTAGCAAACTTCTCACATAAGATGGGCCATGCTTGTGAATAGTGGTGCACTATTGAGGGTTTTCAAACTTAGAAAGGAGAAATCCCTTGGTCAGAGTTTAAATCCCCACAAGCTTAATACCATGAGGGTGCCAATTAGTTTGCACCCAACTGCGAATCGAGGTAGGAATATGACCCACACAATAACCAATAAAGGTATGATTTTCAAACTAATTATAAACACTATCAAAACAGGGAAATTGAGAAAAACATCAGGGAGAGAATCCTAAGTAGGATGTACATTACCTCGTAAAAAATGTTTGAAACAAAATTGCAAACCTGCTTTGGTGCCATGGTTGCTTTCTCTAGGTTGAATCGTATCCAATGAAGTGGCCTCCCAAGAGGGACCCATTAAATAAGGAACATGCCCAAAGGGCAGAACCCAAGGCTTGAGTTAATTAATGCAATTAAATTTGGTAAGACAATATCATAAAACCGAGCAAAACTACGACAGCATGATGAAAACTCTAGAGTTGAACCAACATGATAAATGTTCAAGCTATTTGCAAAGCTCTAAAATAGATAAATACTTGGAAAGGTGTGTAAATTTTTTTAAAAATACTTCAAAAAGATATGGTTTTGTGGATTGCAATGGCTACAGGGTCATGAAATGAGTTTGTTGAAACTGTCTTGGAAGAATTTAAGCAAAGGAAATGTGAATGGAGGTTCGATTTTATAATCAAAATTTTGAAAGTAAAATGTTTGATCGATCCATGCCTTTGAAGTTGAAAAAAATAATATATGGTAAGAGTTATTTAATCTCCATTAGAACCATGACTTTACTTTCAACTTTATTCCCTCAACATCTATAACATGGCTTGGATATTGAAAAGAGTTAGCTAGCTTTAATTTTTTTTTCTCTCTTCTGAAACACAATGCAAGAAGATTTCTCTCTTCTTAGTGAAAAAAAAATGTTTTCTTCTGTTATGTGTTATGAATTCTAATCAAATAATTGAATCTTCTATTATAAATTGAGCCGTTCAAATTTGGATCGTGGTGGCAAACTTATGGCCTTTGCCTTCCAATTTAAACAGCTGTTTTTTTGGTTGAGTGGAGGGTATTAAAACTTTTTTATTGTATTTCCTTAGTCACCCTGCACATACTGATCTTTTCTGCCTACTGGACACCGCTAAAATCCCATATTCACTCTGCTAAATCGTGCACGTCTCCAGTTGATTTGACACCCTGACGAAGTAAGAAAGCGACCCAACCGAATTGAACGGCAGCAATGGTTTTGGAAAGGAAGAAAGAAAAGGACAAGTTTTGATACCTTCTCTACTTGTTTAAAAATCCTTCCCCTCTATCCTCTCTCCATGTTTACTTAGATTCTTGGTATAACCTGCAGAAAAACTTGTAAACCACAATTACTCTTGCCATATTTGATTTCTATTAGCGATTCAGCTATTACTCGGCAATTTTATCACTACTTTAAAATATATATAAATTTATAAGATTTATTAAAATATATTAAAAAATAAATAAAATGTAAAAAAATGATTGTAAATTTTTTCTTTAATGGTTTTGATATGTTTCGGAAAAAATTGAGTCAAGACTGGTTAACACCTTAAAACCCAACACCCTAAAGTCGCAGTTAAGAGAGAGGCTTCCCCTTCTAAAATTGAAACAATACAATTATAAGAATATAATATATTTTTATATAATTTTACTTATTGAAATGTTTTACATTGATTACCAGTTTCATCATTCTTTTTATAAAATTTTGATTAGTTTTACATTTTACATTTTTACACTCTTCTCACTTCTTTTAAATAAATTATAAGTAATAAATATTAAGAAAATTATTTTATTAATATAAATTATTATTAAAGGAAACATAAATTTAATCCTTGAGCTTTAAAACTTTACAATAAAACTATTTTTTAATGAAATATTGAACTCAAACCACTCTTTTGAATCCAAATATACTATTATTAAAGAAGAGTGCAATCCTACCTCTTTAAACTTATATATTAATATATATCTTTTGAAATAATATATATTTAATTTTTAAAATATTATTAAAATTATCATTCAAAATAATTTGCAATAAAAATGGTCCCATAACATTTTAAAATTTGAGATATGTTATTATTTATTTATTTATTTGAAAAAGTAAAAAGATTTATTAGAAAAGAATTATAGTACAAATAAAGCATTGTCAATAATAGCTAGCATAAAAAAAATTAAAAAATAATGAAAAATAACCTTTAAATAATTGGATTTTACAGAATCTTAAAACTTAAGTTGTTCCAAACTTAGCTTAATCTTTATATAAATCGATATTGAATCAATCGAAGAATCATTTAGTTCCTTTCCTATCAATCTCACGTGTCCCTTTCTTGATTAGAAGCCCATTTATATTTTATTAAAAAATCAACAAAAGCATTATATTGTTTGACAACATAAATCGGAATGACATCCTCAAACTATTGCCAAATAAATTTAATTTGAATCTAGAGTGCTTATTCTCCAAATCTTCAAATCAAAATTAGTAACTTTGAAAGAACCTTACCTAATAACTAACCCTTAATGTCACCATTAGTAGCCTTTCCAAATCCCTCTAACTTCAATAAAAAAATTTCCCTATAAAATCTTGTTTGAGAAAGCTAATACCAACAACTCGTAAATTATTCTTGAAAGCATCATCTGAATTTATCTTTTCCCAATTTTTAAGAATTAAAAAATTCCAAAACAATTTAATTTTTTTTTTGGAAAAGATTCTTAAAACCCCTCTTCCATAAGCTTCCATCCAACCTTTTTAATTTTTGTTAGGAAAGATTCTCAAAAGCCCTCTTTCTATACTTTTTTCCTTTTTCTTAAACTTTCCCTTTCATGGATTCTTATCTTTAAAAATAGAAGCCGTAGGATCCCCAAAGGACCATTAGAGACTTTTCCTTTCTTAGCCGATGGAATGGCAGTAAACTCAGTCATGTTGTTCAAATATGTTTTATGAAGAAATAAATACACAGGTTTATATCATTGGGAACGACAAAGTTATTAGATTCAATATTACTATTTATGGTTATATCAGAGTTTTAAGCTTCCAATGCAGCTTTTTATTTTTTTTAGGAAAGATTCTCAAAAACACTCTTTCTATACTTTTTCCTTTTTCCTAAACTGTCCATTTCATGGACCCCTGGTCATTAAAAATAGAAGCCGTAGGGTCCCCAGAGGACGATTAGAGACTTTTCTTTTCTTAGATAATGGAATGACAGTAAACTCAACCACGTTGTTCAAATATGTATTATGAAGAAATAAATATATAGGTTTATATCATTGGGGACGACATGTTTATTAGATTCAATATTACCATTTATGGTGATATCAGAGTTTTAAGCTTCCAACAAAGCTTTTTATTTTTTTTAGGAAAGATTATCAAAACTGTCTTTCTATACTTTTTCCTTTTTCCTAAACTTTTCCTTTCATGGACCCCTGGCCATTAAAAATAGAAGTCGTAAGGTCCCAAAGACCATTAGAGACTTTTCCTTTCTTAACTAATGGAATGACAGTAAACTCAGCGACCTCGTTCAAGTATGTTTTATGAAGAAATAAACACACAGGTTTATGTCATTGGGGACCACAGGGTTATTAGATTCAATATTACCATTTATGGTTATATCGGAATTTTAAGCTTCCAACACAACGTTTTATTTTTTTAGGAAAGATTCTCAAAAACCCTCTTTCATACTTTTTCCTTTTTCCTAAACTTTCCCTTTCATGGACCACTGATCATTAAAATTTGAAGCCGTAGGGTCTCTAGGGGACCATTAGAGACTTTTCCTTAGCCCATGAAATAGCAATAAACTCAGCCACGTTGTTCAAGTACGTTTTATGAAGATATAAATACACGGGTTTATGTCATTGGGGACAACAGGGTTATTAGATTCAATATTACCATTTATGGTTATATCTGTGTTTCACCATTTATAGTTATATTAATGTAACCTATTGTGTCAACTTTATTGCCAAACTGGGTGTGTGGAGCTCTGCCTAAAACTCTGGTATGTTTCTCACCATTCTACAATGCAAAGCTTTAGCATTCATAATTTTTCCATGATGGTTTTTCTTCGTTGGAATGCGGTGGTGGGTTTTTGAAGAAGAAGCTCTCTGTGGCACCTAAATTTAGTTAGGGTATCACTGAGTAACAAGGAATATTCACACACATGCTTGCTTCAGTCTTTTTTCTGTAGAATCTGATGGAACAACGTTTTCAAGAATGGTTACTGGAGCATTGAAACATGGCTTGCTTTAAAATAGGTGTTAGTTGGTTCTTAGACACGTATCCAATTCCAATTCCACCTATATTTTTATCTGATTTGGGGTCTTTGCAGATTATTGAGGGGAAAGAAGTTGACAATTATTTGGTTTGGAAGAATCCTACCCTAAGAAGAGCTTGCATATTTAGTACTGTGTGCATTTTTATGTTAACCCTTGGACAGTCAATGGAAATATGTTGTAATATTTTCCAGTGTACCAGCAGTTTTACATAACAGTGTTTAAGTTTAATTGCAGTAGCCTTGTGAAATTTTTTAGTTGAATAAGTTTCATGCAAGCCTTCTGTATTTTGCTCTGATATTGATAAGTCTGAGCTCTTCCTAGTCTTGCACCTCACTCAAATTTTAGCCATGCATAGCATCTCAAGAAGCCAATCTTGCATGAGAAGCTTGCATGCAATCCATTTTATTCATCATACATGTTTGATTGTTTTCGGCATCCTCCTTTTCCCCTCATTCCCACCGTGGGCTCAAGGGGAGGCAGACACTTGCAGCGTCGAAGGGAACCACCCTTGTCCCCCCTCCTTCAACTATGAAGAGACAAGTGCCAAGGAGTAGATTTTTCAAGGGAAAAATGATAAAGTATGCTTTAGTTTCAGGAGTATATATTTCATGGTAAATTGAAGGAAAATGAGCCAAAAGGTATGTAACCATAGTTATTTGAAAACGAGGTATGGGTACTGATGGGAGATGAGACAATATTTTAATCAAGATACATGAGTAAATGAATAAAGGTATAGGTATATTTTGTATAAATGTAATAACTTGAAAATATAGATATGGGGATAAAGATGCAGTGTTCATTCCTATACTAATTTTTCTAGTAATTATGTCCATAACTTATTAAATTTATAATTCAATTTTCAATCAAATAATAATTATTCTTAAATTAAGAAACCAAAACAAAGTAAAGCCACTAAGTTAAGATATCTTATCAACACCACAATGATAAGAGAATGAATGAATGAAGGATTTTAATAACGTCTACAAGACCACAACAGTCTATGGGACCCATCAGTCGTGCACATCTTCTTCAAAACGAGATCACAGCCACAAAACGTTCCCTAAGTTGCCTGAACTTTCTTCTTGAGATCTTCCCTTCTGTTGTGAAGTTTGATCACGAGGTTCGCCGTATTACCCAGCCTTGTTGCTTCAAACAAGGTGTCCAGATTGGCGATTTTCAAAGTTTCACCATAACTGTATCGGATGTCTTTGTATGCCTCGCACTCCAAGAGGAAGTGTTGTTTCGTCTCCACCACGCCTTTGTTGCAAAAGAGGCATATTCTCTCCTCCCAATCCTCTTTGGGAGTTAGCCATCTACTCGTTTCACACCTAAGATGATGAGAGCTCATCCTAAGTTGGGCAATCAACATTTTCGCTTTCCACTTAATGTCTGCTCCTATATAGGGTTTTTCTTCAAAATCCCCTGTGGGGTTGAATTCTTTGAGGTAGTATTCCTTTTTACGGCCCATTTGTTTTGTCTACATGATGCCCTTGAATTTCCTTCTCACATATTTTTTTATTTCTTCATTAGTATTTGGGCACCCCTGCATGCTAATATCCCACCTCTTTACCCATTTGTCATTTTGCTTCCTCCAAGTGTTCTTTCTTCTAGTTAGCTCTTCCTCCACAATTAGTCTAGGCCACCTGTGCTTCTTCATGTTTTGAATCTTCTTGAGGTAGCTTAGTAACCGTATCATCACCGATGCCTCTAGGGGGAAGGACCCCATTTTAGCAAGTAGGATCTCATATGGCACCAAATTCTTGACTTTGAGATTGCTTATGATGAAGTGTTTTTGGATTCTCTCTATCTGTTTCCATTTCTGATCTGACATACTGCTGCCCCAAATTTCACACCCGTAAAGAATCACCGGGATAACCAACAAACCGAAGAGTGTTCTCCTAGTCTTCCAATCCCATAACTCCACAGTCCTGCACCTATTTTGAACAGAGTACAACGCTTTCCATCCTCCTTGGATTCTTTTTGCTCTACATGTTTCCCAACTGAGCTTGTGATGAAAATCAAGCCCGAGGTACTTGTACTCTTCGACTATCTCTAACGGGCTGCCTTCAAAGGTAAAGGTATATTGTTTCTTTTTTCTTTTCAAAGAGAAGATCATTACTTTGGTCTTGCTTGTGTTCACGTGCATTCCAACCTCTTGGCAAAAAGTATCAAGTGCTCTCAAATGTTCCCTCAAGCTGCTGGTTGTTCTGGGAATTAAAATGAGGTCATCAACATAAAGAAGCAGTTTTATAGCATTCTTAGCTAGTTGAATCTCCTCCCCACTATCCCTATTTAACCATTCTTCTAATTTATCAATGTACAGTCCAAATAAAGTTGGTGAAAGTGGGCAACCCTATTTGACCCCTATATCGCTGTCAAAACATTCTGACATTCCATCACTAGTTCTGATTTTAGCCTTTACTTGCTCATATAATCTATGGACATCAGCTCTGAGCTCATCCGAAACCCCCAGCGCCTTCATCCTATTCCAAAGTTTGTCACGAGAGACCGTGTCAAAGGCTTTTTTGAAGTCGACAAAGCAGCAAAAGGCCTCGTCTCCCTGAGTGTTCCATATTTTTTCAAGGAACACTTTACCTGGAAGAAAAGTAGTTATTTGGCTGGAAAAAAATGCTTTACCTTTCATTTAAGGACCAAGGAATTGAAAACGCAGCAAACTTAAATCATCCTTGAAGGCTAGTTTTGAGGACAAGAGGAGTGTATTCTAGAGACGTGTTCACTATAATTTTTTTTTTTTTTTTTTTGGTTTTTGTTATGAGAAATCATTGTGTAATTGTTCTAAAGTGAATATATATATATTTGTATTTTTTTCATAAAGTGTTTTAGGATTAAAAGTAGTTCTTTATTTTACTTTGTTGAGTTTTCCATTTTAAGAGGGTTTCTTGAAATTGAATATTTGATTTTTTTGGTGTTGATGTATATTTTCTTGAATTTTGTAAGTATATTTTGTAATTATTTTTGCCATTATAAATGATTAAAAACTTTAGATTTATGTTCATGGTAATATGTAATATTTTTTTGAAATACATAAAATTTAAAACTTTTCAGGGTAAATATAACATTAGTATTTTTTTATTTAGGAAAAAGATTTAATTGGTGTTGTGCTTATTCTTAAAGTAGTCAATTATGGATCAAGATAGGCCTAAGGAGTTTTATTACCTATAGTATTCACTACAACGGAAGACACGGCAATCATTTTTGGAGGGCCATGGTTCTATGCCAATTCAGATTTTTTGATTAGACCACAAAGCCATTGCTTTAATTTTTCTTTGTATGAGCCCAAAAAAGCTCTTGCGTGCATTACACTTTTCAACCTTATGTTGGAGATTTGAGAAGCATCTAATATGCCAAGGGGTGGTGAAAATCTAAGCAAGTTCATTTGCTTTACCTTTGTTGCTATACGTAAACATTTTACTTCTTTTAGCCACATTTGTGTTCAAATGGATCTAAATAAACCATTTCCTATAAAAATATAATTAAAACATTCAAGAAATTGGTTTGGAAACAATCATCGTTTATAAGAACATCCTCTTTTTTATGCATCGTTGTCACATGACTATTTGGATAAGGATTGTCCTTTAACAATCAAAGAAGAAAGCCTAGAATATTTAAATCTCCAAGTCAAATAAATGACCAAGAGACAAAAGGTATGTACGAGTTTCAATATGATATATAAAAATAAAAAATGTTAAAAATTCTAAATCCTCAATCCCCTTCTCCCCAAAACATGAAGAGATAGTTGAAAGGGATGATGCCATTAGGGTTGATAGGGAGGACTCTACCATATCCTCTTTTCCCTTCTCACCAAAGCATGAGGAGATAGTTGAAAGGAATGATCCTTTAAATCCTATTACTAATGAATAGGAGGGGAATCCCTTAGGTGGACTATACCCTGCCCTCTTCTTCTTTGTTAGGAAATAAAAAGACTTCTTAGACCCCTGTAGATGATGCCATTAGGGATGACAGGGAGGACTCTACCCTACCCTCTTCTCCATTAGGAAAGGAAAAGGCTTTCCAAACCCTTAAAGAAGATGCCACTAGGGATGACGAGGGCTTTCGTAGAATATGTTGGCATAGAGCATGCACCCTTAGACAAAGATTATATTTTAGAAAACAATTAACCATTAAAAACTTTGATCATACAACACACCAACAAAAATATAGAAAGTCAAAAGCAGAAATGATAAAGCGTGAAGGCATATTTTTTTGGAATGTAAAGCCAATTTTGAGTATAGGCCTTGGATAAGACCAAAAACATAAGGAAAAAGGAGATGATCATGCTCTCTTGGAATATTAGGGGGTCTCAACTCTTCATCGGAGATAAGATTGTCCTAGCCGATGTACGAGGACAAAGATGGCCAATCCTCCCAAGAAAACCTTCAAATACTTTGAAGATCTCTGAAGGTTCATGAAAAAAGCAATGGAGAAACGAAGGACTATGCTTTTCATCAGTTTTGCGACCTACTATTGCACCTAGGCTCCTCTAGGTCCTTGGATGCCTCAACTTTTGGGAATCCCTTGTTCCAAAGACACACTTTGTTCAAGGTGCAAGTCAACATCTACATATTGATGTTATAAGGAAAATTTGATGTTGAAGCACTTGATAGTTGGATGCAAAAGTAGGAGATATATTTCACCACCAATCGCTTCACTAATGAAGAGAAGATCACCAATACCACTATTAAGATGGCCCCTCTAATGCTTTCATAATGGAAATTTATCAACAAGCAATGCACTCTAGAAAAAGACCCTACGAATAGTTGATACATGTTTGTAGAAGCTTTGCATAAGGAACACTATGCTCTAAAGTGCTACAACAGCCAATACATAAAATGACAACTATCGAGATAGTGGAAAGACTAATGATGCAAAAGTATACCAAAAAAACTCACTCCTTGTTACTTGGAATTGATGTGTGCGACACCAAACACAAAAACGTCCTCAAATACATTAACGACCTTCATCGATACATCCACATTGAGATGGATTTCTTCAAATACACATGGGGGAAAATATAACATCATGTCTCAAAGATTATATAGAGATTCAAACTCAAATCCAAGCAAATGAGTACAAATTTAAATGGAGCAACACAGAAAAATAATCCTTTAGGGAACACAAAGAAGACGTTTGTGCCATGACATTAACGCAAAGGCCAACTATAGGGTAAACCACCCCATTTGTAGACAAATGCAACTCAGGTACAAGCATCAGATAAAGGTAAGCAAAAATAGGCAATAAATGTGATACTCGTAAAGTCACTACTCACAATCGTATCAAGGACAACATGCTCAAGACATTGAGTGCCCTGATAGGATATTCATATCAAAGGAGAATCAAGGGTTTGAACACGCAACTATGACTCTAACTTGCTTGAATGCTAAATTCAAACCAATTGATTCACCAATTGAGGTGGCAAAATAATGAGAATGTGTGTTCCATATCTAGGATTGTTGGGTCAAAGGACAACCACTCCCATGTCATCATTGACAATGGAAGTCAAAAGAACATGGATGAACTGACCTGACAATAGCCGTGCAACCTCAATCATACTCCATCAAGTGGCTTCACCAAGATAAAGAAATCAAGGGAACATGCTAGTGTACCTTTAATACTGGTATCCACCATATGTGCATCTGAATCACTTGCAACGGATAATCCCTCAACATATGTGACATGCTTACTTGAGAGACCATACATTTATGACTGCAACAGATCGAACCTTATAAATCTAAACCAAAATGTTGGTCCATCAAGTTCAATTGAAATATCTAGCACTTCCCAAAGTCCCTTTTGAAGATTAGTGCGCCTTCGGTATCAACAAAGTGGTACAAGGAATTCAACTCACATTAGCAAAACTTTGTCCTTCTCATAGTCCACATAGAGACACCAATGTGCACCACAATGCATGCTCAGTCCCTCATTGTGCATATTACACATTCATTAGTGCAAAAGAAGCAACTTGAGCAACTCATGCCATAATATGCAAGTGTCTTACAATAGCTTACATGCATCCCAACACACTTCTTTGTCATGCATTAGATCAATCTCATTCTAGGGTATCATCTTTGAAACGACCCACTTCATTGCAGATCATCATGGAAAAGTGACAAGATTAGGTGACAGATTCAATAAATCATCAAACAGGGAGAAATTAGGCTTAGCGCATCTCCTTATGATAGGCCGATAGTCCTTGCTCTGTATAAGCATGGTTTGTGGTACTTATTCATAGACTATCACATACTCAACAAGATCACCATCAAAAACCAATATTCTCTGCCATGCATCAACAATCATTTGGACTAGCTCCACAGTGAACAATTCTTAACCAAGATCAACTAGAAATATATCACCAAGTAACTATCGTTGAAGGAGATGTCTAAAAGACAAATTTCAAGAACAAAGAAGGCCTATACAAATTGTTATTCATGTCATTGAGCCAAAACAATGCATGGGCTAAGTTCATGCACTTGACGAGTGACATACTTAGGCCCTTCACTAGTTCCTTTGTCTATGTGTACCTAGATGACATCCTTATCTATATAAAGACATGGGAGGATCATCTTCAGCGTGCAACGTGTGTCTTAGAGACCACTATTGCAAATGGAAATGGAGGGGCGGGGGGGGGGGGGCATTAATGGTTGCCTTACTCCCCAACTGGGACATACACTCACCAATGGACGCACACAACCCAGACTTCAAAACCCAAAAACTCTCTTGATTGAGTGAATGACAAAGGTTATAAATATTTCATTGCGCACACTTCTCCCTCGTTGAACTATGAAGAAGACAACTCTATATCAATCTCTCATGGACTGGGTACACTCTCTACTAGACATACATCTCCCTAGCAAGCTCCTCAAGCTTATTCTTCTCTTTTCTATTTGAAGCTAACTTTGCTCTGACTCTATTTTGGAGTAGTAACTAACTAAAGTTGCCTCCCCTAACTGACTCTTCTCAACGCCCACCAACTTATCTGAATCCCACTTGACTATTATGACAATTTGTAGTGCCTCTTCAAGCTCATTATATCTTGGATAGTCCACATGTTGAAAACAGTTCATCTAGGTAGTTACTTTAGTTTTGCTTTCATCACAATGAAAATTTCCAATTATTGCAAACCAACAGTTACATAACCACCAACTAATGTAAGCTGCCAAATTTGAAACTACCACTGACATTAAGTGGTGGTTTCATCACCTTCCCAAAAAGGGGTCAATTGAACTCTAGGAGATGATTGAAACTGTTTCTACTTGACTTTCTTCATATGTTGGAGTTCTGATGATGTTCTTGGGACTGTTGTTGATCATCTTCGATGCACACAACTTTGTTGACATCGCTGAAAAGTCACACAAACACACAACTACAGATAAGTCCTTGATCCAACAATTTTTTGGAGTTGCTTTCACAATTTGTTTGCCTCCAAAATGGATTGCTTATAGGGGCCTATTTTAGGAAGTGGTGAATCTAGTAGTAATAGGATTTCATGCTTTACCTCTATATATGATGGTTTTCCTTTGAGTTATTGAGAAACCTCTTTAAAAGACTGCAACAACTCTTTTGTTTGCTTTTTTTTCCTTTGTTGGTACACATTATGAGAAGATTTATATTGCACTACTTCATCTTCTTGCTCATCTTTTAAATAAAGCAAAGAAAAATTCCCACTTGCATTGACGAATTTCTTAGCTTGTTTGGCATTCACCAAAAAAATGTTTATAGACTTTATTTTGTATGCAATATTGATGAAGCTCTCTCCGTTCTTAACCAACTAGTATTTATTTTCTCGCCTCAAGAAGACTGCATCCCTCTCATATATGTATGGGCTTCCGAACATTGCACCACAAGCATCAAAGGGAATAATTTTTATTTGCACTTCATCAATGTAAATCCCATTGACACCAAACTTTGCATTGTTTGGTAAGTTGAAATTCAACTCCTTGCTCCAACCACCTTATATACGAGGATGGTTATAGTCTCCAACCCAAACTTCTTTACCAATTTCTGTGAAATCAGATTTGCTAGTGATAATGGATCCAAAAAAGAATCATACTTTATTGTCGTAATTTGATTTTTAACATGCAAGAGTTTAGTCAATTCACCTCTTATCTATCCTCTTTGCTAGTCTAACATACCTACTTTTGAATTGAGGGTGCAAGCTATCTTGTCAAGAAAATCAGAGCTGCTCCCAATATCTCTCCCTTCTACTAAGGTGATCATGGCCTTCTTAGGATTCCCTCTAGTGCAGCTCTTGGGGTTCCATTTCCAACATTTTTTTGCCAGTGTGTCTGTCTATATATCAATGGTGATAATGATTCTTAGCATCTTTATTCTTGCAAATAGTGGTGGCAGTTCTCCTACCTTTTAATTTGCCTTTCCCCTTAGTATTGGTTGCACCTTGTTAATTTGAAGAGGAGAATGGACCTTGGGCTCCCTTATTTCTATCCACCCTTATGTAGGGAGCTTGAGCACATACATCATCAATAGTCTTTGGCTATAAAGTCATATTGGATTGCTTGCTTTCTAAATTCGGTGATGAATTCTTGCACACTTTGTCCTTGTGTTTGCCTATAATATTGTCATTATATCTTATGCTCTTCTTCCTAACAAAACTGAGATTTAATAAAAAAATTAAATTCCTCTTACACAGTAACAAGTGAATTTCTTCAAAACCAAAGAATGGACATAATGTTTCTACCGAGTGCATGACTAGCAAGTTCTAGGCATGCAAAAGAAATCTCACTCTTCGCTTACTTGATGGAGGACTCTCAAATTGAGGCGGTTAAAACTGTAGTTAACATAATTGCCTCATGTTGAATTGATATTCTGATTTTATCTTTTGAACATTGTAACTGTCCAATTTAATTATAATACATCAAATTGGAGCCACTGTCATTAGAATTCGTGACTTAAGAAGAAATACATTTGATTTTCATTTCATGGTTGGGGTGTCGTACAAGTTGGTGTGTCCACTTGTCCGTCAAACCCATTGTCCTCTTCTGTTTAGAGATATTGAATTTATATGTATATTTTTGAGATGGAATCATCGATTATGTATACATTTCCTTTAGGATAGTAAAAAAAGAAGAGGATCAAATCAGTTATCAATATTATGCAAGGACGTATGCCATAGATTTTAGTGATGTCCCAAGGATTTCAAAGACTTGGAGGCAACGTTCCCATATTTCTTTTATTTTTTTATGCTTTTACTTTAAAATAGAATCACCCTCTTCCCCCACAGAAAAAAACCAAGTTATTATTTTACAAACATGTTGAAACATAATCCTGATTTTAGTTTCAAAATAGAACCAGTCTTCCCCCCACCAAGAAAAACGAAATTGTTATTTTTACAAACATGTTAAAACATAATCCCAAAAATACTATGAAAAAAATAAAAAATAAAGTTCAAACCCCTAAATTACATTGAATGAAGCCAAAATATTTAAGTATTATTTCAGTAGCCATCCCCAAAATCTGTGAGAAAAATTGCTGTCCTGGAAACACCGCCCCCTACCCCTTGTCCCCTGTTCCTAATAAATGCAATGCATTTTATGATGTTGCAACAGAGTTGTATTAGTTTTATTTTGTGTTGCTGCAGAAACAGGTTATAGTGAGTTGGGGTCTAGGCTGCACTAGGTGTTGGTATATAATTATATTTTGTCAATTATAAAATCCCAATAGCCATCTTGAAATATTTATGCACCTGCAAAACAGTAGTCACTGAGAACCTTTGTAATAAGGCCCTGTTAAGCGATCATGCAAGCAAAGGAGAAAACACCAGTTTCTCAAATATGAATGTGAATGCGTTTCTCATCAATCTGCATTATGCTAGTGCTCCCAAGATAAAATGATTGGCTTGTGCAACTAAGGCTTCGTGACATAAGCTTTTTTCTTTATGCATAGCATCTTCTTAACATGTAAGACATTTCTAGGAGTTTTGTTGGTTTAATGAATAATTTTCTTTGGTTCTTTGCAGGTGATCCATTTAATGCTATGGCCTTACCTCCATCCTCTATCTATAGGTTCTCCCAGAATAAGTACATTTTGAAAAGTTTAAATGATTCTTCTGACTGGCAACAAAAGATTTAGCAATACAGACTTTGCAGTTTGTGGTAAACATAAATTTGAACGCAAACACAAGTTTTTTGATCCTGCCATAACCGGCTGCAGAAGAAAAGGACTTGTTTTTGGCCCACAAAACACAAACGTATATTTGCAAATTGACAATTTTGCAGATCAAGAAAACATTCATATAAGCAGATGGAACAGAAAGGTCTGGAAAGCTATCAGAAATACAAAAGCATCGCTACATGAAGCTAGCTTTAAGTACAGCCCCCAGACTACAATGGCAACAGTTTTCCTGTCATGGATCCTTTTGTTTACTCTGCCTGCTTATGCTGCTGATGATGGGCTGAAGATCTATGCTTGTCTTTTGAAAGAGTGCAGGTATTAAAGTCTTAAATATAATGGAATATATGTTGTCTCTTTTCACATGATAATTTGTTTTTAAGGCAATATATTCCTTATTCTTTAATATTTTTATTTAAACAGTCGGTTTAGCTTTACTTTTTGTATGTTAACTATATTGTTAATGCCATTTAGTCGGCCATCTTTTGAAATCGGATGATTCTTAGAACTCCATCCAACCTATATATATGGGGTTTGCTATATGCTATGTGTAGGAAATGGAAGTGACGATAAATATTTTAATCATAGTTACCATGTTCAAAAAATTCGGTTTGTTCGGAAGGGGGAAAAAGTTCGGAAATTCGGAATTTTGAAAAAAGTTCGGTTCAGTAAGTTCGGTTAGGATTTTTTTTTAGATTATAAAAAATAAATATATCATACATATTTGTAAAACATAAACATAAATAAGTTGATAAGTATCTGTATAAACACAATACTTATAAGAATTTCAAACTTGAATTACATTAAAAGATAGCAAAATATTCATAGGTTAGAGCCTGAGCTCAAAATTGATATAGAACTTAAGTTTCAAACATTTGCAACATCAAACCTAGCTTCAAAATCAAAACTAGCACTAGCACTAGCACTAGCACCATCATTCATTCATTCATTCATTACTTCAAAGACAAAATGTACATTCAAATCTAGAATAAATCATCTCGATTGCCCACAAAATCATGAATGCCACTCCCATTATTTTTCAACTTTATCATGTACTGACACTTTCTCTCACAAGGGCTCATCGGTGCATTGAATCTCACAGAGTGCATGCCTTAAGGGGTGCACTGGGAATGGGGTGGGATCGGCTTGTGGCACTTTGCGAGAGATATTTTCATACTATTCTATCACGCATACATCCCTTCATGCAGCGTTCATACCTCCTATGATGTCTCCTTGAAATCTTGAAACCCTGAAATATGGCTAAGTTTGAAACCCTGAAACCCTGGAATCTGACTAACTCTGAAATATGATAGGATCCTCCAAAACCTAGAATTTGCATTATAGCTCCTAGCGGTCCGAAACCCCTCTCAAACATCCTGAAAGTATATAAATAAAATATAACTTAAAGTATAAGAAACTTCTTATACTTAAATGTTTATTTTATTTATACACTGTTGGGTTCGGACTAGATTTACATTTGGGCTTTTTAATTTTTTTTAAATCAAAAAAAAAAAAAAGGTTATTCGGTCAAGTTCGACCGCACAAATTCGGTCCATGCCATTTGTTCGATTCGAACCAAACATGAGCCATGTTCGGTCGAACATGGTAACTATGATTTTAATACAAATTAGACATCTATACATGTAGACTTGTAGTTCGTGTCACAAGAACCACATTTTAAATGTGACTTTGTTTATAGAAATATTTCTTTTGATTTAATGGAAATTAAATCACAAGAACGTGCAATCCATTCATTCTCTGTGCTCTATATTATTGGAAAACAAGTCTGGTATGCTTCCAAGTCCAGACACAACATTTTTTTATTTATTTTGCATAAACAATGTAGATTTTACCATACATGGCAAGAATGCATCATGGTACATAGGGCATGACTGATTTCATCAATTGACATGGCTTTTGCTAAAGAGTTGGCCTCTACGTTTAACCCTTTCTAAACATTATTAGGTTGCCACTTCTGTAGGAAAGCAGAACCCTCCCAATTTCCTTTAGGAAACCATTTAAGATTCAATTGTCAGTGATCCATTATGTCAATATGGCTAGGAGCCAGTCTCTTAGAATACTGATAAAGGAGATCCATTTTCCTTTTACAACTATTTGCCTTGATGAAGAGCTAGTAACTGGAAATGTTTTTTGAGACGTGTCAATTCCTTTTTGAGAATTTTAAATTCCAACCTTTGGGAGCCTTGCATTCTTAAATCCTTTCTAGTTAGTTTAGACAGCTTTAAATCAACCTCCTTTGCATGATTTGACATGATCTTATCCAGTCTACCTTCAATTACTAGCTCACTCTCGCAATGGAGTATAATTTGTTCGCAAGCCAATCTCTAAAGTTTCCAATCCCACACCGGTTTCATCCTATATTTCCAAGGACTTTTTCATCACACCTAATCCAGATGATCCAGCAAGGAAGAATGAGAAAAACCTTCCCAACTGATTTGACATGACCCTGTTTAACCACATCCCAAAATGAAGCCGACTAGTGATTCTGCTATTTTGACAATAATCCTAGCTCTTATCCAAATTTCATGCAAATAGGACAAATAAATGACCTCACAAAACACATTTTCAGTATATTGTCCCTAATCATCGAACACCAGTTCATAATTAGCCAATCGAATAATCTATGCTTTGGAAAAGCCAAGGGTATACTAAATATGTTTCCAAAATATTATAAAATGGATTCTATCTTTGTCATGAAGCCATTCATAGTCCAACTTAAATTTAACCTCGAAAGTTATATCACCTTTGTCTCAGGCCATCAAATCAAGTTGGTTCATAAATATGTTTTCCCATGTAGGAGTTTTCTTTCAATGATAAAAATGCTATTACCGAGGGATTTTCTTAGGAAATTTTGTCCTTAAAAATGCTAATAAATTGGAATTTGCTTATGAAATTCTGTTATATAATGCATTCCTTGTACTTTCATACACAGATGGAAACTAAGGAGTTTTATCCTTATGGTTAGCACGCAATTGAATTCTACTTAAGCACTAAGAGGGTAAAGATGCATGAGTATACCTCTTGAACACATAGAGTTAGGACTAGATTATGGCCATCACCAATCCTATCATGTCAATCCTCAGTAGGCTTCATTTCATATTCGTCATTGGCATCATGGTGGTAAACTAAGATAATTAATTCATGGCTTTAATCAACTCTTCCATATCCATCCTACCTCGTATGAATAACATGGAGGGGTAACCAAAGTTCCCTCCAAAGAAAGCTTAAATAGAGACCCAACCCATTGGAAGATATTTGAGCAACAATTAAAAAAGGGGGAAACGATGTTCCCGCCAAAGATAGTATAAATGAAATCACCACTAAGAGAGCTTATAACAATGGTAGGGAAACCAAAATTCTTTCAAAACAATTAGTGGAATAGGGCATTAGCAGAAAAGAGTTTTTGCACCATCTTATGGTTATGGCTTGTAAGGATCATGCACACAATTTTTTTAATGATAAAAGCCAATTCATCACCAGCTTGATAATGGATCAAGCTTATAGGCTTGAATTTGATAATGGTGAAAGCATTATCAAGGACAAGTTGAACAAATATGTTAATCCTGGAAAGGTGTTTTGATCGAGGATAAATTGTTCAAACTTGCAATTTGTTATGCCCCTAGTTATTGTCTTGTCATCATCTGTAAAATAGGGTTATGCAGTAGCTGAAACGTTGCACACATAACCTTTGACTAGTCAATGGTAGTTTATAAAATAGCTAATTTCTATCCATTCCATTCCATTAGGACTTTGGACATGCCCCAACTTAATTTTAGTTACAAATATATGCTAGGTAGTTCATCATGGAATTATTTCATCATTGTTTGCATTTCTGTTTTCTAGAGTTTGTTCCCTTGAAGTGGCATTACTTTCATACTTCTGTTATTTGGTATTTTTCAGCCTTGTGGTGTCACTTATATATCAGATCTGCTCTACTTTGCATTATTGTTCGCATCCTAAGTTGAGTTACTATTGTTATTTTGGATGAATGCTCACACTTGGATGATTTTGTTATTTTGGATGAATGCTCACACTTGGATGATATTGTTATTTTGGATGAATGCTCACACTTGGATGATATTGTTGTTATTCTGAATCATGTGTGCAGCATTATCAAATTATTGTTGCTTTTTGGATTTTTTTTTTTTTTTTAAAAATATAGTATTATAACTACAAGTGGTATCAAAGCAACAATTTGGAATAAATTTTGAGGTGCAAGGAAGAGCCAAGGACTCCTGTCAACCAGTGTCCATTCAATTTTTGCTGATTTTTTTTCCAGTATTAATCACATTTTTCTTCCATGTAGATGTGTTTTAGGATACTAGCAATAAAGGCCTTCCAATCCAGCAAGAATTTAGGGTTTTCCCAAAGCAATAGGGTCTTTGTAAGAAAAGACCTGAAGTGAATTTTTAGTGGGTGAGCATACATAGCAACCATTAGAATCACCATGATAAGATGATCAATAACCATATAGTTCTTTGACAAACATAATTTTTGCACCCGCTCACCCTTACATCTATTTTGCCACAATCACCCCCATTTTGAGCCCTATCTTCTTCAATTTGTCTCTTCGAGCTGATCACATCCATCTAGGTACTCTTGTAAGCCCCCTTCCCCTCCGCCAAACCCTGACTTTGCATGGTTTCTACCTATAGAAAAACATCTCCACCTATTGTTCCAACTTAGTAGAATGAAAGGCCAATCCATCTACAACTCATGGAGGAATCACATGGGAAGTATGCTCCTCCACACAAGTAGGATCATGATGGAGAAGAATCTAGTGAGAGAGAATCACGACACCATGAGTTTCCACCAATTCTAGCAAAATGCAAATGGAGTAATGGGCTGCATAATTAATCATGCACACCCACCTCTACAGTGCAAGTTTCTATCACACTTGGAACATGTGAACAAAAGCATCAAGAAGTTAGCGATAATAAGAATGAACAACTATGCAGACATGAGTGGTTTTGGAATAATCATAAAGGAATAAGCATGGGTGGTTCTGGATCAAGCATGGGAGGACAAGGTACCACCATCGCGATGCTAAATAGGAAGTATCACTCCAACTTTGGAGGAGGACAAGGCACTACAATGGTCATGTCAAATGGAAACATCAACACTAGCGTTGGAAAAAGAACATGGCGCTACAATGAGTATGTCAAATGGAAACATCAACATCTTAAGCAAGATACCCAATAATGTGCCCACATAATCAGAGCAACATGCACGTGAGTTCAAACTTCTATCAAGGTCATGTGAACATGCCACTCTTCAACAATGGAGAATTACCCATCCCTTGGAATTTTCTACCTATTGCATCTATAGCAACTTATTTTGGTTAGTGGAGGTCATGCCACCCTGAACGGGTTCATAATAGGAGAAACCTACGTGACTAATAATCAAGGATTAGAAAGACCACAATTTGGACTAAAACCCCATCTTCCCAAGATAAAACCACACAAGTTTGATGGACAATGTATGTAGACTACATGTCCTCTAGTATAAAAAAGGTAGAAGACCATACTAGATACAACACAAACAATACATCATTCCACAAAATGGTATGAGGCTATAAACAAGGGTTGTGTGCGAAGGAGGTTGTGAGGGGGTCTAATAAGGGAATGTACATATATAGGGGGCATTCATAGGCCTAACTAGATCCAAGAAGTATAAACCTATATTGTTTAGAAACGGAAACAGAAACGTTTCCGAAATGCAAATTTTCAAAAACCCTTGATTTGGAAACATCATGGAAACATACGTAATATATATATATATATATATATATATATATATATATATATATATATATAAACAATGAAAATGTGAATTTTCAAAAACCCTTGATTTAGAAACATCATGGAAACGTACATAATATATATATATATAAACAATGCATAATACTCATTTTTAGTCTATAAAAAATAAAACACTTAAAAATATATAGTATTCATTCATTCATTACATCAAAGTCAAAATGTACATTCAAATCTAGAATAAATCATCCAGATTGTCCTCAAAATCATGAATCCACTCCCACTATTTTTCATCTTTATCATTCACTGACTATAAATCATCTAGTTAGTTGGGGCTCGTTAGTGCATCGAATCTCCTTGAGTGCATGCCTTAAAGGGTGCACTAGGAATGAGGTGGGATCAGCTTGTGGCATTTTGCGAAAGATGTTCTCATACTATTCTATCATGCCTACATCCCTTCATGCAGCCTTCATACCTCCTATAATGTCTCCTTGAAATATTGAAGCCCTGAAATATGGCTAAGTCTAAAATCCTGAAACCCTGAAATCTGAGTAAGTCTGAAATATGATAGGATCCTCCAAAACCAAGAATTTGCATTATAGCTCCTAGAGGTCCAAAACCACTCTCAAACTTCTTGAAAGTGTGTGTATATATATATATATATATATATATATATATATATATATATATATATATATATATATATAATCAGTGTTCCACGAGGATGTGTCCCCCTCAAAAAACCCCACGTTTTGAGGACAGGTACGTTAGGGTGACGTCCCCCAGCCGTCCCGCCACCTCTGCCACATTCCTCTGCCGTCCCCGGGATGTATCCCTCTGAGAGGGGACGTCCAGGGGACTTTTGGACGTCCCCTGGACTTCCAGAAGTCCCCTACACAGGTGGATGCCATAAAGTGTAATTTTTTTTAAATTTAAAAAAAAATGGATTTTTATGTTGTTGTACGAGAGGGCCCCACATTGCAATTCTACACAAAGCATATTCAGCCGATCATTCACAAAAGATGGGAGAAGCTCAACACTTCCTTGCACATGGCTGTGTATGCATTGAACCCGAAGTGGTATGTGCAAGGGCCTAGTAGACTTACACCTATACAAGATGTTGAGGTGAAAGTAGGGTTCATGAAGGCCATTCAAAAAATGCATGATTCTACAGAGGCCAACATCATTCATACTGAGTGGACAAAATTTGCCACTCTTAGGGGATATTCACAAGAGGCCGACGTAGATAGGGAGACAATGGCACAAGAGGAACCAATTTTGTGATGGACATTGCATGGGCCTCATTCTTTGACTACCGATCTAGCCATTAGTTTGTTGTCCCAAGTTTCGAGTTCTTCTGCTGCTGAGAGGAACTGGTCTACTTATAGCTGATCCACTCCATGAAGAGGAACAGGGTTACCTCTAAGAGGGCTGAGAAGCTTGTGGCTATACATAGTGCCTTGCATCTCATTGAACGCAACACACTTGCGTACAAGGAGAGTCTAGCTAGCACAGATTGATGATGATCCTACACAGACAAGGCTGGTTGGTATTAGCGTGGAGGAGCTTGAGCGTGTGGAGTCCAACAGTGCTAGTGATGAGGAGTTTGACATTGTGGATGATTATTGATTAGCCATTGACTCATTGAGTCATTTGTATTTACTTGTGTTTAGTATTTCACTATTTTAGTATTTTGTTTTTGAACATTGTTGATACTTGATTGTAATCATGAATCATCATTATGAAATTTTGAAAATTCAATGTTTAATGTTTATTCATTATTATTTAATGTTCAATGTTCATTGGTTCAATGGATCAAACTCGAAACTTAAATAATTAAATCACAATGTTAAATTGTTGATAATGTTAAATTGTTGATGTTCAATGCAATATACTTATTCCTTATACATCTTTTTATAACTAATTTTTCAAGTACTATATGTCCCCAAACCTAAGCCCCCCATCTCGGAAACCCGTCCCCCCGTCAGGAAACTCCGTGGAACTATGCTTTTAGCTAAAAATAAATTACATAAGCCTTTGGTTTGCAGGTGCCTCACGCTGTAGAGAAGACATATGGGCCTATGGTCAGAGAGTCAGCATCTCCTACAACTTGCAATGGATTTACATTAAAATGATTAAACCAAATGTATCCTTGGTCGGACAGCATCGCTGTGTCTAGTCTCCTAAGAGGCCTATCATGTTTGTGACTAAAGTTGGACCATAAATTTTATGACTAATAAAAAAATGCTCTCGTCCATACATTTTTGTAACATATAAATGAAAGTGTAGCTTCATAATATATCAAAGATCTTTTCCGTCTATTCCATGGAGAGTTCATCCTCTGTCATTAAGGTTTCTACCATGATGTAATATCCATGTAGGACCCATGTTGCTTCTGGGAGCTCATTTCCCAACAAATGTACATATGCATGCCCAATGTTACCACATTTAATCAAATTTCTCTTTCCAATGGACTTTGTGAAACATTCTTTGGTACTTGTTGGGGTTATATTTCTGTGCCTGCTTTTGCACCATAGACTTTTCTCCACCTACAAAAATGTAAATAAAGTAATATTAGGCCTTGGACCGCCATGATAGGTTGGAAGTGCGTGCCCCAAGGTTTGTAGTGAGATATAACCAGTTACGATAGCCCCATTATCAAAGAAGACCAAAGAATGGCATTTCAACGAGAAACAAAACATATAAATTGATTCTACAACCTTTTCTGCCTCCCAAAGTTTGAATGGCAGCAGGATACCTTTTCAATGGCAGTTGTGTGCTGTGAGTGCACAATATTTTCCCTTTCTACTGAACATTTTACATGTAGGTGGCCCATTATAAATTTCCAATATGTGAAAAAAAGATTTTCATTTTTTTCCAAATGCAATTTTCCAGCTCCTCGTCATTAGTTCTCCTTTATTGCTGTGACTGAACTTTATTGTGTTTTAAATTAATTATGTCCTTTTGTAGGGTGGAATTGGCAAGCTGCATTGCAAACACAGATTGTGCAGCAAATGTTGCTTGCATTGAAATATGTAATAATCGTCCCGATGAGACAGAATGTCAGCTCTCTCTCTCTCTCTCTCTCTCTCTCTCTCTCTCACACACACACACACACACACACACACACACACACATTCACATTTTAGTCTGCCTTAAATTTCTTGTATAGCACAGATGGAAGTTCATTAATGAGCACTATGCTTGTGCAATGTTAGATTTCCTCTTGCAAGCTCAGTATGATTTATAATCTGGTTGTTAATTCTAAGCATTGAAACCTGTTTCCAGATGAAATGTGGAGATCTGTTTTAGAACAGTGTAGCAGACCAGTTTAATCAATGTGCACTGTCCCGAAAAAAGTGTCCCTAAGAAAAAAGGTGAAGGGACATCCCCTGTTCCAGATCCCTCTGCTCTCGTTAAAAAATTTAACATCGCAGATTAAAGTGGAAAGTGGTACATAAGTGCTGGCTTAAATCCATTGTTTGATACCTATGATTGCCAAGAGCATGAATTTTATCCCACATCAAAGAATCTTACAGGAAAGTTGTCATGGAGGATATCAACCCCCAATGGCGGTTTCTTCACTCGTCATGCTATTCAGACTTTTGTGCAGGATTCCTCAAAATCCGGAGTACTGTACAATCATGATAACGAATATCTTCATTATCAGGATGACTAGTTTCTTATTCTATCCTAAGCACGTACACAAATATCACATAAAATGTTTATTTCTATTAGTATCTAATTAAACCTGGGTATTGATTTAAATAAATTTTGTTGATTCTATTTTTTCTCCTATCTGCGTATGTAAACATGGAAAGCAGAAAATCAATACAATAATTTTCCTAGTTAGCACCCCAAAGATGGCCTCATCAACAGGTAAAATTTTCCTTCATAATAAAAATGGAGGAAAAAAAATTATTATGAAGGAAAATTTTATTCAATTAGTACAAAATAACAGACATTTGATTCTAGACCTTAGCACCGATATGTTAGGATAAGAAACATTCATTCCTGGTAATAGGTTTGACATTGAGTCCAGTTATCAAGATCAATCACTAGATGACATGACCAGTGTTGCATAATCTGTTTTCCAACAAATACTCATAAGAAGACCCAAACATTTATTGGATCACAATGGGAGGGTCCCTGTTTACTTCAGAAGCTTGAATTTCAAACGCATACTTACGGGTGACTATATATCAGCAATTGGCCTTCCATTTTAAAGATATCCTATTATTCCTTTTGTGTTGGAATTGAATTCTAGAACATTTGTCTTTATGCATGTCTAGCGCAGCCATTTTTTACTATTAGCTGATGGTTTAAAACACATTCTCACCACCTTTACAGATTAAATGTTCTTCTCTTGAGCGCAACACAACCATGAGCAGATCAAACATTACCCATGCAAATGCAGAAAATATTTCTCTTTGGAAAATATTTCAACTTTTCATACTTTATAATTATGATTTGTATCTTTAGATGCAATTTTCCCTTTGTATCATATATCTCATTCTATAACTCAACTTCCTATATATAGATTCAGCTCTACTATTCTCAAATTTCTCCATTTTGAAAATTTGCAATTTTTGTTATGTATAAAATTTCTTACAATTTCTGTATTTTTAATGGATGTGTCCACAGAATTTCATATATTCATGTATCCCTAAATGCTAGTGTAACTATGGTGTTTTTCCTGTAAAACTGTCTCTTATACTTGGTAACTATGCTGAAATCTCACAAAGGGCATGTTTTTCCCTAACCACATGATCCATTTGGTTTGCATGGAATATTTATTTAAGTTGCTTTAAAATACCTTATATTTCGACTTATTTGTCTAGGAAACAAAGCATTTTATGTTGAAACAACTTAGTTATGGGTCCTATACAGGTAGAGTATTTCATATATGTGGACAAAACAAACCACTTTAAGTTGAAACTATTACATTAATTATGGCTCTTAAGATATTAGAGTACCTGTAGCGGTGCCAAGTTTCAAGGCGCTCATGTTGTTGGTATGGAACCCTAATACCAAGTTGTGGTACCCCTAGGATCTCAAGCATTATTATGGGACTACAAACTTAAGTCCAAGGCAAATCTCTCTACAATGAAAGACCCCAATGTGCACTTCCAACCTTACACATAGGATTGTTTCATTACCTATCAAATCTAACATGACTTTCGGGAATCTCAAAAAAGGATTTCGACTTCAGCACTAGCAAGACACCCTAGCAATCACGGTCATGAATGAGCTTACCCACACCCATTTTTACAAGGACATTTGACTATCTCAAATCTTAATTCGGTGCTTTCAATTGAATTCCTTAAATTCTTTATCTCAAGTGTTGTTGAGTGAATTCTTTGAATCCCTTCTCTCAAGTCTCTCGCGTAGCAAGGAACGTTGAGGTTTGTTTGACCAAGAATGCCCAAATAACTTGCTTCAGTTGAGAGTCCTTTTTTGGCACAATCACTTTTGGTTGTTTGAACCTTTGAGTGTTTCAAGATAGTTTTGCATGGGTCCTAAGTAGTCAATCCCTAACACCCCAATGCTCCAATTATGGAAGTGCAATATTTGACATATTTGCACTAATTCAAAAACAAGGAATGCAAGCACAAGTGGAAATAAGAAATTCTTTAATATATAGACAAATTGACAATACAATACATAGTAATCCAAACCTCATAATCAACTTTTGAAGTTCACTCTCCCAATAGACTTTCCAACAAGCGACTTCACCTCACAACTATAATGCAGCCATCCATGGACTACCACCCCCAAGTTAGTGCCTCAAATGAGAATGGTGTTTCTCTTGAAAACCAAAATCTTTACAACTCTCTCACAAGATCTCAGGATTCCATGGAGTGGTCTTCTTTGCAGCTTCTTTCTTCAGCACGTGGATTTTTTCTTGCAATATGAATTGTGCCAATCTGCTAGATTATACCTTTATCTTTGTGACCAGTTTGCCTCGACAACAATAGCTTGGCACCTCTATGTTGCGCAAACCCAGAGCAAGAACTTTTGTTTTTTGGCTAGTCCTCCTAGCCTCCCCACTTGAATCTCTTGGATGTGTAATATGGATAAATGGATTTCAAATAAATTGCAATACATACACCCATAAACATTTAACAAAGCTAACAAACATCCATAAAATAGTAATTGACCTAGATAATTAATTTCCAAAACCAAAGAAAAGGTGACATGCAAGGTTTAGAGATATACCTTGAATATTGCGAGATTTAGTAATAGTGATCAGGTTTTGACAATGAAAATGTTCGCCCAAAAGACAGAGTTGACCTAGAAAAATTGTGTTGAATAGAGGATGTTGTCTAGACCATATGAGTGCTTTAGACAAAATTGAAAACAAGTCCAAACATTTTTTACGACTGTGCTCACGTAATTTTGGCCTTAAAAAATATTGCCTAGAATTCCACGCCTTCACTTCGATCACCTGCAAAACAAAAATTCTGACTGCCCTAATTGGATAGCAATACCTGCACAAACATTAGGAAAACAAAATGTGTTTTGGCTCCAACATTACACTGGAGAATAGCCAAATTATCTTGATATTTGTCAGACCCCTCAATTGTATACAATATCACAAACAACACACCAATAATTGCAATAATTCATCAGCTAGTCAAACATGTGTTTTGCAATGTGTCTCTAACATGAATTTTTGTGTTTCAATGAATTCTATAATGAACGGTGCTCTTCTCTAGAATGCTTGCAATTATTCAATGAGTACCTGTGAATAATCAATTCTCTTGATTTTCACTTAGATGTCCAAATGAACAAAAATGCCTAAGTATTTTTAGACAAATTGAATTTACATTAGGCCTCTATTGGCGCCCAAACCAACCTCTAATACTCAAAAAGTGAAAATGGTAGGAACAATGGATCACAACACTTAAGCCAAAAGTGGCCACTCAAAAGAGTGTTTGGAGCGTACTAACACTTCAAACAGGTCCTTGGAGTGTACAAATACTCTAGACAAAGTGGTCCAATCAAGGGGAAATCAGAGGAGAAAGTAAAGGGGTGCCAGAGGGGGCTAAGAAAGGGGTCACGGATAAAAGGGTAGCTAGAAGGGACTAAGAGAGGGGTCAGGGACCATCAAAAAGCAACAAAGCATGCCAAGAAGTGAATGTAGTTTTGTGTTTCGTCCCTTATAAAAGTAGTTGGACCCCAGATAAATATAACGAGTGGGATATATGCCCCCTTTTGAGATTTGGGATGAACCTATGAAACACATATCTCAAAAGAAATGAGTTAAATGCACCATAGGTCCATATGTAAGGTAAAATTTGAAAACATTGGGGTATAACATATAAATATATAGACTTGAAAACATGTATGCTATGAATAAGTTGCCCCATATGAGCCATGTGTAAGATAAAATCTAAAACAATTGGGGTATAACAAATAAAGATATAGCCTCGGAAACATGTATGCTATGAATAAGTTGCCCATGTGGATCTATGATTTAATTGATATAAGTGTAGAAACAATGTGCCCCATGTGGGCTTAAATATAAGCAGTATAGCACGAAGAATAATATGCACAATACAAGTTCTAGATATAAGCAGTGTAAGATCAAAGAGATGTCCCATGTGGGTGAGATATAAATAGTGTAAATCACAACTATGGGTTCTTGCCCCCAATGGATGCATGATAGGAATCATGGCAATGTACAAAAATAGTATAAGCATTGTGCAAGATATAGATAATGGCACCATAAAACACACCAAACATCTGATGATGATAACCATAACAAGAGACTTGTCACATATGTGACCAAACACAAATCAAACATTTCAAATGCTATTATTATTCCAAGCACATAGAAGACACATTAGACAGGGAAGTCACATCTAGCACGTAATAGCCATATAATACAATGAAGTCACAACACGCACATAGAAGACGCATTAGACACTGAAGTCACATCAAACACGTGATTGTCATTTACAACAATGAAGATACATAAGCCACGATGCAAGCAAGTCACCTAGATGACCAAACACAAAGCAAACACTTGAAACATGGATATAGGAAGTATAACTAACACAATGAAGGCATATCACACACAAAGTCATATAAAATGTTTATCAGAGACATAGAAGAACATGGCAGATGAGAAAACATGGAAAACACATGATTTAAATGAAGATAAATCAACCATTATGAAAGACAAGTCAAATATATGCCAAGGCACAAAATAGTCACTTCAAACATGAATATATAAATCACAATAGACACTGTGAACACACCTCAAGCACATAACAAGCATGTAAAGTCACATAGAATTTATATTAGAGACATGAATAACAATTAGATAAACATTTTCCAAAACAAGAGATAAGGAGGTGACATGTAAGGTTTAGAGATGTCTTTAATATCGTCATATCTAGTGATAGTTGTCAAGAGTTGACTGTGAAAATCCGCACCCAAAAGTAAGACATAGCTGACCCAAAAACATTGTGTCGATCTGACGATGTTGTCTAGACCATATGGACACTCTAGACAAAATTGTAGACAAGTCCGAAATTTTTTGAAAACTGCTTGCATCTGCTTCCGGTCTTCAAAAACCTCGCTTAGAATTCTGCACCTTCACTCTGATCACCTGCAAAACAAAAAATCTTCTTTTTGCCCTAATTGAGCAGCAATACCTACAAAAGCATAAGAAAAACAAAATGTGTTTTAGGGCCTACATTACACCAGAGAATAGTCAAACTATGAACTTATTTGTCAGACGCCTCAGCGACATACAATATCACAAACAACACACCAATAATTGCAGTACTTGATGAATTCTCTAATGAATGGTTTCTCTTGTCTAGGATGCTTGAAATTTCTCAATGAATGCATGTGAATAATGAATTCTCTTGATTTTCGCTTAGACTCCTAAATGAACTAGAATGCTTGTGTATTTAAAGACATTGAATTCTATAATTAATCAATTTAACTACTAATAAATACCAATAAATGCTTAGGGGCTATTTTTAAGTTTCTACAAGATGCTACAAAGGGATGTCTTCATAGACTCCAAAAACTCAATATCATTCTATGCTTTCACCCCATAGACTCCTAAAACTCAATATCAGTTTATGCTTTCACTAGGTCTATTCTTGTTCACTAGTAGTCAAGATCCTCACAAAAAGTTTGTAACATAACAGTGCAATATGAAGTGTCCATTGTTTGCCTCAGCTTGCCAAGAAATTCTAGACTTCCATAAATTGTTGGTTGATCCCCAATCGAAGAATTGGGTAGTTGTTTTCAACATGCACTTTAAAGAACTCTAGTCCATTGGCAATGGGACTACTTGCCCTTAGAGTTTCTAGTAAAAATTAGATTACTTGTTTGCACATGCTTCCAAAGCCTCGGTGCATCCTTCATCCAATGGGGCCTTGGTGCTTGAGCTCCTATATTAAAATTCATGCCTCTAGATTTCATCTTTATTTACAAAATCAAGGCTACAATCAATTCTACATGCTAGATTCATCTAACAAAAGCATCAGATCTAGTCATGGGGTGAGGTGTCCAAGTTTATGACATCAACCTACCTTATTTCGTGCAAAGCTGGTTTTCTTTTCAATCTTATCTTTGGAGCCCATTGTCTATATAAAATTAATAATGGACATAAAATGGATAAAATCATTCTTTCCTGACTGCATATGTGTTATGAGTTGTGGCAGTGTCATGTAAAAGGGGAAAATTATGCTTTTATTATGAAGAGAAATGAAAATGATGTGATAGAAATTTATCACAATATTCCTAGTTAGAACCACTTACCTTGTATCTAGTAGAAGATATTGTAACTTAGTCACTTGAATATGTCATCATTTTCTTGATTGTCTATTATAAATTATTAAGCTGATATAAAATTGATAAAATATTCTAAGAGTTGTATGTAATGAGCCTAACTCATAACTGTCCACAATTCGCCTTAGTTGGCTGATTGTAATTTCCTCAAACAGTTTAAATGCAACCTTGTAGCTTGCTGATGTAGTGTTTCAGTTTGTGGTAACTTGATAGAAATGGATGCTAAGGCTGATTTAAATACCCTTTTAATGCCTACAATCTGATCTATATGCAAAAATGTGATTCTTTTTGGATTTTATGCAATTATATGGGAAACTAGGTATGCAAAGACTAGCTACAGCAAATAGACATTTTTACAAACAATTGGCTTACAGACCCTAATCTGATTTCAAACTTTGATTGCAACAAGAAATTGAAAACTACTTATTACTCCTTCAATATAATAATCTTTCCAATACAATAACAATTTTAACTCAGCCAAGACTCTTGGCAAATTACATATGAAACTAATGCAAAGTCTGAAATTAACAGTCGCCTACAGCCGTACCATTTATTGTGCCACTAAATGACATCTAAAATGCATGGATTTTAACAATGGAACCTGGTTAGGAGTCGCCTTGTATTCCCAATGAAGAAGCAATGAAAATTCTGGAAGATGATGACCATATGCAGCCCATACGAATTTCTGAAGAAGTCGCCCCTGTTCTGATTGAAAATATTAAATAAAATAATCTACTAACTCTCCAAGCCTCCAATCACTTCTAACATGATCAGCATAACCCTGGAAATGAGGCGCACCAATCTCCAAGAGGAATCGACCTGGTTATGAGCTGGGATGAATGGAAATGCTCCTCCAAAGGCGTCCCTGTTTGCTTCAGATTTCTGCCCAATGTAGATCTGACCTTTCTCTTCAAAATTGGCCTTAGGCCACAAATTTCTGCCCTAGTGAAGTGACTGAAATATCACCTCCAATCTGCAATAATTCAGGTGATATTTCACATCCTCAAAATTGCTATCAATGGGAGTTTTTCATTCCCAAAGACAATCTGATTATCTGCAGACCGCTTGGCTCCACAAATACTCGAGCAGAATTCACCAATCAACAATTCATCAAATCTGGATGCCCAAATGGTGAGACCTCAAGGTCTATTTATGTTTTTCCTCTAGAGGTCGGCCTCAATAAAATAATATTATCCTTTGACTTCTAGAAGATTCCAAAATATTTAATCTTTTTGCACTTTATGAAAATATTAAAATATTATATTATTAATAAATTGCATCTCAACATCAAATTATAAAATAAGGTTTCCATAAATAGAAATAATAATGAAATATAGTGGAAAACCTTACTCCAATCAAAAACTGAGCCAAGTAATCGCCAAGTGACTGCAAAATGACTCTCTCACCATGCCTCATTAGCCTACGAGAGCCGTTTATAGGCTAATCCTGCTGATATGTCGATGTCAACTAGAAGGGAACATGACATTGTAAGAGAGTCATGTAAAAGGGAAAATTATGCATGCAACTTTTGTCATGAAGAAAAAATGCAATTATATGATATATTTATCACAGTAGTACTAGTTATAACCACCTGCCTTGTATGTTGCAGAGATTATGATTTGGCCTCTTGAATCTCTAGTCAAATCATTATTTTCTTTTAAGTTTTTCAGCGTTTTAAACTGTTAAACCTATATTAAATGTTTTGCAGGTATATACTTTCATCCAATATAAAAAATAAACCAGATGATTATATCTTCATATATTATCAAGGTAAAAATGATGCCTGGGAAGGCTATGGAGGTGCTGTTGTTTATATGCGGACTCCAGCTTTGCCTTCCAGCATTGTCCCCAAGTTAGAAAAGGCTGCAGGAAGGGTGGGACTGGACTTCAAAAAGTTCAAAAGAACAGACAACACATGTGGCCCTGAACTCCCTCTATTAGCCAGATTAGAGAAAACGGTTGAGGAGGTAAAGCAGGCAATTGCAAAAGAAGTAAAGGAAATAGAAAAAGAGGTAGAAATGATTGGAAGGACATAAATGAGTTTACTTCAGAGATTAGAAAAATGAATAGAGGAATTGAGAAGGATGAACAGAATTTCTTGTAAGAATCAAGAGCAAAGAAGAAATGAATTTATCATACCCTACCTTAACCCACATGCTATACCTAGCCATATTGACCCAAATGACAAACGACCAGCATCATCAATTGTATGGACATTGGTACAAGCACTGGTTGATATTTCGTAGGCATTATTGCATTGAAGGACACTCTGAGTTTTATATTATAGTGACGCCTTCTGTCATTGATTAATTGATGGATAGACCTTACTTATGCTAGACCTAATTTATTGGATCATTGGTTTCATGTACTGGCTAATGGTTATTGTTGCTTATGATGTTTGTACTTATTGTATTGTTGATTGATAAGTTATCTTGATTGATTGGAAGTTTGAATTCCTTTTAAAGTGTGAAGTCTAGTTGTAGAGGTCTTGGATCAGTTGCCTTTGTGCTAATGTTCAGGCTTGACCATCTTTATTGTGATCGTTTTCTTCCTACCCACTTCCTTGCATATGATCTATCCATTCTTCGAAGTTTTGGAGGAACAGATGAGAAGGATGGGTGTGAGTGGGAGAGTCTATGCTTGGAGCTGGTATGGATCAAAATCAGACTGGCAATGGGGGTGAGAAGGTAGCCACACTGGATGGGTGGTAGCAGAAGAAGCGTGCATTCCTCTTTGGTCCCTTAGCCTATTGTACGCGAAATTGGGGTGATGAATGAGGCATGGTTCCTATGGGTGAGATTTGACAAGTTTGGAGGTGGTCTTCAACCAGGTGCACATTTCTTCAATCCTCACTCTCTTAACTTTCATTGTATAATGGTAGAATCTCATCATAAATGCTAGGATGTAAATATATGTAAATGGAGACATGTTTCATGGTTATGTTCCTACGGAGCTAGTGGATCTTGCTTATGAGTGATGATGCTAGATAAGTGTACCAACGAAGAAAGTATGTGTATTATGTGTAGTGGAAAAAAATGAGCACGTAGATACTTCTTATGAACATCAATTTTAAGACCATGAGGCCTTTTTATAAATGTTGAATCATAAATCAAATGTTGTTGAGAGCGTTTCCTGCCCTTGACATATTGAATTGCATACCCTTGATGGCATTGTGGATGAGGCTTTTGTATAAATGTTGAATCAGAAATTAAATATCTTTGACAGCGTTTCCTGCCCTTGACATATTGAATTGCATACCCTCGGTGGCATTGTTGATACCTTAAGCTTCTAATTGTTGGTTAGTTCCAGTATGGGCTTTTAGGTATTGAACAAGCATTATGGGATCTGTATGATATGGTTTACATTATTGACAGGTCAGATTAGTGCCTTGATAATTTCTTATCCTATTTACCTTTCATTGGACATGCACAACAGGTTAGAGCGCCTATGAGCTGTTATGTGATCTTGACGCTATTTTATGGATACAATTCGCTAGTATGTGATGTGCATTTTCAATGACGTACGATACCAGTAGGGAGAAAGATTCTTTAATGCTGAACATCTAATCATTCTACTTGCATTATTAGCTTGAATGGCTAGTTCTTGATTCTTTTTCATTATGCACTTGCTAGTTCTTGTCTATATTCCATTATGTACTTACGAGATGTATGGGCATGAGAATAAAGCACTGTATTTTTAGGGAAAAAAGGAGTTGTAGATTATTTATGAGTTGATGTCATTCTGGTACAGTAGATAATATACTTGCCTTAACATAGTAAACAGGTTTTTTCTAATAGTTTCTCTGCATGACATTCTGTGCGTAATTGGCTGACTGGAGGTGTATAACTTCTTGTTTTGGAACAACCTTGATTGGGGCCTTTGGTTGTTGGATAACACACTCAGGCTTTTATGCCATTCTGAAAAGGCTTTAAAATATTTCCAAGCTGTTTTCGCCTTCGGAAGACCTTGTGATTCGTTTATGACCGCTTGGCCCCTGCCTCTGAGACCTCTCCATGTATGGAAAAGCTGTTGCTGTTTTGGATGACTAAAAACCAAGCTAGCCTTAGAAGTTTTCCTCTGGATAATATTTACCAAAAAATAAAATAGCAGGGAACGCGCTTTAGATACTCGACAGCGTACATGCAGTCCCGGATTATCTCCACCTGAGCAGATCGGACACAGGCAGATTTGCTGGGGCCAGCTAACTGATTTTACGCAGGTACAGCTCAGAAATTATAGGGTTTTATTTTTATTTAAGGTTTTATGTATTTTTTCAATTTTCGTGACAGTAATTGTTGTTAAAATTCGAGGAAAGGTTCTAGTAATGGTACATTTGGTGTTTTTGTTGAGGGGTGTTTTATTAATGGAACATATTGGTGTGTATAAATATTAAAATGCACTAATAGTGGTGTATGTACTATTTAATATTTGTTCAACATTTGTTTTATAAAATAGAAAGTAACTAATTACATTTTGACAAGTAAAACTCAAGTATTGATATTTTAATGGAGAGTTATTGGTACTATAAAGGTTAAGTTTTGGTCGTAGGTTTAAAAAATATATTTTATGACCTCTCGTGATTGAATGGGTTATATTGTAAAATGTATAATGAGTTAGACCTTGAAATCTTAGTTATAAGCAATTAAGATGACATATTAAAACAGGGAAATTTTTCAGAGTCTATTGTGATGTTATGGCACCTTAAATCGTTGTCCAAAGTTAAGGTGCACCACTATTGGAACCTTTCCCCTATGTGATTCCATGTATTATTTTTTCATATTATATTTAGGCGTGATTAAATCTGGTATGATGCGGTTGACAAAAAATCATATATATATTATATTTAGGCATGCTCTGTGTCGACAAGCATCAGCATTCTAATTCCAAATTCTCATGTAAAATGTGTCATCCATATTTTGTGATAGATTGCATTTGTGTCTATTGAACTTTGAGTCGATGTTTAAGTATTTAGAAGATTGTACGGATTTAAGGCAGTTATAGAATTTACATGACTTGTATCCATTAGAAAGGGGTACACAACGTGCAAGGTGGTAGGTTTTTTGATTGGATGTTTGTTATCGTGAAGGGTCAACGAGCACAACATGACATTGATTTGATTGTGAGAAGGCTCCACATCTGATGTGCGACTCAAATCAACGATACAATGCCAATGACATGGAGACAAGACGTTGAGGTTCCAAATTCTATATTGTAACTTATGTTCATCTATGTTGTCAATATATTGACACCTAGAGAATTTACATCAAGGCCATACAAAACTTGCAACTGGTGAAAGATTTGAAAGTGAGTTGGGCAGTGATGATGAGGGGCAATGATAAGGTATTTGATGTGATATCATACACTAGAGATCCCATATCATACACATGCCCGAACTTCAACGCAGTTATTAGATTTACATATCCTGCACCTATTACAAAGGGGTTTGTAGCTTGCAGGGTGGTGGCATCTTTTGTTGACTATTTTCTATTTGATTACAAAAAGACTCCACATTCAATGTGTGGATTGAATCAACAATACAATGACATTGATTTGGGGACAACACATTGAAGTTATAGAATTTATCTTGTTGCTTTCGTTGAGGTAGAAGTGAATATCGAAGCTTTTACAAAGTCCATGCCACATGGGTGCATAAGAGGGCATCATTCATAATACAATGTGAATGCCATGGTAGAGGAGTCATTAGTTGAGAGAAAAGGTGGTTGATTGATGATCGATCCCAGATGACAAAGAGAGTTAGTAGGTTTAATTCTCAAACAGTGGGGAGTACCCACATCATACACTTAAAAGGGAAATATTCTCCGCAAATAAATAAAAAATTCTAAAAAAAATCATTTTTTTATTTGTGTTCATGCATGAGGCAATATTGGTAAATTTATAATAATATATTTTAATGTATTATATTATATATAATAACATATGATATTACATTGCATTATATGATACAATATTGTAGCATATACTGTAATATATATTTCAATATAATATAATATATTTTATTTTATTTTATATTTTATACTATATGGTGTTATATATTGTAAATATTTTTATACTATAATATTATGTTTTAATAAATATTTCAATATAATATATTGTTAGGGTGTGGAGCTAAAAGCTTCACCAAGGAGCATACAAATCAGGTTCGGGTCTACACAGACGCCGACGTCGGTCAGGAGCGACCGACGTCGGTCACAGGCAGTGGGAGAGACGCCGACGTCGGCAGAAGGGTCGGCCGACGGCGGTCACAGACAAGCAGCAGGAACCGACGTCGATTACCTGCGTGTCCAGAAAGCTATTTCCGTGGACAGAAGCGAGTGTTTGCATGATAAGTTTGAGTTGTGAACTCAAGCACGCGTCTCTATTGTTAGCATTACTATTTTTGGAGCCCTTGTTCAAGAGGCTTAACTGCTTGTTGGTTGTACATGCTCAAGTCTCCTAATTCTATATGTAGAATTAGATCTTCTTAGCTTAGTATGTATGTGTAAGTAATTTGTAGTGAATTATTGGAATTCATTGTGTGTGAAGAACAGTACAGAATTGAATCAATCCAGGCTTGTTGGAGTTGATTGTTCTTGAGAGAGAGCTCTTGAGGAATTGAGATCTATTGAGAGATCTATACATCTAGGAGAGGTGTGGAAGAAAGAAGCTTTCTTCAATTGTATTCCTTTGTAAAGAGTTTTGTTAATACAAGTTTTCAGGGTGTTTTCTTGTATCTCTTGTTCTTGATATTATCATTCTAATTACTTGTCAATCTGGTTTAATTCCGCGTTTATTGCTATCATAGTTGTAATCTATTGTTGGATTGATCCCCCAACAAGTGGTATCAGAGCTCAGGTTCACTAACAGGTTGTTTAGATCTGTGTAGTGTGTATTGATTACAGGTTCTTACAGAGATTTCTGTTTGAGTGGGAGAAGCAATGGCAGATGAAAGTAAATTGAGAATGGAAAAGTTCAATGGCAAAAATTACCAACACTGGAGAATGCAGATAGAGGATTATCTGTATCAGAAAGATCTCTACTTACCGTTAGGAGGTATTGCAAAGAAGCCCAAAGACATGGAGGATGAAGAATGGGAAGTTCTTGACAGAAAGGCTCTGGGGTCTATAAGACTGAGTCTAGCATCCACTGTGATATCCAATTTATCACAGGCAAAGTCTACGGTAGAGTTGATGACTACGTTAGAAAATCTGTATGAAAAACCCTCAGCTTCAAATAAGGTATATTTAATGAAGCAATTATTTAATTTGCATATGAATGAAGGTGGATCTGTGTCTACTCATCTGAATGATTTCAATGGTATTGTGAATCAATTAAGCTCAGTGAATATAGTGTTTGATGATGAGATAAAAGCTCTTTTGATATTATGTTCTTTGCCTGAAAGTTGGCATGGCTTAGTAATGGCAGTAAGTAATACTGCATCTGCATCAAATATTTTGAAAGTAGAGGATGTTGTTAGTGTTATCTTGAATGAGGAAATACGCAGGAAAAGCACAGAAGAGGCATCTGGGAACGCTTTAAGTTTTGAGAGCAGGGGAAGGCAAAAAGAGAAGAGCAAGAAAGGCAGAGCAAGATCCAAGTCAAAGGGGAAAGACAGATCTAAATCCAGAAATGGCAGAAAGCCACAATGCTGGAATTGTGGAAAGATGGGGCACATAAGCAGAGATTGTTGGTCAAAGCCTAAGGAGGACAACCAGCACGAAGGAAAGGAAGAAGCCAAGATTGTAGGTATTGCACAGGATGCTTTAATTTTCTCTCTGCATAATAATATAGAATCTTGGGTATTAGATTCTGGTGCATCTTTTCATGCTACTCCTAACAGGGAATATTTCAGTGACTATATCCAAGGAGATTTTGGAATAGTGTACTTAGGGGATGATGAGCCCTGTAAAATAATTGGCAAAGGCAAAGTGCAGCTGAAGATGCAGAATAGCAACACATGGGTGTTGAGAGATGTGATGCATGTTCCTAGTTTGAAGAGAAATTTGATCTCTGCAGGTAAGCTAGGTGATGAGGGTTGTACAGTAACTCTCACAGCAGAATCTTGGAAGGTAACCAAGGGTGCACTTGTTATGGCCAGAGGTAAGAGAGAAGGTACTCTCTATTTGTGTAATTGTGTTACTAACAAATCTCCTTCAGTTTTATCTACTTCAGATGTGGACGCTAAATTGTGGCACTCAAGGCTTGGCCACATGAGTGAGAAGGGGATGTCTATTCTTAAGTCTAAAGGTATGCTTTCAAATTTAAAAGGCATAGATCTAGAGTTTTGTGAGCACTGTGTATTTGGAAAACAGAAAAGGGTTAGTTTTCTCAAAACTGGGTCTACTAAGAAGAGGCACAAGTTGGAGCTTGTTCACACAGACGTGTGGGGACCGGCTCAGGTTGCTTCCATTGGAGGATCACAGTACTATGTATCCTTCATAGATGATGCCACAAGGAAGGTATGGATCTACTGTATTAGAAGAAAATCTGATGTATTTAATACTTTTAAAGTTTGGAAAGCTATGGTTGAGAATGAAACAGGTAAAAGATTAAAGTGCCTAAGATCAGACAATGGTGGTGAGTTCTGCAGTCATAAGTTCAGAGATTATTGTTACATGCACGAAATTCGTAGGCAAAGGACGGTTCCAAGGACACCTCAGCAGAATGGTATTGCTGAAAGGATGAACAGGACAATAATGGAGCGTGCAAGATGTATGAGATTGCATGCCGGTTTGCCCTTACAGTTCTGGGCACAAGCTGTTGACACTGCAGTGTACCTGATTAACAGAGGACCCTCTATAGCTCTGAATGGTGGTATTTCAGAAGAGGCATGGACAGGTAAAAAGGTTGATCTTTCATATCTCAAAGTTTTTGGTTGTGAAGCCTTTGTGCATATAGATAAGGAAAATAGAAAGAAGCTTGATGCTAAGTCTATGAGATGCACGTTTATTGGCTATGGCTCAGATGATTTTGGTTACAGATTGTGGAATCTAGAAACTAACAAGGTAATCAGGAGCCGTGACGTTGTTTTCAACGAAAGAGTGATGTATTGTGATCAGCTAAGGAAGTTGAATCAGCCTGAGCAAAGCAATAGTGAATTGGATGAGGTGAAAGTCCAAGGTGAGCTCGCGGGAAAAAGAAATAATCACTTACAGGAAAACACAGAGACCGACGTCGGCAGGTTAGGAACCGGCGTCGGCAGAACAAAAACCGGCGTCGGCAATACAGAGACCGACGTCGGCCGTTCAGGTACCGAGGTCGGTCAGGCAGAATCGACGTCGGCCAGTAACAGGTCTACAGATGGCCGAGATCGGTCACTGTCAGAAAATTTGGGTGGACAGCGTGTTGAGAACGAGTCTAAGACACCCATCAGGAGGTCAGAAAGGGTGAGTAAGCCTCCAATTAGATATTTTCCTTCTTTATATTATTTATTGCTAACTGATGGTGGAGAACCAGAGAGTTTTGAAGAAGCAATACAGGTGGAGTCCAAGAGTGAGTGGGAGCGTGGCATGGTTGAGGAGTTGGAGTCCTTAAGAGAGAACCAAACATGGGATTTGGTTGAATTGCCAGCTGGTAAGAGAACACTTAAGAACAGATGGACCTACAGGTTGAAGGAAGGCGAGAATGGACAGATGAGATACAAGGCCAAATTAGTGGTAAAAGGATTCGCACAAAAGCCAGGTATTGACTTTGGTGAGATTTTTTCTCCAATTGTTAAAATGACTTCAATAAGGGTTGTATTGTCTTTGGTTGCTTTTGAGGATTTGCATCTTGAGCAGCTAGATGTTAAGACAGCGTTTCTTCATAGAGATTTGGATGAGGAAATTTATATGGAACAGCCTGAAGGATTCGAGGTCAAGGGTAAGGAGAAGTTTGTGTGCATGTTAAAGAAAAGCTTGTATGGCCTCAAGCAAGCTCCTAGGCAATGGTACTTAAAATTTGACAGGTTTATGACTGAGCACGGCTACAGTAGGTGTCAATCAGACCATTGTGTGTATTTCAAGAGATTTGATAACGGTAGATATATTATTCTATTGTTGTATGTAGATGACATGCTGGTTGCAGGGTCTCACATGCAGGATATCTCAGAGCTTAAGGTAAAATTAGCTCAAACGTTTGCTATGAAGGATTTGGGAGCAACAAAGAAAATCCTTGGCATGAGCATTAGGAGAGACAGGAAAAATCACAGGTTGATATTGTCTCAAGAAGATTATGTGGACAAGGTGTTGAAACGGTTCAATATGCAGGATGCTAAACCGGTAAGTACACCTTTGGCTGGACATTTCAAGTTAAGTAAAGAACAATGTCCCAATTCATATGAAGAGGTAGAGTACATGAGTAAGGTTCCATATTCTTCCGCGGTAGGAGGTTTGATGTATGCAATGGTATGTACTAGACCAGATATTGCCCAAGCAGTGGGAGTGGTAAGTAAGTATATGGCCAATCCAGGTAAGGAACATTGGAAAGCAGTTCAATGGATCCTTAGATATCTGAGAGGAACCAGCGGTAGACACTTGTGCTATGGAGGTTCAGATACTTCTCTACATGGCTATGTAGATTCAGATATGACAGGGGATTTGGATGGCAGGAGAAGCACCACAGGTTATGTTTTTACTGTAGGTGGAACAGCGGTTAGTTGGATATCTAAGTTGCAGAAGGTTGTAGCCTTGTCAACTACAGAAGCAGAGTATATTGCAGCTACAGAAGCTAGCAAAGAGATGATATGGATGACACGGTTCATGGAAGAGCTTAGAAGGGAGCATGGAAGTTGCAGATTGTATAGTGACAGTCAGAGTGCAATCCATTTGGCTAAGAACTCAGCTTTTCACTCAAGAACCAAGCACATACAGCTAAGGTATCACTTCATACGACAGGTATTGGAAGATGGTGAGTTGAAGCTGGAGAAAATCCATACAGACAAGAATCATGCTGATATGCTAACAAAGCCGGTTACTAAGGAGAATTTGAACTTTCACTCAACTTCTATTGGTCTTCATGATTGAGTTGAAGAAGGAGGAGCTAGAAGATGTTGCTGTACAGGTACTGGTGCAGCTGGTTTATCTCCAAGTGGGAGATTGTTAGGGTGTGGAGCTAAAAGCTTCACCAAGGAGCATACAAATTAGGTTCGGGTCTACACAGACGTCGACGTCGGTCAGGAGCGACCGACGTCGGTCACAGGCAGTGGGAGAGACGTCGACGTCGGCAGAAGGGTCGGCCGACGGCGGTCACAGACAAGCAGCAGGAACCGACGTCGGTTACCTGCGTGTCCAGAAAGCTATTTCCATGGACAGAAGCGAGTGTTTGCATGATAAGTTTGAGTTGTGAACTCAAGCACGCGTCTCTATTGTTAGCATTACTATTTTTGGAGCCCTTGTTCAAGAGGCTTAACTGCTTGTTGGTTGTACATGCTCAAGTCTCCTAATTCTATATGTAGAATTAGATCTTCTTAGCTTAGTATGTATGTGTAAGTAATTTGTAGTGAATTATTGGAATTCATTGTGTGTGAAGAACAGTACAGAATTGAATCAATCCAGGCTTGTTGGAGTTGATTGTTCTTGAGAGAGAGAGCTCTTGAGGAATTGAGATCTATTGAGAGATCTATACATCTAGGAGAGGTGTGGAAGAAAGAAGCTTTCTTCAATTGTATTCCTTTGTAAAGAGTTTTGTTAATACAAGTTTTCAGGGTGTTTTCTTGTATCTCTTGTTCTTGATATTATCATTCTAATTACTTGTCAATCTGGTTTAATTCCACGTTTATTGCTATCATAGTTGTAATCTATTGTTGGATTGATCCCCCAACATATATCATATTATATTTTATGTTTTTATATATTCTATATGTATTTTTACTCTACGTTGGATTGCATTCTTTGTGGAAAGAGATAACCTCTTTGTCCAATCACTATGTTAAAACTACAACTCTTTCGATTTCAATCATGCAACATTTGTACTAGTTGATTGAAGAGCCCAACATGTTAAGGTCAGGGCAACTATAAGTGATTGGGTTTAGTCTTGGTGATTTCAATGAATAAATTATTTTCTTTACAATGGCACTAGAGAAATTAGAAACAACCAAAAACAATATGGAATTTGGATAAAAAATTGAAGTGAACATGGGTGCATACAATCAATATCAAGATCAAATTTGTAAGCACTCCAACCATTAGTGATTATTTTCTCGACCATCAGTTGGGGAGATCAAACATGGTGAATGAAAAATCATTGTCATTCCATATTTAAGCATGATTTGCACCAACAATCATCAACATCTCAATTCTAAACCTTAATGCGAAAGATGTCATATACGATTAAAACAGGTGTCAAATATCCAACAAATCTTTTAAAAACATAGAGATTGCACCATGTGTCAATTTACACAAATGTAAAACTCAATTGATAAAAAATCTAATTGCGTTACCTATATAAAACATAATTGGACAACTCTAAAACCAATTAGATAAAAAATGAAAAAGACTTCTTCAATGAAAGACAAATTTTATATAATCTAATTGAGTGATGCATGATACGATATGCAAATATATACAAATATAGATATTTACAAGATTTTATATTCTCATTCTCAATAACATTGTCAACAACTATTGTATTCATAACATTAATACTCATTTCTCTTTATTTGGTGAATGGAAGAAAGGTACAATTTCCACGAGGACCATAAATGCAACCAATTTTGGGTTATTTGTTGGATGAGGGTTCGAATCCCCACCAGTTTATGCATTTCTCTTGAAGAACTATGTTAGTATGATCCCTCACAACATAATCATGCGCAATCTAAACAAAAAGGATTTTGATTGGACTTTCTCAAACTCTTTAACCCCAAAAAACACTCTCAAACATATGACATTATGGAAAAGATTAAATTCAACGTGTCTAAATATGACATTGTTTGCTACCTACATAACTCTAAAATATTATGTCTTACACATGAGCTTTAGGATTCTATAAAATCAAAGTATAAAGTAAATAAAAAATACTATATATCTTCACTTTACAAAGCCTTGATTTACGAAAACAAAAAATTACCATGTGTCAATTTAAACAAGTGCAAAACTCGATTAACAAAAAATCTCATTGTGTCACCTATATAAAACCTAATTAGATGACTCTAAAACCAATTTGATAAAAAATGAAAAATACTTCTTCAACGAAAGATGACTCTTATATAATCTAATTGAGTGATGCATGATGTGATATGCAAATATATACAGATATAGATATTTACAAGATTTTATATTCTCATTCTCAATAACACTATCAACAACTATTGTATTTGTAACAATAATACTTAATTCTCTTTATTTGGTGAATGGAATCAAGGTACAGTTTCTACGAGGACCACAAGTGCAACCAATTTTCAGTTGTTTGTTGGATGAGGGTTTAAATCCCCATCAATTTCTGCATGCTCTCTTCAAGCACTATGTTATTATGATCCCTCACAACATAATCACACACAATTTGAACAAAAAATATTTTGAAAGAAATTTCTCAAACTTTTTAACCTAAAAAAACACTCTCAAACATATGGCATTATGGAAAATATTAAACTCAACATGTCCAAATATGGCATTGTTTGTTACCTACGTAACTCTAAAATATTATGTCTTACTCATGAGCTTTAGCATTTTATAAAATCAAAGTATAAAATAAATATAATTTACTATGTACCTTCACTTTACAAACCCCTGATGTATGAAAACAAAAAAATGCATCCCTTATGTTGTGACAACATTTTTAATTGGTTGTTTTCTATTGTTAAGGGTAGATGAGGATGTCATGAGCCCTGATTTGATTGTGATGGGAGTCTATGTCTGATAAGTGGCTCAAACCCACATTACAATGTTGTTTATGTGAAGTATCTTGTAGCTTATGTTTGTCCAAGTTGCATAAATATTAACATTAATAGAAATTAAATCAGGGTTAACACCAAACTCTAATCCCTACAAGAAAGGGCAAGGCCATACAGAACATGCAAGTGATGAAATAGTTTAAGGTGAGTTGACAAATGATGGTGAGGGGAAATGACAATGTATTGGAGGTGGTATCATACCCTAGAAGGCCCGTAGTCATGGGCATCGATTTGATTATGACAGGTCTCCATGTCCACTGACCGGATTGAATCTATATTACAATGTTGTTTATGTGCAGACACAACATTGAGGTGCCAAAGTATATATTGTAGTTTATTTTCTTCCAAGTTGCAAATATATTAACATCTGGATCAATTAAATCAGGCTTGACATCATACATAAACACCAAAATCGGACCCTTCAATTAAAGGACAAGGCAATAAATAACATGCAAGTGGTGAAATATTTTAACATGCATTAGGTAATGATGGTTAGTGGCTATGATAGGGTATTTCAGGCAATACCATATGCTAGGGGGCCTATATTTTACACCAAATCTAGATTCAAGGTTGTGGTTGGATTTGGATGACCTGCATCACCCATTACAAAGGGGTTTGTAGCTTGCAGGGTGGAGACATCTTAGATTTTTCATTTTCTATTGTCAAGGGTGGACAAGGATGTCATGAGAGCTTATTTAATTGAAACAAGACTACACATTTGATGTGCAACTTGAATCATCGATGCAATATCTTTAAATGGGGGAAAGATGTTGAAGTCCTAAAGTTTATTTTGTGGTAGGGTTGTTGATTGATGAATCATTCAATGAGTGATACAATGCATGGGCTAATAGGTAACAATAAATGAAGCTAAATTTTATATTCATTTCTCCCATCAAAATCATCAAATGGGGAAAATTGATGAGAGCTTGTCTAATCACTTAGCACCATGTGGACCCAATGGCATAGTTCACCCAATAAGAGAGTGACATGTAAAACTATATTTTGATGCATATTTAAATTTCCTGTACATAAATAATAAAAATAATACAACACTCCCAACGTAACTTACACCCTTGGGGCAACTGCTGGTATTAGTATTGACAAATTAGTGGTTAAGATTAATAATAGTGTTCAATGAAAGTATAGGCGAATTTATTGACAACAATGTGGAAAACACACCAAAAAAATGAAAGACATTGTTACTAACAATATAACAAAGGTTATTGATTATAGTAGATTTTCTTGGAATGGTGCACATAATGTTGACACGTCTCATCCATGTTGCTCAATGCTTATTCTGTAAAGGTCTTAGTTTTTCCATTTCCCCACAAAAGTTTCCATTTGAAAAACTATTGAAAAGCATTGAAAGTGCAAAAAATGGGTTACCTTACCTCATAACTAAATAAATTAGGCAAGATTATTCCATAGCAATGTGCAAAGCCATGCCACTAAAAAGTAAAAAAATCAAAGAACACCGGGGACTTAAACAACTCAATGACAACAAGTTATTAATTATACTTGAGATATCATGATAGTGATATTAAATATAAAAGATTACATGGAGAATATGAGAGACCACTTGAATAATAATGGCAACTATAAACATGTTCATAAAGAGCCATTGAAAAAAGTTATAAGAGGGGATAACATTGATAAATAAATCCTCACTTAGTAGGGAAATGAATTGCAAGTTGATTCTAAAAGGCCTTATTGTGCGTAAGATTTACAAGGCATCCAAAATACACAAACTAAGATTCCCTTTTAGATCTATTGTGGATGCAATTGACTTCCCTACTTACAACCCAACAAGCTACCTAGCAAAGAAGATGGATCCATTAATGAAAAATACACCCTCCTTCATTAAAGACAACAATATTTGCTGACACCCTACAAAACATGACACTGATGACACAAAATAATTGGTCAACATTGATGTGGTGCAGGCGGCCCAAAAACTTTGTACATTATATGTTATGGATGCTCAGAGATGTCTCTTTTCATTAAAATGCCCTTAGATGAAGTGGTTGAAGTGATTAGAGAGATCACATACAAGAAAACTAAGTTAGTGGAGTTCTACTTAATATCTACATATTTTAGCTTCTTAGGGGGTATCTTTGAACACACAAGAAGATCCATCTACTCTCCTCTAACACTTATAACAGAAAACTTGTATATGGAATTTTTTGAAAAGGTTGCATTATAATCCACAATCTTAAAATTTAAGTGGTGGTATTGCTTTGTGGATGGCACTAATATGGATTATCCACATTGTAAGGAATCTCTAGAGGTATTCCTAATACACCTCAAAACACGATCAAGACACATTCAATTCATAATGGAAATATAAGAAGACTGCTCTCTCCCTTGTTTAGATGTTCTCATTACAAGAAATAATGATGGCTCTCCCTCTAAACAAGTCTAAAAGAAAAATATGCACACAAATATATGTATTAGAACTAATTCCCACCACCATTCATTACAAAAAAACTAGAGTGATGGGGGTCTTAGACCTAGAACACTTGAAAATTGAGGAAAATATATCGATGAAGCTCTAAAAATAATGTCTATTAAGACTGGAAAATCAACAAAGCTATTAAGAAAGAAAAAAAGAAAAAAATTTCCTAGATAGAAGAAGATGAAATTGTGAGTAAGAAAGCATTCTTACCTTACATATATGGAACTACAAACAAATTAGGTATAATTTAAAAAAAATAAGGTCATACAAACTTGCTTCAAATCTTTAAAACTCTAAGAAATGGCCTTAGAAGTGATAAATACCACTGGGAAATGATACTCATACAATGTGTATATGAGATTATGTGTGTTTATGGCATCATATACATGATCCGTAGGTCATAGGGACCACAACATGATGTAGTGGATAATGTTGTGTTTGGTGGCAAGCTATAGATTGTAAAAGTGCATAAGAGGTAATATGAACATGCAAAAAACCAATCACACAATCATATGCAAAATTTTGATATATGCAAAAATGTAACTTCTATTCAATATGTAGAATGGGATAATACATATGTGTACAACATCTAGTAAGACTAGGACAACTAATTCCTATGATCAAAAGGGATAAACATCATTATTGATTTGTCTAGACTAAATGAAGTAATGCAAAGTTGTAGATGTGTTTGAATGTTAGGTGCACAAAACATGCTAACAAACTCCTTTATGGTCTATGTGTGCATTCTCTTGTCTATATGCCCTTGTGAGATGTATGGTTCACACACACACACACACACACACACACACACACACACACACACACACACACACACACACATGAAATTTGTAAGTTCTACACACATGCACACATGTGCGTGCGCGCACACACACACACACAAAATTTTGATATATGGAAAAAATGTAACTTCCACACACATACACACACATGAAATTTTGATATATGCAAAAAATGTAACTTTTATTTGATATGTAAAATGGGATAATACATATGTGTACAACATATAGTAAGAATAGGAAACCTAGTTCCTATGATCAAAAGGGTTAAATAATGCAGAGTTGCAGATGCACACACACACACACATAATAAATGGTTACAACTGTCAACAGTTATGGAAGGGTGGCAATACATATTTTGGCCAAGTGATGGTTGGAGTTCTTTCAAGTGCATGGTTGGACTTCTAACTTTGTAATTCCATATAAAAATTACCTAATGTGGAGTGAACCTAGAGAAACTCAGTTAGCATGATATGTGGCAATAGAATATTGACACATGGATTTTGAGTGTGTGTATGGTTGTATGACAATTTAAAGACATATGCATCTTGTGACATGGTGTTTCATAGTCAAAATAAGTGATGTGTGCATGTCATTAATGAAGATGATGCACATGGATTTCACGAGTGATACTTCTAAGCAGAAAGTGAGAAAGTGTTGTGGTAAGTTAGAGAGAGACCACTACCTTACGCATGAACTTCAAGATGCTACGCATGTGGAGGAATTAAAGTTAAGATGATAAGTTCATGGACCTACATAGATGTTGCACACAACTCATTTTCCTTTTTTGAAATCAATGGTCCTCATTGTGCCTTAGGTTAGTTGAAAAAAATGAACCTAGAGTTGTTGAAGGTTGTACCACTCAGCTTGATCACTGCATTGCCCTACCTTAACCACTTTGAACAACTTTTGTGTGTCTCAGTAGGTGCATGTTGTTTTCACTTCTATAATTTGATCTTTAAGTGTTGGATTGGCATGTTCATGATCCAAATCTTAAGGATAATGCACTATTATGAGCTCAAGCAAAGGATGGTAGTATGGCTTTATAAGTTTCATATTGAATACTAGATGCAAACCCAAGTACTGCAATAAGTAAAAAAAAATCATTTCCTTTAGAAACATGTAGGATGGTGTATGGACCATAGCACAAAGCCTTGATCTTATCATGTGGCCTCTTGAAGTGATAATTTAGTATATGCAATCAGACCTTATCACGCCCATTAACTCATCAAATGTGCGACATGCATCATGGTGCTCTTTATACTTCAGTTATTGACATGAAAGTATTTGTTAAACTTGTTAATGACTGTTTTAGATGTGTCATAGAAGCTTTTGTTCCTTATTTATTTCCCATTCACATATGCACAAATCCATGCCAAATAGTGCATGGTAGGATATGAACAAGGGTGTTTTCAGTTGGAATCCAAGACTTTTTTGGAATGGACTATGCTCTGTAGTGTTGTGTAAAGATCTAATATAGGTATATTGAATGTATAGTAAGTTATCATCCCAAGTGTGTGGATGTGCACTATTATGTATATGTAGAAGATGAACAAGTGTGTGATTGACAACTTTTGTTTATCCATCTATCTAGGGATGAAATGTAGTCAACTAGTTTAACTATGTATCCATCATGTCCCATAAAGCTTGATAAAACTGACTAAAAAACCATGGGTCATGATCAGACACAATAGATATTGGCAATCCAAAATGAACCTAGACATGGTTAAAGAAAAGCACATGATTTCCAATGTGTTGATGTTCATGTTGTAGGCAACAATTATAGCCATTTTAGAGAACCTATCCACTACAACAAGCACGAAGTGATTATATTTTTTTTATGTAGGCACTCTATTCATGCAATCCTTGTTGATGGATTCTATATACACTTGTATTTTTCACTTACTGATGATTTCTCTTGCATGATTCATTGGTGCATTGATCTCCCTGAGTACATGTCATAAGGAGTGCTCTGGGATAGCGATGGGTTGACTTGAAGCACTTTGTGATAGATTATTATATGATCATTTTTTATCCTTACTTATAATAATTATCATGTTATCTTATTAGTCTAGCCTCCTCTTGTTCTCTTTCCCCTTCCTTTTCCCTATTATGTTCAATTTCACGCCCTTTTCCTACTAACTCGGTGATGTCCAATCAATTTTGTAGTGTTCTTTGTATTTTGTAATAAATTGGCCATGATTGATAGTCTTATTCCTTTATGTTGCCCATCCCAATTGTATCGACCTCGTGGAGTTAGTTTTGTCTCCATTTATATCATGTTAGCCTTGGCTAGTAGAATATTGTTTTCATCCCTTTTCATTATACCATATTAATCTGGGTCAAGTCCATCGACATAATTGATAGGTGACTTTCACGAGATCTACCAATATATAGAGTTCCCAAATGTCATTTTTATAGAATTACAACATTGTTATGCTATGTTTGTGCATGAAATCCTACTTTTAGTAGAAGAGGATGTTGAACATTATCATTTATTAAGGAGGAAATTATTGAACATTGTCACTGACTATTGAGGTGTTGGAATAAGTGTTGTCATTGATGTCAATCTAATTTAATTGATGTCAAAGGTTCTTATGAAGATGCATGATCAAGTAAGCTTTGAGGTATGTGTATGATGAGTTCTTGTGCTAGCATAGCGAGTGTTGTTGTATGAAAAGTAATGATGAGAAAGTTTTGTTTGAAGAATGTTTTGATATCAATTTGAGTGAAATATCATTGAGATTAGCATAAGTAAGTTTAGATCAGTATGTTAAGTGTCAAGCATCTTGTAATATTTTTTATAGATCTTGTGAGATGATATGTGTAGGTAGCATGATGAAAAGAGTGAGCTCTGAAGAAAAAACTGCATGCTCTGAAGATCTGTGTAAGCATTTCCAAAGATTCTCTAAATGAGCTATGAAGATGTGAGTGCTCCAAAGAATACTTGACAGTGTTTGAACATGAAAGAGGTCATTTGAGTTTGTACATAAGGTGTTGAGGACCTTGTAAAAAATTATAAGGTCAGTTCCAAATATATGTGTATGCAGTGCTAAAGATGATACGAAGATCTTAATCAAGCTCTAAAGATCTTTAAGAAGTTTTAAAGATGCTCTATTGAAGATCTGAAGAAGAATGAGTTATGAGGTTGTTTGATCATACACAATAGGAATTGGAACATAGGAGAGTTCCAAGGTGAAGTCTGTAGGGTGGATATAAGGTCAGATTCAAGGCCTAATAAGACTTGTAAGTCAAAGTTTAGAAAGCAAAATAGAGATGGTGGACAAAAGGGTATCAATCAGCTTTCATGAAATGGATGAGAAATTGATCATTGACAGAGGTGATTCAAGTTGTATTAATTATGTGCATAAAGTTTAAGGTCAGAGTTTGAAGGTTAAGGCTTGAAAAAGTGTTTCAAGGTTTCTTGAAGTGCACATAATGAAAAGTTGTCTACCTGAGAAGGTTTTTCAAGTGCTCATTGGCACGTGCAAAATCTATATGAGAATTTAATTTATTCATGGTAGATGAGGAAGGTTTCTATCTCAAAGTTCCAAGCATTGGCTTTTGGAAAGAGAAGCTAAGTTCTATGAATGATTGTTAATATTGGAAGATGGTTTAAACCCTCGTAGAACCCTAACAATGCCCCGATGTTGAAGATCTTGTTCTAAAGATCTCAGAATGGTTTGGTATGGTCAAATAAGTGATTAGAGGTTGAAGTCAACTCTCCCAAGCATATTTATGTGTGATTGGTCTCTCAGGTGAGTGAGTAGACCCTACATGAAAGTATTTGTCTTTCAAATATTTTTTGTAGTGAATAGAGTTGATCGAGTCAAAGTTACTAAGTGAATGAAGATCAAAGTATGGGTCTTATATGTGTTGTCCATGAAGGATTCTAGACAAGTTCTATAAATCAGGTGTGTAAATTTGGTGATGCAAGTTGGCTAGTCGCTAATAGAACAAGTGGTGCAGATAGTAAGAAAGTCAGGCATAAGTAAAAAGATGATTCATGATGTGTCTTCATATAAGAGTGATGCATTGAAGTTCATGATGATGTTGTTTAGGACTTGAATTAGCTATCCATGCTTTGGAAAATATTGGAATTTATAGCAAGAGGTTGGAACATTGAAGCCAAAATGGTTTATCTAACTGAGTGGAGTATATGAAAGGAAAGATCAACAGATTGGTCTATAAGACCAATAGTTATCATCAGTACTTGTGATCTATTTGATGGAGGTTGATTTGAGGATGATATAATATCTTGTTAATACATTGAAATCCCTTGAATATATTCAATCAGATGGCATAAGTTTATGTTTCCTTCACTATGTTTTGAAGTCCATTGATAGTTCTGAGTGAACATCTTATAGAGAAGAGGTTGAGCATGTTTACCCTGAGTTGAAACATCAGATGAAGTTTATGATTACCGTGAGGTCATGAGATTTTTGAATATCTAATTTATTTTCATGATTGTTTTAAAAAATTGAGTATATGTCTCAGTTTTTCAAGACAAATTTTCTATATATACACATGCCTTTTATAAACAATGTTTTGAGAAAGGGTTCACGTGGTGGTTGGACCTAAAATGTGTTATGGACCTAAAGTGAAGTTGTATAAGGTCTATTGGAGTGGAATATGATGTGTTCCTACATTTGAGTTGTTTGGATATGTTTTAATAAAGATCAAAGGGTAACGTGTTGTTAAGAAGACCTATTAGGTCTCCTTGAAGCCTAAAAGAGGAGTAAGGGCTAATTGACATGTGACCAACCTAATGTATTGATTGATTCATGACTAAGGTATATTATTTTTAATATGTTAATACCTATTCATGGCTGACCTAAGAGATAAAAATGTATGTTTGACTAAGAAGGATATGATCAAGTGACTTGTATAAAAGCAAGACAGTTTAGGCCTATTTGGGTATGCTTGGAGAGTGAGAGAAAAATAAGATAAACAAATAATATAGATCATTGGTGAGTAGAATGAGGTCATTTAAACCATCATAGAAGTGTCATGAATATGTAATAGAGGTTTTTCATATAAGTATCAAGGTCAGAAGACCTAATCAAGCCATGAAAAGGGTTAGTTAGATGAAGAGGGCTAGACACTAGTTTTGAGAGGGACAGAAGTGAGAAAAGAGATGAAGGAGAAGATCATCATCTATTGTTAAGAAATAAGAGTTTATGAAGGTAATAAAATAATTAAGTTGATGAGTTGGTGTTGAGTTATCTAGGGGGTTGGTGCCTCCTTACAAGTGGATGTTTGTTAAAGCCTAACTGAGTTGGTGCTGAGCTAGTTGGTGTTGGTGCTCCATATAAAGTGGGTGCTTCACTAAAGATTGATGTTTGTATTATAGGACCATAGTCCATTTGATTCATCAGTGGGTTTTATTCTCCTTGAAAGTTTTCCATGTATATGTTATGTTCATGTGTTCCATGATTATATGATTTGGTGATTATGTTTGCTAAGTTGAACATGATTGTTAGAATGGTTCATATATGATTAATTAGAATTGAATATAAAGTTTTGAAGACTGATTCACGCCCCCCTTTATTCATCTTGTTTCTCAAATTGGTATTAGAGCAGATCTTTTGGAACAGACTTGACAACCTAAAGGAGATCCTAAGAAGCAAAGATGGCTAGTCAATAAGTTCAAGGTGGTTTCTCTACCATCAAGGCTCCGTTGTTCAATGGATCTAACTATGCCTTTTAGAATATCAGAATGAATATATATCTAATGTTACAAGGACATGATATTTGACAATAAATTATGGATGGTTATATTGCACCTCAAATTCCACCAATAGATGCAATAGGTAAGAAGGTTAGTGAAAATAGCTCCAAGGCAATGAATGTCATTCTGTGTGGCCTATTAGAGGAAGATATTATGAAATCAAGGCATTGTGTATTAGCCAAATATATATGGGATAAATTGAAGACTATCTATGAAGGAGACAACAAGGTGAATTTATCTAATTTGCAGACTCACAAAAAGTTTAAAAGCCTAAAAATGAAAGAATATGAAACCATCACATCATACCGGTTAAGGGTTGATGAAGTTGAGAATATCATCAGAGGATTGGGAGAAGTGAAAGAGTCTACTATTGTCCAAAAGGTGTTTATATCACTAACTCCTAAATTTGATTTTAAGATATCTACAGTATAAGAGATGCAAGATTTGGACAAGCTAGAATGGATGGGCTTCATGGCATCTTGACTACCTATAAGATGAGAACAAATGAAGGAAGACCTCTTAAGAAGGAAACAACTTTTAAAGTTGAAAAGAAGTCAAAGGACAAGAAGGTTAAGGATAAGGTATGTTCAGATGATATTGATGATGAACTCATAGCTATATTTACTATAAAGTTAAGGTTTGGCTCAGGTAAGTACAAGGGTAAATTACCCTTCAAATGTTTCAGTTGTGGTAAGATTGGTCACTTTGCAACCAATTTTTGTAATAAGGACAAATCTTACCATAATTAAGAACATGATGAACACCATGGAGATGAAATAAAAGTCCACAAGTCTAAAAAGAACAAGAGAGATTTCAATAAAAATGAAGGAATGAAAGGATCATTTAAAAATAAGAAGAGTTTTTATACCAAAGATGATAGCTCATTTGATGTAAGTGATTCAGATACATCTGACAATGATGATGATAGTAACGAGTCTGAACACAACAACAATAAAACCTTATTCATAGGCATATAATAAAAAAATGAGGGTTGTTCAAATGGGAAAAGCCTTATAGTTCATGTAAAATTAGATGAAGAATTATACTATGATAAGAATAAGGAGAAGCTAGAGTGGATCGTGAAGCTGAGCTCATGAGTTCCCTAGAGGAGTTGAAATTTGTGAGAAAGAAGAATAAGAAACTAAATTCATTAGTTCAGGACTATGAGGAACAATTCAGTTTATTTGAGGAAATGTTGAGCAACACCTCCAAGGAGTAGTTAGATCAAGCATCTAGAAAGGTGAAGAGCTTTATGAAATTTGAAAAGACTACTGAGGCTCTTGATGATATATTGACTAGTTAAAAGTTTGCAAGTGACAAGACAAATATTGGATTCAAAGAAGACCAAAAGAAGGCATCTCAAGTTGAGAAGAAGACTGTTGAAGATAAGAAGGTCAACATGAAAAGACCTATCAGACAACCCAATGTCATAAGGCATGTTAATTCTTTCAATGCTTATTGTTATTCATGTAAATAGTTTGGTCATAGAGAAAGAGAATGTAGAAAACCCTCCAAGAATGAGTACTCATGGAACTATGGAAGGAGTTAAAATTCACAACAATCAAATGGTATGTATAAGGTGGTCTATTAAAATTGTCATATTGTATGACACATTGCAAGATTCTGTCATAATAGTGTTAGAAGATCATCAAGTCAAAATAGAAAGTTTGAAGCTCCTAGAGTGCAATAAAGAAGGCAAATGAATATATTAAAACCAAAGGCAATAAAGATAAGTCATGATCAGTCTACAAGCTCAAATGAACTACTTGTTGAGATAGAGCATGCTTCACATGATGTAACAATCCCATTGGATTAGACATAGAAAAATATGAATTTTTTATCTTAATTATACACATATACCAAAAATAGATTACACCATGAGAATCTATAGAGACCATAATAAATACTCAAAGTGTGATAATATAAACAAGCATAATACATCACATGTCACTAATCTCTAATATCATGATAGTACATGTCACAATGTGAATAAAAAAACAATCACATTAACTCAACTACAATTGAAACAAGTATATAGCCACCACTATCAAAGTACAATAATAAGTAATTACAACTCTTAATGACAATGTTAAATGGTAAGTACAATAAAATACAATGTAGATATAGATGCATGGCTCCCCCAGAGCATAGTTCCCGAACTCAAGTATCTATGGCAATCTCAAGTGTCATCTCGATAATTAGTACTATTATGGGGAGGGAAAGCATCATCTGAGCACTTTTCCACACCAACCATAGAACAACGATCCTCCACACTAATCCTATTAAGAAATGGCTCTCCCTTCATAGATAAGTAGATAGTGATGACGTAAAAATATAGAGAGACAAGCAAGTATCTATGTGATATATGATTTATAAACTAAATATGCAATGTATCATAGAAACCCATTCTATTGCAAGATATCGTACAAACATGTAAATCATACTCATGAAATGATAACATCTCACTATACATACTTTGCTCTAAAGTTTTATAAATAATAAATAATAATGGTCTATAGATCAATTAAACTCATACACACCACTTGATCAGACTACTTTTATCTGTTATTGTGATACAAGTAATCTAGTGAAGTCCATCTCACTTTTTACTCCATATCAACAATACAGATTGATCAAATACAATACAACCACAAGATTCATTTAATTTACATCCTACTAGAAAACACATCATATAACATGTAAAACATAAGAGTAACCAAATCATACATTTATTTCATCAAACGTATGAATGAAGCTGACAGTATTTTCTATCTTATACTAGAAATAATGACTATAGTTTATACCACCTAGATAAATATACATTTAAATACATATTTCAAATACCAAAACTTATTTCCAAACATACTACACTCTATGATCACCTATATTATCATAGTCTAGTATTATGAGACATAACTACCAATTTTCCACAATCAATCATAATAAAGAAGTCATAACTACATGAAAACACAAGCTTTTATCCAAACAAGTAGAAATAACAAGTAAATCACAGTTTCCTCAAAACACATAATATTTCATCTTAGCATACACTACACTTTCAAATATTATATGCACACATACACATATTTTTACCAACTATTATAAAACATGTTATTCATAGCAATAACCAACACGCATACAGTAAATCAACCAAATGTAGATGTAGGTCTAGATATAACAATCTAGTATGTATCATTTGGGTACAAAAAACATTTTCACTATATTATTCTATGATATCTCATACTATCATAGTTTACAATTACCTAAAAACACATAACCAACTTACGATTTCAAGAATCAAATGATCACATACATAATGACAATCAAGCAAATACAGAGTTATTACCATCCAGGTATACTGATGGGGGTCGTCAATCTTTTTTATTTAATAATATCAATCCAGGGCTAGTGTTCGAAGGTTCTATGCAATAGGAAAAAGAGATCTTTGATAAATGGTTCCTTCTATCACACTTTAAACTTGCAAAAATTAAAAATCACACTTATAGAAATTAAAGCACACTTGTAAAAAGTAAATCATACTTATAAAAATTAAATCACACTTGCAAATTATAAATTAATTGATTGAAAATAAATGACAAGCAAACAAAACACATGTAGGTTTACAACAAGCTATACAAAAGAAATGTTTTTAGTAGCAAAGAAATAAAATAAAAATTTACAGCAAAAAAGATAATTACATAATAAAGAAATAAACATAAATACATTGATCCATCTTCCTTGGAATGAGTGGCCAACTCATTTCTTGGAAGAAGTTTTCACTTAAAACATAGGTTTTAGAGTAGGCTACTCAGAATAATGAAAATAAAAGTGTATTGATTGATTATTCATTCGGGTGTGGAAGGTTGCATTTATAACTTCACGCTTCCAACCAACACCTTATTTAATAGTAACAACTGTGATATCTATCTTATCTCAGTCTCCACAAAATATGAAAACAAATATTTATTCCAATAATAAAATATATTACAACATAATCTCGATCCCCACCAAATATGGAGAGAGCAATTTATTGGATTAAAATTACATAAACATATATTTGAATACAATTTATAATGGAAATTCTATACATAGAAATCTATATATAGAAAAAATCTAAATGAAAAGTATTCTTTGTGATAGATATAACATTGGAATACTCTTAGAAATACTTTCCAAATAAATTTGTAGTACTTTTGTTGAAGTTTGTACCAATTTTATTGAAATCCGTAACAACCTGTTGAAATCCGTAGCAAGCCTGCTGAAATCTATAACAAATCTGCTAAAATTTATAACTGATTGATGTAATCTATAGCTGGTCTGATGTAATCCATAGCTAGTCTATAGCTGATCTAATGTAATATATAGCTGGTCTATAGCAAGCCTATTGTAATCCGTAGTTGGTCCATTGCAAGTCTGTTGTAATCTATAGCTGTTGTAACAAGACTATTGTAATATATAGCTACTGTAACAAGCCTATTATAATCTATAGCTATTGTGAGAGTTTGCAACAAGCTTGTAGGAGTCCATAACTTGACTAGAATATTGGATTTTGTTGTGGAAGATTCTGACACTATTCCAAAATTATTCTTGAATGGTTCATTTTCATACTTTGAATCATTCTTAGCTTAGTATGGACTGTGTATGCACTCATTAACAATTGTTTTCCAATAATCATTATAAATAGATAACTAATAGATAATAATGAATTCTAAAGACATAACCATAATATATACTTTATATTTTATTCTAAATAAACTATAATTTCAAAAACTATATTTAAATCCATTTTCTATGGAAGAAAAATGATATTATTTTATAGATATAATGAGTCATTTTATGGGCTTATCATATACCCTAAGTTTAAAATGCTTACCAACATTTATATCAATATAACTATAAGCACGTATTAGGATGTACCATTGTATGTTAGTCATAACCAAACACTCTCATAATCCTATACTAAAAATAAGTACTCAATGTATAACCAACAATCAATCATTTTCAAATAACGGAGAATTCATACAACCATTATAACATTCAATTAAACATCTTGTTCCATTTTCAAGAAGTTTGTTTTAATATGGTTATAGCTTTAGTCCCATAGACATCTGATGATTAGATAAAATCTTACTTCTAGTTACAAGCTTAGGCTTATGACCCACCACAACCATTTTCATTGTATACTAATGTTGCATACTTTGATCCATGTGTGGATATATTTCCTATATGTACACCCTTGTACATTTTAAATAAATTTGTGCTATGTATCACATAGAGGTATTTATTAATATAAAAACAGGATTTGAAAAGTTTTATAGTCAGTCAAAGTCCGATCGATGACTTAATCAATATAACTTTCCTATTAAAAAATTTCATTGACAATCTATTATAGATATCAATATTTTCACAACACTAATGAAAAAATTATCATAGGTAATAGAAAAATTATAACCATATTAGATAGCCATTAATTATAACATTCAAAAACTCCCTCAATTCCTTATAACCATCTATGCTTGATAACCTATGTATTTTGGTATAAATTGATTTCATCAACTTGTTTTACATAAAACTCTTGTACTTAAAATACATCGCTAGCCTCTTCAAGAGTTAAAAAATAAATGTTTTTACCTGATAATTTTCTATTTATGAGTTTTTTAATCTCAACATGACTTGCCACATGCAATATCTTAATTATGAGTTATAGACTTGTAACGTATTATTCCATTGATGTTCACATTAAAGCTCAACAATCATCATGACTAAATCATGACAATCCCAATTAATGATGGAAAAGGTAAAAATAACTTAATAAATCTATAAATCTTCTTTTTCCCAAAGTGTGGTTCAAGAACATCACTCACTTTTGACTTGACATGTTTTGTATACCAATATTTTGATACATAAGACACTATACCCAAAATGTAGTTAATACATAGAGAAACATTTTAATAAGACACATAGGAATACAATGATCTTAGTTCATCAAACATCGCTAATTTATAGTCTGTAATATATATATATATATATATATATATATATATATATATATATATATATATATATATATATATATATATATATTCCCTACAATAAGGAATATGGTGACTTGGCTAACTAGATGCCAAATCATATTTGGCTACTGCAATATTCCAAAAAATAATCACTGCAATGTTCTAAAGGAACCATTACATTTATGTATAAAATGCCATAGTATAAGATAGTTAAATTTTTTGAGATGTGGTTTCATTACAGCTCTAAATTTGGATTAAATCAGAAGTCATTAGTTATGAAAGTTGATATATTATATTATGTTATTTAAAAAGGAGTATATTAAATAGTGTTTTTTGTTGTACAAGATGACCTCTCTTATCCAAGTCATTGCATATAATATAAATCATTGCACTCTAAATTGAGTTGTTGCATTCATTTTATACTAAACTTTCTGCCTGTTGACTATCGTAACTCAAAACCATACAGATTATAAGTCACTATGTTTATTTGCAACATTGTAACAATAAATTGTCAAACCTACAGTCAATTTATTGCACCATAAATATAATATATGTCGCTATAATAATGAATTAATTCACTTCTCTAAAAAATAATTCAATGATTTTATATAGTAAATCGTTGTATATTTTGACCAAGCCCAAAGTCAAGTAATTGCATTCTTAGAGAGCGACTTAATTGATACATACTAAGTTCTTAATCAAAATGTTATAACCTATAATCTCTAAGAATGTTGTTCACCAGTTAATGTTATCAGTATTTTTTTATCAGCATATAATATCTATTATGTTATCAATGTCTAATATGTAAATAAACTCAACAAACGAGTGAGTTCAATGCTTTAGAAGATCTCCACATTTGAAATGTTATCAGCTCAGTGCTTTATAAAGCCCGATGATTTAATTAAACTCAGTGCACAAATAGGATTGAACGCTTCACTGAAATTGTTGTTATAATATAGTGAATGCTAAATAAGGTCACTATAATATAATTCTAATTTTGCTACATAAATATACTCTATTTTCCTATATACAGATACTTTATATAGGTGTGTAGCACCTTATATTCTCTACATATTAATTAAATAGATTTCACTTAGTGGCTACAATATTGATGGTTGATGTTAGAATGTATTGAGTTGTTACATGTATATTTTATTCATTCACTGATTTCCACTATTTTCTTATCAGCTTGCTATTGTCATTCATTGAATGCTAGTCAATATAGTTTTATACAATCCAAAATACAAATATAGTTGTATGCAAATCAACATATGTATATTATTTTATGCAATGTAAATTCTCATTTAACCAGATCACCATACATCGCAGAGATTAAAATACAAATAATCACCCGAATTCTTAAGGCATCACTTGGTTACCGTTGTCTTATTTCCAATAAGCAATATTCGTGGCTTTCTCCAAAAATTGATTTTATATGACCTTTCTTTCCATTTCCATGATACTCTCTCTCTTTCTACCTTCTTCCTTATTGTTATGTGCCTCCCCCTTCTTTATATTTCTCTTATTATGAGGAAAGCATAGCTTTAGTTTTTTTAAAAGATTTCTCCTTTTCTCTCTCTTTTTTTTTTAAATTTTTTTCCTTGTTTTTGTTTTTCTTTCTTTTTCTTTCTTACTTTAATCATTTCCTTTCCTTTTTAATCTATTGTCTCTTTTTTTTTATAATTACTAATTTTTCATTTATTTCAACAATAAAATAGAGAAAGTCTATAATTCAATAATTTAATTAATATCGCTTATTGTCACAAATCTTTATGACAATTTTGACAACCATAAATATGGATTTCTAAATTTAATCATATTATAAAGGTTTCTACGAATATTAATGACAAAACATACTAATTATGCAAAAAAAAATCATTACACTATTCAACTTTAACTGGGAAACCATATAAATCAACTTTTCAAAGCAAGTAGAAATAAACACCATGTGCAAACTATTTTTAATGTATTCTACCCTGTGCTAACTACTGTGGTGTGTGCAAGGTACTAGTTGATTTCTCTGTCATCCTCTGATATCTATATCTTTGTCACCCTCTCCAATGATACTCTCCCTCTATCATACTTTGAGGGCTAAGTTCTCTTGTGTCAACCTCACAACAAAATATGGAGTTAGACCATAACAGTCATGATACATATTCATCATAAAATATAACTAAAATGATAAATCAACATGATCATAAAGTAAACATTTATTTACAACTAACTCAGAGTAGGGTGACATTTTAACCTAAGTAATATCTTGTTGCCCCATATCAGCATATATCTCACAACTTAGTTAAAAATATCCAAATCTAAATTTATCAGTTATAGATATCTATGGATAATCTAATAAGATTGGCTAACGATGAATCAGGATGTAACATCCTTCCCCTAGTCATCATCCCCAATGACTCTTATTCAAAGACAAGTTTTGAATTAAAAGGATTATTTAGCAAATCAATAACATGGTATACAATATCAAATTAAGCAAATAAATGAGATATTACCTGTAGAACTCACCTTAGTTATTTCAAGTTGCATTATTCTCATCATATTGGTCTCACAAGACCCTGCTCAATGACATTTTTTTTATGCAAACAAGGTTTGCAAGTATTGCTTACTCTGATTAATTTTGTCATGACCACCTTGAGGTTCAAAACCATCAAACAAGCCTATATATGATAGGACTGACCACTTATGTTTCTTTGAAGGGTCCCACATATCTCAATGAAAGTTTCACTACCTTACAAAAGTTTGTGAGATCATAATAAAAGCCAAAATAAATGACCAAGGAGAGTTCCACAAAACCTTCTAGTCTCTTTGCATATCTCTCTAATCCTAGAGAGTATTTTTCTTATTCTGAAGAAAAATAATTAGGGATCCTGGCAAGAATGATGTGTATAAGTTAATACTACCGCTACCTCACATAGCTCCTGATATGTATAACGTGTCAATACTGTCACTACTCCATGGAGTTCTTAACAAGTATGATGATGAATAAGAACTAAAAATACTACATTTTTAATGTATATAAAATTATGGAATAAACGTTCCATTGTATACATGTGTATGGCCATACAATTGAATTTAACAAATTCATCTGTCAAATCCTAAATTTGACAAGTCCGTCTGTCAGATTGAAACTCAATAACTACTGAGTCAATGTGGGTTTAAGAAGGATCCACTCCTATCGCTTAGTACTCACATTCCTACTTCACCACTCTTCCCTTAGGTATCCAAGACCTAATGATCTCCAAAACTATACAAGGTTCAATGAACCACAAGTCCATACTAATAGATCATAATAAACAATGATATATGCCAAATAATTCTATATGTATCAACATCCATACAAGAAAAATCATACAATCAGTCCATAATTGTATTAAGTTTTCATTAGCCAAACATAACTAGTTTCATATTTCTCAGCTTAACCTAAAGTGTTACATTCATGGTTAAGAGGAATTAATGTTAAAATTAACATAACATTTGAGGCCAAGGATCACACCATTCTTTCATCCTAGAAAAGGAACAAGTGAGGCAATATCTTCCAGCTTACTCGGTTAAAATGCAATAATTTAAAAAATTATCTCAACCCCTCGATTGATAAGATGTTTCACACATCCTATACCTTACTCGCTTCTGGCAAAAGGTACAAAAATAACTCTTCAAAACAACATGCTTTAAACCAAAAAGATAATAAAATCAATCTAATCAAAGGTGAATAATAACAGAGTAATTATAATCGACTTATAGTTCTTAATCTAGAATTTAATATATAATTCTAAGTTTGCCACTCCATGTGGTCTAAGTACACAAGATTAGATAAAGTAGTGACTCTAAAGAGTCATAAGTGAAAAGTAGATAACTATCATCTCAAAAACTCCTACATACCCTCAAAAGATAAAAAGAAAATGCTACAATTCAATATTTCTAAATCACTACCTACTTACCAAATATTTAAGTATGAAATCACAATTTGTTTCCACAAGCGGGATAAATAAAATACTAACCACAAAGATGTATAAATCCATCATATCCTACAACTTTTATCTCAACCAAGAAGTAGAAGACACTCTCCCAAAAACTTCAAGAGAATTATGGTCAAACACCATTTCAAAAACAAGTTCCCATTTAAGGGTATACTAAATCAACATCATAGAAATATGCATCCTTTAAATGGCTTATAATGATGTCAAAAGAAAGTGAGGGAGTGTTAACTCACCTCTATGCTAACTATGATGGATGACACTTCTTCCTAACCCACATAACTTACGGGTGCCAAACCCTAACAAGATCCTAACACAAGAATTCTCAACCAAAACCTTTACACCCAACTACAAAAAATTCTCCACCATTCCATGTGGTACTAACTGAAAGTGGTCTTATAAGATTTTTCTTTTTTAGGATTAGTGAACATCAGACACAAAAACTATAGCACATAAATCTAGGTGAGAAGCATCTGGTGCTTATTAAACACTCACAACATAAAACACAAATGGTGAAGGTGACTTGATTACCAAGAAATATGTAATCATACTCAAGATGTTTCAATCTAAGTGATCAAACTATTATAGAAATGTCTTGTTCATTACTCATGAACTATATTATGTACTCACCTACCCAAACCTCATACACAACCATCACCAAAGGGATACTCGATAACCCATCCTCTAAACAACTCAAAAGGGTACGAGTGATCCTAAGGGTACACACTCACTGTTCCATGTAACTTTTCATGAATGTCTCATGCTTACAAAAGTCACCAAGCTAAACAAGAGAAACTACCACATCTCAAAACTCTAATCATGGTGTAACATGGTTTTTCACTAAGGTACCACAAATCCAAAGGACCATTGCAATACTTCATGTCATTAAGCTCACACTAGTGAGCAGAAAGACACGAAAATGCTAATAGACTCATTAGGTCTTAGAGTTTGAGCCACAACTCTGATACCACATGTAATAACCTCGTTGGATTAGACATAGAGAAATGCGATTTTTTTTTAATTAAACATATATACCAAAAATAGATTATACCATGAAAATATATAGAGACCATAAGAAAAACTCAAGGTGTGATAATGACAAAAAGCATAATGCATCATCTATCATCAATATATAATATCATAAGATTACACATCATAATGCGAATAAAAAAGTAATTACTTTAACTCACCTACAACTGAAATAAGTCTACAACCACCACTATCAAAGTATAGTAATAAGTAATTACAACTCTTCATGATAATGTTCAATGCTAAGTACAATATAATTTATAATGTACATATAGATACATGGCTCTCCCAGAGTATAGTTCCTAAACTCAAGTATCTGTGGCAATCTCAAGTGTCATTTCGATAAGTAGTATTGTTGTGAGGAGGGAAAGCATCATCAAGTGCTTTTCCACACCAACCATAGACCAATGATCCCCCACACTAATTTCATCAAAAAATTACCCTCCCTTCATGGATGAGTAGATAGTAACGGTGTGGGAATATAGAGAGAGAGAAAAATACCTGTGTGTTGTATGATTTCTAAACTAAACATGTAATGTATCATAGAAAAATGTTCTATTTCAAGATATCGCATAAATCATACTCATGAAAGGATAATGTATCACTAAACATACTTTGCTCGAAAGTTTTACAAATAATAATGATGTATAGATCAATCAAATTTATACACACCACTTGATCAAACTACCTTCATCTATTATTGTGATACTATTAAGCTAGTGAAGTCCATCTCTCTCCTTACTCTATATTAGCAATACAGATTGGTCAAATACAATTCAACCACAAGACTCAATTAATTTACATCTTACTAGCAAACACATCACATAACATGCAAAACATAGGAGTAACCAAATCATACATTTATTCCATCAAATGTATGAATGAATCTTACATTATTTTTTATCCCATACTAAAAATAATGATTATAATTTATACCATTGAGGTAAATACACATTTAACTGTAGATATCAATACCATAATTTATTTTCAAACATGCTACATCCTATGATAACCCATATTATCATAGTCTAGTATTCTGAGACATAACTACCAATTTTCCACAATCAATCATAATAAAGTAGTCATAACTACACAGAAACACAAGTTCTTATCCACACAACTAGACATAACAAGTAAGTCACAATTTTTCTAAAACACATAATATTCTATCTTAGCATACGCTATAGTCTAAAAGATTGTATGCATATATATAAATAATTTTACCCACTGTTACAAAACACGTTATTCACATCGATAACCAACATACATATACTAAATCAACCAAATGTAGATGTAGGTCTGGACATAACAAGTACAGTATGTACCATTGGATAAAACATACATTTTCACTATAGTACTCTATGATATCCCATATTATCATAGTTTACAACTACCTAAAAACACATAACCAACTTACAATTTTAAGAATCAAACAATCACATACATAATGACAATCAAGCATGGGGTTATACCACTCAGGTATACCCTAAGTTTAAACTACTTGCCAATATTCATAGCAACATATCTATAAAAATGCATCATGATGCACCATTATATGTTAGTCATAACCAAACACTCTCATAATCTTGTACTACAAACAAGTGCTCAATATAAAACCAACAATCAATCATTTTTAGAGAACAAAGAATTCATATAACCGTTATAGCATTCAATTAAACTTCTCATTCCATTTTCAAGAAAACTATTTTAATATGGTCGTAGCTTCGGTCCCATGGACATCTGATCATTAGATAAAATCTTACTTCTAGCTACAAGCTTAGGCTTATGACTCACCACAACCATTTTCATTATGTACTTATGTTACACACTTTGATCCATGTGTGGATATATTTTCTATGTGTACACCCTTGTATATTTTAACTAAATTTACATTATGTATCACATATAGGTATTTACTAATATATAAACAGGGTTTGAAAAGTTCAACAGTCATTTGAAGTCCGATTGATGGCTTAATTAATATAACTTTCCTATTTAGAAATTTTATTGACGATCTATTATAGATATTAATATTCCCATAATACTAATGAACAAATTATCGTTGGCAACAGACATATTATACCCATATCAAATATCCCTTAATTATAACATTCAAAACTCCCTCAATTCCTTATAACCATCTATGCTTGATAACCTATGTATTTTGGTACAAATTGATTTTGTCGACTTGTTTTACATAAAAATCTTGTACTTAAAATATATCGCTAGCTTCTTCAAGAGTTCAGATATAAATGTTTCCACCTAATAATTGAATAATTATGAGTTTTCTAATCTCAACATGACTTTCCACATGCAACATCCTAATTATGAGTTATAGACTTGTAACGTATTAAATCATTGATGTTCACAGTAAAGCTTGGAGTCATCACAACTAAATCAAGAAATTATATTATCATTAATTAGTGAACCAGACATTAAATGTAATCCTCTTTATTAGGATCACATTTTATTATCCCAAGTAATAATGGAAAAAGTAAAAATAACTTAATAAATCTATAAATCTTCTTTTTTTGAAGTGTGGTTCAAGAACATCGCTCACCTTTGACTTGATCTATTTTGTATGCTAACATTTTGATACATAAGATACTAAACCCAAAATGTAGATAATACACAGAGAAAAATTTAAAAATACACATAGGTCTACAATGATCTTAGTACAATAGACATCACTGATATATATATATATATATATATATATATATATATATATATATATATATATATATTCCCTACATCAAGGAATATGGTGACTTGGTTAACTGAGCAACAAAATGCTAGACACCAAATCATATTTGGTTGTTGCAATATTCAGAAAAATAATCACTATAATGTTTTAAAGGAATTGTGAAATTTATGTATCAATCGCCATAGTATAAGATAGTTAAATTTGTTGAGATGTGGTTTCATTGTAGCTCTAGATTTGGATTAAATCAAAAGTCATTAATTATGTAATTTGCTATATTATATTATGTTATTTAAAAAGGAGTATATTAAATAGTGTTTTTTTATTGTACAAGATGACCTCTCTTATCCAAGTCGTTGCACATAGTATAAATTACTACACTCTAAATTGGTTTGTTATATTTAGTTTACACTAAATCTTCTGCCCGTTGACTATCATAACTCAAAACCACACTGGTTATAAATCGCTATGTTTATTTGCATCACTATGAAAACAAATCACCAAATCTATAGTCAATTGTTGAATCATAAATATAATATAAGTCACTATAATAATGAATTAATTCACTTCTCTAAAAAATAATTCAATGATTTTATATAGTAAATTGTTGTATATTTTCTTTTAGCTTACCAAGCCCAAAGTCAAGTCATTGCATTCTTAAAGAGTGACTTAATCTATACATGCTAAGTTCTTAATAAAAATGTTATAACCTATAATCTCTAAGAATGTTGCAACTAAAAGGGGGTAAAATTTTATTGAAAGAACACGCAATCCAAGAAATTACATGCCCAAGTCCTGCTCAAGAAGTTGAGCCAGAGCATGGGTTAAACCACCCGGAATCATCTACTGATCCTGAATACACCAATTTGGCCCATTCTCCGAGGCCCATTTGGCTAATCCATCTGCAACCCCATTCCATTCACGAGGTATATGCTTAAGGAGATAGACTCAAAGGACACACTTATTTGACGGATCTGTTTAATAACCGAGGCCAGCTGCCAATCAACACCATCAATGCTACCATTATTCACCAGGTTAATAATCACCTGTGAGTCAGACTCGCAAGTAACACTAAGAAAAGACTGTCTACAATAGAATTGGACCGCTTCCAGGATTGCCATCGCCTCCATCAAATTATTGGTAAAATGGCCTTTGTAAATGGAGAATAAGAACCTAATCGCACCACTACTATCTCTGCCCAGTCCGCCAATCCCCGCAGGCCCGAGATTGCCTCTTGATGAACCATCAACATTGACTTTAATATGCCCCTGCTCAGGCAACATCCAACGCCCCAGTCGACTAATCAGCCGTGCCTGTTGCTGCGTCCTAGGCGTGGGACATGGAGGGCGAGGAAGGGAGTCGACACTAGCCGAAATAGGGGATAGGTGCTTGAGGATTTCGGTTGCAGCAGGATCTAACTCTGCCACTTTACCACAATTGACCAGGAGTGTTTCCTATAATGCATTGAGAATTTTCAACCACACCTTTCTGATATCTCCACAGGTCTCCCAAAAAATTCTTCCATTTCGTTCAATCCAAATATTCCAGAGTATAAAAATTGAACCAATAATCCATGATGTCTGTAGTATATGTGCCTTAGAGGGAGGTTGACCCAGACGCTACCAAAAATCAGCTAAGGAAGAAACGTGCCAGCATGGGCTTTCCCATGCTTCCCACCACAGATGCCATAATCCCTTAGCGAAAGAGCAGTGAAAGAAAAGGTGCGCTCCATTTTCCTCACTTCTACGGCAGAGGAAACAGATAGAAGGACCGTAATAACCTCTTTTACATAAATTATCCCAAGTCAGGCACTAGTTGTAGAAGAGCGTCCAAATGAAAAAATTGCATTTCGGCCAAGAGGCAGCGTTCCAAATTAGCTTACCCCAGACAAAGTCCACTCCTCCGACCCAATTCTTAACAAGTTCATGATATCCGTAAGAGACTGTGTACTGACTGTTGGCTTCACTTCCCCAGGCCAGGATGTCATTCTCCATCAAGGCACTGCAAGCTCTATCGACAAGTATCTGAGTTAGATCCTGTCTAATCTCTGTCGATCCTCCCTATGGCCAATCAGACTCATTCTTCCATTTGTATAGAATACAAGGCCCCACACTGTAAGCTTCTTTGTACTGCTCCACCTTAGTCCAACCAGCATTGATGAAGGCCTCCCTCAGAGGATGCAGCTGTGGATGGGAGGATCGAAGGGGAGGGGCTCCATTCCAAGAGTCATCCCAAAAAAGTGCTTCAAAACCTCTGTTATAGACCCAAAAGAGACTCGGTTGCACCAACTGTGCTCCAAGCTTGAGGGTGTTCCACACCATGGAACCTCTACCCTCCATAGTCATTCTCATAATCTCAGCCGGGTTAACCCCAGGAAAGTACTTTGATGACAAAATACGAGCCCAAAGCTGGGATTGGCTGGTGCACCACCGCCAATACAATTTAGCCGCAAGAGCCTGACTAGAAAGAATAGTTGATCTCAACCCAAGCCCCCCATCCTTTTTAGGCTGGCAAACAATGTTCCAACTAACCAGACTCCATTTCGAGTTCCTACGATTGCCACTCCATAGGAATTGCCGAGCAAGCACATCAAATTCCTTTAAAAAATACATCGGAGCAACCTGGACCATGCTTCGATAAATGGGCAACACCAAAATCATGGATTGAAAAAGAGTCACCCTTCCTGCTGTCGTGAGCCAATGATGGGTCCAATGGTTGACCCTCTGTCTCAGTCTATCCAGAACATTCTGCCAAAAAAGTCTGGGCTGCTTGCCGACCACAATAGGAACCCCCAAATAGGTGATCGGGAGAGTCTGGATTTGAAATCTAAGGATAGCAGTAATCCTACATTGGATAGCCTCAGGAGTATTAAAGAAAAAAATGGAGGATTTATGTTCATTGATTTTTTGACAAGAAGCTACTAGATAGATATCCAAAGTACTTCAGAAAGCTTTCGCCTCCTTAATTCGGGCTTTACCAGCCAGGATAGTGTCATCCACAAATTAGAGGTGAGTCAGCGTAGTCAACCCATTTCTCCACTGCCATCCCTGAATTACATTCTGTGAAGCCCAAAACTTAATGAAGCGACCCAGCCCCTCAGCAAGAATAATGAACAAATAAGGGGAAATCAGATCACCTTGTTTGAGTCCTCTAGAGGCGCCAAACAGTCTAGACGGCACCCCATTGATGAGGACTGAATAAGAGGGCGTAGTAACATAGCTAAACACCCATTTCACCCAGTCCTGCCCAAAGCCAAATGCCAGAAGAATATGCCTCAAAAATCTCTAATCAACCCTGTTGTAAGCTTTCGCCAGATCCAGCTTGATGAACATAGCCCTCTCTTGAGAATTGGACATAGATTGTATTGCTTCAGAAGCAATCACCACTCCATCCAGGATTTGCCTTCCAGCAACAAAGCCCCCTTGTTCTTCAGAAATGATCATGGGGAGCCAAACTTTCAGGCGTTCAGAAATGAGTTTAGTAATAATTTTGTAGACCATGTTACAAAGTGCTATGGGCCTGAACTGGTTCAACTGATTGACCTGTTTGTCCTTCGGAATGAGCATCAAGAATGTAGCATTAAATGCTCTGAGCATTTCTTTGTTGAGGAGAGACTCCTACACAACTTCCATTAAATCGTGGCTGATAATGCTCCAAAACTCTTTAAAAAATTCAGCCAAAAACCCGTCTGGGCCTGGGGCTTTTCCTCTATGCATGCTAAAAACCACACGTTCAACTTCCTCCTTGTCGATCGGTCTCAATAAGGCATCATTCATTTCTGGCGTAATGAGAGATGGTATGCAAGCCAAGATCTCATTCTCCTCTAGATTAGCAGTAAGAGAAGCGCCAGATAGGAGCTCAGAATAAAATATCACGGCCTCCTCAAAAATATCAGGAGATGAAGTAACTTGGGTACCATTCGAAGTCACAAGAGAAGGTATGAAATTTGTGTTACACCTAGCGTGGACTGATTTGTGGAAGAATGCTGTGTTCCTGTCTCCCTCTTGTAGCCAGTCAATATAGGCCTTCTGCTTCCAAAATATCTCTTCGCGGAGTTCCCATTTCAAAAGGTCATTCAGAGCAGAAAATTCAGCCTTATGCAGGTCCTCTGTCAACCTGAAATCAAGAATTTGTCTGGTGATAAGATTCAGCCTTTCTTGCGCCTTATTCTTCATAACATGGAGATTTCCAAAGTTGTTTCTATTCCAGTCCTGTAGCTTTTGCTTCACGAATTGGAGTTTTTTAGCAAAAGAATACATGGCCGTGCCATAAGCTGGTCCTCCTTGCCTCCACTAGTTGGTCATGAGGTCATGAAGATAGGGATCCCGAAGCCACATAAGCTAAAATCTAAAAGGTGGTTTCTTGGGCCCAGAGATGTCCCTGGTTGTCAGCTTGATAGGCCAGTGGTCCAACCCATGCCAATCCAAGATTTTGAAAGCCAAAGAAAAGGCACTAGAAAGCCAAAAACAAGACACTAAGAATCTATCTAAACGCTCAGAAATAACATCCTTACCTAATCTTCTGTTATTTCAGGTGAAGCACCCATTAATGGGCTTAACATCCGCCAGGCGCATCCTGTCAATATTTTGTCTAAATAGCTCCATCGTAGGATCAAGGCGTGCTAGTCCTCCACTTTTTTCCTCCAGGCTAAGGATAGCATTAAAGTCCCTGTTCACTATCCAAGGCAAATAAGGAAAATAGCTTCATACATACCGTAAATGGTCCCAAAGCTTGTGCTGCCTAGATAAATCTCCTTATGCATATACATTTGTGACGAGGATCAGCTCCCCACACTCAGGAGAGGAAGCGACCATAGTAAGCGCTGAGAGACTCGACACCCACAGTTGTGGCATGACCTTCACCAGATCCCAACAAATGGCTAGTCCTCCTGCACTTCCTACGACTCCCACACACTGGCATTGCGCCCGGGCCCAGAACTTAGACAAACAATTGAACATAGCTTCAACAGGGAGCTTGGTCTCTTGAATGCAGATGATATCAGGAGAATGCTCTTTAAGCAACTTCCACATAGATTTTTGTCTGGGGATACTATGCAATCCCCTTACATTCCATGACAGGACTATCATTGGGTGGATTGAGTGAAGTGTTCATCTAGGGTCTTGACCACCCCTGATTCCACCAATAAGTCCCCTATTCGTTGGATTTTCTCATGATCCTTCTTGCGCCCTACTTTAGCCGGGGTTGTGAAAGAGGCTTTCTTGAGTGGCCTCTGCAAAATACCCAAAGCTGAAAAAGAACCTTTGTCTTTCTAGGGTATATCCTTGTCCTTTACCAAATCAGCCCAACTGGTTTCATTATTCTAGTGCTCTGAAAGGGCTGCCAATGCTCCTTCCACCGGCGCATCCTATGTCTGCTTATTTCTTTGAATAATCATGTCCTGGGGTTCAGTGGGGAGGGAGCCCATCTCCATGCCCTCCAAGGGTACTGCCAGCTCCTCCGGGGGAATGCCATCCTCAATGGCCATGCAATCCAAGGTTTCAAAGCGATTAAACCCTCCCTCAAAGGGTCTATCTTGGTTCCTGCACTTTTGCCCCCTACCTTTCACACGTCGTCTTACTAGGGTGAAGCCTTCATTATCAGGCCCATTGGCATCTGACTTACCACTAGGAGGATTATCCCCATTTGAATGAAGCTTCCCATTTGCTGCCTTATCCGAACCAAGCTTGGATGATCCCATTTTGTCCAACTGGCCTGAATCCTTGCCTCTACTAGAATCCATCCCTGTGAAGTGCCTAGCCTGGGGGCATTGGTGATGCAGATGACCATAAATATGACAAATTCTGCATCAAAATGGTATGGCCTCATAATCAATTTGCTGGACCCAGGATGAGCCTCCCTGTCGAATTTCCATGGTATCCAGTAGCGGGTTATTCAGATCCATTTCTACACAAATTCGGGTATAAGAAATGAGTTTTTTGTCCAGTGATTGGTGCGCTATAGCAATTGGTGCGCCCAACAGAGCAGTAATTTGATGGAGAATATCCTCTCTCCAAAACTCTAGGGGTAACCTCGGAAGTTGGACCCACACAGGTACTTTTGTAGGTAAATCTTCTGCAAAATTAAAGGCTGAGTGCCAGGGTTTGATGAACAATCCAATTCTATCAAAGAAATAGGGTCCACCTTCAAAAATTTGATTTCTATCTGAAATTGAGGAGAAATTTACCAAAAAGTAGCTGTTTACAGCCAACATAATGTCCATATCACCATCTACCTGCCAGGGACTACGTAACCAGGTTTCCAAGGCCCAATGGGAGATTCAAATTCCCATAAACTTGCAGATCAGGGTATGAGCAAACAAATAATCCACATCTTCCTTAACAGAATCTACTGGTATCACCAAAACAGGTCTATCCTGAGACCGTGGAAAGCAACCATTGATTTTCAAAATCCTTGGGCGTTCATTTGCAACCAACGGCTCCTTCCCCCGCCGGATCTCCTCCTGCAGCAACCACGTGTTGCCAGAACCCTCGCCCGGGCCGTCCCCTTCCTTGCCTCCACTCGCTGCCATTCGTTATGCATAATCTCTAAGAATGTTATTCACCACTTAATGTTATCAATATTTATTATTAACATATAATCTCTATTATGTTATCAACATATAATATCTAAGTAAAATCAACAAACAAGTGAGTTCAGTGCTTTATAAGATCTCCACATTTTAAATGTTATCAGCTCAACACTTTATAAAGCCCAGTGATTTAATTAAACTCAGCACATAAATAGGATTAAACACTTTGTTGAAATCATTGTTATAGTATAGTGAATGCTAAATAAGGTTGTTATCATATAGTTATAATTTTGCTACATAAATATATATTGTTTTGCTATATACAGATGCTTTATATAGGTGTGTATCTCCTTATATTCTCTACATATTAATTAAATAGATTTCACTTAATGGCTGTAGTATTGATGGTTGATGCTAGAATGTATTGAGTCGCTACATGTATATTTTATTCATTGACTGATTTTCACTATTTTCCTACTAGCTTGCTATTGTTATTCAGTGAATGCTAGTCAATATATAGTTTTATACAGTCCAAAATACAAATATAGTTATATGCAAATCAGCATATGCATATTGTTTTATATAAATTTAAATTATCATTTAACCAAATCACCATACATCACATAGATTAAAATATAGAAAATCACACGAAATCTTTAGGTATCATCTGCTTGGTTACCATTTTCTTATTTCCAACAAGCAATATTCGTGGCTTTCTCCAAAAATTGATTATGTTCGACCTTTCCTTCCATTTCCATGCTACTCTCTATTTCTACCTTCTTCCTTATTGTTATGTGCCTCCCCCTTACTTCTTTATATTTATCCTATTATGAGCAAAGCGTAGCTTTAGTTTTTTTTTAAAGATTTCTCCTTTTCTCTCTCTTTTTAAAAAAAAAATATTTTCCTTGTTTTTGTTTTTATTATTATTATTATTATTTTAAATTTAATCCTTTCCTTTTTGTTTTATTGTCTTTTTCTATTTTTTGATAATTACCAATTTTTCATTTATTTCAACAATTAAATAGAGAATGTCTATAATTCAATAATTTAATTAATATCACTTATTGTCACAAATCTTTATGACAATTTTGACAACTATAAATCTAGATTTTTAAATTTAATCATACAAAAAAAGTTTCTATGAAAATTATTCACAAAACATACTAATTACGTAAAAATAATTCATTACGCTATTCAATCTTAACTAAAAAACCATAAAAAGTAACTTTCCAAAGCAAGTATAAGAAAACACCATGTGCAAATTATTTTTAATGCATTCTACCATATGCTGACTACTATGGTGTGTGTAGGGTACCAGTTGGTTTCTCTATCATTTTATGACATCTCGATTTACGTCACCCTCTTTGATGATACTCTCCCTCCATCACACTTTGAGGGCTAAGTTTTCATGTGTTAACCTCATACTATGATAGGTAGTTAGACCATAACAATCATGATATATATTCATCATAAAATATAGATAAAATGATAAATCAACATAATCAAAAAGTAAATATTTACTTGTAACTAACTCATAACAGGGTGATCATGTAACCTAAGCAATATCATGTTGCCCCGTATCAACATATATCTCACAACTTAGTTAAAGATATCCAAATCTAAATTTATCGACTATAGATATCCATGGATAATCTAACAAGTTTACCTGACGAGGAATTAGGATCTAACATATGAGAAATCAAACAAGGAATATCTTTTGTCAGCTCACATTAATGATCAAATAGTTGATGATGAGATCAAGCCTAAAGTACCAATCAAGTTCAGAAGGATATTGAAGAATATGCAGTCTTGTGAAAAGATGGAGATCTAGGAATCTCTTGAGTTCATATTGTTTTAGTACTCTATGAAAAGGGGTGGCTCCATTAAACTTTATGGAGACATTCTTCTATCAGCAAAAGCATGAAGATGCAGTTAAAAAAAATCTTATTGAGAAGATTTTAGGTTATTTATGTTGCAAGCAAGGAGCTAAAGATGAATATTATCCATTCCTGTGTTGGTAGCTCCAAGATTTGAAGTATAAAAGGCAACATGATGAGATATCTAAGGTCATTGTTAGGTATCTAAAGTCAAAATATGTAGACAAATAGTATATATGAGGTATGCTTTTGATATCTATTTATTTTGAGTAGTTGAGTTTGATTTATGAAGACAAAAGGGGAGTTCCTAATTCTATAGTTGATGTCAAGAGTGTGGTAGCCTAGTGTGTGATTAAGAGTTTGATCTTGTTTAGTCATATCAAGGAAGGTAAGTGATTTGAGTTTCTAGTTATTTGAAAGATGATATGCTTAGTCTAAGAGGGAGCTTGGTAGCTCTGAGTTTTTTTGTCAAAAAAGTGACTACTTTTTGATATACATGGTGTTAAGGAGAGATTGTGTCTGAGATGCTTCATAGACTCTGTTTGTTGAGCTTTTAATGGATCAGCTAGGAGACTGACCTGCTTGAGAGAATTTTTTGAGAATGGTTATCATAAGTGCTAGTCTTATTTTCTAAATACTGTGTTCCATCTAGTGTTTTAGAAAGATAGTATTAACTCAAAGGGAAAGAGTATAATTTTAGTAGTTACAGATGACCCTTGATATATACTATGGTGGATGCTTGGTTTGAGGGGGAGCTATCTAGGTTGTTGATTGAGTTTGATCTTTGTCTTATAATCTAAGTTTATTTTGAAAGAGATGTAAGTTATGGAAGACCTTTATCATTAATGTCAAAGGGGGAGAAAGATTAGAAAAGGTGACAAAAGGAGAAAGATAAATACAAGAGAGAAAGATAAGGCAAGTTTAGAAAGGGTGAGAAAAGATAAGAATAAAGTCTTAGATATGTTTTCATCAATAGTGGTTGACACACTTTTCTGAGTGTGTTTACCATCAATGACAAAGAGGGAGATTATTGAACATTGACATTGATTAAGGAGGAGATTGTTGAGCATTGACATTGACTATTGAGGTGTTAGAATAAATGTTGTCATTGATGTCAATTTGGTATCATTGAGTCAATATAATGTCATTAATGTTAAAGGTTCTTCTGAATATGCATGATCAAATAAGTTTTGAGGTATGTGTATGATGAGTTCTTATGCCAACATAGTGAGTGTTGTTGTTGTATGAAAAGCAGTGATGAGAAAATTTTGTCTAAAGAATGTTCTGATATCAACTTGAGTGAAATATCATTGAGATCAACATAAGTAAGTGCAAATTAATATGTCAAGTGTCAAACATCTTATAATGCTTTGTCTATATCTTATGAGATGATATGTGCAAGTAGCATGATGAAATGAGTGAGCTCTGAAGAAGAAACTATATGCTCTAAAGATCTATGTAAGTAGTTTCAAAGATGCTCTGAATGAGCTATGAATATATGAGTATGCCAAAGAATACTTGATAGTGTTTGAGCATGAAAGAGGTCATTTAAGTTTGTACATGAGGTGTTGATGACCTTAAAAATGATTATAAGGTCAGCTTTGAAGATCTGTGTATCGAACGTTGGAGGTGCTACAAAGATCTTAGTCAAGCTCTGAAGATCTGTAAGAAGCTTTGAAGATGCTCTATTGAAGATCTAAATAAGAATGAGTGTATGAAGTTTTCTGAGCATACACAAGAGGAATTGTAACATAGAAGAGTTTCAAGGTGAAGTCTATAGGGTGGTTAGAAGGTCAGATTCAAGGCCTAATAAAACTTGTAGGTCAAGGCTTAGAAAGCAAAAGAGAGATGGCAGCCAGAAGGGTATCATGATCAGTTTCCATGACATGGATGAGAAACTAATCATTGATAGAGGTGAGTCAATTTGTATTAAGTATGTGCATGAAGTTTTAGGTCAGAGTTTGAAGGTTAAGGCTTGAAAAAGTGTTTCAAGGTTTCTCGAAGTGCATAGAATGAAGAGTTGTCTACCTACTAAGGTTTTTTGAGTGTTCATTGGCATGTACAACATCTTCATGAGAATATAAGTTGTTCATGGTAGATGAGGAAGGGTTCTACCTCAAAATTTCAAGCATTGGTTTCTAGAAAAAGGAGCTAAGTTTTATGAATGATCGTTAAGACCGGAAGATGGTTTAAACCCTCATAGAACCCTAACAATGACCCAATATTGAAGATCTCATTCTAAATAGCTTAGAATGATTTGGTATGGTCATATAAGTTATTGGAGGTTGAATTTAACTCTCCCAGGCATTTCCATGTAAGATTGGTCTCTTACGTGGGTGAGCAAACCCTACAAAAAAGTGCTTATCTTTCAGATATTTTTTGTAGCAGAAAGAGTTAATCGAGTTAAAGTTGATAAGTGGATGAAGATCAAAGTATGAGTCTTATATTTATTGTCCATGAAGGATTCTAGATAGGTTCTAGAACTCATGCGTGCAAATTTGGTGATCCAAGTTGTCGAGTCGCCAATAGATCAAGTGGTGTAGACAGTAAGAAAGTTAGACAAAAGTAAAAAGATGATTCCTAATGTGTTTTACTAATGAAAAAATAGATGTGTGTAACACATGACAGATTTTCTTATGGATAAATTTGCATCATTATTTCAATGAACCAATAAAAATTTGGTGCATTATTCCTCAAGGGTGTCTCAAATGAGTTTATATACCTTTGAGGATGCCTCGATGTTTCTCTAAGCATTAGCCATATTACTCTTGTTATGACATTCTTATAGATGATGTGACATAAAATTAATGGGTAATATTTCTCTCTCATGTTTCACTCATGTGTTTACATGAATATTATCTCTCTTTCTCTCATAGCAATGCTTTGTGCCGTAGGGCCCGTGACTTGATACCATGGAAAATGTTGCACTTCGCTGAAAGTTACAAGTTGTAAGTGTGAACGGAAGGTAAATTAAGAAAGTAAAATATCAAACACGAAATAATATGCAAAAGTTTGATATGTAGAAATGTAAATTATATTAAATATGCAAAATTTGATAGTAAATATGTGTATAAGATATAGTATGAGTAGGATAACTAGTTCCTATTATCAGAAGGGATATAGATCCTTATTGATTTATCTATATTGAATGAAAGAAGTAGAGTTAAAAATGTGTTTGAATGTTAGATACATAAAGAATGGTAAAAAACTCCTTTGTGGTATGTGTTTGTGTTATTTTGTTTTTTTACCCTTGTAGGACATGTGGTTACAACACACACCCACAATCATTACAAGAAGTGGTTACAACTGATGATAGTTACATAAGAGTTTTTGTTCATCTACTAGATGAGTGATGGTTGGACTTCTTGTAGGTGCATGGTAGAATTTTCATCTATGTGGTTCCACTAATAGATTCCATAATGTGGTGTAGACCTAGAGAAGGTCAGTTGGCATGTGGCATGGAACATCTACTACTTAATGATTATGGTTGAATAAATATGTTATGTGTATGGTATATTTTTATTTGAATATATGCATTAGTGATTAATATTTATGCATGTCTAGTTGCATTATGTTTTATACATTTTGGTGCATGATTCCCTATGAATGAAAGGATCCTCTGGCTTCTCCAATTTTTCGTCAACTAGTTTAGGTGAAAAATTATCTTGTTCATCATTATTCAGACTCATATTTATCCATTCCTCTTCCTCATGTCAAAGTAAACCTCTTTGTAGGAACAAATCAGTAGTAAAAGACTTTCATATGACATTTATTCTTTTATTCCCTAGTTTAGAAATACTTTACATTTAATTTAAGTAACTTATAATCAACTTGAGGACCATGGATGTAAAGAACATTGTCTAAATATACATTGATATTATTCTTGTAACACTAAGTGATTCTTATTTAGATTATGATTTATATTATTGTAAACCTTGATCTAACTATTAGTGGATGAATGGATGAATGTGATGAGTTTGTTTATTTTAAGTTCATATTTTGGTGAGATGCCATGGCTGGTATTAAAGCATTGTTCAATACTTAGACTTGGATTGTGGAATATGTCATTTCGTATGATAAAGTTATTGAGACATGTATCCACAAATTTCTAAGGATGAGGATAAGAAGATGTCTAAGGTACCACCTTTACCACCAAAGCTTAAGGCTTATGTTAAGATAAATGTTCTTTAACCCTAAAAACCCCTTCAACTTGATGAGATTAGTAATGCCTTGCCCCATATTGAACGCAAATTACTTAAGAAGAGATTGTATGAATGTGTTAGAATTAACCTAAACCTATCCTATCTTAATAGACTTAGACTTGCATGGATGTAAATCAAATAGAGCTTATGATACTTAGTTAGTCTAGGTAATGACCAATGAAATCTGAAGATCTACTAGAGGGTTTCCTATGTCGAGAGGAAAGAGTTCTAAATCCTAAACCTATGACATAAAGATATAGCTCTCATTAGACCTCTAGGAAAGTAAATGATTATTAGTAAGTAATATAAGTATGGAAATAAAGTAAACTAAGCTAAAGCATAAAATGGTTTAGAATGGTTGTTACATTTTGATTCCTTGCTAAACAAATTTACTTTATTATCCATGAATTTTCTATAGTTGTTAACTTAATTTGTATATTATTTGATTAAGCTATAAGTCATATGTTGTTATGGGATGGATATATGTTGCTTTGATTTTATGATGACATTACTATGACTTAGCTTTGGTGTATATTATTTACATTGTGATTATGTTGATTTGTTATTTTAACATTATTTTGTGATATATATGCCACAATGTATGGAATAAACTGCCTTGTTTTCATGGGTTGGATGCAGGAGAGATACATCCCTCAGAGCATGACAGAGGGAAAGCATCACTGGAGAGGTTGGTGTAGATGGAGGTGTTAGGGGATGACAGTGGAATGACTAAAACCCTACACACACCATATCAAATAACACTCATTATATGCATAGATTGAATTACTAGCATTAGTACATTATTTATGTTATCTACATTTTGAAAATTGCATATGTGTGTGTTAGTTTAATTTAATACTTGTATGTAGAATAAATCATATGTGATTGCATTGTGGATGTTATGTGTAGGGTTAAATGAATAGTGTTATAGTTTGGAGACTACTCTCAAAATACCTAGAGACTACTATTATTCTAATTAAATAATACTATATAGATAAGTGGAATTACATATTTAAAGCATGATATATAGTAACACTCTATATTTACATAAAAATAAATCACACTATGCAAACTTAGGATGTCACAATTAACATCAAAGCGATATATCCAACATCATTTATACATTGGAGCGATGTGTGTGTGTGTGTGTGTGTGTGTGTGTGTGTGTGTGTGTGTGTGTGTGTGTGTGTGTGTGTGTGTGTGTGTGTGTGTGTGTGTGTAATGCATTACACACACACACACACACACACACACACACACACACACACACACACACACACACACACACACACACACACAATGATTAATCCTAGCATTATATAGAGCGATTTATAGTCAGTATCAGAGCGATATCTCCTAACATGAGGATAATCTAACACCTAATCTAAATCACTGATAATACATATCCTGAATCTAGAAAATATGAATTCTCCATCTCCTTATAAGCATATAAAAACATTGTTATAATTATTCACTCTGCTTATAATTATCGTTAAACATGGATTATGCTATAGCGAATAGTTGATGTCATATCAAATATTTGAATATAGCATGATTAGATATAGATTATATAGTGAATAGTTGAATAATTTTGAAAAGCTAACGACATTACTCCTAGTTATTTTTCTAGAGTTAGAACATGTGGTAACCTTCTAGAGTTATAACTAATGTATTTAATATTTGGAGAACATCAATAGAGTCATAACGAAGCTAGAGTTATTGATGTTCATACATATGAAATGCCTATGTTCAAATTAAATTTATTGATGTTATAAAAAATATTGTATGCTATAGCGAATCGTTTGATAAATTATCCCTATATTCTATCAAATCTATGATAGATAACAGTATTAGCAGCTTATTTATCATATATGAACATAATCATTGTATACATCATAAAGTCATATTTTATAGTGAATGAAATCAAGTGGACAACAATAAATGACACATGATGATGAATATATTGTGTGGCATAGAGGACTGAGAAAATCTTCCTTTACAATAATCATGTTGGGGTGAGATGCTTAAAATACATAAATAAAGCTAGAATATTTGATCTTGTGATTGAACTATTTTAAGATATAGTTCTATTGATAGATTTATTTATGATCAAGGTTGGGTTGTGTGTTGAGAAGATGCATAGCGTTCTTAAGTTCTTTATTATTATCCTATACAATTCTAGTTTCTAATACAATTCACTTAGATAAATGTACATCTAATAATGTGATTGTGCCACTTATTGAAAAAAATGAGATTGAACATAAGGAAGAAAATACATGTAAATAAAATAGAATGCCTAAGTGGACTTGAAAAACATATTAGACAAACCATTGTACTATTGAAGCTCATGATTATACGCTGATTATAATTGTAAAAATGACTTATGACACCTACATATAGTATTTATATATTAAGTACTTATACATGGTACATGTTGTGAATATAATTAGGATGTACAATTGCTCGTATATATTAAAAATATCAATATGAATACTTAGGTGATTATATATAACATATAGAGGTATGCTTATATTTGTAGTATTGTTAACTACTAAAAATAAGCCATAGAATCTCAAAAGTCAAGAATCTATAATTACATGAACATAGTCTACTAGAAAAGTATTAAGTTTTTTGAATGAAAGATTATGTTCATGTGAGGTATAACTTGGTTTACGAGTTATTTGATTCTCTGAAATTATTATGACTGACTATTTTTAAATTGGGTAGTGTGAATATAGAATGGTGGACTGTGATATTTGTTGTCCCCCAAAAATATCACTCATTTTTGGGACAACATTTGAACTATTTTGGTCCTATAGACCAAAATCCTCTCTTCCCATTTCAAAATTTGTTCTAAGCATTCAAATTCCTCATTTTTCAAGCTTCTCAGGAATCTACGGACTCTGTAGGCTTGAACTACAGACTTTGCAAGCTTGAATCTATGGACTCTGCAGGAAGAGAAATCTACGGACTCTGTAGGAAAAGAAAATCTACGGACTTTGCAGGCCAACTTCAACGGGCTTCACATGTTGATTTCTACGGACTCTACAAGAAATAAGCAAGCTCTCTAGGCGACCTCAAAGTTGGTTCAATGACCAAATTCAACCAAAAGAGTTCAGTGGCAAGCTTTTAAGCAAGGATTGAACCGTTGAACCTTGAACCATTTTGGTTCAATGGGCTCAACAGGTTCAAAGGTTCAACATCAATAGCAAGAGTTCAACTGATTTCAGGTTCAAAGGCTTCTACAAGCAAGTTCAATCAAAAGAACAAGTTTCCTTTGATTGAACCACTGAACCACTTGGGTTCAAGGTTCAACAAGTTCAATGCGTTTGGTTCAATGAGGATCAAAAGGACTTAGCTAAATAAAAGGGAATGGACCATTGAACCGTTGAACCAAATTTGGTTCAATCCAGTTGGTTCAATGCTTCAGTTCACTCAGTCGGTTCAATTCAGTTGGTTCAATGCTTTGGTTCAATCAGTCGGTTCATCAAACAATTCAACAGCTCTTGGTTCAAAGCTTGGTTCAAAGGAGCGGTTCAATGCAAAAGTTCAAGAGAGCCTCCAAAAGGACAAGTGCCCTTGCAAAGGGCATTTGGTCAACAAAGGCACCCTTCGAAAGGGTCATTTTCAAGGAAGCCGCAAAGGTAAGTTCTTTTAGAATTTTGTTTAAGGCAGTCGAAAGATAAAGGCATAATTCCTTCAGACTTTTTGTCTGAAGGAATTCCTTCAGACAAAAATCCCTAAGGAATTTGAAAAGGATGCAAACAAAACTTTTTCAAAGACCAGGGAAAGAAATGAATTCTTTTAGACTTTTGTCTGAAGGAATTCCTTCAGACAAAAAGTCTAAAGAAATTCGAGAAAGTCTGTGGGAGAAAAGCCCAAAAGAATTTCTGAAGGCCAAAGACAAAGCTAGCTGAAACAATTCTTGCAAAAATTTTGTCCACGTGAAAAAGTCTGTGGAAAATTTCCACAGGAAAATGTCCGAAGGACTCTGAAGACAAAAGGCCGCCGAAGGACCCTGAAGGGCAGGTGCCCTTGTAGGGGACTCTTAGCTGCCAAATTAAAGCACACTTACCAAAAGCTGAAGGGTCACCTTCCCTTCGAGAGGATGCAAAAAAGTCTGAATCAAGAGAAAGCCAAAGAAAGTCCAAGGGGTGACGCGCCTGAAGACGTCAAAGTCAAGAACGACAAACTAGCCATTGGAAATTCAAACATAGTGATGGGTGCGCAAACGTCAAAGTTGTGACAATGAAATAGCTGTTGATCCTTATAGATTTAAATCTATGGACCAAATGCATTCAAAAGCTTTAAGTCCAATATTAGTAGGAAGTGACTAAGGAACAGAGCATCAAATTGAATCAAGGACCCAATTCAATTAACCAAAAAAGGAGGAACGATGAGGAAGGATCAGAAACATTTGTGCATCAAATATGTTTCTAGAAGTAGACCGCTAGGTGGATATTGAAAGATGCAAACTTTCAATAGCGTGACTTGTTTCTCTGCATTGAGAAAAGAAAATGGGTGGATGCCCCTAAATTTCAGCCTGTCTTCTTAACAAATTTCAATGCAACATGATGTGTTACAATTCCCAAGTCCTTCTTGAAGAGGCTATATAAGGGACTCTATTGTTATTTTAAAAGGATCTCTCTCTGACAATCAGAAATGAAACTCTACCCAAATTAAAAGGCATTACTAAGACTTTGACCTCATATTGTTGATCATATTTTGTTTTTGGAATAAGAAAGCAAGTGACTTTTCAGACTTTGTGTTGTGATATCTTTATTGTTGGGGAAACTGTTCTTATGTCTTTTTCCTTAATATATTTTTTGTTCCTTTAATTCAACAAGCAGAATTAGTGAAAGTAGTTAGGAAGGTGTCCTGAAGTCAAATATGGAGAGAATTTTGCCCCCATAATTGCCTTTAGTGTGTTTTCTTTTTGTTTCGGTGTAAATGACCTTGGGACGACTTTGTGCCCTCATTGTCCTTCGTATCTCACTCTTGGGCAATTCAGGTGGAGACTTTCTGCTACATCTCAATTTGTTGGTTACTACGTCCTTGGTTACATTTTGCAATTACTACAAGGAGTATTCTTGTGGTTTGTTGAATAGTACTTCTGAAAGAAGAGGAGTGCTTTATGTCAGTTCCCTTGAGATTTTTCCTTTGACTTGCACACATCATCTTTGAAGAAAGAGAGATGGATGGTTTGTCCCACCCTTGAGTATTATTTTTTGTTTATATATATATATATATATATATATATATATAGGGAACCTACCCTTGATGAGAGGAGAGATTAGTCCCCTTTTGATGTGGTGAACCTACACGTTTGGACAACCAATCTTCCTACTTTGGCTGATCATTCCTATTTTGTTTATCAGTACGTTGATCAACAAAATATTCAACCAACAATTTTATTACTTGTCATGGAATATACTGCATTTCTATTTACTTGTGAAAATTAGATTATGTAGTCTAAACATAGGTTATACCCCATTGATATAAATTGTACTTGTTTACTTATATTTATGTGATAAATAATATTGTGGAGATTCATTCATACGTTTGATAGACTAAATGTGTGCATTTTGATTATTTCCATGTTTAACATATTTTATGACTACTAGTAAGAAGTAATATGTATGAATATGTTGGTTATGTTTATATTAACCAAATCTCGCATTGTTAGTACTGAGTAAGTAGCGAGACGGACTTCACTAGCTTACTAGCATCATCAATGTCAGATGAAGGTGATTCGATCAAGTGTTGTGTATGAAATCGATTGATCCTAAAGATCAATAACTATATAAAAACTTTGGCCAAAGTAATGTTAGTTAGACATTATCATTTCATGTGTATGATTTACATGTTTTTACAATATCATGTTAGAACGTATTTCTATATGGTACACTGCATGTTCTTATAAATCACACATCACACGAGTACTATCTTGTCTCTCTGGATTCCCTCACCATCACTATCTACTCATCTGTGAAGGGAGGGCAGCCATTATCTAGTGGGAGATTATGTGTGGGATCGATGGTTTGTGATTTGTGTGGAAAAGCACTCGAATGATGATTCCCCTCCCCACAATAATATTTATTTAGATATGACACTTGAAATTGCCATAAATATTGGAGTTGGGGAACTCATTCTCTATGGAGCCTTATATCTTGTACATTATATTGTATGTATTATTATCTAGACATTATTCTGATGAGATGTAATTATTTACTTATTGTACCATGACAACAGTGGTTGCATGTTTGTACCAACTATGGTTGGAAATCTATAATTACTTTCTATATTTAGTTATGTTATGTTTCATATGAAGATAGTGATTAGTGATAGATAGATGTCACATGCTTATTTTATAGTTAATATACTTAGAGTGTTTTATCTGAATCACTAATTATATTCTCATGGGGAAATCTAATGAAATATATGTTAATTAAATTAAAAGAAATCATGTTATTCTTGGCAGATTCCAGTGGGGATGTTACAATGGTAGTAACTGGTAAGGTGTCATGGTCAACCAAATGGGGGTTTAGGTAACCTAAAATGGAATATGTCAATTTAAATAAATCCTATTGCCACACTAATATTAGGTGTAGATAGAACCTAGACAAGAATACACACACATTCATTCATTAAGCAACAAGCAAAATCTATCTACTATGTAAATAAAGGAATGAGTATAGGTTAGAAATACTTAGCTTGGAGTGGACCCATCAAGCATCAATCTCCCCTTGGATTAATTGGATCTTTTCAAGAGATGTTTTGGGTTGAAAACTTATAATGGTTGGATAAAAACTCAATATATCCTTTGCTAGGACTCCCAATGACTCCTCCTATTGAGCTTCAAAGACTAGAACAAGATAAGCTTCTTCAATATAAGGTTCTAAACCACAAACTCTTCCAAGTATGAATTGGGGTAGAAGTGCGAGTGAAAGTACAATAAATAGAGTGTATATGATATGTTTAGAATGAAATATGATCCCTATATATAATTATTCAATACCAAAAACTAACTCTAAACTATAAGTTGATGGTATCAGCCCAATTGATATAGTTCAAAGATGTTGGCTAACATAAAATGATATCAGCCATGATACAATTCAAATATCAGAAGATGGGCTCTAATTATAATGATGGATAATATAATATAAGAAGGAAAATGGCACTAAATAAATGGTATCAACCAAGACAATGTCATTGGATATAAGGAAACTAACACAACTGAATAAAGATAAAATGGAAGGAGGTAAATGGTAAGACAATCCGATGAATTTGGACTGGTAGCATGGAGTGATATGATCATGATATACTAGTAATAAATTTTGTGAAACACCACAACCCTACCAACCCCTTTCCCCATGCACCCTTTAAGGTGTGGATTTAGGGAGATTGATGCTCAACAAGTCATTGCAAAAGAAAATGTTTGTAAATGATAAAGAGAAAAATATTACATGTATACAAAAACCATTGACCATGATAATTTTTCCTATGCAATGTGGATAAGAGGATTTCATTCCTTACCTTAACCTATGATATTTCATCCACAAGGACATTCGAGAAAGTTTGGTACATCAAGAACCTTCTAAAGAGGAGGAATATCCTAAGGAAGAACCAGAGGAGGAATCTAAAGGAGGTATGCCTAATGTTATGACCTAAATGACCACTTAAATAGTGTAGCCACTATAATTTGGTATAAGCCTTATTTGTATAATTATTTTCATATGACTTTACATATATATATATATACTCTTAATGCTGAATAGTGCATTTATGGACACATTTGTCTTGTTATTATGTCTTTATGCAAGTTACAATATGGACTTTACTAGTATTTACAAAAGGAATTCTACTTTATCTATGGGAAACCCTATGAGGATTGGTGAATTCCATCATGTATGTTGTGCGACATTTAGTGTTTCTCACCGAATAGGAAATCCATGATGAAAGAGGAAGGAAAGCAAGATGAGAAAATAAAAGATTTGAAAAGTGACAGAAACAAAGCTAGGTCAACCCAAATGACCTAGTGTAAAATAGGGACAATAAAGTTGGATAGGGTCTACAGAACTAACCCAATATAGAGATTAAAAGCTGACACAAAAGGGGAAAAGCCCTAAAAACTATGCTAGGTCAACCTGATTGACCTAGTACAGTGCATAAGAGCTACATAAATTGCTAGGTTGACCTAGTGCAGTTAACAGAGGTAGGAAGCAAGGCCTAGGTTAGTGTAGAGTCAACCTAGTCGACATAGCACAACAGATAGAAAATGAGAAAGGATTACTAAAAAGATGAAAAAATGAAATGAGATATGCATGTAGCTAGTCTAGAAAAGCAGATACTAAAATAAAATACATAGTCAATTGAATTGATGCAAGCCAATCTAATTGGAACATATAAATAGATTAAAATTTTGAAGGAAAAGTACAAAGTAGAGTAGAAATAGAGAAATAGAAATTGACCTTGGTGTTTTGGAGATGAAAACATAATAGGTAACTGACCTATAACCTTGGAGAGAATTAGCCCAATTTGTAGAACTAGGTCGAGCTGGTCAACCAAGTGAGATAGGAACCTACTGCAAAAGCTAAAAAAGTGTGCTAAGTCAACCTAGTCAACCTAGTAGTCTGAACTAAATGTATAGAAATGTGCTAAGTTGAGTTGGTCCACCTAGTTGACTAGACTGCAAATTTGGAAGTCTAGAATATAGAACCTACACTATGAATCGTGAATAGGAACCTATTGTAAAGTGGATAGAAATGTGTTAGGTCAACTTGGTTGACCTAATAGGATAAATAAAATTTTAAAAAGTCATAAAAACCTGTGTTGGGTTGAGCTGGTCAATCTAGTTGCCTATTTCTACATAGATAAAAATAGCTAGGTCGATAGAATTGATCCAACAAGTCAAAACATATGATAGAAAAGATGATAAAATGAATAAAATAAATGAAATAAAACCTATAAGGGTTTGATTCAGATTGGGCTCACTAGAATGAATGTAATCAAAATTGCATGATGCACATGAATCAATCCTAGATCGGATAAGATAGATCACACCTACACTTCTGATTGTGGCATACACTTGTATTGCGAGAGCATGACCAATATGAGGATTTGCTAGCCCTGATTAGGGGTCACTTGTATCATCTGTCACAACACATCATGCTAGGTATGGTTCTAAAGCCTATAGCCTAACACAATCACACAACAACCCTAAAAGAGTCCCACGGTTTCTATATTCACTTATGATAATAAACAAAAATGTAAACTAATATAATAACAAGAAAAGTAAACTAAGCTAGTGCTCACCAAAGCTTGTGGTACAAAGTAGGGCTTAGAACAAAACAAGTAAATAATAACTAAACTAAACATGTATAGAAGACATATACTCACATCAATGTATACAAAATCCTAATACATGGGAGAGAAGAATATATATTGCATTATCTATCTACTCTTACAAAGAAGAAATAAACTTAGAAATACTTATCTTTGAAGATGGACCTATCAAGTCTCAACCTCTCCCTTAGCCAATGGTGCTTTATAAGAGATTTTTGTGGCTTGTAAGGACAACCAAGATAAATAAGCTCTAGGCTACATAACCTACCTAAGCATCCAAAAGACTTCTCCACAAGATAAGATTGGATCTCCAAGGAAAAGTATTGAACCCTAAAGCTTTATTCCTCAAATAGAATGATTAAAAAGTAGATGTTCATTTGCACTTATTCACTTGATTCAACTCTCTTATGAAATGGTAAGGAATGACCTTGTATATATAGTACTATCTCACCCTAAAGACTTTTAGACATGTCAGTTTTGCTAAGTCGATCAGGTCAACCTAGCACATTATTAAGCTAATGCCTAAATTTTGTGCTAGGTCAATTAGGATGAAAAAGAAAAAGAAAAGGCAAATTATCCCTAGAATAAGCTAGGTTGACTAGGTCAACCTAGATTATTGAATAGGTCAAAAGGGAAACAATGTAAGAAATGAGGGATAAATCATGATAAATGGTGGGAATAGATAGGAAAGAGAGAAATAAGCTTAAGGTTCAAGGTTTTAGGAGGCAAGAGTGTAGATATCAATTGGTAAAAGGAATAATAATCTTATGAAGCACCAAAGGTCTACCCACCCCATTCCCAATGCACCCATTAAGGCATGCACTCAGACAGATTGAGACTTGATAGGTTCCTGCAAGTTATGAAGTGTCAGTAATCAATAAAAGTGTGAAACTATTATGTGTATATACTCCCCATATTTATGGATATACCTAGGTAATAACTTGGGAGGAGGTATAACCTTGTCTTTGGTCTAAGCAATGGTGGGAGACAATGTGCCAATATATTGCCGAAGCTTTCGACAATGGGTGGAATAATAATGATATATTCTATGCAAGTAAAATATATGTTTTTTAGTAGATGTTAGGGGCCTAGTAATGAAAGAGGTATAAGGAGAATTTTGGGTTGGCTTATATAATTATAAATCTTAGGTCCAATGACTAACAACTTTATGAATATCAGAATAAAGTTGATTGGCCCATTGAGAGGGCATGAGATCAAGCTACGGTAAAGGAAGAATTTCATCACCAAGGGAAGGTGAGGGTGGAGTAGAAACTATACTATTCTCATTTGAAGGTAAAGGAGGATCAAAAATAAGATGAGGCTTAGTTCAAGATAGAGAGGGAATATGAACTAGACTAGGCTTAGCTAAAGGCGAGGCTGGACACGTGGAACACTTAAAATTAGTAACTAGCATCTCTAGGGGAAGCAACCTAGAAGGATCCTAGTATCTATCAAAACAATAAGGACTGTTCATGGCATAATCCATGAGCATGCTTCTAAGAGGATCCACTAAAACTAGAGTTGTAACATGCAATCATTCCATCTCTTCCCTATGAAACATAGCAAGAATACTAGAATTAGGCATATATGAAAGAAAGAATGTTATAAGACAAATGAAAAGACTGAAATAAATAAGTGCGATGTCAAAGAATATTGACATATCTAGCTTGGACAAGTCCACCTAGAAATGGGTCATCTAAAACATAACCATCATCATAGTTTGGTGTATGCAAGTCAATGGTACAGGTAGGTATGGCCTTATTGTCAAAAGTTGAATGATGAATATAATGTTTATTTTTAGTTAAGACCACATGTATATCATTTATAGGAGGTTGATAGGATTGAGGCTAAAAAGGAGGAAGTTGGGAGATGATATAAGGGGATACATCAAAAGTTTTGATCTTGAGGCTAATCTCATATGGCTCATCATTATCAAAATCGAGTAGGTTAGGTAGTATGTTCCCAATGAGTTTGGGGTGACCATTATATCCTCAAGTAGAATTGATAAGATAATTAAAGAGTTGAGATTCCCTAAATGGGATACTAGGCAAATGTTCAAGGGTAATAATTTTAACGACACCATGTTCTTGGAATTGTTTAAAATTCTAAGGGTTTGTATCTCCTTGAATCTTATAAATAACACCATTATGGGGGAATTTGATGCATTAGCATGTAGATGAGGTGATGACACTATACAATGAGTTCAAGGTCTATCAAGCAAGATTTTATAAGAGAAGGGAAAGTTTAAGATTATAACTTTCACATGGACAGTGACAAGAGGGATGGTAATGGGAAGCCACATGCAACCTAAAGGAGGAATTTGCCTTATATCATAGCCTTGACATGTGCTACATATGGACTTGAGATTGCATTTAGAATATCCAAGAGTTTTAATGAAATTGAGGGAGGAAACATAAGTAATTGAACCCTCATCAATCAAGGCATACTTGACTTGGATATCATTGATTTGGACGTTAATGAATAAAGGAGGATCATCCACACAAAGCAAAATCTTGTCTGGATCGGGGAAGTGATAGGAAACTTAAGGTTAAGAGAAGTGTCCATTGTGTCATCAACATGTATGGATATATCTTCACATTTTTTAAGGATACTATCTTCTGACCCATATAAGGTAACTTCATGTCCTACTAGAGGAGGATGGGGGATGTTCATTTCAAACAGTAATTACATTAGAGGGTTTTGATGATGGGGACAAATTTGCATTAATTTGAGGAAAGGTATTTGAAATGGGAGATGTGAAATTTCCATGATGGGGTCCCAATCATCATACCTATGGGGGGATTAGTAAACAAAGGTGCATAATGTTATAAGAGCACCTGTGAAGGAGGATTGGAAGTGTAATTAAACTTGTGTTTGTAATGTGTAGTCAGTTTGGGTTGAGGATAAATAGGTTGATTATCTTTAGGTAATGGAATGGTTGATTGAGGTATTTCTTGTGATTGGGTTAAATAAATATTATTATAATGTTAGGGATTGTCATCTAGATTTGGAGGAAAAGTAGAGATAGTGTGAGAGGTATAATCAAATTGAGTTGTTGAGAGTGGTTCTTGAAGGTTATAAGGTCCTCTTGCCCTAACTCCATGAGATGAGATGGGGAAGTGTATTGAATGATGCAAAAGGTTTGAGAGGTTTGGTGTGTGAGTATTGGATTAAATTTGATAAAGGCCACTACTCTTCACATGTTAGTCATATTTACCACATTTTATTCATTATTATTGAGATCTATTAGACTTTAAACATTATTGGTAGGAGTAGGCTTATCATTGTTATCTTGATGATTGGGAATAAGATCTTTGTATATAGCAAAATGAGCATTAGCTTGATTTAAAGCCTGATTTCTTATTTGTGTTTCATGGGCTTTAAAGCTATGCCATATGCTTGTTGATTCTTGAGAATGAGTGAATCATGATAAAATTTTAGGATAAGAAGGAAATATGTAGCTATATTACGTAATTATGTACAAGTCTTGTGAGAGTGGCCCCAACTTGGATAAAACCAACAAAATTTCTTTAGATCATACCATGATTTCATTGGATGAGTGGGGTCAACATCTTGTGGTAGAGGCCTTGGAATACACTTTTGAATCTTAGCTAAAGATAATGGTTTGTGTACATTAATATATTTTTGGTTGACAATATATAGGGCTAGGAGTGTTAGTTGGAGGGGGAGCATACTCCATAGTGTTTTTGGGAGTGATGGCTTGAATGTTGTGAATAGTGTCATAGGTATCAGTAATGCCATTGTTAGTAGCATGATGATTTTTGTTTTTAATGAGCATGCAAATGATCATGGTTGATTGAGATGGTTCAAATTGACACATGATAAAATCTTGTCGCTTAGCTTGGTCAAGGGCTTCTTCCAAAGTTCTTGGAGAGAGAGTCCTAACCTAATATTGTAACTTGGGGTGGAGAACATTAGTAAATAGGTGGAAGAGGTTATCATCTGCCATATTATGCTCACATTTGTTGGACAAGTTATTTCATTGTCTGATGAAAGCTTATGTTGTTTCAATCTCAAGTTGTTTACAATTTATAAAGTGAGCTAAGCTATTCTCGAGAAGCTCACTAGTTTGAAATTATTGGACTAGTGAGCTAACCAGGTCTTTCAAGCTAGTGATAGAATGGGTTTTTGGTTGACTGTACCAATCTAGAACATCTCTTGAGAGTGTTTTAGCTAATATTTTGGTAATGGTAAAGGTATTAAATTTGACCCAATCTTTATAAAGGCTACCAAATGTCTTTAATTGTAATGTGGGATCGATAGACCCATTGTAGGTGATGGTAGGTGTGATACCTCCTATGTTGATATTATCAATTTGAGGTACAAGAGGTTCATTTTGGATATGTTTGATCATTTTATTAATGATGGATGGTTGAGGAATAAGGTTACCATGGGAATCCCTAAGGGGGTGGTGGGGACCATTTAGATTTTGTGCTTTCCATGAAACCTATTGAGGTTGATTTTGAAGGTTAATGAGATGGTTTTTCATTTTCATCATTTGATTTGCATTATTGGTTTGAAAAGTATGCATTTAATTGAGTTTTTGTAATAACATTTGGTGAGTTTGGGTAGTGTTTTTAATATTGAGTTTAACATGTGAAGCATTGGTATTAGTATTAGCAATTTGCATTGCACTATGAGTAGTAGCATGTGCCATGATAGTGGCATGATTAAGGAGAAGGGTCTTTGGAAAAGGCCCACTAGAGGTTGAGCCTGCCATGTTAGCGTATATACTTGGCATAGAGGTTTAATAAGTCATAGAAGAAGATGTCATTGTGTGTGAAGGAGACAAAATAGAAGGAAAAGGTTGAGAAGAAAAGAAAGTGTCTCCCCCAATATATGAGAGAAGGTAGGGGAGGGTGAAAGAGGTTCATATACTTGAGGACCTATCATAAGATTATAAATGGTTGAAGGGTCCTTTCCTCTATGTTGAGGAAATTTATTATTGAAGAAAATCACTTCAGGTGTACACTCTAATTCATGCTCATCTTCTAAGGAAAACAAAGTATTATAAATTGAAGATGAATGAGTGCCATAACTGGTAGTATGAGTGGCAACATGAACATTGTTTTCATTTAAAATGGAAGCCACAAGATGTTTCTTGGGAAACCTATTAGGATTAGTAAGATTCATCATTTTTGTTGGATTTAACTATGTGTTATCCTCAAACATGAAATTCATGATGATAAAAAGAGGCTAAAAATATTGATAGGATACAAGATTGTACTGGTTGACTGTGTTCTATAAAATAGGGAACAAAACAAAGAATAAGAGGCCATAATCGTGCAAGTCAACTATGTATTATTGAACATGAAAAAGAGGTCACATTTAAATAGGTTGACTATGTACTACTTAGATAGGGAATAGAACAAGGAGACAGAGATACACAATCGAACAAGTTGACTATGTATTAAAGGCAAGCAAGATGAATAGTCTGTAAGACACTGTGTCGATAAGGTTAATAATATTATGAAAATAGAGAATTTTTTTGAAAGATAATATATAGGAAAATTAAATGAAGCACACAAGCAATTGGATCAATGTAATTGATTCAATTGGAACACACAACACAAACCTTGCACTAATGCTGACTAATGCAAGTTTTGTAATACAAAATACAATGATCAAAGAGAAAGCAGTAATTTGAAAGTAAATGCTAACTAATTGGTCATTCCTAAGTATTTTTAATCTATAATAAAGTTTGACATTAATGTGATGGGAAGTTACTGTAATAAAGAACTAGAAAGCAATCTATGGATAGTTTTAGGAAGTTTAGGTTGAAAGGGATATGTATTGGTAATATCACTAGCTTGGTATTGTGGCCTACCCCCTCACTTCACAATCTTGTAATGATAAGAGTGTCAGGTGGTTTTTCAATATATACCATTGACCAAATGTTTATATTTGGCCAGAAAACCAAGTTGGATTCCCCCTTGGTGATGAAATCCAAGTAGGTAGGCCTTGGAAAGACAAATCTTTAATGTTTTTTTTTATATAAAGTGATTTGGAAGTGTGTGTAAAAGAGAAAAACAATGTGACTAAATCAACATAGTTAAAAACCACCTAATTAGTCTACATTTTATACTCTAAGCATACAAACAACTGAAATGAAAAGTGAACTAATTACTAGCAAAATAGATTAATTCCTTGACTGTAAAGAGTATAGAGTTGGTTTAGGTGACACTATAGGCAAACAATGCAAAATAGAGTCAACTAGGTTGCTACTATTCTACAGAAGCAAGATCTGAAAGACCATAATTTAATAGGTCAAATTTATTCTAGATAAAAATTAGGTTATAGAATTGTGTTGAGCTAGTTGACCTAGTTTGTTGTAGGGTTATAGTTTTATAGACTGCAAACTTATGAAAAACATTATTGGAAATGAAAAATTGAAATGACGGAGAGGGTAAGAATGAACCTTAGTGGGTTTGAAGATGCTTAGATTAAAAAATTTTATGCTATGATGCTCAAGTGATTGATTCAAATATTCTAAAAATATATTCAATTGGCTCAATCAAGTTTGTAAAACCTATGTGCTGAAATGAAATTGCAAATAGAGTTGACTTGCTCAACTATGTTTGCAATCCTATATGCTGAAAAAGAATTGCAAACATAGTCAAATAGTTTGAGTATGTATGAAATCATGTAGCTAAAGAAGAAGATTATGTTGAGATAATAAATTCAGTCAACTGTATTTGAAGAAGACTTTCATAAATATAATAGAGTCATTTTGGGGTGACTGTGTTTTAAAGCTATGCATAGACTATTAGAACTATACCAATTGGTTTGATACATTACTTAAAATTAGAAATATATAATATGATGATAAAATAAATGTGTGAAATAAAACCTACAAGGGTTTGATTCATGTTATGTTCACTAGAATGTATACAAAGAAAAATTTAGTTGATCTATTAATCAGTCCTAGCTCAAAGAAGATAAATCTTACTTACACTTACATTTGTTGATACATTAGATATATAGGGTCATGACCAAGATGGATCCACTAGACCTAGCTACCATAATAATATCACTAGAGAGGGTTCTAAATCCTTTAGTCAAACAACACCATGCAATAACCCTTACTAGGTCCTATGTTTTCATATTCATTAAGTATATACAAAGTAAAGTAAAATATAATCTAATGATCACCAAATCTTGTGGCACAAAGTGGGGTAATAAAACTAAAAATAAAACATGCATAGAAGATCTATACTCATGTCAATGTATAGAAAATATTAATGCATGGGAGAGAGTTATAAATGTAAATCTATCTACTTTTATAAATGAGGAATAAATTTAGGAATACATACCTTTGAAGATGAACCTGTCAAGCCTCAATCTCTCTCTCTTGGCCAAGGTGCTTCACAAGAGGTTATTTTGGTATGTAAAGATAACAAGGATAAGTTATCTCTAGGCTACACAACTTATCTATTCATCCAAAATACTTCTCTACAAGACAAGACCTATATCTCCAAATAAAGTATTAAAACCCTAAGCTATGATCCTCAAGTAGAATGGTGGATAAGCAGATGCATGATATATATTATTCTTATTCTCTTCAAATAAATATCGAAATGAATGTGTATATATAAATGAATCTAACCCTAAACCTTTTTGAAAGTTAAGCTAACAGAGTTGGTAAAATTCAACTCTATATCATTATTTGATAAAAACAAGTTAGATTTAAGTCTAGGTCGACTAGAGCTGACCTAGACCCATAACGTGATTTTAACAATTTAAATACAGGGTTGGCCCAAGATGATAGTGTATGATAAATGCCAAAAAGGGGTTTTATGGTTAGAAAGGGGCTAAGTAAGGTAGTGAATTGCCTATAGAATGTATAAGAGAGGAGGTAAGGCTTAGGGAAGTAAATAGGATATGCTTGTGTAGATAGTAAGTGGTAGTATAGGGGACAATAATCCTGTGAATCACCAATGGTTTTCCCACCCATTTCTTGATGCACCCTTTAAGGCATGCATTTAGAGAGATAGAGACTTGATGGGTTCTTATAAGAGAAAAAATATCTATAATTGATAAAGATTAAAAATATTATGTGTATACAACAACCATGATAGCTATCTTAGAGAACCTATCCAATACAACAAGCACAAAGTGATTCTAATGATTTTATTAGGATCTCTAGTCATGTAATCCATGTTGTTGGATTATGTATACACCTATATTTTTCATTTACTGATGATTTCTCTTGCATTACTCATCAGTGCAGCAATCTCCCTGAGTACACATCATAAAGAGTGCATTAGGATAGCAGTGGGTCAACTTGTGACACTTTGTGAGAGATTATTGTAGAATCATTTGTTATCCTTACTTATAATCATTATCATGTTATCTTATTAGTCTAGCTTCCTCTAGTTATCTTTCCCCTTCCTTTTGCCTATTTTACTCATTTTTGTGCCCTTTTCCTACTAACTCGATGATGCCCAATCAATCTTATAGTGTTCCTTATATTTTACAATATATTAGCCATGGTCGATAATCTTATTCTTTCATGTTTCCCATACCAATGGTATCGACCCTTTGGAGTTAGTTTTGTCACCATTTTTTTCATATTAGGCTTGGCCAGCATAATATTATTTTCATCTCTTTTCATTATACCATATCGATCTAGGTCAACTCCATTGACATAATTGATATGTGACTTTCAAGAGTTATACCAATATATATATATAGTTCTTAAATGTTATTTTTATAAACAGTGTTATGCTATGTCTGTGCATGAAACACTACCTTTAGTAGAAGAGGAGGAATTAAGCTAAAGGAGCTTATACTTTTGGAGGTTTATGTTTGCACAAGGTCTTTGAAGTCTTAGGGAGAAAAACTAATTAGCAAGGTACATATTATTTAAGTCCCCAACTAAGGATACTAGGTCTTCTTATTTACATCTTAATCTTCACCTACAACATCTCTCAAAAATCACCACCTAATGCACTAACAAGTCAACCCAAGGTAAGTATCCCCATCCCTAGACTCTTTTTTATTTACTTTGGTAAATATATATTCATATGCTAGAGTATTATCTTGTTTTTTTCCATGCTTATATTAATATATGGTTGTTAGAGTATGTTATCTTTGCATGTTATTACAACCTTAGTTAGATGCCTCTTAGTTACAATCACTAGTTTAGATGCCCTTTGGTCATGGCCTTATGGAATTGATCTCTCTTTATTCTTCCCATTTAACATATTGGATGTAGGTTAGTTTTTGTTTGTATGATACTTGCATAGACTTCCTAATTATATCCTTCATATCGATTTTATAAACAATTCTTGCTTACATCCTAGCCCCATTTTACAGTGCAACATATTATATGTATGTTGGATCTAGTATGGTCTTTTCCCTTTTCTTGTATTAGAGGATATTTATATTATCAATTGTACTTGCCATACATACAAATTCCCATGACCTAGGGGAAAAAAATAGAGATGTGTAGATTTCTAGATTTATGTTTTTGGGTTTAGCAATGCAACATGAAATTTAAGACTTTATGTGGTGCTCATCATCATTATGTATGTGTGGCCAGTAGAAGTAATAATTTAATTCTACTAATGTCTTGGTAACACTAAAATGTCTTATTGAATTGACATATTGAACCTACTAGATGAGTCTTTGGTGAGATATGCCATCAAGAACACAAAAATTCAAAACTTGTCGAACATGTATAACTATCGAACTTGTTTACCTAATGTAAGGGAAATATAGGTGTATGTTATTTTAACCTTTTAGGGTTTATGCTTATGTAAATATTATGTTTGATTAAAGGGATGAGTAGTCTAAATCAAGGAAATAATGTGCATAAAATAACCACTAATTTTTTATAGAGTTGACTAGCTTTGAATTTCTAAAAATAATAATAATATGTGTAGATAAAGACTTATTTGAAAAACATTCAATACAAATAATTTGAGTGTTATAAAATAAGATAAGAATAGGTCTGATTATCATCAACTAGATCTTTATATTAGAACCCCTTCTAGACAATAGCACCAGATTTGGATAGAGGCACCATATGGTTTTAGTGTCTTGATATTGGCGTTAATGTCTTATGTGCAGGGGTGTCCCAAACTTTTGGTTACACCTATGTTTGTGTTTCTAGGTTTTGTTCCTACATGAATGAAGTCTGAAACTCTATATTTTACTTGTAATGATTGATTTATTATGCAAACCCTAATCCTCTTTACAAGTAAAGTATGAGCTAAAAAGAGTGTTTATTAGTAGGATAGGATGGAAATCCTCAACACTTCATTGTGAAGAGAGTTGCCTACATACCAATACTCTAAAGAGGGATCAAGCCTGGTGTATTTCTTCCCACCTAAGTGATGGTACAAGTGCAAGTGATTCTAGTATGATAGTGGCCCTGAGTGCCTTGAGTGTGCTTGAGATTGGAAATATGGAAAATTTGAGCTTAGGATTGATGTAGATGGTAATATGTAGAATTAGGGTAGAATAGGGATTAATAACCTTGATTTTTCTCAGCTTATTTCATGTTTGAATAGGTATTTTGCATATAATTTCCATCTAATTGATAGAGGGATAAAATTCATGTATTTATAGTGTTTTGTTGATTTTGTGGATAATAAAAGATGTCTAGGTTAACCTTAGGAAGGTTTTACCTTTGAAAATATATTAATTAAAGAAAGCTAAGGTAAAGGACATAAGCACCATTTTGGGTACACTAGCTCCATGTGGCTCTAGTGTCCTTAATGTGGCACTAATGTCTAGCTAGTAGAACATTGAGCACGAAGGGCTGTGATAAAAAAATGAGAGTCTGGGATTATGTTTGAGCTGACTAGCAATGCTTATGGCCCACACAAAGGCTAGAAAAGTGTGGTAATAGGCTCTAGGATAGGTCTAGGGCTAAGCTAGAAATAGGTAGTCTCAAGTAGCACTCTTAGCACTCAAATACCACTTTTAGGTGATTACATTTTCCTCCCTTTATGATAGAAATGTAACAAAGTGAAATGACTAGTATAAAGGAAAAATAAGTGTACCTGGACTTACTTAGGAAGTGAAGCCCGTGAAGCTGAATCTAAGTATGTGAAGCTGAGTCTACATATATGAAGCATGATCTAATGCATGACCTACAAATGAAATGTGCATAAATCAGTCCTTAATAGATATAAAAATTAAAAGACTATGTTGAATAAAGAAGAAATTGAGTAAAACTGAGTAAAGAGATGGAAAAGAAGAAAGGAATGAATACACCTCATTGGGTACATAAATCAATGCATGAAACTTATCAAAACCTATGTGTGTGCATGTATAGAGTAATCAATCAGTGAATATATTGGACTAAGATGATAGTTTACTCAATCCTCATGTGTGGGTGGCTCAAGAACTCAATTTTATTTTGACTCCATCATTATCCACCCCTACTTGGTGGATCATGACCTGTGAATAGCTTGGATTGGACTAATAGTGTGTCTAACCCTCTCATGTGGTTGGCTCAAGAAATCAAGTAGGATATGAATTCATCATTTCCCACCCATGTGTAGTAGATGCATATGAACTTAAAGTGCACAAAGTACTAGAAATTCTTAATTAATTATATCTAATTATGTATGTCAGCTCTGTAGCCAATCAGGTACATTATGTGCTCTGGGACACTCGAGAATGCCAACCATTGAAGATGGAATAAGGAATGAAACTAGTGATAACCTAAAATATGATTTCAAGTGTATAAAGCATAGATAATGACATGGAATTTTTCAATCCATCTGATTAACTAGTGTGTAACTGAGCATATTGAAATAATGTGTTGTGCACATGCCCCCAATATGGTATATGAGTATATTGAATCTAGATAGAGTTGTAATAATTATATCTAGATATTTGAACTAAATATGTAAATGATCATGTCACATATGATGCCCCCAATCTAAGCAACTAATATGAATATGAGCTGAGCTAATGTGAATCTAAGTAAAAATTGAGTGTAACTGATAAACTTGTAACTAGATTTGTGAAAATCTATATTGTACCTACTGTATTATTTTGGCCAACCTTAGTTGTCCTAAAATTGAGGCTTATGAATAGTATCACCACATCTTGGATAGTAGTGCCATGTGGTGTTAGTGTCCCCATTTGGGCATTAATGTCTTTTTGGTCTAAATTCTATGTCACTATGCTACTTTTTGAGTCAATATTTTTCCCCTATGTTTACTTGTGTCTGATTTTTTTTAATTGAAAATATGTGTTGAAAAATGTTATGTGAGTTAAATATATGAGCCTAATCTCTATGACAAACCCCTATGAATGCAGGTAGTTTTTAAACCTGTGCAAGAACCATCCTCAAAATAAATAGCTTTAAAAAATGTGTATTAGTCAAAGCATATATGATAACTCAATATGATAACTACATGATAGTCTAATATAATGTGCAAACATAACATCAGAATGTAAGATAATCTAAGCAGAAGTATGTGATGTAAGATGTATGTCATATCATAGCATTGCATAGGGGTGTCAATATAGATGTAATCAATGTATATAACAACAAATATGAATAGAAATGGGTAGCTACCTAGGGAGATGGGTTATGATGTCCATCATGACACCCAAGTAGGGAGGGTAGATGCATAAGGTCCCTCATGGCATCAAAAACTGGTGTGTGTAACAAGTAAAGACAAGTGTGATGATTATGACACATACAAGAAAGTATACATACAAAACACATGAGGCACACAAAATAGCCCAAGGGGCCAAAATAAAAGGGACATGGGCACATATCACTAAATTTGATAAAAGAAGAAAAATAAGGACATGCTCAAATGTTTACATATGCAAGCAACAAGCAAGTTGGATTAGAGCCACATAGAAGAACATGTTCAAATGTACACATATACAATCAGTAAGGCACACACAAGGACATGGGCACATGTCCAAAGCATACATACTATGAAATAGAAGTGGCATAGAGCCAAAGAATAATGGCATATTCAAATGCCCTTTAATAAAAAGCATATACACACAATCAAATCTAAACTAGGTAAGCTAAAAATGAAAGTATGCATGAATATGTAATATAAATCTGTGTAAGAGTGAGGATGTACATATGTTGAGTCTAAAGTATTAATAACTAATAAAAAATCTAATTATAAGTAGCAATGATCAATATCTAGATATAACAATGCTAAAGCTAGAATGTAGAGTATGTAAGGATAGAACTTAGTGATTGAAACTATGTATGGGATGCCACAAGTGGGTGAATGTGTCAAGTGAAGACTCATGTATCAATATATATGCCCTCAGTGGGTAGATAATAGTGAGTCTAGATTAGTGTAGTGGACCTGAGTCTTGTATGCAATTTGCAAGCACTCAATAAGAACAAGTGAAGCATGTAGTATGATAAAACCGACTATACTAAGATAGCTATCATATATAATATCTGGCAAATAGAATAAATGTCAACATAACAATGCATACAATCTATAAATTTTGTGTTTTTTGAGTAATTAATTGAATGCTTTTGTGTTTTTTATGCTTTGTGCATATCATACCTAAATATGACTAGCCATTGGGCATTGTAGTTGTGCATAATGTGCTTTATACATTCTCAAAAAAAAAATTGACTTATTTTTTTTGTGGTTTTAGTCATGATTTTTTTGTCATGACATGCTATAATTTTTATCATCTTTATAAATACAAATTTAAGCTTAATCCTCATCATTGTGACTTATAAATTTTTATGAAGAATCAATTTATTATTTATTAGTTAAATTTGTGGATCATATACGTATAATCTATCTCCGATCCCATCACAAGTATTATAGAACATGTCAAATTATCAGACTATATTTTAATTTTTTTGTATAGGTCACTCTTATCATCTTCATATCTCCTTATTATATGTATTAGTCATTACTAAGATTGCATTACAAATTCACATGTAAATTTAACTCTAAATAATTTACAATACAAAGGTAGTGACTAGATGTTATGTGATGCAATTCCATATAAAATATTTAAATTTATATGAAAATAACTTTAAATAATTTATAATATAAAGGTAGTGACTAGAAGTTATGTGACATAATTCAATATAAAACATTTATTGACATGAATAATTACTCAATCGTAAATAATTTTTAATATAAAAGTAAGAACTAGCCACTATGTGGCCTTTGTTTTTAAAGGGTTTTTTTTTGAAAATAACATAGCACAAGGGCCAATGGTCAACCGAGATGGTAAACCAAAAAAATGGAGGAGAGAATACATAAATTAATGGCCATCACATAGGGAAAAGTGGCCTTTATTACATCTATGTCTACTTTGTACATGTTTTGATGGGGTAAAAGTGCAAAAAATATCAAAAAATACATATCAAAACTATAAAGAACAATTTAGCAGCAAAATAGAATTTTAATTCTTCATTATTCTTGTAAAACAATAAAAAGAATATTTAATTAATACATAACTTCTCATTGATAGAATTATTATGCACAACTAATATGTTAAATTAAATGAAAATCTAATCATAAAGTTAACTGAACTTTCTATATTTATTAGTTTTCGAAACATGTTATTTTTATTAACTTTTACATGTAAGTTTTGATGTGACTACAAAGCTCCCTTATTCTCATACATATCTAAAATAAGACCTAGGTGACATGCAACTATAAGTTTATGTTCAATTATTAAAAAAATGGAAAATTATTTAAAAAATGAAAATTAGAGTTAAAATATAAATTTTGTCATTTAGATTATATTTTTTGGGCCTAAAAATATTATGAAAAAGTTGTTAAGTGACTAGTGCAATTATGATTGCACGAACCTCTTCAATATTTTTATTTTGAAAAAAATGGTTCAAACAAGCACTCGTGTCAAAGTTTATATCAGAGATGTCATCAGTTCTAGATAACATGAATGCAAATGTTGAGATCACACAAGATGAAGCATGTGCACACCACAATTTTGTTGAAGCAAAATAAAATAACTTAAAGACAATATTGAAAGAGACAAAAAATAAGTGGAGCAAAACCCAATCTTTCATACAATAAAAATCTATCAAATGGGATGAGTTCATATAGGAGAATATGCAAGTAACTCTTCCAAAAAAGGTAGTCAACATACTCCCAGAATAGGCAAGTAACTCTCAGGAATAGATGAGTAACTCTTATACCCAAAATAGCAGTCAAGGGAGTTACTTCTTAGTCATGCAGTCAATCTGTACACATAAGAAAGCTTCTCCATGAAAGTAAGAAAACTCCAAGTGAGGTGAAAAAGCTCATAAGAAATAAATATGAGAAAAAATAAAACCTCTATTATAACACCCCTCCTATAAGTGTAATTTAGGTGGGCAGTGTGAAAAATAAATGGGTCCTGATAACTAACCCTGATCAGGTACCCATGTACAAAGCAATATCTCATAAACTAGAGAAAAGGATTTCATGTCCCATTTTTAATTAATAAACTTTATGGAAAAATGTCGATTCCAATATTTTCCATAGAAACAAGGAAGGAGTTAGGAAAATAATTTTATTTAATATTAATTATTTGGACCCAAAATATTCATTATTTTTTAATTTTGATAATAAGGGTCAAGTGATTAATAAAATATTATTATGGAATGATTTATTATCCAAATTGGGCATTGTATTTAAAAGAGAATGATAATGATGTAGTTTTTAAATAAAAGTAATTTTTCATTCTTATCCTCCAGAAAAGATGGTAAATTTGGAAAATTCCTAGAATAAGACAAAAGCAGGAAAAGCAGAATTAAAACAAGTTATGTAAAGTGGAGAAATATGACAATCAATGAATTTTATAATTATATTTTTATATTTCTAAAGCTATGAGATGAATTTGGGTTTTCTTTTTGGGCCCTCTTGGTTATTTATATTTCATAATTTCTTTCTAAGGGATCTTTTGCCAAATTAAAAATTTTCTCTTGTGGAACAGTGTGCATGCAGTGTTCTTCAGATCATCTTAGAATGAAAACTATTGGATAAAGGTGGTATTTAGATAAAAACTTAGGTATTATAATAATTTTAAGATGAAACTCCTATTATCTATAGATACAATTCCATATAAAATTTGTTACAGATCTTCAAGGAGTGCATATTTAAGCTAGTGTTCAATATTTTATATAGATAGTTGGTGTGAGTAGAGAGTATAAAAGAATTTTAAAATTTGTAGGTTTGTTACAACAAATAGTAAGTGTATTTGGAGTTATTTTTAGGTTATTTCAATATTCTCTAGTTTTATGTAATCAACTTATTAGTGTTATGAATTTATGCTTTATTTGAGCACTATTTACAGTGTTACTGTGTAGTTGTGACAAGGGTTTTTTCCAAAATTTTATATTCTACTCCAGAACTATTGTGGAGTGATTGTTTTAGTAAGTTGTAATGTTTTTGGACTTAATTTTTTAAAATACAAATTTCCATAAGTGCTGGTTTTTAGTGTTACTCCAAAAAAATTGTCAAAATTTGGGTTCACTAGCTAGTGTAAAGAAAGACATAAATTTTATGGTAATTATTCCTAATATAAAGTTAATTCGAGATCCAATATTTTTTTTAAAAATTAAATAAGGGTACATAAAATTGGTATCATATCTAATATCTTATCATCTTATTAGGGAGATAACTATTATTTCAGTTCATTCATGTTGCATGTCAAGTTTTAATGGTTGCATGTGTGGTATCAACTATTGCATGTTAGTATTTGTGATTGCATGTTAGTTTTAGTAGGGTAAATATTTTATATTGATGTGAAATCATGGGAGTTTTCTTTGAATATCTAATTAAGAACATAGGACTGATGGTCAAACTAGGAAGAATAGTTAAATGGCAAGAAAATTACAACAATCATGATGAGTCATTCAACGCTGCCATCTCATATAGAGACTAGGTTGATCCTATGAGTATGAGAGATAATAAAAATAAACTAAGTGAACTTATAGTTCCCACTTTTGATGGTAATGAGATTATTTATGCTTGAGCTTTGTTGTAGGAATTACAAACATATCTTTCTCTCAATCTTATGAAGGAGAAGTATGTCATCCAATATACTACTTTACATCTTGAGGGAGATGTTTATTATTGGGAATCATGGTATGGCCACATAGGGACATGATCAAGTATTTAATTTTGAATATTTTATTCAAAATATACTTGACATATTCAAGCTTAGAAATGAATAGAACTTGGAACCAAAAGAACACCAAGCTTTAGAGGTCAAAGGTAAAGATTCTTTATCTAAAAAAAATATTTTAGTGGTTACTAATGAGTTTACTTGTCAGGACAATTTTTTTAGAGGTATAATCCACTAAGGGGGGGTGAATCAATGGTGGGAAATAATCCAATTCAATTTTCAAAACCCTTAAAATACTTAAGTAATCAATACAATCATTCATGAAGCATATAGATCATTCATAACAATAAACAAGAAGGATAAGCAAGATCACATACACAACACAAGATCTACTTGGAAAACCCTCATGGAGAATAAAACACACTCTCAATCCTGAAAACACATGTAAAAATATCCTATAAGATGATCACAAACATGAGACTAGTCAAGTACTTCTGACCAGGAACCTTGGTCAAGTCCTTCTGACCAAAGGTATTTAGTGAAACTCCTATTCCACAAGGAGAACCAACCACTAAGGATGATCAAGTTCTTCTAACCCTCCTTTGATAGGAACACCACCACCTTTGAATTTATGTCTTCTAAACCTGATGATGAACCTCAGATAATACATCCCCTTCACTTATGTCACTCACAATACATCCAAAGACATCTTTTGGTTCACTCCACTCTTCTCTACTCATACATAATCAACAAACCTACAACATCTCTGTCACAACCTAAACAACATGACCATGGGGTCATCCACAGAGACCACACTATAATCTACCTCTCAAATATACCTCCAATCTCACACAAACATCATCTATCCTTCATTCATCCTCAATCTGTAAGAGCACTATTCTGACATCAAAAATATGACCTACAGGTCATACACACAGTCCTCAATCTATTCTACTTATCGACCCATCCAATAGGCACACCTACTCTTCTCTATCCTTCACTTCAATGCCATTTGTTCTCACACAAACACACTTGCAAGCCAAGAAACCATCTCCTTTGGTTTCACTATTTATAGAGCTTTCATGAATAACAACTTCATGGTCGGCCATTAGACTTGATTTAACCCTTAATGCTTCTCTCATATCAAGACATGACTCAAAATAATTTTCATAGGTCAACCATAGTATTTATGGGTCTCTCTTAAGAAACTACACCTTTCAATTAGGCCCTTTTAACTCTTATAGGTATCATGGAGACCTATTCACCCATTTAACACTTCATCGATAAAAATAAGAACACAAGACCACCTCCAAATACATAGGTCCATTCCTCATGACCCCTTAGACATCTTCAAGTGATTAAAATCATCTTTGCTCTCCTCTGCGTATGATCAATCTACTCAAACACTAACCTGGTACACAAGAACATCATGAACATAAAATAGTCAAAATTTAAGCCTCTGTTCATACAAAATATTGATTGGTCAAACCTTTAAAGACCATAAAAATCATCCACAATGAGTCCAAAATACTTTCCAATAGCTAGGACATCATAAAACATTTGAACATCATCAAAAAAAGCACAAATATCCTTCTTGGGTTACTTGAAGAACATAGTCAAACACATAGTCAACTTTGGAGCTCAATATCTTTGATTATACATACATTTAGACCTTCTAACTAGGTTCACTAGATTCAACATGGATTTATCTTCAAATTTTCTTTTTATAGTGCCTTAGAATTCATCCTAGATCAAAAGTTATGGATAAAATATAGAGCACTAATGTTTTCCTTTGAAAAATTCAAATATTCAAATGCCAACGGTCACAGTTAAAAATTGAGCACACTACCCTCATCTCGTGTCTTCTCTACTCATATAAAACATGCATTGTCGATCTTCCTTGAAGTAACTTGACCTTTACCTTTCATTGCTCATTACTGGATCTTCATCTTGAATATTTCACTTAATATGCTTTGTCAATCTCATGTACGTAGCTTGGTCTTTATCTATGTTAAACATTGGACACCTTGAAATCATCTCACTCAATACACACCAGTGATCTGTATATGTACGAACATCTACTCATTCTTAGATCTTAAAAGAATCTTGATCTTTAGCTCTGCTCAACATTAAACTCCAAAGACTTGTCCTCATCTCATTGCTTCCTGACATCTTGGAGTAAATGTGCTCCATTAATCTCTTCGAGAGTTGCTCCAATTTTAACTTGTGCAATTTTGACTAAGTATGGGAACCTTTGCAATATTTATTTAAGGTCAACTTTGTACCTTCATATGTTTTGCTTCGCTCAAATGCATTTTCTAAAATTTGGACCATATATTCTCCTTTCAAAGAGAAATCCAACCATGTATTAATTATCTCATGAAAACTTTGTGTGTGAGAGATATAATACCATTAATTTTCTCACTAAGATTTTTCAACCATAGATCCAACTATGCCTAGAATTGCCTAGAAGGCCAACTTTACACATACATATCTTTTGATACGCTTCATTACATGACCTAAAATTTAGCACATATCAACTAGGCATAAAACTAAACAAACCCATATGATCAACTCCTTTTGAAACTTCCACATGTATGAAATATAACTTCATCAATATGCTTAATCAACTTTTTCTTGCCACATGCAAATTTAGCTATGGGAAACATTGTCAAACTGCCTAGGAGGCCAAATTTACACTCAGATATATTTTATCACACTTCATCACATGACCTAAAATTTAGTGCATAGTAACTAGGCATAATACTAAATAAACCCATGTGACCATTTCCTCCTGACACCTTCACATATGTGAATGCTAACATCATCAACATGCTTACTTAGCTCTATTTGAACATATAAAACACTGAAAATACTTGGGAGCTCAAATTTTCACCCACATATCTTTGACTGCACTTCATTGCATGATTTTAGACTTAGACCATATAAAATTTGGACTAATTTCATTACAACTATATGACAAACTCCCCTTGACACATACACATGTAGTAATTATGAAATCATCAAACTACCTACTTAGATTTACTGCCACTAGACCCAAAATGTTTAGATGAAAACTATGGACTACCAGATGAATTCAAATCAAGAACACAAGCACTCAAATCATAGAATACCTATTATGGGACCTATTTCACATTCTCAAATCACCATACTCATCTCTAAGCATTCATAACCATGCCAAAATAGAAGATCAACCAAGCCTCTTTTAAGCATACTAGGATAAACAAATTGCACACTTTGTCATTATCACTTAGACTATCAAGACACTTCATTCACTCACCTGGAAACCACCATGACATCAACATGACATCACTGATACCTCTCCAACAATCTCCCCCCTTTTCATTGATGTCAACACACATCATATAATTCACCTTCCTTTCTCTTCAAGGACTCTCACAATAAGAACTTTCTCCCCCTTTGACACAATGACAAAGTGGGCACCAACTAATTATGAGGACCTAAAAATACTACTATTAGGATAAGATCATCTTATAAATATATTACAAACTCCCCCTTACCTTGAGCCTACCTCTTCTTGCCTTGACAACTTCCTCTTGCAATGCCAACACTTCTTCAACCAAGCACTGCAACCAATGAAGAAAGAACACAAAAAACACTAAAACCTAATGAAATTCACCAAGAAACATCTGAGAGGGACTCTACTTAATATGTACGAGAAATTTCACCTCCTGATCATCTTTAGATCTCCACACACCATGAAGAACCACCATATAGGCTCATTAGCCTTCTCTCTCAGGCTAACTCAAAGACCACTAACATAACTTCATGCCACTCACCAAATAGGAAACATGCTCTAAGACAACCTAAGAGCTCACCTTGAAATACATACCTTTCTCTTTTGGATAAGATAAATAAAAAAAACTCTTCTTCTCATTAGGCCTATCTAGATTCCTTGTAGCCCTACTTAAAACTTGCAGAGCCCACAACTTTTAGTAGACACATCTTCAGGACCTAAAAATTCATATCTAAAGCTCTCTCATATGCCCCCTAGAGAAAAAACATTTTCAACACCTAGCTCATCCTCTGAAATATAATTTCTTCACAAACCAACATGCCAATTAGGCCTTTGTTTTGACCAAAAATTGAATAACTTCAAATCCATAAACTTTTTGATCTCTGTAAATCTTGATTTGACAACCCATTTGGCCCATTCAATCTATTAATAAGCCTCAAATCTTAATTCATAAGGCAAACCACTTTTCTAGCAGATCCCAAAACCCTAAAAACTTAAATCAAATAAGGTTAACAAACCTCCTTCTAGTCAACGCCCATCTCTAAAACTTCTTGCACACTTGGAGACTACCATTACATACTTTTGATCCAAGATTTGAGCTTCCACACCTTTGGTAACCTTGACATCCTATACCATGGATTTTTATTTGAAACACATCAAAAAGAAGTGCACAAACCTTTCTGATCACCAAACTATTCTTGACAATCCATCAATCTCATTAAGCCACCTAGAAACACCCATTTTGACCCTGCACTATAGCTCCTTTATAAACCTTTAGAGAAAGTTCATGAACTTGTTGTTCCCCCTTAACCAATGACCTTCTAAGATCAACACAAGTCTCTGTACATATTGACATTATGATCTTGAGCTCACAAACTTGTTTTTTCACAAGAAATATGTCTCCTAAGAAGCATATGTAGAGAAACCTACATCACAGTGTCCTAGAACAATGTGAAACTAGGAGTTGCCCATAAGTCTTCATATTCCTTCTCCTAATTGGTCATCTGATACTTATATTTCTTCTTATTTTTATACTTAAGTGAAGCAACATTCTCATCTACTAAAATATTCTCCTTTATGATTGGATTGACAATACATGGAGATAACATAGTTTCATGACATACCTTTTCATCTATAATATCTTCCTTGCAGTTTGGAACCTCATCACTAGGCACTAATAATTGATTTTCTTTAATGAAACTTTCTCAACAATAACAAGATGTTCACTTGGATCCATATTTAACTCAAAACTAACCTCAACCAGTACCTTGGTCTTCTCTTTGAGCTTGGTCTCTTTATTCACAAACATGAGTAGACAATGAGAGCCCTTAGCACTCTTCACCTTCTGTAGCAGTCTCCACCATAGCAAATAGATTACTTGGACCTGTAGTCTCATCATGATTCATACTTACCATCTTTGGCTTCCATGACTTCACTTGCCTTCTTCCTTGCACTATAGGATCCTGATTAAACCTATTCTAATTTGTAGGCCTTTGCTTGCATAATCTAGCAGTGTGACCTCTCTATTCACAATTGTAGCAAACCATTCTTTTTGAAGTGAACTCAATTTTCCCTGCCTAATATGGACAAAATCTTAGAAAGTGTCCTATATCATAACAACTAAGACAAACTACTCATTTTGAAGAAGACTCACCTTGCCTTACCTTATTTGGATAATGCTTAGCAAAGTGTTCCTTATCAAGATAGTTGAAACACTCAACCCTGGTCACACCTTTTGACTGACGACCCCCATCATAGTTCCATACAAACTTATTTTCAATAGATTTCTTGCATTCTCTAGCTCTCTACCCAAACTGATTACATGTATAGAGTAACCATTAAAATTTACATACCTCATAGCATTTGGTTGTCTAATATGATTTACCTTTATTCTACCAGCACCTTCATTCCTTGATTGATTATTGACCTTCAAGGTCTGATTAGTCTTCATTTTATCTTGAGTTGCTACATTCTCTGGTTCTTCTTTGTATCCAAGACTAGTTTTATCACTTTCATGCTTTTGACCATTCAAAATATTGTCTAGATCACTAGATCTCTTTTATAATTTCACAAATGACTTCATCATACTAGATGTCTTCTCTAACTCAGCTTTTAATGACTCATTTTCAATTACATACCTTGAACACTCATCTTCTTTAGCTTTCAAGCTTGTAGAAAGGATTTCTAATTGACAATTGAGATGCTTGACCATATCTTCATACTCCTTGGTGTCTTCATTCATTCTTGCCTAAAATACACTAAATTTCTCCTCATAGTCCTTGATTTATGACTTTATGTTCTTGTTAATATTCTTCTCAATCTTTAGTTCTTCTAGGGCCTTTATCAATTTAGTTTCATAATCCACCTCATCTTTATCATCATCTAAATTACTCTAATCAGACTCTGTTTGATGTGATCAACTACCTTCCTTAGCCATGAATAACACTTCATCTTTAGTAGGACCATCACCTTCATGATCATACTCTGAGTCACTAACTTCACTCTCATCTAATGAGTTACAATCTTCTTTTGTGTAGAGACTCTACTTGTCCTTGAAGTACTTCATGTTATCAAATTTTTTGAATCCCTTTTTACTTTTATCAAACTTGAAATATCTCTTACTATCATTATGACCTTGATCATGCTCTTCATCATCATTCATCTTATCCTTATGAGGGCACTTATTAGTAAAATGTCCTACCTCTCCACAATTAAAGCATTTGATGGGTAGTTTACCATTATACTTGTCTAAACCTATTTTCAAATTCCTTGAAATCAAAGTAATTATTTTATCCTCGTCTATATTAGAAATGTCATCCTCCTTGGGTTTCTTACCTTAGAACTTCTTTTTTGTCTTCATTTCAGTCTTGAAATATACTTACTTCTTTGGTGGTATATCATCATTTACTCTCATATCATAAACTCTCATTTGACCAAAAACTTGAATAACTTGAAACCATAAACCTTCAAGTCTTTGTGAAGCTTGATTTGACAACCCATTTATCCCATTCAACCTATTAATAAACCTTAAAACTCAATTCACAAGGCAACCCACTTTTTTAGCAAAGCCCAAAACCCTAGAAACTCAAATTAAACAAAGTCAGTAATCCTCCTTTTGGTCAACACCCATCTCTAAAACTTCTTTCACACCTGGAGACTACCATTACACACTTTTGTGAACTTTGACTTCCTATACCATGGATTTTGACTTAGAACATATCACAAAGAAGTGCATAGACCTTTTTGAGCACCAAACTCTTCTTGACACTCCATAAATCTCATTAAGACACTTGGAAACACCCATGTTGACCCTATACTATAGCTCCTTCCTAAACCTCTGGAGCAAGCTCATGAATTTTTTGTTCCCCCTTAACCAATGACCTTCTAAGATCAACAAAAGTCTCTGTATAGATTTGCATTATGATCTTGAGTATGAAAACTTGCTTCCCCATAAGAAAGATGTCTCCTAAGAAGTATAGGCAGATACATCCTACATCACAATGTCTTATAACAATATAAAACCGAGAGTTACTCACAACTCCTCATATTCCTTCTCCTCTTTAGTCATCTGATACTTACAGTTCTTCTTCTTCTTCTTAGGCTTAAGATAAGCAACATGCTCATCTACTAAAATATTCTCCACTATGATTGGATTGATAATACATAGAGATAACATAGATTCATGACATACCTTTTCATCTATAGAATCTTCCTTGAAATTTGAAACATCATCACTAAGCACTGTCAATTGATGTTCTTTGAATCAAACTTGCTTAACAATATCAAGATGTTCATTTGGATCCATACTTACCTCAGAACTAACCTCAACTAGTACCTTGGTCTTCTCATTGAGCATGGTCTCTTCATTCACAATATGAGCAGACAATGAGATCCCTTGGCACTCTTCACCTTCTATAGCATTCTACACCATATCAAATAGATTATTTGGACCTACAGTCTCATCATGATGCATACTTACCACCTTTAACTTCCATGAGTTAACTTGCCTTCTTCCTTACACTATAGGATCCTAATTAAACCTATTCTAATTTATAGGCCTTTGATTGCAGAATCTAGCAGTGTGACCTCTCTATTAATAGTTGTAGCACACCATTATTTTTGATTTGAACTTAACTTTCCCTACCTGATATGGACAAAATCTTGAAAAGTGTCCTATGTCATAACAACTGAGACAAACTACTCCTTTTGAAGAAGGCTCACCTTGCCTTAACTTATCTGGACAATGCTTAATAAAGAGTCCCTTATCAAGACAACTGAAACACTCAACCTTGCTCACACCTTTTTAATAATGACCCTCATCATAGTTCTATGTAAACTCATTTCTAATAGGTCTCTTGCATTCTCTAGCTCTATGCCCAAACTAATTACAAGTATAGCAGTAACCATTGAAATTTACATACCTCATGGCATTTGGTTTTCTAATTTGATTTGTGTTTATTCTACCAACACCTTCATTCCTTGATTGATTATTGAACTTCAAGGTCTGATTAGTCTTTATTTATTTTTGAGTTTCATTCTATGGTTCTTCTTTGTATCCAAGATGAGTTTTATTTCTTGCATGCTTTTGACCGCTCAAAATATTTTCTAGATCACTTGAGCTCTTTTCAAATTTCACAAATAACTTTATCATACTAGATGTCTTCTCTAACTCAGCTTTTAATGACTCACTTTTAATTACATACCTTGAACACTCATCTTTAGCTTTTAGGCTTGTAGATAGGATTTCCAATTGACAACTGATATGCTTGACCATATCTTCATTCTCCTTCATGTATTCATTCATTCTTGCCTCAAATACACTGAATTTATCCTCATAGTCCTTGAATTGTGACTTCATCTTCTTGTTAATCTTATTCTCAATATCTAGTTCTTCCAGGGCCTTTATCAATTCAGTTTCACAATCCACCTTATCTTTATTAGCATCTAAATCACTCCAAGTAAACTCTATTTTATGTGAGCAACTACCTTCCTCAACCATGAAGAGGGATTCATCTTCAACAGGACCATCATCTTAATGATCATACTCTGAGTCACTACCTTCACTCTCATCTAATGAGTTGCAATCTTATTTGGTGTAGAAATTCTTCTTGTCCTTGAATTACTTCTTATTGTCAAACCTTCTGAATCCCTTTTTGATTTTATCAGACATGAATGATCTCTTGCCATCATTATGACCTTGATCATGCTCTTCATCATCATTCATCTTATAATTATGAGGTCACTTATTAGCAAAATGTTCTACCTCTCCACAATTGAAGCATTTGAGGGGTAGTTTACCTTTATACTTGCCTAACCTATTTTCAATTTCTTTATAATCAAAACAATTAGTTCATCCTCATCTATATCAGAAATGTCATCCTCCTTGATTTTCTTATCTTTCAACTTCTTCTTTGTCTTCATTTCAATCTTGAAAGCTACTTCCTTCTTTGTTGGTATATAATCATTTACTCTCATCTCATAGGCAGTAAGGGTGTCATGCAATTGATCCATATTCAATTGAGTAAGATCATGACTTTCTTCTATAGCAGATAATTTTGGATCAAACTTGAGGGATAGAAACCTTAATACTTTTTGAACTATAGTATCCTATTCAAGATTCTCTCCAATACATCTGATGATGTTCACAATCTCATCAACTCTTTGAGGAAAGGATGCCATAAAATCTTCTTCCTTCATCATGAGACTTTCAAATTGCCTTTTGTGAGTTTGAAACTTAGACAACTTGACCTTTGATTCTCCTTCATAAATGATCTACATTTTGTCCCATATCTCTTTAGTAAATTTACAATGGATTAACTTTATGAACTTAGTCTTCGTAATACCACAAGTGATGGCATTCATTGTCTTAGAATTATTCTCAAATAGCTGCTTGTTAGCAACACTAGATGGAGGAGTTGCAGGAGCAACATAACCATCCATAATAGATTTCCATACATCAAACCCTTGGGACATAATGTATGTCCTCATCATTTCACTCCAAAAATCATAATTGGATCCATTAAACATAACTGCATGATTAGTATAGAAACATCCTTGCATTTGATGACTACCCATATTGTACCCTTGATCACCTTAAATTTGTCAAGCCTTTGTCAAAGGACCTACTCTTATACCAATTGTTAGAGGTACAATTCACTGAGAGGGGGGTGGATCAGTGGTGAAAAATAATCCAATAAAAGTTTTAAAACCCTTCAAATACATCACAATCAATATAATCATTCATGAAGCATACAGATCATTCATAGCAGTGAATAAGAAGGATAAGCAAGATCACATACACAACATAAGATCTACATGGGAAACACTCATGGGGAGTAAAACCCACTCTCAAGCCTATTAACACATGAACTACTGTCCTATAAGATGATCATGAACATGAGATTTGTCAAGTCCTTCTAGTCAAGAACCTTGGTCAAGTCCTTCTGACCAAAGGTCTTTAGTGAAACTTTTATTTCACAAGGAGCACTAACCCCTAAGGATGATCAAGTCCTTATAACCCTATTTTAATATGAACACCTCCACCTTTGAATTGATGTCTTCTACACCTAATGATGGACCTATGATAACAAAACCCCCTTCACTTTTTCTCACACTCACAATGTATCCAAGTCCACCTTTTGGATCACTCCACTCTTCTCTGATCATACACAATCAACAAACTTACAATAGCTATATCATAACCTCACTGCCTCAACAACATGACCATGGGTCATTTACATAGACCACACTCTAATCTACCTCTCAAATAAACCTCCAAGCTCACAAAAACATCATCTATCCTTTGCTCATCCTCAATCTATAAGAGCACTATTCTGACATCATAAATAAGACCTATAGGTCATACACACAATCCTCAATCTTCTTTGTTTGTCAACCCATCCAATGGGCACACCTACTCTTATCTTCCTTCACTTCAACACTTACTATTCTCACACAAACACACTTGCAAGCCTAGAAACTATCTCCTTTGGTGTCACTATTTATAGAGCTTTCATGAATAACAACATCATGGTCAGCCATTAGACTTGCCTTAACCCTTAAGGTTTCTCTCATATCAAGACATGACTCAAAATAATTTTCATAGGTCAACCATAGTATTTAGGGGTCATCCTTAAGTAACTAAACCTTTCAATTAGGCCCTTGTATCTCTTATAAGTCTCATGAAGACCTATTCACCCATTTATCACTTCATCAATCAAAATAAGAACACATAACCACTTCTAAATACATAGGTCCATTCTTCATGACCCCTTAGACATCCTCAAGTTCTTACAATCATCTCTGCTCACCTTTGCATATGATCAATCTTCTCAAACACTGACTTGGTGTACAAGAACATCATGAACAAACACATAAATAACTTCTAAGCCTTTTTTAATATAGAATATTGATTGTTCAAACCTCCAAAGACCATACAAATCATTCACAAAGAGTCCATAATACTTTCCAACAGATAGGACATTGAAAAAACATTTGAACATCATCAAAATAAGCACAAATATCCTTCTCAGGTTACAGAATATAATCAAATTTAGATCTCAATATCTTTAACTGTACATAAATTCATACCTTTTAACTATGTTCACTAGATGCACCATGGAGTTATCTTTAACTTTTCTTTTCATAACACCTTTGAATTCATCCTGGATCAAAAGTTCTAGACAAAATATAGAGCTCTAGTTTTTCCCTTTACAAAATTCAAATATTCAAATGCCAATAGTCATAGTTAAACATTGAGCACACTACCCTCATCTCGTGTCCTCGTTACTTAGATTAAACATGCATCATCGATCTTCCTTGACGTGTCTCAACTTTTACCTTTCATCGCTCATCTTTGGATCCTCATCTTGACTGTTTGACTTAATACACTTCATTGATCTCCTGTACATATCTTGGTATTTATCTATGTTAAACATTGGACACCTTGAAATAATCTCACTCAATACACACCATTGATATGTATATGTACGAACATCCATTCACCATTAGATCGTAGAAGAAGCCTGATATTTACTTATGCTCAACATTAAAATTCAAACACTTGTCCTCCTCTTGTTGCTTCCTAACATCTTGGAGAAAATGTGCTCCATTGATCTCTTTGAGAGTTGCTCCAATTTTACCTTGTGCAAATTTGACTAAGTATGAGAACCTTTGCAATCTTTCTATAAGGTCGACTTTGCTCCTTCATATCTTTTGCTTCGCTCAAATGCATGTTCTAAAATTTGGACCATATGTTTTCCTTTCAAAGAGGAATAAAACCATGTATTAAGGAGCTCTTGAAACCTTTGTGTGTGTGACATATAACACCATTAATTTTCTCACTAAGATTTTCCTACCATAGAGCCAACTATGCCTAGAACTACCTAGAAGGCCAACTTTGTACATACATATCTTTTGATACGCTTCATTACATGACTTGAAATTTAGCATATATCAAATAGACATAAAATTGAATAAACCCATATGATCAAATCCTTCTGAAACTACCACATGTACAAAATATAACTTCATCAATATGCTTACTCACCATTTTCTTACCACATGCAAATTTGGCTAAGTATGGGAAAACATTATCAAACTGCCTAGGAGGCCAACCTTGCACTTGCATATATTTTGTCGCACTTCATCACATGACCTAAAATTTAATGCATAGTAACTAGGCACAATAATGAACAAACCCATGTGATAATTTCCTCCTGACACCTCCACATATGTGAATGCTGACATCATCAACATGCTTACTCAACACTATTTGAACATAGGAAAACACTATGAAAATCCCTGAGAGCCCAACTTTACACACACATATCTTTGACCGTGCTTCATCACATGACTTGAGACTTGGAAAATAGAAAATTTGGAATAATGTGATTATAACCATATGACCAACTCCCCCTAATGCATATACATGTAGTAATTATGAAATCATCAAACTACCTACTTAGATTTATTGCAACTGGACCCAAAATGTCTAGATGAAAATTATGGACTACCAAATGAATTTCACTCAAGCACACATGCACTCAAATCATAGAATACCTCTTATGGGACCTCTTTCATATCCTTAAATCACCATACTCATCATTAAGCATTCCTAACTATGTCTAAATAGAAGATCAACCAAGCCTCCTTCAAACATACTAGGACAAGCACATTGAACACCTTGTCATTGTCACTTATACTAATAAAGACACTTCATTAACTAATCTGGACACCTCCACAACATCACCATGACATCACTGACAACTCTCCAATAATCTCCCCCTTTTTCATTGATGTCAACACACATCATACAGTGCACCTTCCTTCTCTCTCTTCAAACACTCTCACAACAAGAAATTTCTCCTCCTTTGACACAATGATAAAGTGGGCATCAACTGATCTCAAGGACCTAAAAATATTACCAAAAAGATAAGACCATATTATAAATATAGTACAAACTTCCCCTTAGCTTGAACCTACCTCTTCTTCCCTATACAACTTCCTCTTGTAAAATGCCAACACTTTTCTTCAACCAAGCACTGTAACCAATGAATAAAGAACACACAAAACACTAAAACCTAATGGAACTCACAAAGAAACATCAAAGAGGGATTCCACCTAATATTTATAATCAATTTCACCTCTTTAACATCTTCACATCTCCACACACCATGAAGAACCACCATACAAGCTTACTAGCCTTCTCTCTCAGGCTACCTCAACGACCACCAATAGAACTTCATGCCACTCACCAAATAGGAAACATGATCTAAGATAACCTAAGAACTCACCTTGAAATACATACCTTGCTCTTTTGGATAAACTTAACAAAAAAACTATCTTCTTCCCACTAGGCCTATCTGAATTCCTTGTAGCCCTACCTAGAATTTGTAGATCCCACAAATTTTAGTAGACACATCTTCAGGACCTAAAACTTCATATCTAAATCACTCTAATATTCCTCCTCAAGCACACACATTTTCAACACATATCCTATCCTCTGAAATATACTTTCTTCATAAACCAACTTGCTAATTAGGCCTCCATTTTGACAAAAACTTGTATAACTTGAAATCCATAAACCTTTAGATCTTTGTGAAGCCTGATTTGAAAATCCATTTGACCTATTTAGCCTATTAAGAAGCCTCAGATCTCAATTCACAAGAAAAACCACTTTTATAGTAGATCCTAAAACCTTAGAAACTCAAATCAAACAAAGTCAACAAACCTCCTTCTAGTCAACGCCCATCTCTGAAACTTCTTACACACCTAGAGACTACCATTACACACTTTTGTGCCAATATTTTAGATTCCACACCTTGGTAACCTTGAATTCATATACCATGGTTTTGACTTGGAACACATCACAAAGAAGTGCATAGACCTTTCTGAGCACCAAACTCTTCTTGACACTCCATCAATCTCATTAAGCCACTTGGAAACACCCATTCTGAGCCTATACTATAGCTCCTTCACAAACCTTTGGAGAAAGCTCATGAACTTGTTATTCACCCTTAACCAATTACTTTCTAAGATCAACACAAGTCTCTATACATATTTTCATTATGATTTTAATAACACAAACTTGATTCTCCACAAGTAAGATATCTCCTAAGAAGCATAGATAAAGACACCCTACATCACAATGTCATAGAACAATGTAAAACTAGGAGTCGCCCACAACTCTTTGTATTCCTTCTCCTCCTTGGTCATATTATACTTATAGTTCTTCTTCTTTTTAGGCTTAAGAGAAGAAAGATGCTCATCTACTATAATATTCTCCTTTATGATTAGATTTAAAATACATGGAGATAACATAGATTCATGACATACCTTTTCATCTGTAGAATCTTCCTTGCAGCTTGTAATATCATCACTAGGCACTGATAATTAATGTTATTTGAATGAAACTTGCTCATCAAAATTATAATATTTACTTGGATCCATAATTACCTCAGAACTAGCCTCAACCAATATCTTAGTCTTCTCCTTTAGCTTGGTCTCTTCATTCACAACATAAGCAGATAATGAGAGCCCTTGGTAGTCTTCACCTTTTGTAGCATTCTCCTCCATAGAAAATAGATCACTTGTTGCACTAATGAGAAAAGTTGGTAATTATGCATCATGATGAGAATGTAGGTCCAAGTAATTTGTTTTTTATGATGAAGAATGCTACAGAAGGTGAAGAATGCCAAGGGGTCTCATTGTATGCTCATGTTGTGAATGAAGAGATCAAGCTCAAGGAAAATACTAAGGTACTAGTTGAGGCTAATTCCAAGGTATGTATGGATCCAAGTGAACATCATAATATTATTGATCAATTTTCATTCAAAGAACATCAATTGTCAATGCCTAATGATGAAGTTCCAAGATGCAAGGAAGATTCTACAAATGAAAAGGTATGTCATGAATCTATTTTATCTCCATGTATTGTCAATCCAATCATAGAGAAGAATATTATTAGATGAGCATGTTACTTCTCTTAATCCTAAGAAGAAGAAGAATATCTATTAAGTATCAGATGACCAAGGAGGAGAAGGAATGTCAGGAGTTGTGGGAAACTCCTGATTTCACATTGTTCTAGGAAATTTTGATGTAGGGTGTCTATGCCTATGTTTGTTATGAGACATATTTATTATGGAGAAGCAAATTTTTGTGATCAAGATCATAATGCCATTCTATATAGAGACTTGTGATGATCTTAGAATTTTATTGTTTAAGGGGGAATAACAAGTTCATGATCTTACTCTAGAGGTTTGTGAAGGAGCTATAATATAGGTTCAGATAGGTGTTTCCAGGTGGCTTAATGAGATTGATGGGGTGTCATGAAGAGTTTGGTGGTCAAAAAGGTTTGTGCTATTCTATGTGATATGTTCCAAGTTAAAATCCATGGTATAGGAAGTCAAGGTTCCCAAAGGTATGGAAGCTCAAATCTTGGCACAAAAGTGTGTAATGGTAGTCTCTAGCTGTGCAAGAAGTTTCAAAGATGGGCATTGACCAAAAGGAGGTTTGTTGACCTTGTTTGATTTGAGTTTATAGGGTTTTGGGCTCTACTAGAAAAGTGGTTTGCCTTATGAATTGATGTCTAAGGATTCTTAATAGGTTTAATGGGCCAAATGGGTTGTCAAATAAAACTTCACAAAGATGTGAAGGTTTGTGGTTTTCAATTTATTCAAGTTTTTATCAAAATGGAGGCTTAATTGGTAAGTTGTTTTGTGAAGAAATTATATTGCATAGGATGAGCTAGGTGTTGCAAATGTGTGTGCTTTAGGGGGCATATGAGAATGCTACAAATATGAAGTTTCAAGTCCTGAATATGTGTCTATTGAAATTTGTGGGCTCTGATACCAATTATTATAGGCATAATCATTGAGAGGTGGGGTGAATTAGTGAGCCCAAATATTTCAATTTTAGTTCCAATCCTTTCAAGCTATTAAATAATCAGAATATATCAACTTGATCAAGTAAAATTAATAAGAGAGCTCATTCTTTCAATGTATACACAAGATCAAACACACAACACATAGTTCATGTGGGAAACCCTCATGGGGAATAAAACCCACTCTCAAGCCTACAACACATGGACTACTTGTCCTATAAAATATTACAAACAAGAAACTGATCAAGTCCTTCTGACTAGGATTTAGTGAAACATTAATTTCACAAGGATAACCTACCCCTAATATGATCAAGTCCTTCTAAACACCTTTTGGTAAAGTCCTTTAGACCAACCACCTTGGTCAAGTCTTTCTGACCTAAGTCCTTTAGTGAAACACCTATTTCATAAGGAACACCTACCCCTAAGGAAGATCAAGTCCTTCTGACCTTCTATGAAATGAACACTGCCACCTTTAAATTGATATCTTCAACACCTAATTATGGACCTCTGATAACACATCCTCCTTCAATTCTTCACACACTCATAATGCATCCAAAAACCATCTTCTAGATCACTTCACACTTCTCATTCTCATCAACCTACAACAGTTCTATCACAATACCAGCAACATAACCAAATGATCATACACACAGTCCTCACTCTGACCTATGTCTTTACCTTATATTCTACACTCTTCAACATATGATCTACTCACACATGTCTCTTCTTCACTCTGCTTTAATAGGTCTCTATTACACTCTTAACACATACTTCACTAGTCTAAACAAGCCTCTACTATGAGCACCTCCTCACAAGTCTCTCATAACTATCTTCTCCAAGTCTATAAATCACCATCTTTGATTTTACATTTTATACAGCCTTCATTAATTATCAAGTCCATAATCTTTCCTTGTTGGCCACAATACATGCCTTCACCCTTAAGGCATCTAACATGGGTCACAGTTAAGCACAACTCTCTTTCAAATAAGCCTAAGTCACTTTTTAGCTCCTATGGAAACCCATTCACCTCTTTGATACTTATTTATTAAAAATAAGAACACAAGAACACTTTACAAGTAGATGTAACCATTCAATATTATCTATAGGTTCTTCTTAAGTTTCCTTATCCATCACAACACCCTTTTGTTAACACTCAATTAGCTCAAACACCTTTTTGTATACATAGTCATTATGAACGAAAAACACAATCAAATTTTAACCCTTTGATCATACTTCATATGATTGGTAAAACCTTCATAATTCAAACATATGGTCCTCATGGAGTATAAAACATACTCCAATATCTATCTCACCTTTAGACATTGAGATACCAACAAGCACAACTCAATTACCCTTCTCAGGTTACTTGCAGAGCAAACATGAAAACACAGTCAACTTTAGACTTTCACAACTTTGACTATACATATTTTCAGACCTTCAAATCTATATTTAAAAATTATCCTTATATTCCTCTACAAATTTACTTTTTACACCATGAGAAAATTATTTTTGTATTAAAAGATATGGCCGAAAGCCCAAACACTAGTCTTTCCTTTATTAAATTCAAATATTTGAATTCAAACAGTCACAGTTAAACTTCAGTCACTTAAAATGCATCTCATGTCCTCAAATTTTAGATCAATCACACACCATAGATCTTATGATAAGTATTTTTGTCTTTAACTATGTTAAAATTTGAACAGGTTGACCACTTTGACTCTGTTTGCATTGTCGATCTCAATCTCACAATTAAATGTGAATCGTTAGATCCTTATCCTTTACTTTTGCTCAATGTTAAACCTTGAAAAATTATTACCATATCTATCCTTCCTAACATCTTGGATAAAATTTTCTCATTGATCTCCTCAAGAGTTTTTCTAACTTTACCTAGTGTAAAAATGACTAAGTATGAGAACCCTTACAATCTGTCTAAGAAGCCAACTTTGAACCTTGATAACTTTTATTGTGCTTAGACGCATGATATAAAACTTGAACCATAAGATCAAATTTAAAATGATAATCTAATCATGTATCACCATATTCTTATAACCTTCATGTGTGGAAGATATAATTTCATTAATTTTCTCACTCAGATTTTTTTTGTCACGAAGCCAACTATGCCTAGAACTGCGTAGAAGGCCAACTTTGCACATGCATATCTTTTGATGGGCTTCATCGCATGACTTGAAATTTAGCACATATAAACTATAAAAAAAAATTAACAAACACATATGATCATTTTCTCTTGAAACCTTTATGTATTTAAAATATAACACCATCAAAATGCCTACTTAGCTTTTCTTGCCACATGCAAATTTGGCTAAGTATGGGAAAACAATGTCAAACTACCTAGGAGCCTAACTTTGCACTTGCATATCTTATGTTTCACTTCATCAAATGACCTAAATTTTAGTTCATAGCAACTATACATAAATATGATCACAAACATATGACCAACTCCCCCTCACTCATCCACATGTGGTAATAGTGATGTCAACAAACTGCCTACTCAAATTTTTTTCCACTAGACCCAAAATGTCTAGATGAAAAAAATGATCAACCAAATGAAATCCACTAATTCAAATAATAACTCAAAGCATATAAAACCTCTTATAGGACCAATTTCACATGGTCAATACTTAAAACTCATTCCTAATCATCTTTAAATAGTCAAACTCTAAATATCAACCAAACCTATTTCAAGCATACTAGGATAAACATATTGCACACTTTGTCATTGTCACTTAGGCTATCAAGGCACTTCATCCACTCATCAAATCACCTCTATGACATCATTGAAAAATCTCCAAAAATCTCCTCCTTTTTCATTGATTTCAACACCCATCATAAAACAATATACGACTCACCTTCCTTTTCATTGTTCAAACACTCTCACAATGGGAACTTTCTCCCCCTTTGACATAATGACAAAGTGGGCACCAACTGATCTTGAGGACCTGAAAATACTACCAGCAAGATAAGACCATCTTAGAAATAAAGATAGTATAAAATCCTCTTTACCTTGAGCCTACCTCTTCTTGCCTTGACAACTTCCTCTTGCAATGTGTCAATACTCTTCTTCAACCAAGCACTAAAACTAATGAAGAAAGAACACACAAAACACTAAAATATCATTTGTAGTAGATATCACCACATATTCAATATTACTAAATTATCTCACATATGCTTCCCCTCACATCATGCAAATATCCTCAATCTATTCAAGCTATCTAAGTTAGCTCCCCCTACCTCTGTGCATACCACCTTGTATTTCTCAACCATGCACGGTAATCTGATGGAACTCTTCAAAAAACATTTAAGAGGGACTGCCCCTAAGATATCTAAGCCATTGTACCTATTGAGCATCTTCATATCTTCACACACCATGAATAACCACCATACAAGATTACTAGCCTTCTCTCTCAATCCACCTCTGGAGCAATGATCATGAACTTATTTCTTCCCCTTAACCAAAATACCTTCTATTGATTCGTAGAGAAAGAAATGACACCCAAAATTTGCCTTAGATACTCAAATGTATCTTTTGACAATGGTTTGGTCATAATATCTCTAAGTTGCTCTTTTGTAGGCACATACTCCAACTTAACACTTTGATTACTCACTTGTTCTCTTAATAAATGATATATAATAGGAATGTACTTAGTTTTTGAGTGCATAACAGGATTCTTTGATATACTAATTTCACTAGTGTTGTCATAATAGATAGGACAAGGTCCATTTTGTCTTACCTTATAATCTTCTAAAGTTTGTTTCATCCACATGTTTTACGTGTAACAAGAAGTAGTTTATATATACTCAACTTCTATAGTTGATAGAGACACTAAGGCTTGCTTCTTACTTAGCCAAGATACCAAGCATTCCCCCATGAATAAGACCCCACCATTGGTACTCCTATCATCGACACATCCTGCCCAATCTGCATTAGTATATGATTTCAAAGTTAATTCTTTACTTTTAGGATACCATAAACCATACTCTATGGTGACTTTGAGATGCCTCAAGATCTTTTTGACTACTTTCAAGTGAGATTCTCTTGGATTAGCTTGAAACCTTCCTAAAAGACAAACTTCTTGCATAATATTAAGCCTGGAAGCAGTAGAGTACAAAAGACTTATAATCATGGATCTATACAAAATTTGATCAACTTTTGGTGAGTCATCTAGTTTACTTAACTTGCATCTTGTGAGCATTGGAGTACCCATTGGTTTACAATCCATCATGTCAATTTTTTTAGCATATCCTTGATGTATTTATCTTGTGAAATGAATATCCCTACATCAATTTGATTAATATTCAGTCCTAATTAAAAATAAATTTCTCCCAACATTGACATTTGAAACTCAATCCTCATAGTATCTACAAACTCTCTACTCATATCATCATTATCAGATCCAAAAACTATGTCATCAACATATACAACCATTATCAATTGATGATTGCCTTTTGTTTTAATGTATACATTACTATCAGCTACCCCATTTTTAAAACTTTGACTCAAAAGATACTTATCTAACCTATTATACCAAGCACTAGGAGCTTGTTTAAGACCATAAAGAGCCTTCTTTAATTTACATACAAAATCTTGATTATTTGTCATGAAGTATCCTTCAAGTAACTCAATGTAGACTTCTTCTTCTAAGTTTCCATTCAAGAATGTAGATTTCACATCTATTTAGTATACCTTAAAACCTTTGAAACATGCATATGCCAAGAAGAGTCTAATTACTTCCATTCTTGTCATAAGAGAAAACATTTCATCAAAATCTATTCCTTCAACCTGAGCATATCCATTACACACCAATCTAGTTTTATTCCTTGTGACTTCTCCTTTCTCATTCATCTTATTTTTGAAAACCCACTTGGTACCTATCACATTTTTATCTTTTGGCCTAGGAACTAAATCCCATATTTCATTTTTCATAATTTGATCAAGTTTTTCATCCATTGCATCAATCCAACTTTCATCTTTGTTAGCTTCCATGAATGTTTTGGGTTCAATCATGGACAATAGAGATGAGTCTTATTGATTCTAATTTATCAACATTTTCCTTCTAGTCTACAAACCTACACTATTATTTCCAATAAATTGAGAGATTGGATGATGTTTCTAAATTTTGCTAGATGGAGATTTAGAGTCTTATCTTTCTTCCTCCTCTTCATCTTCATCATTTGTTTGAACATATAACTCATCATTGTGTGCAATAGAATTCTAAATTGAGTCACTTACCTACAATTTTGAGTTCTTGACTCTATTTGTCTCATCTACCCTTACATTTGAACTTTCAACAATCTTGTGAAATCTCTTGTTGAAGCACCTATAGGTAGTACTAATAAAAGAGTAACCTAAGAATATGCCCTCATCAGAATTTGAATCAAATTTGCCAAGATTTTCTTCATCTCTTTTGATGAAGCACTTACTCCTAAACACTCTAAAATATTTGACATTAGCTACTCTACTCTTCCATAACTCATAAGGAGTCTTATCATTGTTTACTCTGATTTGACACCTATTTAGGATGTTAACTGAAGTATTAGCTACCTCTTTCTAATAACCATCTAATAGTTTGGAATCTTGAAGCATGATTCTACTCATCTCTTGAATAGTCCTATTCTTCCTTTCAATAACACCATTTTGTTGTGGTGTTATAGTAGCATAATAATGGTTATTATTTGTATATTTGGAATTTAGAGTTTGGTGTTGTGAAGTTGCTTCTACAGGGTGCTAATTGATGTTCCTCTACTATATTCCTATTGTTCTAGATCAGTCCATGAAGATGAAATTAACATATCTTATTTTGAGGTAACATGGATAAATTGGTTATACCTTGAAGATTATTAAAACTATGCCACTTAACTCAGGTCCACTGCTTTAAGATTTACCAGAGTGCTAAGAAAGAAGTTGGATAAAGTTGTAATTGGAGAGTTTACAAAAGCTATTCAGAGAATGTATATCAATGTGATAATTGGACAAAATAGATCATTATCCTACATATCAAATAATATACAATAGGTTGGTTGTCTTCATTGCTTAATTCAAGTCAAGAATGGAAAGGTTTAATCATGCATTATATTGTATATTTTCTTCATAATTTCACCTATGATTTGATAAGTATTGTAAATTTATTTGATATGTATTTTCATGAGAGCAAGTTTTCCTTCAAAGATGTGGTTAAACTATATGACTTGTATAATAATGTTATGGATGATAGAGATAATAGATTTTTCAGTGCACTTTGGTAGGAAATTTCTCACTTGACATGTACATGTTTCAGATTACATGAGAAAAATAGTTTGATTAGTAAGGAGATACTTGAGTATTTTTGTTTGCAAAATGTTCCTTGGTAGAAGATAACATATCTCATAGGTACATGATTTATAATCAATGGACAAAATGGTATGAATCATCACATTAGCATGGTGATTACTGAATAGCTTAGGTTGCAATTACTTGAGGACAAGTAATTTTGGGAAGGGCAGACTTGTCATGTCCCACTTTTAATTAATTTAACTTTAAAATAAAAATGTTCATTCCAATATTTTCCATGGAATAAGGAAGGAGTTAAGAAAATAATTATATTTAATATTGATTAATTGGACCTAAAATATTCATTGTTTATTAAGATAAAATATGATAGCAATAGGATCTGTGCCATTTATGAAGCTTTGAACAAGATTCTTAGGGTTGAAGAACTTGTTGATTAATTACAGGAGGTAGTTTATTCTATAGGGATTAATTTGAGGACATGATACCATTAGATTTAGGTGAGGGATATGGATATGCATAGTATAACATTCAGGAGTCACTTTAGGCACTTTGAGTTCATGAACATGCTAGGTGATTTAACTAATGCACTAGCCACCAGGGTGAATCAAGTATTTAGTGATAATTTGATTTTTATCATATCATTTTGATGTGTAGTAAAGTTTGGGAAGATCATATGTGGCATATGACATTTACTAATGAATTTTTAGAGCAACATGCTCTAGATACAAACGAATCTCTATAGGATTTTGAGGTTACAAAGCTTCTATACTTGAGTCATGTCATTAGTGCTAAATGCATGCAAGAAATACCACACTAGAAGAATTTGATAAGTGGGAGAATGTATTAAGCTTATTTCATGTTCTTATTATTTCATATTTTTCACAAATATTTTTTATAGAATGTGATGATACAGGAAAAGGATTTGCTTTGGTTACAATGCAAATGATGAATTCTAAAAAATGAAAGCATGAAGTTCAAAGACTCAAAAGAGAATTTCCATAGTTATAATGAGATGTTTTCCATCATGTATGCTCTCAAAGAATTCAGACATCATCAAGTTTGTGGTAAATGTGTGGCAGAGATAGGTTACACTTCCTCTTGTATCTATATAATTGGAGTGATGGGTCACATAAATAGATAGGAAAAAATAATGTAGATGTTGATGTCTTTTTCAGAATGATTAATTTTTGGTATGTTTCTACCATTCATAGATATTGGAGGTTTTCCACCATGGTATATTATGCCATTGAATTATTCGCCATTGACATTTTAGATAAAATTGTGAAGGGTGACAAGTATGTGTTAGTGGATGGTCTCAGGGAGTATATCATCTTCTATTAAAAAAACTTATTGTTTTCAGATTTAGAATTCAGAGTTTGATGGTGTGAATATTTCTTTTGTAGCATGCTAATTGATGTTCCTCTATTGTATTGCTATTTTTATAGATTATTCCACGAGGCTGAAATTAACATATATCAATTTGAGGTGACATGGATAAATTGGTTATACCTTGAATATTACTACAACCATGTCACTCAGCTCAAGTCCACTGATTTGAGATTTACTAGAGTGCTAGGAAGGAATTAGGATAAAGTTGTAATTGGAGAGTTTATAGAAGCTTTTTAGGAGAATATAGATCAAATTGAGAATTGGAGAGAAGATAACATTCTCATACATATCAAAGAACATACAATAGGTTGGTTATCTTCATTGCTTGATTTAAGTCAAGAATAAAAAGTTTAATCATGCATTGCATTGTAAATTTCCTTCTGAGTTGCACCTATGATTTGGTAAGTATAACATTTTTTTTATATGTATTCTCATGAGAGCAAGTTGTACTTCAAAGAGGTGGTTAAACTATATGACTAATACAATAATGTTATGGATGATAGAGAGAAAATCATCTCATAGGTACAATATTTATATTATATAGATGACATGGTATGAATCATCATATTGGCATGGTGATTCATGAGAAGCTTAGGTGTAATTGAGGACAAATAATTTTGGGAAGGGTGAACTTGTCATGTCTCATTTTTAATTTTTTTTTTTTGAGAGAAATACCCATTCCAATATTTTCCATGGAATAAGGAAGGAGTTAGAAAAATAATTTTATTTAATATTGGTTATTTGGACCCAAAATATTTATTATTTTTTAATTTTGATAATAAGGGCCAAATAATTAATAAAACATTATTATTGAATAATTTTATTAGCCAAAGTGGGGCATGGTATTTTAAGAAGAAGGATAATGATGTGGGTTTTAAAGTAAATTAATAAATTAATGTTTCATTCTTATCTTCCACAAAAGAAAGAAAATTTGGAAAATTCCTGGAATAGGACAAAAGTATGAAAACTAAATTAAAGTAGGTTATGGAAAGTGGAAGAAGATGGCAATCTAATGGATTTTTAATTACCTTTTTATCTTTCTAAAGATATGAGCTATATTTGGGCATCCCTTTTGGACCCTCTTATTTAATTATATTCTATTATTTCTTTCTGAGCGATCTTTTGTCAAACTAATGATTTTATCTTGTGGAATAGTGTGTATGCAGTGTTCTTCATATCATATTAGAATGAAAACTCTTAGATGAAGGTGATATTTTGATGAAAACCTAGCGAGCCCAAGGATTTTAGGATGAAACCCATATGATCCAAAGATACAATTAGGTACAGGATTTGTTACAGAGCTTCGAGGAGTACCAATTTTAATTAGTGTTTAGTATTTTATGTAGATAGTTGGTGTGAGTAGAGAGTATAAAAGCATTTTCAGATTTATGGGTTTGTTACAACAGATAATAAGTTTCTTTGAAATTATTTTTAGGTTATTTTAGTATCCTCCAGTGTTATGTAATCAACTTATTACTATTGTGAATTTGTAATCTATTTGAGTAGTGTTTGCAATATTACCATGTAGTTCTAGCAAGGGTTTTTGCCCAAAATTTATATCTTACTCTAGAATATTGTGGAGTGATTATTTCAGCAAGTTGTGATTTTTTTGGAGTTAATTTTTTGAAATACAAGTTCCCATATGTGTTGGTTTGTAATCACTGTGTTATTCCATAAAATTTACAAAAATTTGGGTTCACTAGTTAATGTAGAGAAATGCATAAATTTTATGGTAATTATTCCTAATATAAACTTAATTACATATATGATATTTATATATAAAATTTAGTAAGGATACATGCCAAAGGATGAAACCTGTAGGAAAAACTAGCCTCCAAAAGTGAGACATAGAAGAAGTGAAGAGACTAGAATCCTCCCCAAAGATGATGTTACTTTTGATGTAAATCGCACCCCAAGAAAAGATCATAGATGAATGAACTTTCTCTCTTTGAAGGGTTTGGTAAAGATATCTAAAATTTGCTCTAAAGAATGAAAAATCTCAAGTCGATGACCTGACCATGAATAAGCTTCTGAATAAAATGCATGTGAATCTCAATGTGTTTGGTTCATTGGTTTTAAATTATATTTCTATATATATGTATAGTACTCTAGTTGTCACAATAGATGATGGTGGATAATTCTAAACTCGAATAGAATCCATTGAATCCAAATTACCTTAGTATATATGTTAACATATGCCCTATACTCTATCTCTATGGATGATATAATAATAATATTTTGATTCTTGCTACACCAAATAATAAGACCAAAACCCAAAGAAAAATTGTAACCCAAAGTGGACTTATGATTATAACTATCACCAACCCAATATAAATCTAAAAAACCAACCAAACCAACCTCTGTGCCAAATCTGTACTAAATCATGAATCTATAAGATCCCTAAATGTAGTGGAGTATCTGTTTGGCTACTTTCTAGTGCAACTCATGGGGCTCCTATATGAATTGTCAAATAATTCCTACTGCATATGAAATATCAAGCCTGGTATGAATCAGATAAATGAGGTTACCAACAAGTTGTCCATATCAAGTGGCATCAACCAAAGGTGTATAATAGGTAGCCTCAATCTTGACTCCTAATATAAATGGAGTCAGAGATGGCTCAAAATCAACCATGTGAAACCAAGCTAGAAGATTGAGATCATACTTGGCATGTGCAAATGAAATCCCTCAATCAAAATGATAAAATATCGATGCTGAGGAAGTAATGCACAAGACTCAAATATGTCATGTCAAATATGTCCTATAATTCTATCTTCACTACTGCAATAGATGATGAGGAACTCAAAGTGATCAAAATATAATCAACATAAAAGGCCAGTATCAGTAAATAATTATCCTATCATAAGAAGTATACATTGGTGTATGAATGACACTTGGCAAAACTTGAAGTGAGGAAGGAATCCATCTTAGCATACCAGGTCTGAGGGGCTTGTTTGAGGCCATATATGGATTTACTAAGTTTGTAAACTAAGAGTAAATCTTGAATAAAATTAGGTGGTTGATCCATGTAGATATCCTCCTCAAGGTATTCATGAAGAAAGACACTCTTCACATCCATCTATTACACATTCCAACCATGTGTTGCAACTACAACTAGTATGAGTTGGATCGAAGTCATCTCTCTAATTAGTGAAAAGGTCTCTGAGTAGTCAATGTTGGCTACCTATGAAAAATCCTTGGTGACCAATCGTGCCTTGTACTTATCTACCAACCCATATACTACAAACTTAGTATGATATATCAACCTACATCAAACCATATTCCTTCCCTTAAGAAGTGAAGTCACATCCCAAGTGTGATTTTTGATTAAGGAAAAATATTCTTCTTACATAACACTATGCTACTCAGGTATGCCTAAAGCCTTTTGGAATGTCTGTGGATCTAAAATTGAAGCAAATAAAGTATGTGAACCACTTTGATAATTTTCTCAAGTATGTTTATCATTTGTTGGATCCTCTGCCTAAGTGCCTACACTCTCAAGTGTTTGTCTGGCCCAAAGGGGCTTAGATGTGGGTGAATCAGGTGTTGACTCCTCATCCTCTAAAACATGACTAGAGGTGGATGTATATGACACCTCATCACTACCCTCACAATTAGAATTGGAAGAAGAAGTAGACCCTAGCTCAAGAACCCACTCTGGATGATTTGAGTCAAAATAAGAATCATCATGTCTAAGTGAATCCAATGAAGTAGAAGTGTCAAGTGTTGAGTCTTTGGGACTCTCTTGAAAGTGAACACTTATTTCTATGAACAACTCATGTGTGGTTAGATGAAGAAGGTGTTTCCCTTTGACACCATATGGATAACCTACAATGATGCAAGGCTTAGACTGAGGCTCCATAGCTTTGTATTTTTTATTTAGTATGTGTACCATAGCTAGGGATATGAAAACCCTAAAGTGTTCAACTACAAGTTTCCTTTTATGTCAAGCTTCAAAGGGAGTTATGCCTTTAAAATATTTGTAAGGAACCCTATTCTGAATATAAAAAACATAATTGATGGCTTTATCCTAAAAAATGAGGTTCCAAGGACTGAGTGAATCATATAGCTAGCCATCTCTTTCAAAGATATAATTTTGTGTTTAGCCATTACATTTTATAGAGGACTATAAGTAACTATCTACTGTAAATCAATACCCTCCATTGACTACTCAAATTTGTTATTGACATATTCACCTCCATTGCCAATTCAAAGAAACTTAATGGGTTTCTCAAAGTATTTCTCAACAAGTGCCTTGAAGTCTTGAAAATATTAAAACACTTTATACTTTTGTCTAAGGAAGTAGACCCATGTGTATCTTGAGAAATCATCAATAAAAGTGAGAATGTACTTAGACCTTGTAAAATATAGATTGGGAAAAGGCCCAGATACATCACTGCAATGTTTGTGAAGCCCTCCAAGCTTTGCATTTATCAAATTTCTCTTTGATATGTTTCCCAAGGGAAAACCCATTTAAATATCCTTAGAGAAATGGACTTGAGACAACCCTGTGACCATGTCATTTTTGTTGAGTTGTTCTAGGTATCAGTAGTTGAGGTGGTAAAACTGCTCATGCCAAAGTTTGTTATCTCCATTTGAATGAGTCAGAAATGCAGTCAAAGAAGAATCAAGTGAAAAATGTGAGAAGGTATATAACCTAGATTTGTGATTTTCCCTACCCACGACCATTGTAAAATCATTGTGCAACTTTTTGATTGTGATTAAATTTGGTGAAAACTCAATCCTCATGCCCTTACTGATGTGAGTGATTTGGTACACTAATAAGAGATTAGTTGAAAGTGATGGAACATTTAGAACATTATTGAATGTTCCTCCATCCATTTCAACAACATTATCCATGTAACTGGTAAAAAAGTATCATCAACTAAACTGATAGAAGACATGATACAAGGCTCTAATGAAGAAAACTCAACTTGTGAAGAGCCCATGTGGTGGGAATCATCTGAGCCAATAACCCATGAAAAGGTTGGAGCTACAAATGATACAAGAGTCTTTCCCTATTATTTTTCTTTACCTTTAACTTTTGCCTTAGAAGAATCTTGAGTTGAAGAATTCTACTTGATAGACTCAAGAACACCTATGTTGGTTTTCTATAGAATATGAGTTAGAGATCAATTTTTTTTTCATGCACTTTGTTTATCATGACAATTTTTCTTACAATAAGGACACTTAATCTTATATTTCTTAGGTTTGTCATTGGAAATAGAATGTTTTAGTGATTATTTTGGTAGAGGTTGATTCTTTCTTCTTCTCTTGATCCTTATTATTCTTCTTCTTCACTTTGTTTGAAGTCTTTATTACCATTCCCAATAATTAGTGCTTGAGGTTTTTTGGAATTTAATGTGCCCATTTGTATTCACTTGCCTTGTTCTTGAGTAAAGTTGGAAACAAAGGTATCTAAATAAGACATTTTACATGTAGTGTCTAGAGCACTTTTAGTGGCATGAAAAGTAGAGACAAAGAATGAGTAGTCAAAACTTAACTTAGAGAGTATAGAAATAATTAGTTGGTCATATTTATTCTCTATTCCAAATTATTTTAATTGTAATGTCAAGGACTTGAACTTTGTGAATAAATCTGAAAGTGTGTCAAAGTTGTTAGGACTTAGGCTGATAAGCTCATTTTCAAGTTTGTGACCTCTTATCACATCTAACTTCCCAAAAATATTTTCCAAGGTGGTACACACTTCATTGGGTGATTTATTAGGTTCCAAATGAAAGAGAAGATCAAGGGATATAGAATGACATAACAACCCATAGAGTTCATCACAATAGTTATACCGCTTAACTTTTTCTACTTTAATATTAGGTTTAGTTTCATTAGCCATTGTAATACAATGTAAACTCTTGATCATTAATATAATTTGCATTTTGGTTTCATAATCATAGTAGTTAAATGGTATTAGAGTATTAATTAAACTTGAATCTATTAGTATAGAAATGAAGTTGAAATAGTGCAAGTTGAAGTTGTTGTTGCATAAATGAAAGTGCAAGTATAATGAAAAGATCCATAAAAAAGATACAACCTCTAAACTATGAAATGGTGAATCCCGACCCAAATGTTATAAATTCATGATCAAAATACTTTGGATTTAGCTGATAGTGTGTCTAGATCAATCAGTGTGAATGTTTAAAAAGATGAATTTTTACAAACAAGGTGAGGACGTCAGGTTCCTTTGATAATACATCTAATGAACCAGTGTACAAAGCAACAAAGTGAGTGAGAGAGAGAAAGTGGTTTTGAATGTGGGGGGGGGGGGGGGGGGGGGGGTGGGGGTTGGCCACCTACCAAATTGGACCTCACCCTTCGATCTTTATCATCTGAAAATATGAAGAGTAAAAATAACTTTTTATCTTTAAATGCTCACAATTCAATATATTATTTTTATAAAAAAATGTTATGGCCCTTACAATGAACTCTCCTCAAAATATATTATTTAAAAAAAACCTTAATCACCTTTCACATAATAAAGGGCACTTATCTCATTAAACTCAAGACCTAAAAGGATTACAGTATGCTTTATGCAATATTTTTAAGTTGATTTAGCTTAAAAATTTTATCCCACCACTTAAAAAGACAAAACCACCTTGTAAGTTACTAATACCATGAATTTCAAAAAATAATTTTTTTTCGATCAAATAGGGAGATTTGAGGCAAAATACCTTGGGAGGGAAATCATGTTGGTAGACATCTCGAGGGAGACTGGTGACTAGATCTAGGTGAGGGAGGATGATACAAGCTCCTAAGTAGGCTCAAATGGAAAATATAAGGTTGTGGGCAAAGCAATGGTGCTAGGAAGGGTCATGAATATCATCAAACTTTGGACCAAGCATGAACCAAGATTTAGTTTTGTGCATGTTAACTTGTAGCCTTCTAATGTTCCACAATAACATTGATTAGAACAATAATCAAGGGTGAGGGGGCACATCCTCAGCGTAGGCCAAGAGTGGCCATGAGGCTTAGAGTAGGTTGTAGGAGGCTATAAATAACAATAAGATTAATATCCTTGCTAAGAGTCCATCCACAATCCCTTAAAATGCATGAACCTAACATGAACATCTTGAGAGGCTATGAAGATCAGAAACTAGGTTGAAAGCATCACATGCAAGTTGTGGATCTTGTAAAAGGAAAGTATGTAGACCATAATGGCTTCAAACAAAACATTGAAGCACTTGCAGGTCTGAGATGAGTCATTGAATGTGTACATGATACATGCCAAGGTACCAACCTATGGATAAATCTCCAAACTAATACCACAAAGAGAGTATCTCATTTAAAACTATAAATCTCACTGAAGGTTTTGATAATCTAAGATAAAGCCAATACAATAACTCAAGATTTCAAATGAAAGCTAACAACTAATAAGACCATATAATTGTTTACTGGGTTGACTCTGATACCATATCAGAGATGTCACCAGTTTCAAATAATGTGAATAGAAAGGTCAAGATCACATGAGATAAATCTTGTGCACACCATAATATTGTTGAATCAAAATTAAATCACTCAAAGATAATATTGCAAGAGGGAAAAACAAGTGGAGTAAAATCCAATCTTTCATTAAGTTAAAAGCTCTCAAATGAGATGAGTATATATAGGAGAGTAATCAAGTAACTCCTCCATAAAAGGTGGTCAATAGACCCCTAGAATATATAAATAACTCCTCCATAATAGGTGGTCAATAAGGTCAAGAATAGAGGAGTAACTCCCATACCTAGGTTATCCGGTCAAGGGAGTTACTTCCTAGTCATGTGGTCAACCTACACACATAATCAAACTTCTCGATAAAATTAGGAAAACTTCAAGTGAGGGGAAAAACCCATAATAAATAAATACGAGGAAAAAAAACCCTACTCTAACAATTTATGCCTTCCGCAAGATATGCTCATGCATTATTTTCCTTTAGTTGAAAATAATCATGATCCTATGAGTTTTTCTGATTAAAATTCTTCCATTTTTCCTTATCTATCTTATTCAATTCCCATTATAATATCCAAGTGTTACCCTCTTACTATAATCATTCCTACTGTACCAAATACTTATTATAACTACTCTGCATGGTACTCATATTTTCTTATCCAAAACCTACATTATCTTATCTTTCATCTTTGTTGGCACCAACTACCTACAATTCACTTCTTATTATTCTTCCCCTTTATTATCCTCTCCATTAAATTCATAGATATTAAATATTAGAGTAATATCAAAATTATGTGGCAAGTTTACTTGATAAGTATTATCATTTATTTTCTTTGCAGTTTAGCATAAGCCAATATTATTATACTTCAACTTATTGTAGGTTCCTTGAGGAAATATTTCATTTCTCAAATCCATCATCATTAAATCCCCTTCATCAAATATTTTTGACATTATAGTTACATTTTTTATTGCCTTATACTTGTCATTACTTTCCTTTAACTTTATTCTTACTTTATCTTGCAATTGTTGTATGTGCTCTACAAATTCCTCTACATCATCATTTACTTGTTTTGAAATTGGTAACTATACCAATTATAAAACATCATTAGGAATTTTTTCATAAATTATTTGGAAAGATGTCATACCTGTTGACCTGTTCATAAAATTGTTATAAGCAAATTCAGCCTGCAGTAATGCCAAGTCTAATTATTTGGGCTTCTCTCCAACAATGCATCATAACAGGTTTCCAAAAATACTATTTACTACCTCTATCTACCCATCTATTTATGGATGCTATACACTAATAAATTTAGTTTTGTTCCCAACTTCTTCCATAATGTTCTCCAATAATGACTCAAAATTTTTGTATCCATGTCTTAAGTAAATTTTAATGAAATTACTTAGATAGATCAATTTAGTTCACAACAATGGATACAAATGTAAATATCACAAGCATATTAACAACAATATATCAAAATAATGAGACAAAAATAAGTAGACCCACACCAATAATTGACAATAGAGAAGAAAAATTGATAAATACGACTAAGCCACTTCGAGGGGGAAACCTCCATAACCATGTAATAAGAACATAATTTGTAATATGATCCTAAAGTACTAATTGTTATCTCATATATATACCCTACTTAGTCTATTGTTACTCCATACGTAAATCCTAATAACAATATGAGAATATATATAAATGTGAAAATATAAGATAAAATGTGATGTAGGCCACATATTAACTACACATATCCCTATATACACTATATGCTAAGGGTGTAGCATGTCACTCCCATTCAAAACAATTTTGTGCTCAAAGAGGAATAACCCTAGATGTTTTTGTAATAATGTTTCATCCTCCCATATTACATCTTTGCTAGTTAGATTATTCCACTTGATCAAATAATCCTTAATCTCCCTTATTCTTAGCCTTTTAGTGTGTGTCTAAAGCATCTCCTCATGTTCTAAAATGACTCACCCTTCCTCATATATCTTTGGTAACTCAATATATATGGATACTTTTTGTCCAATTACCTTACTTAAACATGAGACATGGAATAATTTATGTGTGTGTGTAGATTGAGTTAGTTCAATTGTGTGTAAAACACTGCTAATTATCTAAAAGATCTTATAAGGGCATTAATACTTAGGAAAACATTTTTTATAATTTTTTTCTTCAAGGACATTTTATTATGTGATTATAGTCACACAAAGACCCAATCACCCTCTTAAAAATGCCTATCACTATAATGTTGATATGCGTATTGCTTCATTTGGTTATGTGTCATTGCTAAATTCTCTCTTAGACTAGCTAATACCTTATGTTGTTATTGAATATGTTCCTTAAAAGATATAACCCTTAGTTGTACCATCAAATATGAGGTCATGTATGGTGGATAATACCCTTATAGTGCCAAAAATAGAGACATTTTAGATGAGGTATAGAAGGAAGTGTTATACCACCATTCTATTAGTGGTAGCCAATGAACCTGTCTTTCTTATTTATCTAATGCAAAACAACAAAGACAACCCTATGGGAATTTTTTTCCACTTTTGCTTTCCCATCATATTTAGGATGATATGATGAGATATAAGCCAACTAAGTATCCAAACATGAGAATAAATCAGTCAAAAAATTACTAGTAAACATAGGATCACAATCACTTACTATTATCCTAGGGATGCCATGTAACTTTCAAAATGTATCTCAAAAATCATATGTTACTTTACTTTCTACAAATGGCTAAGACAAGGGGAAAAAATGAGAATATTTTGTGAGTCTTTCCACAATTACCATGATCACATTTTACCCTCCAACCTATGCAAACTTGTAATTAAATCCATGGAAACCTCATCCCACCTTTGGCTAGAAGTAGATAAGGGTTGTATAAAACCTATGGTCTTAATTGTCTTACACTTAGTTTTTTGACACACCATGCATTCCACCAAAAATTTATGGATATCCCCCTTGATTCCTTCCCAAAATAAATCTTACTTGATTCTATGATAGGTTTTCAAAAATCTTGAATTCCCACTCCTGGAGATGCATGGAGCTCTATAATTATCTTGTGTTTGAATCCATTATTCTTGCATAGGTATAATATGTATTTATAACATAAAACATTCTATTTCCACTCAAAAAAAATTGAGACACTAGAATCATGTTGGAGATGTTGAATCAAAACCTTTGTATCAATGGTATTTTCCTTTTATGATCTTTCCTCATTGACCCAATCTTTCTACCATATGGACATTGCACATAAAAATGCCTCTATGGATTCATCCTTCTTGGATAGTGCATCTGTGACTAAATTATTCTTTCCTTTATTATATATGAGTTTAAAGTCACACCCCAACATTTTTGGTAACCAATTTTTGTTGTTTTTCATATGACAACCTTTATTCTTAGAATTATTTTAAACTATCAAGATAATTTTTCACCTTAAAGTGTCTACCCAATAGATAAGGTATCCATTATTTGACTACATGAATAATAGCCATCATCTCCTTCTCATATATATGTTTTATAAAATTCTTACGCTTGAGCTGATGACTCTCAAATGCAAGGGTTCTCCCTTCTTGCATGAGTACTGCCCCCATTCCATATCTTGACATATCACTTTCAACAATGAAGGTATTTAAAAAATTTAAGGTAGCCAAAACTATAGTTGAGCACATGGGCTCCTTCGGTTTCTTAAATGACTTAGTGGAATGTTGGTTCTAATGGAAGGAGTCCTTCAACAAAGTTGTGAGTGGTACTGCCATGCTTCCATAATATTTCACAAAACAATGATAGTAACCTATCAACCCTAAAAAACCTTGGAAGTTATTGAGGGTTTTTTGAACTTGCCATTATATCATGGCCTTGTTCTTTTGAGGATCTAATTTTATGCATTCATGTGACACAAAATGACCTAAGTATTCCACCTCATGTATTCTAAAAACACACTTGGAAGACTTGGCATAAAGCTGATGTTGTTCCAAAATTGTCAATACCTAATTCATAGGTTGAAAATTTTCTTTTCATTCCTTACTCCATATTAGGATGTCATCAAAAAATACCAAGACAAATTTACACAAAAAAAGGCTAAAGACAATGTTCATCAAACTCTGGAATGTAGATGGTGTATTTGTGAGACCAAAAGGCATTACCAAAAAATCATAATGGATTTCATGAATTATGAATTTTTTATTACATGTGTCCTCATCTGTGATCTTAATTTGATGATAACCTAAACAAAGATCCAATTTTTTAAAGCAGATAACACCATGTAATTCATCTAACAAATCACCAGTTATCAGAATAAGGAACTTATCTTTGATAGTGTACTTATTGACTTATCTATAATCCAAGCACATACTCCATGTATAATCCTTATTACACATGATTACCAAAAGGGATGAATATTTACTTTGGCTATGCCTAATACTACCAACTTCCAACATTTTTTTAACCATCTTTTCATTCTCACTCTTCTAGACATATGGGTACTTGTATGGTTTAATGTTTGGCAATTGACTCCTTCTTATTGATTGAATGGCATACTCATGTTCCCTTTGTGGTGGTAGTCCTTTTGGAATTCCTTAAAAAATAACAGAGTGTTTATAAATATTTTCTACATATCAAGTTATGTAGACATATTTGTTATTTATATTTCTATGGAAAATAGTTGTGCTACAAATCCATTTGCGCCCTTTTATAGAATCTTCTGCATCTAATGATAACTAACTAGTTATGGATATTTAGCATGAAATCCACATAGTTCAAATGTCGTGCCTTCAAAATGAAAACAAATGAAAAAATCTTGGAATTTTTTCTCTATATTTTTCAAATTTGTGAGCCATTGGACTCCTAAAACTATGTCAACCCCACCCATGGGAATTAAAAACATATGAGATTATAGCTTGTAATCTCCCTTGGCAATTTTGATACTATGGCATTTCCCTGAATAAAGATATGGAGTTAGATAGACAAAACAATTCAAGCTTGCCTCCAACTTATGGTTGATGAAGTTATATGTACTCACTAAGTCAATCAAAACTTTCACCTTTTGTTTCTTGAGAAAACTCACAACCTTGAGGGTATATGGAGTGTTATTCCATGAAATTACATGGCATGAGATAGTTGGTTAGTAATCTTCATATTCCTCATATAGCTCATCCTCACCCTCACCTAATACTTCATCTTCTTCTTCATTTTTATTGGTCCTTTCAATGTAGAATAATTTATTCTCAACACATTTATGTAATTTTTTTGTGTTTGTTATCACAGTTGAAACATAACCCTTTTTATTACTTCTTTTCAATTTTTTGAGGATTCAATCTAGTAGGATGAGGGAATGATTGTGCTAGAGTAATGCACTCTTTGTATGTAGTGAATTGTTGTCATTTGACTAGGTATATTTCTTTTTACCTACATGTGAAGACCATGAACTCTGATGCTAAACCTGGATTAAACATGTGCACATCAATTTGGATGTTATCCTTGGACCCACTCAAGAACAGGTCATTCATTTTTTCTTGTGTGATGTCATCCATGTGCAAATATAGGCTCTAAAATTGTTTAATATAATCCTTGATAGTTCCCATTTGTCTCACCCTTGCTAACTTGTTTAAATAGTTTTATGTGATATTGTTGTGGTAGTACATCTACAACTCATTATTAAACACTAATCAAGTAATGAGAAGGATTTTCATTTTATTTTGAGCACACAACCATATATAACAAATAAACAACTTTGATTCTAAATATAGAGATGTCATGACCACCTTTTGTGCACATACCATTTAATATAGATCAAATATATATTTTATTTAATTGATCTAAGTGACTGGATATTTACCATCAAACTTGTGCATTTCTGCTTTTGGTATCATGTTCCTCAAACTTGTATTTGATATTTAATTATTCTAGTTGGGAGAACTTGAGTGGCCCAATGGAGAATTATTAAACAATGGCATTGTCATCATATGAGCCAAGAGAATTTCCATTGTCACATTGATGTTTCTCAAATCTAAATCCATTACATCCAAGTCCCCTTTGACCATGTTTATATCTTGTTTTTTCACCATTCTTTGCACATCTTACTTGAGTTGGTTAACCAGCCTAGAAACCCCTAAATTAGAAGCTTTGGACTATATATCCTCCTTTCTAGTCATTTTTCCTTGAGTGTCATGTCATTTTATATGGCCTCAAGTGTTTGGACTGACCATACATAAATTCTAGGGTTTAGGGTTTAAAAATTTAGGGTGGAGGATTTTGGGGCCAAAAAAAAAGTGTATCATAGGTTTATACCATTGCGATCGTCTTACTAAGAAGAATCTAATGACTATCAATATTCATAAGGATGTGAATTTATTTTTAAATCAAAATATTATGCTGACAAAAGAAATAAATTCATCTCGGATCATAAATTATGTTTTTTCATTCTTTTAGCTCACAAAAAAACACTACGCTATATCTAGAAAATAAAAACTATGTCATATTACCTTTGCCTAAATTGAAGCTTTCATACCACTTGTAATGAAATTACTTAGTTATATCAATTAAATTCACAACAATGGCTATAAATGTAAATATCATGAGAAAATTAATAATAATTAGCATAATAATGAGAATAGAATAAGTAGATCCACACCAATAATTGATCACAAAGCATGATACTTGATAAATAAGATTGAGCCACTCCGAGGGGAAACCTCCAAAACCATGCAATAATAACATAATTTTTTATATGATTGTCAAGTATTAACCATTACCTCATATATATACCTTAATTATGGCTATAATTACTCCATAGGTTGACCCTACTAGTAATATGAGAACATAGAGAAATGTGACAAGAAGAAATAAAATGTGATGTAGGTGACATATTAGCCACACATATCTCTAGACACGTTATAGGCTAAGGGCATAACATCATAGTGTTTACAGCACCATGCAACCTAACAACATATTTTAAAAACCACTAAGTGAAGTTCAATGTGACTAGACCAGGTATATACAAACTTTGGGGAGATCTCTTGAGATCTCTTTTCAAGAGGGGTGAGCCATGAGATGAGCCCAAAATGTTGGTGTGTGCCAAAATGCATGTCAACCCAATTAGCACTAAAATTTGCTAACTTGTATTTTTTAGACCTATCCTTTATTTTTTAAGATCTTTGCCTAGTTGTTTTCCAAGTTATTAGATTGAAAAAATGATTCTCTAAGTCTCCCAATGGCCTTAGTTTGGCTAGGAGGACACAGTTGTCTTGTGAACATTTCAAGACCTTCTCATAACCTGCCCAAAAATCTCCACAAATTTTGTGCAAAGTATATCCATGGTGGGAGTTCAACTACTAAAGAACACATTTAGGCTTTTAAATAAGCCATTATTAGAAAATAGATTCAATATGAAGATGTGGCTTGTCACCTATTCCCCTTGTCATTGGATCAAACTACTTATTCTTGGTACCTTGGTCTACCATAAGGGTGCATCACAAGATGGGCCATCTTGGAGAACCTATTCCTTAACCATTTTAGTGTGCCCATTGACCCTTATGTCTTGTTTTATGAATTTGCCACAGCTCATAAGGGGCTTAATGAGCCAACTAGTGTGTTCAACCATAAATTCCATCAACTATACATTAGGTAGAGAGATCCTTCTATTTAAATAGAGGATGCAACAATCGGGTTATATCTCCAAGCCTTAGATCCTTTAACTACAATATTCATTAAGATGAACCCCTTTGCTCTAACCTTATTAGCATCGATCTACCAAGAGGTTGTCAACGTAGAGCAACAATTAATGACCCATGGTATTTGTTTCCAAAATCCTTCGGCTCACATGCCTACAAATTAGCCCATGGACCAATATACACCTTACAATGAAGTGTTGACCCAAACCTTCACCCAACCAAACTTCCATGTGACAAGTGTGAGTCTTACTTGTTTATTTAATACATATAACTCAATGATTTATGTGTACAATCAGTAGTATGTTTCTTATAATTTTAGTGATTATGTATCTTTTGATGATGTTACTGATCATATGTCATTTGTTGCAAGAGACAATCAAAAGGCAATGCACAATCTAAATTGCAAAATTGCATACCCTTATGCACCATATGGAGTCTACGATTATAGCTACATTACTAATGCAGAGTTGATCATGCACATTGAGGACATTCCATCTCACAAGCATGCTCCATTCTTTGAAAGATACAACAATAATGATGATGACTTTTAGCAACAAATTGATAAGAAGTTGTCCACATAAAGTGAACAATATGAAATCTCTTGTGATCAGTCAAAAGAACAATCAGAGGAATAAGAGATATTGAATGAGTAAGATGCATCTTATGCACCTAAAACATTATTGTCCTATGCTTCCACCTCTCCATGTGAAGAGATGATCCAAGATGGTCAGCAACTTGGTTGCAGTAGCTTGTCTTCCCCTTCATCATTTGAAGAGGAGGGAACAAAAGATGAAAGCAGCGCTGAGTTAAGTTGCTTACATAAAGAAGAAAACCAAGAAGAAAGTGGCTAACCCTCTAAAGAGAGTGCTCTAAAATAATTTAAAATTGATGATCTCTCTCCTTGGTTCAGCCTCATCTCCAAAGCAGTTGATGGTACCTAAACATTCATCTAAATAGAAGAGAATAAAAATGGGAAGTCATGAACATTATGGCTTGAATGAAGAAGTCATGCCAATGGAGGTCCAAACTGAAGATGACCTTATTCATCCCATCTCTCCATATACTTCAGCTACTAATGACAAATTCAAAAGGTTTATGATATGGAAAGAACCTGAACCAATCCCATGCCTTTTGAATGGCAAAGATAATAAAGAGGATGATATACAAGCATCTATGTGCATCAAAGAACAGCCACCAATTGACCCATCAGATGGCTACAATAAAAGGAAATCTCTGCCAAGTTGGATGATCAACACATTTTGGTATGCAATGGTGTCCAACCATATTCCTCATCTCAATTCCAAGTTTGGGCAGAGGTATTTCTCACCCCTATCCCTCATGCTTTTTGCAATCTAGATTCAAATATAATGCAGAATGTTACAGTCCTAGTTAACTTGAATTATATGAGAAATACATTGATAAATATTTATGGGATAGTATTTTCTATCATAGGGGGCAACATAAGAAAAATTAGGTATGCCCTCTATCCTTCTAGAAATCTTGAAAAATCAGGTGTCTAACTGGTTCAAGCATTTTCTTGCTTGAACATTTCCTGTGAATACCTTTTCTTTTTCCTTGTTTTGTTTTCTTTTTATTTCTTTCTTGTCCCTTTTTATTTTAGGTTTGCTTTTGTTTGATTTTTGCTTTCATTGTTAGGTTGTCCCAACTATTTTTGTCTTTGGGTTCTCCTTGTTGATAAAAAAAATGAAATAAGGCGTTGTTGTAAAAGTAACATGGATGACACTCAAGTAGTCTGATTGTAATTTTACTCAAGTAACTTGGGTGAATTATTTTTATTTCTTTGTTCATTTCTTGAATTCTAAAGGTCAATTATTTATAATGGAACCTATAAATTTTAGAATAATTATTCTCTGATTTGAAGTTATTTAATGCACTTAAAGAAATATCTAACAAAAAATGTAGCATTGCTTAAATTCTAGTTTGTATTATGCCATCATGGGCTTGTTGATTTCCTTTCATCGTGGTTTGGTCCCCAACACTCTATGGATGTAAATGCGAAATCTCATTTCAAAAAAATTGAGTTAAAATGTAAGATCTAAAATTCATCTTGAAAGGGTGATCTCAGCATCTTTCACCACATGATTTATGGCCTAGTTGAAAATGGAGCAAGGCCTTTGGAACGGACCAAAGGTATCTTTGTCAAGGCTATATATGCCTAGTTGACAATAGAGCAATGCCCATACAACCACCTCCAAGCTATAGATTGTAAAATATTTTTCCTTCAACAATTTTGGCCTTATATAAATCTAAATTATTATGTGTGAATACAAAGAAAATGAATAAATCACTCAATCACACACATATGGTTTTGGCTAGATTATAGCTTGTTACGTCACTCATTCTTGTAGATTTTAGTGCCTTTAAATTTAGATTTGTTCTCGGTGATTGCTTGCAACTAATATTTTCTCTTGTGAAATTAGATATTTTGGATTTTTAAAATATTCAGGAGTATTTCTCAATAGGAGTCACCATTTTTTGTTGCTTACATCACATGCCTCATTTTCAGCCTAAAATTGGAGACCCTTTTTTTTTGTCCTTCTATTTTACTCTTGCATACACTCACAATTCATTGGTCTCAACACTATAACTTGCCTTGGTGGTTTTTCTTGATTTGCATGTTGAATTGGGACTTGAAACCACCACTACTAAAAAGACCACATTTATGAAAGTCACTTTATACTTAGCATAAAAATGGAGTTAGGGCCTCCCAATTTGCCTTTGAAGCATAGCTCTCATGGACCCCTGACTGTGTTTGCATGTTTCTAGAGTTCTCGTTAGGTCATCTTGTGATGGGGGTGGTATTGTGTGATAACAATGTCATTGAGCAATGACAATGATGTCAAATGACAACATTACCATTGGATGACAATAGTACTATTTTTTGATAGTGATGCCTTCAGGTGACAACAATGTTGTTAATTGATGATAGTGTTATTGATCAATGATAATGTTGTTGATTGATGATAATGCTATCAGCTAACGACTTAGCCATTAGTCAATGATAAGGATATCAAGCGATCACATTATTGTTGTAGACCTTGTTGTCATTGACCTATTACTAGCTTGATGGGCAACCCTATTATCATTGGTTAACCACATTATCATTGATCAACCTAAACTTTTTATGTGATGTCTTATTTTATCTCCATTCTTCTATCACTTTTCAGAAAGTAACTTGTTCTCTTTGCCTTGTGTAGGTGTTGAACAACATCACGTTATGATGAGGGGATAAAACCCTTCATCAAAATTCATCCAATGACCACTTTGTAGTCATCAGATGACCAAATTCTGATGGTTATTCAATAGTAATGAAGGAGGTTGGCCATTATTAGAAGGTAGTTGGTGCATTAAAGATGGTTATTGGGAGTGGAGATCTATATATTAGATCATTTTATCATTGTAAAGGGCTGGTCTTATAAAACTAAGAGGATTTCTCTCTGATTCCTCTTTTTAGGGTTAGATCCATGCATGACTAGCTACTGTCATTTTTAGAGATAGAGTAGTGGACCAATTGTTTTCTTCCATGTATTTTCCTACTTTCTAGTTTAGTTTTTTTAATTGAGGCTATTAGGAAGCTGAGTTTGTATTTCATTGAGCATTTGATGAATCTCAAATGATCCTTAATAGAAATATTTTTAGCTAAAAGCTTTATCATTTGATATACTTGGTTTACGCATATATATGGTGACTATGTTTTCCACTTTGGCTATGTTGCTTTGTTCCATAGACTCATGCATCATCCTTAGTTGCCGTTATGATACGTCTAGATCAATTAAGGACTAGTTACTTTGGGATTTGTTTTCTCAATAATATTAGGTGTAGACACCAATATTGTGTCAACCCCCCTTGGTCCCCTTCTAACTTTAACACTCCTAACCCACAATTGCACACTTTATTAATTTAAAATAAATTACTTATTTTAAATTAATCATCCCCCCACGACACCTCACCTAGACACCTTGCCTAGACACCTCAACCTAAGACCATTTCTTACCCTATGAGTCACCCTAAGACTAAGTCCTCCAAATCCTAACTACCTAAGACTTATTCCAACTCTCTAACTAACTCTCGTGCGTAATAAACCTATCTTTTGACCATTCTCCAATGGAAAATGCACTTGGCAGATGGAGAAATAGGCAAAGAGCTAAAAATAGCCCTTTTACCCATTCTCTAGCCACCGACGTTGATGAATTGTCAGCCGACGCCGGCGGGATCGCTGACATCAGTTACATAACCCGAGCTCTAGCACTGAGCTGCCCCCCCACCTCTTTGATATCAATGTGCACACTCTAAGACCAATCATCAGAATTTGACTATCACTCTCTTGGCTATATAAAATCTGCACAAGTCACTCCAGATTGGATTGAAACATTGTACAAGGACCTCGACATCAGCCACAATAGGAATAAGCTTTCTGACACCTCTGGTTCTTCACCAAACAGAGCTAAGTATTCTTCTGTCTCATTTTAGTATTTTAGAATACATTGGTAATTATTTTCCATTTGATATTTCTGAGTACTATTGAGAAGAGACCCGACTTCCTCCATGGAAGTGCTAAAAGGCCTTCCTTTATTCTTACCCTCATATTACACCTACCCTCTACATTTTGCCCTTCCTCAGACCCTATTCATCTCCCTGCAACCCTGCACAAACCTTTAAACTCCCAGACTCTTTTGTGAACCATAGACATACCCTAAAACCCATCTAAGGCCCATTACCCCTACCGACATCGGCAGTCTAATCAATGTCGGCAACATTTACCTAACTGACCTCGACTAACTAACTGACGTCAGTGACTGTGACATATAGATTATAGGAATCAGGTATGCGTTATCTATTTCTCTCTTTCTTTAAGTCATTATCATTTCTTTTTATACCAAACTCCTTTCTTTAAATAGTGGACTGTCATCCCTTACGGAGCTTTACATTTTCGAGACCGAGCATATAGCTTGGCAGTCCACCATATCATCTTCTAACATTTTCTTTGTTTAAGTCTTATTCTTATTGTAGGTGTTTCCTCCACAGCCAAAGAGGAGCTCCCACAACGCTTGGATACAGTGTGCACTTACATTCGGGTATCAATCAAACCCCTAATCTTTAACTTTAGTTTCTTCTTTATATGAATGTAATTAGCAAAAACTTAGAGAAACACTAGGATAAACAATATTAGAAAGTGGGATTTTATTCTCTCTCCCTACCCTTCTCTCTTTTTCCTTTTTTTAATCAGTTTGTTAGTTTAGATTAATTTAGGTTCTAAGTTACAGTCCAAATTTAATGTTTATCTTGACTATGTGCTCCATTTATCTATTGCTCACTTATGCATTATTAGACTTATAATCAATAGAGTTTTTTAATTTTGAATCAACTATTTATTTATAGTTAGATCATTCTATTGGTTCACTAAGCATCAACTCTTTATTTCTCAATGCATTCTGATTTATTTGAAATACTCACCAACATAGGCCCCTTGAATAAAATGGTCACAATGAGCCACTAAGTGAAACTCAGTGTGCCTAGACCAGGTAAATATAAATCTTAGGGAAATCTCCTAATATCTCTTTTCAAGAGGGGTGAGTTATGAGGTGAGCTTGAAATGTTGGTGCATGCCAAAACACATGTCAACATTTTTTATGTAATTATAAGAGAAATATATGTTTCAGTATGCATGCAATGAGATGTGTGTGAAATTCAATGGTTCAACTGAGAAAGAAAAGATGAGAAGAGACATATTAGCCTATAGGTGATCATTTTCATTATGACCAAACAACTTCTTCATCTTTTTGTAACTACTTCCTCATATACTAGGCTGATGTAGGGGCATCTTTAGGTCTCAACTAAGGGTTGATATCAGTGAGAAGAGTCTAAATAGGATGTGTTTTTAGTATTTAGAAGTCATAGGGGTCTTCAAATGCTTAGATCATCTCTAAGGTTTCATTTCTTGTTGTTATTTTATCTTTAAGTGCTCAAAATTTCAAATTGCCATTTTCACCCCAAATTTGGCTAATTTGAATGTTTGAATTTTCTTGTCAAGTTTTACGTCCTTAGTCATGTTTTAAGGAGCTTCAATGTTGTAATAATTTTGATTAGGATATATAAGGGGTCAATGTTACTTCATTACATACTTGAGTCACATAATGAGTCCTTCATATAGGTATGATAGGAATTAGAGTGGTTATGAACCTCTCAACATTCTTCAATGGAATCAAGAACCATTGGAAGAGTTATAAGATATATAAAATTGTAAATGCTTGTGCAAGGTGATAGTTTTTGAAGGTGAATTTGAGGATGTAGGGGTGTTAACCTCAAGTAAATAAATAAGAGTACTTCAAAATTTGAAGTTGAACTTTGTAGGCCCTGTCATACCTTGTGTTTCTTATGTATTGAATTCAAGAAGACTGTGTATATGACATGAGCAAGGAAATATTCTATAGAACATTTATTTGAATACATATATAAGTTTTAAATCCATTATTTCATTTATCTAAATATTCTTTATATATTCTTTAGTCATTCTCTTACATCTTTTTAAATAAATCAAAATAAACCCTATAAGGTGGCTGTGAAACTACATACAATTAGACTCAAAGTTGTGTATAAGTGTATAATGGAGGTCATTAAAAGTGGTGTAAACTCTCAAATATGTTTGGAGGATTATAATAGGCCTAATTCACCTTTTACATAAGTTTAAAACTCTTTTAGAAACTTAAATCATTCAAATGCTCTCTCTCAGGTTAACACAGTCTGTATAAACCCTGTATTAAAGTTTTGAAACTAAAAATGACTTTGTGAACGTTTCCACCATAAAAAAACTCTAAACTTGGTGATTAGTTGGAATTTCAATTGTTTTAAGAGATTTTGGAATTTTAATTTTGGTACGGCATTATAGTGTACAAAATAAACCAATTGTATTTCAAATAGGGTTAAAGATACCTAATTAGGTTTAAACAGTGGTTAGAAAAGTGACTTATGAATGGAGATAGGCCAAGAAACTTCTTAGAGAGAAGGTGTAGGATAGATGGTACTCAAATCTCATTTTAGTTTCTCAATTAGTATCTCCATTTGTTTTTAAAATTGAAAATAGTCAAAAAAGGCTACTAGAAAAAAGACTAGGGCTAGTAAGAGAAAGGTGACAAGAAAGGAAGAAGGGGTTAGTGGAGAGTTAAGACTTGGAGATTGTTATGAATGATTGTATGTAAAAATGGAGGTGTAGATGAAAAGTGGAGGATTTGAGGCCTATGAGTCAATTTAAGTGAATTAAATATGATCTAAAATAATGAATGATTAAGTTTCTGAAGGGTTTTCAATAAGAGAGAGATTCGATGGTTCAAGAGTGGGACTAAGAGCCTAGTACACAAAGAGGATAAAGTTCAAAGAATAGAGCTCAATCAAGAGTGTCATAGATCAAGAAAAATAAAATTGGAGTTGGGTTTGGCAGAGGTAAGGTGTGTAGGTTCATGTTTGCATCCATAGCAAGGTTAGTTGATAAATCCTCTACATCATTTTGGTATTAGAGTTGGTAAGTTCTTTGGAGAAGTATCAGAGCTGGTAAGTTCTTTAGAGAATTATCAAAGATGGTAAGTTCTTTGGAGAATTTATGTTTTGTTATTTTAAAGTGTTTGTTAAGTTTTCATGAAGATTTTGTTAAGTAACTATTGAAGGTTGCTTTGAGATGTAGCTATGAGTTTCTAATAAGGATGCAGGAATGGATAGAGAGGCAAAAAGGTGAATAATTATGTGGTTGAAGCCCTTAAGCCATAGAGGCTTGGAAAGAGAGAGCTGATGAAAGCTCAAAGAAGGAAGCTCAAGAAGAGATAAAGATATAAAGAGAGAGAATCTAAGTGAGAGTCAAGAGAGATAAGATAAGTTGTAGACAAAGGACTAGAGAAAGAGAATAAGAACCAAGAGAGGTTCAAGAGGCAAGTAGATAAGTTTACTAAGAAGATAGGTCCAAGTGAGACCTAGAGAGAGAGCATGATAGATAAGAGTGAAGAGAGAAAGAGAAGGATGAAGGTCTTGAAAAATGAAGGTAGCCAAAAGAAAATGGAGAAAGAAAAAGTTGATAAAAGAGAGATTGATGAGCTGAAAGCAGTCTTGACAGGTTTAGAGTAAATCCTAGAGGAGTTCAAAAAAGAGTTTTCAGTTAAAATAAAAAAACTAGTTAAATAGCCTCTCAAAAAGATAATGGGAAAGAATAAAAGACAAGAGGTTTGTAAAGTGAGAAGACAGCTGAGAATGTTAACTAAGCAGCTTAAGAAGAAAGAGATGGGGGTAAGAAAGCCTCATGATTTTCAATCTAATGAAGTTTTAGCATGTGTACATGCAGGTGTAAGAGTTGATGAAGGAGATGAATTAGTTGGGCTAATGTATAGGCTCATGGAGTAAGAAGTAGAAGAAGCACTTGATCAATTAGTGCTCAAGAAGAATAAAGATGAAGGAGAGGTTCAACATAGAGTCTTGATATTTGAATAGGTACAAACTAGAGTGTTGATGTTTGGCTAGAAAGAGTATTTTCCAAAAGGGAACAATTGCAGCCTTGAAAACAAGAAAGTATCAGCTAAGGACAAGGGTCAAGAGGAAGAAAATGGAGTACAAATTGACAAATAAGTGAGAGAAGAGAATACAGTAGTTGAAAAAGGTACTGAGCTATTGATTGCAGGAAGTATAGAGTTACTACAGCTAGCCAAACATAATGAGGTGAGTGATACATTATGTGAGTCTCAAAAAATGTATGTTACAGCTTAATAGGGGTCTAATTTATCTTGTGAAACTAAAGTTTTGTCAAAAGATCACTTAGAAAAGTTGTTCATAGAGTTTTCTAGTCAATTGTCATTGATAAATAGTGTGGGGTATTTAGAAGAGTTTGTTGGTAAGATCAATATGTTGAAATAACTTACTTTGAAGAACTCAATGCCTAGCATTTTGACAAGTGGGAAGAACAATGTGATCAGTCAAGTGATACATGAATAGTGCCTAGAAAATAAAAACGAAATAGAAGGAGGTGATAGCAAAAAAGAGCTTCAAGTTGATTATGAGTCTAGTGAAGACATAAACCAATGGACTGGATGAAATGACATCATCAAGAAGGATGTGAATATGAAGGAGGCAATCCAAAACCAGATGGAATAACAAGTAGTATTGTAAAAGATAATAGTTACAACCAAAGAAGAGACAACCATGAGAGTGGAAGAGTATGGATTCTTAGAATACAAGGAGGAGGTTGTTATGTTTACCTTGTTTGTTTCATGTGTAAGTTTATTTAGTAAAATAACCAAATACTAAAGGTGATCAATTTGGAGAACAGTTTAAATAAAGACAACCTCAAAGTAGGAGACAATGCAACATTAATCAAGAAATAAGGAGGTCTACATTCCTCTAGTAGACCTTGGGATCTAGGAGGCCATGAAATGAAGAAAAAAAATAAGTAATAAGGAGAGATGCTGAGAAAGATTTCAAGAGTAATCATCCATAATAAATTGATTTAATTTTCAAGGAAAGTTTCTTCTACTCCTTGGTAGTATGTTGCAGGGGCATCTTTAGTTGTCTCAATTAAGAGTTGATATCAGTGATAAGAGTCTAAATAGGATGTGTTTTCAGTAGTTAGAAGTCATATGGGTCTTCAAATGCTTAGATAATCTCTAAGATTTCATTTCTTGTTGTTAGTTTAGCTTTAAGTGCTCAGAATTTCAAATTGGCATTTTGTCACCAAATTTAGCTAATTTGAATGTTTGAATTTTCTTATCAAGTTTTGGGTCCTCAATCATGTTTGAAGGAGCTTTAACATTGTAGTATTTTTGATTGGGCTCTATAAGGGGTCAATGTTACATCATTACATACTTGAGTCATATAATGAGTCCTTCATATAGGTATGATAGGAACTAGAGTGGTTATGAGCCTCTCAACATTCTTGGAGGGAATCAAGAACCGTTGGAGGAGTTATAGGACATATAAATTTGTAAATGCTTATGCAAGGTGATAGTTTTTGAAGTTAAATTCAAGGATGTAGGGGTTATAACCTCAAGGAAATAAGTAAGAGTACCTCAAATTATGAAGTTAAACTATGTAGACCCTATCATACCCTGTGTTTCATGTGTATTGAAATCAAGAAGACTGTGTATATGACATGAGCAAAGAATGATTATGTAGAATGTTGATTTGAATACATATATAAGTTGGTAATCCCTCTTTTCATTGATCTAATGATTCTTTATATAATATTTATTCATTCTCATATATCTTTTTAAATAAATCAAAACAAACCCTATAAGATGACTGTGAAACTACATATAGTCAAACTCAAAGTTGTGTATAAGTGTATAGCAGAGGTCATTAAAATGGGTTTAAACTCTTAGGCACATGTGGAGGATTATAAAATGCCTAATTCACCTTTCATAGAAGTTTAAAACTTTTTTGGAGACTTAAATCATTTGAATGTTCTCTTTGGGTTACCACAATCTGTATAAACCCTGTATTAGGATTTTGAAACTAAAAATGAATTTGTGAATGTTTCCATTGTCAAAGGGGTTTAAACTCAGGTAAGTGTGTAAGATTATAATATGCATAATTCACCTTTCACATAATTTTAAAACTCTTTTGGAAACTTACGTCATTTAAATTTTCTCTCTTGGGTTAACATAGTCTGTACAAACATTGCATTAGGGTTTTGAATTTAAAAATGACTTTGTGAACGTTTCCACTATCAAAAAGCTCTAAAAATTGGTGATTAGTTGGTTTTTCAATTTTTCTAAGATATTTTGGAATTTTTATTTTGGTACAACATTGTAGTGTATGGAATAAGGCAATTGGGTTTGAAATAGGGGTAAAGAGAGCTAATTAGGTCTAGACAGTGGTTAAAAAAGTGACTTATGAGTGGAGATAAGCCAAGAAACTTCTTGGAGAGAACATAAAGGATAGAGGGTACTCAAATCTCATTTAGTTTTCTCAATTAAAATTTCCATTTGTCCTTATAATTGAAAATAGTAAAAAAAAAAAAAAAAAAAAGGCTACTAGAAGAGAGACTACGGCTAGTAGGAGAAAGGTGACAAGAAAGGAAGAAGGGGTTAGTGGAGAGTTGAGACTTGGAGATTGTTATGAATGGTTTTATGTAAGAAGGGAGGTGTAAATGATAAGTGGAGGATTTGATGCCTATGAGTTAGTTTGAGTGAATTAAATATGATGGATAACAATGAATGACTAAGTTTTTAAAGGGTTTTTAAGAAGAGAGAGATTTGATGGTTCAAGAGTGGGATTAAGAGCCTAGTACACAAAGAGGATGAAGTGATAAAGTTCAAATAACATAGGTCAAATGATATTTTTAGAGATAAAGAGGTCAAGAAAATCAAATCAGAGTTAGGTGTGGTAGAGGTAAGATGTGTAGGCTCTTGTTTACATCCATAACAGGCTTAGTTGATAAATCCTCTGCATCATTGGCTCCTAGGTGCATAGTAAATGGGTAGTTTAGGATAATCGTTACCATCTAAAATACATAATAATTTGACTATTTATAGTAAATATTTTAGTTAGCCTAATTTATATATAGTGAATCAATTCTATTTATACTCATATATGCATAGTTTATCATGTATGCTTTGTTCAAATTCACTTTTCAGACTATTCTTGTTCAGAGTGAATGATTGATTATAGTTCTAAAAATTATTCAACCTCTCAAATGGGCAACACATGTCTATTTCTTATTTATCCTTGATTGATTGACTCTATTTAATTCTATCTAAGTTTCCTACAATCAAGCTCGAGTTCTAAGAATCTTTAACTTCTCATATTGATGACAAGTGTGATTATTGTGTTGATTCTTGATGGATTTATTTTGGTGAAATATTTAAGTGTGCACTCAAAATAAATTTGAGAATAACTAAGTGTTTTGAATCCCTGAGCTTATAAGATTGCACCACTTAGCACAATCTTAGAAGCCTAGATCCCATAGAAAGTTAGAAAGGGTTCTAAGGCATAAAATCCTTTGAAGCCTGAAATTGAGACACATGTCTCAATCATAAAGATTTGAAATTGCGGGGAAGGTTGCATGGGTAGAATTTATCTTAATCCCTATGATCACACCATGTGGAAAGTTCATGAAGCTTGGATCAATGGATAGTAACAAGATTGATTGGTTTGTGGAACCCCAAGGACTATCCAAGTGTCTCAATTATGGAGAAGTCAGAAGGTAGGAGAAAAAGAAAACCAACTCAAAGCTTGAGGACTCTCAGCTTTCATGATCTTTCCACATGTCTTCATCCCAAAGATTCAAATCCTACAGATTATAGTTGAATAGTCAAAGAGCCCTCCACTTTTGAGCCATCCACGTGTTTACATCTCATGAATGTAGAGTTCAGAGAAATAAATCACATAGTTAATGAGCAAAGACCAACTGAGGTCTCAATATTATGCTAAGTGGCATGATCTCAGGGACCCATCATTTGTAGGACATTAAAAGACCCATGCTCCTAGAAAATGAGATTGAGATAGATGGCATAATTTTGAAGGCACATAGTTATGAGATGTGTATGAAATTTGATGGTTCAACAGAGATGGAAAAGATGGGAAGATGACAGTTTCAACTATAAGTGATCATTTACATTGCAACCAAAATGTTTCCTCATATATTTGTTCCTTCCTAACCAAATTTAGTCTTTTGGTTGGAATTGACAATGAGAAGGTTTGAATGGAATGACATGTCTAAATTGCTTCACCTATAGGGTTCTAGGATAGATGATACAACTCTAGTTCAAATGATCTGACCTATTTTTGATTAAAATAGAAACATTATTTTGTCTTCTTTGTCATTCCTTGTTCCCATTTTTAAATTATGTGTTGAATCACATCTCTCTAATAGAGAGATTTTTGGACTCCAAAACTTTGTCCTTTAACATATAGAAAAAAATTATCTCATTCTGGCTTCAATCATTTCTTATTGAGAATGAAGAACTAAACCTTCTATTACTTTAGAGTAAATTATGCAGACGCATTAGATGATTTTATGTGGAATTTTATTATAAATGTATATGACTAATACTCCAGCCATTATGTCATGTACCCATAAAATAGTTTTGCAAAATGTCGTATCTTCAAGCAGATATCTGCACAGATTAATTGATCATTGTCCCTATACCTTTGAATGTGGGAGGTCACTGTTGATGATGTCACTAATCTACCCCTAAATAGTATGTTAATTATTTTGACCAATAAAAACATAGATAAATACCCATTTTCATATTTTTTTATTAAAAATAAATAACTTAACTATTGCAAAACTGCAAAAAAAATTATGCATGAAAAATAATAGTTTTCGATTGATCCAAAAAGCATAGTTTTAGATTACGGTAAAAGAAAGTTTTGAAGGGACCCCAAAACCCTTTAACAAAATCAAAAAAGATAAAGCATTAACAACCACCAGGAAAATCAGTCCTGAAACCTACTGAAGAGCAGCATCAAAATCAAGTTTTACAAGGATAGCATCAATATCCAGTTTATGAATACTATTTAGCCCCTAATATTCCAAGTAATGATTTTCATATCTATTTTTTAGGAGTAAAATCCAGAATAGTTGCCTGCCTACCATCAACAATATTCTGCATACTTTCTAACTCTCTGGTTTTCTTAGTGGATCTTCTTCCAAGTTTGTCTAGGGAACCAACATCCGGTTTCACCTTAGAATGTTGTTCAGCTCTTTTTCTAGATTTATTTGGAGTAGAAGCAAGAGGTTTCGCCTTAGTTTACTGATCTATTTTGCTACTTCTAGTTTCTACCCCCTTAGTATTGATCTATATTTTAGCCCTTTTTCTTTGGTTTAGTTTATGCTTTGATTTTTCTCCATTATCTTTCACAACTTCTAGGGGAGGAGGCTCATCCAAAGGAAAGTCAATATCAGCCTGAGATAACACCTGGATCTCCCTGGACTAAGAAAAAAGATCTCCCTCTGATTTATTTCCTGCTTCAGCCTAGAATTCACCTTCCTCTAGCACAATTTTTTCGTCTACATCTCTCCATCGATCTTCTATCCTTTGATAGATAATGATTTGTTTTGATAGATCTGTCAGATCATCTATTCTTCATCCAAAAAGCATAGTTTAATCAATAGTTTAAGTAAATTGATTCCTTTAGTATACCATTTGGGACTAATATTAATATAGTCAATAATATTGCAACTAATAATAATGTTAATATTAGTATTGATAATTTGGTGGTTAAAATTAATGGGGGATGTGTAGCAGCTAGTTCTTATGTTTGTATTGAGAATTGATTATGGTTGAATGTGTGTGTGTGTGTGTGTATTGAGTACAATCTTGGATCACTTGCATCCATGAATGTCGGCCTCTCAACCCATGTTTCAAAGTAAACATGTATAAGATTTATAATATGAGTAAGCGATCATTCAATTCAGTGAATTAAACTCCTTTAGTTAAGCAACAATGACTAAAGGGCATCCATGCCATCAAAATCACCCAGGGCACGATCCTAGCCTCATCCATTTGACTCTTTGTGTCAAGTGTCTAGGCCTTGCTAGCAATAAGATTTGATCCCTAGTGGGCTCAATGAGAGCTAAGCATCTTCACTAGTGGGTTAAATGGCCATCGACACAATAATGAATGATACCCAACATTAAGTATGATTACTTAGAGTGAAAATATTATTTGTTGGTGTGAAAGTTATATTATCTCTACTTTGGGAGGGACTAACAAGATGTTTGTAAGTTGTTTTAGTTTGTCAACTTGTTCAAAATTAAATTTGAATGTTAAAACTAAAAAATAGGACAACATTAACTTGAAATATGGTAGATGAAATTATACATGTGTTGACTAAATGTGGCAATAATAACTCTCTTTAGAAGTGATTATGATAATTGTTGGACTATAGAGAAACTACATTTAAAAGTATTGGATGCTCGTTAGATGATGGGTATGTAGGCCTCCACATATGAATATTCTAGAATAATTTTGTATTAATTATAAGTAATTTTATAAATATTTAACAATTAGGAAGGATAGAAGATTATATGATAGTTGATTAAGAAGTTATATAGTGGTTAGAATATAATTATCAAAATAATATAAGTTGTATAATAAATATCATTTTTTAATAGGACATATATCATATTTAAATATCTTTAAGTATTTAAAAGGAAAAAAAAATATTAACCAATAAAATTATATATGTAAAATATTTTTTTCTCCAATAAACATAATCAAATATAATTAGTGAGAGGAAAGAGTATATTAGTGCTCACAATAGTAGGTGAGCAATAATAATTTTGTGTGTGAGAATAATTTTATGTGAGTTGTGATTGTCACAACTCATCTCATTGGTTTTTAGGAGAGATTGTAAAGAATAGGATAGAATGAGAGATTTTAGGGATAAGGGATTGATGTTGAATCCTTATTTATAGGAGATATATACACTATATATGTACTATTTCCATATGAATAAAATAATGAATTTGAATGAAAAAATGGTGTTTTACACATTTGAGCCTTTGACTCTTCATCATTATGGTATAATTGTTATTAGTGATATCAAAGTAGAGAACCTATTAAGATTTTTGGAGTGCAGACCATGTCCGCAACTCTTATCATTTGATAGACCTTCATTTTTCCTAACAGAGGTAATGTTGTGTAGATTATAAAAAACTCCACTGACATTCTATATTTTTACAGTGTTTAGCACTATTTTAGCTTGTAAACCATATAATATATTTGGTGTTTGCATTTGTTGTTTGGATCAAATTTATAATTGCATTTGTTCATTTGGATCAAATATCATCAAGTCAGATCTTTGCATATTGATCTCAACAACTCTGTAATGGAAAGTTGACCTTGTTTTGCTTTGCATTGAGAGTGTTAGCATCAACCTAAATTGACTAAATACCATGTGGTCTATTGCATGAGGATTTGAAAAAAAAAACAAAAAAAAAAATTGAAACAGTCTCATGAATATTGTCATATCTTTTTCATTTCTTAATGAAATTTGCTGATTTAAATTGCTTTGTAAAACTAAATAAAAGAGAATAAAACCCAGAAACTATTTTAATTTATAATTTGTTATTTTATAGCTATTTATAGTAGAAAGGAAGCATTTGAAATGTTTCAGAGTTATTTTTAGAGCATGCAGATGATTATGAAAGCATCAAATTCATCCTCCCTCGATTGGATCATGCTTGGATCCAACCCTGCAAATTCAAGTTGACATGCAATTTGGCTACTGCAGTCTCATTGACCTATCCATTGCATCAAGCTCCACCTCAGTAGTTGTCTCAGCCACCTCAATAGCCACTCAACTCCCTCCTTGATGACATAATGAACTTGAAGACTCCAAAACATTAAAGATGTGGTTTTGTTCATTGGGGGATATTTAGGTTGATGTTTTGTGTAAAATTTATTTTTAAGTTTCAAATATTTTATATTATTTTTAGATTTTAGTTTATTTTACATATTTGATGTATGTTTCTCTTTTTATTATTATAATGAGTCGTTATGTTTGGTTTGTAATACTTATAATATGTCATGTTTCTTTTTGGGGTTTATTTATAATTTTTTATTTGGGTCAATGTCAATAAGTATGTGTTATTTATTAATACCTGTTGTAGGTTTAAGTATTATTATTTTAGCTTGTGGTAATTAATCCAATCTCCTGATAATAATATCCAAAAACAATTTGTTCCTCGATGAAAATTAAAATGATTTTCCAATGTTCATTTTAAACTAATAATATATGATTTGACTTGTTAATTTCTATTGACCCTTTATTAAATGCATCCCTGATGTCTAATAAAAAAACATTTGTATCTATTAAAAAAAGTGGAGCCTTAGTCAGAGTTGGGCCTTTTAACATATACAATGCATTTTCATCAAAGGCCACCTATGCCCTCGTACGCAACAACATGGTAACTAGATCGTGGGGCTGCACTATAGTATTTTCTTGTTTTCAAAATAATATTTAATTATCTAGGGACTTGGTACTCTTCATGTATCCTAACGGTTATTAAAATTATTTTCTTAGTCGTATAAGTCCTGTTAGAATAGACATTTACTTTGGCTTCATTCAAGACTTTCTAATGCATTTGGGCAATTATTATATATGTATTTTTTTGCCTATTATTTCCTCATCATCTATATTACTTACTGATAGGTAGCTGGAATTATTTTAGGATTCGTATAGTAGTTAACATCTATTATTTGTTCCTCTTGGTACTTGTGAAATTAAGTTTTTCCTAAAACTAATTATAATCTAATTATTCATCTGGATGTGTATTGAGTTCATTTTAAAGCACAATAAGTACATTGGTTACGGGTGAATCTAGCTATGATTGCCTTAATAGCTAGAAAAAATAAATTGAAGCATTGGCATCTATTTAATGAATTTGGGTGTTTTTTAAATTGTATTTAGTCATCTATAAGGGCATAATAATCTCTTTGAAATATTTAGCTTTATGTAAGTTGTTTTCTACCAACTACTTTAAAATCAATAACAATCATTTGGTCTTCAGATAATGTTATTTAAAGTTACCTTTTTATATATTATTGTAAAATTTCTTTCGTTATGAGAGAGATGAATTGGATTTGTTTTAATTTGAAATAGTGTAAATGCTTGTGAAAAGTTGATTGCCCTCAATTCTTTAGCTCAAGGAAAGAGGAAATAATTTGTAGGGTTTTAGGTTTTAATTTTATTATTTTTGTTTTAAAAAATTTAACAAACAATTTTGTATTTTCCTTATTCGACTGGTTTTGGGTAACAATAATATGGGCGATGGAAGATTGAAATGGGTAGCTATAATTTTGCTCTACTATGATCAAACCCTCTAATCAAACAATGTTGTTTGCTTTTGCATAGAACTTTGGCTCTGAAAACCCCTATTTGGTTATTTTCTTAAGAACCCATATCTATAAGTATGAAGGTATCAGTTGTATCCTAAAGTGTTTAATGGTAATGCTTGAGTGGGTATATGAGCGTCAGATCACATGAAATTGCATTCTAAGATTAATTTATTTAACACATATTTGATCTCTAACAGTAATTTTTTGATTATTCCATATTGATTTAGATTTCGATTATGACAAGTTATGGGAAGCACTAGACACATCTTGAGTCTGTGTGGATAAATCATAACATGGAAAATCACTATTTCTTTGGTCAACAATTCCACTAGTATATCATCAGATTTGATTTAACTGTAATGTTCTTTTCCATCTACCATTGTTCCTTATTGAGTTGCAACCCTTACTTAGAAGGGTAATTTCACTGTTATATTATTTGTAGAGAATGAATGTTTCTGTGTTAGATACTAGAAACAATAGCTTAGGGTCCTGCATAGATTATATTATCATTACACAAAATCCATAAGGTCAAAATACAGAATTGTCATTCAGTGTTGCTTACACAGTGACTATAGTATCACTATCAGATTATTATTTCTAACAGACCAGCCTATCTGCAACTTGCATCCACAGGTACTAAAGTCATTGCATGGCCCTTTTTATCTTAATATGATTGGCTTTTATATTTATGACCAAAGTATCAAAAGTTATAGTATATGTCTAGGTATATTGGTTCAGTCATAAGTCATTTAGAATTTTGTTGATATTTTTTTAGTTGATTTTGTTTTTTTTATGTGTTTAGATAGTTTTTATATTCTATCATTTATTAGTTTTGGTAATGCTTGAGTTTAATTTGTTTTATGTTTTTAGTATTGCTATTTTTTAGAGTCTTGTGTCATCTTTGGTCACCATGGTCTTATGTGGGTCATTTTGTTTTTAAAGTTATTAATACTAAAATAAGCCTATGATCAAAGGTAGTTGTACCTCAATAAAACATAAATGAAGACTCATCTTTGTACATCCTCTCTTTGAATGGACGTATTCTCAAGTGATCCTAACATCCATGAGTTTAAATTGTAGGTGGAAGAGTAATTTAGAGATATTTAGTCTTGTAGTTCCTCTCCCCATGTGAGCACTAAGGGGGAAAATGTTAGGAAAAATGGATTAGTGCTATTAATAGTAGGTGAGCAACAATAATTTTATGTGTGTGAGAATAATTTTACGTGAGTTGTGATTGTCATATCTCACCCACTAGTCTTTAGGAGAGATTGTAAGGATATGATAAAATGAGAGATTGTGGGGATAACGGATTGATGTTGACTTCTTTATTTATAGGAGATATATGCACTAAATATGTAATGTTTTCACTTAAATAAAATAATGAAGCTGACTAACAAAATTAGTGTTTTGCACATTTGAGCCTTCACCTCTTCCCCATTGTGGGGTAATTCCCATCAATTAGTATAATAAACATGATTATTTTGAGTTAGACAAGTGTCTTGTATAATAATTTTTATATAATAATAATAATAATAATAATAATAATAATTATTATTATTATTATTATTATTATTATTATTATTATTATTATTATTATTATGTCAAATCAATGTTCTTTCCACCCATAAATATTAGAATGATATTTTTTAGTGAATAACAATGTTATATGTCAAATACATGCTCTTTCCACCCATAGTTGGTATTTTAATGAGGAATTAAATATTGTCATATTAATAAATTTTGAAATAATATTATGAGGGTTAGTTTTTTGGTTGTCTTGCACTTGATCTACTTTATCTGCCTAGCAAGGGAGATGTGAGGGTTGGTGTTGTTCATTTTGACCGCTTTACTATGCGACCTTCAGTTTATTATTATTATTTTTTGAATAATAAATACATCCTAAAGTGTTTCAATAGTAAATAAGTTTTTATTTATTATATTGATATAAATTAAATATTTCATGAGAATATGTAGAGAAATATTCTTTAATATTTGGATGCTAAATTTTAGAAGTGGTAAAGTATTGTCTTATCAAATGTTTTCATTAGCTAAACTAAAATATATATTTACTCAAGTGATCCCTAAAGTACCCTACAATTCATGCACTAATAATAGCCTTCAACAAAATTATAGGCCAATTGATTGCCAACAGTGTGGAAGACACAAAATAAATGAGAGATGTTGTTACTAAAAATATAACAAAGTTTATCATTGATTACAATATATTTGGTTGGAATAGCACACATAATGTTCAAACATCTCGTCGACATTACTTAACACTCCAACCTTAAGCTTACTCTATAAAGGTCTTAGTTTATCCATTTTCCCATAAAACATTATATTTAAAAGAATTAATGACAAGCATTGAAAGTCCAATACAGGAGTTAACTTGCCATGTAACTAAATAAATTAGGTAAGATAGTTCCATCACATTGTGTATAGCCAGACCACTAAAAATCAATTTCAAAAAAAAAACCAAGCACTTAAACAACTCGATGATAATGAGGTATTTATTATACCTAATGTATCACGATAGTGATATTAAATATAAAATATTACATGGAGAAGATGGGATACCACTTGAATAATATTGACAACTACAAGCATGTTCATAAGGAGCCTCTAAATAAAGCTACAAGTGTTAGGATGTGAAGTCACTATTCATATGACACTATTCATGAGTCACTATTCATGGCCACTAGTCATGTGATGAAGTGGTAGTTACTATTCACAATAGTGAATTGGTGGTGACTGTACCTATGAGGTAGCACTTTGTTGATGTGGCATGGTACACATGGAATATTTTATTGATTAAAATATTAATAGAGAGAAATGGGGTGCCATATCATGATGGGTGACCTTTGGAAGCCTATGGGGAACAAACATCTTCGCACATGTTCTTGTGGTGCATAATTTATCCCTAAGCATGTGCATGTGAAGTCAAAAGTTGAGAAATATTTTGACTCATGCAGATGCACATGGAAAAATAGGGACAAGGATTACTATTCTATATTGGAGGCACATGTAAGGTGGGGCATATAATTTTGAAGTACATAGAGAAGGTCAAATAGCATCATGAAGATGCCTTGCAATGTTAGACCTTGCACATATGAGGGATAATGTTCACTATTGATTAATAGTGAGGCCATATGGAAGGTGGCACATTTTTCCTCTCTCTCTTTGTTTTCACCTTTATATTCTCTTATCTCCTTTGTATTCTATAAATTTATAACTATCTTTTTATGTATGTAAGCTTGTTAGAAAGAGTGTAATTGTATGAATCTTGTGAGAGTGTGTAGAAGCTTGTAAAAATAAGTTTGTAATTAGTGTGTTGAAAATATTTGCATAGCTTGAATGCTTGAGTTAAATCATTGTAATAGGAGTGTGTTGTGAGGAATATTTGTTGGAGAGGTTGATATTCTGAAGTTAATAAGAAGACTAGACACCACCATTTGCCCATGGTTTTTCCTTGTACTTAGCAAGGTTTCCACATAATCTACTTGTGTAATGTGTTATATTTTTTGTCATTGATCTTATAGCTTGTTTATTTTGAATTTTTATTACTTGCACATGCTATTTGGGATATTATTTTCTAACATCTGGTATTAGAGCTAGGCTCTTTGAAAAACTCTTATATGAGTGTTTTCTATTGAGTTAGGGAACTTTGTGTAAGTGGGAGATACTACAATGATAGGAAGAGTAACCAAATTTGAAGTAGAGAAATTTGATGGCAAAAATTTCTCCCTATGGAAGTTGAAGGTGGAGGATCTCTTGGTGTATAATGACCAAGTTCTAGCATTGAAAGGTCTTGTAAGCAAACCTAATAGTATGACAGATGAATATTGGTGCAAGATGCATAGGAAGGTAGTTTCTATAATCCATCTTTATCTTAAAAATTAAAAGCTATTTAATGTTGTTGAGGAGAAGACCGCATAAGAGTTATGGGAGAAGTTAAATAATCTACCAAACAAATTCAACTACAAATAAAGTATTCATGAAGAAGTAGCTGTATAGTTTTAGGATGAAGGAGAGTTCATCCATTACTTCTCACTTGAACAAGTTCAACAATGTTGTTAGCAAGCTAGTCTTCACCAATGTGAAGATGGAGGATGAAGACGAGGCTATCACCTTATTGTGTTCACTCAATAATAGTTAGGATCATGTGGTGATGACCATCAATAATTCATCATCAATAACTCTTAAGTTTGATGATGTGGTTGTAGCATTACTTGGAGAGGAGATGAGAAGAATATCTTCTAGTGCATCCTCAAGTAATGAAGCTTTGGCTATGAAAGGAAGATCCAGTGAGAGGAACACACAAGGGAGATCATCATCTAGATCAAAGTCTAGAGGAACCCAGTGGAAGATCAAGTGTTGGCACTATGGAAAGCTAGGACACTTTCATAAGGATTGTTGGCATTTGAAAAATGAGGAGAAGGATGGAAATTAGAATCCACCTTCAACTGAGGCCAACATAATAGATTCAGAGGAAGAGACAACACATGAAGCTTTTTACCTCAGTAGTAGTAGATCAAGTGACAATACCTCGGTGTTAGACTTAGAAGCATCTTTTCACATGTCTCCACATAGAAATTGGTTCATGGGTTACTATCCATGTAGTGGAGACTCTATCGATATGGGTGTTGATCATCCATTGAAGATTATGGGAAGATGGGATATAAGGATCAGGCTACTTGATGGTATGATCAAAATGTTGAAGGATGTGCATCATGTTCCCATACTGAAGAAGAATCTGATGTCCATCAAGAGGATGGATGAGCTAGGGTATTATTGTACATTTGAGAATGGTAAATGCAAAATTTCCAAAGGATCTCTAGTGGTGGTAACTAAAGAATCTTATGGCTCCTTGTATCAACTATGCAAAGATTCAATAACACTAGAGATTTCTTGAGGTCATGTGATGCTAGATGGAAGCAAGCCCTTTAAGAGGGTGAAGTTTAAATCACGAGTCAATGTCCAGGCTTGGTTTGAAATCAAGAAAGTATAGTTCTCGGTAACAAAGAATACGGGGTGTATGATGTGGTATCCTAATGACCACATGTTGTTAGTTGAGATGTTGCAAGTGATAGGAAAATTAATGCAAAGGAGGAGGTACAATAGACATCAAACACTGTACCTATGTGAAGTATTTTAGGTTGAGGAAGATGAATAAGAACAAGTTGAGACCTGATGTTCTTAGAAGGAAAAGGTTGGTGTCAAACCATATAACTCAGAGTTGCTTGAGTGTTGAGCATATGGTTGTGGTATAGTAGAAGCAAGTATCCAAGAGGGTTATAATGTAGCTAATGTGAATAACCAAGTAGACCAATGCATAGAGAAACACTAGAGAGACATGATTTGGTTCTTTGGGTGACATTTGGTAGACATGATGCATTTTGAATGCATTCTTGAGGCTTAAAAACTTATTAGGTGTACTGATGTGCTGCATAGTGTGATGACTTCCCAGGAGTGGTTGATAGGTCCAGTGAACTTGTGCCATGTTTGGACATGGTTGATAGCTAGAGGCTATAAGGAGAAGACTGGTATTGACTTCTATCATATTCTTTCTTGACTAATATGAAGAGTGTTATGTGCATTGGTTGTTGTTTAGAGTTGGATAAACTTGACTCTTATATGGTGATATCTCTAGAAGAGATAGAGTAGCTAGAGGTCTATAAGGATGAGGTAAAGAGTTGATGGTTTCCAGATTTGAAGGTTATACGAGTTGAAGCAGACATGTGTATGGAAGTGTAGTGGTACCTTCATAAAGAACCAAAGTGTTTAGAAAAGCTTTATGTGTTGATGACATATTGGATGTAGGCCCCAACATGATCACTAGTGTGATGGCTTAATGACAAGGATGGAGAAAACCAAGGATGGAGAGGCATAAGGATGGTAAAGTAAAGAAATACCCTAATTATTGCAATGTGAGTTGTCTTCCTAGGAGAATCCTATAATGGAGGAGAAGACATGTTGTCCTATGTATTGGATTCATCAGAAGTAGGAAGTCTTGTGATGTCATGGTGAGAATTAGACTAAATACTTCCAAGCAGTGGGAGTTGTGAGTGATTCATGGAAAAATCCCAAAAAGAAGATTGGTTTGTGTATGGAGAAGTGAAGAATCACTTCAAATGTTGAAATATACTAAGGAGGAGAAGATTTTGATAAATCCAATTAGGACAAAGAAGTTTTAGTAGTGCAATAAAAATTCTACTAGGTTTATGTTAGGGCAGCATAGGGCTTGGTTGGTAGTTAGATGGAAGAATATGCAGGTGTGGAAAAGCCTATGTCTATTGACTTCAAGTGGGAGAATGTTAGAATGTGAAGTCACTATTCACATGACACTATTCATGGCCACTAATCATGTGATGAGATGGCATTTACTATTCATAATGGTTAGTTGGCAGTGATTGTACTGATGAGGTGGTAGTATGAGTTAGCAATGATTGTACTTATGAGGTGGCACTTTATTGATGTGGCATGGTCCACATGGAATATTTTATTCATTAAAAGATTAGGAGAGATAAACGATGTTCCATATAATGATGTGTGTCCTTTAAAAGCATGTGGGGAACAACCATCTTCACCCATGTGCCTGTGGGGTGTAATTTGTCCTTAAGCATGTGCATGTGAAGTCAAAAGTTAAGGAATATTTTTACTCATGTGGATGCACATGGGAAAGTGGGGACAAGGATCACTATTCCATATTGGAGGCACATGCAAAGTGGGGTTTACAATTTTGGAGCACATGGAGAAGGTCAAAGTGCATCATGAAGATGTCTTACAATGTTGGACCTTGCATATATGAGAGATAATGTTCACTACTGATGAATAGTGAGGCCGCATGGAGGGTGGTGCATTTTTCCTCTCTCTCTTGGTTTTCACCTTTATTCTCTTCTCTCCTTTGTATTCTATAAATATATAACTCTCTCTTTATGTAAGTAAGCTTGGTAGAAAGAGTGCAAGTGTATGGAACTTGTGAGAGTGTGTAGGAGCTTGTCAAAATAAGCTTGTAATTAGTATGTTGAAAAGCTTTGCGTAGCTTGAATGATTGAGTGAAAGAATTATGAGAGGAGTGTGTTGGGAGGAAGTTTTGTTGGAGAGGTTGATATTTTGATGTTAATAATAAGACTGGATGTTGTCATTTGCTCATGGTTTTTCCTTGCATTTAGTAAGGTTTCCACATAATCTACTTGTGTAATGTGTTATCTTCTTTGTCATTGATTTTAAATCTTGTTTATTCTGCATTGTTATTACCTACACATGATATTTGGGATATTATTTCCTAACAACAAAAGAGGTAAAAATTTTGATAAATAAATTCTCACTTAATAGTTAAATAAATCATAAGTTAATTCAAACATGCCTTATTATGCCCATCCAAAATACACAAACTAGGGGTCTCTCTCAGACCTTCTATGGATATAATTGACTACCCTACCTACAACCCATCAAGCTACCTAAGAGAGAAGTTGGATCCATTAGTGGAAAACACCCATCCATTAAATACAACATTTATCGACACTCTTGCAAAATATAAATTTGATGACACAAAATTATTGGTCAGATTTGAGTTGGTGTTGATAGACCCAAAAACTCTATAGGATATATGTTATGCATGCTCAAGTGTTTCTCTTCACAAAAATGCCCTTGGACAAAGCATTTAAAGTGACTAAAGAGGTCATAAACAAGGAGACTACTAAGTTAGTTGAGTTCTACTTAATATCTACATATTTTAGCTTCTCGAGGGAGATATTTGAACAAATAGGTGGAGCCATGGGCTATCCTCTCACATCAATAATGGAAAACTTATGTATAGAAAATTTTGAAAATGTTGCATTATAATCTACCATGTTAAAATTTAAGTGGTGATATTGCTTTGTGGATAACACTAATATGGATTGGCCATATGGTAAAGAATCTCTAGAGGTAATTTTACCACACCTCAATGCACAATCAAGACACATTCAATTCATAATGGAAATATAAGAAAATTACTCTTTCCCTTTTTTATATGTTTTCATTACAAGAAATAATGATGGTTGTCCCTTTAAACAACTCTATATGCAAAAGACACACAAATGTATACATTAGAACTGATTCCCACCACAATCCATTACAAAAAGCGAGAGTAATGAACACCTTGTTTACTAGAGATCTTAGGGTCTGAGACCTAGAGCCCTTGAAAAATGAGGAAAAATATGATGTTAAAGCTCTAAAAATAATGTTTGTTGAGATTGGTGTAGATTAAGATTATGAGAGGAGTTAGTTCATTGAAAATAACAAATTGACAAACATGACACCTCAAGCATAATCCCTCGAATCAGGTAGGGTCTAGGAGAATTTAAATAACTAGAAATAGATAAACACAAAAACTATACATCTCCCATGGATTCATTCTCCAAGTCTAACTCAGATGTGTTTATGCCCAAATTGTATAGCTAGGAGTCTTTATCATTATCTCTTATTCATTTTTATGACATCAACCCTTGTCTATGAGTGATTTGATTGAAGGGTGGAAGGAATGTTGAAGCTTTTCAATAGATTTCTACATAGTTTATCTGTACAAAGAAGCTTGTTGAAGGCATAAGGTGAGCCTTCTATTTATAGAATTTCCATATTGATTGTGACCACTGGGTCAAAATTAAGAGGTTTGACTAGAATTTAGTTAAATTTGAGTAATAAATGTCATTAATATTTGGGTTTGGGTATGCATTTATTATGCATGGTTATAAAATATTGATATTTCTTTCAATTGTATTAATTCTTGACAACTTTTTGTGTGATGTCACTATTCAAATATTTGTTGAATATTTGAATATTTAAAAATTAGAAATTAGTCAATTTCTATGGATTTTCTATTTGTCCATTTGATTTGATTTGATTTCATAGGTTAATTAATCATGATTAGCTTATGTGTGATTTATGCAATATCAAAATTTGAATATTTGTTCCAATTAATTTCTCTATAACATCACGTGTAAAAAATAATTTGATTCATAGTAAGTTATATGAAGATGAAAGTTGGTTATAGTGCATTACCCTAATCAAGGATTCCACATTGTGTTGTAAAATACATACGTCAAATTTGCAAGTAAATTTGGGTGTTTTAGTGATTTGTGTGTTATTACAAGAAATCAATTTTGATTGCAATTTTGATACAAAAGTGATGAGAATTGAGTGTCTACATTTTGATCCTATTTGAAAGGGCATTGTGAGACACTAGACAAAACAACCAATTTTTCAAATAATAAAAAAATCTTAAAATGATTTAATAAAGATTGAAGAATGATGTTTTCATGTTTTATTGATTCTTGATCAATTACTCAAAATGAGTTCATGTCAAGGCTCCAACAAATGTTTGGGACACCCAAGATGCCAAGGATGCCCCCTCAAGGGATTGGCCAAAAAATATTTTTGATGGATAGGGCCTCAAAAAGAAGAAAATAAGACACACCACGGCCAAAGAGGCCAATGAACGAGGTAATTAGAAGAAAAAAAGATGAAAAACAAACCAAGGAGCCACAAATAGGTCTCTAAGGAAGAAGAATGGGACAATCGAAGGTTGGGGGTAAAATTTTGAATTTGGAGATATATATTTACCCTTGGGGGTTAAAATGGTTCATTTTCACCCTCCCCTACTGAGAATTTGTTATATATTTGGACATGAGAACCTCAATAAAAATGACATGCATTCCACAATAGAGACACTTTGGTGAGCGAGTTCAAGAGTACTAGTGACCATTGGGAATGGGGCATCAGTAAGTACCTTTTCTAAAAATTGAGAATTTAATGCATTTAATATGTATTAGAAGTAGGAAGTTGAGTGATATCACCATTTTTGAAACAATGATATCATGCCTACAAACATAGAAATCACCAACAAAATGATGATATCATTACTAGAAATAATAGTATCATGAAAAAATTTACAATATCACTAAAATAAGTTAGAAATGCCACAATGACAAGAGTGCCTATTCAAAGAAGAAACACATAAATAATGGGAATATAGTAAAAAGGATGAGAACAATTTGTTAAGTAGTGATGTCATCATGACAAATAATAAGATCACTGAAAAGGCCAAAGAGGCTAGAAATGACAATAACACCTTGTTAAATAGTGGAATCACCCTTGAAAAGGATGATATCACCCTGTTAAATAGTGATATAATGAAAATGGTTGAAAGGCTAAAAAATGATGATGATGCCCTTTGAAACAATGAAATCATCCTAGTATAATGATAATGCCCTGCTAAATAGTGGGATTGCCAAAATGGTAGAAAATTCCCAAGTGGAAAAATAGAGAAGTAGTTAGTCTAATATGAATGATGAATATGTGCTTTATATAGATAGAGTGATTATTTGATATGAGTTTGCTATCGGTGTGTCTAGATAGATCATTTTATCATATCATGCTAACATTTTTTTGATTGACAAGAGTGAATTTCTTTGTTAATCACTACAACGACCCAATCTATGGAATGTTCCTCGAGGTGATCAAATTGAGGCATATCACACAGATGCTGATGATTTAATTAGATAGAGCATTCTTATCAGCATTATCCAAGCATCAAGATCAAAGAACAACACATTTCACGTACCTATTAGAGAGGTGACTATGACTTTAGAGGATGTGTAGTAGATTATTTGCATTCATATTCAGGGTTATATAATTCATTGTATGCAGTAGGGTCAATTGGTCATGTTAGAGGACTTGATTGGCATAACTGTTGTCACTCCCATGGATGGAGTAGTAAACATTAATGTATTGGAGGATCTAGCCTTCCCAATAGATAGAGCACATCCATTGATTAATCAGGAGATAGTGATTTTGATGGCCATTTTCATTGATGGCCATTTTCAGTGGCATATTTTTGCTTGACAAGAGAGGTTAGTATTTCCACATTGGCTTGATAGGTGTGATCTAGGATATGATGGACTCAACCACACATTATACCTAGGGCCTAGTAGTATTAGCCCAATTGTATAGAGATATTCACATGATGGTGTATCACCAGGGGAGGAATATTGGACCTTGCACACTGCTCCATATTTGGGCTTAGGATCACATTATTATAGAGTGACTAGTAGGTGACCATCGATAATGACAACTAAAGGATCCACTAGTATACAATTGGTATGTGATAGGAGGGGGTTGATGAGGCCATAAAAGAGACATATATTATTACAGATGAGCCATCAATAAAATGGTGGATGGAGATTTCATCTAGATACCCTATATGTACATTCATTTTGGTTGGTGTGAGGATGTCATTATGACCTGGTACATGACCACCCCATGTTATATTACATGGTGTCATGACTTTACAGTTGAGAGGTATATGCATGATCATATACAAAGGTAGTTTGGGTAGTAATATGATTTACATGATGGGCCCCACTATTTTACCCATGTGACATGAGAGATTAGTGAGTGGGGACCTCCCATTCTATGAAAAATAGTAGTAGGCAGCTTTTTGTTAGTTTAACCAGTGGCCTAGGAATATGAGGGAGGAGTAGTAGATGTAGGAGTCACTAGTACCTATGCAACATGGTGGGCATAATTTAGGGAAGTACAACTAACCATACCTAGGCCTCCATGGTGTGAGTAGTTAAGGCCATGCCACAAATGGTAGAGATAGGTGAGGCTAATGCCTTGATAAGTACCAGGGTAGGGAGTGAGGCCAACTCAAGTAGATATTCATATATAGGTACCATTATAGTAGGTGCCATTAAAATAAGTTGTGCCTATGGATATATATTTGGGCTCAAAGAGCATTCATAGTATTAGTAATGATAGTAATCATAACAGTGATATTAGTAGTAATAATAATGGCAATAATAATAATGGTAGTAGAAGCAACAAAAATAGTTATGGATCCTCAAAACATGATGTGAATATGGGAGAGGGACCTGATACAAATATATAGGAGGGATAGATAGATTCTCAAAATACATAGGCAATCCTTACGATCATAGGAGGGTTAGGACAAACATCAGGTGATGCAGGGCCATCTTAGCCAAGAATTATAGATGGTGCTTAGGTGACTATAAATAATCTAGAGAGTGAGATTGATTCCAAGGAGATAGAGATATCTAGACTGGAGGGGTATATGGTGGAGCTATAGAGGTAGTTGATAGTAGCTTAGGGTGAGACCATCAAGTTATAGGGCCAAATTGCAGAAAGACACAAAGACTAATAGTATGAGGAGGTAGGTGGCCTATATGACCATCATATAAGGGAAATTGACTATGAGAGATGTAGATGTAGCCATGGTTATTAGTGAGAAAGATGTAGCTTAGATAGAGCAATATCAAGTTCAAGGAGATGTATAGAGGCATCATGCAGATATGCATAGTTTTATGGGGAGTGAGATATAGTGTGATAGCTAGTGGTCAAGTAAGGATTGTCTAGGGCATTGGTAGATATGGCTCAGGGCAAGAATGATGTGACACAGGCTAAGAACAAGGCTAAATATTATCGAAGCCTATATGAGACAATAGTACCAGTAGGGACTAAGGCATTGAGCTTTAAGGAGCATACCTAGAATTAGAATTTTATCTACACCTCTAGCTCATGACATACTTCAACATCAGAGAGGCCAGTGGAACACCCTCCCCTATAGCATAGTCATAGGGCCACCACAACTACCACCAACACTAGGTACAAAACATAGATTTAATCAAACTTTTGTTAGGAATATAAAACATAGAGTAATATTAATGAATTAAATATGTAAATAAAATGCAAAAAACATAACACAATAGAGATAAATTTAATCTGGTTCACCTAATATGGGCTACATCCACATAGAAATAGTCAATCCTTATTATTCAATCCAATAAATGAAGAGAAAAACCTACAATACAACCACTACAATATCTTCTTCACTCACACACTGTATGTTGTTGTGATTACAATACCTTCATATCAAAGGAGGGTAATATATTAGGGCTCCAAGTATGGTCACTGCCCCTCCCCCTCCCGCACACCCCCATGGTGACCCTAGTGGGGGTCATTTCCCCCCACACCCCCTATCGAGAACTGAGCATTAAAATAAGATCAGGGTCCACCATCCAATAATATCCCACTTGGACACTGATTGTTTCAACTCCACCGCTACAACTCTTGCTTGGAATTTTCTTTGAAATTTGACCCCGACATGTTTCTCATCTTCCTTGTTATCCTTGAATACCTATTGAAGTTGAATAAATCTCCAACTTCTCTTTAGTGGCTGCTTTTGTTAGCATATTTGTAGGATTTTGATTTGTATGGATCTTTTCCAACTTTAGTTGACTATCCTCCAAAATTTAATGAATGAAGTGAAACCTGAGTTGTATATGTTTAGTTCTTAAGTGGAATGATATGTTCTTTGCTAAATGAATCACTCTGGCTATCACTATACAACTTGCAATATAACCACTATAATATCCTCTTCACTCACACACCGTATGCCATCGTGATTAGAATGGCATCATATCAAAGGAGGGTTACATATTAGGTAAATACACAAACATAATTTATACTGTTAGATTTGTGACCTAATAGTGAATGGTCTAGATTTACTACTAAATTACAACGTTTTATAATGCATTTGTAACAAAATTTTGCTTCGGGGGTGCTGTCCCTAAACCCTCACTAGGGGGGCTTCAAGTATGCTTACCATCCCCCTTAAACCCCCATGGTGACCCTAGTGCTAGGGGGGGGGGTGGGGTTGGCCCCCCCACACCCCCTATCAAGAACTGGGCATAGATCAAGTTCCACCATCCAACAACTCCTATAAATGATCAAAGGTAGAGATGATATTTTGATTGTAGCTTTGCATTTTGTATTTTTATGATATATATACATACATATATATATATATATATATATATGTATAAACATTAATTTTGAGATATATACAGATATTCATCTTTTATCACATGATGTTGAAGAAGATATTGTAGTGCTAGGGGGGGTGGGGGTGGGGTTGGCCCCCCCACACCCCCTATCAAGAACTGGGCATAGATCAAGTTCCACCATCCAACAACTCCTATAAATGATCAAAGGTAGAGATGATATTTTGATTGTAGCTTTGCATTTTGTATTTTTATGATATATATACATACATATATATATATATATATATATGTATGTATAAACATTAATTTTGAGATATATACAGATATTCATCTTTTATCACATGATGTATATGGACTCTAATATTCTTTTGATATACGTGATGCTTTTAATTCAAGGATGGCACATGTTATAAAGTAGATATTTGATATTGATGTGAGTGGATATTTGTTTTCCATGATTTTGTTGTGTTTTAATTGCCATGATGATGTTGTGCTTGATCTAGATATCAAATGTGATTGATATTAAGACTTTTATTATCATTTTATCATAATGTGAAAAAGTTTATGACTAGTTGTATATGTTGATTTAGAGATGCATGTCCTGATTAGCATAGATGTAGCCATGTTGTTCAGTTTGTTTTGATTACTTTGGTGATGAAAAATGTAATGATGTTTTTTATTTGGTTTTGGCATATGAGCACATGTTAACCATATTGTGAGGGGATGTTTTTTCCTTACACGACATTGATATATAAGTCACATAAGCACTTGATTGTTAATTTTACAAATAACATTGTGCATCATAATTAGAAAGAGAATCATTATAACATTGTTTTGTCACTTGTGTAAGGACTAGTTTAAATGAAAATACTAACAAATTGAGATCAATCTATGAAAAACCTATACCTAAGTGTAAAAGCTTAATGCACTAAACAAAGATAGACCAACAGATAAATAGATTCAAATGTTAACAACTTGAGATCAAGATATAGATAATCAAGACCTAAGTTGAAAACATAATGCAATAACCAAAATTAATTTAAAGAGATCCAATGGGATTAAAAATAAATAAATAAGAAAGCAAACAAATCATCCTTACAAGATGTAAAACATAATAGAAAACAATAAATAAAAAAGTAATCAGTGTGAATGTGAATGTGGAAATAAGATGTTACTCTTTGTGATCTACCCCCAAGTCTAGAGAGTGTCAGATAGGATATCATGACAAATTAGACAAAGAGGGGGAATAAAAGAATAAGGAAGGGATGGACAAGCTGAATTTAGATTCCCTATGCAACTGAATGTTGACTACATAGTCCATGTGGACTGTCAAGCCAAATGTAGTTCTCCCAAGAATCAGAAAAGAAGAAAAGTGATGAAACAAATTAAAGAGGAAAATAGGAATGATTCACAAAATGGTGAGAGCGTAATATAATAACTCATAAAATGATGAGAGCATAAAAGAATAACTCACAAAATGGTGAGAGCATAAAAGGGGAAATATAAATGGCAATTATAATGACCGAGCTATCTTGAATTACCCCATGTAGCTAAGCACTGCCTACATAGTTCATGTGGACCTCAAGCCGATGTAGTTCTCTTTAAATGTCTGTGTAATGAATAAATGATGATGGTAATTAAAAATGAGAATGATAAGATCAAAGGCTTCCACCCATGAATATGATCAAATATGAAGGGAGGATTATCCATGTCATATGTAAATAGTGCTACCTAGAGCAAGACCAAGAGGTAAATCCACTGATGAACAGGTTGACAAATTGTATAAATATTTTATGGATTTATATATCTTTTGGAGAGGTTAGGCCTTTTCTAAATGTTTTGATGTTTAGGTTTTTTTAATTTTCCAATGTTTTTGTATTTTTGGAATAAGATATACAAAAATGCTCTATAAAAATGAGACAAAAAGAATATGAACAAATGTACAAAGAACCATCTAGCAAAGGAAAAATAATCTTGGGTAGGGACTAAAACAACAGTTAAATCAACTGCAATGGTACAAGCCCATAAAATGGTGAGAGTGTGGAGTATGAAAGGACTACCATTCCACAACAGATCAAGGTGGAAAAGAACTATCCTTAAAGAACAAATTAGGATGGAATGAGGAAAAAGATCATCAAGGAGAAAAAATAAGTTGTTTCAGTAATTACTAAGCAAGGAAACCATGCCAAAGCATTTTGATGTTTTGAAAAAAAGTAGCAAGGATATACTGATGATGATCACATCTAAACTATTTGTTGAAATTTTTGATGAAGCCACCTGTAGTATCTATAGGTCATAATCAAGAATAAAGATGGTGAGATGAAATGGGAGAAAGATAAGACTTAACTTAGGAATGTCAAATAAAATGAAGGGGAAAAGGAAACATGAAGGGAATGCCCCCAAGTAGGGGCCCTTATAGACAATTTTCAACCAAGTTAAGCATGAAAATTCTTGAGATACATAATGTTCATGGGCTCATGGATTTCAATATTTTTGGTGTAGCCAACTTGTATGCTCGAGAACCATAATTTGCAGTGATAATGAAAGGACCTAGCTAATTTATCTCAAATTTGCCTTTCTTCTCTCATTTTGCATTGATGTTTTTCTAGTTATCCTTTAATACAAGATCACCTACTTTGAATTATCTTAGAATGATTTGATTGATGTAACTATGGCATAAAAAAATTTGATATGCTTTAAGATGACTAAATGCAGCTACTTATTTTCGTCTAAGAGTTATATTTCATGTAGTCTGACTCTTCATCATCAATGATACCCTATAATGAAATATGTAGGAAGGTAACTCGATCTCAATTGGAAAAATAACTTCTGAGCCAAAAACTAGGGAGTAGGGTGTTGCACCTATAGGTGTGTTAACAATGGTATGGTAGGCCCATAAAGCAAAAAATAATTACAAGTGCCAAACTCAGCCAACTTTAATCACAATTTTGTTAAGGATTTTGACAATGATTTAATTATATGCCTTAGCATGGCCATTACCTTCAAGGTAATAGGGATTTGACTATCCATGTTTAATATTGAAATTTTTTAAGAGGGTTTTCACATCCTTGTTCTTGAAATACTTGTCATTATCAAATTTAATGGAAGAGGGAATGCCATAACAATAGATGAGGTAGTTCACAATGAATTTAAAAAATTTCTTGCCAATTACATAAGTGAAAGGGATGGCCTTGACCCACTTATTGAAATACTTAGTGGTAGTTAGGATATGCTTGTGTTCATCTAAAAAAGTGGGGTTTATTCTAACAATGAGATTGAGTCCCCATGCAGAAAATGGATAAAGAGAAGTGATAGGTTGAAGCGCTCATGAAGGAGAGTGAATTAAATCACAATGCTATGAAAAATAAGGCATTTCTTGACATGAGCACATGCATCTGCTTCCACTATGGGCCAGTAATATCACATCCTAAGGAATATATTAGCAAGTACCAACACGCTTGTATGGGGCCCACAAATCCCTTCGTGTATATCTTTAAGTGCCAATCAAAGTCTCCAAATTTTATACAACAAAACAACATCCCATCATAAAATCTATAATAGAACATACCACCAAATAAGGTGTAACAAGATGCATTATTAATAAAGGACTTATATTGGTTATGTGAGAGATCAATGGGAAGAATGTGGTCTTGGAGGTAAGTATATACATATTGGTATCAAGGGGAATCAAGATCGACAATATCACATGCCATTTCAATGTTTGGACGACTGTAAGATGGCATAATAATATTTTCAATAAGAAATTGATACTCAAAAACACTAGAAGATATCTCAATCAAGGACCCAATGGTTGTCAAGGAATCAGAAGATTGGTTCTTGGCTCTTGGTATTTTCTCAAATTGGATGTATTCAAATTATTACTTGGGGTTATCAACCATGCCTTTTTAGGGCACAAGTTTCTCATCATTTTATTGATGTTAATATGTGACCTGATTGATGATTAGTTGCAAATCTCTATATACAACCAATTATTGAATGTTTTAATATATTGTTATGTGAGACCTTGTCATAAGTGCCTCATATTCAATAATATTATTGGTGGATGGAAAATAACGTTGGAATGCCTTAGGAATGAGATCCCGATGTAGTGTAATGAATAATACACATGCCCTAGAACCATAGGTCATGAAGGAACCATCAAAATATAGTTGGCATTGATGTGACTCCTCGAGACTAAAGATAGATTCATAAGGGAAATACATATGTAGTGGATGGGTATCTAACAAAGATACATTAGCAAGGTGATCTACAAGCACTTGCCATTTGATAGCCTTCTTATTAGTGTATTTAATGTTGAATTCACTGAGGAGCATAACCCCCTTGGCCATGTGACTTGTCAGTATTGCTTTAGAAAGAAGATATTTGAGGGGATCAACCTTTACAATAATAATAGTCTTGTTTTTCAACATATGGTGATGCAATTTATGTGATGCAAAGACCAATGCTAAACATGCCTTCTCAATGGGTGTATAGTTATGCTCATAAGTGACCAATGTCTTACTCAGATAATACACTATGCATTATTTTCCTTGGTCATCTTGTTGGGCCAAGAGTGCCCCCAAGGCATGTTTGGTAGCTGATAAATAGAGTAAGAGATATTTTCTTAGTGTTGGCAGGGCAAACATTGGTCGGTTTGCCTAATAGATTTTTAAGTGCTCAAATGCTTCTTGACAGTTTGCATCCCATTGAAAAATGGTTCCTTTCTTCAAAATATGAGTGAAATTAAGGCAATGATCAATGAAATATAAAATAAAGTGACAAATAGATTGAATATTTCCCTATAATCTATGAAGATATTTAAAATTATAATGGGGAGGCATTTCTATGATGGCCTTTACTTTGGCTGGATTGACTTTAATTCTGTAGTAGGAAATAATAAATCCTAGGAATTTTTTGGATGTGACTCTAAAGACACATTTATTTGGGTTGAGGCACACCTTATATTCATGAAGTCTCTTAAAGATCCTTAGTAAAACTTCTAGATGTTGGGCTCGTGTTCTTGACTTTCTTAGGATGTCACCGACACAGTCTTCAACAAGTGAACTTCTCCATCTTGTGGCACTTGAAACTGGTTTTCACTAAGGGACTTATTTTTTCTTTAATTTTTTTCTTGGTTTAAAAGCTCCTCAGAGAGGTTTTCACTAGAGGACATCAATGTTTGATTTTTTTTTTCTATTTTGACCAAGGAAGTTCACTTGCTCTACAAAGTAGGTAGCATGGTCTAATATGATCTTTAAGCCTTGTTTATGGTCTCTAATTGGTATACCATCTCTAAGACCTCGTAACTTCGATAATGCTTCTTCATTTTGTAAGTTGACTAAAGGTATAGTGTGATATTGCTAATCCTAATTGATGAGTTCATAGTAGTGAAGTATAAGAGGGAATTTAGGAGAGGGTGTGATGGTGAAAATGGAATTAATATCAAATAGGTTTGTGTCATTAAGCTCATCATAGATGATATAATATGACTCTACATTGCTACTAGGATCATCTTCATTAGACATTAAAGTAGTGTCTATTTTGAGATCTAACGGGGCACCCCTAGTCGGTTTGTATCCAATACCTTGACTACCTTTGTGTTTAGTAGCAGAAATAGGCTCAATAATACCTCATTGATTTGGCCCTAGGACTTTCCATTTATAATCTTAATACTCCAAGAATTTGATAGGAATTAGATACTTGACACTTTGATAACAAGAGCAAAGTCATCATTGCCCAACTAAGATTCCTGATAACTATTAGGTTTGTCTTGATATGGTTAAGTTTTTTTTAAAAATACAAGAGGTCCCTTAGGATGAACTAGTTTTTTTTCACCATATTATGCTAGGCCTATCATGAGATTTAGTAGTCACTGATATACCATGGGATTTGGGAGATTTTGGTATTTTGGCAATGTGAAAGGCATCCTTGATGCTATAGGTACCAATACCCATATCATCAAAAGTGAAGTGGGAAAAAATTTATGGAGGTAGAGAATAATAAGTGGAAGCAAGGTCACTTGGGGTTAATGTAATTAGATTGGGGAGACTCAGGAGATTTAACTTTGTCCTTTTTAAGAGCATGCTCAGTGCTAAGACAATAGTTATATTGACCATGTTTAGCTTCAAAATGCTTGCAATAATGATGTAGAGGTCTCTAATAAACTTATCTATTGTGTATGTAGACATAATCACATAATATTTATCTATACAAACATTCCTAGCTCTGACCTTTTTTTAACCTTCTTTATCTCTAACCTCTGTTCTTTGTCTTTCTCACTTGTATTCCTTTCCTTTGTACTGGGTTTCCAAGTTATTTCATATATGTTCATTCCTAATTCTCTAATTTATGTCACTCTACTCATCAACTACCTCTTCTATACTCCCTTTGAACATCTTCCTTCATAGTTCATATTCTATTTTCATGTTCTCTCTCTTTCACTTTAACTTTGCTCTATTCTTGATAATCTCCCTATGTGTTTTCAAAGGTCTATTTGCCACATTGATTATATCCTTACTCAATCCTTGAAATTCCATATTTTCACTCTTTTAAACCTCATTTTAATGCATTTAACCATTCCACACAACCTCAAAACTTTAGCTTTTCAATTGACTCTTCTTACCTCTTTGCCCTCTTTCTCCTACTAGCATTTTTTACACTTTTTCTCCTTGTATGAATAGGTACATATTGAACTTGATAAACTAATGTGATATTTAGACACCCTATATTTATATCCTCCTATCCATGAATTTTATTGGCTTAACTTTGTTCACAGGTCACTTTTTTAGATACCTTCAAGGCCTAATTAGGTCTTTATTATCCTCTTACACACACAGTCACTTCAAATCCATACTTAAAGGTATGTACACATATAAAACCTCAAAAATAACTTATCACATATGATTCCCAAACTAATCACCAAATATCATGATTTTTTTATGGTGGAAACTCTTACAAATTCAATTCTTGTTTAGAAACCCTAACTCTGGGTTTGCATAGTCTGTATGAACTCAAGAAGGGTGAATTTAGTATGTTAAACTTCATAACAAGTTCCAACCTAATTTAATGGTGTATTAGGGTATATATTAGTCCCACACAACTTCTTAAATCATTTTTTAACCTTATTGTCACCTCTATTAGTCACTTTTTCCATTCTCTGTGTTGATAGTGTGTAAGTATTACTATCATCTATAGGTTCTATATTGAATGCAAGAAACCATTTGCCTTTTAAAATTTTCCATTGATGTTCACTCCAAATTATTGATTTTTTAAGGTTTTTAGTAACCCATACACCTTTCTCAACTCATTTTTTCCCTCTTGGATGTCTTTATTTATCAAGTTATATTAATTCTTGATTGGACTGTATGTGCAATCACAAACTTCTACATGGTCTTAAGTAAGTATTTCATTAAATATATAATCAAATTATTTGAAATTGTATAGATGACCTAGATAACATAGAAACAAAATATTACCAAGGTGGTGATGTAACCAAATCAACCTTCCATAGATTCCCTTCTTCAAACATATGCATTCTCAATCATCATGAACATAGAGTACAGGTTATAAAATGGTCTACACATTTAGTTTTAAAAATAAAAAAACTTTATTATTCATTTATTTGGGGTTTAAAATTCATTTCAACCTTGAATATATCCCCATATTGACTCCTTCATAATCATTTACAAGTTTATATATGTCCAATAACTACGTAACAATTCTTGATCCTTCTCAAGAATGTTGAAGACTCTTAATTACCCTTAACCTCTATCATGACTACTAAAATGACTTAACATGTGAATAAAGTATGAAGTTAGGTAAAATTTAATACTTGAGAGTCTATACAATAGGACTACATCATTAAAAACTCCTACAAATATGATTGATGACCCAAAACTTTGACAAGAAATTCAAAAATTTAAATTTGTAGAAATGGTGGGAAAATGCCATATGAGCAACAATTCAAATTATAGGTCCACCTAGGACAAATAAAAATTTTAAACACATTATAAAAGACCCCTAAAACCTATATTAACCAAAAATTAGAACTAATAATGATGCCCCTACATCAAATACTGGAAAAATGATCTCCATTCCAAAATGAGGGATTTTGAGGCATTGATGAAGTGTGGAGGGAACAACATGTACTTCATGGATATAAGGCCATATAATAAGCAAGTTTTAAGTTAGTTTAATGTTAATGACATTAAAAAGGGTATCATGGGTGATAGGACTAACAATGACTGGTAACCAAATAGTGCCCTGTGAATCTCTCTCTGCATTATCATACGCTTTGGTGGTAATGGTCTTAGGTTGAAAATCCATTAAAGTATACCCCAAGAGTTTTATCAATTTAAATGAGGATATATTAAGGCCTTACCTTTGTCTATAATAACCCACTTAATATTTTGGTAGTTTATGATGGTTTCAATGTGAAGAGGGTAGTTGTGTATAGGACCAAGGGATGACATATCACTCTAGTAGAATGTAAGATGTTGGCATGGGGATAAATGCACCCCTAGTGCTTGAAAGGTATCCAATTCAATGTTAGTTGGTAAATTTTATTGTTTAATAAGGTCATATAATGTATTCTTGTGAACTTCTCACATACACAATAGATCTAGGATAAAAAAAATATGCATGAGTCTTGGTCAATTGTTCATCAAGCTCCTACTTCTTTTCAACTGAATGAAGAGACAATGAGCCTAGTATAGGATTATTGTTGGTTCAAGGTTTAGTATTTGAAGGCAAGGTTTAGTGTTTGAAGGCAAGGTTTTTAGAATGGATGTAGTATTGGAAGAAGGTAAAGGACCTTAAAGCATAAATTTTGGATGTTGAGTTGTGATTGCATAATTTAAATATGGATTAAGGTTACTTGAATTAAAAGAATATGGTATAAGACTTGGAATAGTGACATGTGGTCATCGTGAAGTAACAATGTTATTTCATGATAGAGCAGGGCCATTAGAATATAGAGGGGGTCCTAAAATAGATGAGTAAATACTCTTAGGTTTGTTTGACAGTTTTTCATAATTAATTTTGATAGTAACTACTCAATTATTAGTAATACAACCTACAATATTGTTGTAGTTATATGGGACATCATGGTAGCTGATTTGATTGGCTTGGATTTCTTGACCTTGATTATAATTTCCATGATTCTGATTTTGTCTTTGATTCTGATGTTGATTACCATGTTGGCATTGATTGTTAGAATTGTGCTTCAAGAATGGGTCTTCTAGATACCCATATTTTGATTAGATGTGGAATCAACATTATCCAACTTAATGTCACCTTGCTTTAGTAGATCTTGAATGAAGTTCCTTCATTACATGCATCTATGAATTCCATGCCCTTTGACATGATGTAAATCACAATACTTATTATATCTATACCATTGAGGTTTTATTTGGTCTTCTGGAAAAGGTTTTGGATTCATCCAAGTGACCATGTTAGTCGTAACTAAATTTTATAATACAGATTCAATAGACTCACCAAGCTCACCAAAGAATCTATTTTGTTATGGTTTTTTCATAGAGGTGGTCTTTATAATGTGATAGCTGGAATAGGTAGAGTATTTTGGATAGGTGATGGTTGCACCATCTGTATGTGTCAAAATTATGTTATTCCATTTCCTATAACATTTATTTTATAAATGGCTTTGGGCTTATCTAATGTACTAACCTGTGTTTGTGGAAGAGCTTGAGCTTACACATGATTCTAAGAATGTATCTAAACCAGGACCTTGTCTATAAGTGTTTTTTTAATCTATAATCTCCTCGAATGTGTTTTCACAATGTAGTCTCAAATTATGATCCATCTTTGAATGTAAATTAGACATGAAAATATTAGCTAATTATTATCAGAAAGATTATGTGGAAAACAACTAGTTAAGCTTTGCCATAGCTATAGGTAATCAGAAAAGCTTTTCCCACCATGTTGTTTGGTATTTCATAAGTCAACTATGATCAACTCATATTTTATGTTGTACGATAAGTGCTTTATAAATTTTTATGATAGGTCATCAAAGGTGATGATAAATCCTTTAGGCAAGTGTAAAAACCATTCTAGGGCTTGTCCACCCAAATTACATGGAAACAAGCGAAGTAAATACACATTACTATATACTACTTCCTAACAATTCATAAAAAAATATTTCAAGTGTTATCTAGGATCATCATTTCCTTTGTATATATCAAATTTAGGAACCTCAAAATAACACAAAAAGGGTGCTTGAAGGATGCTCATGTCAAATGGGTAAGGATATATTTCATCAAAATTGTACCTTTTGACCTAATATCCTGCTTGGAGCCCTAAAATAACATCCTTCATCTCCTGATATTATTAGAATTGGGAGCATTATGGGATGGATTAAGGGTATGTTATTGATTGTTCAAAAGAGGATCGGATTAGTTAGGGTAGATGGGTTGATTAAGATTAAAATAAGTAGAGATGGGTACCCTTTGAGCTAATTTATTAGGGTTCTTCACCCTATAACCAAGATTATATTCTTGATAAGGTATTTTCTATTATTGACTAGTGTTAGGAGGTGAAATAATAACACACTGTTAGGCTGGGGGAACTTGTTGTTTACAGGGTGGAGTTTGATGCTAAAAAGTAGAAGCTTGTTGCAAAGGAACTTTATGTTAGAAAGTTAGAATTTGTTGTTGGTTGGAAGGGATAAGTTGTGGATGAATAGTAACCTTTTGAGGATTAATCATAACCTACTATCAAGGTGGTGGGTTTGTAACTTATTATTATGGATTGGCTTTGGTTTGTTGTAGTGGAGGGTTGTTTTAAACCTATTCTTGCATATTGGAATAAGTGGGTTGAGGATTAAGAGGGACATGTTGGTGTTTAAAGGAACCTATTATGAACTAGACATAATTATTTCAGAGTTCAAAGGAACTTATTATGAATTAGAAGTGAGGTATTGTGGAATATATATAACTTGTTACAAACTAGAGGAAGGGAGTTATTGAGAACTAGAAATAACTTGATGGGTATTTGGGAATACTTATGGTGGAGTGTTAGCTTGTACAAATGGGCCTACATGAGGAATCTATTTGTTATAAATCCAAATTTAATGGGATATTATCCAAAGGTTCTCATTCTTATTGTTTAATGGGTAATTTTTACTCCATAGATGAAGGATTGTTCATAGAAGTAGCAACTAAGGTACTAATCATAAAATCCATAAGTTGGATAGCCTAATGTATTTGTGTAATGATAAGTTGGATATTTTGGATGGTATATACAACTTGTCCCTTTATTATGCTTTAAATTTTTATAATTTGACTATAATTTTGCACAAGGGATTGTCCATGAGTGGAAATTGGCTTAGGAGACATGACCATGCACATCTTCGATTCTGAGTGGTACCTCATTGTATAGAGATTGATAAACTTTCTCTTCTTAGTTTATATTGTCTTGTAAGGACATAAATGGATCATAAAACCATTATCCCTTAGAATTAGTTTTATACATGACCCCATTTCTTGTGTATGTAGGCATTTTTAAATCAATGATCTTTGTATTGAATTAAGATGAGAGCTCAAATTAACCTGATAAGAATGCCTATAATGCTTGTTTTCAACAACTTAAAGAGGATGTGTGAATTTGATAAATGATTAGAATTCAAGTTTGTGACTTTGAATGTTGTTGGAATACCTCGTGATCAAAGTTCAAGGTTTAAGTAACATGATGTTTGATTTAAGTCCTAAACTTGTTGGAGTAGAATGCCAAAGATAACACAATGTTTGATTCAAATAGTCTTTGCCAAGTTGGATGAGATAGTCAAAAGGTCAAAAATGATTTATTGAATGTCCCTTAACCAACTTTAAACTTGAAATCTCGAAAAAAGTTTGACTTTTGACTCAATGTTTGAATTTGATTCACATTTGAATTTTGGAATTGACTTGAGTGCAAAGTTGAATTTAGTTGACTTTTTGAAAGTTGAATTTAGTTGATTTTTTGAAAGTTGACTTTATTTGATTTTAAGAGTTTACTTTGGTTAAATTTTTCAAAGTTGACCTTAGTTGACCTTGGAAATTTTGGAATTTAAATTGAAATTGACTTGAAAGTGGAATTGACTCGAAATTGGAAATTAGTTGAATCTGGAATTGATTAGGATTTGATTGTGAAATTGAATTTGGTTCAAACAAACTTGATTTATAATTACTTTAAAATGGACTATGTAATGGTACAATGGGGATAAATTATTGTACCAAATGGATAGTGTAACATTTTAAAATAAATTAAATATGACTTAATATTTAGCAGAGTAACACCATACTACATGAGTTTGAAATGATAATGTTTTTGACTTAGAAGTTTTTGGAATTTTTTGACATGTAAGTTGTGTCACACAACACAAGGATAAGATGACATACAATCAATAACACACATTCAAAACAAGCCCTATCTTTAGTGGAAGAATGGGTGTGCAATGTAACTATAGTTCATGTGAATACCTCACTTGAAGTGGTGATAGATTTGTTTCACCTAAACCCTCTTTTTGAGTGGTACATCATGAAGTATTAGGCAATATTGGTTTCCCTAGCATTACAATTTGTTTGTGGATGAAGGTCTTAATTAAAAATTTTGACATAGCTTTTCTAAATGGTCTTCGATATGCCTTGTAGCACGTGAGGATCAAAAACCATCAAAGAAGATTAAAGAGCCGGTAATTCATAAGAGGGTCTTGTACCTTTGAGATCACTTCAACTGTAAGTGTTTTAGTGAAGTGTTACTATAAATTCAAACTTTGCGGGTGAGGTCTGATAGTGTAGTATTAGGGTCAAACCCCTTGTTATCACAAAAATCATATGGTCAAACACCTTATTAGGGTATGGTTTGCAAGGAGTTTTCACTTATATTATAAAATGATATAAAATAAAAAACCAAAATGTCACCTTGGTGATACCATTATTTTCTAAGACAATCCTCTTATTTAGCAAGTCGTTCTCACTGCTACGATTTTCATTCTCTATGTTTGACAATTTAAATGTAGTAGAGCGATACCACTATTTTTCAGTGTGATATCACCAATACATAGAGCATTCCTACCATTTTCATTAAAACACACATAAATAAAAAAATAGAACATAAGTGATATCACTGTTTCACATGTCGACATCATTGAATATAGGGAGTGTTAAACCTGCTAAAACACAGAGCATTCCTACCAAAATGCAGAGCATTTTTACTGGTTTGTAGAAAATGAAAACATAGAAAAAATTAGCTCAAAATAAGTATAAAAATATCAAAGATGTTATTTTTTTTAATTTAAGTGTTTGAAGGTTCTCAAGAAGATTATGGGGTGCATTGGTCGCACTAGACATGCTAAATGTAGATTGTGATTATGATAAGGGTTAGTTCATTTCCAGTTCATTCAAAATAAAAAATTAACAAACATGATACCTCAAGCATAATTCCTCAAATTGGATAGTGTCTAGGAGAATATAAATGACTAGAAATACATAAACATAAAAGTTATACCTTTCTCATAGGTTCATTCTCCAAACATGATTCAGGTTTGTTTGTGCCTAGATTGAATAGTTAGGAGTCTTTATGAATGTCACTTATTCATTTTTATGGCATCACCCCTTGTATATTAGTGGTGTAATTGAAGAGTGGAAAGAATTTTGAAGTTTTTCAATATATTTCTACAAAGTTTATTTGCGCAAAAAAGCTTGTCAAAGGCAGAAGGTGGTCCTTGTATTTATAGATTTTTTGAATTGATTGTGACCATTGGATCAAGATTGAGATGTGTGGTTTTGAGAATGTGTTCTAAGGTATTCATTAAGTTATCATCAATTTCATGAAATTTTCATTGATGTCATTCTATGTTGACATAGTTGTTCTTAATATTGAATTCATAAGTCTTACTTGGAGACCTATTAAGAAGGCATAGGCCTGGTAGCATGATGAGGTGAGGAGTATGAGACTTGGGAGTTGATGTATGGAAATATGTGAGCATGATATGAGTTAATTTTTAATTTGGATTAGGTATTATGATCAATTCAATAAATTTCAAGGCTTAATCATTATCTAAGCATGATTGGCAGTATAAGGCCTAGTGTACAAAGTGACCTATAGTTACCTAATGAGGGGTTAAGATCATATAAAAAGGTTTAATATCTCTTAAGAGGATTTAAATAGGTATTATATTTTATGTTAAATGTGTTTACAAAGTTTTAGATCATTACTTGAAGAAGAAAGCAAGAAAACTAGTGATAAGGTCCTCTGTATGCACAAAATAGGATGTTGCAAACTCAAGAAGAAACTTCTTGTGCTCATTGGGATGTGAAAAATTTTCATGAAATATTTATAAATTAATGTAAGTTTTTTAATTTCCCTATCTTGGTTTTTATATCATTGGTTTTGGATTGGAGGGGCAATCCTTTATGAATGATTGCTAAGAAGGGAAACTAGTCAAAACCCTCATAATGACCCAATAGGAAAGATCTTGTTAGTTATGGATTAAAATGGTTTTTTTGACCTATTTTTATGTTTTAAACATGTAAATTAATCTTAAAAGTTACTCCAGGTGGTTTTGGTTTGTCTTGATAGTGAGTAAAAGCTATAAGAAACCCATTATTTATAGGAATTTTGATGTAGCAAGTAGAGTTGACTGGGTCAAAGAATGCAAATAGATGGAGGATGATATGTAATACTTTTAGTTTATTACCATGAAATTTTTTGAGCATGTTTCAGATATAAAATGTGCTAAACTATTCATATAAGATGACCTATCGCTAAACAAGCCTAATAAGCAAGACAATGATAAAACTAGGCAAGAATGAGAATGAGATTAGGGATTGGTTACAGAGGACTAGGGATGAATCCAAATTCATGAATTAATTATTAAATACCTATTAATCATATCACATTAATTTATAATTTTTTATTATGCTCATACACAAACAAAAATTTGTCATCAAAATGGTCTAACACAGTGAAGTCTATGTAGAGTGAAGTTGTGTAATTGGTCTCTAAGACCAATATTGATATATAATCATGCAATATATATTTTAAAATATGACCTAAGGATTATTAATGTTTTTTAAATGCATTATAATATCACAAAAATTTTTACACAGGTGTTCTATGGCTTAGTTTCCATGACTATGTTTTTAGTACTACAGATAGTTTTCTGTGTGTGAATGAAAATGATGTTACTGAGTCATTTTTCACTAATTTTAAGGATATAATGCCCATGAAAGTATTATATAGGTATCATATGTTAATTTTAACACATTTTTATGCATTATATACTTTTATTAATATATGAAAATTAAAAGGCTTTTGATTGGGTTCTTAAGGCATGTCTGTAGTTTTGAGTAAGCTTATGAAGTTGATTAGTTTGGGGTCTTATTCCCTATTTGATGAATTATAATGAACATGATGCCGAAAATTAGTTCATGGAGATTATAATAAAAAAAAATTATTGTTTTATATGGAAAATTTATTTGTATGCATCAAATTTACTAGACAGACTTTTTGGCAGTAAGAAGGCCTATTTGTGAGTAGACCTAATTAGGTGGTTCAAGGAGTGAAAAGAGACAAATGGTGTTTGGTAAATAATGTGGGATTATCAAGGGTATATTAAAGTGACATGTGAAGTTTTTAAAAATTTTTTGGAGTCTCAAAGTGTTTCAAATAGGTATAAGTGAAATGTGTGCTTAGAGAAGGTCTAATTGCATTAGGTTTCTATTAGGCCTACTGGTGGTTTTGGCCCTTAAGGGTAATGACCGACCTATGTAGTGACTTTTTCACTTGTGAAATGTGTTTATTGATATATTTAAAGTTTGATAAAATTTTATTAATATTATTTTCTGGCCAATATGGGTATGAACAAGAGTCAAGTATAAAGACAAGGCCTAATAGGCCTATTTTGACTAGTAAGAGAATTGAGCAAGTAAGAGAAGGATATAGAGTTTTGAAGAACCGGTAAAGAGATTTAATATCATAAAATAGGTGTGTTTAATATTCCATTAATATCTAACTATGTGTCTATAGGTGTTGATTAAGGTCATTTGACCTAATTATGCTAACAAAAGGGCTAGTTGAGCGAAAAGGCCTAATAGGCTGTTTGAGAAAGAAAGAAGTGTGAGAAGAATAAAAGAAGGAGGTCATATTCATTTGAGTTATAAATAGGTGTCAAAGGTTTATTATAAATTCAATGTAGGGTTAGATCCTCCTTGTAGGCTGAAGCTTGTTAAAGGATTAGTTGAGTTGGTGCTTGACTAGTGAGGGGTTGGTGACTCACTAAAAGTTTGATCCATTAATTATAGGAAAATATTCCAAGTGGTGTTTTAGTGGGTTTTATCCCCCAAAAGTTTTTCCCACATATATCTTGTGTTCATGTGTTGTCTTTCCACTTATTTCTTATATGATTAATTATTTAAGCATTACTATATTTCTAGATCTGTTTGATTGATTAAGTGAATGATATATGAAATTGAAATAAGATTTTACACACTAATTATCCCCCCCCCCATCTTAATGGTTATACCTCAAATAATTGGTATCAAATACAATTCCCTTGAATATACCTAATAGTCTAAGGGATATATTTGGAGCATAGGTATGGATTTTGGTAATGAAAGTGTCTTTTATGATTGCAATGAGAATCTACCCACAATCAATGCAAACACTTATGAATGTTGTTCAAAAGAGAAGGATAAATTTGAATAATGCACCCATATTAAAATGAAAGTGAAAACTATAGAGGCACAAGTTGATTAAGATGTAATCTAGATAAGGACTTACCAGAAGTTTGAGGAAAGTACTAAAAAACTTAACAATATCTTGGACAGTCAAAGATCCTTTTATGATATGAGAGGTCTTGACTTTAGAGAAGAATAAAAGGAATTCAAGAAGTGTCAGGTTCCAAAAGACTTTAATCTGTCAAGGAGTGATGAAAATGGTAGATTCAAGACCTATGTAGAAGCTGTCAAGTTTGAAGTCAACCATCAACAAGCCAAGAAGATATTTGATCTATCAAGAGATATCAAAGGTAGTGGTGTATCATTATATGTTCATTGAAAGATAAATAAGGTTAAACAATCACAATATGTGGATTCCTTCATTGGTTATTGTTTCTCTTTTTGTAAATTTGGACGTAGAGTTGTTGAATATAGATGGAGAAGTATAATTCTATGTTATAACTGCAACCAAAGAGGACACATTACAAGAGAGTGTAAGATAAAATATATAAGGAAAAATAGTCATGTTGAGAAGTTATGGAATCATCATACTAGAGAATGGATTTTAGCAACCCCTATAAAAGAAAAATAGGAAGCTACAGGAGAAGAATCTATGATAGCCCAAACTGCCTTTTATACTCAGAATGAAGATTTGAAATGGTACATAAATAGTGGCTATTCAAGTCACATGATAGGAGATAAAATAAAATTCATCACTCTAAAGAAGAATGCCATAGGTTCAATAAGATTAGGGGATAACACATCTACTAACATAGTTGGCAAAGGAGTTTTGAGCCTAGATAATGGGAAGACCAAGATATAAAATGTGCTATATGTAGATGGATTGAAACACAACCTATTGAGTGTACATCAAATGTGCACCCAAGGACATACCCTAACATTTCATGACAAAGGATGTGAGATAAGGAGATAAAAATTGGGAAAATTTATTGCCAAAGTAAAGAGAATTGATAACAATATTTATGTACTAAATGAGATCAAAAAAAATAAGTGCTTCATGAGCAAGGTAGATGAAAGTTGGATATGGAATAGGAGTTTAGGTCATATGAACTTTGACAATCTAGTCAAGATCAAATCCAAGGGATCTATGAAGAACATGCCCAAAATATCTAAACCTGTAGATGTTCTTTATAAGGCATGTCAACATGGTAAGCATACTAGGAGGAGACTCAAGTCTAAATAATATCACAATACTATACCTTTATAACTAATTCATACTAATCTATGTGATCTTATAAGAATTCAAAGTATTCAAGCTGACAACTACTTCATATTGCTTATAGATGATTTTACAAGAATGACTTGGGTGGCATTCTTGAAGGAGAAGTCAGAAGCTCTAGGCAAATTCAAAACCTTCAAAGCTTTGGTTGAAAATGAGATGAATGTGAATATCAAGTGTCTTAGGTCTGATAGAGGAGGATAGTTTTGGTTAAATGAGTTTGATGAGTTTTGTGAAGTCAATGGAATAAGAAGACATTTCTCAGCTACTCGAACACCTCAAAAAAATAGGGTAATTGAAAGAAAAAACATAAAAGTTAAAAAAATGGCAAGGAACATGTTGAATGAGTCAAAGTTATCTGATTTTTATTGGATAAAATTTGTGACTATTGCAGTTTACACCATAAACAAAGGTTAGATTAGAATCAATGGCGATAAGACTCCATATGAGTTATGGAATGGTAGACCTGCAAGTGTTGAACATTTTAAGGCCTTTGGGAGTAAATGCTATATCAAGAGAGATGATGAGGACTTAGGCAAGTTTGACTCAAGGTCTGATGAAGGCATTTTCTTGGGATATTCATCAGTAAGTTCTGCATATAGATGTTATAAAAAAGGTTTAAAAAGATAGTGGAGAGAACAAATGTGAAGTTGATGAGATAAATAAATCATATTCTTGATCAAATAATGTTGGATTAATAGGGATAGATGAGGATGAATAATAAATTTAGGAAAGAAAGGACTCAAAAGGTCTTTCTAGGTAGATTCAAAAGGATCATCTTGAATCTAAGATCATTGAAAACAAAAGTGTAGGTATACAAACAAGGAGAAGGATGGTGAGTGATGCTAATATAGAAGATATTGTTTTAATTTCAAAACTTTAACCTAAAATCTATGTATAATAAAGTGAATATAATTTTTGGTTAGATGCAATGAATGATGAGTTAAATCAAATTGAGAAGAATGAAACTTGGGAACTAGTACCCAGGCCTAAAGATAAAAACATGATTGGTATAAAATGGGTTTTTAGGAACAAGTTGAATGAGAATGGAGAGGTCACTAGAAACAAGGATATATTTGTGTGTAAAGGGTATGCCCAAGAAGAAGGAATGGACTTTGAGGAAACCTTTGCTCTTATAACAAGGTTAGAAGCCATTAGGATGTTTATTGCCTATGCAAGTTTCAAATGCTTCAAAATATACCAAATGGATGTCAAGTTAGCTTTCCTAAATGGAAACTTAGAAGAAGTATACATTGAAAAACCTAAGGGTTTCCTATTGACTGATAACAAGAATTATGTTTGCAAGTTGAATAAGGCTCTTTATGGTCTAAAACAAGCCCCTAGAGCTTAGTATGCTAGACTAGACAAGTACCTTTTGGACCAAGGTTTCAAGAGAGGAGTTACAAATAGTAACTTGTATGTTAAGACTAAAAATGATCATCAGTTGATAGTTTTAGTTTATTTGAATGATATCATAGTTGGTGGAACTAATGAAAACATGACTAAGGCTTTTGCAGAGGTGATGAAGTCAGAATTTGAAATGTCTATGCTTGGATAACTATCCTTCTTTCTTGGACTTCAAATCAATCAATCTGAAAAAGGTATGTTCATTTCAAAGATCAAATATATAAAATATATGTTAAATAAGTTTGAAATTGAATATTGTAAGGCTGTAAGTACACCTATGGTTATAAGATGAAAGTTAAGTAAAGAGGGTGAATCCTCAAGGGTCAATCAGACAAAATATAGATCCATGATTGGGAGTTTGTTATATACTACTACCTCTAATTCTAACATCATGAAAGCAATAGGTCTTGTGGGAATATTACAAGTAGATCCTAAGTAACCTCATCTACAAGTTGTCAAAAGTATACTTAGATGTCTCAAAGGAACAATGAAGTATGTTTTATGGTAGCCAAGGAGTAAGAAGTTTGATCTAGTAGCCTATACAGATGCAAATTGGGCTGGGAGTCTAGATGATAGAAAAATCACTAGTGAAGGAGCTTTCTTCTTAGGTAAGTGCCTAGTCTCATGGTTAAGCAAGAAACAACCATCAGTGGTTTTATCTACTTGTGAAGCTGAGTGTGTTACAACAACTTCATGTTGTACTCAAGTGTTGTGGATGAGACAAACCTTGAGATGCTACAAGGTAAAGTTTGATGATCATATTCCTATTCTTTTTTATAATAATACTACCATAAGTGTTTCAAATAATCATTTCATGCATTCAAGGACCAAATACATTTCTATCAAGTATTATTTCTTAAGAGAATAGGTGAGTAAACAAAGCATTAAGCTTGAATTTGTGTCTACCAAGGATCAGACTACAGATATCTTAACTAAGCCTCTTCCAAAGGCTACTTTTGAACATATAATACAAGAATTAGGCGTGATTCCTATTCTTATCAATCACTTGTTAGGATATAGGAGCACAATTGATTACCTTTGTATAAGCAACTAAATGTAGAATTTAACCAGAAGTAACAAGTAACTAGAATTCAGAAATAACATAGAATATGAGAGACAATACCCAATTGTAATAATACTCTTACAGAAGGAAATTACAATAAAGAAGTGCCACACTCTTCTTACACCTCTGAGGCTTCCCACACCTCTAGGACTTTTAGTAATCTTCCCTCAAAGTTCTCTCTCAATTACGGTCACAACAAACAACTCAAACATAGAGTTATTGTTCACCTCCAACCAGTCAGTATCAATATTGCTAGTACACAAGTACACTATGTACTCCAAGTAGATCTCACCTGATTTTGCTCCCTATTGTGTTGCAATCTCCTTTGACCTTGCTACCCCACAGATCTCCTTTGACCGCACACACTTGCAGATCAACTGACCTTACTTACCCATGTAGATCTTCTGATTCTACACACCAGCACCCCTGTGGATATCCTACCAAATCTTGCTCTACCACAAATCTACCTAATCATACACACTTGGCACTGCGGCACTATGAGGAGCTAACCATGCTCTCTTCCCTCTGAAGGAGCTAACCTTGCTCTCTCTATCTAGCACACTTTACAATATAGCCCATGAGTCTATTATATAGATATCATGCCAAAAAATAATTAGAAATGCAACTCAAGACTAAAATTATCCTTTAACATGTAAACAACTGGTTCGTTAACAAACTGTCTGTGAAACTCGCAGTTCCAGAACCACACAGGCGACTGACATCGGTCCCTGTCTATCTAGGGATGACCGACGTCAGCCGATCCATGACCGATGTCTGTAGCTTCCTATCTCCACCTAGCTGACGTCGGTCGGCCTGACCGACGTTGATGACTGTGACACTCAGCAACCCTCCATGTTTGCATCTGAGTGAAGCTTTTAGCTCCACAACCTAACAATATTCCACTTGGAGATAAATAGCTACACCTGTACTTGTAATAGTACATCTTCTAATTTTGTTTCCTAGCTTGTATCCCTCTTCAAGCTCAATCTTTAAGACCAACCACCACACATCCTGTGGTGATCCACCCAACACTACCGGCTCTAATCTGCACATGACCGTCTTTGGTACTTGCCTGTTCGATGTTGGTTCCACCTGACCAACATCAGTAATTGTGTTCTCTTATGAGTGATGACTTTTTACCCGTGAGCTCTCTTTGGATCAAAACCCTATCCAAACTGCCCTGCTCAGATATATCCAGCCTTCTCCACTAATCTCTGTCCATCATCTCCTCCATAAACACCAAGGCTTTCCAATTCTTAAGTTTGTCAAACACGTCTGTCTTCTACTTAAGAACATGCATCTCCTTCTTGCTCATGTGACCAAGCCTACAAAGCCACGTCTTTGCAATAGAAGAAGAATTAGTAATACAAGTAGGTAGATAAAGAGTACCTTCTTTCTTACCACCAGCTAATTCAAGTGCATCCGCTGTGAGAGTTCTTGTGCATCTCTCATCACCCAACTTTCTTGAAGAAATTAGCCTCATCTTCAAAACTGGGACCTGCATGACATCCTTCAACACCCATGTGTTGGCTATCTGAAATTTCAACCGCACTTCCCCTTTGCCAATACTTTGACAAGGCACACCAACCCCTAAATAAATCTTTCCAAAGTCTCATTGGACCTTAACATGGAAAAATACTCTATTTGGGGATGCATGGAAAGAGGCAATAGAATCTGTAAACCAAGATTCTACTTTATCCAAGGAACATATAAGAACAACCAGTGTAATAATACCTACAACACATGCTCCTTCATGCTGATCTTCTATCAACCAGCAATCTTTCTTTACCTGCTCTTTCTTTTCATAACACCGTAATTGACCATTCTTGCTTTTTAATTCCTCCATTCTTAGTGTACTTTCTTTTGCCATTGCTATACTCCCACTCAATTAGAAACCCCTGAGAGTGACCTGTAATCAAACACAAACTTGTTCCCTGCAACCTTAGCTTTGATACCACTTTGTCAGGATCTAGGAGCATAATTGATTACCTTTGTATAAGCAACTAAATGCGGAATTTAACTAGAAGTAACAAGTAACTAGAATTCAAAAATAACACAGAATATGAGAGACAATACCCAATTGTATTAATACTCTTACAGAAAGAAATTACAATAAAGAAGTGCCACACTCTTCTTACACCTCTGAGGCTTCCCACACCTCTAGGACATTCAGTAATCTTCCCTCAAAGTTCTCTCTCAATTACGGTCACAACAAACAACTCAAACATAGAGTTGTTGTTCATCTCCAACCAGTCAGTATCAATACTACCAGTACACAAGTACACTATGTACTCCAAGTAGATCTCACCTGATCTTGCTCCTTGTTGTGTTGTAGTCTCCTTTGACCTTGCTACCCCATATATCTCCTTTGACCTTGCACACACACACACACACACACACACACACACACACACACACACACACACCTGTAGATCAACCGACCTTACCCATGTAGATCTTCTAATTCTACACACCAGCACCCCTGTGGATCTCCTACCAAATCTTGCTCCCCCACAGATCTACCTGATCATACACACTTGGAACTACGGCACTATGAGGAGCTAACCATGCTCTCTTCCCTCTGAAGGAGCTAACCTTGCTCTCTCTATCTATCACACTTTACAATACATCCCATGAGTCTATTATATAGATCTCATGCCAAACAATAATTAGAAACGCAACTCAAGACTAAAATTAGCCTTTAACATGCAAACAACCGGTTTGTTAACAAATTTTCCATGAAACTCGCAGTTCTAAAACCGCACAAGCAACTGACGTCGGTCCCTGTCTGTCTGGGGATGACCGACGTCGACTGATCCCTGACCAATGTCGATAGCTTCCTGTCTCTACCTGATCGATGTTGGTGACTGTGACACTCAACAACCCTCCATGTTTGCATCTAGGTGAAGCTTTTAGCTCCACAACCTAACATCACTAAGCAATACAAAGTGGTAAATGGGAGTTGATAAGGACGTGTTTTAGCTCCAAAGAGCAAAAAAGAAGTGCACAAGCTGTGAGGTCAAAGGGGGAGTCATATTAATCTATCAAAAAGAAGTTATCTAAGATATGCAATATGATATGGGGAGTTTTATAGCATGATCTTTCATTTTTGTATGTTTAAGTGTTGTTTTAGGTAGTGATTTATCATTAATGTCAAAGTGGGAGATTGATTTGCATTGAGGAGATGTATCTTAGTAGGAGAAGCCTCTTTGAGTAGGTGTCATTAATGAGTGGTTTCCATCAATGACAAAGGGGGAGATTGTTTAGAATGTGTTCTAAGGTATTCATGAAGTTTTCATTGATGTCAATTGATGTCATTCTATGTTGACATTGTTGTTCTTACTCTTGAGTTCATAAGTCTTACTTGGAGACCTAGTAAGAAGGCATAGGCCTAGTAGCATGATGAGGTGAGGAGTATGAGACTTGGGAGTTTATGGATGGTATTATGTGATAATTATATGAGTGTATTTTATATGTGGATGAGGTATTATGAGAATTTCAATAAGTTTCAGGGCCTAATCATGATCTAATCATGACTAGCAGTATAAGGCCTAGTGTACAAAGTGACCTATAATGGCATAATGAGGGGTTAATAGCATATCCAAATGTTCCATAGATATTTATATAATTTATATATGTATTATAGGTTATTTTAAATTTTTTGACAAATTTTTAGATCATTACTTGAAGAAGAAAGCATGAAAACTGGTGATAAGGTCCTCTGTATGCACATAATAGGGTGTTACAGATTCAAGAAGAAATTTCCTGTGCTCCTTAGCATGTGAAACCTTTTCATGAGATATTTATCACTTCATGTAAGTTTTTTAAGGTCCATATATTTATTTTCCTATCATTGGTTTTGTATTTGGGGGGCAATCCTTTATAAATGATTGCTAAGAAGGGAAACCAGTCAAAACCCTCCTAAAACCCTCATAATGACCCAATAGGAAATTTCTTGTCATTTATGGCTCAAAATGGTTTTTTTAATCTATTTTTATGTTTTAAACATGTAAATTATTCTTCAAATTTTCTCCAAGTGGCTTTTTTTTGTCTTGACAATGAGTAAAAGCTACAAGAAACCCCTTGTTTCTAGGAATTTGGATGTAGCAAGTAGGGTTGACCAGGTCAAAGCATAAAAATGGATGGAGGATGATGGGTAAGACTTTTATTTTATTCCCATTAAAGTTTATAAGTATTTTTATACCTAAAATGTGCTAAATTGGTCATATAAGATGACCTATCGCTAAACAGGCCTAATAGGCAAGATAGTGAGAAAACTAGGCAAGAATGAGAATGAGATTAGGGATTAGCTGCAGAGGTCCAGGGATGGATAAAAATTCATGTGTTAATTATTAAACACATATTAATAATATCCCTTTGGTTTATAATTTTTGATGATTCCCATACACAATCAAAAATTTGTCATCAAAATGGTTTGTCTAACATAGTGAAGTCTATGTAGAGTGAAGTTGTGAGATTGGCCTGTAAGACCAATATTAATATATAATAATGAAATATATATTTTAAAATATTATATGAGGATTATTAAGGTTAATTTAAACCCATTTTAATATCATAAAAAATTTTACATGGGTGTTCTAAGGCTTAGTTTTCATGACTGTGTTTTTGGCACTACAAGCAATTTTTTGTGTGTGAGTGAAAATGATGTTACTAAGTCATTTTTCACTAATTTGAAGGATAAAATTACCATGAAATTATTTTATATGAATCATAGGTTAATTATAACACATATTTATTCATGATATACTCCTATGAAGGTATGAAAAGTCAAAATATTTTGACTGGGTTCTTAAGGCCTGTGTGCAGTTCTTAGTAAACTTATGAAGTTGATCAGTTTGGGGTCTTTTGCCCCATTAGATGAATTATAATGAACATGATGTTGAACCTGAGGTAATTCATATTATAGACATGTATTTTTTTTTGTTCATGTGTCAAATTTGGTTGTATGCATTAGATTTTCTAGATAGACTTTTTGGCACTAAGAAGACCTATTTGCGAGTAGACCTAATTGGGTGGCTCAAGGAATGAAAAGATCCAAATGGTGTTGGGGACATAAGTTGAGATTATTATGGGTATATTAAATTTAAATTTAAATTTTTTAATCCATTTTTTGAGGCTCAAATTTTTCCAAGGAGGTCTAAGTGAAACGTGTGCTTAGAGAAGGCATACTTACATTAGGTCTATATTAGTCCTAATGGTGGTTTTGGCCCTTAAGGGTAATTACTGACCTATGTAGTGATTTTTTTACTGTTTAAATGTGTGTATTGATATATTTCAAGTGTTATACAAGTTTATTAATATTCTTTGCTAACCAAGATGGGTATGAGTAAGAGTCAAGTATAAAGATAATGCCTAATAGGCCTATTTTGACTAGTAAGAGAATTAAGCAAGTAAGCAAAGGATATAGAATTTTAAGGAATAGGTAAAGGGATTGAATATCATCAGATATGTATGATTAATATTACATTAATATATAACTATGTGTATATCGGTGTTGATCAAGGTCATTTGACCTAATTCTGCCAAGAAAAGGGCTAGTTGAGCGAGAAGGCCTAATAGGTTGTTTAAGAAATAAAGAAGTGTGAAAAGAAAAAAAAGGAGGTCATCTTTGGTTGAGTGAGAAAAAAGTGTCCAATTTTGATCAAATATTTAATGTATCTGATTTAGTGCTTGATTACCTAAGGGGTTGGATCCTCCTTATAGGTTGAAGCTTGCTAAAGGACTAGTTGAATTGGTTCTTGACTAGTGAGGGGTTGGTGTTCCTAGTGGGGTAGATGCCTCAATAAAAGTTTGATCCATTTCTTATAGGATAGTATTCAAAGTGGTGTTTTATTGGGTTTTATCCCCTATGAGGGTTTCCACATATATCTTATGTTCATGTGTTGTCTTTCCACTTATTGCTCATATGAATAATTGTTTATGCATTACTATATTTCTAGATCTATTTGATTGATTAAGTGAATGATATATGGGATTGAAATAAGAGCTTGTACATTGATTCACCCCCCCTCTTAGTGGTTATACTTCCAACATATGACTATAATTTAGTTTAATTTAAGTAATAAATGCCATTAATATTAAAGGGGATGACAAACCACGGTTCACGACTAGACATAATAGACATCGATAATCCAAAATGAATCCAAACAAGGTTTAAAATAGAGTGCATTTTTTCCAATGGGATGATACTCTTCTTGTAGGCAACCATGATAGCCATATTATAGAACCTATCCACTACAACAAACACAAAGCGATTCTAATGTTTTTTTTAGGTAGTCCAATCATAAAATATGTGTTGATTAATTCTATATACACCTATATTTTTCACTTACTAATTATTTCTATTGCAAGACTCATCAGTGTATCAATATCCCTAAGTTTAGATTCTAATGAGTGTCGTGGGATAAGGTGGGTCAAATCATGGTACTTTGTGAGAGATTATTATATGATCACTTTTTACACATGCTTTAAATAATTATTATGCTATATGATCTGTCTAGCCTCCTATATTATTATAGTGTATCAATCTAGGCCAAGTTTGTTTAAACAATTGATAGGTGTTTAACCCTAAATTTGAATGTGGATCTTATTTGGGTAGATAGGGTTAATAATATAGAAATGACAATTCAAAAGGGTGATAATCATATCTACACCAGGCAAATTAAATGCTAGACTCAAATACAACATATGCTAAAAGGAGGAAGTAAAACTATGCTAGCTATAAAAATGAAAAGAAATAAAGTACTCAAATAGTTATAATGCTAACATATTATATCTAGAACTATAAGGAAGTATATTAGAATAAGATTCTAGAATAGTCATCAAATTTTAAACTAAGTGCCTCTGAAGCTGTGGATACTAGTGTTAGCCTTGTACATTAGCATCCACGCTACTATCTGAATCAAACATAGGTGTCTTATATAAAATACCTGATGGAAAATGATGAAACCACCTGGATGCTTATGGGTTTGTCTTTTCCTTCACTCTGGTGTATTCATATTTCGATCATGGATTGTCACTCTTTCTAAAATTGTAAAAATCCTAGTTCTTCACCTTCATAGTGATCTTGGGAAAAATGGGTTAGTGGGCTCATGGTGTTGAGCTATCCCAAAGAACCTATATCAATCAAAAATTCCTACACAGCCAATACTCCAAAGAGGGCCTCAGAATTATGTAGTTATCTCCTACATGTTGGCTTATGTGTGAATTATGCAATATGTGAAAAATATATACAATAATGACCTAGCTTATAACTTAAAATTAGGTCCTTGGGTTACTCCTTTATTACTTCAAACATGTGTATGTTCTATCCCTCTTAATAATATGAAAATAGGAGAAAATATGGAATCTTTGTTTGATCGAGTGCTTGATTGAATGTTTTTATATGTTACCTTGTTTTGTGCTAGGTTCTCCTAGGGGAGGAGTGAATGAGGTGTGATTGTGCTTATATACCACTCCTATCAGGAAAATATCTCAAATTAAATCACTTAGACTAACCATTAGGATACATTTCATTTACAAATTAGATGACTTTAGGGCATTAGACACTTACATTAGGGTAGGACACTAGCATTGATGTAGGTGTCTGAGACTGACACCTATGTTCTAGCAATTAGAAAATAGGTACAGGCTCAAAACTTATAAGGGCATAATATAATCATATTTTAATAATTTTGGGAAAGATAGTAGGTCTAGGTCATTAACACAAGACTAGTTGGCCAAGAGATAGGCTAAGGGGCACAAGATAGAGCAGATGCGAGACTTTTAAAAGTGGGAAGGGTCCAAAACTAAGATGAGCAGCCAAGGTATGAGTTTGCCAAGTGTACAAGATCAAAGTGATATATGATTCATAAATATTGTCTACAAAAAGTTACTTTAATGAGTCTGACTAATATATATAGGGTGCTTGAATATCATTTTTATAGCAGTACAACACCATTCCACTATTTGTGCACAAAAACCTTCCTCTGACGGAAGAGGATTGACTATGGTATACAAGCTTACACATTTTGAGGTTTATGTTTTCACAAGGTCTTTTTAGTCTTAAAGAGAGAAGTTTCCTATCAGCGTACACCTAATATTTGGATTCCCCAATTAGAATACTTATGTCTTATTATTTACATCTTTAGCTTCACCTACAACATCTTTCATAAAGTTACACTTGAGCCAATGGGGATATTGATTCACTGATATGTCAACCCAGGTTAAGTACATATCTTCCTAAACTCTTTATTTTATTTATTTTGGTAGATATATATATATGCTAGAGCATTATGTTTTTGTATTCCATGCTTATATTAGTATATATTTGTAAGTATATGTTATCTTTGAATTTTGGTACGACCTTTATTATATACCTCTTGGTTACAATCCCTGTTTAGATTGTTTTTTCTATTCATCTCTTTTTACATGTAATAATGCATTAATCATGTGTGGATTCATTTTAAGATTTTTAGTTGATTCCTTTTTATCTATATGATCAAATCTATCATGAAAATCAATATAGTTATTTCCCTTATTAGCATCCAAAGTAATTATACATTCCACTATGATTATGTGAAACTAAAAAAAATTAGAAATCATATATTAAACCCTAATTAATAAAAATAATCCCTAAGGGAGAAAAATATAGGTTTGTTACACTCAAAACAAAGATTGAGTTCACAAGAAAATTTTAACTCATTTTGATTTTAAGTTATCTAAACAAGTATAAAACACTTGAAAATCATATTGTATATGATATAATATTGCACATACAAATATGAATGTAATATAGAAGTTTATTCAACTTACTATGTTTATAAATGACCAATAGAAAAGGTACATATCTAATTTTATATTTTGTGTTACTTAATCCTTCTGTACAATCCACTGAAATGATATGAAATTTCTTTGTGATTATTTAGCTCAGGAAACCAACAGTTAAAATCTATCAAGATGCTTTCAAAAAAGACCCAGACACATGTAGTGACTGGGGCCATCCACTATTTGTTGGTAATAGCTTTGTATGATTTTATTCTCTATTATGCCACAAATTATTGTGCCTTTTTGTTTAGATTATTTATATACGATTTTTTTACCCTTTATCTTGTGTGTAGATCATGATTTTATCTTCCTTTACCTTGAAACCCTAGCTCTAGTTTTGACACCAATTTGACATGAATTAAAGGGGTAAAACATGGGTTGGATAGCCTCAACCACTCCCCACTGAATGATTGAGCATTGATTAAATTTTGATCCTTCAAATAGGGATCAAATTATATGCAATTATCCCACCTATGTGTGTGTGCTCAATTATGTTCTACTAGCATGGAATGCAAATCTTTAGATTTTGACAATTAATAATATGCAACTTTGAATTTGTGTTAGTGTTTTAACCATGATTTGGGACTATAACTTTGAGGGGTTTCAAAATTTAATGTTTTTAGAATAGTGTCTCAAGGATATACAAGTAGATCTCTCAATGTGCAAGTGGATTTTCAATATGATTTCCAAGTGAGTAAGACCTTACACTTGTCTTGTATTTATAGGTGACCCTTTAATATATGTTTGTATCGAGCCTAAAATAGTGGATATGTTCATGAACTATCATTATGACCAACCAAGTCTCAAATAGTGTATATGTGCATGAACTAACATCATGCCCAACTAAATCTGTATTAATTTGAAAATAATCACTCATGGAGGGTAAAATCAAGTACATATCCCTACATATGCCCCAAAAAAATTTCTAAAGGCTAAGGACCCACAAGAAAGGGGCACAAATGCCACAAAAAATAAGACTAAAGAGCCAAAGACAAGGTGAAGGGGCCACACACAATAGAAAATAATAACTAGCCTATCATGTAAAGGTAAAATCATTGATGAAGCATTAAAAAAGTGAAAACAAGTCTACATTATCCATATATGTTAGTATTACATCATGGTCAAGGATCATATCCATGTAGCAATGTGTGAGATTTGAGTAACAAGTAATACATGTGTAAGTAATATATGTAACTCAACATGGTAAATAGGTCTTAGAAAGATATAACCTATGATAATGTAACATGTGAAAGTAGATGCTCCCAACATGGGGATGGCCCTTTGGTATATGAAAGGTCCAACATCTACATGCCCATATATGATCAATATGTCATGTATCACATTCATATACCTCATGAAATGCATTTGTATGAAAAATAATATGTCATATACCAAACATGTAATAAATAACACATGAAAATAATGTATTCTAACAATTATTGTCATTCTTAGGTCTTGATTTTTTTAAAATATTTGAATGCTTTTGTATTTTATTTATTTTCTTATATTTTTGAATTTATTATATACAAAAGTACTAGCCAATTATCCTAGAAATGGGATAATCATGGGAGGTACACGTATCATATGGTACATGGGTTACCTTTTACAAATAAAAAGTAACATGTGTAGATGTATCAAAATATGAAAAGGAATAAGGTGTTGTAATATAACCATCATCATCATTGCTTATAAAACCATGTAACTAACCAAATATATCATTAATGGGAGGTGTGTACAAAGGAAAGCACAAGCTAACCAATTATATCAATAATGGGAGGCATGTATGCATAACCCTTGACATGATATGAATGAATGACTTATTATGAAGAGGAAGTGCCAAATGTATATGCCTCTTAATCTAAATAAAAATCATATGTTTTAATTTAACCATCTGAATAATTGCTCATATATCGATGTGATCATGTCCATTTTTATGTAATATAATAAAATGTAATTGCATGTACTAGTGATGAAGCACTCTGAATAACCTTTGGTGCCTTAAGAGAATAAGACCTCGTTTTAGGTGGCACTTTATTCTTTGGAGAATGAATTATGATCTTTGAAATTACATGATTATTCCCATGTGTAACCATATCATGTTCATAGATAGATGGAGAAACTAATTATGTAATATGCTCATGTGTAACTAGATCATGCTAATAAATAGATGGAGAAACTAATGCTATGATATTCTCTTGAATAGTTATGTAGACTATTTCATTACCACATTATTTAATGTATGTAGAAACTAACTATTCTTTAGGAGGGGTAAATACCATTGGTTCCAAAGGATATTAATATTTGATTCCTATAATTTTGACCACTTATGCATTGTAAAAGGTATTTTTATAATCATTTTATCTAAGGGCATCCTAATAGCATATCAAAGACCCATATGCTTGGTAGAACTAAGAATGAAGTGGGCACTATGAGAAATCCAACTTGTAAATGTTGTACTTTATGCCCAAGAGTATTATGTGTATAAATAGAAAATGATTTAACAACTATATAAGTATGTTATAAATCTTACTCTGTACAACTAAGATAATAGAGAAATGTTATGGTGCCTGCATTTTTGCTTGATCCGTTGTCTATCATAATACTATGTATGGATTGATTATCATCATATACTCAAATTAAGAGTGCATGTCTATCTAAATCATGATAAAAAATTTCACTTTCATTAAATATAATCATAGGATGTGATGTTTGTTTGCTTGTAACTCTACCAATGATGCTATCAAGTGTATGCCCATATGCATAAAAAAGAGGATGAACATTTTATGCACAATGTAATTTAGGATTATCATTGTTATTTGTTGCTTCATGATTTGGAAAAGGATATTTGCACATTTTTTGAGCTTTGAATTTTCATTTAATCATGACCTATCCTTATTAATAGGTGTGCCAATATCAATAATGTTATCATCAATGAGATCTTGAATCTTATGTTTGAGCTTGAAACATGTGTTTTTGGAATGCCCAATATATTGATGATAGTCACATTATGAATTTTATAAAAAAAATTATATTATGGTTTAGACATGCCGACTTCCAATGTTAGAGGAAGAATGATGAGATTGCATTAAATTAGCTTTTGCAACAATACACAAGGATGTGATAGTTCCTTGATGGAGCTTGTAATTGAAGTTTTTGAATTGGTTCTCAGATAAAATCAATCATTATTTTAGCTTCACTATTGTTTTCATTGGGTTTTATATTATAATTTGGCTTAATTTAAAACTTGACAATTAAAGTAGAAGGAGCATTCGATGTATGCTTGAGCTTGTTCAAAGTAAGTAGTTTGACCTCACGATCTTTGACTATATGTGATAATTCATCAAAAGATTTGAACTTATCAAACATAATTGAATATTGGAGTGGAGATTAAAAACTTTGAGTGAAGATATATTGGAGCTCATTATTAGCCTTTTGATTAGTCATTTTTTCTTGCATAGTCTTATATCTTATAACATATTCATTGATTGTTTCATTAGACCCTTGGTTGAGATTTTCAATTTGAGCATATGATAGTTCTTCACCAATGTTGATAGAAAAGTGTGTTGAAAACCAATTTTATAAAGGATTGAAAGACTTTACTGATTGAACAAGAAAATCATAAAACCATATAAGAACATATTATTTGAGACTTCTTAGAAAAATATTTATCAATAATTTATCATTATCTGCATAGTCTAGACAAGTTGCATGGAATACACACAAATGTTGTTCAGGATCACCTTTGACTTCATATAAAATAAGCCTAGGAGCCACAAAGCTAATTGGTAATGGATACTATGTAATTTGGGGCGCCAATGGGTTATATAGTAAGGAACATGAATCCATGGAAGGGTTAGCATGATAAGAAGTTTGTTCAAGTTGAGATAGCTTGTAAGGTAAGAACTGAATGCTCAAAAGTATTATTTATAGAGATAAGTGGGGGAGTATAAGTAACATGAGTAGGCATAGGCATGGATATTTTTTAGAAACCAATTGATGTTTTCAAACCAAGTGATAATGCTATGGAAGTAACTAGAGGTGTATAAGTAGCAATGGATGTAATAGTGGAAGTGGCGACATTGGAAAGATTAACTTGGGACCCTTTATTTTTTTAATCTCTAAAATATATATAAGAGTGGGTTAACCTTTTTTGGATGTGCATGAATATAATTCATAAATTTGCTTCATCGGTTTGAACAAATCATTCTAAAATATTGGGTTATGAAATAAGAGCCATGATGCATCCTTCAAGAGGATGTGGAATAAGCAATGGAAGATCCTTTGAAGCTGGATATTTGAGAAAATATATAATATATGTTTCCTCTTATTCCCAATTCATTTCATATTTAACAAAAGTTATCTTTATTGGAGAAGAATATTGACATGCAATAATAGTGCAATCATATGTAATAAGAAGGTCATGAGATTAAACATTGTTTAATGTAGCTTCTTGATTAACTTGACATTGAATCCATGTACAAACATAATGAATAACATGTTGACAAGTAATAAAATATGTAACAAAAATTTCATAATCGTATATAACATATGAAAGAAAGACCCCATTATGAATACAATACAATAAAAAAATAAGGTATAAAGGGTGATTGATCTAGGCAAAGGTTTGAATGATTTTATAGACTCTCAAATATACTTTTTCATTCATAGAATAGTGTCAGCCCAATATTTCAGATCACTAACTATAGAGGCTAAACCATGTCGATAGCTGATTATCCTATCTCTAAGGGTATGGTGAGAGTAACTTCCTTGGGTGATATGCTCCTCTCAGGTTCACCATAAATAAAACAAATAAAAGAGGTTTATTATGGTATAAACAAGGGACCATAAAAATTTATAATATATCATGAGGTATGAGGAAACTAAGCTCTATGTTTAGTGTTGTATAATGGCTTGAGTATTGAGGTGGTACCCCTCACACCATAATGTCTGTAAAATAGATCACCATTTAACTCATAACAATAGTCATTAAGTTTTTTTTATAACTAATAAAACACAATTTTGAAAAACAAGCATCAAACAATAAAAAGTAAAGAGAAAAAAATAAAAATATTTTTGTGGATAGAGATCAACAAATTTCAACATGAGGTAAAAAAGAATAACTTCAGTGTTGGCTTTTATCAAATGTGACAAGACAATTTCCTTAGTGTCGGATTAAGATCCAAGGTTGAAGAAGCATGACTAGTAATTTTGGATTTTAGATCCATATTTGATGGTTTTTTCTTTTAGTATCAAGAATTTACATAAATTTATATGAAATATTATGACAAAAATCAAACAAATAACAAGTAGTGTTATAAATAAAATACAAGTTCCCCTAGATGTTTAATATTATTTCTTATTTAACAATTAAATGTTACAAGCATTAAATTATTGAAAAATTATTAAGATCTAAAAAATATATAGAATCTAAATATGAAATATAAAATTTTACCAAATTTAAAATGAGCTATAAATAATAAATTGACAAGCAGATTGATGAAATCACAAACTATTTCATCCAAAGCCAATAAGTAACACTTTTTCTGCTCCATGAACTAGTTTTAATGTGTATTTAGGTGTGATTTAAGAACTTCTAACTTATTACTATATTTACACATTCTATGAAATTGTTGCTAAGGTAAAATATAGGATATAATTTGAGTTTTTCTTAAAATTTCAATGTGTTTTGGATTTTCCCTTATGTTTTAACATCTCTTCAAAAGTAGATATGATATATTACAAAACAATTCATATCAGTCATTGAAGAATGAATGTTGAAGTTTTGAAACAAAGACTCAACAACAAGATTAATTTTAGAGCATTTTGAGACACTTTTGGTTTTGATCCAAACTATTTTGACTTTAAAATTGTCATACAAATTTAGTGCTAGAATAACTTCAAACTAATCTAACTTGGAATTATATGAGAATTTAGTGCCAGATAAATCCCGATTATTTTGAAACATATTATAGTTTTATGTGACCACATGACATGTCAATAATTTAAAAGTATCAAATGGTAATAGTACTCTATTTTTGAAAATTGAACAAGTGCCATTAGGACTCCACAAAGGAAATGCAAGTGATTGGATGTTGACAGTTGTAAATATTTAGCAAAGAAGAGTGAAAGCTTGAAGCAATCAAATCAATTTAGTAATCTCCCCAACTATCCCCTAGATATTTGGGATGAGTAACAATATAATATTAATAGGAATTTTGAACAAAACACTCTCCCATGTGTTGTTCCTAAACAAATGAGATGAGTAGTACAATATTTGAACTTGAGTCTTTAAGTTCATTATTTTCCCACACCTATATTTTGATAAAGGAGATAAGTAGTTAAATTATGTTAGGATTTCATTTATAAATAAAACTCCCCATAAATATAGGTAGACAATCCTATAGTCTTAGAAGATTGACCTAGTAGACTGATAGTGATGTATTATAAATATAACTTTCAAACACTCAAATGTATGTTGATTTTTGAACATCATAATTTTGAATACAATACAACTGCAAGTTTATAAGTACTTTTGGTAATATCTTTGTGATTAATTTCAATTCCAATCCAAGGGAGGAGCAAGGGTCCACTCAGCCAAGGAGGAGGAATGTTTCATTGGTATTTTTAGAATAAATTTATTCTTGTCACTTGATAATTTCTTTCCAACAAAACCATTTTTTAATCTGTAGGAAGTATGCATGTGTATGTGTCTAGTTCTTAGAGTTGACTTAGCATTATGCCAAGTTTACCTTTTCTTATATTTTTAATTGGTTGAAATATGAATACATGTTTGATTTACTTTCAGAAATTTTTGTTCTAAGAAAAACATTATTAAGAAAATATCTTAATTTTCCCTATTGTATATAGCCTTGCACAATGCCCTAGATTGAATATTATTGAATCAAATTGAAATATTAATGACACTTGTCACATATATGCAAACCTAGATCAAATTGGATTTATGTTGACTATGCAAATTGATGAAAACTAGATGGAAAGACTTGTGAACTATGTCGTAACCAAAATTAGGATTTCAAACATGTTGGGATAAGGATGAATTAGGAAGATAGGGACATGTTGCAACCTTGTATATTGACTGCAGACACATCTTGGTTGATTATGTGATTGATTTCTTGATATGGTTACTTGTGCCTACTTGTAAGGGTTTTTTGAGTGACCATGTGTCCTATTTTTCCATACAAAAGACCTGAAAAATTAAAACCTTAGCTCCAACAGAATAAACCAAATGAGGATCAAATACAAAGGGGGAATCATGTAAGTGAAATAGTTGATCTATCATAAAAAATCTTACATAATCTGATTATTGCTTATATTGTCCAAAAGGGCCTTAGGCCGATGTAATTCTCCAAACTAGAGTGGGTGTGTGAATCCTGATATTTTTTATATTAATGTAGTTAGATATAATAAATTGAATGCTTTATAATGAGTGTTCTTGACCTAAAATTAAAAAAAACTTCTGACTTGGCCTATGAGTATTAGGATATTTCCTATTTTGAATTGGAAAGATTAGTGCCTTTTTGCTCAGTGTGTAATAGAATTGCCAAGTGATTGGTAGATGTATTTTGAATAAACTTGATGTGCTTATATAGAATAATATTTCGAATATCTACATTAGCTGATTTTGATATAAGTGTGAGAGGTGTAAACTAAAACATCTTAAATTTAAAAATTTATTGTTAGAATGTGGGGGACAAGAGCGCACTAGTGGATAAGGTCATAGTGCAACCCTATCTACCTAGTGCATACTTGTCCCAAAGGGTTAAATGCTCTTGGAATTGGGTTGACAAGAACCTAAAAGTAGAATATGCATACTTGAATTATATTTTTAGTAATTACAAGGTATTAAATAAAATAGTGAATACTTCCATAGGGATTGCAAATTAATGGAATGACAAATAGACAAAGCAGGGTAATGATGTTAAGATTAAACATTATCAAGCACTTATTGATTAAATTTGAGTATCTACACCTTGCTCTTAAAATTTAAAAGGTTTCATTGATCTATTTTACTTTATATTTCATATCATATATGGACATTGATTAGTGTATGTTTACATGGAACAAAGTCGGACATGTGATTACACACCAAGGTACACAATTTATTTATCCTTTTAGTCTATCATTGTAAACACTATAATAAAAATGGGATATTTTTAAATATATGAATTATCTATTAGACACTTGAAATTCTCAATATTAACCTATCTTTACTGTATATGAGTTGTGTGTACATACATTACTCTTTCCCACCATCCTTCTTAGCCATTTATCCTATATGGGCCCAACCTTCTTGATGTAATATTATTCACCTATAAGAATTCCCTATTATATGCCTAATCTACTTATTATTCTAATCAAATAGTCTTCTAATTATTAGATCATTGTTTCATGCTTTCTGGATATCTTTGGTCATACTCAGATGGCCCAGTTTATCAAAGCCGTCGACATGTATCGGATCTATTTTCACACCTTTCAACAATTATTTTTCTAAATTCAAATCATTCATATGGGTTGACCCTTATGTTTTGCATATCATTGCAGAATAAGTTACCCAAAATTTTAATTATACACACTATGTTTAAGCCTATCTATTTAGAAACCATACATCTATCACCTATTAAGGGGACATTTACACATCCACACATTAAGATTAAAAAATTTTGAAAACCCCTCAACAATAACATGCCCTAGCCAAGCCTAAAGCACCCAAGCTAGGTCAAGTTTTCATATTTTCAAGTTTCAAAATCCAATTTACAGGTTGCATCCATACTAAATAAGCATTATTGCACACATACACCTAATCAAGAGAACCACATATGATTTGAGACCTACTCTAAGTATTGGAAACATAGGCAGTACTCAACCACTTAATAGGGGGTAATTGGGGTGAACTCAACCCATATTTTCATTTATTTTTTGAGGTAAACTAATGTTGAAAGTGGAATTAAGGTTTAAAAGTGAAGGAGATATAATTCTAGATTTACTTACAATAGCAAACTTTTAACGTTGTAAAAACTAATGGTTTAGAAGTAGGCATAGTGATTTGTGTTAAAACAGTCTGACATATCTTACAGGGATGTTTTTGGTAGGTATTATATGCCTCCAGTTTTGCATATCCATCTATCTTATACCAGATCTATCTAGGCAAGTCCAAACAGTTGATTTCTAGATATGAACGACTACTGACCCAGTTTCAATTCTCCCTGCCACCTACATACAGTCTCAAAATTAAACAAAACATTAACAAGCTAAATACCCTAGTCTTCTTAGTCATTTCTAGAAATAATAAAGTGTAATTGAAAATCTACTTGCACATTTAAATATGGATAATTTAGACATATCTTAAACAATCTAAATATTCATAAATTTACATTTGTTTAGATACACTAAAAAAATAAGACAAAAAAATTTATAATACAAATTATCTCATGATATGAACTAATGACAAATTGAATATTAAATATTCTATAATATAATTTTTTCAAAATATACTGAGGAATTCTAATACTTCGTATTTTTTTAAATAACATATATTAATTTTTTATTATAATAAAAAGAAATTAATTTTCTAATACCTTCAAATTTATATATATATTTTTATTTACTACCATTTTATAAATATTTAATTTGTAAATAAAATTAAAAATATTAAATATGAAAAATAAATAAAAACAAAATATAATAAAAAATAATTAAATAAAATATATAATCTATGAAACAAGACATATAATCTATCAATTTTTAGTAAAAGCCCCAATGATCATTTTTGACACTTATGTTAGTGAAGTAAAAATTATTAAAAATATATTTTTTAATAATTCAAAATCAACATTATTTTTTACACAAGTTTTGTTTTGCATGTAAATAATTCAAAATTGAATTTGACATTCTCATTAAGTTTTTATTTAAATTTAGATATTAAAGGGTTCATGTGAAACATGTAGACAACTTTTTTAACACTTGGGTTAGGTTTACGTTTGTTTATATTTTATAGAGGGTTTGTATGAATCTCGTGTAAATAGCTTTTTTAATAGTTTTTAAAGTTAATATCATAATGGTTAATATGTTGCACTTTTGATTTTTGTGATATTTTTATTTATGTATATTTAAATTATTTAAAACTACTTTGATAAATAATTTAATAAGATTTTATTTTTCTTGTATTTTTGATAATAATTACAAGGTAAAGGTATCCATTTAAAAAATAAAATATATATTACAGGAATATTTATTGTAGGATGGTTTGTTATTTAAGGGACAATAATTGTGTACCTCAAGGATCTATGAGGGAAAACTTGATAAGGGAGAAGCGTAGCAGAGGTCAAGTTGGTCACTTTGGTTTTGATAAGACATTGGTGTAATTGAGTGAGAGTTACTATTGGTTAAGGATGAGCATAGATGTGATAAATTTCATGCAAAGATGTAGAGTTTGGAAACATGTTAAGGAAAAAATTAGAATTGAATTTTGTATTAGCATTAACTAATACTAGAGAGGCCATGGGAAGATATAAGTATGGATTTTGTTCTTGGACTGCAGAGAACAAAATGAGGTATGGCTCTATCTTTGTTGTTGTGGACATATTTTCATAGATGGCACATTTTGTAATATATATGAATACAAGTGATGATATGCACATTGCCAATTTATTTTTTTAAGGGATAGTAAGAGGGCATGGTTTGCCAAAGAGCACAATATCAGATAGGGGTACCAAGTTTGTTGGGCATTTTTGGAAAATTTTGCGGATAAATTTAGGCACTAGGTTGAGTTTCAGTTCAACCTATCATTCTAAAATAGATGGGTAAATAGAGGTAGTAAATAGAAGCCTCGGTAATTTGTTAAGATGCTTAGTAGGAGACAAGCCTAAACAATGGGATACAACTTTGGTGCATGTTGAATTTGTCTACAACAACTCAATCAATAGAATTAAAACAATGATTTTTTTTAAATTGTGTATGATCGCAACCCTAGAGGTGCTTGTGAATTGAGAGATACAACTAGTATGAATAGAAGAAGCACTAAAGTGGAAGATTACAAAACACATATGCATGATGTGCATAGAGAAATGAAGAATAGATTAGAGAAAATATCATAGATTATAAACAATGTGCATATTAGAATAGAAGGAAACAAGAGTTTTAAGTAGATGACATGATTTTCGCACATTTGAAGAAAGATAGGTTCCCAAAAGGAACATACAACAAGCTCAAATGGAAAAAGATTGGACCTTGGAGGAATCTAAGGAGATTTTTAGTGAATGCTTATGAAATAGAGCTACTAGATGGGGTTGAATATCACCTATGTTCAATTTAACATATTTGTACCCTTGCCATGAGGGGAAAATAACTGGAAATGATGTATGTTCAGATTCTTCAATTACAAATTGGAGACAAAAATTTATTAAGAAGGCAAAGAAAGAGATTAAGGTGGTATTGGATACACAAGTCAACAAAAGAATAAGACGTGGATATACAGAATATTTGGTCAAATGGATAAATAAAGAAATTGAATATGCAACTTGGGTGAATACATACAAGGTTAACAAGTACAAGACATCAATAGAAGTTCTCATGGGAGGTTCATGAGTGGGAGCTCATGGACAAATTCATTTACACAAGCTATATGATGCATAAGCATATGGGTCGATAATAAATATTACGTTAACCAAAAATATGGGTTGGGGTTTGTGAACTTTTGTGCATGTTTGTGCCACTTTTTAGCTATGTCAACAAGGTTGTGCACATCAAATATGATCAAAAAAATTCCTTGAAACATCATCAAAACTCTAGAATATGAAGGAAGTCAAGTGGAAATAGTTTCAATTATCTCCTAAAGTTTAATTGACCCCTTTTGGGAAGGATGACTAAATTGTTGCTTAATGCAGGTGATAATTTTGAAACTACTGATCTACATTAACTGATAGTTATGTAATTATTTATTTGCAGTAACCTGATATTTCACCTATGATGAAAGCAAAAATAAAGTACTTGTCTAATTTGTCATTTTTTCAACATGTGGACTATTTTCCAAGATAGAGGGAGATTGAAGAGTAATTGTAGCTTGTCAGAATAGTCAAGTAAGATTTGGATAAGTCGGTGGGAGATGAGAAGAGTCAATTAGGGGAGGCAACTTTAGTTAGTTCCAAATCCAAAAGAGAGACATAGTAGAGTTAGCTCCAACATAAGCTTGAGGAGATTACTAGGATGATGTATGTCTAATAGAGAGTGTAACTAGTCCATGAGAGACTGAGATAGAGTTGTCTTCTTCATAGTTTAGTGAGGAGAGTGTATGTGCAATGAAATCTTGGTAACATTTATCATTCATTCAATTAAGAGAGCGTTCTGAGTTTCCATGTTTGGGTCATGTGTCTTTTTGTGTGTGTCCATTGGTGATTGTAAGTCCTAGTTGGGGAGTAAGGCAACTATTATTTTTCCCCTCTCATTCCTATCTGTAATAAAATGTCTCTAAGACACACATTTCATGTTGAATATGATCCTCCTAAGTCTTTATATAGATAAGGATGTCATCTAGGTACACAAAGACAAAGGAACGAACTAGTGAAGGACTTGAGTATGTCACTCATCAAGTGCATGAACTTAGCCCATGCATTGTTTTAAATCAATGACACAAATAACCATTTGTATAAGTCTTCTTTGGTCTTGAAATTTTTATTTTAGACATCTCCTTCAATGATAATTACTTGGTGATATCCATATTTCTAGTTGATCTTGGTTAATAATTGTTCACCTTAGAGCTGGTCTAAAACATAGCTGATGCATGGCAAAGAATATCAATTTTTGATAGTGATCTTATTGAGTATGTGATAGTTTATGGATTAGTGCCACAAACTTTACTTATATGGAATAAGGACTATGTAACTATCATAAAGAGGTACACTAGGCCTAATTTTTCCTTGGTTGACGAGTTCCTGAATATGTCACCTAATCTTGTTGTTTTTCCATAATGATCTATGATAAAGTGGGTAATTTCAAAGATGATACCCTAGAATGAGATTGATAAAATGTGTGATAAATAAGTGTGTCAAGATGTATGTGAACTATTGTAAGATACCCACATATTGTTTTAAGACTTGGATAAGTTGTTTCTTTTGCACTAAAGAATGTGTAATATACACAACGAGGGACTGAGCATGCATTATGATGCATGTTGTTGCATATATGTAGACTATGAGAAGGAAAAAAAAATTCTCATGTGAGTTGAGTTCCTTGCACCACTTTTTGTTACAAAAGTGCAACTAATCTTAATAAGGGACTTTGGGAGGTCCTAGATATTTCCATTGAACTTGATGGACCAACATTTTGGTTTAGCTCTGTAGGATCCATTGTAGTCATAGATGTATGGTCTCTCAAATAAGCATGTCATAATTGTTGAGGGATTATATGTTTTAAATGATTCAGATGCACATATGGTGGATAACATTCTTGAAGGTACACTAACACATTCCCTTGAGTTCTTTATCTTGGTGAAGCCACCTGAGGGAGTATGATTAAGGTTGCATGATAATTATCAGGCCAATTTGACCATGTTATTTTGAATTCCAATGTCAATGATGACATGGGAGTGGTTTTTCTTTGACCCAACACTCACTTGATATGGAACACACATTCTCACTATTTTTCCACCTCAACCAGTTAATCAATTGGTTTGACTATAGCATTCAAAAAAGTCAAAGTTGTAGTTGTGGATTCAAGCCCTTGATTTTTATTTGATATGAATATGCTATCAGGGCAATTAATGTCTTGAGCTTGTTGTCCTTTATACAATTGTGAGTAATAATTTTATGAGTATCAAATTTACTACCTTTTTTGTTTCCATTGTCTTATGCTTGTACCTAAGTTGCATCTGTCTATGAAGGGGTGGTTTATCCTACAGTTGGAATTTATGTTGATGTCATGACACAAGTGTCTCCTTTGTGTTTCCTTTAAAGGATTATTTTTTAGTGTTGTTCCATCTAAATTTGTACCCATTTGCTTGGATTTAAGTTTGAATATATATATATAATCTTTGAGGCATGATGATATATCTTCCCCAACATTGTGTATTTGAATAAAGTCATCTCAACATGGATATATTGATGAAGATCGTTTAAGGAATTTGAGGACATTTTTGGGTTTGATGTCATACACATCAAATCTAACTAGCAAGGAGTGAAACATTTTTGGTATAATCTTGCATCACAAGTCTTTCCACTCCCTCAATAGTTTTCATTTAATGTATTGGTGATCGTATCACTCTAGAGTTTTCCTTATGCAAGGCTTCTATGAACATGTATCAACTGTTCATAGGGTATTTTTCTAGACTGCATTGTTTGTTGATAAATTTATATTAGGAAAGCATTGGAGGGGGCATCTTAATAGTAACAATGGTTATATTCTCTTCGTTGGTAAAGTTATTGGTGAAGAAGTATATCTCCAACTGTTGCATCCAACTATCAAGTGCTTTGACATCAAATTTTCCTTACAACATAAATATGTTAATATTGAGTTGCACCTTGAACATATTATGGCTTTGAAACAAGGGATTCCCAAAAGTTGAGGCACCTAAGGACCTAGAGGAGCCTAGGTGGATTAGCAGGTCGTAGAATTGATGAAAAGGGGAGTTATTTGTTTCTCCAATATTTTTTTCATGAACTTTAAAACATATTTAAAGTATTTGAAGGTTTTATTTGGATAATTTCCAATTTTGTCCTCGTCTATTTACTACAACAATCTTCTCTCAAATGGAGCATTGAGACCTATAATCTAATAGAGCATGATCATTTCATTTTTTTCCTATGTTTTTGGTCTTATCCACTCAAACTTGAATTCAGATTCCAAAAAACATGCCTTCACGCTTTATCATTTTTATCTTTAATTTCTATCTTTTTTAGTGTATTGCATGATCAAAGTTTTTAATGGTTAATTGTTTTTTTAAAAGATAGTCTTTTGTCTTGGGGTGCATGCTCTATGCCAACCAATTCTAGTACATTCCTCTTGTTATTCTTAGTGGCTTCCTCTTTAGGGGTTTGAAAATCATTTTTCTTACCTAATGGAGAAGAGGGTAGGATAGAGTCCTCCATGTCATATATAATGGCATCCTATATAGGGGTCTAAGGAACCTATTTATTTCATAACAGAGAAGAGGATAGGGTATAGTCATCCTAAATGGATTCCCGTCCTATTCATTAGTAATAGGTTCTAAAGGATTGTCCCTTAAAACTATCTCCTCGTGTTTTGGGGATCAAGGCTAGGTTATAAATTAATTTTGGAAGGGTATTGAGGATTCATGATTTATAGTCTCTTTTATTTTTTCCTATCATATTGAAACTCGTACAAAATTGTTTTCCCTTCATCATTTCTTTGTCTTGGTGGTTTGAAAATTGTTACCATATTCTAGGTTCTTTTCTTTAATCATTAGAGGATAATCCCTATCCAAATATTCATGACAAACTATGCATCAGAAAGAGGAGGTTCTTATAATTGATGGTTGTTTCCAAACCAATTTATTGAATGTTTTAGTTATATTTTTATAGTAAATGGTTTAGAGAGATCCATTTGAACACAAATGTGTCTAAAATAAGTAAAATATTTGCATCGAGCAATAGAGGAAATGGAAATGAACTTACATAAATTTTCACTATTCCTTGGTATATTGGATTTTCCTCGAAGCTCCAACATAAGTTTGAAGAGTCTAACACACACAAGAGCTTTCTTGGGCTCATAAAAAGAGAATTCAAAGCAATGACTTCATGATCTAACCGAAAAACTTGAATCAATGTAGAACCATGACCCTACAAAGATGAACATTGTGTCTTCCTATGAAGTGAAGACTATAGGTAATAAAATCCCTTAGGTCTATCTTGATCCATAATTGTCTACTCTAATAACAAGCACAACACTAATAAAAATTTTTCCCTAAATAAAAGAATGCTAAGATTGTATTTGACTTAACATTTTTTTATGTACGATGGAAAAATACTACATATTACAATAGACCTAAATCTGAAATTCTTTACCATTTTTTATGGAAAAAAACAATTTCAAAATATGTTTAACAAAATGCAAGAAAACATGTATCCACATGAAAGAAACAAATATTTAAATTCAAGAAAGCCTCTTGAGGTGAAAAACTCAACAAGATAATATAAGGAACTAATTTTAGTCTTAGAAAACTTTATGACAAAGATAAAAATGTATATGTTTAATTTGGAACAATTCTAGAATAATTTCTCACACACAAAAAATGCTAGAGTTGACTCCTCTGTCTCTAGACTACACTCCTCTGGGCCTCAAAACTAGCCTTCAAGGATGATTTAAGATTGCTTCTTCAATTCCTTAGATGATAAATAAAAGGCAAATCATTTTTTGTTAGCTAAATAACTATTTATTTCCCCTTTTTATTGAGGTGTTGATGGGATGTCTCTACTTAGTAGCTTCTCTTTGTTTTTGTTCCCTGGCTTAAGAATTATCATCACTTGGCCAAAAATTAAATGATAGACTTACTTGGTGATAGACATAGTTACCACGAAATTTCAGTATAGGGATCAACAATGAATCCCCGTCTATGTACCCCTATTTTTTGGTGACTACATTTATACTCAATATAATTCTACCCTTATTCACTTACTTATGTATTTTGATTTAAATGGTGTTTCATCGTGTACCAATAATCATATTCGTACCCCCACGTCTCCAATTAATTGTGGTTACATACCTTTTGGCTGATTTTCCTTTAATTTTACATGAAATGTATCCATCTAAAACTAAATCATATTTCATCATTTTTCCCTTTAAAAATCTACTTCTTGGCACTTGTCTCTTCACGGTTGGAGCAAGGGCGGAACAAGGGCTTTTCCCATGCATGCATGTTCCACTCGATGTTGCAAGTGTCTACCTCCCCTTGAGCTGACGATGGGATTGAGTGGAAAAGAGGGATGCCAAAAAACTTGAGTGAGTTGCAAGATTGGGAAGAGCTCATACTTATCAATATTAGAGCAAAAAACAACTGGTGTAATTCATAAGGCTTGCATGAAACTTATCGAAATTGGAAATTTCACAAGGGTATACACTTTGCAAATAAACTTAGATGTTATTGTGTAAATTATTGGTACTTTAAGGATTATTATAGCTTATTCATGTTGACTATTCATAGGTTAACATAAAAAAGCATGTATAAGTACTATATATGCAAGCTCTTCCAACCTAGATAGAACAACTTAGGAGTATCTCTCCACGCAAAGGATTTTTCCAACCCAAAATAACCTGTCAACTTATTTCCCCTTCATAATCTGCAAAGACCACAAATTAGATAAAGATATAGGTGCAATTGGAATTGGGTATGTGTCTAAGAACCTAACAAAAACAAACTAGCTAACACTCATTTCAAAGTTAACCACGTTTCAATGCTCTAATAACTAAAAATGTTGTACCATTAGATTATAAAAAAAAAAGGACTAAAGCAAATATATGTGTTAATATTCTTTGTATAAAACATAATTTTGTCTTTGTTATTTAGTGAATCCCTAACTGAATTTAGGTGCCATAGAGATTTTCTTCAATGGAATGGAGGGACAAAATCTAATTAAAACTGCTATGATAGGGTGTGTCTCCTTGATTGTGTCTTTTGCCCATTTTAATCATACCATTAGGCCCACAAGATTTTTTAGGCATGAAATGCATTAACTATGCTCGATACGCTTCCCTTTGGGTGGGTAGGCCCTATATTTATGGCTTTTCCATGCTCTATGGCATCTGTTACTGTAGGAGATGGAGCTAATGGCGCCCAAGCGAGATTGGAAGTTTGATCTAAAAGTCTACAATGAGGTAATCCCTCAGCCTCCCCCTCCTTTTCGAAGGTAAGTATTCATGTTTTTGTTATTGAACAATGTTGCAAGTGGTATGAAAATTGCTCTATCATTGCTTATTTTGTTAGCTACATCCCCTCAGAGGATTACCTCCATAACTGGGTCTACAAGCACTGAGAGCCACTAGGTGTCTATGTCTATGGAATCCAAAAACCTACCAAAGGTTTCTTCTTGTTTACCCTTAAGGAACCCTCTGAGACATAGTTGATTCTTGCAAAGTCCAATGTTTGGTTCCTTCACAACCAGTTTATGATTTTGTCTCCCTAGTCCCATGATTTTAAGGTTTATGATAATGTTGCCCTTTGTGTCCCTATCTGTGTTAAATTTCCCATTCTAATAGTTCACCTATGTGCTTTTATTCCCTAAATCATTGATCCCATAGGATGCATGGTTACAATTGAACCAGATAGGTGGTTCTCCCCTCACCCTAACAAGTGTGTCTGTGTGGAGTTTGACCTCTCCAAGGAGCTGAAGGAGTTTATTGAAATCCAAGTTAAGGAGACCCTATGGGCAGAAAAATTGTATATTTCAACCTTCCCAACACTTGCTTACACTGTCAAGCTTTGGACCACTACATCAAATATTATCCTCGTATGGGTCATCCCAAGTCTCCTCAACCACCTCCTCAGACTGAGAATCCAGAACTAACAAACTAAGGTGATGGTTGGACCATAGTACGCCAAAATGGTCATCAAGCACTAAGCCATAAAGAATACCCCAGTCGTCACCTTGGGAGGATTCTCATCTAGTTCTCACACCCTCTCAAGGGACTTCACAGCCTCCCCCTACCAACTTGGTTCCTCTCAACTTGTAAAGACTTTATCCAATCTCCCATAATTTCAAGATGCCTATGGCTAAGGTTCTTTTAATCAATGGCTCATTTTCCTGGTGGTTTCATGGCCCACCTCACAGGGGTGTTGACTCTCCTTGGGAGAAGCATGATGCCCAATGTTATTTCATTTTAGGTGGTAGAATCACTTGCCCTCACCAACATAACAACTTTACAGCAATCATGGATTTTGAAGATCGGTAAGGGGAGCTTCAAATGGATGATCTCTCCCTATGAATGTTTTATCATGGAATGTTAGGGGTCTTGCAAAGTCTACCCATAAATACTCAATGTGAGTTGTTTATCAACAGATTAGTTTTCTAGACATTGTTTGTCTACAAGAAGTTAAGATATCTGGCTTTCTCCTCTAGATGTCCCTACACAAAATTTGGCTAGATGCCACCTAGATCATCACCTTATATGAGGCAAGATGTGGTGGCACCTGCGTTTTAGTTACTCTTAAAGTCTCCTCTAGCATCATTACCATGGGGGAGAACCCATTACATCAAGTAGTCTGGATTATTCTTGACATTGATGGCCATCCATTTAGCATTCTAAACATCTATGCTCCTAATGATGGCCCCGATCACTCCCTGCTTTAGTGATCTTTGGTAGATAGGTTACCTCCTGCCATGTCGCTTGTGTGTGGTGACTTCAATATGATTGAACACCCCCAAGACAAAGTTGGGGTCCTCCCCATGCATTGGTGTGTTGGTGAACATGCGGCTTGGTACTATTTCAAAACTAAATGGGGGCTAACAAACCCTCTCCTCTCATGGCAAACATTTAATCCCACATCTTGGTTTACATGGTCTAACTAATAATCTAGGGATCACTGCATGCTCAAATGACTCTATCGCTTTATGATGTCAGAGAAAAATATTTTTTCCTTTTCTAGCATTGGTGGCCATCTAGCATTGATGGCCAGCCTATCAACATTCACTTAGGGGTTATTTTGTTAGACCACTCACCCATCTCTTGTAAAGTGGAATGGACCTATAGGTAGTACAATGTGCCACATAATCAATTTATTCTTAATACCTCTATGGTAAGTCATGTTGGTACCATCTGACTCATCTAACATATTTGGGACCTAGCCCCCCAAGGCCCATATGCCACTAGCTAGATTGAGTGGTGTGAATGAGGTCATTTTGAGCACCACCTTCTTCTTCTGCCACCATGGCAAACATGTTGCCCAGATTCGCAAGCGTTCAGAGGAAGCCACGCTCAAGGAGTTCAAATGAGTCTCTGTCTCCCTCGAGACCTTTCAACATATAATTGCAAAGGCTGGTTGCCTCCCTCAAACACCACCTCAAGGTGGTGGATAGTCATGCAACTAGAGGCATCCATCTCCATGCTCAGTTGCATTGGCTCAAAATTGGTGACAAAGCCTCCAACGAGTTCTTCAAAAGACTAAAATCCAAGCAAGCTTGTGGGCAAATTAAAGCCATTTAAATGGCTCAATCCTGGCTTACCACCAGTCTGATATCTCCTCAGCGTTTCTTGATCATTACAAGCAAGTTTTCCATGCCCAACATTTCACGGCTGAGCAGTCTCAAGCTCTTCAGAATTGCCTCAATGTGGTGCCTTGCAAGCTCAAGCCAGTTGATCAATGGCTTTGTGATGCCTCGCTCACCTTGCAGGAGCTTATGGAGGATTTGAATTGTATGAGCAATGATAAATCCCCTGGCCTTGATGGCTTTCCTTATGAATTTTACAAAGTCACCTGGGAGTTCACTGGCCCTGGCTTATTGCATGTCTACAAAGAAACCTTGCAAAATCAGTCTCTTGACCACATAATCAAACAAGGTAATATCAAATTTATTTCCAAAACTGGAGATGCTGAGCTTCTTACTAGCTGGAGGTCGATAACCTTGCTCAATGTCTCTTACAATATTCTCGCCAAATCCCTCACCAACCATGTTCGGCTAATCCTACCTGCCATTGTTAGACTAGAATAAACAAGATTTATTAGAGGAAAATATATTTTGGATAATCTTATTATGGTCTGGGAAGGAATGGCTTGGGCTTGTTCCTCTCTTCAGAGAACTATTTTTATTAAATTAGACTTTGGAAAGGCTTATGACAAGATTGAGTGGTATTTCATTCTTGCCATGATCAAAGCTCTCAGCTTTGGCGCTTATTTCATTTGTGCAGTGCAAACTTTGCTTCACGATGCCTCTACCTACCTCATTATCAATGGGTATCAAACCCTAGGGATCAAGCTCCAACATTCTATTCTCCAAGGTTGTCCCCTTTCTCTAGTGCTCTATGTTTTAGCAGCTAAAGCCCTAGGTTACCTTTTGGCTTCTAAGGCTTCACAATAGATCATTCATGGCATTGTGTTGCCTGATTGCACCTCTCATCTCATCAATGTCTAGTTTGCAAATGACAACTTCCTCGCGCTTGAAGATCAATATGCCACTTTTAATGAATCTATGTAATGCCTAGATATCTTTTATCTGGCTTTTGATTCCATCCTTAAATGGGAAAAAATCCAGTGTTTCCATCAAAGCACGATGCTTGTGCCTGAGTGGCTTAGGAAGTATAATTGGCGATGGATTTCTCAGGGGGAACAATTCAAGTGGGCATCCCCTTCATTTTTAATAGCTCACCGTCCAAACTTTGGCAATATGTCCTCAACATGTTTGAAAGGAATATTGAGTATTGGATCACCAAGCCCCTTTCTCTGGTGGGCAAGTTCTAGATTTGCACTAAGATCTTCGTTGCCACTCATGTTTACTATTCCTCTTGCTTGCCTCCCTCCAAAGCCTCTTATGATAATCTAACCAAGCTTCTCTGAGATTTCCTCTGGGCTAATCCTAATAGGGATCAGGGTTTTCATCGGGTGGCCTGTGATATTTGTCGCCTTCCTCGTGATAAAGGTGGCATGGGCATCATTGACACCTATCAGTAAAATATGGCCTTGTGCGCTAAATGGGTTGTTCAGGCTATTGAGGGCAATGAGTCTTGGAAAATACTCTCTCACCATTGTATCTCTTTGGGCTCTCCCTATGACAAAACAAGTTGATAGAATATTAGATTTCAATCCCTCCTCATCACTATTGTTCCTATTAAGATTACAGGGTCTTTTGTAGTCAAAAGTATTTGAAAGGCTTTTAAAGCAGTCAAACCCCACTTGAAATGGGTAGGGGATGGATTTCGCACAAAGTTATCTTTTAATGCTCATAACTTATGGTGGTCTCCTATTCTTACTAATTCTTCCATCCCCCTGGCTGAATTACCTGGTATTAAAGCTCTGTAATTATTTCGCAAAGGGATTTACACTATCCATGATTTGGTTACCTCTAGAGATTGGATTCTCTGCCCTGTTTTTGAAAAAAAGTTTCAACTAAATAATGTTGACTTACCTTCCATCCTTCGCTTTCAGGAATTACTCCTTGATGTTATGCTTCATAAGTTTGGCCTATAGCCTCTTGAGCCCTAGTGGAAAGACTGGAGGTGGAACTATGATACACATTTTTAAGGCTACTCTCATGGACTTCTTTATCAGGGGATGAGTCTGTTCTCTTTGGCTCTCAACAAGATCTACAGACACCAAGGCTTTCAATCCTTTCCCAAGACTTGGCTATCCCGTCTGGATTGTGTGTGGCACCCTGGCCTTGAGCTTAAGTTGGCTTATTTTTTATAGTGTTTAACTTACTAGGGGTTCCCCCTCGGTGAGACGTTGCTCCACCTTCACATTCCCCAATGCTTTTGTCGAGCTCGTAAGTGGCCATAATATTTCAAACATCTGTTCCAGTTTTGTCTAAAAGCTCAATCTCCCTAGCAATAAATTCATTCATTATTCCAATCTTATCATCTCGAGCCTTTCTCTTGACGGTAGACGTTTTTGGAGGACTCTTTTAATTGGCCAGCTTCTATTGCTTTTCTCTAGCAACTTTTCCGTGTTGTCATCCTCTTTTAGCTTCGAAAACCCAGAAATAATGTTATTTTTAATCATGACGCCTGTAAAATTTTATTTTCTATTAATGAAAAGGTGGTTGTTATTTCATTGATTTACTTACATATTCAAGCTCAAGTTGAGAAGATAGCGCTAGACCTCTGCCACCTGTAAGAACTCCTCAACTACTGGGGGAGTGCCCTGCACACTATGAACAGAGTTTCACTAGACAACCCACCCTGCAGTCCCCCACCACCTCCTCTCAAGTGGTGTAGAAGCAGAAGTCAGTTTTGAAGCAGGGGCCACTTTTTGCCTCGCCCTCTACCAAGGGGTAGTTGGAGTTCTCATAAAAAATCTGATACTGGTCTTGCACAACGATCCCCAACAAGCATTATTGTTCCTGTGTAGCCCATTGATGGTTGGCCTATCAATATTCATGATGACCCTTTGGATGGCTAGAATGTTTCAGAGATTTTTCACATGGAACTGTCTGCTTGGTTGGTGCTTCTTAAGGATGACCCTCCGCCTCTGTCTCTTGGGACGACAGCGTGTGCTTAATTCTCTGGTTGATTATTTGTAGTTAATCTCGTCGTACTTTAACTGACTATTTTTCATGTTTTGAACTAATTTCTTTTTCTCACATAAAATTTGGACCATAATCTATCCATCCAAATTACTTTGTAACCTTCTATAATTATATTTTATTATTTAATATAAAATGAAGTGTTGCAATAATAAAATCTAATTAAAACAAAAGTTCGTAATAAATACAATGTGGCATAGACTTAAAACCCACCACCCCAAGTTAAACGAAGAAAAACCATCATAAAAAAAAATTATGAATGGTAGAGCCTTGCATTGTAGAATGATGGGAAACATACCAGAATTTAGGCAGAGCTCCATAGAGCGAGTCTGACGATCGAGTTAAAATCCGCGGTCATTGACACAAAACGTACTCTGAACAACGATGGGCGAGTTTCGACCATTTCTCTCTCGTGTTACGACTTCTATTTTTAACGAGTCTGACGTTTTCGAATATTATTATGTCAAATCGACTTTTTTTATTGTTTTCCATTCTTTTTGTGATTCAGTTGGTACCGGTCGCTTTCTTAATTCGTCCGGATGTCAAATCGACTGGACACGTGTGCGTAGTTTGTTGGTTAGGGTATGATTTAGCACAGTGAATGGATGAATGAAAGATTTTAATGACGTTCACAAGGCCAAGCAGTCTAAGGGATTTTAGTTGCTTGTTGAGACGTCAATATAATTAATAGTATTCACTCATCTCGAAAAAATCAAAAAAGAGAAAGAAAGAGAAAAAAGAGGTGTTAATGTAAGTGATTTGAAAGTAGCATAAGTAGTACGACGTTGAAATTGGAACGTTGAAGAGTATGATGCTTACATTATAATTGTGAAGATAAATATGAGAGAGGATTTATTGAACTCATAAAATCTAGTACGTTGTCATATGTTGAGAAAAGCATTATATAATTTTAAAATAAAATGGGATTAGTAAGTATTCAATTTATATTTATAAGGTAATAGTTATATTTAGTGTAAGAATGTTATTTGCATATTTTAATATCAATTTATTTTATAATAAATCAATTCATAATTTATATTTCTCATCAATTGAGTTATCTTATTAGTTAACATTTTTAATATTACATTTGAATGTCATATAATATGTTTATTTCTTTGCATATTTTAGTACCAATTTATTCTATATTAAACCAATTCACAATTTAATGTTTCTCACTAATTGAATTATCTTATTAATTGACATTTTCAATATCACATTTGAATGTCATATAACAAGTGGATTTTAATATTTTTTTATTTTTTAATAATTAATTTTTCCTATGTACTTGATATTATAATATTATTTTGTTTATATTTATAAATAAATATGAATGTAATTTAATCATTATCTTTTCTCATTCTGATGATAGTTCATAGAGTTGTTAAACAATTTTTATCAAAAATTTAATTTTTAATTTTATGGAATGGAGAAATATTATCTCTCTGATATGTTTAAAATATTATTCATAAGAATAACATTAAGTGGATAAAGCTTAATTATAAGAGGAAATGGTTGGGTTCAAATTGAAGATGTTGGTCATAAATGTGTATAATATTTTTGTAAATGAATCGTACTATAAAAATAAAGGCACCATGTGCCAAGTTCCTACAAGGTAGATGATAGACTTCACCACGTAGTTGTTATTTGGAAAGTTTGTACTGAGTTTGGCAATAAGTTCTATTTGAGTAACATACATAACATATTTTATACCAATAAACATGATAATACGGTTGTATTTTTTACAATTTTAGATTGATTTTATTTTAAATGCTCAGTTCATGCGATATCAATGCGAAAGGGCTTTTGCTTTCTTGCACATTTCGATTTGGAATTTACCTCAAATGCTTGTCAAATGACTTGGTCTATTGTTGGGCATCCTGTCTTGTTTGTCTTCAGTTTCTTCATAGGGTGTATTGTTTTGAGGGGACCTAAGATTTGATTGAGACTTAAGGAGGAGAGAGGATGTCTCCATATTAGGAGTGCACGTTGCACTAAAACCCAAACCCTAGCTCCAAACAACAAGGCGAGAGAAAAAATAACATATTGTCTCCTTATTAAATGCCAGTCATCAAAAAGTATCACTAACATAAGGAAATTATAAATAGATTTGAAAATTAAGAAGGAAAATAATCTAAAAATGAAAGTGAAAGTCAATCCACAAGATATCTACTCATTTATTGGACTCTCTTTACATCTATAAGCGTTATCATGGAGTGAGTTGTTCGTAATTATGTTCATCCTTAAATTTGAGATGTCTTTGAGTGTCACAATGCAATTTCAACCTTAAATTGCATTCATTTAAATGACAATTAGAAAACTTTGTTTATTTATTTGAAGAAATCAGTTTAAAAAATCATAATATTTTAATCACACAATAAAATTTCAAATACATTTTTTTATGGAATTTTTTTTTAAACTTCAAATTTAATCTCTCAACATATTTCAAATATGTATTTTGACTTTACATATTTTATATATTTAATTATAATAATTTATCCCACAATCGTGACAAGTTTGAGTGGAGGCGATTAAAACCTTTTTATTTTATTTCTGCATTCACCCTGTACATACTCACCTTTTCTGCCTCTAAAATCCATTTTAACCCTTGTTTTTATATAATTTTTTAATTCCATTTTTTTTTTAAATTTAAAATTTGATAAAAATCTTGGCTTTCTGTTTATATATAATTTTTTAATTGAGAATATATCTTATAATATATTGTTTTATATATATTTATGTGAAAATATTAAAATGTGAAATTTTTAATTGAATTTGTTACCCATAATTTTGTTTATTGAAAAGTTTCATATCATTAAAAAAATTATTATTCTTTTTTCAAAATATCGTTTTACTAATGATAGATACTTTTAATTTAATTGCCTCTCACTTTCTTTGAACAAGTGTCCTTTTCCTTTCAAGTATGTCAGCGATGGTTTAACATGCGGTCTTTTTAATGGGAAGGACAGGTTTATTAGATTCAATATTACCATTTATGGTTATATCAGAGTTTATCATTTGTGGTTATATTGTTGTCAAACTGGCTTTGTGGAGCTCTGCCTAAAACTCTGGTATGTTTTTCACCATTCATGATTTTTCAGTAAGAATGATAGGTTTATTAGATTCAATATTATCATTTATATTATTGTGTGTATACTATTGTGTGACCTTTATTGCCAGCCTGGCTGTGTGGAGCTCTGCCTAAAACTCTGTGTGGAGCTCCTGGTATGTTTCTCACCATCCTACAATGCATTCATAATTTTAACATGAAGGTTTTTCAAGAATGGTTACTGGAGCATTCAAACATGGTTAGTTTTGAAATGGATGTACCTTATTCCAATTCCACCTATATTTTTATTTGATTTGGGATATCTGCAGATTATTGAGGGAAAACAAGTTCACAGTTATTTTGGGTTGGAAGAATCCTTTACATGAGAGATTCCCCTAACCTTCTCTATCTAGGTTGGAAGAGCTTGCATATTTAGTACTTCTGTGTGCGTTTTTATGTTAACCTGTGGACAGTGAATGGATATATGTTGTATCTGTGTGTGTTTTTATGTTAACCTGTGGACAATCAAAGGAAATATGTTGTAATATTCTCTAATGTACCTGCAATTTTACATAACAGCATTTAAGTTTATTTGCAGCACCCTTGTGAAATTTCTCAATTGAATAAGTTCATGCAAGCCTTCTGCATTACAACAGTTGTTCTTTACTCTGATATTGATAAGTCTCAGCTCTTCCTAGTCTTGCAACTCACTCAAATTTTAGCCATGCAGAGCATCTCAAGGAGACAATCTTGCATGAAAAGCTTGCATGCATTCCAATTTATTCATCAGACATGCTTAATTGTTTTTGACATAAGGATAAGGTTATATTTTGTATAAATGTAGTCACCTGAAAATATAGATATGGGGACGAGGATGCGGTCTTCGTCCTTATATTTAATTTCACTCGTAACTATGTCTATAACCCACCAAGTCTATCATTCAGTTTTCAGCCAAGTGATGATTATTCTCAAGTCAAGAAACCAAAACATAGTGAAGGCATTAAGTTAAGCCATCCTATCAACACCATAACTTACGGGAAGAAAAGTAATAAAATGCTGCACCTTTTATTTATGGACCAAGGAATTGGAATTGAAGAAGAAGCAATCTTAAATCATCCTTAAAGGTTATTTTTGAGGATCAGAGGAGTGTAGTCTAGAGAAAGGAGTCTACTTTGCATATGAGAAATGATCGTGTAATTGTTCAGAAGTAAACATATATATTTGTATATTTGTCATAAAGTGTTTTAGGATTAAAAGTAGTTATTTATCTTGCCTTGTTGAGTTTTCCATCCCAAGAGGAATTATTGACATTAAATATTTGTTTTTTTAATGTGGATGTATGTTTTCTTGTATTTTATTAAATATATATTGTAATTATTTTTCTATCATAAATGGTTAAAAACTTCGGATTTATGTTCATTTTAATATGTAGTATTTTTGTGTTGCACATAAAATTTAGAACTTTTCAAGTCAAATATAATTTTAACACACCAGATACAACAATGTCCTCAAATACATTAACGACCTTCATCAATGCATTCATGTCGAGATGGATTTCTTCAAATACACAACATTGGGGAAAATGAGTACAAATTTAGATGGAGCAACACAGAAATATAATCCTTTAGGAAACACGAAGAGGACACTTGTGCCACGACATTAACACAAAGGCTAACTATAAGGTAAACCACCCCATTTGTAGACAGATGCAACTTAGGTACAAGCATAGGATAAAGGGAAGCAAAAATAGGTAATAAATGTGATACTCATAAAGTCATTATTCACAATCGTATAAAGGACAACATGCTCAAGACACTGATTGCCCTGATAGGCTATTCATATCAAAGAAGAATCAAGGGTTTGAATTTGCAGTTATGACTCTGACTTGTTTGAATGCTAAATTCAAACCAATCTATTCACCAATTGAGGTGGCAGAATAATGAGAATGTGTGTTCCATATCAAGTGATTTTTGGGTTAAAGGACAACCATTCCCATGTCATCATTGACAATGAAAGTCAAAAGAACATGGCTGAATTGCCCTAACAATAGTCGTGCAACCTCAATCACACTCCATCAGGGGGCTTCACCAAGATAAAGAACTCAAGGGAACATGCTAGTGTACCTTCAAGAATGTTATCCACCATATGTGCATTTGAATCACTTGCAACAGATCATCCCTCGACATTTGTGACATGCTTACTTGAGATACCATACATCTATGACTGCAACAGATCTTATAAATCTAAACCAAAATGTTGGTCCATCAAATTCAATGGAAATATCTAACACCTCCCAAAGTCCCTTTTGAAGATTAGTGCAACTTTGGTATCAACAAAGTGGTGTAAGGAACTCAACTCACAGTAGCGAAATTTTGTCCTTCTAATAGTCCACCTAGAGACAATAATGTGCACCACAATGCATGTTCAACCCCTCATTGTGCGTACTACACATTCTTTAGTGCAAAAGAAACAACTTGACGAGCTCATGCAATAATATTTGGGTGTCTTACAATAGCTCACATGCATCCCACCACACTTCTTTGTCATGCATTAGATCAATCCCATTCTAGGGTATCATCTTTGAAACGGTCCACTTTATCGTAGATCATCATGGAAACATGACAAGATTAGGTGACAGATTTAGGATATTGTCAACTACAGATAAATTAGGCCTAGTGCATCTCCTTGTGATAGGCCGATAGTCCTTGCTCCATATAAGGATGATTTGTGGTACTTATTCATAGACTATCACATACCCAACAAGATCACCATCAAGAACTAATAGTCTCTGCCATGCATCAACGATCATTTGGACTAGCTCCAAGGTGAACAATTCTTAACCAAGATCAACTAGGAATATGATATCACCAAGTAACTATCATTGAAAGAGATGTCTAAAAGACAAATTTCAAGACCAAAGAAGGCCTATACAAATTGTTGTTCATGTCATTGAGCCAAAACAATGCATGGGCTAAGTTCATGCACTTGATGAGTGATATACTTAGGCCCTACACTAGTTCCTTTGTCTTTGTGTACCTAGATGACATCCTTATCTATATAAAGACATAGAAGGATCATCTTCAACATGCAATGTGTGTCTTAGAGACATTGTTGCATATTAGAATGGGGGTCAAATTAATGGTTACCTTACTCCCCATTTGGGACTTACACTCACCAATGGACACACACGACCCAGACATGGAAACCCAAAACACTCTCTTGATTGAGTGAATGACAGAAGTTACAAATATTTAATTGCACACACACTCCCCTCATTTAACTATGAAGAAGACAATTCTATCTCAATCTCTCATGGATTGGGTACACTCTCTGTTGGACATACATCACCCTAAAAATCTCCTCAAGCTTATGCTTCTCTCTTCTATTTGAAGTTAACTTTGTTTTGCATATATTTTGGAGTTGTAACTAACTGCAGTTGCCTCCCCTAACTGACTCTTCTCAACACTCACGAACTTATCCAAATCTCACTTGACTATTCCAACAAGCTATAGTGACTTTTCAATCTCACTCTATCTTGGAAAACATTCCACATGTTGAAAAATGATGATCTGGGTAGTTACTTTAGTTTTGCTTTCATCACAAGGAAAATTATCGGTTATTGCAGATTGATAGTTAAGTAACCACCAGCGAATGCAAGCTGGTAGATTTGAAACTACCACCCACATTAAGTGGTATTTTCATCACCTTCCCAAAAAGGGGTCAATTGAACTCTAGGAGATGATTGAAATTGTTTCTACTTGACTTTCTTCATATGCTAGATTTATGATGATGTTCTTGTGGTAGTTGTTAATCACCTTCAATGCACGTAACTTTATTGACATAGCCAAAAAGTTGCACAAACACATACACAAGTGCACAAATTCCAACCCATGTTGTTGACCCATATGCTCCTGCATCATATACCCTAGGTAAATGAATTTATCCATGAGCTCCCACTTATGAGCCTCTCGTGAGCTCTTCTATTAATGTTATGTACTTGGCAACCTCAAATGCATTCATCCAAGTTGCATCTTCAGTTGCTTTATTTAATCACTTGACCATGTATTCTCTATATTCACTTCCTCTTATTCTTTTGTTGACTCACTTATCCAATACCACCTCAATCTCTTCCCTTGCCTTCTTAGGAAATTGTTGTCTCCAATTTGCAATTGAAGATTCTGAACTTACATCCTCTTCACTCATTTTCCCATCATAGCAAGGGTACAAATATGCTACATTGATGATATGTGATATTCAACCCCATCTAGTAGCTCTATTTCATAAGCATTCATTGAAAATATCCTCAAAATTATACAAGATCTAATCACCTTCCATTTGAGCTTGTTGTATGATCCTTTTGGGAACCTATCTTTTCTCAAATGTGCCAAAACCATTCATCTACTTGAAACTCTTGTTCCCTTCTATTATGATATGCATGTTGTTTGTAATACATGATGTTCTTACCCAATGTCTTCTTCATTTCTTTATGCACGTCATGCATATGTGTTGCATAATCGTCCACTTCAACACTTATTCTATTCATGCCAGTTGTATCTCTCAATTCACAAACACCTCTATAGATACAACCATACACAATTTGAAAACGACTCATTTTTGTACTTCTAATGATTGAGTAGATGTAATTAAACATAGCTTGTGCCTAATTTGCATCCCGTTGTTTAGGCTTGTGTCCTACTAAGCATCTTAGCAAATTACCAAGGCTTTTATTCGCTAACTCTATTTGCACATCCGTTTGAGGATGATAAGTTGAATTGAAAGTCAACCTCGTGCCCAACTTTATCTACAAAGATCTCCAAAAATGCCCAAAAAAACTTGGTGTCCGTATTTGATACTATGTTCTTTGGCAAACCATGCAATCTCACCATCTCCTTGAAAAACAAGTTGGCAATGTGTGTCACATCACTTGTCTTCGTACATGCTACAAAGTGTGCCATCTACAAAAATCTGTCCACAACAACGAAGATAGAGTCATACCTCTTTTTGTTCTTGGTAGCCCAAGAACAAAATCCAAATTATATCTTCTTGTGGCCTCTCTGGTATTGGTAAAGGCTATTACAAACGTGCATCTTGATTTTGACCTTATCATGTTGGCAAACTCTACATCCTTACATGAACTTTATCACATATATACTTGTCCTTAGTTAATAGTATGTCTCACTCAGCTGCACCAATGTCTTATCAACACGAAAGTGACCTATTGGGCCTCCACCATGCTTCTCCCTTATCAAGTTTTACCTCATATATCTTTGAAGTACACAATTGTTGTCCATTGAGCAACAAACCATCCTACAAAAACTATTCCGACCATAGAGTTCTATCCATGCCGATTGGACTCATGTATGTTGTCCATTCATCTAAAAAAAATGAATCATATTCATACAAGTCCTTCGTTGAGTCCACCCCAACTACTCCCACTCTAATTTCATTCATCACAAGGCACATCTTGCTCAATGCATCTACAACTCTATTGGACTTGCCACTTCTATGCTTCAATCCAAATGAATAACATTGAATAAATTCAACCCATTTCATATGCTTTTGATTCAACTTACCTTGGTTGTTTATGAACTCCAGTGCTTGATAATCCATCTACAAAACAAACTCTTTGGGCAACAAATAATGAATCCATTTCTTGAGAGCTTGTATCATAGCATAAAACTATCGATCACAAATATAGTACTTTTGCTTTACTTCATTCGAATTCTCATTAAATTAAGCAATGGGCTTACCTTTTTGGCTCAAAACCATTGCTACCACTATCCCACTAGCATTACAATCAACATGAAATACCTTGTTGAAATACAACAATGCTAACGGTTGTTCTATCACCTCCTTCAAAATCTAAAAAGTGTCCTCTACTACAACAATCTACTTAAAACTATTTCCTATTACCTTTCATTGTTTCTCTGATGGGTGCACATATTCCACTAAACTTTCCAATTTACGATAAAAACTAGTTAACCCATGAAAGCTTCTTGATTCAAACATACTTCTAGGTGATTGCCAATACACAATTGCTCTTACCTTTTTCAGGTCCATTTTTAACCCATTATGTGAGATTACAAATCCCAAATATATCAGCACATCCTTCATGAAGATACATTCTTCAAGTTGACTAGCAACTTCTCTTCCTTCAACCTTTGTAATACCAACCTCAATTGCAACAAATGTTCATCTTTTGTACTACTAAAAATCAAAATGTCATCTAAATGCACAATGACAATGGGAGAACTACATGTGGAGGTGCATGTCCAGATGAGTCCTTGATCCAACAATTTCTGGAGTTGACTTTACAATTTGTTTGCCTCCAAAATGGATTGCTTATAGAGGCCTATGTTAGGAAGTGGTGAATGTAATAATAATATGATTGTATGCTCTGCCTCTCTCTATGATGGCTTTCCTTTGGGTTATTGAGAAACCTCTTTGAAGGACTACAACTCTTTTGCTTGATTTTTTTAATTCTTTGTTGGTACACATTATGAGAAGATTTACATTGCACTACTTCATCTTCTTGATTATATTATAAAAGAAGCTCATAAAAATTCCTGCTTGCATTGATGAGTTTCTTGACTTGTTTGGCATTCAACAAAAAAATGTTTAAATTTTATTTTGTGTGCATTAATGATGAAGCTCTCTCCATTCTTGACCAACCAGCATTTATTTTCTTGCCTCAAGAAGATTGCATCCCTGTCATATATGTATGGGCTTCCGAACATTGCACCACAAGCATCAAAGAGAACAATTCCACTTTCACTTCTTCAATGTAAATCCCATTGACACCAAACTTTCCATTGTTTGGTAAGTTGAATTTTAACTCCTTGCTCACCCACCTTAATGAGTATATATGAGGATGGTTATAGTCTCCAACCCAAGCTTCTTTACCAATTCTTGTGAAATCAGATTTGCTAGTGATAATTGATTGAAAATAGCATCAACCTTTATTGTAATGAGTTTAGCCAATTCACCTCTATCTTTATCCTCTTTCCTAATCTAACAAACGTACTTTTGAATTGTAGTGCAAGCTATCTTGTCAAAAAATTCAGAGCTGCTCCCAATTTCTCTCCCTTCTACTAAGGTGGTCGTGGCATTCGAAGGATTCCCTCTAGTGCGGCTCTCGGGGTTCAATTTAATAATATTTTTTTGTCAATGTGTCCGTCTATATCTCAATGGCCACAATGATTCTTGGCATCTTTATTCTTGCAAATAGTGGTGGCAGTTCTCCTACCTTTCTATTTACTTTTCCCCTTAGCATCGGATGCACCTTGTTAATTTGAAGAGGAGAATGGACCTTGGGGTCCCTTATTTCTATTCATCCTTATGTAGTGAGCTTGAGCACATACTTCAACTTTAGTCTTTGGCTATAAAGTCTTATTGGATTGCTTGCTTCCTAAATTTGGTGATGTATTCCTGTACAGTTTGTCCTCGTGTTTGCCTATAATATTGTCATTATATCGTATGCTCTTCTTCCTAGCAAATAGGATAAAACTGAGATTTAATAATAATAATAAATCCTCCTACATGGTAACAAGTGAATTTCTTCACAACCAAAGAACGGGCATAATGTTTCTACCGAGTGTGTGACTAAAAATCTCAAGGCATGCAAAATAAATCTCTCATTCTTCGCTTACTTGATGAAGGACTCTCAATATTGAGGCGGTTATAATTGTAGTTAACATAATTGCCACATGTTGAATTGATATTCTGATTTATCTCTTGAATATTGTAACTGTCCGATTTAATTATAATACATCAAATTGGAGCTACCGTCATTAAAATTTATGACTACACTTAATTTTAATTTCATGGTTGGGGTGTCGTACAAGTTGGTGTGTCTGCTTGTTTGTCAAATCCATTATCCCATATATAATGTTCTCCTTTGTAGTAATATCCTATTAAGGGACCATGCAAGGAGCAAACACCAGTTTCTCAAATATGAATGTGAATGCATTTCTCATCAATTTGCATTATACTAGTGCTCCCAAGATAAAATGATTGGCTTGTGTAACTAAGGCTTTGTGACAGAATTTTTTTTTATTTATGCAAAGCATCTTCTTAGCATGTTAGACATTTTTAGAGGGAGTTGTCTCGGTTTAATGAGTAGTGTTATTTGGTTCTTTGCAGGTGATCCATTTAATGCTATGGCCTTACCTCCACCCTCTATCTATAGGTTCTCCCAGAATAAGTATATTTTGACAAATTCAAATGATTCTTCTCTGACTGGCAAAAAAAGATTAAGCAATACAGAGTTTGCAGTTTGTGGTAAACATAAATTTGAATGCAAACACAAGTTTTTTGATCCTACCATAACCGACTGCAAAAGAAAAGTACTTATTTTTGGCCAACAAAACACAAACGTATATTTGCAAATTGACCATTTTGCAGATCAAGAAAACATTCATATAAGCAAATGGAACAGACAGGTCTGGAAAGCCATCAGAAATACAAAAGCATGGCTACATGAAACTAGCTTTAAGTACAACCCCCAGACTACAATGGCAACAGTTTTCCTGTCATGGATTCTTTTGTTTACTCTGCCTGCTTATGCTGCTGATGATGCGCTGAAGATCTATGCTTGTCTTTTGAAAGAGTGCAGGTATTACACAGTCTTAAATATCATGGAATATATGTTGTCACTTTTCACATGACAAATTTTTTTGAAGGCAATATCCCTTATTCTTTAATATTTTTATTTCAACAGTCGGTTTAGCTTTACTTTTTGCATGTTAACCATATTGTTAATGCCATTTAGTCGGCCATCTTTTGAAATCAGGGATTCTTAGAACTCAATCCAATCTATATATTTGTGGTTTGTTATATGCTATGAGTGGCAAATGGAAGTGACGATAAATATTTTAATATAAATTAGACAACTATACACGTAGTTCGTGTCACAAGAGCCATATTTTAAATGTGACTTTGTTTGTAGAATTTTTTTTTTTTGATTAAATGGAAATTAAATCACAGGAACGTGCAATCCATTCATTCTTTCTGCTCTATATCATTGAAAAACAAGCTTGGTATGCTTCCAAGTCCAGGCACAACATTTATTTATTTATTTTGCAGAAACAATGTAAATTTTACTATCATGGCAAGAATGTATCATGGCACATAAGACATGACTGATTTCATCAATTAGCATGGCTTTTGCTAAAGAGTTGGCCTCCACATTTAATTCTTTCTAAACATGATTAGGTTACCACTTCTATAGGAAAGCAGAATCCTCCCAATTTCCTTTAGGAAATCATTTAAGATTCAATTGTCAATGAACCATTATGTCAATATGGCTAGGAACCAGTCTCTTAAAATACTAATATAGGAGATCCATTTTCCCGTTACAACCATTTGCCTTGATGAAGAGCTAGTAACTAAAAATGTTATTTGAGTCGTGTCAATTCCTTTTTGAGAATTCTAATTTCCAACCTTTGGGAGTTTTGTATTCTTAAATCCTTTCTAGTTAGTTTAGACAACATATAATCAACCTCCTTTGCATTATTTATCATGATCTTATCCGGTTTACCTTCAATCACCAGCTCGCTCTTGCAATGGGATATAATTCGTTCGCAAGCCAATCTCTGGAATTTCCAATCGTACACAGATTTCATCCTATATTTCTAAAGACTTTTTCATTATGCCTAATCCAGATGATCCAGCAAGTAGGAATGAAATAAATCTTCCCAAATAATTTGGCATGAGCCTGTTTAACCACATCCCAAAATGAAGAAATCTTGTGGGGAGCTGACTTGTAATTCTGCTATTTCAATGATAATACTGACTCTAATCCAAATTTCATGCAAATAGGACAAACAAATGGCCTCACAAAAAACATTTTCAGTATATTGTTCCTAGTCATTACACACCCATTCATAATCAGCCAACCGAATAATATATGCTTTAGAAAAGCCAAGGGTATCCCGAACATGTTTTCAAAAATCTTTGGAAATGGATTCTATCTTTGTCATGAAGCCATTCATAGGCCAACTTAAATTTAACCTCAAAAGTTGTATTACCTTTGTTCCAAAACATCAAATCAAGTTGGTTTCTTAAATATGTTTTCCCATGTATGACTTTTCTTTCAAAGTTAAAAATGTTATTACTAAGAATTTTCTTAGAAAGTAGTTGTTAAAGTTATTGATTAGCTATTAGTTGATGTTTAATTAATGCGCAGTTATCAAACTTTCCCAACGGAATATAACCACTTTCTACATATTTAAATATGGACACATAAGTGTATAAGTGTGTTGTATGCCTTCTATTTTTTTTCATTCTTTCAGCGTTCATTTATTAATATTGGTATCAGAGCCAATCATTTGAGGAAGCCTTAGTTGAGTGTGAATGGAACACACTATTTGAGGAAACCTTGGGAGAAGGGTACGAACAGAGAAGAAGAAAAAGGTTCAAAAAGCTTTCAAGAGATCAGAGGGGTACGAACCATAAAACCCCGACCAAAGGCATTCAGTTCATGATTGTTGTACATGAGAAATAAAGAACCCAGAACATGAAAGGATAGTTTTTAGTGAACATGACCAAGAGCATGCACGCTCAGGGGGGATCGTGGCATGAGGAAGACTTATAACCAGATCACAACAGAAGATATCCAAATCTTGTCTACTGCACAAACAATTCATAATAAGAGACAAAACGTCTGGCAAAAGGAAAAATGCCATTGAAAGGTCGTGAAGGCTCACAAAGGGTGCAGAGCCAAAGGATCAAACATAGACGCAGAATAAAAATGACACCCAAAGTTCACCTTCTACGACACAAACGACAGGAAGGAAAACGTGAAAAAAAACTAGACCGTAGAAAAACACAACCAAAAGATAACCTAATGGGCAGAAGTCTATAAATTGCATGGAACAGTCACATGCAGGGTAAGAATAAAGAAAAGTCGTGTGGATCAATCCCATGAAAACGGTACAAATCAACCCAGGGCACAATAAGGAGCATTTTGAAAGTATTAGGACACGAAAACAAAATACTGCAAACTTTCAACAATTCTGTGTTGAAAGTAAATGTTTTTTGAAGATCAAATTTAAAGCAAATTCAGATTTTTTAACTGTATATGTCCCTGTTGCTTTGATTTCTAAGTCAAAGGTTAGACCTATAAACAGAGTTTGTGTATTGATTTACAAATAAAAATTGTACTTTCCAATTGCATTTTTCTGAGTCAGAGGTATATATATATATTTTTGTGTGTGTTGATTTCTAATTCACATGTCAAAATTTGTGTATAAAATGGCCAATATTCAAAACTTGGTTCTTCCAAAAACACAGAAGTTAACTGAAGAAAATCATTATGTTTGGAGTTGTAAGATGTTAACAATCATTAAATACTCTGATTGTGACAAAATCATTTTCGGCACTAATGCAAGCCATGTTACAAACTTTGTTGATTATGACAAACATCATAAGGAGGCTTTGTTGTTATTAAAAAAATTTGTGTCGGATGATATGATACTTGAGGTCCGGAATGCCACTAAGGCAAGTGTGTTGTGGACTAGTTTAAAAAATAAGTACCAAACTTTGGAGAAAATCTGAGTTTTGTAATTGATGAATTTACTCTTTTCCACAAAGATGTCGGAGGATGAGTCTCTACCAAAACACCTTCAAATGACAAAACTCTGAGATCAATTAATTACCATTAATAAAAAGGTGGATGATGATGATATGGCAGCACTAGATCTGAACAATTTGACATCCTCTTATGATTTTTTTGTGGAGGCTTTACACTTGATGGCAGATAGCCAAATGTTGACATTTGATTATGTTAGTTCCTATTTAATGTAGAAGGAACATAGACAGATGCAGGTGAATGAGAGTGCATTTGATGCTAAATAAAAAGGGAAGTGGAAATGTATCGATATCGATTCATCTTCTGAGTACTAGGAGAAGTGCTTTTACTGTCATAAGATTCGGCATCTCAAAAAAGATTCGTCAGAAACAACAATATGCACTTTCCCAATAAAGCAGTCAAGTGGCAAATGTGGCAATAATTGAATAAAAAAGCAATTTTGAGGAAAAGTATGCCAACCTGGCATCATACTCGAATGATGTGCTACAAATAGTTCATTCATTTTGGCACATCCAGACATTTCACATGTCATTTACTGCAAGTACCCAAAAAATTGATTGTGTTGTGTCTAATGTCAAACAAGACACAATAATAGTCTTGGATATTGGGCAAAGTGGCGTGTATAGGCTCATTGACTCTACCATAATTAACGTAAGTGCATGTGTGGAGGGACACTCCATAAAATATGTGATCGAGAATGAAATTTTTCATAGGCTTATTGACCCTAATTCAATCAACTTACATGCACTAGTTGTGGAGGCAATATCCACTAGACAGGATGTGCAAGAAGATGCAATTCCTCAATATCAATCATACCTCAAACAAAGGAGTTGGCCAAGAGAATTGAAAACAAGGTTGTTACTTCAACAAAGCATGGTCATTTCTCTCTCTTTTCTAACTTTTATATGGTACTTGAACAATGAGTTACACAACTCATTGGTTGCAAATGGATGGACAAAATTTGTACTTTGGACAAGTACAAGGCTCAACTTGTTGTGAAAAGCTTTTCCCAATAAGAAGGAATAGATGAGGAGATGGTTTCTTCTTCTAATGCAGAATTGGTTTTCACTCAAACTACTACTATGGAGTTGGTTTTTACTAACATTACTACTGTGGATACGGTCACATTTCAGTGGCTTCTCTTTGAAGGTTTGGACAAGGAGGTCTACGTGGTGCAACCTAAAGGCTTTCAAGTTGGTCATGATCATTAGGTTTGTAGAATGATTAAGTCACTGTACAAACTTAAGCAAGGTCCACGAGCCTACTATACTTGGTTTGATCAGTATCTCCAAGATTCTATTTGAAAACTATGGAAGTCAAGCTGAAGTTATCAGTCAATGATGATTCATCATTGGTCAATGAATCACCCTACAACGTAGTGGTGGAAAGCTTGATACATTTCATGTCCACATACCCAGATCTTTGTTTTATTGTTGGCTATCATTTTCAATTTTTGTCTATACTGAAGTCTCTACATTAGACAGTAGCAAAATGTTGAAGGACTAAAAATTTCATGTTGATATCTTTAAAATAGTCTGTAAATGTAATAACTAAACTCTTTGGTCCCATTGTGTTTGAAAACTTTTTAAGGCAAACTTGGATTAGTCTCCGATTTAATCACAAAGGGAGGGTGTTAAAGTTATTAATTAGCTATTAGTTAATGTTTAACTAATGGGTGGTTATTAAACCTTTCCAACTGAATGTAACCACTTTCTACTTAATAAAAAGACAAACACACAAGTGTGTGTGTTGTATGCCTTCCATATATCTTCATTCTTTCAACACTCATTTGCTAACATTTTTTATTAAAAAAACTATTGCAAAAAAATTGTTTATGATTTTTTGTTAAATAATGCATTCCTTGTACTTGCATACATAGATGGAAACTAAAGACTTTTATCCATATGGTTAGCATGCAATTGAATTATAATTAAGCACTAAGCGGGTAAAGAAGCATAAGCATTCCTCTTGAATCCATAGAGTGAGAACTAGATTATGGCCATCACCAACCCTATAATGTCAATCCTCAATAGACTCCATTTGATGTTCATCACTACCACCCTATTGTAGACTAAGCTAATTAATTCATGGCTTTAATCAACTCTTCAATATTCATTCTACCCCGTATGAATAACATGGAGGAGTAACCAAGGTTCCCTACAAAGAAAGTTTTAACAAAGACACAACCCATTAGAAGATATTTGAACCACGATTAAAAAAAGGGGTGAACAATGTACCCTTTAAAGAGAGTATAAATGAAATTACCACTAAGAGAGCTTGTAACAATGGAAGGGAAACCAAAATTATTTCAAAATAATTGGTAGAATAGGGCATTAGCACCACATAATTTATGCACCATACTATGGTCATGATTTGTAAGGTTCATGCACACAATTTTTTTATGATAAAAGCCAATTCATCATAATGGATCAATCTTATAGGCTTCAGTTTGATATTGATGAATGAGTTATCAAGGACAAGTTGAACAAACATGTCAATCTTGGAAAGGTGTTTTGATCGAGAATAGATTGTTCAAATTCGCAACTTTTTATGCCCCTAGTTATTGACTTGTCATCATATATAATATAGGATTATGCAGTAGCCAAAACATTGCACACATATCCTTCGAGTGGTCAATGGTAGTTTCTAGAATTGCTAATTTCTATCCATTTGGTTCCATTAAGTCTTCGAGCATGCCCCAACTTAATTTTAGTTATAAATGGAGGCTAGGTGGTTCATTGTGAAATTTTTTCTTCATTGTTTGAATTTTTATTGTCTACCGTTTGGCCCCTTTAAGTGGCATTACTTTCATACTTCTGTTATTAGGTAGTTTCCAGCCTTGTGGTGTCACTTATATATCGGATATGTTCTACTTTACATTATTGTTCACAACTTGAGTTGGGTAACTATTGTTATTTTGAATAAATACTCACACTCGGATGATATTATTGTTGTTATTCTGAATTATATGTCCTTCATTATCAAATTATTGTTCCTTTTTGGAAAATTGGTTTTTTTTTCCAACATTATAATTACAAGTGCATCAAAGCAACAATTTGGGAGAAATTCTAGGGTGCAAGAAGAAGCCAACAAATATTGTGAACTAGTGTCCGGTCCATTTCTGCTGAATGTTTTTCCAATTATTAGTCACATTTTTGTTCCATATAGGTGTGTTTTGGGATACTAGCAATAAAGGCCTTCCAATCCATGAAGAATTTGGGGTCATAAATGAAGCAGGTTTTTAGTGGGTTAGCATACAAAACAACCATTAGAATCACCTTGATGAGATGATCATAACCTTACATGTCTCTAATAAAAATAAATTTTGCACCAACTCACCCATCCATCTATTTTACCACGATCACCCCCATTTTGGGCCCTACCTTCTTGGATTTGTTTCTTCGAGCTAATCACATCCATCTACGTCACTTGTGAACCCCTTTTTCTGCCATAACCCTAAACTTCCATGGTTTCTACCTGTAGAAAAACCTACCCACCTATTGTTCCAACTTAGTAGAATTAAAGGCAAATTCTTATATGACTTGTGGCAGAATCACATGGGAAGTATGCGCCTCCACACAAGCAGGATCATGATGCAGAAGGATATAGTGTGAAAGAATCATGACACCATGAGTTGCCACCAATTCTAGAAAAATGCAAATGGGGTAATGGAATGCATCATTAATCATGACACCCACCTCTATGGTGCAAGTTTTATCACACATGGAACATGTCAATAAAAGCATCAAGAAGTTAATGACAATGATAGTGAACAAATGTGCAAACATTAGTGATTTTGAAATAATCATGGGAAAAATAAGCATAGGTGGTTTTGGATCAAGTATGGAAGGACAGGGTAACACCATCGGGATGCCAAATAGTAAGAATCACTGCAGCTTTGGAGGAGAAAAAGGTGCTGCAATGGTCATGTCAAATGAAAACATCAACACTGGAGTTGGAGGACGACATGGTGCTATAATAAGTATGTCAACTTTTGGCATTGACATCTTAAGTGAGATGCCCAATAATGTGCCCTCCTATAATCATAGCAACATGCACCTAGGAACAAACTACATGGGATCAAACTTCTATCACGATTATGTGAACATGCCACTCTTCAACAATGAAGTAATACCCATCCCTTGGAATTTTCCATCAATTACCCCTGTAGTAACTTCTTTGGTTAGTGGAAGTTGTGCCAACCAGATTGGGTGTGCAATAGGAGAAGCCTACGCAACTAATAATCAAGGATTTGAAGGACCACATTTTGAAATAAAACCCCATTTCACAAGATAGAACCACACAAGTTTGATGGACAATGTATGTAGACTAAATATGGTCAACAATATAAGGATCCTCTAATATAAAAATAGGTAGAAGACCATATTAGATCCAACACACACATTACGTTATTCCACAAAGCGGTACAGAACTATAAACAAAGGCCATGTGCAAAGGAGGTTCTAAGGGGATCTAATAAGGGAATCTACACATCTAAGGGACATTTGTGGGCCGAATTCAATGCAAGATAACATTACACAATAACCAAGATGTGTAAACTAAAGTAATAAAAGAAAAGACAATGCCATTAGGCAGTAAGCACGAGATATCTAATCTAAGGGTTGTAAGGGTGTCATTAAATGGTAACCATGAGGTGTTAATAAAGAAACAAAGCATACAAAGATAACATTATACTAACAAGCATAAGCTAATCCAAGCATGGAAGACAATAACATACCAATATAGATAATAATCTAAGTACAAGGTTAGAGCACTTACATTGGGTTGATTTCTCCGTGCATCAATCGCCCCTTTGACTAAAGTGGCTCGTTGTGAGAAATGTTATAGGTGAAGCTCAAGATAAAAATAAGAAATAATTATCCTTAGTTGGAGACTCCAAAGACTAGGTGTACCTTGTTAGTTCGATGTCTCTTCTTAATATTTTCAAAGACCTTGTGCAAACAAGTCTTCCTTAAATGTAAACTCTTTAGCCCTAATTCCTCTTCATTTTACTACGGTGGATTTGCATACACAAGTAGCGCAAATTAGATGTCTTGCTTTTGAAAAATGACAAAGGGGAACCATATAAATAAGGCTCAAACCCCAAAAATCCACAATTTAAACTTAACCAAATCAGTGACCCGATGGATGAAATAGAAAAAGGATTAGTACATACAATACTTCATCGACCTGGCTGATGATGTCAGTCAAGCAAGAGCCACTGTAGAACATCGGCCATGGCGAGGAGATTAGGGAGAAACATAAAATTGGAAGAAGAGAGTTAGAAATGGGGAAGGAGAACTCTTGGAGGACAAATAAGCAGATGACATGGCATGAATGAAGAATATAATAGTAAATAATTATTGGAAAAATGCTCACAAAGGACCACAAACCAACACAACCCAATCTGGTTGCACTCTTTAAGAAGTGCACTCAAAGAGGTTGATGCACTAATAGGTGTTGTAAGAGAAATCGTCACTAAGCAAAAATGAGATGTATACCTCACCCAAAACTCATCATATGTCACAATAGTTTAACATGAAATGGTGCTTTGGAAAAATTACATGGTACCATAGGATAAATATAAGGTAAATATGAGATAAATGAAAGTAAATAAAAAACTATACATACCTTCACTTACCTAGTTGGTTGTAAGAAGAAAATGGTGAACAGTGCCTTAACGATGTTGAGACAATCTAGCAGGCCACAACATAACAAGATGGTGTAAGGTGCCAAAAGTCAGAGACCAAGAAGGCAGATCAAGTTCTAGATTAGAAGCAGCAAAAAGTATTAGAAGGAATGTGTGTTTCGATACATGGACTACATAGGATCAACATTCCTCAAACACTAAAAATAGATGACTGCATCGAAAAGAAACGGGTGGTGTTATTTATCGATTCGGGTACCACTCACAACATCATTGATCAAAAGAGGAAATCTAATCTAGATTTTTTTTTCTTACCCAGTGTCCAACTACCAATTTATGATAGCAGATGTAAAGGCTATTACACATTAAGGGAAATGCCACAGTGTAAATATTTCCATGGGTGATTTCAGATATATACACCATACGCTTAAGAGGTACTGAGAGAAGTACATTCGTTGAGGCTACTACGAACTATCTCTATGAACTTTCGTGAGATGTCCCTAGGGTTTTCAAATTAGGGATGAAAGAACAAATTCACAGGCGTCAAAGCTCCACTCAACCAAATCATTAGCTTGTATAGGATGGAAATCGATCCATAATTATCTTGATTGTAGCAGTGTCTAACTCATTGACACAAATCCTACTTAGTCATGAAGTTGATTTATGTGATTATATGCAGAATTTAAAATGATGTTTCTACACATACATTAATAAAGTTGCCCATATTAAAAGAATTTCATTAAGTAATAACAATTAGACATGTAACAACACACAAACATTAGTATACAAACAATATTTACCTTGGAGAAACTGAGTGGAAAACTTCAGCAAGTGGAGTTGTGCCTGCGATCCACTATCATGGAGAATTCAAGGTTACAAGCTCACAAAGCTATAGAAAACAACCATCAACCTATATCCCTTGTTATTCACTCTACAATCTCTGTTCTCTATTATTAAACCTTCTCCTATGCTTTGCAATTCTGAACTCCAACTCTGGATGACTCCTCAGCTGACTTTCAAGAGTCTTTTAACCAAAGCATACTGAAAACCCAACACTGAAGCTCCAAATTAGAAACCAATTCAACAGCCAGCATGCCAATCACTCCAACTTCCAATCTGGTCAATTGGACTTCATTTCTGTCTTATTTGAGACAGGTTCATCATGATCAAACATGTACTTGATGTTCTGTTATCAAATTTGATCATGACCATACCTGTGTCTGTGTTCTATTATTTCTAGGACAGGGTCATTCATGACTATAGTCATCATTTATGCATAAGGATGGATTTCAGTTTGCAAAACGCCATCTCTGAAATTGTTTTTAGAAAACAAAATATGCAAAAAGATTCCTTGGGCACCCATACAGCTTCATAAGTCTTTTACAGCATGTTTGAGCTTGTTTCAGACACCTGTACAATTGGCCTTTGTCTTTTACAAGTCTCGAAGTAATTAAATAACATGAAGATTGACAAGGAATGTCCAAGGTACTAAAAGGATATGATAACAATTCACTCATAGGAGAAAGATTTGTGCAAAGCCCTTTATTAGTGTGGGGCTCATGCAACCTCTAAATAGCCAAATAAAGCACAAAATGACATTTTCAGCTGCAACATGTACATTTAGCAGCTTTTCCCTACAAAACATCTTTTTGTTTGAAGGATTGCATTCAGAAACCTTTTTAACTCGGACAACTTTTTATATACAATTTTCACTACTCTTCTTCAAGGATTGCAGCTCTCTTGTCCTTGCCAAGAGTGTATTTTTAAAACTAAGTGTGCATCATTCCACCTTTAATTCCGTCAGAGCTGCTTTTTGGCTTGAGAGCAAGGTTGAGATTCCTGCAATGCCTTGAAAGATGTGTCGGATCCTCAAGGTGAAAGACTTTTAGCTAAAAATAAATTGCACAACCCTTTGGTTTGCAGGTACCTCAAGCTGCAGAGAAGACTTATGGGCCTATGGTCAGAGAGGTAGCATCTCCTACGACTTGCAATGGATTAACAGTAAAATGATTAAACCAAATTTATCCTTGGTCGGACAGCATGGTTGTGTCTAGTCTCTTTAGAGGCCTATCATGTTTGTGTCTAAATTTAGACCATAAATTTTATATCTAATAAAAAGCCCTCTCCTCCGTACATTTTTGGATCATATATATGAGGGTGTGGCTTCATAATATACCAGAGGTCTTTTCCTCCTATTCCATGGGGAGTTTATCCTCTGTCATTAAGTTTTCTACCATGATGTAATTTCCATGTAGTACTCATCTTGCTTCTGGGAGCTCATTTCCCGACAAATGTACAAATCCATGCCCAATGTTACCACATTTAATCAAATTTCTCTTTCCAATGGACTTTGTGAAAAGGTTTTATGGTACTTGTTGGGATTCTATTTCTGTGCCTACTTTTGCTCCGTAGTCTTTTCTCCACCTACAAACTGTAAATGAAGTAATAATAGACCTTGGACCACCATGATAGACTGGAATTGTGTGCCCAATGGTTTGTAGTGAAATATGACCAGTTAATAAAGCCCCATTATCAAAAAGACCAAAGAATGGCATTTCAACTAGAAAGATACAAAACATATAAATAGATTATCCAAACTTTTCTGCCTCCTAAAGATTGAATGGCAGGAGGATACCTTTTCAATGGCAGTTGTGTACTGTGAGCATACAATATTTTCCCTTTTTACTCAACCTTTTACATTCAGGTGACCCATTATAAAATTGCAATGTGTGAATAAAGATATTTATTTTTTCCCAAATGCAATTTTCCAGCTCCTCGTCATTACTTCTCCTTTTATTGCTGTGACTAAACTTTATTTCGTTTTAAGGTAATTATGTCCTTTTGTAGGGTCGAATTGGCACGCTGCATTGCAGACCCAGCTTGTGCAGCTAATGTTGCTTGCATTGAAATATGTAATAATCGTCCCAATGAGACAGAATGTCAGGTCTCTCTCTCTCTCTCTCTCTCACTCTCTCTCTCTCACACACACACTCACACATACATACACACAAAAAAAAAAACACATTTTAGTCTGCCTTTGAATTTCTTATATAGCACAGATGGAAGTTCAGTAGCCAGCATTATGCTTGTACAATGTTAGATTTCTTCTTGCATTCTCAGGATAGATTTACAATCTGGTTGTTAATTCTGAGCTTTCAAACCTGTTTCCAGATTAGATGTGAAGATCTATTTCAGAACAGTGTAGCAGACCAGTTTAATCAATGTGCACTGTCCCGAAAAAAGTGTGTCCCTAAGACAAAAGGTGAAGGGACATCCCCTGTTCCAGATCCCTCTGCTCTTGTTAAAGAATTTAACATCGCAGATTTCAGTGGAAAGTGGTACATAAGTGCTGGCTTAAATCCATTGTTTGATACCTATGATTGCCAAGAGCATGAATTTTATCCTACATCAAAGAATCTTACAGGAAAGTTGTCATGGAGGATATCAACCCCCGATGGCGGTTTCTTCACTCGTCATGCTATTCAGACTTTTGTGCAGGATTCCTCAAAATCTGGAGTACTCTACAATCATGATAACGAGTATCTTCATTATCAGGATGACTGGTATCTTATTCTATCCTATGCACATACACAAATTTCACATAAAACGTTTATTTCTATCAGTATCTAATTAACCGTAGGTATTGATTAAAATAAATTTTGTTGATTGTATGTGGATTTTTTTTCTCCTATCTGCTTACGTAAACATGGAAAGCAGAAAATGAATACAATAATTTTCCTAGTTAGTGCCCCAAAGATGGCCTCATCAACAGGTAAATTTTCCTTCACAATAAAAATGGAAGAAAATTTGTATTATGAAGGAAAATTTTATTCAATTAGTACAAAATGCATCACATTTGATTCTAGACCTTAGCACAGACATGTCATAGGTGTGGCATTGAGTCCATTTATCCAGATAAACAACTAGATGACATGATCAGTGTTGCATAATTTGTTTTCCAACAAATACTCATAAGAAGACCCAAACACTTTTTGGACCACAATGGGAGGGTCCCTGTTTGCTTCAGAATGCTTGCATTTCAAATATATAATTATGGGTGACTATATATCAGCACTTGGTTTTCCATTTTAAAGATATCCAATTATTCCTTTTGTGTTGGAATTAAATTCTAGAACATTTTCAAGGGGTAAGGCATGAAGGGTCTTTATGCATGTCTAGCAGAGTGACGTTTCAACCCTTTTTCCTATTAGTTGATGGTTTAAACACATTGTCACCACCTTTACAGATTAAATATTCTTCGCTTGAAGGCAAACACAACCATGTGCAGATCAAACATTACACATGTAAATACAGGAAATACTTTACTCCTTGACACATTTTTTTAGAAATATAAATGATTTCCTGCAAATTTACAGTCAATGACAATGAATTTGGTTTGTACAGTAATTCTTGTATGGAAATCAGCCAACCCATAGACAAAGGTTCTGTTTCTATGATTTGGCAGTGCTTCCCTATGGGCATAGCCCCTAATCCAGCACGTGGATATACATGAAAGGGAAGAGCCTCACCATCCATCATCTTTGTAAGATAAAGCTCATTATTGATCCATTTTAGTGTAGCAAGTGTCCATCTCTCAAAACATTATATCAAATATAAGATAAACATGACCAGCCATCTAAAGAGCATAGTTTGCTCATTATGGTGAAACAAATGTATTTCAAGTTTGTTTACTTGGTTGTATGGATGCATGACCATTTATGTAAGATTTGTCATTTAGCCGAAAACCATGAGCAATTTCATAGTGGTTTTATCATTTTTATATGTTTATTTCAATTTCATGAGTTTATCCCAATAAGTATCTTAAATAGTGCTTTTTCCCCTTGATGAACTTTAACTTGACATTACTTCTTTGCATTCAACATGTTGACTCATTTTTGTGTTTTCTTTTTTCCATATTTTCTGATTATGTTTTGTATCTTTCGATCCAATTTTCTCTTTGTATCATATAACTCATTCTATAACTCAACTTCCCATATATAGATTCAGCTCCAGTATTCTCAAATTATTTTTATAATTTTGATGAATGTGTCCACAGAATTGCATATAATCGTGTATGCCCAAATGCTAGTGTAACTAAGGTGTTTTTCCTGTAAACCTCTGTCTCCAATACTTGGTAACTATGTTGAGATCTTATCAAGGATATGTTTTTCCCTGACCACATGATCCATTTGGTTTACAAGGAATATTTATTTTTAAGTGGCTTTAAAATACCTTGAATTTCAACTTATTTGCCTAGGAAACAAAGCACATCGTGTTGAAACAACTGACTTAGCTATGGGTTCTATACTAGTAGAGTATTTCATACATGTGGACAAAACAAACCACTTTAAGTTGAAACTATTACCTTAATTATGGTTCTTAATTTATTAGAGTACCTTGTAGCGATGCCAAGTTTCAAGGCACTCATGTTGTTGGTATGAAACCCTAATACCAAGTTTTGGTATCCCTAGGAACTCAAGCATTATCATGAGACTATAATCTTAAGTACGAGGCTGGTCTCTTTGCAATGGAATACCCCAATGTGCACTTCCAACCTTACATACAAGGTTGTTTCTTTATCTATCAAATCTAACATGACTTTGGGGAATCTCAAACAAGGATTTCAACTAGCACGATTGTTGGTGCTAGCAAGACACCCTAGCAATCACAGTCGTGAATGAGCTTACCCACACCTATTGTTGCAAGGACATTTGACTATGTCTCGAACCTTCATTTGGTGCTCTCAATTGAACTCCTCAAATTCTCAAGTGCTCTTGACTGAATTCTTTGAATCCCTTATCTCAAAGTCTCTCAAGTAGCATGGAACATTGAGGTTTGTTCTGACTATGAATACCCATATACCTGCTTCAGTTGAGAGTCTTCTTTTGGCTCAATCGCTTTCAGTTGTTTGGGCGTTCCATTGGTTCCAAGTATTTTTGCATGGGTCCTAAGTAGTCAATCCCTAACACCCCAGTGCTCCAATTATGGAAGTGCAACACTTGACATATTTGCACTGATTCAAAACAAGGAATGCAAGCACACATGAAAATAAGAGATAATTTAATATATATAAAAATTGACAATACAAGGCATAGGGATCCAAACCTCATACTCGAAATTGAAGTTCACTCTCCCAATAGGCTTTCCAACAAGTGGCTTCACCTCACAACTGTAATGCAGCCATCCATGCACTACCACCCCCAAGCTAGTGCCTCAAATGAGAATGATGTCTTTCTCTAAAACCAACATCTCTACAACTTTCTCACATGATCTCAGGATTCCATGGAGTTGTCTTCTTTTCAGCCCCTTTCTTCAACACAGAGTTTTTCCTTGCAATATGAATTGTGCCAATTTGTTCGATTGTACCTTTATCCTTGTGACTAGTTTTCCTCGACAACAATAGCTTGGCACCTCCGTGTTGTGCAAACCTAGAGCAAGAAATTGTGTTTTTTGGCTAGTCCTCCTAGCCTCCCCACTTAAACCTCTTGGATATATAACATTGATAATTGGATTTCAAATAAATTGCAATACATCTACCCATAAACATTTAACTAGGCTAACAGACATCCATAAAATAGTAATTAACCTAGAAACTTAATTTTCAAAAATAGAGAAAAGGTGACATGCAAGGTTTAGAAATGTATTTTGAATATCGCAAGATTTGGTGACAGTTGTCAGGTTTTGACAATGAAAATGCTCACCCAAAAGTAAGACAAAGTTGACCCAAAAAAATTGCAAAATTGCAAACATCTTGTTTGAACTATACAGACACTCTATAGACAAAATTGCAAACAAGTCCAAACATTTTTTACCACTGCGCTTGCTGAGATTTGGGCTTAAAAAACCTCACTTAGAATTTGCATCATCGCTTCAAACACCTACAAAACAAAAATTCTTCTTGCCTTGATACCTGCAAAAGCATAAGGAAAACAAAATGTGTTTTGGTTACACCATAGAATAGTCAAATTATCTTGATATTTGTCAAGCCCCTTAATTATATACAATATCGTAAACAACACACCAATAATTACAGTAATTCATCAACCCGTAAAACCAATGTTTTGCAATGTGTCTCTAACATGAATTTTTGTACTTCAATGAATTCTCTAATGCACAGTTGCTCTTCTCTAGAATGCTTGCTCAATGAATATCTATGAATAATCATTTCTCTTGATTTTCGCTTAGATACCTAAATGAACTAGAATGTATGTGTATTTATAGACATTGAATTTAAATTAGGGCCCATTGGCACCCAAACCAACCTCTAATGGTCAAAAAGCGAAAATGACAACAACAAAGGATGAAAGCACTTAAGCCAAAAGGGGCCACTCAAAAGAGAGTTTGGAGCATACAGATGCTTCAGACATGCCCTCGGAGTGTATGAACACTTTGGACAAGGTGGTCCAATCAGGTGGAAATCAGAGAAAAGAGAAAAGGGGAGCTATAGTGGCGCTAAGCGGGGCCAACGAGAAAAAGGGGAGCTAGAAGAGACTGAGAGAGGGGTCATGGACCATCAAAAGTCAACAAAGCATGCCAAAAACACCTAATTTAGACATATAATTAACAAACACACATGCTAGAATTATGCAATTTAACAACTAATAAATGCCTATGACCATTTTTAGGTGTCTACATTTTGTCCCCCTTTGATGTCTGTGCATACATATCAAAGTAAAGAAAGACGTGAATACAATATTTTGTGTGCTCGAAGCTCCAAAACCAAAGTCCATGTACTAGGGAACCTGCAAAACATTCTTTTTTTTTCTACGCATGCATAGATGAGTGCCAAATAATAATAATCTGCTAAAAAATATAAAAATGAAAGTGATATACCTAATTTTACTAGTAAGTGTGTATAATACCCATGTGGATCCAAGTGTCTCCAAATCTGAGCAAATCTTGATCACCTACAAAAAAAAGAAAATATTCACCTTCACTCTGATCACCTGCAAAAAGAAATCTTCTTTTTGCCTCAATTGGGCAGCTATAATGTCCCCTTTTTTGAAAGTAAATAAATATTATTGTTAAAATAAAAAGTATTTTTAAATACTTTAAAATAAAGGAAATTAATAGAAAAAGCATTCTATGTTATAAATTTAACTTAAGTTGGGGCCTTTTAAGGGTCATAGGCATGTAAGGCCTAAAGTGAAATTATAAGGATTTACTTTCAATATTTTTAAATTAACTTTTCCCTCCAAATCGGGCGCTACACATGGAAGAGGCTTTTTAAAAATAAGGAGGGCTCATTTGAAGATACTCTGATTTTTTATAATTCTTCATGCTTGAAGATTTTGTTGAACTTGCGTGTTCAATAAGAGTGGGCATTGTAACCCACGATTTGCTGTTGATTATACAACAAAAAGTGTCTTTTGACACCACCTTTGCAAAAGAAAAGCTTGTTTGTGACCTAAGGAGTGGGGCGAATTGCTTTGAAGGTTTTGTATGCATGATTTTGAGGGTTTTGTGGTCTTTTACTTGGCTTTGCTAATTTATTGTGCTAATTTTGCAAGTGGAACAAACCACTTGAGGAGTTGGACACTAGGGTTTGAAGGCTCCAATTGGTCAAAAATTCATAAATTAATTTACCTAAATTTATTTGATATTTTTCTGATTATTGGAGTGAAGTTTGGATGGACTTGTGAAGGGTTTTGAAAGAGAAAATTAAATAATAATTTTAAAAATTATTATTTAATTATTTTACAAGAAACTAGGGTTTTCATATCTTTGGAGTAGTTTTCAGTGACCTTCCTATGGAAAGAAAATTCTGATTTATATTTCATTGGAAAACTTATATTTTTAGCTTCGTTTTGAGCTATCAATTGATTAGAAATTCCAAGTATTTTCGGATTTATGAAGTTTCAGCTATATTTTGGGCATAAAAATTACAATTTTTAGAATTTCAAAAAAATAAGTGGATATTATTTTTCTCCATATTTTTGTGCATCCACAATAATATTTTCATAATTTTTTAATGATTGAAGTGATAGATCTACAATTGGTGAAGACTTTTTATCCTCCAAACAGCAACAGAAAATTGGCAATTAACGCTGATTTTTTCTTCATCATTTTGTGGCATAAGGAGAGAAAGGTATTTATCTAAGGGTTTTAACTCTGAAATTTATTATTTATTTTTAGATTATTTTGGTGGTAGAAAATATCCTACGAAACCCTAATTCTTGGCATCTAGGGTTTATGGAATTAAATAAGGGTTTTGGGAATTTAATTATCAAGCTAAGGTTTGATCATTTTCAAATCAAATTTTGTGGATTTTGGGGAACACCCATTTTGCCCTAATTCATCCCATTTGAAGACACTACGGTGGTATCAGAGCACCAATCTTGTGCACTTGTAGGGTTGTATTTAAGTTTGGGATGCAAGCTAATAACCAAGGTTTTCAGCGGATAAGAAAATGATTAAGTTTTCTCTTTTTTTGACGGCACTAGTAAAATTTCTGCTAGAGCTTGGTTGAAGGAATTGGAGACATCTGCTATGGAATTCTATGTGTGTGGAAGATGCCCTCAAATTTATCCCTTTGTTCTTGGATGGAATGGCACATAAGTGGTGACATAATTTGTTGAGGACCCAAAGAACCGAATCCATTACTTGCCTTGAAGATTTCAATCAAAGGTTCCTAGAACGGTTTGATGTGCAAGGATGCAAGGATGAGCAAGGCGAAAATATTTCATTAATTGATAATGTTTCCTTATCTTATAATGATTGCATGCATGTTAGTAATGTGATAGAAAAAAGAATCATGGAATCTACACCTCAAAGGGAAGAAAATTCAGATTTACAGGTTGAAAAAAAGAGTTTAGTCGATGAAGCATCAATTTCACATGAGGATAGTGGTATGCAGCTAGTTGTCTTTTTCAGAACAATAGTACATGAGGAATAAATCAATGATGTTTATGATACTAGCAAGAGTTATGAAGGTACTCCATACATGTGCACACAAAGTATAGATGAAAGTGAAGCAAAAGGGAAATCTCGAGGTAAACAAAGAGTCTAAGAGTGAAGATTTGGCACCATCTTTCAATTCTCTATTGACTGATTTTTAGTTTGCTAGAAGAGCCACTAAGGGTAAGCAATTTGACTATCTTCATAGCAAGAATTTGTTGCAGCACCATCATACTTTGTTCTTGCATTGTTTTGATCATCATGAGTATTATGCTAACAAGGGAGATTATGAGGATATTTTGCATGGTTTCAATGACACAAAGGTTCCTTTATCTTCATCAATCAATATGATAGAGGGATATTTGAGTATGAGGAAGAAGGATAAAAGGAATCATGATAGGGCTGTTATAAGACATCATGGACAGCCATGTGCTTGCAAAAGACGGGACACTACAACAACAATGGTAAGTTTACCAAGTTCTGATTTTTGTCATACTCATATTGAGAGAGATGAGATGAGAATTGATTGTCAAGGAGAAAAGCTGAAAAAAGTGGTATTCAAATTCTCTGAGTTAACAAAACAAGTCCAGCCACACAAAAAAGGGAAAATTTGGCACACTCAAGGCACGCTACAACCCATGTTGGGGAAACTATGTACCAAGGTGCATTTTGAAAATTGTCACACAAGAAAAATTGAATTAACATGGCAGAGACAACAATATATAAAAAATGGATAAAACTCAATATTGGTGGAGTTTGTTTGATGATGCATACATGTGTGAAGAAGCTAACAAAGAGCAGCCAAGAAAAGGACATTCATTTTACATAAGGGGATTATTACCAATGAGTTTAGGTGATTGTGTTATATACTTGCAAGGTATGTTTTTCAATTTGGTTAAGCTTGTTTTCTTTATACCAATGGAAGGATTAAATTTACAAAATAAAAAAAGATTGATGTGGTATAACGAAGGTTCTAGCACACCTTGGAATGCACACTATCGGAGCACACATCCTCTAGTGTTTTTTCATGAGATGAATTGAATTATGGACAGTCTTGCTAAGCATAATAATTTGATTCAATTTTGCAATTCTAATCGTCATTATATACGGCATAAGTTCATAATGGTTTGTTGGGAAAAACATGAGGTAGATCCTACTGCTTGTGTATGCTATGAAGATTTTCAGTTTGCTAACAAAAAGAAAAATGTTGAGCTCACTAATTTCATATTGAGATGTGAACAAAGCAAATTTGATATTGTTGACCTTGATTTGGAAATTCAATCTAGTATAGTTGGCACGTCTAAATGTCAAAAATTATGAGGGAAATGATTCAATACAAATTCTTTCAAAGTATGACGCTGCTGTATTTTTGTTTAATATCATGATTGACACATTAATTGTTGCCCAAAAAACAGGGATTGACATGGAAGGGATCATTTTTATGTGATGGTGACATTTATGGCTAAAAATAAAAAATGTTCAGCCCTCTTATTGTGGTCACAAAAAAGTTGTTCAAAGATTTTTTATCATAACAGCGGCTGCAAATTAATTAGGACTGTTGATTGCAAAGGGGACAACCCTCTTATCACTTCTATTTCAATCATTAAGAGTCACCCAACCCCATGGAAAAAAAAAAATCAGTTTGCTAGTAAACGGGGTTTTGTTTTCATTGTTCCAAAGACGTTTGCAAACATTTCCAAGCCATCTTTAGGGAAAAAGAAACAAGATTACAGCAGTATACAAGCCATGTTTGAGGGTTGGAAACTTCTTCAAGGAAAGGAAATTCATGAAAAGATTACAAGCAAGAGAAGAGTATCTAATGTCATGTCAACAAGGCATGAAGATGAGATCACAAACATGTTGATAAACACTATATTTTTCTCTAACATGTTTGTTCCATGTGTAAGTATGGAAAGATCAAGAACAAGAAAGAAGAAAGTTGCAGAAATTTTGGATCAACAAAAGTACATCAAAGGCATGAGTTTGTGTTGGCAAGAGATCTCACATTTGATCAGCACCGGATCAAGGCTTTGGGGTCATTACATCATGTATTCTCTCTTGGACATGGTTCTTGGGCATATGAGCTTGCATTTTCTTGAGGGCAAGCAAATTTGAGAAGGAAGGATTGTAATGTCCCCTTTTTTGAAAGTAAATAAATATTATTGCTAAGATAAAAAGTATTTTTAAATACTTAAAAATAAAAGCAATTAATAAAAAAAATATTTTATGTTATATATTTCACTTAAGTTGAGGTCTTTTAAAGGTCATGGGCATGTAAAGCCTAAAGTGAAATTATAAGGATTTACTTTCAATATATTTAAATTAACTCTTCCCTCCAAATTGGGTGCTACACTTGGAGGAGGTTTTTTAAAGAAAAAGAAGGCTCATTTGAAGATAGGCTGATTTTTTTATAATTCTTCATGCTTGAAGATTTTGTTGAACCTGCGTGTTCAATAGGAGTGGGCACTATAACCCACGATTTGCTGCTGATTATGCAACAAAAGGTGTCTTTTGACACCACTTTTGCAAAAGGAAAGCTTGTTTATGCCTTAAGGAGTGGAGCGAATTGCTTTGAAGGTTTTGTATGCATGATTTTGAGGGTTTTGTGGTCTTTTACTTGTATCTTGGCTTTGCTAATTTATTGTGCTAATTTTTCAAGTGGAGCAAACCACTTGAGATGTTGAACGCTAGGGTTTGAAGTCTCCAATTGGTCAAAAATTCATTAATTAAGTTATCTGAATTTATTTGATATTTATTTGATTATTAGAGTGAAGTTTAAATGGACTTGTGAAGGGTTTTGAAGAAGAAAATTAAATAATAATTTTTAGAATTATTATTTAACTATGTTACAGGAAACTAGGGTTTTCAAAACTTCGGAGCAGTTTTTGGTGACCTTTCCATTAAAAGAAAAATTTGATTTATATTTCATTGGAAAGCTTATATTTTTAGCTTCATTTTGCGCTATCACTTGATTAGAGATTCCAAGTATTTTCGGAGTTATGGATTTATGAAGTTTTAGCTGTATTTTGGACATAAAAATTACAATTTTCAGAATTTCGAAAAAATAAGAGATTATTCCTTTTCTCCATATTTTTGTGCATCTACGGTAATATTTTCATAATTTTTGAGTGGCTAGAAGTGATAGATCTACAATTGACGAAGACTTTTTATCCTCCAAACAACAGCTGAAAATTGACGATTAAAACTAATTTTTTCATCATTTTGTGGCATAAGGAGAGAGAGGTATTTATCTAAGGGTTTTAAATCTGAAATTTATTATTTATTTTCAGAGTATTTTGGTGGCAGAAAATACCCTACGAAAACCTCATTCTTGGCATCTAGGGTTTTTGGAATTAAATAAGGGTTTGAGAATTTAATTATCTAGCTAGGGTTTGCTCATTTTCAAATCAGATTTTGGAGAACACCCCTTTTGCCCTAATTCGTCCCATTTGGAGACACTACAGCAGCAATACCTACAAAAGTATAAGAAAAACAAAACATGTTTTGGGACCTGCATTAAACCAAAGAATAGTTAGAATATCAAGTGATATTTGTCAAGCCCCTCAACAACATGAAATATCAAAAACAACACCGATAATTGTAGTAATTCATCACCCAAGCAAATCGATGCTGTGTAACATGTCTCTAACATGAACTTTTGTACTTAATGAATGGTTTCTCTTCTCGAGAATGCTTGCAATTTCTCAATGAATGCCTTTTAATAATGAATTCTCTAGATTTTCGCTTAGATGACTAAATGAAATAGAATGCTTGTGTATTTATAGACATATTGAAGTCAAATTAGGACTCTATTGGTGCCCAAACCGACCAAGTGAAAAAGGCAGGACCAAGGGATGAAGGAACTTAAGCCAAACGGGACCAGTCGAAAAAGTATCTCGAGTATATGGATGCTTCAAACAGGTCTCGGGAGTGTGTACAAATGCTTTAGAAAAAGGGGTCCAATTAGGGAAAATTAGAGAAGAGAGAAAAGAGGAGCTGTAGGGGGTTGATAGAGGGGTCAAGAACCATCAAAAGTTGATAAAGCAAGCCAATAATGCCTTATTTGGACCAATAATTGACAAGTACAAAATCATGCTATAATTATGCAATTTAACTATTAATAAATACTAATAAGTGCTTAGGGGCCATTTTTAAGTTTCTGCTCTTCATAGACTCCTAAAGCTCAACATCATTTCCACTAGCAGTCAAGATCCTCACAAAATGTTAGTAACAAAACAATGCACTATGAAGTGTCCATTGTTTGTCTTAGTTTGCCAAGAAATTATTGACTTCCATAGGTTGTTGGTTGATCTGCAATCGAATAGTTGGGTATTAGTTTTCAACATGTGCTTTAAAGAACTCTAGTTCAATGGCAATGGGACTAATTGCCCTTGGAGTTTCTAGTAAAATTTAGATTACTTGTTTACACATGCTTCACAAGCCAAAGAGCATCCCTCATCCAATGAGGCCTTGGCGCTCAAAATCCTATATTAAAATTCACATCTATAGATTTAATATTTATTTACAAAATCAAGGCTGCAATAAATTATACGTGCTAGGTCCGTCTAACAAAAGCATCAGATCAAGTCACAGATCAAGTCATAGGTAAGGTGTCCAGGTTCATGACATCAATCTACCTTATTTTGTGCAAAATTGGTTTTCTTTTCAATCTTATCTTTGAATTCCATTGTCTATACAAAATTAATAATGGACATAAGATGGATAAAATCATTCATTCCTGACTGCATACATGTTACGAGTTGTGGCAGTGTCATGTAAAAGGGGAAAATTATGTTTTTGTTATAAAGATAAATGAAAATGATGTGATATGTATTTATCATAATATTGCTAGTTAGGACCATATCCCTTGTGTCTAGTAGCCGAGATTGTAACTTGGTCACTTGAATATGTAGTCAATTTCTTGATTGTCTATTATAAATTGTTAAGCCGATATAAAATTGATAAAAAATTCTAAGAGTCAAGAGAGAGTCATGTAAAAGGGAAAATTATGCATGCAACTTTTGTTATGAAGAGAAACTGCAATTATATGATATATGTATCACAGTATTACTGGTTATAACCACCTACCTTGTATGTTGCGGAGATTATGATTTGGCCTCTTGAATCTCTAGTAAAATTCTTCTTTTCTTTAATGTTTTCAAGTATTAAATGTTTTGCAGGTATATACTTTCATCCAATATAGAAAATAAACCAGATGATTATATCTTCATATATTACCAAGGTAAAAGTGATGCCTGGGAAGGCTATGGAGGTGCTGTTGTTTATACGCGGACTCCAGCTTTGCCTTCCAGCATTGTACCCAAGTTAGAAAAGGCTGCAGGAACGGTGGGACTGGACTTCAAAAAGTTCAAGAGAACAGACAACACATGTGGCCCTGAACTCCCTCTATTAGCCAGATTAGAGAAAAAGGTTGAGGAGGTAAAGCAGGCAATTGCAAAAGAAGTAAAGGAAATAGAAAAAGAGGTAGAAATGATTGGAAGGACAGAAGTGAGTTTACTTCAGAGATTAGAAAAATGAATAGAGGAATTGAGAAGGATGAATAGAATTTCTTGTGAGAATCAAGAGTAAAGAAAAAATGGGTTTATCTTACCCTACCTTAACCCACCTACCATACTTTGTCATATTGACCCAAATGATGAATGAACACAGTGGTCAATTGTATGGACATTAGTATGAGCACTGTTTGATATTTTGTAGGCATTATTCCATTGAAGGACACTCTGAGTTGTATATTATAGTGAGGCCGTCTGTCATTGATTAATTGATGGACAGACATTACTTATGCTAGGCCTAGTTTTTTGAATCATTGATTTCATATACTGGGTAATGGTTATTGTTGCTTATGACATTTGCCGTTAATTAATGTTTGTGCATTTTGTATTGTTGCTTGATATGTTAATTTAATTGATTGGAAGTTTCAATTCCTTGTAAACTGTCAATTCTAGTTGTCGAGGTCTTGGATCAGATGCCTCTGTGCTAATGTTCAGGCTTGGCCATCTTTATTGTGATTGTTTTCTTCCTACCCACTTCCTTGCATGTGATCCACCCATTCTTCGAAGTTGGGGGGACAGATGAGAAGGATGGATGTGATTGGGAGGGTCTATGGTTGGAGCTGGTACGGATTAAAACCAGACTGGTAATGGGGACAAGAAGGTAGCCACAGTGGATGGGCCGCACCAGGAGAAGCGTACATTCCTCTTTGGTCCCTTAGCTTCGTGTATGCAGAATGGGGGTGATGAATGTGGCATGGCTCCTATGGTTGAGCTTTCACAAGTTTGGAGGTGGTCTTCAACCAGGTGCACATTTCTTCAATCCTCACCCTTTTAATTTCGGTTGCATAATGGTAGAATCTGATCATAAATGCTGGGATGTGAGTATATGTAAATGGAGACTTGTTTCGTGGTTATGTTCCTACAGAGCTAGTGGATCTTGCATATGAGTGATGATTCTATGTAAGAGTACCAACCAAGAAATTATGTGTATTATATGTAGAGGAAACAAATGAGTACATAGATGCTTATGAACATCAATTTTAGGACCACGAGGCATTTGTATAAACGTTGAATCGTAAATCAAATGTCATCGATAGCATTTCCTGCCCTTGACATATTGAATTGCATACCCTTGATGGCAGTGTTGATTCCTTAACCCTCTAATTGTTGGTTAGTTCCGGTATGGGTTTCTAGGTATTGAATAAGCATTATGGGATCTATATGATGGGTTTACATTATTGAGAGTTCGTATTAGTGTCTTGATAATTTCTTATCCTATTCACCTTTTGTTGGGACATGCACAACTGGTTAGAACACCTATGAGCTGTTATGTGATCTTGATGCTATTTTTTGGATAGAATTCGCTAGTATGTGATGCACGATACCAGTAGGGAGAATAATTCTTTAATGCCTTAATATTGTAAATAAGTTTCTTCTAATAGTTTTTCTGCATGAAATCATGTGTGTAATTGGCTGAGTGGAGGTGGATAACCTCTTGTTTGGGAACAACTTTGATTGGGGCCTTTGGTTGTTGAATAGCACAATCAGGCTTTTGTGCAATTCTGAACAGGCTTTAAAATATTTCCGAGTTTTTTTCGACCTCCGGAAGACCTTGTGGTTCGTTTATGACCGCTTGGCGCCTTACCACTCAGACCTCTCCCATGTATGGAAAAGTTGTTGATGTTTTGGATGACTAAAAACAAAACTAGCCTTAAAAGTTTTCCTCTTTAAATGGAGCGTTATTCTGTGGAAATCCATTTGATGGTTCTAGTCCAGCCCGACTGCAAGATGACTTGACTTGGTCACACGGAAACCCAGCCTTCCCATGTAAATTCTCTACTGTTTCGGAAGGAGGAGAGCAGGGAAGAAAGGGCGTACCCTAAGAAAAACCGTTTCACGTTTCACAGTTTGTATTCAACCCTGGCTGTTTGGACATATTAGGTGCAAATCTAGCAGAAATGATTGTCACTTCAGTTGTCAAACCTGAACACGGATCTTGGAGGTCGAAAAACATGGTCCCAGTTCATGTTTCAATGTAGACCTTTATGCACAAAAGTGAGCTTAGCCATGAAATGGGATAATACTTACCAGAAAATAAAATAGCAGGGAACGCGCTTTAGATAATAGGGAGCGTACAGATATAGACAGTCCGGGATTAGCTCCGCTGAGCAGATCGGACGCAGGCAGAGACGACTCGGCAAGAACACGGATCGATTGGCTTGTAAATGTAAATCCACACCAAAACCCCCAACCGGCGAGAGAAAATAAAGACGTAGGGAATTCGGAGATTGTGTATTGTTTCGCCCGTGGTTGGAAACGCAGATTTCTACACAGGGGGGTTCCATGGAGGGGTCAACTGCAATTATAGGAGCAGCAACTAGGGCCTAAATTTATACCCTGGTTTTAACATAATGTTAGGAGTATAAACATGATAGTCACATTAAATTGAATGGTTATAATTACTTTAACTAGACCACAATTTTTTATATTGGTTTCAATTACATAATGATGTATAAATTAGTTTCTGCTCAAGAGGGTGCAAGATATGTTGGGAATATATTTTTTATTGAATTTTTTGTAATATGGATTAGATGTATAGAATGTTTTTTTGACTCAATGCTAAAAATTGTGGGATATTTATTTTGCTAAATTCATTTGGAATATGATTCCACTTCATCTCGTTTTGATATCTTTTAGAATTTGTATTTTGGTGGATGGCTAGGTGGCAACTTGTAAACTATCATTCTCACTGTTGGACTACAACCCATTTAATGCAAGTATTTTTTTTAGTATTTATGTAATAGAAATGTAGTTTAACGTTGCCATTCTTGGGCTCTCTAGTTGTGGCATTTGGTAGCGTATTATTTTCTTGGCCCTATGGTCGCAAATAGGCTTCTCCACCCTTGAGCTCATGGGATGATGTCACTTGGCATCGTCCCAGTGCATTGGACCTCAAGGTAGTCTTGATCTCCTTCAATCTATTTTGCATCCTTCGATTTTGTCTCAAAGTCATTTCCCTTAAGCTCCCGAGGCCTTTTGGATGGCTTTCGACCTACTCGCTTAAGACCAGAGCGTGGATTGATTGAAATAACGACAACAAACTACATTGGTAGGCCACCTAGCACAATTAATTTTGTAATCGAAAGAACAATCACAAAATTTATAAATCAAAATAAATTATTAGAATATACTTCAAATATACAAACTTACAAAACATTTAAATTTATAAATAAATATATTATTAAATTGTTATTATTATAAATAAATAGATTGTAACACTTAATATGGTCATTGATTTTTGAGCTTTGGTCCTCTCCTCAAAGCTCATATCCAATAGTTTTCGTAGTCGAGAGTCTTTCCTAGCAGGGGTCGCCATTTGTTGTTGCTTACACAATACACCCTATTTTCATCCTGAAAATAGGGACCCTCTTTTTTTGTTCTTTTCCACTACTCCCGCATATGCTCACGGTTTGTTGGTCTCAACACTATAATTTTCCTTGGTGGTCCATCTCAATTTGCATATCAAATTGGGACTTGAAACTAACACTACTAAAAAGACCACGTTCGTGCGAGTCAAGTTAGTATTTTACACCTAGCATAAAAATGGAGTTAAGACCTCCCAATTTGTCTCTGAAGTCTGGCTCTTGTAGACCAGCGAGTGTGTTTGCATGTTCCCAAAGTTCTCATCAGGGCATCTTGTGACAGGGATGTTGATGTGCCATAGTAATGTCATCAAGTGATGACAATGCCATCGGATGACAACATTATTGTTGGGCGACAATAGTGCCATCGAGTGATAGTGATGTCATTGGACGATAGCAATGTTGTCAACTAATGACAGTGTTGTTATTTGACAATAATGTTGTTAGTTGATGACAATGGTATTAGCTAATGACTTTGTCACTAGTCAATGACAAGGTTGTTAGGCGGCCACATTATCATTGGTAGAACTTCTTATCATCGACCTATTACTAATTCGATGGGCGACCCCGTTGTCATGGGTTGACCACATTATCATCGGTCGACCAAAAGTTTTTATGTATTGTCTTATTTTATCTCCATTCTTACACCACTTTTCAGAAAGTAACTTGTTCTCTTTGCCTTGTGCAAGTGTTGAACAACGTCGGGCGACAATGAGGGGATAGAACTCTGCATCAAGAGTCATCTGACAACCACTTTGCAGCCATCAGATGACCACATTCTAACAGTCATTGAGTATTAATGAAGGTGGTTGGCCATTGTCAGAAGGTAGCTCATGCATTAAAGGTGGTTGTTGGGGGTAGAGATCTATATATTGGATCATTTTGTCATTGTAAAGGGTTGGTCTTTTATAGAATCGAGAGGATTTCACTGTGGAGTCTCCTTTTAGGGTTAAAGCAGACCATGCTCGACTAGCTCTTGTTATTTTTAGAGATAGAGTAGTGGACTAGTTGTTTTCTTCCATGTATTTCCTTGCTTTCTAGTCTAGTTTGTTTTTTGAATTGATGTTTTTTGGAAGCCAATTTTGTAGCTCATTGAGTATTTGATGAATCTCAAACAATCCTTAATAGAAACATCTTTATCTAAAAGCTTTGTCATTTTAGAGACTTGGTATGTGCATATATATGGTGACCCTATTTTCCTCTTTGGCTCTGTTACTTTATTCCACAAACTCTTGCACAGTCCTTGGTTGGAGTTGTGTTAGGTTTGGCTCAACTAAGAACTGGTTACTCTAGGATTCATCTGTTCAACAGTACTAGGTTGGTTGACATTAGAAAGAGGGTTTTCTTCTCTTTCTCCCTACCCTTCTATCTTTTTCATTGTTTTAATCAGTTTGTTAGTTTAGATTAATTTAGGTTATGAGTTACAGTCTAAAATTAATGTTTATCTCAACTACATGCTCCTTTATTTATCTATTACTCACGCATTGTTGAACTTATAAGCAATAGATGTTTTCATTTTGAATCAATTATTTATTTATAGTTAGATCATTGTGCTAGTTCACTAGGCATCGACTCTTTATTTCAATGCATTCTAATTTTTTTGAAATACTCATCAGCACAGGCCCCTTGAATGAAATGGTCACAACGAACCACTAAGTGAAGATCAATGCGCCTAGGCCAGGTAGATATAAACCTTGAGGAGATCTCTCAAGATCTCCTTTCAAGAGGGGTGAGCTGCAAGGTGAGCCCAAAATGTTGATGTGTGCAAAAATGCATGTCAACATAATTGGCGCTAAAAGGAGGGCCAACTTATTTTTAGACCTATACTTTATTTTTTAAGAGCTTTGCCTAGTTGTTTTCTAGGTTCTTAGATTAAAATATTGATTCTTTGAGTCTCCCAATGGCATTAGCTTGGCTAGGGGGACACAATTGTCTTGTGAACATTCTAGGACCTTCCCATGATATGCCTAAAAACCCCCAAAAATTTTGTGTGAAGTATATCCATGGTGGAAGTACAACTACTAAAGAACACATTTAGGTTTCTAAAGAAGGCATTATTAGAAAACAAATTCAACATGAGGATGTGGCTTGCCACGTATTCCCCTTGTCATTGGATCAAACTGCTTATTCTTAGTAATTTGGTCTATCAGAAGAGTGCATCACAACATGTGCCATCTTGGAGAACCTATTCCTTGACTATTTTAACATGCTCATTGACCCTTTTGTCTTGTTTTATCAATTTTCCATAGCTATTGGATGAGTAACCTATGTGAACTACTATTATTGCTTTGTTCATTTCCTGAATTCTAAAGGTCAATGATTCTTAATGGAACTTGTGATTTTTAAAACAACTATTTTTTTGAAGCTATCTAATACACTTAAAGAAATATATAAATAAAAATACAACATTACTTAAATTTTAGTTTGTATTATGCCATCATGGGCTTGTTGATTTCCTTTCACCCGTGGCTTGGTTCCCAGCCATTTATGGATATAAATGCAAAATTACCTTTCAAAATAATTGAGTTAAAATATAAGCTCTAAAATTCTTTTTGAAAGGGTGATCTTGGGAGCCTCCACCACAAGGTTTTCAACTTGGTTGGTAGTGGAGCAAGGCCTTTAAAAGGGACCAAAGGTATCTCTATCAGGGTTATTGATGCCTAGATGGCAGTAAAATGATACCCATACGATTTCCTCCAAGCTATATTTTAAATTTTTTTTCCTTCAATAGTTTTGGATTTATACAAATCTAAATTATTATATGTGAATATAAATAAAATGTATAAATCACTCAATCACACAGATGGTTTTGGCTGGATTATAGCTTAATATGTCACTCGTTCTTATAGACTTTAGTGCCTTTGAATTTAAATTTGTTCTCAGTGATTACTTACAGATAATGCTTTTTATTTTTATGAAATCAGAGATTCTGGATTTTCAAAATACTCAAGAATATTTCTTATCAGGGATCACCATTTGTTGTTGCTTACATAACATGCCCCATTTTTAGCCTTTAAAATGGAGATTATAGTGTTGATATGGACTACAACTTTATTGATGGTCTATCTCAATTTACATGTTGAATTAGGACTTGAAACCACCACTATTGCAAAGACCACATCCATGCAAGTCAACTTGGTATTTTACACTTAACATAAAAATAGAGTTAGGGCCTCCCAATTTGCCTTTGAATCCTAGATCTCATGCAATCTTGACTATGTTTGCCTATTCCTAGAGTTATTGTTAGGTCATCTTATGATGGGGTTGTTATCATGCAACAACAATGTCATTGAGTGATGACAAAGTTACCAAATGACAACATTATTGTCAGACAAAAGCAGTGTTATTGGGTGATAGTGATGTCGTCAAGTGATAACAATGTTGTCAATTCATGATAGTGCCACCAATCGATGATAATGTTGTCAATCAATGACAATGTTATCAACTGATGACTTTATCATTGATTAGGGATAGGGCTATCAAGAAACTACATTAATTTTTTTAGGCCTTGTTGTCATTGACCTACTACCAGCCCGACAGGCAACCCCATTGCAATGGGTCGACCACATTATCATTGGTTGAGCTAAACTTTCTATGTGTTGTCTAATTTCGTCTTCATTTTTTTAGCACTTTCCAAAAAGTAACTTGTTCTCTTTGCCTTGTGTAGGTGTTGAACATTGTCAGGGAATGGTGATGGGAGAGAAACCTACATCAAGAGCCGTGTAATGACCACTTTACAAACATCAGATGACCACATTATGGTGGTCATTGAATATTAATGAAGGTGGTTGGCCATGTTAGAAGGTAGTTGATGCATTAAAGGTGGTTGTTTTGGGGCAAAGATCTATATATTAGATCATTTTGTCATTGTAAAGGGATGGTCTTTTGTAGAACTGGGAGGATTTCACGCTAGCACCTCTTTTTGGGGTTAGAGGAGACCATGCCTAACTGATTCCTATTATTTTTAGAGATAGATTAGTGGACCAATTGTTTTCTTTCATGCACTTCTTTGCTTTCTAGTCTAGTTTTTTTTAGTTGAGGTTTTTTGGAAGTCGAGTCTATAGCTTATTGAGCATTTAATGAATTCCAAATGATCCTTAATAGAAACATCTTTAGCTAAAAGCTTTGGCATTTGATAGACTTGGTTTGCACATATATATGGTGACCATGTTTTCCTCTTTGGCTTTGCTATTTTGTTTCACAAACTCATGCATTGTCCTTAGTTGGAATTATGTCAGGTCTGGCTCAACTAAGGACTAGTTACTCTGGGATTCATCTACTCAACAGTACTAGGCTGGTCGACATTAAAAAGAAGGATATTATTCTCTCGCCCTACCCTTCTCTTTTTTTGCTTTTTTAATCAATTTTTCAAATAATATTAATTTAGGCTTTCAGTTACAGTATGAATTTAATGTTTATCTTGACTGTGTGTTCCTTTATTTATCTATTGCTCACTTATGCATTATTGAACTTATAAGAGATAAATGTTTTCATTTTAAATCGGTTGTTTATTTATAGTTAAATCATTTGTTGGTTCACTAGGCATCAACTCTTTATTTCAATGCATTCTGATTTATTTGAAATACTCACCAACACAGACCCCTTAAATGAAATGGTCACAATGAGCCACTAAGCGAAGATCAATGCACCTAAACCAGGTAGTTATAAACCTTGGGCAATTCTCCCAAAATCTATTTTCAAGAGGGGCAAGCTATGAGGTGAGCCTAAAATGTTGGCGCATGCCAAAATGCATGCCAACAATTGTGATATAATTATAAGAAAAAGATTTGTTTTAGTATGCAAGCAATGAGATGTGTGTGAAATTTGATGGTTCAACAGAGAAGGAAAAGATGGGAAGATGATAGTTTGGACCATACATGATCATTTACATTATGACTAAGCAACTTATTCATATATTTGTAATTGCTTCCTCATATACTAAGCTCACAGGTGCATAGTATTAGGGTAGTTTAGGGTAATCATTAGCATCTAAACTACATCTTTTAACTATTCATAGTAATTATTGTAGTCATCCCAATTTATATACAATGAATTAGTTCTATTTAGACTCATATATGCATAGTTTATCATGTATGCTTTATTCAAATTCACTTTTTAGACCAACTTGACTAATCTTGTTTGGAGTGAATGGTTGACTGTAGTTTTACAGATTCTTCAACCTCCCAAATGGGCAACACATGTCTAGTTCTCATTGATCCTTGGTTGATTGACTCTATCGAATTCTATCTAAGTGTATCATAATCAAGCTCGATCTCTAAGGATATCTAACTTCATATATTGATGACAAGTGTCATCATTTCATTGATTCTTGATGAATTGATTTCAATGAAATTTCTAAGTGTGTGTTCAAAAGAAAGTTGAAAATAACTAAGTCTTTTAAATCCTTGAGCTTATGCGATTACACCACCTAACATTATCTCAAAAGCTTGAAGCTCGCAAAAATTTAGAAAGGGTTCTAAGGCATAAAATCCTTTGAATCCTGAGATTGAGACATGTACCTCAATTGCGAAAAGTTAGAATTGTGGGGAAGGTTGCATGGATAGAATTTCTCTTAAGCCTTGTGATCACACCATGTGGTAAGATCGTGAAGCTTGGAGCAGTGGAAAACAATAAGATTGATCAATCAATAGAACCCCGGGGACTGTCCAAGTGTCTTAATTATGGAGAAGTCGAAAGGTAGGAGAAAAAGCAAACCAACTCAAATCCCAAAGACTCTCAGCTTTTGCAATCTTGCTACATATCTCCATCCCAGAGATTAAAATCCTACAAACTGAAGTTGAATAGTTAAATATACCACCACTTTTGAACCATCCACATGTTTACATTGCATGAATACGGAGTTCAGAGAAATAAATAACGCAGTTAGTTAGTGAAGACCTCTTGAGGTCTTGAGATTATGCCAAGTGGCACGATCTCAAGGACCCATCATTTGTAGGACATTACAAGACCCAGGATCCTAGAAAATGAGATTGAGATAGATGGCATAATTTTGAAGGCACATAGTTATGAGATGTGTATGAAATTTGATGGTTTAACAGAGAAGGAAAAGATAGGAAGATGACAATTTTAACTGTAAGTGATCATTTGTGTTGCAACCAAACTACTTCCTCATATATTTCTAACTTCCTGACTGAATTTAGTCTTTTGGTTGGAATTGACAATGAGAAAGCCTGAATGAAATGACATGTCTAAATTACTTCACCTATAGGGTTCTAGGATAGATGATATTGCTCTAGTTCAAATGATCTAACCTATTTCTGCTTAAAATAGACACATTATTTTGTCTTCTTTGTCATTCCTTGTTCCCTTTTTTAAAATTATGTGTCAAATCATATCTCTCTAATAGAGAGATTTTTGGACTCTAAAACTTCATTCTTTAACATATGGAAAAAAAATTATCACATTCTATTTTCAAACATTTCTTATTGAGAATTATGATCCAAACCTTCTATTACTTTAGATTAGATTGTGCAGACACATTACATGATTTTTTCGTGCAAGTTTATTACAAATGTATACAACTGATACTCCAACCATTATGTCATGTAACCCCTAAAATAGTTTTGCATAATGTTGTATCCTCCAGTAGATGCTCGCACAGATTATTTTACCACTACCCTTGTACCTTTGCATGTGGGAGGTCACTGTTGATGATGTCACTTCTCTAACCCTAAATAACATGATAATTATTTTGACTAATCAAAACAAAAATAAATACCCATTTTCATATTTTTTATTAAAAACACATAACTTAACTATTGCAAAACTGCAAATTTTTCTATGCACGAAAAATAATAGTTTTTTATTGGTCCAAAAGGCAAAGTTTAATCAATAGTTGAAGTAAATTGATTGCTTTAGTATACCCTTTGGGACTAATAATACTATAACTTTAATAATATTTCAACTAATAATAATGTTAATATTAGTATTGATAATTTGGTGGCTATGATTAACAGGGGCTATGTAGCAACTAGTTCATACGTTTGTATTGAGAATTGATTATGGTTGAATTTGTATATAAATTTGTCATGTAAGCCCAACACAATAATGAATGATATCTAGTATTAAGTGTGATTCGTTAGAGTGAAAATATTATTCGTTGGGGTGAAATTTATATTATCTCTGCTTTGGGAGGGACTAACAAGATGTTTGTAAGTTTTTGTAGTTTGTCAACTTGTTCAAAATCAAATTTCAATGTTAAAACTAAAAAAAAGGACAACATGAACTTGAAACATGGTAGATGAAATTATATGTGTCAGACTAAATATGGCAATAATAACTATCTGTAAAAGTGATTACGATAATTGTTGGAACATAGAGAAACTACATTCAAAAGTATTGGACGCTCATTAGATGATGGGTATGTAGGCTTCCGCATATGATTATTCTAGAATAATTTTGTATTAGTTATAGGTAATTTTATAAATATTTAACAATAAGGAAGGATAGAAAATTATATGATAGCTAATTAAGAAGTTATATAGTGGTTAGAATAAAATTATCAAAATAATATAAGTTGTATAATAAATATTTCTCTTTAATAAGACATATGTCTTATTTAAATATTTATAAGTATTTAAAAGGAAAAAAAATATTAACCAGTAAAATTATTACTGTAAAATATTTTTTTCTCTAATAAACATAATCAAATATAATTAGTGCGAGAAAAAAAATATATCAATGCTCACAATAGTAGGTGAGAAACAATAATTTTATGTGTGTGAGAATAATTGTACATGAGTTGTGATTGTCACAACTCATCTCACTAATCTTTAGGAGATATTGTAGAGGATAGGATAGAATGAGTGATTGTGGGGATAATGGATTGATGTTGACTCCTTATTTATATGAGATATATACACTATATATGTAATATTTTTATATGATTAAAATAATGAAGTTGAATGACAAAATTGGTGTTTTACACATTTGAGCCTTTGACTCTTCATCATTATGGGATAATTGTCATCAGTGGCATTATAGTAGGGACCTTATGAGGCTTGTATGTAGTTTAGGTATTATTTGTATTAAGATTTTTAGAGTGCAAACCATGTCCACAACTCTTATCATTTGATAGACCTTCACTTTTTCTATTAGAGGTAATGTTGTGTAAGTTATAACAAACTCCATTGACATTCTATATTTTTACAATGTTTAGCACTATTTTAGCATATAGACTGTACAATATATCTGGTGTTTGCATCTGTTATTCAAATTAGATTTATAATTTCTTATTCATTTGGATCAAATATCATCAAGTTAGATCTTTGCACATTGATCTCAACAACTATGTAATGGAAAGTTAACCTTTTTCTACTTTGCATTGAGTGTTAACATCAACCTAAATCGACTACAGATTGTGCAGTCTATTGCATGAGGATTTGAAATAAAACTAAAAAATAGTTTGAAACAATCTCATGGATATTATCATATCTTTTTTATTTCTTAATTAATTTTGATGATTCAAATTACTCTGTAAAACTAAATAACAAGAGAATAAACCCATAAACCATTTTAATTATAATTTGTAATTTGAGAGCTATTTACAATGGAAAAGAAGCATTTGAAATGTTTGAGAGTTGTTTTTAGAACGTGAAGATGATTGTGAAAGCATCAAATTCATCCTCCCTCGAATGGATCTTGCTTGGATCCAACCCTATAAATTTAGGTTGATATGTAATTTGGATATTGCAGTCTCATTAACCTATCCATTGCATCAAGTTCCACCTCAGTAGCGGTGAATAACTCTATCTCAGCCACCTCAATGGCCACTCCAATCCCTCCTCGACGACACAATGAACTTGAAGACACCAAAATATTGAGCCTGTGGTGTTCATTGGTGATATTTAGGTTTAAGTTTTGTATAAAATCCATTTTTAAGTTTTAGATATTTTATTTTATTTTTAGGTTTTAGTTTATTTTACATATTTGATGTTTGTTTCTCTTTTTTATTATTATAATGAGTTGTTATGTTTGGTTAGTAATATTTATAGTATGTCATGTTTCTTTTTGGAATTTATTTATAATTTTTTTATTTGGGTCAATGTCAATAAGTATGTGTTGTTTATTAGTACCTATCATAGGCCTGGGTACTATTATTTTGGCTTGTAGTAATTAATCAAGTTTCTTATCAACAACATCCAATAACAATTTGTTCCTCGGTGAAAACTCAAATGATTTTCCAATGTTCATTGTAAAATAATAATATTTTATTTGGCTTGCTAGTTGCCAATAACCCTTGAATAAATGCATGCCTAACATCCAATAAAAAGACAGTTGCATCTTCTAAAAAAACTGAAGCCTTAGTCAGAGTTGGGCCTTTTAACAAATATAATGCACTGTCAGCAAAGGCCACCTGCACCTTTGCACACAATAACATGGCAACTAGATCATGGGTCTGTGCTATAGTATTTTCTTGTTTTCAAAATAATATTTAATTATCTAGGAGACTGATACTCCGCATGTATCCCTACAGTTACAATTATTTTCTTAGTCATATAAGTCCTATTAGAATAGACATTTACTTCAATGCCATTCAAGACTTTCTAATGCATTTGGACAACTACTGAATATGTTTTTTTATGCCTGTCATTTCCTCATCATCTATATTACGTACTGACAATCAACTAGAATTATTTTAAGGTTTTCTATAGTTGTTAACATCTATTATTTATGCCCTTGGTTACTTGTGAAATTAAGTTTTTTTTAAAACTAATTGCAATTTACTTATTCATCTTGGTGTGTATTGAATTCATTTTAAAACACAACAAGCACATTAGTGACAGGTAAATCTATCCATGATTGCCTTGATAGCTAGAAAAAATAAATTGAAGAATTGACGTTTATTTAATGAATTTGGGTGTTTTTTAAATGGTATTTAGTCATGTATGAGGGCATAATAATCTCTTTGAACTTTTTAGCTTTTTGTATGTTTTTTCTACCAAGTACTTTAAAATCAGTAATAGTCACCTGATATTCAGATAATGTTGTTTAAAGTTACCTTTTTACATATTATTCTAAATTTCCTTTCACCATTAGAGAGTTGAATTAGATTTATTTTATTTTAAAATTGTGTAAATGTTTGTGCACAATTGATTTCCCTCGATTCTTTGGCTCAAGGAAAGAGGCAATAATTTGCAGGGTTTAGGCTTTAATTTTATTCTTTTTGTTTTACAAAATTAATAGACAATTTTATATTTTCCTTGTTTGAATATTTTTGGGTAACAATAATATGGACAATGGAAGATTGAACTAGGTAGCTATAATTTTGATCTGCTATGATCAAACCCTCTAATCAAACAATGTCTTTTGCTTTTGCATAGAACTTTGACCTTGAAGACCCTCATTTGGTTCTTTTTTAAGAACCTATATTTAGAAGTATGAAGGTATCAATTGTATCCTAAAGTGTTTAATGGCAATGCTTGAGTGGGTATCAGAGTGTCAGATTATATGAAATTGCATTCTAAGATTAAATTATTTAGCATACATTTGATCTCTAATAACAAGTTTTGATCATTTCACATTGATTCAAATTTTGATCATGACAAGTTATGGGAAGCGCGAGTTGCATCTTGAGTTCATGTGTGGACAAACTACATCATGGCAGCGCATTATTTATTTGATCAACAATTCCACTAGTATATCATCAAATTTGATTTGACTATAATGTTCTTTTCGATCTACCATTGTTCATTATTGAGCCGCAACCCTTGCTTGGAAGGGTGATTTCATTGTTATATTATTTGCAGATAATGGATGTCTTTGTGTTAGATACTAGAAACAAGAACTTAGGGTCCTGTATAAATTATATTATCATTACATAGAATCCACAAGGTTGAAATACATAATTGTCATTTAATGTTGCTTACACAGTGACTGTAGTATCACTATCGGATGATTATTTCTAACATATCAGCCTATTTTCAACTTGCATCAGCCTATTCATCAAAATTTGCAGATCCAAACATATGTTTATCTCTGATAAGAGATGTTCCCTTTCCCTTTTGGGTTACATCTTCATTTATACACATTTTGAAGGTAGGAGGAGGATGTGGAAGGTCACCAATCTCAAGGGAGATCAAGTGGTTCGACTTCCATGATTTACAACAATACAAAATTTGAGGAATTACTATTTTTAGAAACTTACTATTTTTAGACTGCACTACTAAAATTAAAATTTGTGGCACTTTTATTGGGTGTTTGGGGGGTCAAAATCAATTAAGAAGAGCTCCATGCCATCTCATTGCATTCTCCTCATTCTTAGCTTTCCAACGGTTCAAACAATGAGTCGATTGGAGCTACGATGCAAAAGTTATGGCTCGTGAAAGTTTTGTCATCAATTGGGGTAGAAATGTCACCCGAATTATCACCTGAAATCTTGCTTGGATCACTCTCTTAGACCCATTTTGGATACAATTGACTAGCCTACCTATAACTTAGCAAGCTATCTAAGAGTTCAGTTGGAGCCATTAGTGGAAAACACCCCTCTATTAAAGACAATAACATTATCGACACCCTTACAAAACATAAATTTGATGACACAAAATTATTGTTCAGCTTTGAGTTGCTGATGATAGACCCAAAAACTCTATAGGCTATATGTTATGCATTCTCAAATATTTATCTTCACAAAAATCCCCTTGGACAAAGCCGTTAAAGTGACTAGAGAGGTCATAAACAAGAAGACTACTAAGGTAGTTGAGTTCTATTTAATATCTACATATTTTAGCTTCTTGAACGAGATCTTTGAATAAAATGGAGGAGCCATGGACTCTCCTCTCACACCAATAGTAGAAAACTTATGTATGGAATTATTTGAAAAGGTTGCATTATAATCTATCATGTTAAAGTGTAAATGGTGGTATTGCTTTGTGGATGACACTAATGTGGATTGGCCACATGGTAAGTAATCTCTAGAGGTATTCCTACCACACCTCAATGCACAATCAAGACACATTTAATTCATAATGAAAATAGAAGAAAGCTGCTCTTTCCCTTTTTCAGATCTTTTCATTACAATAAACAATGATGGTTGTCTCTTTAAACAAGTCTATAGGAAAAAGACACATAAATGTATACATCAAAACTGATTCCCACCACCATCCATTACAAAATTTGAGAGTAATGAAACCCTTATTTACTAGATATCTTAGGGACTTAGACCTAGAACACTTGAGAAACGAGGAAAAATATGATGGTAAAGCTCTAAAAAGAATGTCTATTGAGATCGGTGTAGATTATGATTATGAAAGAGGTTAGTTCATTTTTAGTTCATTCAAAATAATAAATTGACAAACATGACACCTCAAACATAATCCCTCAAATTGGGCATAGTCTAGGAGAATTTAGATAATTAGAAATACACAAACACAAAAAATATACATTTCCCATGGGTTCATTATCTAAGCCTAATTCAAGCTTGTTTGTGCCTAGATTGTAGAGCTAGGATTCTTTATAAATATCACTTATTTATTTAGATGACATCACCCCTTGTTTATGAGTGGTTTGATTGAAGAGTGGAAGGAATGTTGAAGTTTTTAAATAGATTTATATAGAGTTTATTTGCACAAAGAAGCTTATTGAAGGCATAAGGTGAGCCTTGTATTTATAAAATTATCATATTGATTGTGACCATTGGCTCAAAATTAAGATGTGTGCTCAAAATTTAGTTCAATTTGAGTAATAAATGTCATTAATATTTGGGTTCGGGTATGAATTTATTATGCATGGGTTCTAAAATCTTGATATTTCTTACATTTGTATTAGTTATTGACAACTTTCTGTGTGATATCATGATGATGTTACAATTCAAATATTTGTTAAATATTTGAATATTGTAAAATTAGAAATGAGTCAATTTCTATGGATTTTTTGTTTAGCCATTTGATTTGATTTGATAGGCTAATTAATCATGATTAGCTTATGTGTGATTTATGCAATATCAAAATTTGAATATTTGTTCTAATTAATTTATCTATAACATCACTTATAAAAAATAATTTGGCTCATAGTAAATTAGACAAAGCTAAAAGTTGGTTACAGTGCATTTCCCTAATCAAGGATGCTACAATGTGTTTTAGAATACACACATCAGATGTGCGGGTAAATTTGGGTGTTTCAGTGATTTGTGTGTTTTTACAAAAAATCAATTATGATTACAATTTCGACATAAAAGTGGTGAGAATTGAGTGTCTAAATTTTGATTCTATTTAAAAGGGTGTTGTGAGACACCAAGCAAAGAAACAATTTTTCAAATAATACAGAAATTGTTAAAATGATTTAATAAATATTGAATAATGATGTGTTCATATTTTGTTGATTCTTGTTATATTACTCAAAATGAGTTCACGTCAATGCTCCAAATAATGTTTGAGACACTCAGAATGCCCCCTTAAGGGATTGGTCAAAAAATGTTTTCCATGGACATGCCCTTGAAAGTAAAAAATGGGACACTCCATGGCCAAAGAGGCCAATGAATGAAGTAATTAGAAGAAAACAAGATGAAAAATAGACCAATGAGCCAAAAACAGGTCTCTGAGGAAAAAGAATGGAACAATGGAAGGTTGGGAGTAAAAATTTGAATTTGGAGCTATATATTTACCCCTAAGGGTGAAAATGGTTATGGTTCATTTTCACCCTCCCCTATTGAGAATTTGCTCTAAATTTAGACATGAGACACTCGAGAAAAATGAAATGCATTTCATGACAGAGGCTCCTTAGTGAGTAAGTTTGAGAGTAATAGTGACCAATAGGGAGTGAGGCATTAGTAAGTACTTTCCTTTTCTAAAAAATTGAGCATTTAATGCATTTAATATGCATTAGAAGTAGGAAATTGAGTGATATCACCATTTTTGAAACAACAATATTGTGCTCGTAAATGATGAGATCACCAATAAAATGATGATATCATTACTAGAAACAACAATATCATGAATTTTTGTATGATATCACTGAAATAATCTAGAAATGCCATAATGATGAGAGTGAATATTCAGAGAGGAAACACTAAAATTATGGGAACATGGTAAAAATGATGAGATCCCCTTGTTAAGAAACGATGTTGTCCTGACAAATAATGAGATCACTAAAAGGGCCAAAGAGGCTAGAAATGACAATAATGCCCTATGAAATAGTGGAATCACCCTTGAAAAGGATGATATAACCCTACTAAATAATGATATCATGAAAATGGTTGAAAGGGTGAAAATTGATGATGATGCCATGTGAAATGATAGGATCACCCTAGTAAAGGACGATAATGCCATGCTAAACAATGGGATCACCAAAATGGCAAAAAATACCCAAGTGGAAAAATATAGAAGTAGTTGATCTGATATGAATGATGAGTATATGCTTTATATAGATTCAATGATCATATGATATGAGTTTGTTATTAGTGTGTCTAGATAGATCTTTTTATCATTGCATGATGACATTTTTTTCAATTGACAAGAGTGACTTTATTTTTTGATCACTACAATGACCTAGTCTATGGACATAAGAGGCATTGATGTTCCTTAAGGTGATACAATTAAGGCATATCACATAGATGCCGATGATTCAATTAGATAAAGTGTTCTTATTAGCATTAGCCGAGTATTGAACTCAAAGACTAGCTCATTTCACCTACCTATTAGAGAACTAACTATGAATTTGGAGGACATGTGGTACATTCTCTGCATTCATATTTAGGGTTATACAATCTATTGGATGAAACAGGGTCAATCAGTCATGTTGGAGGATTTAATTGGCATCAATGATGTCACTATCATGGATGGGGTAGTAAACATTGATGTCCTAGAGGATCTAGCCTTCCCAACAGATGGAGCAAATCCATTGATTGATCAGGAGGTATTGATTTTGATGACAATTTTTGATGGTCTATTTTTGTTTGACAAGAGTAGTTGATAGTTTCACATTGGCTTGATAGGTGTGATCTAGGATATGATGGACTTGACCACACATTTTCCCTAGGGCCTGATAGTATTGGCCCAATTATATATAGATATTCACATGATGGTGTATCATCAAGGGTGGAATATTAGACCTTGCACATTGCTCCAGATCAAGGCTTGGGAGAACATTTCTATAGAATGACTAGTAGGTGAGTGTTGACAATAAAAACCAAAGGATCCAATAGTATAAGAATGGTATATGATAGGAAGGGGTTGACAGGGACACAAAAGAGACATATATTATTACAAATGAGCCATCAATGAGACGATGGATAGATATTTCATCTAGATACCTTATATGTACATTTTTTTTGGTTGGCATGAGGATGTCATTATGACCTAGTACATGACCACCCCATGCTATATTACAAGGTGTCACGACTTATCAATTGAGATGTATATACATGATCACATGCAAAAGTAATTTGGGTGGTATTAGGATGTGCCTGATGGGCCCCACTATTTTACCCATGTGACATGAGAGATTAATGAGCGAGGACCTACCATTTTGTTAGTAACAATAGGCAACTTTTTGTTAGTTCAAATAATGTCCTAGGGATATGAGGGAAGAGTAGTAGATGAAAGAGTCATGAGGACCTTTGTATCATGGTGGGCATAATTTAGGGTAGTAAGACTGACCAGACCTAGGCCTCCAAGGGGTGAGTAGCTGAGGCCATGTTAGAGATGGTAGAGATAGGTGAGGCTAATGCCTCGATAGGTACAGGGGTAGGGAGTGAGGCCATCTCATACAACTATTCATATACAGGTTCCTTTGTAGTAGGTACCATTACAACAACTTGTGCCTATGTCTATAAATTCTAGCTCAAAGAGCACTCATAGTAGTAACAATGGTAGCAATAGTAGTAGTGATAGTGGTAGTAATAACAATGGTGGTAGCAACAAAAAAAATAGTGAGGGATCTTCAAACATGATATAGATATGGGAGAGGGCCCTAATCCAGACAGATAGGACTAAATAAATGATCATAATACACATGTGACCTTTATGATCACAAGAGGGTTAGGACAAACATCAAGCTAGGCAGGGCCATCTCAGCCAGGAATTTTAGATGATGCTCAAGTGAATATAGACAAGCTAGAGAGGGAGATTGATACTGAAGTGATAAATATTTATATATTAGAAGGGGATGTGGAAGATCTACGAAGGCAATTAATATAAGCCCAGGGTCAGACCACTAGGTTATAGGGCCAAATTATAGAGAGACACAAAGATTGCTAGTCTGAGGGGGTTGGTGGCTTATATGACCATCATACAGAAACTATGAGAGATGTAGAGCTAGCCATAATTATTAGTGAGAGAGATGTAGATCAGATAGATCAATATCAAGCTTGGGGAGATGTATAGAGGCATCATGTAGACATACATAGACTTTATGGGGAGCGATATTTAGTGAGACAACTAGTGGCCAAGTAGGGATTGTTTAGGGAATTGGCAAATATGGCTCAAGGCAAGGATGATGTGATACAAGCCAAGGATGAGGCTGAATATTATCAGAGCCTATATGATATGGAAGTACCAATAGGAGCTAGGGCATTGAGCTTCAAGGATCATACCCAGAGTTAGATGTTTAGCCACACCTCTAGTTCATGACACACTTTAGCATTAGAGAGGACAGTGGCACAACCTCCCCTATAGCACAGTCATAGGGCCACCATAACAACTGATATCAACACTAGGCATAAAATAAATATTTGATCAGACTCCTCTTATAGATGATCAGAGCTAGAGCTAATGTTTTGATTGTAGCTCTGCATTTTGTATTTTTGTGATTTATATGTATATCTCAATGTATAGACATTAATTTTGAGATATATATAAATAGTCATATTTTATCACATGAAGTATATGCACTCTAATATTCTTTTGATATATGTGATGTTTTTATTTATGTATGACATGTGTTATAGAGTAAATCTTTGATATTTATGTGAGTGTATATTTATTTTCCATGATTTTGTTGTTTTTTAATTACCATGATGATGTTGTGCTTGATCTAGATATCAAATGTGATTGATGTTGATATTGTTCTTATCATTTAATCATAATGTGAAAATGTTTATGGCTAGTTGTATATGTTGATTTAAAGATACATGTCTTGATTAGCATAGATGTAGCCATGTTGTTCAGTTTGTTTTAATTGCTTTGGTGATGAAAAATGTAACAATGTTTCTAATTTAGTTTTGGCATATGAGCACATGTTAACCATATTGTGAGGGTATGCTTTCTCTTTATGCGACATTGATATATAAGTCTCCTTAGCACTTGATTGTTAATTTTGAAAATAATAGTATGCATCATAATTAGAAATAAAATCATGATAACATTATTGTATCACTTGTGTAAGGACTTTTAGATGCAAATGCTAACAACTTGAGATCAAGCTATGAAAAAATTAGACTTAAGTGTAAAATCATAATGAACGAAACAAAGACATACCAAAAAATAAATAGATACAAATGTTAACAACTTGAGATTAAGATACAGATAATCAATACCTAAGCTGAAAACATAATGCATTAAACAAAATTAATTTAAAGAGATGCAATGGGATTAGAATTAAATAAACAAATAATCAAATAAATGATCTTTACAAGACATAAAACATAACAAAAAGAAATAAATAAAAATGTAATCAGTGTGAATGTGAATGTGGAAATAAGATGTTACTCCTTGTGATCTACCCCCAAGTCTAGGGAGTGTTAGATAGGATATCATGATAAATTAGACAAAGAGGGGTAATATAAGAATAAAGAAGGGATGGATGAGCTGACTCTAGATGCCCCATGTAACTAAATGCTACCTAAATAGTCTATATGGACTATCATGCCAAATTTAGTTCTCCTAAAAATTAGGAAAGAAGAAAAGTGATGATAAAGATTAGGATGAAACAAATTAAAGAGGAACATAAGAATGATTCATAAAATGATGAGTGCGTAATAAAATAACTTGTAAAATGATGAGATCGTAAAATAATAACTCTAAAAATGGTGAGAGTGTAAAAGGGGGAATGGAAATGGGAATGATAATGATCGAGCTATCCTGAACTGCCTCATGTGTCTAAGCATTGCCTACATAGTTCATGTGGACCTCAAGCCAATGTAGTTCTCTCTAAAATGGGAGTGTAATGAATAAATGACAATGGTAATTAGAAATGACAATGATAGGATAAAAGGCTTCCACCCATGAATACGATCAAATGCAAAAGGAGGATTATCCATGTCATACATAAATATTTCTACCTAGAGCAAGACCAAGAGGTAAATCCACTAGTGAACAAGGTGACAAATTGTATAAATATTTTATGGCTTTATATCTCTTTTGGATAGGTGAGGCCTTTTTTGAATGTTTTGATTTTTAAGGTTTTTGAATTTGCCAATGTTTTTGGATTTTTGGAATAAGATATACAAAAATGCTCTATGAAAATGAGACATAAAGGGAATATGAATAAATGTACAAAGAACCATCTAGCAAAGGAAAAACAACCTTAGATAGGGGTCAAACAACAACTAAATCAGTTACAATGGTACAAGCTCACAAAATGGTGAGATTGTGGAGTATGAAAGGACTACCATTCCACAACAAACTAAGGTGAAAAATAAATATCCTTCAATAACAAATTATGATAGAATGGGGAACAAGATCATCAAGGAGCGAAAACACATTTTTTCAACGATTACTAAGCAAGGAAACAATACCAAAGCATTCTAATGTTTTCAAAAAAAATAGCAAGGATACAATGATGATGATCACATTTGAACTATTGTTGAATTTTTTGATGAAGCCACCTATAGTACCTATAGGTCGTAATCAATAATCAAGATGGTAAGAGGAAATGGGAAAAAGACAAGAGTTAACTCAAGAATGGCAAACAAAAGGAAGGGAAAAAGAAAACATGAAGGGAATGCCCCCAGTAAGGGCCCTTATAAACAATGTTCGACCAAGTCAAGCATGAAAATGCTAGAGACGCATAATGTTCATAGGCTCATGGAGTTCATTCATTTTGGTGTAGCCAACATGTATGCCCCAAAACCATGATTTTTAGTGATAATGAAAGGACCTAGCTAATTTGGCTCAATTTTTCCTTTCTTCTCTTATTATACATTGGTATTTTTCTATATATCCTTTAATACAATTTGAATTCTCTTAAAATGTTGTGCTTGATGTAACTAAGATGTAGCAAATTTTGATATGCTTTGAGATGACTCAATGCAGCTACTTGTTTCTTATCTAAGAGTTATAGTTCTTGTAGCCTAGCTCTTCATCATCAATGATACCCTATAATTAAATGCATAGGAAGGTAAAATCAATCTCAATTTCCAAAATAACTTCTAGGCCAAAAACTAGGGAGTAGGGTATTGCACCTATAGGTGTGTTGACATTGGTATGGTAGGCCCATAAAGTAGGAAATAATTACAAGTACCAAAATCAACCAACTTTGTTGACAATTTTGTTAAGGATTTTGACAATAGTTTAATTAAATGCCTCAGCTTGTCCATTACCTTCAAGGTAATAGGGAGTCATCTGTGTGTTTAATATGGAACTTTGTACAGAGGGTATTCATGTCCTTATTTTTGAAATACTTGACAATATAAAATTTAATGGAAGAGGGAATGCCATAAAAACATATGAGGTAGTTCAAAATAAATTTAAAAATCTGCTTGTTGGTTAGATAAGTGAGAGGGATGACCTCGACCGACTTAGTAAAATACTCGGTGGTAGTTAGGATTTGCTTGTGTTCATCTGAAAAAAGTTGGGTTTATTTTAATAATGAGATCGATTCCCCATATAGAAAATGGCTAAAGAGAAGTGATAGGTTGAAATACTCAAGAAGCATGAATTAAATCACCATGCTTTGAAAAACAAGGCATTTATTGACATGAGTACATGCATTTACTTCCATTGTGGGCCAGTACTATCAAGTCCTAAGGAGTTTCTTGATAAGTGCCATTATTCTTGTATGGGCCCCACAAATCCATTCATGTATATCTTTAAGTACTAATCAGAGTCACCTAATTTTATACAGCAAAGCAACATCCCATCATAGCCTTTACAATAGAACGTAACACTGAGTAAGGTGTAACAAGATGCATTGTTAATAAAGTATTATGTTGGTTGTGTGAGAGGTCAGTGGGAAGAATGTGGTCTTAGAGGTAATTATATACATATTGGTACCAAGGGGAATTGGGACCAACAATATCACATACCATTTCAGTGCTTAGATGACTGTAAATCGGAATAAGAATGTTTTCAATAAGTAATCGATACTCAATAACAATAGAATATATCTCAATCAAGGACCCAATGGTTGTCATGGCATCAAAATATCGGTTCTTTAATCTTGGTATTTATTCAAAATGGATGTATTCAAAGTGTTTCTTGAGGTTATCAACCATGCCTTTACAGGGCACAAGTTTCTCATCTTTTTTAAAATACTAATATGTTACCTGATTGATGATTACCTATGAATTTTTGTATACAACCAATTATTGAATGTTCTATTGTACTATTAGGTGAGACCCCGTAATAAGTGCCTCATATTCAAAAATATTAATAATGCATGGAAAATTAATTTAGAATTCCTTAGGAATAATATACCCATGTGGTGTGATGAATAATATACATGCCTTGCAACCATGACTTGTAAAGGAACCATCAAAATATAGTTGTCATTGACATGACTCCTCGAGATTGAAGATAGATTCATTAGGGAAATGCATGTATAGTGGATGCATATCTAACAAAGATACCTTAGTGAGTTGATCTGCAAGTACTTTCCCTTTGATGACCTTCTGATTAGTGTATTCAATGTCAAATTCACTAAAGAACATAATCCACTTGGCTATGCAACCTATCAATGTTGATTTAGAAAGAAGATATTTGAGGGGATCAACCTTTACAATAATAATAGTCTTGTTGGTCAACATATAATGATGTAATTTATGTGATGCAAAGATCAATTCTAAACATGCCTTCTCAATGGGTGTATAGTTATGCTCATAAGTGACCAATGTCTTGATCAGATAGTATATTGTGCATTATTTTCCCCAGTTATTGTGTTGGGCCAAGACTGCACCCAAGGCATGTTCAGTTGCCTAGAAATAGAGTAAGAGGGATTTTCTTGGGATTGGTAGGACAAACATTTCTAGGTTTTCCAAATAGATTTTTAAGTGCTCAAACCTCTTGACAGTTGGCATCCCATTGAAAAATGGTTCCTATCTTCAAAAGATGAGTTAAAGGAAGGAAACAATCAATAAGATATAAAATAAAGTGATAAATAGATTTGATATTTCCCTACAACTGTGAAGTTATTTCAAATTGTAAGGGGGAGGCATTTCTATGATGGCTTTCACCTTGGCTAGATCAACTTTAATTCTGTAGTGGGAAATAATGAAGCCGAGGAATTATTTGGATGTGACTCCACAGACACATTTCTTTGGGTTGAGGTGCACCTTATATTCATGAAGTCATTCAAAGACCCTTAGTAAAACTTATAGATGTGTGGCATGTGTTCTTGACTTTCTTAGGATGTCATTGACATAGTCTTTGATAATGTCATGGAAGATGATAGTCATGGCACATTGTAATGTGGCACCAACATTCCTCAAGCCAAATGGTATGTCTTAATAACATAATGTTCCCCATAAAGTGATATACATTATTTTGTGTTGATCTTCTAGTGCAATTTTGATCTAGTTGTATCCTAAAAATCTATCCACGAGGGATTGTATTTCTTAACTTGTTGTTGAATCTATAATCATGTCGATGTTGAGTGATGGAAAATCATCTTTCAGACATGCTTTATGGATGTCCATGAAATAAGTGCATAAATGAATGTCTTCTTATTTTTTATTAATTTAATAATAATGGATATCCATTCTAAGTAATCAATTGGTGAATGAAGCCTACCCCCAATAATTTTTCCAATAGGTTTAGCATCAGATTGCACAACAAGATGGTGTACAACCAAAGATGTATCCAACCCAATAATGTCTGCACAAGACCATGTGAATATGTCCATAGAATCACATATAATTGCAATGATGAAGTTGTGTTCCTCAGTAGTGAGGGACACACCATGTTTGACCATTTTGGGATCATATGTTATGCCAATAGTGGCATCCATGGTGTCTTTTATTAACAATATAGAAAAATATTCTAAGAAATTAGGTACATAGGTAAATTGATCTTTTTCATATGACTATGGACCATTAGGTCCATGCATGTAAGAATAATTTGAATCATGTAATCTAGTTAATGATCATTCAATGAATGTAAAGGGGAAATCTTGAACCCATTGAGAAAACATCCATTATTCTTTTGCATCAATATCTAACCCAAAGGTAAGATGTCAACTTGTAGGACATTGAGATTTTTAAGAATAAAAGTGAACTTCTCCATCTTGTGGCTCTTAAAATAGGTTTTCACCAAGGGACTTGTCTTTTTCTTTACTTTTTTCCTAGTCCAAAAGTGCCTCAAAGATGTTTTCACTAGAGGACATCAATATTTGATTTTCTTTTTCTTTTTTATTTTGACCAAGGAATTTCACTTGCTCTAAAAAGTAGGTGGCATGGTCTAATATGATCTTGAAGCTTTGTTTTTGGTCTCTAATTGGCAGACCATCTCGAAGACCTAGGAACTCTGACAATGCTTCTTCATTTTGTAAGTTATCTAATGATATAGTGCAATCTTACTGATCCCAATTGATGAGTTCATGGTAGCAAAGGATAAGAGGTAATTTAGGAGAGGGCATGATGGCGAGAATGACATTGATATCAAATAGATTTGTGTCGGTAAGCTCATCATAGATGCTATAATATGACTCTACATCGCTATTGGGATCATCTTCGTTAGACACTAAAGTAGTGTCTATTTTGAGATTTGAGGGGTCATGCCCAGGCAATTTGTATTCAATACCTTGACTACCTTTATGTTTAGTAAAAAAAATAGGCTCAATAATACCTTAAATTTAGCCCTAGGCCTTTCCATTTATAATCTTGATACTCCAAGATTCTATTAGGAATTAGATAATTGGAAGTTTGATAATAAAAGGCAAAGTCAGCATTGTCCAACAAGGATTCCTCAAAATTGCTAGGTTTGTCTTGATCTAGCGAAGTATTTTTTACAAATACAAGAGGGCCCTTAGGATGAGACCTAGTTTTTTTACACCATATTATGATAGGCCTATCATAAGATTTAGTAGTCATTGATCCACCATGGGATTTGGGACATTTTGGTAAATTTTCAATGTGGAAGGCATCCTTGATTCTATAGCTACCAATATCCATATTGTTGGGTGAATATTTTGTTGGCCAGCTAATTGGTGACCAAAATAGTTCCTATCACCACAACATAGGAAGATTGGTCATCCAGGTGTGCAGCTTTACTACATCAACCGGAGACAAATCTCTCCTCTCATCAAGGGGAGGTTCCCTATTAAATATACAGAGGCTATATACTATATATATAAGTAGAGAGTAAGACACGTGGGTGGGATAAACCATCCATCTCTCTTTTTTTAGAGATGATGATGACAAATAGAGGAGGAATCCTGGGTGATTGGTGAAGGTACTTCTCTTCTTTCAGAAGTAACATTTAGCCAAGAGCCAGATCCCTTCCTGGATAGTAGAAATCTTGGTGAAGTGACAAAAGGCACTTCTCTTCTTTCAAAAATGTTTGTTCTTGTAGGCAACAGGAATCTTTCTGGTAACAAGTGACTGATAACCGGGTCCAAAGTAACCAGCAATCTAAGATGTAGTTCAAAGTCTCCACCTTGACTACCCTAGAGTGAGGTACAAAGAATAATGGGGGAACAAAGTTTTCCCAAGGTCCTTTACATATAAACAGAAAAGAAAAACACACACTGAAAACAATTATGTCAGCACAAAGTCTGAAAGTAACTGGTTTCGGGACACCTTCCTTATCACCTCCACTAGTTCTACTTGTTAAATCAAATAAACAAGAACACATTTAGAAGATAGACATATGAATAATCTCCTAAAATGATACAAGCTATATAGCACAAAGTCTGTGAATCACTTGCTTTCTTATTCAGATAAAATAATATGAAATAACATCCGAGCTCAAAGTCTCAATATTCACCTTTCAACTTGGGTAGAGTTTTGCTTCTGGTAATAGGAAGATCTCTTTAAAACAATAAAAGAGATTACAATATATAGCAGACAAGAAAGACTTGGTGCTTTGTTTCATGGAATGGCCCATGTTGTGCATTTAATGCCTTGAATGCATTTTCAGTTTTATCAGGGGGCTGCGTTGAAAATAGGGTGGTTGTCTTAACTATGGCATGTCATTTCATCCCATATGTCATCTCCTAAGTCTGGATCATCTGGTCTGTCCCCTCTGACATCTGCGCAATTGACCATTTTGTCTTTACTCCAAGGGAAACCAATAAGCCGTGCCTTCAATGTTTGCAAGCTAAAATATCTGCTTAGTGGACTATTCCACCTACTGAAATTACTTTTGCATAGATATTTCAAGATTTTCCCTCTTTCTACTTTTGTCTTTTCTAGCTTTGTCTCTTCTTGGAATTTAAGCTCTCAGGCTATCTTTTCCCCTTTCTAGTTTTGTCTTTTCCTGGAATCTAAGCCCTCGGGGCTATATTCTTAGCTTTGTCGGCTCTTTCAACTCCTTCTTCAGCTGGTCACTGAGTTTGTTTTTAGGTTCTGTGCCACAATTAAAACTTAGCAGATATTTCATTACCTTAAATTTGACATCTACGGGGACGTCATTGGTTGACTGTTTCAACGGTTTGGGAGGCCTTCTCAGCTCCTTGGTTCAATCGCTTTCTTGCTTCAATCGCTTTATTGGTTCAATCACTTTCTTGCTCCTTGGTTGAACCATCACTTTCATTTGAACTTGCCTTTGGAATCATCCATGTTGCTTCTCTCTTTGCTTGAGGCCGCCTTTGAATTGCTTGAACCTGTGAACCATTGAACTTTGAACTCTTTCGGTTCAAGGTTCAATCGGTTCATTGGTTCTTCCTCTACCCGTCACTTGTTCTTTCTAAGCTCTTTGATCTTCATCGCACTGGTTGAACCTTGTTGTTGAACCAACCTTGAAATCGTCTAAGTGTTGAGAGCTTGCTTCTTTCTTTCAGAGTTCGTAGAAATCAACCTGCGAAGCCCGTAGAACTTGGCCTACAGAGTCCATAGATTTTCTTCCTGCAGAGTCCGTAGATTCAAGCCTGCAGAGTCTATAGATTTTTGGAAAAGCTTTGAAAAATGAAGAAATTAAATGCTTAGAACAATTCCTAAAAAGGGGAGAGAGGATTTTGGTCTGTTGAACCAAAATATTTCATATGTTGTCCCAAAAATGAGTGATATTTTTGGGGGACAACACATATCATTAAAAGTTAAGTGGGAAGAAATTTGGGGAGGTAGAACAGAATAAGTGGAAGCAAGGTCACTTGGTTAAATGTAATTGGATTGGGGAGACTCAGGAGATTTGGCTTTGTCCATTTTAAGAACATGCTTAGTGCTAAGACAATAGTTATATTAGCCATGTTCGACTTCTAAATGCTTGCAATACTAGTATGGTTGTACGTCACTAGGAATAATGACCTCCATTCCAAAATCTAGGATTTTTAGGCATTGATGTAGTTTGGAGGGAATGGCATGTACTTTAAGGATTTAAGGTCATGTAAGAAGCAAGTTGTGAGGTAGTTTAATGTTGATGACAAGCCAGAGGGTATCATGGGTGATGGGCCCAATAATGACTGGTAACTAAATAGTGCAATGTGAATCTCTCCCTACATTATCATACACTTTGATGGTAATGGTCTTAGGTTAAAAATCCACTGAAGTATACACCAAGAGTTTTATCAATTTAAATGATGTTATATTAAGGCCTAACCATTATCTATACGAACTTGCTTAATATTGTGGCAATTTATGATAGTTTTAATGTGAAGATGACAATTGTGTACAAGATCAAGGGATGACATATCACTCTGGTAGAAAGTAAGTTGTTGACCTAGGGATAATTGCCCCACTAGTTCTTGAAAGGTGGCAAATTCAATGTCAATCGGTACATTAGATTATTGAAGGTCATACAATATATTATTGTGAACTTCTAAGTACGTAAGAGATGTAGGATAAAAATATGTGCATGAGTCTTGTTTAATTGTTCATCAAGATCATACTACTTTTTAATTGAATGAAGAGATAATGAGACTAGCATAGGATTATGGTTAGATGAAGGTTTAGTCTTTGAAGGCAAGGTGTTCAGAATAGACATAATATGGAAGAAGGTAAATGACCTTGACACATAAATTTTGGATGTTGAGTTGCAATTACATAATTTAAATGTGGAAAAAGGTTACTTGAATTATAAGAAGATGGTATAATACTTGGAATAGTGACATGTGGTCATCACGAAGCAATAATGTTATTGTGTGATGGAAAAGGGTTGTTAAAATATGAAGGAGGGGGTCCTAAAATAAATGAGGCAATACTCTAAGGTGTGTTTGATGGTTTTACACAATTGATTTTGATAGTAGCTACTTGATTATTTGTAATATGACCTAAAACAGTATTGTAGTTATATGAGACATCATGGTAGTTGATTTGATTGGCTTGGTTGTCTTAACCTTGACTAAAATTTCCATTATTATGATTTTATCCTTAATTTTGATGATGATTTCCATATTTGCATAGATTGTTAGACTTATGCTTCAGGAATGGGTCTTTATAGATACCCATATTTTGATTAGATGTGGAATCAACATTATCCAACTAAATGTCACCTCGCTTTAGTAGATCTTGAATGAAGTGCCTTAGTTGCATGCATCTATGAATTTCATGCCCTTAGACACGATGGAATTCACAATACTTGTTATCTCTATACCATTGAGGTTTTAGTTGGTCTTCTAGAGAAGCTTTTGGAGTTGGCCAATTCACCATGTTAGTCATAACTAAATTTTGGAATAAAACTTCAATACACCCACTAAGTTCATCGAATAATCTATTTTGATATGGATTTCTTCATGAAGGTGGTATTTGTAATGTGATAGCTGGATTAGCTAGACTATTTTGGATAGGTGATGGTTACACTATCTGTACATGTCTATGTTTTGTTATTCCATTTTCTATGACATTTTTTTACAAATGGCTTTGGGCTTATCTAATGTACTAGCCTATGCTTGTGGAGGAGCTTGAGCTTACACTTGATTCTAAAAATATATCTTAACTAGGCCCTTGTCTATAAGTGTTTTTTCAATCTATACTCCTTTATCTATAATTTCCTCGAATGTGTTTTCACAATGGAGTTTCAAATTATGAGCCACCTTTGAAATCAAATTGAATGTGAAAATATTAGCTAATTATTATCAAAAAGATTATGGGGAAAGCAGCTAGTTAAACTTCTCCATAGCTATAGGTAAGCATAAAAGCTTTTCCCACCATGTTGTTTAGTATTGCATAAGTCAACTATGGTCAACTCATATTTTATGTTTTAAGAGAAATGCTTTACAAATTTTTCTGATAGGTCATCAAAGGTGATGACAAATCTTTTAGGCAAGTTTAAAAACCATTTTAGGGCTTGTCCACCTAAACTATGTGGAAACAAGTGAAGCAAATACATATTACTATATACTACTTCCTAACAAGCCACAAAGAATTCCTTAAAGTGTTCTATAAGATCACCATTTCTTTTGTATTTATCAAATTTAGGCACCTCAAAATAACACAAAAAGGGTACTTGAAAGATCCTCATGTCAAATGGGTAAGGATATATTCCATCAAAATTGTACTTTTTGCCCTGATTTCCTACTTGGATCCCTAAAACAACATCCTTCATCTCTTGATATTCTTGGAAGTGGGAGCATTATGGGATGGAGGAAGGGTATGTTGTTGATTGTTCAAGAGAGGATTGGATTGGTTGGGATAGATTGGTTTTTTAAGATTAAGATTAGAAGAGATGGGTACCCTTTGAGCTGAGTTTCTAGGGTTGTTCACCCTATAACTAGGATTATATTCTTGATAAGGTTTTTTTTTTGTTGACTAGTGTGTTGACCAAATTTTGCCTGCAGGTAAAATTTTGGTCCCCTTCCTCCCTTGTTGTTCATGCCAGTTATATTTCAGGTTATTCAGGTTCAGCATTCTCTGTTTCATGGCCTGGTTCAATTTCAAGTTCAGTTTCTTGGTGCAAAGGTTCAATTTCGAGTTCGGTTTCTTTGTTCAAGTTCAAAGGATTCAATGGCCCGGTTCAAAGGTATGCCCCAAGCCAAAGGGCAATCAAAAGTCAAAGTACCCTTTGGAGGGTGGACACTTCAGCATTTCAATGATTCGAGCATGAATCTAATCAAAGCAAAGGGCGGGCGAGAGAATTCCCGTGGACCTTTTTGTCCACAGAAACAAAGCAAAGCCACAGTCAACGTACCGAAGGGAAAAATAACAAAGGAAGATGCCCGCAAAGAGATAAAGAAGTGCCCGAGAGGATGCCACGTGGACCCGACTGACATGGCAATGGACCTGATGACACTTTAGCATGGACCCGATGACGTCCCGGTGGACGTCAAATTCTGCAAAATGGTTTAGCCGTTGGATCTCAAGTGATGATGCTCGAGAAGCCATCAATTTCAAGAAGATGGAATATTCGTTGGTTTTCAAAGCTCGACGGCCGGATGAGCATCAAAATGCAGCAGAATAAATTAGCCTTTGTTTCCAGCCAAGAAAGTATTGCCAAGGAGTCCAGAATGCAACAACATGCTGAAAGTTCATTCTTGGGAGGCCGAACGAGCCAGATGGAGACAAATTCGATAAAAGACAAGAGGACACGCACGAAATAAGCAAACAGTTAAGTCCAAGTGGTGCCAACTTGAAGAAGAGACTCTGGTAGGTGAAATAGTGCCAGCGAATTGATCATGAGAGGACGCAACAGCTAAGAAATGTAACCGGTTTCTTCATTTTTCATTTAATGGGTGGACAAACCACATTTTACCATTTAAAAATGCAAAATTCAAAGCAGGTATAGCAGAGGCCTCATTAATATTTTGAGTAGCTTGTTTCTTTTCATGAACAACCATTTGTAAAAAGAGCGCCAAATGAGCCTCTTGGACTTTCATATATACTTGATACTTGTCATTTTGTAAGGATCTTTTTGCAATTTTGGTAAGGTGCAGCCCTGCTAAAATTTCTACCTGAATCTATAAAGACTATTTTTACCTCTTCTTGGTCATATTTTCTATGTATGTCTGAGTGTTTGAGTTGTGTCCAGTCATTGTCTTTAATGCTCTCACAGTTCCAGCACCAACACACCAGTTATCCACAAGGCGCCATTGTCTGCAGTTGACACGAGGAGAGTTCCATTTTGGAGATACACAGCAGAGGAAGTCATTTACAATATGTATTCCATAGCATCTTGGTGAGTCTCTGTTCCTGTGTTTTCATAAGAACCTCCCTGCCATTTTCTTGTAGCCTGGTTTCCCTGCCGAGTCTGAGTGTATGTTTGTGGTCTTTGTTCGATTTTGAGAGTAGGTGTGAGAAGATCACCTTTATTTTGGTGTATCACCTCCTTAGAGTAGTTTGTTTTCTTTCACTTTCTTCCCTTTTCACCCCCCCAGTTTATAGATATATATATATATATATATATATATATAGCACTCGCTGGAACAAACAAGATACATCAGAGGGAACTAGCCCATACCTAGAGACTCTCCTCTCCTGCTTCACCATCCCACAGGCGAGAGAGGGGTTTCCATGTTGCAGGGAGAAGGCAAGAACTCATTTTCCTGCCACCAAGTGCAATCTCCAGCGTCAACAATTCTGGCACGCCCGATGGGACGCAAGTTTTTAATGCAGTAAGATTTCAGGATTGATGTTGGTCCTGGCACAACCATTTCAATATTCCCCAGCATCTGGCGACTCCAATGGTAAGAGCTTCAATTTACATGTTAAGACCAATGTCTTAAATTTATATGCCTAAAGTCACCACTAGGTCTACTTCAAAAAGGATTCCTTTTGAATTCGTTGAACTACATCTAAATTATGATAAAAGATTAAGGTTTAGGAAGACAAGTCCTTATCCAACAAGTCATCCTCCTAGACCTGTTATAAGAGACACAGTTACAATAGAGCCTTAGCTACACCCCATCCCAGCTATGGCTTTGCCATTTGCAGCCTTTCATGGTGAGAGCCCCTTGAACCTCCCACAGTATGACCCAATTCCAGGGGCAGCTCTAAAGAATGTACCTTCTTTCAATGGATTGGGACCCATTACAGTCGTTGAGCACATCATGAACATTTCTAACCTTTGCAATAACCACAATATAACAGAAGAAAACATTGCCATTAGGCTGTTAGCTTTGTCTCTTAAGGGCAAGGCTCTTGACTGGTATGGTACCTTGCCTGTGAATTCAATCCATTCCTAGAATGAGCTTGGTATTCAGCTAACAGACCATTTCGAGGAAAAAAGCGATGACCTCTTGCTTGTTGAGCAACTGACGACCATTCAGAGGGCTCTACACGAATATATGCAGGACTTTAACATAAGGTTTTAGAAGACCTGGTAGAGGATTCCCATCTTGGTAAGGCCGACTCCCAGCTATGCTTTTTATACTACTTGAAAGCATTAAATAGTGACATTGTAGTCATGATACAATCTATGAGAGGGCATATATTGCCTGCTGCTTATGACATAGCCATAGCAGTAGAGAACTGTTTAATATAGGCTGGGAAAATAGCCCCTAGACCCCACATGCCAATTTTCCCAAAAGTGCCACCTCCAATTCAGGCCCCTGCTCCCACATTGGCTCCTCTGTCTGCCATCAAAAAACCAGTTGCTGCCCCGTTGAATGAATTTCATGAGGTTAAGAGTATGTTGCAGGCCGTGACCAATGAACTCGTTGCCATCAAAAGGCAACAACAGGCTCAAGGCAACAGACCAAATATGGGTACCAGAATTATGGTCAAGCCCTTAGACCCCCTTTTCATAATTATAATCAAGGTTAGGGGTAGCTCACTACAACCAGGCCATTTCAAAATTACAACACTGGTCCCTCTTCATCATCTAAGGCCATAGTGCATGTTCAAAATAATCTTGTACAAGAGCAACCTAGCTGTTCGACCATGGGATATGGTCAAGAACAAGCTGTGCACACAAACGAGATGGTGAATTATTTATAGAATATAGAGAATCAGGTTGCTGCTCTTTCCCAATTTTTTGAGGCTCCAGCTCAACCCAACACAAGTAGCAATCAGGCCTAGCCAGATTCTGCTTTTATGAATCATGAAGAAGGTGAGTTTTGTGTAATCAACCATGGGGGTGCCATAGGCAACTAGGCTGATTGTGTTGTAGCTAATACAAGATTAAAGAGGAGAGCAGTGGAAGAGGTGCAAGCTACCACTCAGGCAGCAACTGCACCTCCTCCATCACACTCATTCCAAAGGGCCCCAATTTCCAAACAGCCGTTTGCACCTTCAGCGCCTTAACCTACAGCTCCAGTTGGGATCATCCCAAAATAAAATGTGAAGGGAGGCAGTCCCCAAGTCAATATAGTGGACCAGATGAAGAAGTTGCATGTGAGCATCTCCTTGTGGGATTCATTGTCTTTCCAAGACAAAAGGACGTATTGAAGAAAGAATTGCATAAGCTGGATCAGCAAGCTATTCCAATAAACATGGATAATGTCTTGATGACAAATGGACAACCTGCCCCTCCAAAACAGGTAAAGAAAGAAGAGAAGACTCCCCCTTTCTACGTATCCTTGATCATTGGGGACTTCTTGGTGCACAACTGCATAATTGACAGCGGGGCCAGCACCTCAGTGATGCCTAAGTGCATTGCTGATAAGATGGGACTGAAGTATGAAGAAATGAAAAAGGGAGTCCTGTAGCTAGATGGGACACCTGCAAAAATAGTTGGAATTTTGAAGGGTTTGGACTTGACATTGCATGCTTGCCCAACCTTCTCAATTCTCCATCATATTGTAGTAGCAGATGTTCCTCCATTTTTTGCAATGTGCCTGTCCAGGGACTTCACGTCCAAAATAGGTGGCTATCTAGCAGCAAATTGGTCATATCTAGTTTTCAGAACCACATATGGGACCAAGGTGAAAATCGAGTCTGAGCCACTCTACAAGGACCATCTAGAATCATACACTCCCAAGGCAGTGAATGTCAGTTACATAATTATCGACCTAGAAGAGTCCCAGACAAACCAAGCTCCATCCTCTACTCTTGAAGGAGTCACAAACATACTCTTGGATGAGTGGGGAAATGATAACTTCAAACATGATCCATACAAATTTATAGAGGAGATAGACCTTGGAGTCTATTGCATGCACGAAGAAGGCTCCTTCATGCCCAATTTGATGAAGGCTGACCAACCAGACCTTGGCCTATGGCAGTTGTATTTTGACGGATCCAAAAGTAAGCTAGGCGCTGGAGGTGGAGCGTTGCTAGTCTCCCCTTCAAAGGAGAGGTATTTTTCAGCTTTTCGGTTCCATTTCTCTTGCACAAGTAACGTTGCAGAATATGAGTCCTTGATCCATGGGCTAGAATGTGCAAGAAAAAGAGGGATTAAAGAGTTGCAGGTCTTGGGGGACAGCGAGCTGATTGTGAATCAGGTGAAGGGCCAGAATCTAGCAAAAAACTCATTGCTGAAGTGTTACAAACATAGTGTCTGGGACCTGATGGAAGGTTTCCTTGCCTTCAACATTGCCTCGATTCCCAGGGAGCAGAACAAACACACAGACAGGTTGGCAGCAATTGGCGCTCAGTTTGCTGTTTCAAGAGAAATAAGCTGAGATTGTGGTTCACGCCACTTGAAAGTGGTAGTTCAACCCTCTGTCCCAGATAACATTACAGATTGGCAAGTTTTTGAACGTGACCAATAGATAGCTCTCTTCCTCTGGGAGGAAGCTGAGTTTGCAATACACAACCAGGGGAAATTGCAACAGCAATATGGAGATCAGATTGTCCAGTTGAAGAACAATAAACTCCCTAAAGGTCTGGTCACGCTTAAAAGCATTTTCAATGGAGATGACCAACTGAGAAATGACAAAGCATGCATCATGACCAAAGAGGAGAATTACGAAAAAGTTGAAATCTTTAAGGACAAGCTGCTAGCACTTGGCAAGGTCTGCATGTGTCAAGAAATGCGAGCTTTCATTCTGCTGTGTCAAGAGTTCGCTAATGTGTTTGCATGGGATTACAATGACTTGAAGGGCTTTGACCCAAGACTTGCTCAGCACACCATTGAATTAGAGGAAGGCACCAAACCAGTCACACAAAAGTAAAGGCCTGTCAATCCTATAATTGAGCCCCTCATGCAAAGGGAATTGGCCAAATTGATTGAGTCTAGAATCATATTTCCAATCAAACATTCCTCTTGGTTGGCCAACCTCGTTCCTGTTAGAAAGAAAAATGGGGAGATCGGGTTGTGTGTCGACTTCAGAGACCTTAATAAAGTCTTTCTAAAGGATCATTATCCCCTTCCAAGCATGGAGTGGATTCTTTATAAAGTGACTGGTAGCGAGTGTTTCTCTCTCCTAGATGGCTATTCAGGTTATAATCAAATTCTAGTGCAAGACTGTGACCTGTATAAAACAACCTTCACCACCAAATGGGGCATGTTTGCCTACAAGAAGATGCCATTCGGGCTATCCAATGCTAGTGCTACCTTCCAACGAGCCATGGACATGGCTTTTGATGGCTTGATAAATAACAACGTGCTGGTATACCTCGATGATATAATGGTATTCTCCAAGGAAGCGAGCCAGCACATAGAGCACCTTAGGCAAATTTTTGAAAGATGTAGGGAGTTTGGCATCTCTCTTAATCCAAAGAAGTGCATGTTTGTTGTTCATGAAGGGAAGCTCCTTGGTCACATTGTGTCCAAGGAAGGTTTATCTATTGCCCCTGAGAGAGTTCACTCCATTCTGGAGATGCCCCTACCAAAGCACAAGAAAGGCCTGCAGAGCTTCTTTGGCAAGATAAATTTTATTCGAAGGTTCATTCCAAATTTTGCTGAGACAGTTAAGCCCCTGACCTCTATGTTGAGGAAAGGTGAAGAATTCAAGTGGACAGCACAAAGAAAGGACAACTTTGAAGCTGTCAAGCAGGATTTAGCCTAGGGGCCTGCTCTGATCAGCGCCGACTTCAGTAAAGACTTCAACCTCTATACATTCAGCAATGAAGAAGTGATATCCACCATGCTTACCCAAGTAAATGGTGAAGACCTCGAACAAACACTCGCCTTCTTCAACCAAGGATTAGAGGATTTCGAAGTCAGGTACACATATGTAGAAAAGCAAGTCTTGGCAGTAGTGTGGAACCTGAAGAAATTTAGGTATATGCTGTCTAACAGCAGGATCCACCTTATGGTCCCACATCCTGGCATCAAGGATTTCTTGACCAATCGAGATTTGAATGAGAAAAGGGTGGGATGGATCACCAAAGTGATGTAGTATGATGTAGACATTAAAATCACCAAGCTGGTGAGGGGCAGAGGTCTGTGCGAACAACTGGCTGCCGACTTAAAATAAGAAAGGAGAGACAACTTGCTAATCCATGATGCAACCACTGTAGAAGAACCGGCTGTCATAAAGGATTGGACATTGGACATGATGCATTTCCTTCTCACAGGTGAGTGTCCACAGGGTCTTGATAAGGCCAGAAGAAGGTATTTTAAACTTCAGTCCCTTCCTTATGTCCTGCTTGATGAAGTATTATTTAGGAAGGATCTCTCTGGGGTTTTCCTAAGATGCATTGACCCCAATCAGGCTGATAGGATACTGGCTGAGTTTCATGATGGGCCAGCTGGTGGTCATTTCGCTCCTAGAGCTACAGCAACAAAGATAATGAGAGCTGGCTATTTTTGGCCTACTCTTTTCAAGGACACCCATGCTTGGGTGAGAAAGTGCCAGAAGTGTGCACTTTTTGATGGAAAATAGCGATTGGCTGCCATGCCTCTACAACCCATTCAAGTTGAGCAACCATTCATGCATTGGGGCTTGGATTTTATAGGGATGTTCAATCTTCCCTCTAGTGCTGGACATAAGTGGGTACTAACTGCCACGGATTATTTCACCAGGTGGGTAGAGGTAGTTGATTTGAAGGAGGCAAATGAGAGTGCAGTCCTAAAGTTCTATGAAGATCTAGTAACAAGATTTGGAGTCCCAGCCACCATAATCTCATATAACACCTTGGCTTTTCTAGGAATCAAAACTAGTGAATGGGCGCTGAAGTATGGCATATACCTCAGCACTTCATCAAACTATTATCCGCAGGGGAATGGGTTGGCTGAGTCCACCAACAAAAATCTAATCAGGATTATAAAGAGGACTATGGAAGAAAATTAGAGGACTTGGCATGCCAAGCTAAAGACAGCTCTATGGGCCGACCGAGTTACTCCAAAAAGAGAAATTATAAATTCTCCATATACGCTCATGTATGGAAGGGAAGCCAGGCTTCCCATCTCACTTGAATTGCCAGCATTGGATCTCGCCCATCAGCTATAGTTAGAAGAAGGGACCAGCATGGAAGTTAGATTGTGTGAGCTAATGGAGATCCAAGAGGTGAGGGATCAGGCTATGGCTTCTCTGACAAGTCGCCAACAGCAAGTAAAAAGGCACTTCAACAAGAAGTCCTTGTCAAGAGATTTTTTTGAAGGAGACATTATCCTGAAATGGGATGAAGATCGAGCTAAGCCTAGAAAACATGCAAAATTTGACGCCCTATGGAGCGGTCCTTATGTGATTACTCAGTGCAAGCAGCACAATGCGTTCCAACTTTCAAGGTTGGACGGTGAAGAACTGTGTATCCTAGTTAATGGGATACATCTGAAGCATTGCCACTGATCTTTTAGGGTTCGCTTGTACATATTTTCCCTTGTTTTCTTTCCTATTTTTCCCTAAGTCTTGTTGCACAAGTAGTTTTCTTAGTCTTGTGTGTGTTGTCTTTTCGTGGAGGTAGATCTGGGTGGTTGGTCTTAAGTTTTGATCGAGCTCTTTCTAGTTTTCAAAGTTATCATTCGACTCCATGCCCAATGGATTGCAAGGCAACTAGTCTCTAAGCATAGTAGGCATGCTTCCCTTGGGAGTCACCAATTTGTTGACCAAATTTTGCCTACAAGTAAAATTTTGGTCCCCTTCCTCCCTCGTTGTTCATGCCAGTTATATTGCAGGTTGTTCAGGTTCAACATTCTCTGTTTCATGGCCTGGTTCAATTTCAAGTTCAGTTTCTTGGTGCAAAGGTTCAATTTCAAGTTTGGTTTCTTGGTTCAAGTTCAAAGGATTCAATGGCCCGGTTCAAAGGTATGCCCCAAGCCAAAGGGCAGTCAAAGTACCCTTTGGAGGGTGGACACTTTGGCATTTCAATGATTCGAGCGCGCTTCTAATCAAAGCAAAGGGCGGGCGGGAGAATTCCTGCGGACCTTTTTGTCTACAAAAACAAAGCAAAGCCACAGTCAAGGTATCGAAGGGAAAAATAACGAAGGAAGATGCCCGCTGAGAGATAAAGAAGTGCCCAAGAGGATGCCACGCAGACCCGACTGACGTGGCAATGGACCCGATGACGTCCCGATGGACGTCAAATTTTGTAGAACGGTTTAGCCGTTGGATCTCAAGCGATGACGCTCGAGAAGCTGTCAATTTCAAGAAGATGGAATATATGTTGGTTTTCAAAGCTCGACGGTCGGATGAGCGTCAAAATTTACCAGAATAAATTAGCCTTTATTTTCAGCCAAGAAAGTATTGCCAAGGAGTCCAGAAAGCAGTAACCTGTTGAAAGTTCATTCTTGGGAAGCCGAGCGAGCCAGATGGAGACAAATTCAATAAAAGACAAGAGGACACGCATAGAATAAGCAAACAGTTAAGTCCAAGTGGCACTAACTTGAAGAAGAGACTCTGGTAGGTGAAATAGTGCCAACAAATTGATCATGAGAGGATGCAGCAGCTAAGAAATGTAACCGATTTCTTCATTTTTCATTTAATGGGTGGACAAACCACGTTTTGCCATTTAAAAATGCAAACTTGGAAGTAGGCAGAGAAGATGGCTCATTAATATTTTGAGTAGCTTGTTTCTTTTCATGAACAACCATTTGTAAAAAGAGCACCAAATGAGCCTCTTGGACTTTCATATATACTTGATACTTGTCATTTTGTAAGGATCTTTTTGCAATTTTGGTAAGGCGCAACCCTGCTAAAGTTTCTACCTGAATCTATAAAGACTATTTTTACCTCTTCTTGGTCAGATTTTTTGTGTATGTCTGAGTGTTTGAGTTGTGTCCAATCATTGTCTTTAATGCTCCCATAGTTCCAGCACCAACACACTAGTTATCCACAAGGCGCCATTGTCTGCAGTTGACAAGAGGAGAGTTCCATTTTGGAGATACAGAGTAGAGGAAGTCATTTACAGTATGTATTCCACAACATCTTGGTGAGTCTCTGTTCCTGTGTTTTCATAAGAACCTCCCTGCCATTTTCTTGTAGCCTAGTTTCCCTGCCGAGTCTGAGTGTATGTTTGTGGTCTTTGTTCGATTCTGAGAGTAGGTGTGAGAAGATCACCTTTATTTTGGTGTATCACCTCCTTAGAGTAGTTTGTTTTCTTGCACTTTCTTCCCTTTTCACCCCCCAGTTTATAGCTATATATATATATATATATAGCTGTATTTAGCACTCGCTGGAACAAACAAGATACATCAGAAGGAACTAGCCCATACCTAGAGACTCTCCTCTCCTGCTTCGCCATCCCACAAGTGAGAGAGGGGTTTCCATGTTGCAGGGAGAAGGCAGGAACTCGTTTTCCTACCACCGGGTGCAATCTCCAGCGTCAACATAGTGTTAGGAGGTGAAATAGTAACACGCTAAATTGGGCTGGGGGAACTTGTTTTTGATATGGTGGAGTTTGATGCTAAAGAGTAGAAGCTTGTTGTAAATGAACTTGATGTTAGCAAGTTAGAATTTATTATTGGTTGAAAGGGATATGTTGTGGATGAATAAGAACCTTTTGAGGATTAATCACAACATGTTGTCAAGGTGGTGGGTCTGTAACTTGTTATTATGGATTGGCTTTGGTTTGTTGTAATCGAGGGTTGTTATAAACTTGTTCTTATATATTGAAATAAGTGGGTTGAGGATTAAGAGGGACATGTTGGGGTTTAAATGAACCTATTTTGAATTAGACATAATTATATGAGAGTTCAAAGGAACTTATTATGAAATAGAAGCAAGGTATTGGGAATTATCTACAACTTATTGTTGCAACTAGAGGAAAGGAGTTGGGAACTATAAATAACTTGATGAATATTTGGGAACACTTATGGTAGCTTGTATAAATGGGTCCACATGAGGAATATATTTTAGAATTATAGATGAACGCATTTATTAGGAGATTATCCAAAGTTTCTCGTTGTTATTTTTTAATGGGTAATTTTAACTCCATAGATGAAGGATTGTTTAGAGAAGTAGCGACTAAGGTAGTAACTACAAAAGCCATAAGTTAGCTAGCTTGATGTAGTTTTGAAATGATAAGTTAGATATTTCAGACAAGAATACAAGTTATCCCTTTCCTTTTCTTGATGATTCTAGAATTTGACTATAAGTTTGCACAAAGGTTTGTCATGAGTGGAAATAGGCTCAGGAGACATGACTACACACATCTTCGATTCTAAGTGGTAGCTCATTGTATAAAGGTTGATAAACTTCCTCTTCTTAGTTTTTTTTGTCATGTAAGGACCCAAATGCATCATAAAACCATTCTCCCTTAGAATTAGTGTTATACATGGCCCCACTTCTTGTGAATGTAGGCATTTTGATATCAATGATCTTTGTATTGAATTAAGATGAGAGCTCAAATTGATTTGATAAAAATGCCTATAAAGCTTGTTTTTAACAACTCAAAGTGGATGTGTGAATTTGATAAATGATTAAAAGTCAAGTTTGTGACTTTGAATGTTGTTGTAATACCTCGTGATTGTGAACATAGGATTGTAATAAGGGGATATTAGTATTGTGTTAGTGAATAAAATAAATCAATCAAAACACACTAAACTAACACCCTAAGCCTATCTCAAAGGGGGAGCTTAGTTAACAAAAAAAAATGGAAACACAACTAAAACATGAAAGAAAGACCTTCCTTCACTTTCTTTGGATGCTCCAAAATGTTTGTTGTAGTTGCTTTTGCATCCATAGAAGCTTGGCTACCTCCATCTCTCCTTAACACCTTGTGTGGCTTTGGCTTGGATTAATTTAGCTCAATATATTGGGAATTATAACACTAATTTGAATGAATCTTTTGAATAAAATCAACATTATAAATTTGGCATATGAGAGCTTAAAAATCAATAGGTAAGGCTTCCTATTTATAAATTTTTGGATTGGTTTAGAATCAAACTGAACTATCCATCTCAAGAAGATGTGTGGCTAAGTATTAATTCAATTATGTGATTAAAATTCATAAATAGGCTCATCAATATTTGGGATAAAGGGGCATTAACTATGCATGGAGGGTCTTAATGAGGCATTGGAGGCATGCATCTTGATATTTATGGCATTTATGGCCTAGGGATGTCTTCCCAAGAAATGATGTCACTTTGATGATGCAGATATTCAATATTCATTTCTAAAAACAAGTATTTAAAAAGCTCCATGGAATTTTTAATTAGGCTCATGATTTGAATTAATTATCTTTAAGCATGATTAGTCACTTTGGTACAAATTTTATCCCTTTGGTGCATAAATTAATCAAATTGGTCAAAATATCTCGTTATTGGATCAAAATTTGATTGGGTTGGAATTAGAAGGTGATGTTAGATGCATTGGATCTGTTTTCCCATTTAGGATGTTATCAACACTAAATAATAAAGGCACACATCTTGCATAAGAGATTTGATAGAAAAGATCAATCCAGGGCACCTAGGTGCAAAATTGGCATTTTGACTCAAAATAATCTGATTAAAGTTAGCTAGCCAATAAATTACATTGACCCATTTAATGATACCCTAGCCAAAATTGGCACTTGAATATATCAATTTCAACTCTTTTAATGCGTTTTAGTGTTTTAGGCCAAATTATGCACTTTGGATAGAATTTGGTCAAAAGCTTGATTGGAGGTTATTGGTGGCCAAATTTAAGTGTCTAGAGTTTACCCCTATTTGAGAAGATGTTGCAACCAGTAGGCAAAGAAATGTCTTCTCAAATAATGAGCGATGGCCTATATGCCAAAAATAAGATGATGGTTGAAAAAAAATCTCCAAAGAGTGTTTGGGAAGCCTATGATGATGCCCCCTCGAGGGAGTGGCTGTCACATTTGTTGATGGATGGTCCCTTGAAAATGAAGCAAGAAAAAATGTGGAATTAACCCATGGTTGAGATTAATCCAAATGAGAAAAATGCTTGCATGCATTTATTTAAAAAGGATATTGATTTGCCTAAAGGCAGTTATAATCATGAATTAAAATTGAAATAATGATTTGCCCTTAGGTGATTATAATCATTAAGGGGGCCTGGATTGTTTTATAAAGATGATTATGCCCCAATTAGGGCTAATTAGTAAGCATAACTCCCTATAATATAGATTCAAGATGAGCGGGTGCAAAGTGATGAAAGAGAGGAATAGAAGAATATGATTGATAAATAAAAATGATTCAATTATACCTACCAATGAGGAGATGATCATCCTAATTAATAATGATATAAATAGAATGGTCAATGGGTTTATTTGATCAAGGGTAGGATGGAAGGATTTGCCAAGGTGCCAAGGAGAAACTTTTGCGGCTCCATTGCTTGTAAACCTTCTTGAAGTTGATTTTTGTTATAGCATGTGACGATAGGCATCATGAAGATTATCCCAAAATATATGTAAGGATTGACCCCTGATCTAATAAACATTCAAAAACAAAGCACCAATGATAAAAACCATGATGACAATGTTGATGTATGAATATGGATGGACTCAAAAATAATATGCACAAGGAATCACCCAATGAACACATATAGACTGAGTCAAGGTAACGGTGCTGAAAGCAAACAAATAAGCAAGTGAGCAAACAAATAAATAAACACACATAAATAGATAAATAACTTGAAATAAACAAACAAATAGAAAGTCAAAAAACAAAATCAAAAGAAAGCATTCTAATAATGATTTTACTCTAGTAGGGCGGATCGAGGATAACTGACTAGGATTAGATAGGACAAATGATTTTGGATTTTCAAATATTTGAAATATTTTTGGCATTTTAAGGTATCTCAACTCATTAGAGAATGACAAGATACCTACTCATAAAATGGTGAGAGCGTTTGGCTTAGGTTGCTCACAAAATGGTGAGAGTGTATGAAAAGGGGGACTAAGGTGACCTCAAAATGAATTGAGCATGACCTACATAGTCCCAAAATGACCTCAATTCATAGTAATTCCATCCACATAAAAGGTGAGGAAAAACCAACTAGGTCCCATCAAGTTCTCAAATCTGACAAATGGCCAATCAATATGAAAACAATAATGGCAAGGTGATGCAACAATGCATGATAAATAAATATTACCACTAATTTGACCATAGGAAGTTATAACTAGGATACAATGGCATAGATCAATGATACTAATTTTCCCATAGGTGGTTATAATTGGTAACAAGACTTGTGAGACACTAATTTACTAATAGGCAGTTATAATCAAGCTCAAATAAACAAACTTGATAGGATGGAAAAATGAAAGATATCTTCCCAGATCAACTATCACACTACTCTCATAGACTATAATTGTAAACATGAATTTGATGGATTGTTAAAACTTGATTGGAATCCTCTCACATAAGGTGTGGGAAGAACCAAATGAACTAAGATCAAAACATGATTGGGTGGGATAAGTAAAAATAGGCTTTTGTCTAAAGAGCAATGGTATGATAGGATGGTATGGTCTTACTAAGGATAATGATGGTTTGATAGATTGGATAAAATGGTAAGAGGGTTGGTATAAAGTTGGATATAATCCCAAGAGGGTTTTCCCCAAGTGATGGGGTGAGTGGCAGGATATGCGATAATGGCAAATGGATATGGAAATTTTGAAATGGTATAGGACATATTTTTTGCCTGGGTGTGGTTTTTGATTTTGTTGTTCCTGATGATGGGGAGATGCACATCATAATCAATAAATGATACAAATAAAATACTTGATCATGTTAATTTCTAGCCCACACTTTTTTTGAATAGCTATTATATCAAGAATTGCCTGTAGATTTGGTTGTCAAGAATGATTTTATGATATTCATTGGTCATTGATTCTAATTATTTCAAGCATCGAGACAAGGTATCATTGTAGCCTATATAAAGGCAAGTGTGGCCATGGATGGTAAATAAGGATAAATAATGGTTGATAGGTTTGTTTTTGAAATGGAATGGTAGATGATAATGGAATGGGTAATGGTTTGGAAACAAATGAAGATCAAGACATTCAATCACATGTAATGTTGTTGATGCTGAAATCAACATAACTTTGGATGTGATAGAGTTGAAGACTTATTCTCTCAATAGGACCACCATATTCTTCTATTGTTTGAGCCTAAGAGTAACTACCATCTGATTAGGCTGTAGATAGGAGGATATTTTTATTTGATCTTTGATTTTTTCTTCATTAAGTAGTGAAGAAATTTTGTGCTCATCTATTGGTGCCTCAAAGAGGTTTCCACCAATGAATTTTTCTTGATTGTCCCGTAGTGCCTCTAAAAAGGTTTCACTAAGGAACATTAGCTTTTGACTTTGATTATCTTCTAGTGCTTTTGAAAAATTTTCACTAAAAGATGTTGAGTTTGAACTTTGCTTGTCCCTTAGCACCTCTAAAAATGTTTCACTAGGAGAGCATTCTTCTGCTACATGAATGTGGTCTTGGCCTCCTTGCTCTTCTTTAACTACTATGTCACCATGGATGCAGTTCAACAAAGTGTGATTTTGTCAATCCTAATCGACACTTATGGAAAATGGAATGTCAATAAAGTGGTTAGATTGGTTAGTGGTAATGAAATGGGGGTTGGATACACAATCCTTATAAAATATACTAGGATAACTTATGGTGATGCTAAAGTAATCATCCTCAAAAACTGTAGAAGGATCACAAATGTATTCAAACTGATCTGTGAGGCATGCATAACCAATTTTATAACAATCATGAATGTATTATGTTTCTAAATCTGATTTTGACTCAAGGGATTTTGAATCTGATGTTGAGACTAATGTTGATTCTAATTCTGATGTCAGTTCAATAATAGAACCTAACTCTAACTTTGATTATTCATCTGATGGGTACTCTATTACAATGATATATTGTTGAATGTTTGGTATTAGAAAAATAACAGACTATGATGGCATAATGGGCTCCCTAAAGATTAGTTTATCAAAGTGGGACTCCTCCATAATGGGAAAAAGGTCAAGAGACAACTCCTTAGAGACTGGCTTGTCAATAAGAGGCTCTTGAAAAATAGGCATATGATTGAGGTAATGTTTTGCCCAAAGGTAGTTATAATCATTAAGAAGTGACTCAACAAAGATCAGCTCATCAGAGTGAGACTCATCGATAATTGGTATAGGATTGAAAGGTGATTCATCACAAGTTAACTTATTACAAATGGTTGGTTCAACAAAAACATCTTGTATTGGTTGGTTTGCTTGGCCTTGGTTTCCAATGAGTTGGAAAATATTAGTTTTAAACACAGCTTGATCTTCGAAAGATTGGATGTGTTGAGGTTTTGATTAGATTGGTACCGAACAAGGAATGACTTGTAGTTCGATAATGGTAGGGCATTGGGGAGCATGATTGCTCAAATGAGCCAAAGGATAAAGTCCTGAAATGGTAATAATAGGTGATGTGGAGCTTGGTTGCTTGCATAAGCCAAAGGATGAGGTCTTGAAATGATGAAAGGGCATTGTAGAGCTTTATTGCTCACACAAGCCAAAGCATCTAAGTATTCCTCATAAACCATATCATCCCAATCTTGAGTTAGATCATAAGCTAGTTCTTGAATATGTTCTGTGTATTGATTATTATAAAGAGGGTATGGATCTATATCCCAAACAACATTATCTGTAGTTAGGTCTTCAAAGTCCTCCTCACAAGCCTCTTCATACCAATTAAGGTCTTGAGTTGGATCATAAGTTGGTTCATAACTTTGTTCCCATGAATATTTATTATGAGGTGGATAGAAATCTATCTCACAAACCATATTATCATCATTGGGGTCTTGACTAAAACCATAAAAGTCATTTTGTGCGGCCATTTTATCATAAGTTGGATTATACGTGACTCTGCCATAGGTCTGGCTAGACATATCCACATAAATGATGAAATATCCAAAAACAAAAAGGCTTAGAGTTTTACAAACTCCAAAAAACTATGTCCAAAGGAAAATGGTTCAAATTTGGTCTAATTTGGTCAAAAGTATGGAGTTGTATCTCCAAAAATGGCTTGATCATGGAGTTGTATCTCCAAAATGGTTTGTGTTAAGACTTGGAATAAAACAATCTAACGTCAAATATCATATGCATAAAAGGTCAAGCATCTGAATAAAAATTGCCATGCCAAAAATTTAGGTCAAAGTGTTTCAAACAAGGTTTAAATTAGGAAATGGAAAAGTTGAGTTGCTAGGTCTTTTGTCCAAATGTGGATTTAAAATCTAGGCTTAAACAAGGCATGTGATAAGACTTTTGGCCAAATGAAATCAAAATCGAGGATTAAAATAAAGATGTGATGTGTTTGATTTAATCTAACAAGTTTAGAAACAACTTTGACATAGGATTGACACACATAATCAAACATAAACATGATCAGTTGGCATAAGGCATAAGGCAAAAGGCTTTTTTGGAGAAAGGTGTTCTCCCAAATAAAGGCATAAACGATAATGAGGATAGGCATTGAACAATAAAACCATCAATAGTGTTCAAATTTGGGTAATCAATTAACCGAAGTTATGCAACCCAAAAGAGAAAAATCTATTTATCAACCCCACAAATTGAGGCCTATACAAATATCAATCAATGTTTGAATCTAGACTTAACAATGTTAATTGAAAACTCCATATTAAAAACTAGGATTTGACCAAACAAGATAGACAAGATTGGATAGCATGACAACACAAGACAAAGGTCCAAATGACATACATGACATGGTTTGAAACAAATTATTTTTGATACAATGGTAAACAAGTCTTGAAACAAATTGAGTAGCCTAACGGTGTAAGCATGCTCAAATGATGCTATGTTTCAAAGACTCAAATGTTTAAACTTGATAACCATAATGATACCCATCTTAAACAAGTAACACACACACAAACATTTTTAACAAAAATTTTAAGGCACAAGTGTGGTGTAAAACATCTAGCATAAAGCCTCTTTAGATAAAATATTGATGTATAAACAAATTGGTTTTGACATGGTTATAAACAAATAATCAGGTTTTAGTCTCAAAACATACCAAGCAAAAATGACCAAAATACACTAAGTATAATCATCCAAATTCTAGCAAGGGTATGGTAATGTGGGGTTGACTAAGACTAATTGGGTTTTGATCATTTCTAAATGGATCAATTACACAATGACTTTCAGATCATGATGTAAAAGAAACACACTTAAATTGGGTGTTTGTGGTACTTAACTTATTGCAAAAAGGTCTTGTCCTTTTTGCAACCACTACATCTATCATTTGCTCAATGTAATGTGATGTCCATAGTGCAAATATATCTCGTGTGTAACTCCAACACTAGAAGGTGGTTTAACTGCTCAAACTTCTAATCCTAGTGGGAGTGGTTGAAGTCAGTGTTGGGAGATGAAACCCCATGTCAAAGCTTCCCTGAAGAGCTTATGGGAGGTGATGAAATCCCCCTGACAAGCCAAAATGCAATGAAATAAAAGACATAATAAAAATACTTTATGGTCACCTCAAGGTCACCCAAACTATTAAGAGTTTTTGGGAAATGCTTTAAGTGACATTCTTTTTATGCCTTGGACTAGTCTCTTTACAATAAGGATGACGCTTTTGATTCTAAAAGTTCCCGAAATGGGACGGATGGAAGAGCATACACACAATGTCCTTCTCTTTACCAATCAATTTTTAAAAAATTACTTTTGAATATAAAATTTGGACAAATGAGTTCAATTTTAAACACCAAATTAAAAAATTAGGTGGTGTTCTTTTGACCATTTGGTCCTAAGTTATAAATTTTGAAAGCCTAATTATCGAAAACATTCACTTAAGCATTTAAATTTTTTATTAAACACTAAAACAAAGTTCTTAATTCATTTCAAAGAATGCAAAAGATGTCTAAATAGCATGTTTTAACAAATTTGAAGTCCGTCGGTTACCTGTCTACCCTTAAGGCATCACCCTAAAAGCAAATGTGTTAGATTATAAACTTTAAAGAGATTTTTAAAAGTTTGTGAAAACATATGCAGCTTGAAGCTAAATTGATCTCATATTCTAAAAATTTAGAAGAAAACATGTGGTTTAAAAAAAAGTCATAAAAAATGGAGTCTTTATGACCCCAAACGAAGCATTTTAAAATGGCTTAATAGCTCTGAGTCTATGTTTTTAAGAAAAACACACTGACCGTTGATGGTTATACTTGACCTTCAATGGTTTTAAATGACCATCGATGGTTCAAATGACCATTGGCGGTTTACTGAACCGTCGGGGTTCCTCTGACCATCGATGGTTACCTGTGTAAACCCGTGAAGTTAAAAATCTAGCCAAACCAAATTAGAAAATCACTTAGAAAGAGTTTTAAGCATCCAAATTGAAATTTGAAAGTTTCCTCATGCTCTCCTTCATACATGGGATGCATTTTGTCCCACTGGTCATGCCATTTGTGAATATAGGATTGCAATAGGGGGAGATTAGTATTGTGTTAGTAAATAAAACAAATCAATCAAAAACACATTAAACTAACACCCTAAGCCTATCTCAAAGGGGGAGCTTAGTTAACAAAAAAATGGAAACATAACTAAAACATGAAAGAAAGACCTTCCTTCACCATCCTTGGATGCTCCAAAATGCTTGTTGTAGTGGCTTGCTTGGTTTGTGCTCATGAAGTCTGCATCAATGGAAGCTTGGCTACCTCAATCTCTCCTTGGCACCTTGTGTGGCTTTGGCTTGGCTTGGTTTGGATCAATATATTAGGCATTATAACACTAATTTTTATGAAGCTTTAGATCAATTCAACATTATAACTTTGGCATATGAGAGCTTAAAAATCAATAGGTAAGGCCTCCTATTTATAGATTTTTGGAATGGTATAGAATCAACCTAAACCATCCATCTCAAGATGAAGATGTGTGGCTAAGGATTAATTTAATTATTTAATTAAAATTCATTAATAGTTTCATTAATATTTGGAATAGAGGGGCATTAACTAGGCATAGAGGGTCTTAAAGAGGCATGGGAGGCATGAATATTGATATTTGTTGTATTTATGGCCTAGGGATGTCTTCTCAAGAAATGATGTCACTTTGATGATGCAAATATTCAATATTCATTTATAAAAATAATTATTCAAAGAGCTCCATGGAGTTATTAATTAGGCTCATGATTTGAATTAATTATATTTAAGTATGATTAGTCACTTTGGTGCAAATTTGGCCCTTTAGTGAACAAATTAATCAAATTAGTCAAAATGTCTCATTATTAGATCAAAATTTGACTGGATTGGAATTGGAAGGTGATGTTAAATGCATTGATCCGTTATCTCATTTAGGATGTTGTCAACACCAAATAACAAAGGCACATGTCTCGTGCAAGAGATTTGACAAAAAGAGCAATCCAGGGCACCTAGGTGCAAAATTAACATTTTGACTCAAAATAATCTAATCAAAGTTAGCTGACCCGTAAATTGTATTTCCCCATTTAATGATACCCTAGCAAAATCAACACTTGAATATATAAATTTCAACTCTTTTAATGCATTTTAGTGTTTTAGTCCAAATTGTGCACTTTGGATAGAAAATGGTTAAAAGCTTGATTGGAGGTTATTGGTGGCCAGATTTAAGTGTCTACAATGATCAAGTTGAAGATTCAAGTAACATGATGTTTGATTCAAGTCCTAAACTTATTGGAGTAGAATTCCAAAGATAACACAATGTTTGATTTGAAAAGTCTTTACCAAGTTGGAATGAGATAGTCGAAAGGTCAAAAATGATTTATTGAATGTCCCTTAACCAGCTTTAAACTTTGAATCCAAAACAAAGTTCATTTTTTACTCAACCTTTGAATTTGATTCATATTTAACTTTTGGGATTGACTTGAGTCCAAAGTTGAATTTAATGGACTTTTTGAAAGTTGAATTTTGTTGATTTTTTTGAAAGTTGACTTTAATCAACTTTTAAGAGTTGAATTTAGTTGAATTTTTGAAAGTTGACCTTAGTTGACCTTATAAAGTTTGGAATTTAAATTGAAATTGACTTGAAAGTGGAATTGACTCAAAATTAGAAATTAGTTGAAACTGGAATTGATTAGGATTTGAATGAGAAATGGATTTTGGTTCAAACGAACTTGATTCAAAATTATTTTGAAATGGAAAATGTAACTATATAATGGGGATAAACTAACATACCAAATGGATAGCATAACATTTTATAATAAAGTAAACATGACCTAAAATTTAGCAGAGTAACACCATACTACACGAGTTTAAAATGATAATGTTTTTCACTTAGAATTTTTTGGAATTTTTTGACATGTAAGTTGTGTCACACAACAAAAGGATAAAGATGACAAACATTCAATAACACACATTTAAAATAAGCCCTATCTTTAGTGGAAGAACAAGTGTTTAATGTAATTGTAGTCCACATGAATACCTCACTTGAAGTGGTGACAAATTAGTTTCACCTAACCCTCACTTTGAGTGATACATCATGAAATCTTAGGGTAGATGGGTTTCCTTGACATTACAATTTATTTATGGCCAAAGGCCTAATTTAAAATTTTGACATGATTTTTCTAAATGGTCTTCTATATACCTTGTAATATGTGAGGCTCAAAATCTATCGAATAAGAACAAAGAGCTGATAATTCATAAGAGGGTTTTATCCCTTTGCAAGCACTTCAACTGTAAATGTTTCAATGAAGTGCTACTATAAATTCAAACTTTTAGGGTGAGGTATGACAACATAGTATTAGGATCAAACCCCTTGTTATCACAAAACTCATAGGGTCAAACCCCTTGTTAGGGTTTGATTTGTAAGGAGTTCTCACTGATATTAGAAAATGATAGAAATCAAAAAACCAAAATGTTACCTTGGTGATCCCACTAATTTATAGGTGATCCTATTGTTTAGTAGGTCATTCTCATCGCTAGGGTTTTCATTCTCTGATTGACAATTTAAATGTCATAGAGCGATCCCACTATTATTCAGTGTGATATCATCGATACACAGAGCATTCTTATGATTTTCATAAAAACACACATAAACAAAAAATAGAACATAAGAGATATCATCGTTTCATATGTTGATATCACTTAATACAAGAAGTGAACTTGCTGAAACATAAAGCATTCCTACCAAAATGTAGTACATTTCTATTAATTTGTAGAAAATGAAAACACAAAAAAAATTAGCTCAAAATAAGTAGAAAAATCTCAGATATGGTCTTTGTCTTTTGAATTTAATTTTTGTTAAAGATTCTCAAGAAGATTATGGGGTGCATCAGTTCCATCGAACATGCTAAATGTAGATTATGATTATGAGAGGTTTTATTTCATTGCTAGTTCATTCAAAATAACTCCCATCCTTTAGATTGTGTTGGATTCAACAAGCCTTAATAATCCTTATAGGTTCCTATAAAGGGCCAAAAAAAATAAATTAGTTGATAAACAATCAAAGGAAAATAGGACTTGAGGTTATATAATGGATGATTAGCTTATAGTCCCTCACATTCATCTCCCAAGTTCTAAATGACCTCCATTAATAACATCATGTGCTAAAATGTATTTCCCAAAAATGTATCAGATTCAAGACCTAACAAGTGTAATAAATTTTGTGGTGAATTATGGGGCCCCTCAACCTCATAAAATGTCTCTACATCTCTCTAGGAGCTTAAATGGGTATATACAATCTTAAGCATTATTCAAACTCATTGAGACATTTGGGGAATAAGGGTATCCCCCTAGGATATCCAATGGCCATTAATGGTCACCTAGAGATCAAATCCTAAGTCTAAGGTAATACATCAATTAATATTTTTAATTTTAATTTTAGATAGAATTTGTGTTATTGTAATATTTTGTTGTAAGGGTTGAAAGACAACATTCAAAAGAAAAGAGTAGGGAAAAGAAGGAGATCCTAGAGACCCTATCTTAGTTTAGGATAAATTATAACCGGGTTTTAAAATTGGGCCAAACTATTTTCCTTATTCAACTCGTTCATAAAAATAAAGTTTACTTTTAACACAAAAATCACCACCTAAGTGTCATCAATCAACATCAAAAAAGTCCCCACTTGTATTCCACCACCTTAGATCCTGCCACCTTCAACATATATGAAAAACATTGAATCCTAACACAATCACCCCAAATTTTACCTTATAGGTATAGATTCCACCTAAAAAACATTTAATTATCCCAAGGCTAACTAGAAGTAACTGATCTAGACCCTAATGGCCATTGGTGCAAGGGTAATAATATTGGCCACCAAGATCTATGGATGGTGCTATGGAATAAAGCTCAGGCTTAAAGTCCCTCCAATGTCCTTACAAACATTAATTCAACTATGACTAGATCTCTATTTATCCACCCAATTAACAAACATGATACCTCAAGCATAATTCCTTAGATTGGGAAGGGTCTATGAGAATATAAATGACTAGAAAGACATAAACACAAAAGCTATACCTTTCTCATAGGTTCATTCTCCAAACCTGATTCGGGTTTGCTTGTGCCTGGATTGAAGAGCTAGGAGTCTTTATGAATGTCACTATTTCATTTTAATGGCATCTCCCCTTGTATGTGAGTGGTTTGATTGAAGATTTTAAGGAATGTTTATTTTTTTTATAGATTTATACAAAGTTTATTTACATAAAAAATCTTGTTGAAGGCATAAGGTGATCCTTGTATTTATAGATTTTCCAGATTGATTATGACCATTGGATCAAAATTTAGATGTGTGACCAGAATTTAGTTCAGTTTAAGTAATAAATGTCATTAATATTTGAAGTTTGGGCCTGCATTTATTAGACATGGGTTCCAAAATCTTGATATTTATTGCATTTATGTTAATACTTGACAACTTTATATGTGATGTCATGGTGATATTGTGATTCAAATATTTGTTGAATATTTGAATATTACATAATTAGAAATTATGCCAATTTCTATGGATTTTATATTTATCCATTTCATTTGATTTGATAGGCTTATGAATTTTGATTAGCTTCTGTGTGATTCATGCAATATCAAAATTTGAATATTTATTCCAATTAATTGCCCTATAACTTCACTTATAAAACACAATTTGGCTCAGAGTGGATTAGATGAAGTTAACAGTTGGTTATGGTGCATTTCCCCAATCAAGTATGCCCCAATATGTTTTAGAATACACATGTCAGGTATGTAGGAAAATTTGGGTGTTTTGGTGATTTATGCATTATTATAAGAAATCATTTTTAACAAGAATTGAGTGTCTACAACTAGAAAATAAATAAAGCTTCCAAGAAAGAAAAAAGACAAAAAAGGGATTTCCAAAAATGAAAAAGTTGAAAATGTGAGGAAGAAAGTGTTATTACCTTACATATATGGAATTGTAAAAAAATAAACTATAAATTATTAAAATAAGGGCATACAAACTTGCTTCAAACAATTTAAAACCCTAAGAAATGGCTTTAGAAGTGTTAAATACCATAGGAAAATGATGCTCATAAAATGTATATATGAAATTGTGTGCACTTATAGCATCCCAAACATGATCCACACCACAGAGCCCATAACTTGATGTGGTGGGAAATATTGTTATTAGCAACAAGTTGTAGATTGTAATAGTGCCTGAAAGGTAAGCTAAAAAAGCAAAAACCAATCACACAATTGTATGCAAAATTTTGATAAGAAAAAATGTAAATTTTATTTAATATTTAGAGTATGATAATATGTATGTGTACAATATCTACTAATACTAGGAAAACTAGTTCCTCTGATAAGAAGGGAAACCATCCTTGTTAATTTTTCTAGACTAAATGAAAGAATGTAGAGCTACATATGTGTTTGAATTCTACATAAACAAACCATACTAAAAAATTGATTTTTGGTCTATGGGTATGAGCTCTCATCTATGTGACATTATGAAACAAATGATTACAATAAACACACATACACAAGAAGTGGTCACAACTGACAATTTTTATAGAAGGGTAGTGGTTCATCTTTTGGCCAAGTGATGATTAGACTTATTGCAGGTGCATGATTAGAGTTCAATTTTAAAGTTCTAATGATAGATTCCCTAACGTGGCATATACCTAGAGAATCCCAATTATCATGTCATGTGTAAGAAAATACTAACACATGGGTGTTGAGTGTGTGAATGGTTGTAAAACAATCCATAGACCTATGCAACATGTGACATGGTATTGCACCAATTTGTAAAGGAAGCATAAATCAAACCAAGTGATGCATGTATGTTGCTAGCGAAGATGATGCACATAGAGTTCAAGAGTGATAATTACATGTGGAAAGTGAGAAAGTGTTGTGAAAATTACACCCGTTGATGAGGTGTGTGATGTGTGTCATGGTGTTATTTATACTTTAGTTGTTGGTGTGAAAGTATCTTCTAAACCTATTGATGAGTACTCTAGATGTGTAGCATAAATTTTTATGCCTTGTCTATTTCATGTTCATTGTGCATGTAACTCCATGTCAGATGGCCATTGGTAGGATATGTCCTATGGTGTCACTGGTTAGAATCCAAGATATATCTATATTATACTTTTCCCCATAGAGTTGTATAAAGATAAGTTATATGGATGTTGAATGTATATCAAGTTATCATCCCAAGTGTGCAAATATGTAAAATTGTATGCGCATAAAAGATGAAAAAGTATGTGATTTAAAACTTCCATTTAGCCATCTTTCTAGTGATAAAATGTCATCAACTAGTTCAAATATGTAGCTATCATGTCCCATAAAGCTTGCCAAAAGGGGATGACAAATCATGGTTCACGACTAGACATAATAGACATTGACAATCCAAAATGAATCCAAATAAGGTTGATTAAAGATTGCATTTTTTCCAATGTGATGATACTCTTCTTAAAGGAAACCATGATATCCATATTAGAGAACCTATCCACTACAACAAACACAAAGTGATTCTAGTGCATATTTGTAGGCAGTTCATTCATGAAATCCATGTTAATTAATTTTATATACACTTATATCTTTCACTTACTAACTATTTATCTTGCAAGACTCATCGGTGGATCAATCTTTCTAAGTGCACATTCTAATGAGTGTAATGGGATAAGGTGGGTTGACTTATGATACTTTATGAGAGATTATTATATGATCACTTGTTATACCTGCTTTACATCATTATTATTATATATGATCTGTCTAGCCTTCTATATTATTATAGTGTATAAATATAGGTCGAGTCTGTTGAAATAATTGAAATGTGTTTAACCCTAAATTTTAATGTGGATCTTATTTAGGTAGATAGGTCTAAGAATATATAAATGACAATGCAAAAGGGTGATAATCAGATCTACACCAAGCCAATTAAATTCTAAACTCAAATACAACATATGCTAAATTTATTAAACCGAGATAGGCTAAAATTAGGAAGTACAACTATGCTAGATATGGAAATGACAAAGAAATAATGTACTCAGCTGGTTCTAATGCTAACACAATTATGGATCTAGAATAGTTAAGAAGTAGACTAGAAGAGGATTCTGGAATAGCCATCAAATTTTAGACTAAGTGCCTCTAGAGCTACAGACACTAGCATTATCCTTATGCATTAGCATCAATGCTACTATCTAAATTAGATGCAAGTATCTTATACAAAATACTTGCTAGAAAAGGATGCGATCACCTAGATGCTTTTGGGTTTGTCTCTGCCTTTGTTATGGTGTATTTATATTTACATCATGGATTGTCACTCCTTATGAAATTACAAAACCCTAGTTCTTCACCTTCATAGTGACCTTGTGGAAAATGGGTTAGTGGGATCACAGTGTTGATCTTCCCCAAAGACCCTAATTTTAATCAACACTACCTACATATCCAATACTCCAATGAGGTCCTTAAACTTATGTATTTCTCCCGTACATGTTGGCTTGTGTGTGAATTATGAAATATGTGGAAATCAAGTACAATAATGACCTAACCTGTAACTTTGAAAATCAAGCTCTTGGGTTGATCCTTCAATACTTCAAACATGTGTATGTGTTATCCCTATGAGTGATATGAAAATAGGAGAAAATAGGGAATCTTTTCTTGACTGAATGCTTTGATATGTTACCTTATTTTATGCTAGGTTCTCCTAGGTGAGGAGTGAATGAGGTGTGATTATGAATATATACCACTCCTATCAGGAAAATATCTTGAATAAAATCACTTGGGTTAACCATTAAGATATGTTTAAACTACAAATTAGATGCCTTTAGGGCACTGGACACATGTGTCAAGGTAGGACACTAACATCAATTCAAGGGTTTGGGACTAAAACTTGTGTCCTAGTAGTTAAAAAATAGGTATAGGCTTAGAACTTACAGGGGCATAATATAAACATATTTTAAAAATTATAGGTAAGATAGAAGGTCTAGGTCATCAACATAAGACTGGTTGGACCAAGAAATAGGCCAAGGGGCACAAGAGAGAGCAAATGTGAGACTTCCAAAAGTGGGAAAGGTCCAAAACTAAGAGGAACAACCAAGGTTAGAGTTTGCCAAGTGTACAAGACTGAGGTGCTACTTGATTCATAAATATTGTCTACAACAAGTTACTTTAATGAGTTTGACTAGTATATATACGGTTATCAAATATCATTTATATATAAGTACAACACCATTCTACTATTTGTGCACAAAAACCTTCCTCTGACAGAAGAGGATGAACTATGGTATATGAGATTACACGTTTGGAGGTCTATGTTTGTACATGGTATTTTTAGTCTTAAAGAGATAATTTTCCTAATACACCTAATCTTTGGAGTCCCCAATTAAGAATACTCGTGTCTTATTATTTACATATTTAGCTTCACCTCCAACATCTTTCACAAAGCTATAATTGAGCCAATGGGGAAATTGATGCACCGATATGTCAACCCAAGTTAAGTATACATCTTCCTAAACTCTTTATTTTATTTATTTTGGTAGATATATATGCATATGCTAGAGTAGTATGTTTTTGTATTCCATGCTTAGATTAATATATGTTTGTTACTATATGTTATCTTTTCATTTTCTTATAACCTTTATTATATACCTCTTGGTTACAATCCCTATTCATCTCTTTTTATATGTAACAATGCATCAATCATGTGTGACTTCTTTTTAAGATATTCAATTGATTCCTTTTGATCTATATCATCAAATCTATCATGAAAATCAACATAATCATTTCCCTTATTGGCATCCAAAGTAAACATACTTTCCACTATGATTATGTGAAACTAAAAAAAATAAAAATTAGATATAAAATCCTAAGAAATAAAAAGAAACCCTAAGGGAAAAAATATAGGTTTTGTTTCATTCAAAATAAAGATTGAGTTCACCAGATTTTTTTAACTCATTTTGATTTTAATTTATTTAAACAAGTATAAAACACTTGAAAACCATATTGTATATGATATAATATTTCACATACAAATATGAATGCAATAGAGGGATTTATTCAACTTACTATGTTTATAAATGACCAATAAAAAAGGTGCATAGCTAATTTTCTATTTTGTGTTACTCAATCCATATGTACAATCCACTGAAATGATATGAAATTTCTTTGTGATTGTTTAGCTCAGGAAAACAACTATTAAAATCTATCAAAATGTTTTCAAAAAAGTCAAAGACACATGTAACGACTGGGGCCATCCATTATTTTTTAGTACTATCCCTATCTGACTTTATACTCTATTATGCCACAAATATTGTGCCTTCTCATTTAAACTATTTCTATATGATTTATTGACCCTTGATCTTGTGCGTATATAAAAATTTTGTCTTCATTTACCTTGAAACCCTGGCTCTAGTTTTGACACCAACTTGACATGAATGAAAGGGGTAAAATATGGGTTGGACAACCTCAACCAATCCCCACTGAATGATTGAGCATTGGTTACATTTTGATACTTCAAATAGGGATCAAACTATACACAATTATCCCACTTATGTGTGTGTGCTCAATTATGTTCCACTAGCATGAAATGCAACTCTTTATATTTTGACACTTAAAAATATGCAACTTTGACTTTGTGTTAATGTTTGAACCAAGTTTGGGACTATTCCTTTGAGGATTTTCAAAATTTAATGCTTTTAGAATAGTGACTCAAGGATGGGCAAGTAGATCTCTCAATGTGCAAGTGGATTTTCAATATGACATCCAAGTGAGTAAGACCTTACATTTGTATTGTATCTATAGGTGACTCTTTAGAATACATCTTGTACCAAGTCTGAAATAATGGATATGTGCACGAACTAGCATTATGATCAATTGAGTCTCAAATAGTGTAAATATGTATGAACTAAGATCGTGCCCAACTGAATATGTATCAATCTAAAATTTATCACTCATGGAATGTAAAATCAAGTACATATTCCTTGCATATTCCACAAAAAAATTGTATGAAGACTAAGGATCCACAAACAAGGGGCATAAATGCCATAACAAATAATACTAAAGAGCCACAAAAAAGATTAAGGGGTTGTACACAATATAAAATAATAACTAGCCTATCATGTAAAGGTAACATCATTGATGAAGCATTAAAAAGGTGAAAACTAGTCTACATTAACCATATATGTTAGTATTGCATCATAGTCAAGTAGCATATCCATGTATCACTATGTGAGATTTCAGTAACAAGTAAGACATGTGTAAGCAATATATGTAACTCAACATGGTAAAGAGGTCATCGAAAGATATAACCCGTGATAATGTAACATGTGGAAGTAGATGCCCCTAACATTGGGATGGCCCTTTGGTATATGAAAGGTCTAACATGTACATGTCCATGTATGATCTATATGTTCTGCATCACATTCATATACCTCGTGAAATGCATTTGTATGAAAAATAATATGTCATATACCAAATATGTGATAAATAACTCATGAAAATAATGTAATATAGCAATTATTTTCATGCTCAGGGTTTGATTTTTTTTTAATATTTGGATGTTTTTGTATTTTATTGATTTTATTTATTTTCTTATATTTTTGAATTTATTATGTACAAAGGTGCTAGAAAATTTTCCCATAAATAGGATAATCATGGGAGGTGCATGTATCATATGGTACATGGGTTACCTTATGCAAATGAAAAATAACAGGTGTAAATGCATCAAAATATGAAAAGGAATAAGGTGTTGTAATATAACCATCATCATCATTGCTCATAAATTAATGTAACTGACCAGTTATATCAATAATGGGAGGCATGCACAAAGGAAATTACAAGCTAACCAATTATATCAATAATGGGAGGCATGTATGCATAACCCATGACATGATATAAAGGAATGACTTATTATGCAGAGGAAGTGCCAACTGTTGATGCTTCTGAATCCAAATAAGAATCATATGTTGTAATATAACCATCTGAATCATCGATCATATATTGATGTGATCTTGTACCTTTTTTATGTAATAGGAGAAGATGTAATTACATGTACTAGTGGTGAAGCATTCTGAATAACCTATGGTGCCTTAGGAGAAGAAGACCTCTTTTTAGGTACCACTTTATGCTTTGGAAAATGAATTGTGCTCTTTGAAATTAGGTGATTATGCCCATGTGTAACCATATCATGTTTATAAATAGATGAAGAAATGGATTATGTAATATGTTCATGTGTAACTAGATCATGCTCATAAATAGATGGAGAAACTAATGTTGTGATATTCTCTTGAATAGTTATGTAGACTATTTCATTACCATGTTTTTCAACGTATGTGGCAACTAAATATTCTTTAGGAGGAGTAAATACCTTTGGTTCCGAAGGATATTCATATTAGATTCATATAATTTTGACCATTTATGCATTGTACAAGGTATTATTATAATCTTTTTATCCAAGGGCATCCTAATAGCATATCAAAGACCCATGTGCTTGGTAAAACTAAGAATAGAGTGGGTACTATGAGAGGTCGCACTTGTAAAGGTTGTATTATATGCTCAAGAGTATTATGCATATAACTAGAAAATGCTTTAACAATTCTGCAAGTATCCTATAAATCTTACTCTATATATCTAAAAGAATAGAGGAGTGTTATGGTGCATGCATTTTCTCTTGATCCATTGTATATCATAACACTATGCATGGATTGATTATCATCATATGCTCATATAAAGTGTGCATGTATATCTGAATCATCATCACCAATTTCACTTTCATTAAATGTAATCATAGGATGTGATGTATGTTTACTTGTAACTCTACGAATGATGTTATCAAGTGTATGACACTATGCATAAGGAAGAGGATGAGCACTGTATGGATAATGTACTTCAAGATTACCATTGTTATTTGTTATTTCATGATTTGGAAAATGACATTTGCACATTTTTTGAGACTTGAAATGTCATTTAATTATGACATATCCTTATTAATAGGTGTGTCAATATCAATATATTATCATCAATGACATCTTGAATCTTTTGTTTGAGCTTGAAACATCTATTTTTGGAATGCCCAATATATCAATGATAGTCACAATATAAATTTATATCAAATTTTTTAGATTGTGGTTTAGACATTCTGACTTCTAATGGTAGAGGAAGAATAATGAGATTGCATTAAATTAGCTTTTGCAACAATACACAAGAATGTGATAGTTCCTTGTTGAAGCTTATAATTGAAGCTTTTACATTGCTTCTCACATAACATTAATTGTAATTTTAGCTTCATTCTTGTTTTAATTGGGTTTATATTATAATTTAACTTAATTTAAGACTTAACATTTGAAATAAAAGGAGCATTTTATGGATAATTGAACTTGTTCAAAGAAAGCAATTTGACCTCATGATGTTTAACTTTATGGCATAATTCATCAAAAGATTTGAACTTATCAAACATAGTTGAATCTCGGAGTGGAGATAACAAAATTTGAGTGAAGATATATTTGAGATCATTATTAGCCTTTTGATTTGTCATTTTTACTAGCATAGTCTTATATCTTAGAACATATTCACTGATTGTTTCATTAGACCCTTGTTTGAGATTTGTAATTTGAGCATATGATAGTTTTCCACCAATATTAATAGAAAACTGTGTTGAAAAATAATTTTACAAAGGATTGAAAGACTTTATTGATTGAAAAATAAGATCACTAAACCATCTTAGAACATATTATTTGAGACTTCTTGAAAAAAACTTTGTTAATAATTTATCATTATTTGCATAGTCTAGACAAGTTGCATGGAATACACACAAATGTTGTTCAGGATCACCATTGGCTTCATATAAAGAAAGCCTAGGATCCACAAAGCTAATTGGTAATGGATAGGATGTAATTTGGGATGCCAATGGGTTATGTATCAAAGAACATGAATCCATAGAAGGGCTCGCAAGAGAAAGAGTTTGTTCAAGTTGAAATAGCTTGTAAGGCAAGAACTAAATGCTCAAGGGTATTATTTGTAGAGATAATTGGGGGAGTATAAGTAGTATGAGTAGGCATAGGCATGGATATTTTTTAGAAAATAATTGATGTTCCCAAACTAAGAAATAATTTTATGGAAGTAACTAGAGGTGTAAAAGTAGGAATGAATGTAATAGTGGAACTGACAACATTGGAAAGATTATCTTGGGATCTTTTCTTTTGTTCATCTCTAAAAAAATATAAGAGCGGGTTAACCTTTTTTGGATGTGCATGAAGATAATCCATAAATTTTGATTCATCAGTTTGACCAAATCGTTCTTGAATATTGGGCTATGAAATAAGATCCATGATGTGTCCTTCAAGAGGATGTGGAATAAGTAATGGAAGATCCTTTGAAGTTGTAGATTTGAGAAAATATATAATATATGTTTCCTCTTAATCCCAATTGATTTCAAATTTAACAAAATCTAACTTTATTGGAGAATAATATTGAAATGAAATAGTTTTGCAATCATCTATAATAAGAAAGTCATGAGATTAAACATTGTTTAGTGTAGCTTCTTGATTAAGTTGACATTTGTTAGGAATAGCCTAATGTTAGTGCTCACATTATATTTGTTTGTAATATTATTATTAAAATAAGTTGTCAAATCATTTAATAATAATATAGGTAGAATATTATAATTATGTGTGTGAGTGATTTGTGAGAACAAATCATGTAGAGAGATAGGCGTGTGAGAGAGAATAAAAGGATAATGACAACTAACCCTATAGTTTGCATTAAAATAAATGTGATTAGAGGAAAATGTAGCCACAATAAATCTTGAAATCAAAGTAAAACATGAAATGCCATCTAGAAAATTGAGATTTTCCAAAAGTAGTTCCAACAATAAATTATAGAAAGGACTCTCTAATAGAAGGAAATAAAATTATATATAGAGGGCGGTCCTTCAAGAAGGGACAAACAATTTTGGGGAAGGGAAAGGTATAGCCAACATTATTATAATGCATTGGTTTTGATTCAAATTGAGACACTTTAGTAGATACCATATATAGTATCAAATGATAGAGTAGTGAGATGGATTCCTCAATTTCACCTTATGGACTCTGTCCAATCATCGTGATGGTGGTTGGGTGGAACATGGCACCAAATCATCTCACGGTTAGTATCACAGTGTGATCATGCTAATGCCTATTGAACAAATGGACAAACTCTGATACACATGGGAATCTGTTCTAACCTAAATTTTTCCTTTTCATTTTCTTTTGAGAATATATAATATACTAATAGTAAGTATGGGATATTGAGATTGGATAATGATTGAGATAAAATATGGTATTTTACTTATGGTCACTTGTTATATATGGATTGTTTTGAAAATGATTAATTATCTTGATTGCATTATTGTGCTAAGGAACTAAATGAATGTTTTTTTCCTGGGAATAAAAGAATAAATAAAAACTAGACCTTTGTGTTTCCTTTCTTTGGAAATAAGTATATATTTCAGTTCATAGTTTTTTAGATAATTTATTTGGAGTGTTGGATTTAGCTTAGTGGCAAGAATAAAATAGATTAAACCAATAGTGAAAGGAAATAATAAAGTAAATGAATAAGAAGAAGAAACCAGATGAAGTCATTAAAGATATATTTCATTAAATATTGGCTTTCTTCTTTCCTTCTCCGTACACTTGTCTATAAAGGCTTTTCATCTTCTTTCTTGACTCTTATTTTCCAATGACCCTTTGAATTATTTTTACCACCATTAAATTAATTTTATTTGTACAAATAATGTCAAATAATCCCTTCTATATGCCCATGCTAACACTCACCCAAACTAAAATAGGTGTCTCATCCTGAGACACTTAGATAAAAGGCCCTAATAAATTAAGTTTTTACAATTTCATTGCATTAACATGCAATTACGGTAAACGAGATACTCTAAATTAATCTTATAAACTTCTCATGTTGGGAACTCCATTCCCTCTACTTTAACTATCTATACAACCTACAATTGCATGCTATAACTTTACAAAGTAGTAGACAATTTTGTTTGGCTTTGACCTCATACATTTTTATTCTTTCAACTACCAATCACCTCTTGCCTTGTACCTTATCATCCACCTACTTGTTGGGGCCTGTACTTGGGTCTGAAAACACTCTTTCATCTTTATGAGCAGTTTTTGGATACCTAGTAATTTGTAACTAAAAAAAAATCATCTACAAACATTCCACCATATATTTTAATGGCCTTTACCTCTACAGTTGTTTCAAGTTATCTCAATTCCATTTCTCCATTTTTGTAGGTTTCATACTCATGTTATAGAACCTCCTTACTTTTTCCAACTTCTATAACTTTCTCTTTAATTTTACCATCAAGTCTTCTTCTCATACACCTAGGTTCGATCCAACACAACAACCACACCATTGTTGGTTTTAGTGTAGTGGCAAGAATAAACTATATTAAACCAATAATGAAATGAAATAATAAACAAAATGAGGAATAAGAAGAAATTGATGAAGTCATTAAAGATATATTTTATTAAACAATAGCCTATTTTTTTCCTTCTTCGTACACTTGCCTATAAAGATTTTTCATTTCTTTAGACTCTTCTTCTCCTATAACTCTTTGACTTATTTTTCCACCATTACATTTATTTTATTTTTACAAATAATATCAAATAATCCAACTTCCCTATGCTCATGCTAACAATGAGTGCTTCTGGATTTTAGAACGTTGAGTGAAGAGGTTAAACTATGAACATTTGTTATGGTGTAGTGGTATAATTAATTTAGAAGTTTGTAACAATGAATTCATGTTATTGTGATCATCTGTGAAATCTATGTGATATCCCACATCTAGGCTAACACTTATATTTGGAAATAAACTCTTATGTGTCTATTTTTATGGAGAATGCATATATAAAGTTTTGATTGTTTAGAAGAGGAATAAAACAATGTGTTATTTCTTAAAGTATTAGAATTCACTCTTAATAGTGTTGATAACATTTGTCTTCTCAAAATAAAATTTTAAAAAAGGGTAAAAGTTTTGGAAAGGGATTTCAAATCAAAAAGGGTAAATTTTAAACCATGGCCACATAATTTAATTAAATCTAATGATTAAGTAGACATACGATTTGAAATAAATCATCTACGAGTAGAGGGAGCTCACATGGTGAATGTTTATTTATCCTTTCAATACCACATATACCTCTTCAATGAAATTAAGTAGACATGTGATTTGAAATAAATCATCTACGAATAGAAGGAGCTCACAACGTTGCTAAGGGTAGCCTCTATTTAAAACCTTACCCCCTTCCAATGACTTCCATTCTACACTCCTTTCTGATCTAAATTAAGTTCACATGCATTGTTCCTCTCGCAAACTACTACGAAACAATATGGTCAATATAATTGTAGTCATTGTGAATCTTCCTTGAGTCCAATTTATTTATTTCATTTTTTTACTTATCAAAGTAATAAAAAACAAAATTAAAACCAATTTAATTATATTATTATAATCCAACAAATTTTGAAAACAAATCAAATTGTGTAAACATAAAACAAAAATACATCGTTTGGTATCAATAGTGCCTTTGGTTCGTGTTTATGATTAAATTCGACTCAATTGAACTATTGCACTCATATCCTAACATAGTTTTAAAAGAACATCTGTGGCTTCATACCTATAAAATGCTAGGAAGAAATAAGGAAATTTTCATTTCCCCATTCCCTTCATTACCCATTTATAATTATTGCTAGACATAAATCCTGAAATTGATAAGAGAAATCTAAGTATATATAGTTATCACAGCTACATACAATGACTTCTATTTAATCGAGTTTCATAGATAGAGCAAATCATTTTCACATAGTGCTTAGGTACCATGTACCATTATGTTGTTATTTGATTTAACGTCCCTTTCATGTACCGTTAGGTATATATAAATTATGAGCTTCTTCCACATACCGATGGGTCTATAGTAAGGATGAACATATATATAAGTTTGGTATATCAGTCAAGTGGTACATAGAAAATAAAACATTTTTTGGAATGATAAGGAACCTTTCCATCACTTGACACAACAAACATGGATTTTATTAAAATAATTTTTATCACAACCCTAACCAATAAATAAACTTGGTTAGAATGGTCTAAATAGGTGGAGAACACATTAATATTCAATGAAATTTGGTTCAACATTTGTGACAACAGAATAACTCTAAAACATTAGCCTTGATGAGGGCCACGACTAATGTAGATGTGCTTTGTCACATTCAAGGATGAAACACTCCATGGGAATATTTTCAAAATTTTAAGGAAGTATATGATTCAAACTAAAAATTGGAGTTCATACAGCTACACTTGAAATTTTTCAATCTAGAATTGAAAAATGGGGATGTCATGAGTTTGGATTATAAATTTTGGCAATCAAGCATGATGTTGATGGTATGAAAATCAATGTATATATGACTTCCTTCATAAAGGTTCTTCTTCCTACATAATCAACCTATCTTGAGTGGTTACAAACAAAAAATATATTGAAGACTTACATTTGATCAATCGTGTTGTTCCCAAAATCTGTCACTCATTTTTGAGACAACATATGAACTATTTTGGCCCTGCAAGACCAAAATTGTCTCTTCCCTTTTCAAAATTTGTTCTGAGCATTCAAATTCTTCATTTTTCAAAGCTTTTTAGAAATCTAAAAACTCTCTAGGCGGGATTCTATGGACTCAGTTCTACAGACTTCGCAGGTTGAATCTACGAACTCTGCAGGAAAGGAACAAGATCTCAACACTTAGCCATTTTTTCTATCGAGAAGTTCAAAAGACTGTCTTTCAAGGCCTCAAATAGCAAGTTCCCTTTGAGAAAGATCAAACCTCAAAGAATAGCGGAAGCTGCCAAGTGTCATTTGTCGAGACCCATTATAATTTGCTTCTAGATATGGCGGAAGTCACCTCATGTCCCATTATAACTCTATAGAAGCTGACAAGTGTCAACATCCACAACTTCTTCCTTTTGTGTCGTAAAGATTGTGGTGGGTCCTGGGTGAGTGGCTAAACTCAAGCAGAACATGCCACGTGTCATCGTCTGCATGAGTACAAATGAGTCCCAATGTTTCTATATTGTTTTTAAAATCTCAGCAGATCACGACAAGTGTCTGCATCTGTGCATCAAGTTTCCATAAGCTTCATAGCTTCTTTTAATAAGCTCCCCTCTGAGTCCCACGAAAGGTGCCAAGTGGCAAATGCGGAAGGTTTCTATGTGATTTTCTCAAAAGTGTGGAAATCACCAAGTGTTCCTTGCAAAGCTCAGTGGAGGCCGCCAAGTGTCAATCTCCACAGTTCCTTCCCTTTGTTTCATTATTTAAGAAAGGACTGTGGTGGGCCTCAAGTAAGTTTCTAAAGTGCAGTGGAAGCTGCCAAGTGTCATCTATCGGGACTCAATTTCTAATAAGTTTCAAAGCAATGGAACGTGCCACGTGTCTCATTCTAGCTCAGTAGAGCGCGACAAGTGTCTACATCCACAATTTCCTCCTTTGGTTTCGTAAGGACTGTGGTGGGCCATGGGTGAGGTGCTAAGGTCAAGCAGAGTGTGACAAGTGTTTGTGTTTGCGTGGATCTGAAAGAGTCCTGAATGTTTCTACAGTGTTCCTAAGAGCTCGATGGAAGCTGCCACATGTCATCTTCCGCAAGACTCTCAAAAGGGGTCTAGAGCTTCTATAAGTTAAGTGGATGCTGCCAAGTGTCCTCGCCTATTTCACAGCGGAAGGCACCATGTGTCATTTATTAAGATCAGTGAAAAGTGGCCAAAGCAAGCGAGAAAGACACGAGGGAATTGCTAAGGAGGATGACGGACCCGAAGACGTCAAATTTATGGCAATAAAATGTCTGTTGATCTTTACAGGTTTAAACAAGGACCCAAATGCATTCAAAGGCCTTAAGGCCAAGGCCGAAAGGAAGAACCACTAATGGAAGAGCATAAAGAGCCAGCAAGGCCAGGGAAAAGATAGCCTGAGGGCTCGAATCGCAGCGGAAAGAGGGAAAGGCTGAAATATCTATAAGAGTTATTTCTAGTAGGTGGAATAGTCCACCAGGTAGATATTTGAGCCTGCAAACATTAAAGGTGCAACCTGTTTGTCTCCTTTGAAGTAAAGACAAAATGGACAGCAGTGCAGACACCAGACGATCTAGACCCATGAGTAGACACTTGAGACGAATTGACACGCCATAGTTAAGACAACCGCCCTGTTCCAGCATGGCCCTCCTTGACAAAACTAGAAATGCATTCAAGGCATTGAATGCAGCATGGGCCGCTCCATGGAATAAAGCGCCAAGCCTTTCTTGGTTGCTATATATTGTAGTCTCTTGTGTCATTTTAAAGGAGATCTTCCCAATATAGAAGCAAAACTCTGCCCAAATTAAAAGGCATTTATTGAGACTTTGAGCTCAAATTACTGTTCATATTATTTTATCTGAATGAGAAAGCAAGTTACTAGCAGACTTTGTGCTATTATAACTTGTGCAATTTTAGGAGATTGTTCTTATGTCTGTCTTCTAGATGCATTCTTGTTTATTTAATTTAACAAGCAGAACTAGTGCAAGTAAAGGGGAAGATGTCCTGAAGTCAGTTACTTTCAGACTTTGTGCTGTTATAGTTGTCTTCAATGTGTGTTTTTAGTTTCTTTCTGTGTAAAGGATCTTGGGACGACTTTGTGCCTTCATTATCCTTCATATTTTATTCCTATGTAAAGGACCTTGGGATGACTTTGTGCCTTCATTGTCTTTTGTATTTCACTCTTGGGCAGTCGAGGTGGAGACTTTGTGCTACATCTCAGTCTATTGGTTACTACGCCCTTGGTTACCAGTTACTTGTCACTATCTGAAAGAACTCCTGTTGTTCCCTGCAAGATCACTTCTAAAAGAAGAGAAGTGCATTCAGTGTTTTCACCAAGATTTTCTCCTTTGTTTGTGAACATCATCTCTGAAAGAAGAGAGATGGATGGTGTATCCTACCCCTGAGTGTTATTTTCTGCTTATATATATAGTATATAGCGCTTCATATTTTATAGGGAACCTCCCCTTGATGAGAGGAGAGATTTGTCCCCTGTTGATGTAGTAAACCTGCACACCTGGCCGACCAATCTCCCTATGTTGTGGTTGAAGAGACCTATTTTGCTCACCAGTTAGCTATTTGACAAAATATTCACCCAACAGATTGAATGAGAAAATGGTCAAAAGAGAAAAATCTTTTGGAAGGAAAATAGAGTCCACTAGAGAAATAATTTGTTATGCGAATCAAATTGGAAATTATTCAATGAATATAAGAAATTAAAAGGTTAAGGTGGAAAAGCAAGCAAAAATAACCAATAAAATTGGAATGACAAATAACACTTCAATTTGATTTAGCTTAGTTCTCTTGTGGTTGCATGTTTTCCATCTATGACAAAGCAAATAATGCCTTGGAAAGTTTAATCTAGGATAATGCTTGGGTTTTAGACACTGGTGACACTCAGCACATGAATTTTTGAAGAGACTTATTTCAATATTTTCATGAAGAAATTTGTAGTCCAGTGTGTTTGGAAACTAAAACAAGTCTACAACCTCAAAGTAAGGGTACAATCCTACTCAAGTCACTAGGACATCCAAATTTCATTATCCATAATGTACTATACCATACTCAGATGAAAATGAACCTATTGTCTCTTGTGTTGATTTGACAACAAAACCACTCTAGATTGCTTTATGTTAGAGAGGTAAAAGTTACAAAAAAATGTGATAACATAGTCATTTGCACTAGATACAAAGAAGGAAAATTGTTGAAACTCAAGGGTGAGCACTCAATGCCAAGAAATTTTGCTCATCTCATATAAGAAGGAATGTCAGCTAATCTTCTCTAGCATGCCATATTTTGGCACCCACACTATGACAACATCTGTACAATGCATAAAAATGGTGTTGTAGGCCTGCTGACTTTGCCCAAAAATATTGAAAAATGCGAAGCATGCATTTTGGCAAAACACCAAAGAGAACCATTTAAAAACTCATAATGGAAAGTAAACATGAAGATACAACTAGTTCACTTTGATCTGTGTTCTCACCCAATCCTTTCTACTGGTGGTCATAAATACTTCACATTGTTCATTGATCACTATAGTAGAATGACATGGATATAATTTTGGAAGAATAAATTAGAATCCTTTGCAACATTTCAAAAATTTTGAATCATGGTTTAAAATTAAACCTAATCCGAAATTGGCACACTCGGGACTGATAATAGTGGTGAGTTAAATTTAAATGTGTTTGAAACCTATCTCAAGCATAAAGGAATCAAGCATCATCTCATGACCCCTTAAACTCTACAATAGAATGAAGTAATTGAATGGATGAACCGAACTGCCATAAATATGGTTCACTCAATGTTGTTCTTTAAAGGGATAAATTTGCACTTATGGTTATAAGAAACCCAAATAACAGTATACCTCCACAACATGTCACCATCAATATCCCTGCAAATGATGAATCCATATGAATTTTGGAATGTTCATTTCCCTTTAGTGTGACATCTTCAAATTATTGGATCCACATGTTGCGAAATCCAAACTAGAACATAAGAGTTACAAATGCATGCTATTGGGATACTCAGAGTCTTCAAAATCATACAAGTTATTTGATGAGAACACCAAGAATTTTATCATTGCAAGGGATGTCATCTTTTACAAAACTGCAAAAGATAATTTAGGCATCATTTGACAATTGAATTGGCTAGAAAAATATGTCAAATTTGATTTTTTTTTTAAGGAAGTTGATATGGAGGTTCCAAATAGTGAAGGGGGACCTACAATTGGGAAACACTTGAATCTCTATTGACTCCTGTAACTAAAAACAACACTCCCCCTATAGAAGATAGTGAAAATTCATCATAGAATGGTCTGATGGAAAAAAATGAAGGAGCTTAAAATTCAAAAACTAAGGCACCTATGATTTAGTAAGATACACAGATAAATATTCCAAAATGGGCCAAATAGACATTAAAAGATGTCAGACTTGATGAAGTTTGGAAAATAGGGACAATAAGTACACACAAAGTCGCACATCAATTAGATGAGTTCCTTGATGAAATTCAAGATAAGATCTAAAATATTACCTTGGAAGACCTTCCTAAAAAAGTTATTGTTGCATTTTATTATGAACCCACTTCTTTCAAACAAACTAAAAATATCGAGGCATTAAAAATGCTATGAGAAATAAGTATGATGCATTACTCGTGAATGAAATTTGGAAATTGGTTGATATTCCAAGCAATTGTAAACCGATTGGCTACAAGTGGGTCTTTCGCAATAAGTACAAAGTAGTTGGCTCACTTGACAAGCACAAAGAAAGGCTTATCGCAAAGAGATTTGCACAAAAATGAGAAATTGAATATAATGAAGCCTTTTCACTTACAAACAAAATAGACTACCATTTAAACCATGTTGGCTCTAGTAGCTCAAAATGGATGGAAAGTTCACCAAATGAACATCAAAACTAAATATTTAAATGGTGATCTCAAAGAGACAATATACATGACACAACTTGAAGTTTTTACAGTAAACGGCCAAGAGGACAAAGTTACAAATTAGAAAAATCGTTGTATGGTTTGAAACAAGCACCACGAGTGTGGTATGAAAAACTCGTTGAGCACCTCCAAAACATGAACTTTGAACGTTTTGAGTTTGAAGATGCAACTTTTTTTGTCAAAACAATTGACAAAATGGTTGTATTTCTAATGGTGTATGTGGATGATCTACTCATCACATGAAAAAATAAAATATACACTACAAAATTATAAAATTCAAATAAGAGTTGAAGAAAATATTTGAAATGACAAATTTGAGTTATCTTCATAACTATTTGAGTATTGAAGTCATTCGGAAATTAAAGTATATCTTCATTGCTCAATAGAAGTGCATTGGTGAAATTATAAACATGTTTAGAATGACAGACTGCAAGCTTCACAGTATGCCCATGGAACAAAATATCACATATTTAGTAGATGCTACTAAATACAAACAACACATAAGTAAGATCTATATGACCACGATTAGACCAAATGTTTCTTTTGGTGTTGGTGTTCTTTCTTGATTCATGCAACAAACTAGAGAAAGCCTTTAGGCAACAACAAAAAGAGTCCTTCAATATCTCAAAAGAACACAATTTCGGGATCAACTAATTCAAAATAATGGGCTTCAAATTGATCATATATTTAATTCTGACTAGACTGATAATTTTGAAACTGGAAAATATACTTCAAATTTTCTAATAAATATGGAAATAATAGTTTTTAATTGAAGGTCAAAGAAACAATCAATATTGTTATTAATATTGTGCAACCATTATATTTCTCATAAAATTTCTTATAATAAGAGCAACACCTTCATTTAACTAATCAGGTGGTGCTAAAGTTTGTGAAAAAGAAATCAAAACCTCACGGCTCTACTAAGGAAATTAATAATATTTTGACCACAACTATTTGGGCCAGCACTTAGGTGGATAATTTAGTTTAAATTATCATTGTAAGGTATAAAAGTCATTCGACTTAGATAATGCAACAAATTGATCTGATTAAGATTTAAATAGGGACAAAAAGAAAGGATGCAAGGAGGGCATAGTTATGTTTTAATACATTGAGTTTGTGTGATGATATGAAGAATTATTTTAATCAATAACTTTTTATATTATACATTTATTCAATAATAATTTAACAATGAATATTAAGTGAATTGGGTTATGAGGGTATACAATCCATGACACTTTATAATGAGGATTTACTTTCACTAACCATATGATTTCATAGATTTAACGAGCAATTATTAAATTAGAGTGACATTCTCGGTTGGGAATCACTTCTATTAACCAATAGGAGATAAAAGGGAATTAGATTATATGATATTAAATCTGCAACGTTGTGATTAAAGGGATGAATTTTAACTATTTTATATTTAGTTTATAGTGATTATATTTTGTTTAAGTGTCAAATTTTGGAACCTTTTTAGGGTTTAGTGATTCTTAATCATTGTGGGTTATTTTTAGTCTTTGAGTGATTTACAAGGATTCGTTTCATGTGGATTTATAATTTATAATGTATGTACAAGATAAATTGAGTTATTTTAGTAATTTATCTATATTAATTTAGTAAGATCAATTATGGATGGAAATGCAATATTATTGTTATGAATTTATGGGAAGTTTTATGGATGTATTGTTGAGTGATAGGTTCATTCACTTCGCATGAATATGATTAATGTTGATAATAAGAATTTTAAAAATGTAGTTAATTTTTGGGAGTAGCACATGAGGGTGTTACATTTTCTCTGTTTATTTGGAGAAGTTTAAAAAATCATAATATTTTGCACATGAGCTTTGAGCTTTTTTTTTCTCAAAATATTTTTCGAGCCCAAAACAACGATGTAGCTAGATTGATGCAATTTGTCCCTTATCAGTAGAAAATTACCAAAAAAATAATTAAATTGATATTCAATATGATATGTGATAAATCTACGAAATACTCATTAATATTAATATATCTCAATGTATTTCAAATAAATATATTTCAACTTACAAGTTGTATATATTTAACTATAATTATTTATTTTACAAGCATGACAAACAGTGATCAAAATTGAGCCCATCCCAATCCGTCTTAGGGCCTCAAATCTACTAAAAAGGTGCAATTCAAAAATGCTTGACAACCCAAAAATATAAATACATGCAAAAATGACAAAAGAAGGGCTATATTAAAAATACCTGTCAATACTACATCACTATCAATGTAAGGTATAAATCCCAAAAACTACAAGTGTTTGATATGATGGAAAGGAGTTTCAAAAGTGATTATCAATTTTACACATGACATGGAATTCATTGGAAAGAGAGACAACACTAAAGAAGATGGTGACTATTAACGAAAATTAAAAGTGAAAATCTACGTCGATATCAGTTCCCAGTAATGCAATCTATTCATCCAAAAAGAATATTGGTAATTGGTTGTACTAAATGGATAGCAAGATTTATGTTAGATTCTAATGTGAGGAGGAAAAGCTTTGATGTCGTATTGACCTTCGGAGTTTAGAATCCTGCCCTATACATAATTAAAGAAAACCTCAAGCATAAATATTGGAAAATAGAATTGTTATAAAATGTTATTACATGTTTTACAACAAAACATTGAGTGAAAGAAAGCATATTTATTAATAAATTTGTAAAACAAAATGTTTTATTAGCATTTGTCACTATAAGGACTGGATAATGTATAGCTTCATATTATAATTCAATATATATAATTGATGTGGTAGACTCGTGAGTCATGACCTTAAATCGATCGCTTCTTAAATCAATAATTTCTCTAAACCATTTTCTGATTCTATGAGGAAGAGGTTGCATGTGAAGGCGACATCATTTTGAGGTAAGAACTATCTCTATTTTTTTCCTTGTTTTACGAGTCCCCTACATTTGGATCCAACATCTCATTTTTTTAAGAACAATAAAATACATTTTTTTAATTTTTTAAGAAAAATAAAATTATTTTTTATTTGTTTATGACGATATGAAAAATTTTATGTACTCTCTACTCTTTGAAACCTACCAAGATAGATAATAAATACACAACATTTATCATAGATCTAGAAAAGAAGTTTGAATACTGTTAAACAAGAGTCGAAGTTGTGAAAATTGCTGTGATTCAAAATTCTTGATTCTAAATATATTAATATATCTAGTATCCTTGAATATTATATAGTAACAATCTCTAATATTGAAACCAATCATTTTTTTGGGAAAGTAAACAAAAGTAAGGAGCTTTGATCACCATATTTACATTCACTAGCTTAAATTTTTGACTTGTTGGATATATTAACTTATAAAATATAAGAATAAAATTCGCTGACAAAATTCTAAATAAACTGCGCCACACTACTACTTCTACCTTTTCTCATTTTTATTTTTTTTTTGGGGCTAAACTTAAATCCTCTGTTATAAATTCCAATCAAATTTGAATCATGGTGACAAACTTATGACATTTACCTTCCAATTTAAACATTGTACTCCTTCGCTTTCCAATTCAAACATCGGACAGTGGACTGCTTGTGCTGCCTTTTGGGACCACATACACAGCTTTTTCTTTTTTGGTTCAGTGGACGCTATTAAAACTTTTGGATTTTATTTCTGTATTCACCCTTGCTAAATCGTGGACGTCTCAAGTTGATTTGGCATCCTGACTAATCACTACTGTTAACCAATAGGAGATATAAGGGAATTAGACTATATGATATTAAATCTACAGCCTTGTGATTAAAGAGATAACATGTAACTATTTTATATTTCATTCATGGTGACTATATTTTGTTTAAGTGTGAGATCTTGGAACTTTTCTAGGGCTTAACGATTGGAGAGTCTTGCAATGAATTAATTTAGGTGGGTGTTGTGATCTCAATCATTATGGGTTTAATTTTAGTTTTTTCAGTGATTTGGAAGGAATTGTTTCTTGGGTTTATAATTCATGGGTTTTAGGATTGTAATTTAATGTGTGCACGAGATAAATTGAGTTATTTTAGTAATTTGTTTATATTAAATCGGTAAAATTAATTGAGAGAAATATATTGTTGTTGTGAATTTGTAGGAAAATTTGTGGATGTATTGTTGGATAACAGGTTCATGCACTTCTCATGCACGTGATTAATATTGATAATAAGAATTTAAAAAATGTACTTAATTTTTTTAGGTATGAGGGTGCTGTATTTTTTCTATTTATTTTGAGAAGTTCAAAAAATCATAATATTTTGGCCGTACAATGGAGTTTTGAACCCTTTTTTCTCAAAATATTTTTTTGAACCCAAAACATTGATGTAGCTAGATTGATACAATCTATCCCTGATCAATAGAAAATTGATAGAAAAAATAATTAAATTAATAATCAATATGATATCTGATAAATCTAAGACAAGCATATTAATATTAATATATCTCAATGTATTTTAAATAAATATAATTCAATTTAAAAGTTTTATATATTTAATTATAATTATTTATTCTACAAACATAACAAATAGTGATTAAAATTGAACCCTTTCCAATCCATCCAAAGCTCTCAAACTCGTTAGAGAAGTACAATTCAAAAACAAATCGTAAAAATAATAATAATAAAATACTTGACAAGCCAAAAAGTATAAATACATATAAGAAATTACCAAAAAAAAAAAAAATTAAAAAAGTCTATATTAAAAAATGTCAATCAATACCACTTCACTATCAATGCAGGGCATAAATGCCAAAAACTGCAAATGTTTGATAGGATGGAAAGGAGTTTCAATAATGATTATCAATTTCACACATGACATGGCATTCATTAGAGAGAGACCACACTAAAGAAGATGGTGACTATTTATGAAATTTAAAAGTTAAAATCTATGTTGATATCAATTCCTAGATCTTGGTAATTGGTTGTACTAAATGGATACCAAGATTTATGTTAGATTTTAATGTGAGGAGGAAAAGCTTTGATATTGTATCTTGCCCTATATATAATTGAAGAAAACCTCAAGCTTAAATATTGGAAAATAGAATTGTTATAAAATATTACTACAAAGTCTACAATAAAATATTGAGTGAAAGAAAGTATATCGATTTTTAAAATTGTAAAACAAAATATTTTATTAACATTTGTACATTTTCATATTGCAATTTGATATACATAATTGATGTGGTAGACTCGTGAGTCGTGACCTTGAGTCGATCGCCTCATAAATCAATGACTTCTTTAAACTCTTTTCTAACTCTATGAAGAGGACGCTGCATGGGAAGGTGACATCATTTCAAGGTAAGAACTATCTCTATTTTTTTCCTTGTTTTACGATTCCCCGGTGTTTGGAACAGCATCTCATTTTTTTTAAAACAATAAAATATTTTTATCATTTTTTAATAAAAATGAAATTAATTTTTATTTTTTCATGATGCTATGAAAAACTTATGTGTTCTCTACTCTTTGAAACCTACCAAGATATATAATAAATACACGACATTTGTTGTAGATCTAGGAAAAAAGTTTGAATATTGTTAGACAAGAGTCAAAGTTGAAAAAAATGCCATGATTCAAAATTCTTGATTCTAAATATATTAATATAGCTGGCATCCTTGGATATTATATTGTAGCAATTTCCAATATTGAAACCATAATTTTCTTGTGGGAAAGTAAGCAAAAGTAAGAAACCTTGACCACCGTATTCACATTCAATAGCTCAAATTTTTGACTTGTTGGTTATGCTAATGTAAAACCCCTACGCTCTATATAATCAAATAATGGCCATGATATGAAAATGAATTATTTTATCTAATAAATAAATTCTTGGAGTCCTAGCTACAACTAACATTCAATTTATTTTTACCAATAAGGACCTATAGTTATATCAAAGGCATGTAAACTATTTTTTAATTAGAAATGCAATATATTAATATAAAATAAACATAATACATATTCACTCAAAATGTGAGTGGTATGAGAGCACACTCAAAAATCATATAACCACAGGTTGACAAAACAACCCAAGAATCAAAACCAAAATTAAAATAACACCACAGTGCCATCATTCAAATAAGATAAAAGGATAACCAACTAGGATTATGCAACAGGTACCACCAGCCTTGCAAAAGGAGGAGGAGGTGGCAGTTGGCTATTGGGCTTATGTCCTCATCCACCCCCATGAGGGAGAGAAATATTAGGTATGTTCCAATCATCAGCGTACTGTCTTTCTTCTTTACCTTCCTCAATTAGCTCGTGGGGGGAAGAAATTACAAGAGCCATCCTAAGAAACTTCCCCCCAGCGTCTCCACCTAGCAGCCTAAAACCAGTGTGACCATAATCATCCTAATGTGAGGGCCGCCATACAAACCCATCAGAAGGATGGAATATCCAATGGGGAGGAAGTGGAGGGGTGGAAAATTTTGAATGACTATGAGACCTTCGCTACCCACTACCTTGTCCCTGTTGCTCATTTGATCTTTTGAAGTGATCCTAAGGCTCCTTAGGGGGCACTCTACTGACCATGCATGGAGCATTACCCCAGTGGTTCATAAGTGTATGGAGATGCTCAACCTCAAGGGCAACTTTATCTGCCTACACTTGAATTTGTAGTACTAGATTATATAGAACGATGATTCTATTAGAAATAGAAAAAACTATCTAGGTAGTCTTCATTAAATACAACTACATTCGTGTCTTTCTAATGAGTAAAAAGAATTTTAAATTAGAAAATATGACATATTTGCTAATACCTTGCATGGAAGAGAGTAAAATCTCCTGATAGGGTAATATTCCAATTAAAAGGCTCTTGCCTAAAAGGTTTAAAAGGGGAATGGATCCATTAACAAACATCTTAAGCTCTATTAGAGAACCAAAAGATGTGTCTTAGAGACTCAGGATGGCCACAAGCAAGGCATATTGGAGAGGGAATCCCTATGTGAAGAAGCCTATCACCCATAGCAAGACCTTGGTAGAGAATATAACAGGCAAATATGGATTTTTTGGGTTCCACCATAGCAAACCAACCATTTTGGAACCTCCTATTCCAAAAGGAGGGGGAGTTGGTGTTCCATCATTTATTGAGCATCTCTCAAGGAGCATTACTAGGAGATAGTCATTTCTAACCAACTTGGGGTTGATATCAAAGAAATGGGGTGGAAATATCTCAATTCCAGTCTTTCCACCATTTCAAAGACCTTGTAACATTTATTTTTTGTAAAGCATAATCAGGAGTAGCCATCTGAATCTTAGAAATAGACTCAAAGTATAGAGATTTTAACCTGAATTTAGTTTTTAACTCAATGAAACTAAGTCAAGATCTAGAGCATTTATCAAAGATATCACCCATAACTCAAATACCTCTACGAAAAATCTAAAGAGCTTTGATTTTGGGAAGTTTTGCCAAGGGTTTCTCATTTATGGTGATCACTAGAGGCCACCAAATAGAGTGAGTATTGATTGAGAGACCAGTTCAAAAACCATCCATGTTCCACCTTAACCAAGGCTTAATATTTTCCTAATCCTTTCATATGCTTTTGACCACAAAAGTACCCATAACTTTTATCGGGGTTGGGGTAATGAGTAGATTCGAGACCCTAAATTTTGCCAAACATTCTTACCAATGGGACATCTGGAAGCAATGCAGTTGCGGAGGATAATTTTTCAAGCCCCCTACCTTCTATAGCTCTAAAAATCCACTTGGCACAGAGGGTGAGCCCCTTTTTATAAATATCAATAAGACCTAACCCTCCTACTTCTTTGGGCTGGAAAAGAATATCCTAAGCCACTATGTGAAATCCTTTGTTGTCATTAGAGTTGGCCCATATAAAATATCTAATAATTTTTTCCAACTTCTTGTAGGATGCTTTAGAAGGACCCCAACAAGAAGAGTAGTATATGTGAGTGGCTACAAGGACTTTGGAACAGGAGTAGTAGACAAAGGATTATCTTGTGCTTGGGTATCTGGGACGAGAGCCTATTATGACTATGTTCTTTACATTTGAAAGAGAGAGAAGTCAATAGAAGAGGATTCCTGGGGTTTTAGAATCACATTTACAATTTGAGCAGTATTTATCATAGCTGGACTAGAATTTGGCAAAGAACCCTGAGATGGGATCAAAGGCGACTAGGTGGTTCTATTAGTAGAAGTAGAAGGTTTGGGGTTGATGGAAGGGGCTTTGGGGTTGCAATTATTAAGATTACTCCTTAGACCCACTACCTACCATCCATCAATATCTATCGATGTCATGAGTGGTTCCCATCATGGTCTTGGATGGAGGGTTTGAAGCAGCCATAAGTGGCCAATCCTTCGTCATTTGGTCTAAGGCCTACCACGTGAAGCAGGTGATGAGAAGATTGATATACAAGACTATTGGTAAAACATTGCTCACCAATTTGTATATCAATGCTTTCACATAGGTTTTATGCGAGGTCAACCTCAAGATAGATGTATTGTTGTGGGCAGGGGACAAAGAAGTAGTTAGTTTCAAATCAAACAAAATGACCTAACCGTTTCACCAATTATTCTAAAAATGGCTAAAATGCATAGGTAACCCATGGAATTCAACTCAGACAGGGACCTTAAGTTCGGCTTTGTCTACAACCATAAAGTCACAGATCCAGGGGGTAATGACAAGTAGCAAAGTTCTCACATAAGATGGGCCATGCTTGTGAATAGTGGTGCACTATTGAGGGTTTTCAAACCTAGAAAGGAGAAATCCCTTGGTCAGATTTTAAATCCCCACAAGCTTAATACCATGAGGGTGCCAATTAGTTTGCACCCAATTGCGAATCGAGGTAGGAATATGACCCACACAATAACCAATAAAGGTATGATTTTCAAAATTATAAACACTATCAAAATAGGGAAATTGAGAAAAACATCAAGAAGAGAATCCTAAGTAGGATGTACATTACCTCGTAAAAAATGTTTGAAACAAAATTGCAAACCTGCTTTGGTGCCATGGTTGCTTTCTCTAGGTTGAATCCTATCCAATGAAGTGGCCTCCCAAGAGGGACCCATTAAATAAAGAACATGCCCAAAGGGCAGAACCCAAAGCTTGAGTTAATTAATGCAATTAAATTTGGTAAGACAATATCATAAAACCGAGCAAAACTACGACAGCATGATGAAAACTCTAGAGTTGAACCAACATGATAAATGTTCAAGCTATTTGCAAAGCTCTAAAATAGATAAATACTTGGAAAGGTGTGTGAATTTTTTTAAAAATACTTCAAAAAGATATGGTTTGTGGATTGCAATGGCTACAGGGTCATGAAATGAGTTTGTTGAAACTGTCTTGGAAGAATTTAAGCAAAGGAAATGTGAATAGAGGTCCGATTTTATAATCAAAAATTTGAAAGTAAAATGTTTGATCGATCCATGCCTTTGAAGTTGAAAAAAATAATATATGGTAACAGTTATTTAATCTCCATTAGAACCATGACTTTACTTTCAACTTTATTCCCTCAACATCTATAACATGGCTTGGATATTGAAAAGAGTTAGGTAGCTTTAATTTTTTTTAATCTCTTCTAAAACACAATGCAAGAAGATTTCTCTCTTCTTAGCGAAAAAAAAATGTTTTCTTCTGTTATGAATTCTAATCAAATAATTGAATCTTCTGTTATAAATTGAGCCGTTCAAATTTGGATCGTGGTGGCAAACTTATGGCCTTTGCCTTCAAATTTAAACTTCGTACTCCTTCGCTTTCCAATTTAAACAGCTGTTTTTTTGGTTGAGTGGAGGGTATTAAAACTTTTTTATTGTATTTCCTTAGTCACCCTGCACATACTGATCTTTTCTGCCTACTGGACACCGCTAAAATCCCATATTCACTCTGCTAAATCGTGCACGTCTCCAGTTGATTTGACACCCTGACGAAGTAAGAAAGCGACCCAACCGAATTGAACGGCAGCAATGGTTTTGGAAAGGAAGAAAGAAAAGGACAAGTTTTGATACCTTCTCTACTTGTTTAAAAATCCTTCCCCTCTATCCTCTCTCCATGTTTACTTAGATTCTTGGTATAACCTGCAGAAAAACTTGTAAACCACAATTACTCTTGCCATATTTGATTTCTATTAGCGATTCAGCTATTACTCGGCAATTTTATCACTACTTTAAAATATATATAAATTTATAAGATTTATTAAAATATATTAAAAAATAAATAGAATGTAGAAAAATGATTATAATTTTTTTTTTTAATGGTTTTGATATGTTTCGGAAAAAGTTGAGTCAAGACTGGTTAACACCTTAAAACCCAACACCCTAAAAGTCGCAGTCAACAGAGAGGCTTCCCCTTCTAAAATTGAAACAATACCATTATAAGAATAGAATATTTTTTTATTTTTTTTTATATAATTTTTCTTATCGAAATGTTTTACATTGATTACCAGTTTCATCATTTTTTTAATAAAATTTTGATTAGTTTTACATTTTACATGTTTACACTCCTCTCACTTCTTTTAAACAAATTACAAATAATAAATATTAAAAAAATTATTTTATTAATATAAATTATTATTAAAAGAAACACAAATTTAAATCCTAAAGCTTTAAAACTTTAAAATAAAACTATTTTTTAATAAAATATTGAACTCAAACCACTCTTTTGAATCCAAATCTACTATTATTAAAGAAGAGTGCAATCCTACCTTTTTAAACTTATATATTAATATATCTCTTTTGAAATAATATATATTTAATTTTTAAAATATTATTAAAATTATCATTCAAAATAATTTGCAATAAAAATGGTCCCATAATATTTTAAAATTTGAGATATGTTATTATTTATTTATTTATTTGAAAAAGTAAAAAGATTTATTAAAAAGGAATTATAGTACAAATAAAGCATTGTCAATAATAGCTAGCATAAAAAAAATTAAAAAATAATGAAAAATAACCTTTAAATAATTGGATTTTAGAGAATCTTAAAATTTAAGTTGTTCCAATCTTAGCTTAATCTTTATATAAATCGATATTGAATCAATCGAAGAATCATTTAGTTCATTCCCTATCAATCCCACGTATCCCTTTCTTGATTAGAAGTCCGTTTATATTTTATTAATATATTTTATTAAAAAATCAACAAAAGCATTATATTGTCTGGCAACATAGATCAGAATGATATCCTCAAACTATTGCCAAATAAATTTAATTTGAATCTAGAATGCTTATTCTCTAAATCTTCAAATCAAAATTAATAACTTTAAAAGAACCTTACCTAATAACTAACCCTTAATGTCAGTATTAGTAGCCTTTCCAAATACCTCTAACTTCAATAAAAAAAATTCCCTATAAAATCTTGTTTGAGAAAGCTAATACCAACAACTCCTAAATTATTCTTAAAAGCATCCTCTGAATTTATCTTTTCACAATTTTTAAGAATAAAAAACTTCTAAAACAATTTAATTTTTTTTTTTTTAAAGATTCTCAAAAACCCTCTTTCTATACTTTTTCCTTTTTCTTAAACTTTCCCTTTCATGGATCTCTAGTCATTAAAAATAGAAGCCATGGGATCCCCAGAGGACTATTAGAGACTTTTCCTACCTTAGTCATTGGAATGGCAGTAAACTCAGCCATGTTGTTCAAATATGTTTTATGAAGAAATAAATATACAGGTTTATATCATTGGGGACGATAGGTTTATTAGATTCAATATTACTATTTATGGTTATATCAGAGTTTTAAGCTTCCAACGCAGCTTTTTATTTTTTTAAGGAAAGATTCTCAAAAACCTTCTTTCTATACTTTTTCCTTTTTCCTAAACTTTCCCTTTCATGGACCCCTGGTCATTAAAAATAGAAGCTGTAGGGTCCCCAGAGGACCATTAGAGACTTTTCCTTTCTTAGACAATAGAATTGGAGTAAACTCAGCCACATTGTTCAAATATGTTTTATAAAGAAATCAATACACAGATTTATATCATTGAGGACGACAAGTTTATTGGATTCAATATTACCATTTATGGTCATATCAAATTTTAAGCTTCCAACGCAGCTTTTTATTTTTTTTAGGAAAGATTCTCAAAAACCCTTTTTCTATACTTCTTCCTTTTTCCTAAACTTTCGCTTTCATGGACCCCTTGTCATTAAAAATAGAAGTCGTAGGGTCCCAGGGACCATTAGAGACTTTTCCTTTCTTAACCAATGGAATGGCAGTAAACAAAGCGACCTCGTTCAATTATGTTTTATGAAGAAATAAATACACAGGGTTATGTCATTGGGGACCACAGGGTTATCAGATTCAATATTACCATTTATGGTTATATCGGAGTTTTAAGCATCCAACATAGCGTTTTATTTTTTGAGGAAAGATTCTCAAAAATCTTCTTTTATACTTTTTCCTTTTTCCTAAACTTTCCCTTGCATGGACCACTGGGCATTAAAATTCGGAGCCGTAGGGTCCCCAGGGGACCATTAGAGACTTTTCCTTCCTTAGCCCATGAAATCGCAGTAAACTCAGCCACGTTGTTCAAGTATATTTTATGAAGATATAAATACACAGGGTTATGTCATTGGGGACAACAGGGTTATTAGATTCAATATTACCATTTATGGTTATATCAGTGTTTCACCATTTATGGTTATATTAATGTAACCTATTGTGTCAACTTTATTGCCAAACTGGGTGTGTGGAGCTCTCCCTAAAACTCTGGTATGTTGCTCACCATTCTACAATGCAAAGCTCTAGCATTCATAATTTTTCCATGATGGTTTTTCTTCGTTGGAATGCGGTGGTGGGTTTTTTAAGTGTCTGCTACTGTTTAATTCGAAGTTTTGTATTAATTAGATTTTGTTTCTGCATTTCATCGAAAAAGCTCTCTGTGGCACCTAACTTTAGTTAGGGTATCACTGAGTATATTCACACACATGCTTGCTTCAGTCTTTTTTCTGTAGAATCTGATGGAACAACGTTTTCAAAAATGGTTACTGGAGCATTGAAACATGGCTTGCTTTAAAATAGGTGTTAGCTGGTTCTTAGACACGTACCCAATTCCAATTCCACCTATATTTTTATCTGATTTGGGGTCTTTGCAGATTATTGAGGGGAAAGAAGTTGACAATTATTTTGGTTTGAAAGAATCCTACCCTAAGAAGAGCTTGCATATTTAGTACTTCTGTGTGCATTTTTATGTTAACCCTTGGACAGTCAATGGAAATATGTTGTAATATTTTCCAATGTACCAACAGTTTTGCATAACAGCGTTTAAGTTTAATTGCAGTAGCCTTGTGAAATTTTTCAGTTGAATAAGTTTCATGCAAGCCTTCTGTATTTTTCTCTGATATTGATGAGTCTGAGCTCTTCCTAGTCTTGCAACTCACTCAAATTTTAGCCATGCATAGCATCTCAAGGTGCCAATCTTGCATCAGAAGCTTGCATGCAATCCATTTTATTCATCAGACATGTTTGATTGTTTTGGCATCCTCCTTTTCCCCTCATTCCCACCGTGGGCTCAAGGGGAAGCAGACACTTGCAGCGTCGAAGGGAACCACCCTTGTCCCCCCCAACTATGAAGAGACAAGTGCCGAGGAGTAGATTTTTCAAGGGAAAAATGATAAAGTATGCTTTAGTTTCAGGTGGATATATTTCATGGAAAATTGAAGGAAAATGAGCCAAAAGGTATGTAACCATAGTTATTTTGGAAACGTGGAGGTATGGGTACTGGTAGGAGATGAGACACTATTTAAATCAGGATACATGAGTAAATGAATAAAGGTAAAAATATATTTTGTATAAATGTAATAACTTGAAAATATAGATATGGGAACGAAGATATAATGTTCATCCCTATAATAAATTTTCCTGGTAATTATGTCCATAACTTATTAAATTTATAATTCAATTTTCAACCAAATAATAATTATTCTTAAATTAAGAAACCAAAACAAAGTGAAGCCACTAAGTTAAGATATCTTATCAGAACCACAACGATAAGAGAGGAAAAGTAGTTATTTAGCTGGAAAACAATGCTTTACCTTTCATTTACGGACCAAGGAATTGAAAAAGCAGCAATCTTAAATTATCCTTGAAGGCTAGTTTTGAGGACAAAGAGGAGTGTAGTCTAGAGACACGTGTCCACTGTAATTTTTTTTTTTTTTTTTTTTTTTTTTTTTGGTTGTATGAGAAATCATTGTATAATTGTTCTAAAGTGAATATATATATTTGTAATTTTGTCATAGAGTGTTTTAGGATTAAAAGTAGTTATTTATTTTACCTTGGTGAGTTTTCCACCCTAAGAGGGTTTTTTGATATTGAATATTTGGTTTTTTTTTTGGGTGTTGATGTATGTTTTCTTGAATTTTGTAAGTATATTTTTTAATTATTTTTGCCATCATAAATGATTAAAAACTTTAGATTTATGTTCATGGTAATCTGTAATATTTTTTTGAAACACAAAAAATTTAAAACTTTTAAAGTTAAATATAATATTAATATTTTTTTATTTAAGAAAAAGATTTAATTGGTGTTGTGCTTATTCTTAAAGTAGTCAATTATGGATCAAGATAGGTCTAAGGAGTTTTATTACCTATAGTATTCACTTCAAAGGAAGACACGACAATCATTTTTGGAGGGCCATGGTTCTACGCCAATTCAATTTTTTTGGTTAGACCACAAAACCATTGCTTTGATTTTTCTTTGTATGAGCCCAAAAAAGCTCTTGCATTCATTACACTTTTCAACCTTATGTTGCAGATGTGAGAAGCATCTAATATGCCAAGGGGTGGTGAAAATCTAAGCAAGTTCATTTGCTTTACCTTTGTTGCTAGACGTAAACATTTTACTTCTTTTAGCCACATTTGTGTTCAAATGGATCTAAATAAACCGTTCCCTATAAAAATATAATTAAAACATTCAAGAAATTGGATTGGAAACAATCATCGCTTATAAGAACATCCTCTTTTTTATGCATAGTTGTCACATGACTATTTGGATAAGGATTGTCCTTTAACAATCAAAGAAGAAAGCCTAGAATATTTAAATCTCCAAGTCAAATAAATGACCAAGAGACAAAAGGTATGTACGAGTTTCAACATGATATATAAAAATAAAAAAGGTTATAAATTCTAAATCTTCAATCCCCTTCTCCCCAAAGCATGAAGAGATAATTGAAAGGGATGATCCTTTAAACCCTATTAATATAAATAGTAGGGGAATCCCTCAGATGGACTATACCCTACCCTCTTGTTCTTTGTTAGGAAATAAAAAGACTTCTTAGATCCCCATAGATGATGCCATTAGGGTTGGTAGGGAGGACTCTACTATATCCTCTTTTCCCTTCTCCCCAAAGCATGAGGAGATAGTTGAAAGGGATGATCCTTTAAATCCTATTACTAATGAATAGGAGGGGAACCCCTTAGGTGGACTATACCCTGCTCTCTTCTTCTTTGTTAGGAAATAAAAAGACTTCTTAGATCCCTGTAGATGATGCCATTAGGGATGACAGGGAGGACTCTGCCCTACCCTCTTCTCCATTAGGAAAGGAAAAGGCTTTCCAAACCCCTAAAGAAGATGCCACTAGGGATGACGAGGGCTTTCATAGAATGTGTCGGCATAGAGCATGCACCCTTAGACAAAGATTAGATTTTAGAAAACAATTAACCATTAAAAACTTTTATCATACAACACACCAACAAAAATATAGAAAGTCAAAAGTAGAAATGATAAAGCGTGAAGGCATATTTTTTGGAATCTAAAGTCAATTTTGAGTATAGGCCTTGGATAAGACCAAAAACATAAGGAAAAAGGAGATGATCATGCTCTCTTAGAATATTAGGGGGTCTCAACTCTTCATCGGAGAGAAGATTGTCCTAGCCAATGTACGAGGACAAAGATGGCCAATTCTCCCAAGAAAACCTTCAAATACTTTGAAGATCTCTGAAGGTTCATGAAAAAAGCAATGGAGAAACAAAGGACTACGCTTTCCATCAGTTTTGCGACCTACTATTGCACCTAGGTTCCTCTAGGTCCTTGGATGCCTCAACTTTTGGGAATCCCTTGTTCCAAAGCCACACTTTGTTCAAGGTGCAAGTCAACATCTACACATTGATGTTATAAGGAAAATTTGATGTTGAAGCACTTGATAGTTGGATGCAATAGTAGGAGATATATTTCACCACCAATCACTTCACTAACGAAGAGAAGATCACCATTACCACTATTAAGATGGCCCCTCCAATGCTTTCATAATGGAAATTTATCAACAAGCAATGCACTCTAGAAAAAGACCCTACGAATAGTTGATACATGTTTGTAGAAGCTTTGCATAAGGAACACTATGCATTGAAGTGCTACAACAACCAATACATAAAATGACAACTATCGAGATAGTGGAAAGACTAATGATGCAAAAGTATACCAAAAAAACTCACTCCTTCTTACTTGGATTTGATGTGTGTGACACCAAACACAACAACGTCCTCAAATACATTAATGCCCTTCATCAATACATCCATATTGAGATGGATTTCTTCAAATATACATGGGGGAAAATATAACATCATGTCTCAAAGATTATATAGAGATTCAAACTTAAATCCAGGCAAATGAGTACAAATTTAAATGGAGCAACACAGAAAAATAATCCTTCAGAGAACACAAAGAAGACGTTAGTGCCATGACATTAACGCAAAGGCCAACTACAGGGTAAACCACCCCATCTGTAGACAAATGCAACTCAGGTACAAGCATTGGATAAAGGTAAGCAAAAATAGGCAATAAATTTGATACTCATAAAGTCACTACTCGCAATCGTATCAAGGACAACATGCTCAAGACATTGAGTGCCCTGATAGGATATTCATATCAAAGAATAATCAAGGATTTGAATACGTAGCTATGACTCTAACTTGCTTGAATGCTAAATTCAAACCAATTGATTCACTAGTTGAGGTGGCAAAATAATGAGAATGTGTGTTCCATATCTAGTGATTGTTGGGTCAAAGGACAACCACTCCCATGTCATCATTGACAATGGAAGTCAAAAGAACATGGATGAACTGACCTGACAATAGCCGTGCAACCTCAATCATACTCCATCAAGTGGCTTCACCAAGATAAAGAAATCAAGGGAACATGCTAGTGTACCTTCAATACTGGTATCCATCATATGTGCATCCGAATCACTTGAAACGAATAATCCCTCAACATATGTGACATGCTTACTTGAGAGACCATACATTTATGACTGCAACGGATCTTATAAATCTAAACCAAAATGTTGGTCCATCAAGTTCAATGGAAATATCTAGCACTTCCCAAAGTCCCTTTTGAAGATTAGTGCACCTTCGGTATCAACAAAGTGGTACAAGGAATTCAACTCACATTAGCAAAACTTTGTCCTTCTCATAGTCCACATAGAGACACCAATGTGCACCACAATGCATGCTCAACCCCTCATTGTGCATACTACACATTCTTTAGTGCAAAAGAAGCAACTTGAGCAACTCATGCCATAATATGCAAGTGTCTTACAATAGCTTACATGCATCCCAACACACTTCTTTTTCATGCTTAGATCAATCTCATTCTAGGGTATCATCTTTGAAATGACCCACTTCATTGTAGATCATCATGGAAAAGTGACAAGATTAGGTGACAGATTCAAGAAATTGTCAAACAGGGAGAAATTAGGCTTAGTGCATCTCCTTATGATAGGCCGATAGTCCTTGCTCTGTATAAGGCTGGTTTGTGGTACTTATTCATAGACTATAACATACTCAACAAGATTACCATCAAAAACTAATATTCTCTGCCATGCATCAACGATCATTTGGACTAGCTCCACGACGAACAATTCTTAACCAAGATCAACTAGAAATATATCACCAAGTAACCATCGTTGAAGGAGATGTCTAAAAGAAAAATTTCAAGACCAAAGAAGCCCTATACAAATTTTTATTCATGTCATTGAGCCAAAACAATGCATGGGCTAAGTTCATGCACTTGACGAGTGACATACTTAGGCCCTTCACTAGTTCCTTTGTCTTTGTGTACCTAGATGACATCCTTATCTATATAAAGACATAGGAGGATCATCTTCAGCGTGCAACGTGTGTCTTAGAGACCACTATTGCAGATGGGAATGGAGGGGTGGGGGGGCATTAATGGTTGCCTTACTCCCCAACTGGGACATACACTCACCAATGGACACACACAACCCAGACTTCAAAACCCAAACACTCTCTTGATTGAGTGAATGACGAAGGTTATAAATATTTCATTGCACACACAGTTCCCTCATTGAACTATGAAGAAGACAACTCTATCTCAATCTCTCACGGACTAGGTGCACTCTCTACTAGACATACATCTCCCTAGCAAGCTCCTCAAGCTTATTCTTCTCTTTTCTATTTGAAGCTAACTCTGCTCTAACTCTATTTTGGAGTAGTAACTAACTAAAGTTGCCTCCCCTAATTGACTCTTCTCAACGCCCACCAACTTATCTGAATCCCACTTGACTATTATGACAAGTTGTGGTGCCTCTTCAAGCTCATTGTATCTTGGATAGTCCACATGTTGAAAAAAGTTAATCTAGGTAGTTACTTTAGTTTTGCTTTCATCACAGTGAAAATTTCCAATTATTGCAAACCAACAATTACATAACCACCAACTAATGTAAGCTGCCAAATTTGAAACTACCACTGACATTAAGTGGTGGTTTCATCACCTTCCCAAAAAGGGGTCAATTGAACTCTAGGAGATGATTGAAACTGTTTCTACTTGACTTTCTTCATATGTTGGAGTTCTGATGATGTTCTTGGGACTATTGTTGATCATCTTCGATGCACACAACTTTGTTGACATAGCTGAAATGTCACACAAACACACAACTACAAATAAGTCCTTGATCCAACAATTTTTTGGAGTTGCTTTCACAATTTGTTTGCCTCCAAAATGGATTGCTTATAGGGGCCTATTTTAGGAAGTGGTGAATCTAGTAGTAATAGAATTTCATGCTTTATCTCTATATATGATGGCTTTCCTTTGAGTTATTGAGAAACCTCTTTAAAAGACTGCAACAACTCTTTTGTTTGCTTTTTTTTCCCTTTGTTGGTACACATTATGAGAAGATTTATATTGCACTACTTCATCTTCTTGCTCATCTTTTAAATGAAGCAAAGAAAAATTCCCACTTGCATTGATGAGTTTCTTAGCTTTGTTTGGCATTCACCAAAAACATGTTTATAGACTTTATTTTGTATGCAATAATGATGAAGCTCTCTCCGTTCTTAACCAACTAGTATTTATTCTCTCGCCTCAAGAAGACTGCATCCCTCTCATATATGTATGGGCTTCCGAACATTGCACCACAAACATCAAAGGGAATGATTTTTATTTGCACTTCATCAATGTAAATCCCATTGACACCAAACTTTGCATTTTTTTGGTAAGTTGAAATTCAACTCCTTGCTCCAACCACCTTAATGGGTATATATGAGGATGGTTATAGTCTCCAACCCAAACTTCTTTACCAATTTCTGTGAAATCAGATTTGCTAGTGATAATGGATCCAAAAAAGAATCATACTTTATTGTCATAATTTGATTTTTAACATGCAAGAGTTTAGTCAATTCACCTCTTAGCTAGCCTCTTTGCTAGTCTAACATACCTACTTTTGAATTGAGGGTGCAAGCTATCTTGTCAAGAAAATCAGAGCTGCTCCCAATTTCTCTCCCTTCTACTAAGGTGATCATGGCCTTCTTAGGATTCCCTCTAGTGCAGCTCTTGGGGTTCCATTTCCAACATTTTTTTGCCAGTGTGTCCGTCTATATCTCAATGGTGATAATGATTCTTAGCATCTTTATTCTTGCAAATAGTGGTGGCAGTTTTCCTACCTTTTCATTTGCCTTTCCCCTTAGTATTGGATGCACCTTGTTAATTTGAAGAGGAGAATGGACCTTGGGCTCCCTTATTTCTATCCATCCTTATGTAGGGAGCTTGAGCACATACATCATCAATAGTCTTTGGCTATAAAGTCATATTGGATTGCTTGCTTTCTAAATTCGGTGATGAATTCTTGCACACTTTGTCCTTGTGTTTGCCTATAATATTGTCATTATATCTTATGCTCCTCTTCCTAACAAATAGGATAAAACTGAGATTTAATACAAAAATTAAATTCCTCGTACACAGTAACAAGTGAATTTCTTCAAAACCAAAGAATGGGCATAATGTTTCTACCGAGTGCATGACTCGCAAGTTCTAGGCATGCAAAAGAAATCTCTCACTCTTCGCTTACTTGATGGAGGACTCTCAAATTGAGGCGGTTAAAACTGTAGTTAACATAATTGCCTCATGTTGAATTGATATTCTGATTTTATCTTTTGAACATTGTAACTGTCCAATTTAATTATAATACATCAAATTGGAGCCACTGTCATTAGAATTCGTGACTTAAGAAGAAATACATTTGATTTTCATTTCATGGTTGGGGTGTCGTACTCGTTGGTGTGTCCACTTGTCCGTCAAACCCATTGTCCCATATATAAAGTTCTCTTCTGTTTAGAGCTATTATCTTCCTCATTAGCGATATTGAATTTATATGTATATTTCTGAGATGGAATCATCGGTTATGTATACATTTCCTTTAGGATAGTAAGAAAAGAAGAGGATCAAATCATTTATCAATATTATGCAAGGACATGCCATAGATTTTAGCGATGTCCCAAGGCTTTCAAAGACGTGGAGGCAACGTTCCCATATTTCTTTTATTTTTTGATGCTTTTTCTTTAAACTAGAGTCACCCTCTTCCCCCACAAAAAAAACCAAGTTATTATTTTACAAACATGTTGAAACATAATCCTGATTTTAGTTTCAAAATAGAACCACTCTTCCCCTCACCAAGAAAAACGAAATTGTTAATTTTACAAACATGTTAAAACATAATCCCAAAAATACTATGAAAAAATAAAAAATAAAGTTTAAACCCCTAAATTACATTGAATGAAGCCAAAATATTTAAGTATTATTTCAGTAGCCATCCCCAAAATCTGTGAGAAAAATTGCTGTCCTGGAAACACCGCCCCCTACCCCTTGTCCCCTGTTCCTAATAAATGCAATGCATTTTATGATGTTGCAACAGAGTTGTATTAGTTTTATTTTGTGTTGCTGCAGAAACAGGTTATAGTGAGTTGGGGTCTAGGCTGCACTAGGTGTTGGTATATAATTATATTTTGTCAATTATAAAATCCCAATAGCCATCTTGAAATATTTATGCACCTGCAAAACAGTAGTCACTGAGAACCTTTGTAATAAGGCCCTGTTAAGCGATCATGCAAGCAAAGGAGAAAACACCAGTTTCTCAAATATGAATGTGAATGCGTTTCTCATCAATCTGCATTATGCTAGTGCTCCCAAGATAAAATGATTGGCTTGTGCAACTAAGGCTTCGTGACATAAGCTTTTTTCTTTATGCATAGCATCTTCTTAACATGTAAGACATTTCTAGGAGTTTTGTTGGTTTAATGAATAATTTTCTTTGGTTCTTTGCAGGTGATCCATTTAATGCTATGGCCTTACCTCCATCCTCTATCTATAGGTTCTCCCAGAATAAGTACATTTTGAAAAGTTTAAATGATTCTTCTGACTGGCAATAAAAGATCTAGCAATACAGACTTTGCAGTTTGTGGTAAACATAAATTTGAACGCAAACACAAGTTTTTTGATCCTGCCATAACCGGCTGCAGAAGAAAAGGACTTGTTTTTGGCCCACAAAACACAAACGTATATTTGTAAATTGACAATTTTGCAGATCAAGAAAACATTCATATAAGCAGATGGAACAGAAAGGTCTGGAAAGCTATCAGAAATACAAAAGCATGGCTACATGAAGCTAGCTTTAAGTACAGCCCCCAAACTACAATGGCAACAGTTTTCCTGTCATGGATCCTTTTGTTTACTCTGCCTGCTTATGCTGCTGATGATGGGCTGAAGATCTATGCTTGTCTCTTTAAAGAGTGCAGGTATTAAAGTCTTAAATATAATGGAATATATGTTGTCTCTTTTCACATGATAATTTGTTTTTAAGGCAATATATTCCTTATTCTTTAATATTTTTATTTAAACAGTCGGTTTAGCTTTACTTTTTGTATGTTAACTATATTGTTAATGCCATTTAGTCGGCCATCTTTTGAAATCGGATGATTCTTAGAACTCCATCCAACCTATATATATGTGGTTTGCTATATGCTATGTGTAGGAAATGGAAGTGACGATAAATATTTTAATACAAATTAGACAACTATACATTTAGACTTGTAGTTCGTGTCACAAGAACCACATTTTAAATGTGACTTTGTTTATAGAAATATTTCTTTTGATTTAATGGAAATTAAATCACAGGAACGTGCAATCCATTCATTCTCTGTGCTCTATATTATTGGAAAACAAGTCTGGTATGCTTCCAAGTCCAGACACAACATTTTTTTATTTATTTTGCATAAACAATGTAGATTTTACCATACATGGCAAGAATGCATCATGGTACATAGGGCATGACTGATTTCATCAATTTACATGGCTTTTGCTAAAGGGTTGGCCTCTACGTTTAACCCTTTCTAAACATTATTAGGTTGCCACTTCTGTAGGAAAGCAGAACCCTCCCAATTCCCTTTAGGAAACCATTTAAGATTCAATTGTCAGTGATCCATTATGTCAATATGGCTAGGAGCCAGTCTCGTAGAATACTGATAAAGGAGATCCATTTTCCTTTTACAACTATTTGCCTTGATGAAGAGCTAGTAACTGGAAATGTTTTTTGAGACGTGTCAATTCCTTTTTGAGAATTTTAATTTCCAACCTTTGGGAGCCTTGCATTCTTAAATCCTTTCTAGTTAGTTTAGACAGATTTAAATCAACCTCCTTTGCATGATTTGACATGATCTTATCCAGTCTACCTTCAATTACTAGCTCACTCTCGCAATGGAGTATAATTTGTTCGCAAGCCAATCTCTGAAGTTTCCAATCCCACACCGGTTTCATCCTATATTTCTAAGGACTTTTTCATTACACCTAATCCAGATGATCCAGCGAGGAATGAGAAAAACCTTCCCAACTGATTTGACATGACCCTGTTTAACCACATCCCAAAATGAAGCCGACTAGTGATTCTGCTATTTTGACAATAATCCTAGCTCTTATCCCAATTTCATGCAAATAGGACAAATAAATGACCTCACAAAACACATTTTCAGTATATTGTCCCTAATCATCGAACACCAGTTCATAATTAGCCAATCGAATAATCTATGCTTTGGAAAAGCCAAGGGTATACTAAATATGTTTCCAAAATATTAGAAAATGGATTCTATCTTTGTCATGAAGCCATTCATAGTCCAACTTAAATTTAACCTCGAAAGTTATATCACCTTTGTCCCAGGCCATCAAATCAAATTGGTTCATAAATATGTTTTCCCATGTAGAAGTTTTCTTTCAATGATAAAAATGCTATTACCGAGGGATTTTCTTAGGAAATTTTGTCCTTAAAAATGCTAATAAATTGGAATTTGCTTATGAAATTCTGTTATATAATGCATTCCTTGTACTTTCATACACAGATGGAAACTAAGGAGTTTTATCCTTATGGTTAGCATGCAATTGAATTCTACTTAAGCACTAAGAGGGTAAAGATGCATGAGTATACCTCTTGAACACACAGAGTTAGGACTAGATTATGGCCATCACCAATCCTATCATGTCAATCCTCAGTAGGCTTCATTTCATATTCGTCATTGGCATCATGGTGGTAAACTAAGATAATTAATTCATGGCTTTAATCAACTCTTCCATATCCATCCTACCTCGTATGAATAACATGGAGGGGTAACCAAAGTTCCCTCCAAAGAAAGTTTAAATAGAGACCCAACCCATTGGAAAATATGTGAGCAACAATTAAAAAAGGGGGAAACGATGTTCCCGCCAAAGATAGTATAAATGAAATCACCACTAAGAGAACTTATAACAATGGAAGGGAAACCAAAATTCTTTCAAAACAATTAGTGGAATAGGGCATTAGCAGAAAAGAGTTTTTGCACCATCTTATGGTTATGGCTTGTAAGGATCATGCACACAATTTTTTTAATGATAAAAGCCAATTCATCACCAGCTTGACAATGGAGCAAGCTTATAGGCTTGAATTTGATAATGGTGAAAGCATTATCAAGGACAAGTTGAACAAATATGTTAATCCTGGAAAGGTGTTTCGATCGAGGATAGATTGTTCAAACTTGCAATTTGTTATGCCCCTAGTTATTGTCTTGTCATCATCTGTAAAATAGGGTTATGCAGTAGCTGAAACGTTGCACACATAACCTTTGACTAGTCAATGGTAGTTTCTAGAATAGCTAATTTCTATCCATTCCATTCCATTAGGACTTTGGACATGCCCCAACTTAATTTTAGTTACAAATATATGCTAGGTAGTTCATCATGGTTTCTGTTTTCTAGAGTTTGTTCCCTTGAAGTGGCATTACTTTCATCATTGTTTGCATTTCTGTTTTCTAGAGTTTGTTCCCTTGAAGTGGCATTACTTTCATACTTCTGTTATTTGGTATTTTTCAGCCTTGTGGTGTCACTTATATATCAGATCTGCTCTACTTTGCATTATTGTTCGCATCCTAAGTTGAGTTACTATTGTTATTTTGGATGAATGCTCACACTTGGATGATATTGTTGTTATTCTGAATTATGTGTGCAGCATTATCAAATTATTGTTGCTCTTTGGAAAATCATTTTTTTTTTAAATATAGTATTATAACTATAAGTGGTATCAAAGCAACAATTTGGAATAAATTTTGAGGTGCAAGGAAGAGCCAAGGACTCCTGTTAACCAGTGTCCAGTCAATATTTGCTGATTTTTTTTTCAGTATTAATCACATTTTTGTTCCATGTAGATGTGTTTTAGGATACTAGCAATAAAGGCCTTCCAATCCAGCAAGAATTTAGGGTTTTCCCAAAGCAATAGGGTCTTTGTAAGAAAAGACCTGAAGTGGATTTTTAGTGTGTGAGCATACATAGCAACCATTAGAATCACCATGATAAGATGATCAATAACCATATAGTTCTTTGACAGACATAATGTTTGCACCCGCTCACCCTTGCATCTATTTTGCCACAATCACCCCCATTTTGAGCCCTATCTTCTTCAATTTGTCTCTTCAAGCTGATCACATCCATCTAGGTACTCTTGTAAGCCCCCTTCCCCTCCGCCAAACCCTAACCTTGCATGGTTTCTACCTATAGAAAAACATCTCCACCTATTGTTCCAACTTAGTAGAATGAAAGGCAAATCCATCTACAACTCATGGAGGAATCACATGGGAAGTATGCTCCTCCACACAAGCAGGATCATGATGGAGAAGAATCTAGTGAGAGAGAATCACGACACCATGAGTTTCCACCAATTCTAGCAAAATGCAAATGGAGTAATGGGCTGCATAATTAATCATGCACACCCACCTCTACGGTGCAGATTTCTATCACACTTGGAACATGTGAATAGAAGCATCAAGAAGTTAGCGATAATAAGAATGAACAACTATGCAGACATGAGTGGTTTTGGAATAATCATAAAGGAATAAGCATGGGTGGTTCTGGATCAAGCATGGGAGGACAAGGTACCACCATCGCGATGCTAAATAGCAAGTATCACTCCAGCTTTGGAGGAGGACAAGGCACTACAATGGTCATGTCAAATGGAAACATCAACACTAGCGTTGGAAAAAGAACATGGTGCTACAATGAGTATGTCAAATGGAAACATCAACATCTTAAGCAAGATACCCAATAATGTGCCCTTCTATAATCAGAGCAACATGCACGTGAGTTCAAATTTCTATCAAGGTCATGTGAACATGCCACTCTTCAACAATGGAGAATTACCCATCCCTTGGAATTTTCTACCTATTGCATCTATAGCAACTTATTTTGGTTAGTGGAGGACATGCCACCCTGAACGGGTGCATAATAGGAGAAACCTACGTGACTAATAATCAAGGATTAGAAAGACCACAATTTGGACTAAAACCCCATCTTCCCAAGATAAAACCACACAAGTTTGATGGACAATGTATGTAGACTACATGTCCTCTAGTATAAAAAAGGTAGAAGACCATACTAGATACAACAAAAACAATACATCATTCCACAAAACGGTATGATGCTATAAACAAGGGTTGTGTGCGAAGGAGGTTGTGAGGGGGTCTAATAAGGGAATGTACACATATAGGGGGCATTCATAGGCCTAACTAGATCCAAGAGGTATAAACCTATATTGTTTAGAAACGGAAACAGAAACGTTTCCGAAATGCAAATTTTCAAAAACCCTTGATTTGGAAACATCATGGAAACATACGTAATATATATATATATAAACAATGAAAATGTGAATTTTCAAAAACCCTTGATTTAGAAACATCATGGAAACGTACATAATATATATATATATATATATATATATATATAAACAATGCATAATACTCATTTTTAGTCTATAAAAAATAAAACACTTAAAAATATATAGTATTCATTCATTCATTACATCAAAGTCAAAATGTACATTCAAATCTAGAATAAATCATCCAGATTGTCCTCAAAATCATGAATCCACTCCCACTATTTTTCATCTTTATCATTCACTGACTATAAATCATCTAGTTAGTTGGGGCTCGTTAGTACATCGAATCTCCTTGAGTGCATGCCTTAAAGGGTGCACTAGGAATGAGGTGGGATCAGCTTGTGGCCCTTTGCGAAAGATGTTCTCATACTATTCTATCATGCCTACATCCCTTCATGTAGCCTTCATACCTCCTATAATGTCTCCTTGAAATATTGAAGGCCTGAAATATGGCTAAGTCTAAAATCCTGAAAACCTGAAATCTGACTAAGTCTGAAATATGATAGGATCCTCCAAAACCAAGAATTTGCATTATAGCTCCTAGAGGTCCAAAACCACTCTCAAACTTCTTGAAAGTATATATATATATATATATATATATATATATATATATATATATATATATATATATATATATATATATATATATATATATATATAATCAGTGTTCCATGAGGACGTGTCCCCCTCGAAAAACCCCACGTTTTGAGGACAGGGACGTCAGGGTGACGTCCCCCAGTCGTCCCGCCACCTCCACCACGTTCCTCCGCCATCCCTGGGATGTCTCCCTCTGAGAGGGGATGTCCAGAAGACTTCTAGACGTCCCCTGGACTTCCAGAAGTCCCTTACACAGGTGGACACCATAAAGTGTAATTTTTTTTAAATTTAAAAAAAAATGGATTTTTATGTTGTACGAGAGGACCCCACATTGCAATTCTACACAAAGCATATTCAGCCGATCATTCACAAAATATGGGAGAAGCTCAACACTTCCTTGCACATGGTTGTGTATGCATTGAACCCGAAGTGGTATGTGCAAGGGCCTAGTAGACTTACACCTATACAAGATGTTGAGGTGAAAGCAGGGTTCATGAAGGCCATTCAAAAAATGCATGATTCTACGGAGGCCAACATCATTCATACTGAATGGACAAAATTTGCCACTCTTAGGGGATATTCACAAGAGGCCGAAGTAGATAGGGAGACAATGGCACAAGAGGAACCAATTTTGTGATGGACATTGCATGGGCCTCATTCTTTGACTACCAATCTAGACATTAGTTTGCTGTCCCAGGTTTCGAGTTCTTCTGCTGCTGAGAGGAACTAGTCTACTTATAGCTAATCCACTCCATGAAGAGGAACAGGGTTACCTCTAAGAGGGCAGAGAAGCTTGTGGCTATACATAGTGCCTTGCATCTCATTGACCGCAACACACTTGCGTACAAGGAGAGTCTAGCTAGCATAGATTGATGATGATCCTACACAGACAAGGCTGGTTGGTATTAGCGTGGAGGAGCTTGAGCGTGTGGAGTCCAACAATTCTAGTGATGAGGAGTTTGACATTGTGGATGATTATTGATTAGCCATTGACTCATTGAGTCATTTGTATTTACTTGTGTTTAGTATTTCACTATTTTAGTATTTTGTTTTTGAACATTGTTGATACTTGATTGTAATCATGAATCATCATTATGAAATTTTGAAAATTCAATGTTTGATGTTTAATGTTTATTCATTATTATTTAATGTTCAATGTTCATTGGTTCAATGGATCAAACTTGAAACTTAAATAATTAAATCACAATGTTAAATTGTTGATGTTCAATGCAATATACTTATTCCTTATACATCTTTTTATAACTAATTTTTCAAGTACCATATGTCCCCAAACCTAGGCCCCCCATCCCGGAAACCCATCCCCCCATCAGGAAACTCCGTGGAACTATGCTTTTAGCTAAAAATAAATTACACAAGTCTTTGGTTTGCAGGTACCTCAAGCTGCAGAGAAGACATATGGGCCTATGGTCAAAAAGTCAGCATCTCCTACAACTTGCAATGGATTTACAGTAAAATGATTAAACCACATGTATCCTTGGTCGGACAGCATCGCTGTGTCTAGTCTCCTAAGAGGCCTATCATGTTTGTGACTAAAGTTGGACCATAAATTTTATGACTAATAAAAAAATGCTCTCGTCCATACATTTTTGTAACATATAAATGAAGGTGTAGCTTCATAATATATCAAAGGTCTTTTCCGTCTATTCCATGGAGAGTTCATCCTCTGTCATTAAGGTTTCTACCATGATGTAATATCCATGTAGGACCCATGTTGCTTCTGGGAGCTCATTTCCCAACAAATGTACATATGCATGCCCAATTTTTACCACATTTAATCAAATTTCTCTTTCCAATGGACTTTGTGAAACATTCTATGGTACTTGTTGGGGTTATATTTCTGTGCCTGCTTTTGCACCATAGACTTTTCTCCACCTACAAAAATGTAAATAAAGTAATATTAGGCCTTGGACCACCATGATAGGCTGGAAGTGCGTGCCCCAAGGTTTGTAGTGAGATATAACCAGTTACAATAGCCCCATTATCAAAGAAGACCAAAGAATGGCATTTCAAAGAGAAACAAAACATATAAATTGATTCTCCAACCTTTTCTGCCTCCCAAAGTTTGAATGGCAGCAGGATACCTTTTCAATGGCAGTTGTGTGCTGTGAGTGCACAATATTTTCCCTTTCTACTGAACATTTTACATGCAGGTGGCCCATTATAAATTTGCAATATGTGAAAAAAAGATTTTTATTTTTTTCCAAATGCAATTTGCCAGCTCCTCGTCATTAGTTCTCCTTTATTGCTGTGACTGAACTTTATTGTGTTTTAAATTAATTATGTCCTTTTGTAGGGTGGAATTGGCAAGCTGCATTGCAAACACAGATTGTGCAGCAAATGTTGCTTGCATTGAAATATGTAATAATCGTCCCGATGAGACAGAATGTCAGGTCTCTGTCTCTGTCTGTCTCTCTCTCTCACACACACACACACATTCACATTTAGTCTGCCTTAAATTTCTTGTATAGCACAGATGGAAGTTCATTAATGAGCACTATGCTTGTACAATGTTAGATTTCCTCTTGCAAGCTCAGTATGATTTATAATCTGGTTGTTAATTCTAAGCATTGAAACCTGTTTCCAGATGAAATGTGGAGATCTGTTTTAGAACAGTGTAGCAGACCAGTTTAATCAATGTGCACTGTCCCGAAAAAAGTGTCCCTAAGAAAAAAGGTGAAGGGACATCCCCTGTTCCAGATCCCTCTGCTCTCGTTAAAAAATTTAACATCGCAGATTAAAGTGGAAAGTGGTACATAAGTGCTGGCTTAAATCCATTGTTTGATACCTATGATTGCCAAGAGCATGAATTTTATCCCACATCAAAGAATCTTACAGGAAAGTTGTCATGGAGGATATCAACCCCCAATGGTGGTTTCTTCACTCGTCATGCTATTCAGACTTTTGTGCAGGATTCCTCAAAATCCGGAGTACTCTACAATCATGATAACGAGTATCTTCATTATCAGGATGACTGGTATCTTATTCTATCCTATGCATGTACACAAATATCACATAAAATGTTTATTTCTATCAGTATCTAATTAAACCTGGGTATTGATTTAAATAAATTTTGTTGATTCTATTTTTTCTCCTATCTGTGTATGTAAACATGGAAAACAGAAAATCAATACAATAATTTTCCTAGTTAGCGCCCCAAAGATGGCCTCATCAACAGGTAAAATTTTCCTTCATAATAAAAATGGAGGAAAAAAAATTATTATGAAGGAAAATTTTATTCAATTAGTACAAAATAACAGACATTTGATTCTAGACCTTAGCACCGATATGTTAGGATAAGAAACATTCATGCCTGCTAATAGATTTGACATTGAGTCCAGTTATCGAGATCAATCACTAGATGACATGACCAGTGTTGCATAATCTGTTTTCCAACAAATACTCATAAGAAGACCCAAACATTTATTGGATCACAATGGGAGAGTCCCTGTTTACTTCAGAATGCTTGAATTTCAAACGCATACTTACGGGTGACTATATATCAGCAATTGGCCTTCCATTTTAAAGATATCCCATTATTCCTTTTGTGTTGGAATTGAATTCTAGAACATTTGTCTTTATGCATGTCTAGCGCTGCCATTTTTTACTATTAGCTGATGGTTTAAAACACATTCTCACCACCTTTACAGATTAAATGTTCTTCTCTTGAGCGCAACACAACCATGAGCAGATCAAACATTACACATGCAAATGCAGAAAATATTTCTCTTTGGAAAATATTTCAACTTTCCATACTTTATAATTATGATTTGTATCTTTAGATGCAATTTTCCCTTTGTATCATATATCTCATTCTATAACTCAACTTCCTATATATAGATTAGCTCTACTATTCTCAAATTTCTCCATTTTGAAAATTTGCAATTTTTGTTATGTATAAAATTTCTTACAATTTCTGTATTTTTAATGGATGTGTCCACAGAATTTCATATATTCATGTAACCCTAAATGCTAGTGCAACTATGGTGTTTTTCCTGTAAAACTGTCTCCTATACTTGGTAACTATGCTGAAATCTCACAAAGGACATGTTTTTCCCTAACCACATGATCCATTTGGTTTGCATGGAATATTTATTTAAGTTGCTTTAAAATACCTTATATTTCGCCTTATTTGTCTAGGAAACAAAGCATGTTATGTTGAAACAACTGACTTAGTTATGGGTCCTATACAGGTGGAGTATTTCATATATGTGGACAAAACAAACCACTTTAAGTTGAAACTATTACATTAATTATGGCTCTAAAGATATTAGAGTACCTGTAGCGGTGCCAAGTTTCAAGGCGCTCATGTTGTTGGTATGGAACCCTAATACCAAGTTGTGGTACCCCTAGGATCTCAAGCATTATTATGGGACTACAAACTTAAGTCCAAGGCAAATCTCTCTACAATGAAAGACCCCAATGTGCACTTTCAACTTTCCATACTTTATAATTATGATTTGTATCTTTAGATGCAATTTTCCCTTTGTATCATATATCTCATTCTATAACTCAACTTCCTATATATAAATTCAGCTCTACTATTCTCAAATTTCTCCATTTTGAAAATTTGCAATTTTTGTTATGTATAAAATTTCTTACAATTTCTGTATTTTTAATGGATGTGTCCACAGAATTTCATATATTCATGTATCCCTAAATGCTAGTGTAACTATGGTGTTTTTCCTGTAAAACTGTCTCCTATACTTGGTAACTATGCTGAAATCTCACAAAGGACATGTTTTTCCCTAACCACATGATCCATTTGGTTTGCATGGAATATTTATTTAAGTTGCTTTAAAATACATTATATTTCGACTTATTTGTCTAGGAAACAAAGCATGTTATGTTGAAACAACGGACTTAGTTATGGGTCCTATACAGGTAGAGTATTTCATATATGTGGACAAAACAAACAACTTTAAGTTGAAACTATTACATTAATTATGGCTCTTAAGATATTAGAGTACCTGTAGCGGTGCCAAGTTTCAAGGCGCTCATGTTGTTGGTATGGAACCCTAATACCAAGTTGTGGTACCCCTAGGATCTCAAGCATTATTATGGGACTACAAACTTAAGTCCAAGGCAAATCTCTCTACAATGAAAGACCCCAATGTGCACTTTCAATTTTCCATACTTTATAATTATGATTTGTATCTTTAGATGCAATTTTCCCTTTGTATCATATATCTCATTCTATAACTCAACTTCCTATATATAGATTCAGCTCTAATATTCTCAAATTTCTCCATCTTGAAAATTTGCAATTTTTGTTATGTATAAAATTTCTTACAATTTCTGTATTTTTAATGGATGTGTCCACAGAATTTCATATATTCATGTATCCCTAAATGCTAGTGTAACTATGGTGTTTTTCCTGTAAAACTGTCTCCTATACTTGGTAACTATGCTGAAATCTCACAAAGGACATGTTTTTCCCTAACCACATGATCCATTTGGTTTGCATGGAATATTTATTTAAGTTGCTTTAAAATACCTTATATTTCGACTTATTTGTCTAGGAAACAAAGCATGTTATGTTGAAACAACTGACTTAGTTATGGGTCCTATACAGGTAGAGTATTTCATATGTGGACAAAACAAACCCCTTTAAGTTGAAACTATTACATTAATTATGGCTCTTAAGATATTAGAGTACCTGTAGCGGTGCCAAGTTTCAAGGCGCTCATGTTGTTGGTATGGAACCCTAATACCAAGTTGTGGTACCCCTAGGATCTCAAGCATTATTATGGGACTGCAAACTTAAGTCCAAGGCAAATCTCTCTACAATGAAAGACCCCAATGTGCACTTCCAACCTTACACATAGGATTGTTTCATTACCTGTCAAATCTAACATGACTTTGGGGAATCTCAAAAAAGGATTTCGACTTCAGCACTAGCAGGACACCCTAGCAATCACGGTCATGAATGAGCTTACCCACGCCCATTTCTACAAGGACATTTGACTATCTCAAATCTTAATTCGGTGCTTTCAATTGAATTCCTTAAATTCTTTATCTCAAGTGTTGTTGAGTGAATTCTTTGAATCCCTTCTCTCAAGTCTCTCACGTAGCAAGGAACGTTGAGGTTTGTTCTGACCAAGAATGCCCAAATAACTTGCTTCAGTTGAGAGTCCTTTTTTGGCACAATCACTTTTGGTTGTTTGAACCTTCGAGTGTTTCAAGATAGTTTTGCATAGGTCTTAAGTAGTCAATCCCTAACACCCCAATGCTCCAATTATGGAAGTGCAATATTTGACATATTTGCACTAATTCAAAAACAAGGAATGCAAGCACAAGTGGAAATAAGAAATTCTTTAATATATAGAAAAATTGACAATACAATACATAGTAATCCAAACCTCATAATCAACTTTTGAAGTTCACTCTCCCAATAGACTTTCCAACAAGTGACTTCACCTCACAACTGTAATGCAGCCATCCATGGACTACCGCCCCCAAGCTAGTGCCTCAAATGAGAATGGTGTTTCTCTTGAAAACCAACATCTTTACAACTCTCTCACAAGATCTCAGGATTCCATGGAGTGGTCTTCTTTGCAGCTCCTTTCTTCAGCATGTGGATTTTTTCTTGCAATATGAATTGTGCCAATCTGCTAGCTTATACCTTTATCTTTGTGACCAGTTTGCCTCGACAGCAATAGCTTGGCACCTCTATGTTGTGCAAACCCAGAGCAAGAACTTTTGTTTTTTGGCTAGTCCTCCTAGCCTCCCCACTTGAATCTCTTGGATGTGTAATATGGATAAATGGATTTCAAATAAATTGCAATACATACACCCATAAACATTTAACAAAGCTAACAAACATCCATAAAATAGTAATTGACCTAGATAATTAATTTCCAAAACCAAAGAAAAGGTGACATGCAAGGTTTAGAGATATACCTTGAATATTGTGAGATTTAGTAATAGTCATCAGGATTTGACAATGAAAATGTTTGCCCAAAAGACAGAGTTGACCTAGAAAAATTGTGTCGAATAGAGGATGTTGTCTAGACCATATGAGTGCTTTAGACAATTGAAAACAAGTCCAAACATTTTTTACGACTGTGCTCACGTAATTCTGGCCTTAAAAAATATTGCCTAGAATTTCACGCCTTCGCTTCAATCACCTGCAAAACAAAAATTCTGACTGCCCTAATTGGACAGCAATACCTGCACAAACATTAGGAAAACAAAATGTGTTTTGGCTCCAACATTACACTGGAGAATAGCCAAATTATCTTGATATTTGTCAGACCCCTCAATTGTATACAATATCACAAACAACACACCAATAATTGCAATAATTCATCAGCTAGTCAAACATGTGTTTTGCAATGTGTCTCTAACATGATTTTTTGTGTTTCAATGAATTCTCTAATGAACGGTGCTCTTCTCTAGAATGCTTGTAATTATTCAATGAGTACCTGTGAATAATCAATTCTCTTGATTTTCACTTAGATGTCCAAATGAACAAAAATGCCTAAGTGTTTTTAGACAAATTGAATTTACATTAGGCCTCTATTGGCGCCCAAACCAACCTCTAATACTCAAAAAGTGAAAATGGTAGGAACAATGGATCACAACACTTAAGCCAAAAGTGGCCACTCAAAAGAGTGTTTGGAGCGTATTAACACTTCAAACAGGTCCTTGGAGTGTACAAACACTCTAGACAAAGTGGTCCAATCAAGGGGAAATCAGAGGAGAAAGTAAAGGGGTGCCAGAGGGGGCTGAGAAAGGGGTCAGGGATAAAAGGGGAGCTAGAAGGGACTAAGAGAGGGGTCAGGGACCATCAAAAAGCAACAAAGCATGCCCAGAAGCGAATGTAGTTTTGAGTTTCATCCCTTATAAGAGTAGTTGGACCCTAGATAAATATAACGAGTGGGATATATGCCCCCTTTTGAGATTTGAGATGAACCTATGAAACACATATCTCAAAAGAAATGAGTTAAATGCACCATAGGGCCATATGTAAGGTAAAATTTGAAAACATTGGGGTATAACATATAAATATATAGACTTGAAAACATGTATGCTATGAATAAGTTGCCCCATATGAGCCATGGGTAAGATAAAATCTAAAACAATTGGGGTATAACAAATAAAGATATAGCCTCGGAAACATGTATGCTATGAATAAGTTGCCCATTTGGATCTATGATTTAATTGATATAAGTGTAGAAACAATGTGCCCCATGTGGGCTTAAATATAAGCAGTATAGCACGAAGAATAATATGCACAATACAAGTTCTAGATATAAGCAGTGTAAGATCAAAGAGATGTCCCATGTGGGCGAGATATAAATAGTGTAGTATTTGTATTGTAAGATATAACAATGTAAATCACAACTATGGGTTCTTGCCCCCAATGGATGCATGATAGGAATCATGGCGATGTACAAAAATAGTATAAGCATTGTGCAGGATATAGATAATGGCACCATAAAACACACCAAACATCTGATGATGATAACCATAACAAGAGACTTGTCACATATGTGACCAAACACCAATCAAACATTTCAAATACTATTATTATTCCAAGCACATAGAAGACACATTAGACAGGGAAGTCACATCTAGCACGTAATAGCCATATAATACAATGAAGTCACAACACGCACATAGAAGACACATTAGACACTGAAGTCACATCAAACACGTGATTGTCATTTACAACAATGAAGATACATAAGCTACGATGCAAGCAAGTCACCTAGATGACCAAACACAAAGCAAACACTTGAAACATGGATATAGGAAGTATAACTAACACAATGAAGGCATATCAAACACAAAGTCATATAAAATGTATATCAGAGACATAGAAGAACATGGCAGACGAGAAAACATGGAAAACACATGATTTAAATGAAGATAAATCAACCATGATGAAAGACAAGTCAAATATATGCCAAGGCACAGAATAGTCACTTCAAACATGAATATATAAATCACAATAGACACTGTGAACACACCTCAAGCACATAACAAGCATGTAAAGTCATATAGAATTTATATTAGAGACATGCATAACAATTAGATAAACATTTTCCAAAACAAAAGATAAGGAGGTGACATGTAAGGTTTAGAGATGTGTCTTTAATATCGTCAGATCTAGTGATAGTCGTCAAGAGTTGACTGTGAAAATCCACACCCAAAAGTAAGACATAGCTGACCCAAAAACATTGTGTCAATCTGATGATGTTGTCTGGACCATATGGACACTCTAGACAAAATTGTAGACAAGTCCGAAATTTTTTAAAAACTGCTTGCATCTGCTTCCGGTCTTCAAAAACCTCGCTTAGAATTCTGCACCTTCACTCTGATCACCTGCAAAACAAAAAATCTTCTTTTTGCCCTGATTGAGCAGCAATACCTACAAAAGCATAAGAAAAACAAAATGTGTTTTAGGGCCTACATTACACCAGAGAATAGTCAAACTATGAACTTATTTGTCAGACCCCTCAGCGACATACAATATCACAAACAACACACCAATAATTGCAGTACTTGATGAATTCTCTAATGAATGGTTTCTCTTGTCTAGGATGCTTGAAATTTCTCAATGAATGCATGTGAATAATGAATTCTCTTGATTTTCGCTTAGACTCCTAAATGAAATAGAATGCTTGTGTATTTAAAGACAAATTGAATTCTATAATTAATCAATTTAACTACTAATAAATACCAATAAATACTCAGGGGCTATTTTTAAGTTTCTACAAGATGTTACAAAGGGATGTCTTCATAGACTCCAAAAACTCAATATCATTCTATGCTTTCACCCCATAGACTCCTAAAACTCAACATCAGTTTATGCTTTCACTAGGTCTATTCTTGTTCACTAGTAGTCAAGATCCTCACAAAAAGTTTGTAACATAACAGTGCAATATGAAGTGTCCATTGTTTGCCTCAGCTTGCCAAGAAATTCTAGACTTCCATAAATTGTTAGTTGATCCCCAATCGAAGAATTGGGTAGTTGTTTTCAACATGCACTTTAAAGAACTCTAGTCCATTGGCAATGGGACTACTTGCCCTTAGAGTTTCTAGTAAAAATTAGATTACTTGTTTGCACATGCTTCCAAAGCCTCGGTGCATCCTTCATCCAATGGGGCCTTGGTGCTTGAGCTCCTATATTAAAATTCATGCCTCTAGATTTCATCTTTATTTACAAAATCAAGGCTACAATCAATTCTACATGCTAGATTCATCTAACAAAAGCATCAGATCTAGTCATGGGGTGAGGTGTCCAAGTTTATGACATCAACCTACCTTATTTCGTGCAAAGCTGGTTTTCTTTTCAATCTTATCTTTGGAGCCCATTGTCTATATAAAATTAATAATGGACATAAAATGGATAAAATCATTCTTTCCTGACTGCATATGTGTTACGAGTTGTGGCAGTGTCATGTAAAAGGGGAAAATTATGCTTTTGTTATGAAGAGAAATGAAAATGATGTGATAGAAATTTATCACAATATTCCTAGTTAGAACCACTTACCTTGTATCTAGTAGAAGATATTGTAACTTAGTCACTTGAATATGTCATCATTTTCTTGATTGTCTATTATAAATTATTAAGCTGATATAAAATTGATAAAATATTCTAAGAGTTGTAAGAGAGTCATGTAAAAGGGAAAATAATGCATGCAACTTTTGTCATGAAGAAAAACTGCAATTATATGATATATTTATTACAGTAGTACTAGTTATAACCACCTGCCTTGTATGTTGCAGAGATTATGATTTGGCCTCTTGAATCTCTAGTCAAATCATTATTTTCTTTTAAGTTTTTCAGTGTTTTAAACTGTTAAACCTATATTAAATGTTTTGCAGGTATATACTTTCATCCAATATAAAAAATAAACCAGATGATTATATCTTCATATATTATCAAGGTAAAAATGATGCCTGGGAAGGCTATGGAGGTGCTGTTGTTTATACGCGGACTCCAGCTTTGCCTTCCAGCATTGTCCCCAAGTTAGAAAAGGCTGCAAGAAGGGTGGGACTGGACTTCAAAAAGTTCAAAAGAACAGACAACACATGTGGCCCTGAACTCCCTCTATTAGCCAGATTAGAGAAAACGGTTGAGGAGGTAAAGCAGCCAATTGCAAAAGAAGTAAAGGAAATAGAAAAAGAGGTAGAAATGATAGGAAGGACATAAATGAGTTTACTTCAGAGATTAGAAAAATGAATAGAGGAATTGAGAAGGATGAACAGAATTTCTTGTAAGAATCAAGAGCAAAGAAGAAATGAATTTATCATACCCTACCTTAACCCACATGCTATACCTAGCCATATTGACCCAAATGACAAATGACCAGCATGATCAATTGTATGGACATTGGTACAAGCACTGGTTGATATTTCGTAGGCATTATTGCATTGAAGGACACTCTGAGTTGTATATTATAGTGACGCCTTCTGTCATTGATTAATTGATGGATAGACCTTACTTATGCTAGACCTAATTTATTGGATCATTGATTTCATGTACTGGCTAATGGTTATTGTTGCTTATGATGTTTGTGCTTATTGTATTGTTGATTGATATGTTATCTTGATTGATTGGAAGTTTGAATTCCTTTTAAAGTGTGAAGTCTAGTTGTAGAGGTCTCGGATCAGTTGCCTTTGTGCTAATGTTCAGGCTTGACCATCTTTATTGTGATCGTTTTCTTCCTACCCACTTCCTTGCATATGATCTATCCATTCTTCGAAGTTTTGGAGGAACAAATGAGAAGGATGGGTGTGAGTGGGAGAGTCTATGGTTGGAGCTGGTATGGATCAAAATCAGACTGGTAATGGGGGTGAGAAGGTAGCCACACTGGATGGGTGGTAGCAGAAGAAGCGTGCATTCCTCTTTGGTCCCTTAGCCTAGTGTACGCGAAATTGGGGTGATGAATGAGGCATGGTTCCTATGGGTGAGATTTGACAAGTTTGGAGGCGGTCTTCAACCAGGTGCACATTTCTTCAATCCTCACTCTCTTAACTTTCATTGTATAATGGTAGAATCTCATCATAAATGCTAGGATGTAAATATGTGTAAATGGAGACATATTTCATGGTTATGTTCCTACGGAGCTAGTGGATCTTGCTTATGAGTGATGATGCTAGATAAGTGTACCAACAAAGAAAGTATGTCTAATATGTGTAGTGGAAAAAAATGAGCACATAGATACTTCTTAGGAACATCAATTTTAAGACCATGAGGCCTTTTTATAAATGTTGAATCATAAATCAAATGTTGTTGATAGCGTTTCCTGCCCTTGACATATTGAATTGCATACCCTTGATGGCATTGTGGATAAGGCTTTTGTATAAATGTTGAATCAGAAATTAAATATCTCTGACAGCGTTTCCTGCCCTTAACATATTGAATTGCATACCCTCGGTGGCATTGTTGATGCCTTATGCTTCTAATTGTTGGTTAGTTCCAGTATGGGTTTTTAGGTATTGAACAAGCATTATGGGATCTGTATGATGTGGTTTACATTATTGACAGGTCAGATTAGTGCCTTGTTAATTTCTTATCCTATTTACCTTTCATTGGACATGCACAACTGGTTAGAGCGCCTATGAGCTGTTATGTGATCTTGATGATATTTTATGGATACAATTCGCTAGTATGTGATGTGCATGCTCAATGATGTACGATACCAGTAGGGAGAATGATTCTTTAATGCTGAACATCTATTCATTCTACTTGCATTATTAGATTGAATGGCTAGTTCTTGTCTATATTCCATTATGTACTTACGAGATGTACGACAATGGCATGAGAATAAAGCACTATATTTTTAGGGAAAAAAGGAGTTGTAGATTATTTATGAGTTGATGTCATTCTGGTACAGTAGATAATATACTTGCCTGAACATAGTAAACAGGTTTTTTCTAATAGTTTTTCTGCATGACATTCTGCGCGTAATTGGCTGAGTGGAGGTGCATAATTTCTTGTTTTGGAACAACCTTGATTGGGGCCTTTGGTTGTTGGATAACACACTCAGGCTTTTATGCAATTCTGAAAAGGCTTTAAAATATTTCCAAGCTGTTTTCGCCTTCGGAAGACCTTGTGATTCGTTTATGACCGCTTGGCACCCTGCCTCTGAGACCTCTCCATGTATGGAAAAGCTGTTGCTGTTTTGGATGACTAAAAACCAAGCTAGCCTTAGAAGTTTTCCTCTGTAAATGAAGTGTCTGGAAATCCATATGATGATTCTAGTCCAGCCTGACTGGAAGATGGGATGACTTGGTCACCAATGGAACCCAGCCTACCCATGAAAATTCTCTACTGTTTCGGAAGGAGGGGAGCGGGGGAGAAAGGGCATAGCCTTAAAAAGAAAACTTTTCACACGTTGTGCTCAACCCTAGCCTTTTGGGCATGATCGGTAAAAATGTAGCAAAACTGTTGACACTTTAGGTGTCAAACCTGAACGCGGATCTTGAAGGTCGAAAAACATGGCCACAGTTCATGTTTCAATGTAGACCTTTATGCATAAAAGTGAACACAACCCTGAAATAGGATAATATTTACCAGAAAATAAAATAGCAGGGAACGCGCTTTAGATACTCGACAGCGTACAGGCAGTCCCGGATTATCTCCACCTGAGCAGATCGGACACAGGCAGATTTGCTGGGGCCAGCTAACTGATTTTACGCAGGTACAGCTCAGAAATTATAGGGTTTTATTTTTATTTAAGGTTTTACGTATTTTTTCAATTTTCGTGACAGTAATTGTTGTTAAAATTGGAAGAAAGGTTCTAGTAATGGTACATTTGGTGTTTTTGTTGAGGGGTGTTTCATTAATGGAACGTATTGGTGGGTATAAATATTAAAATGCACTAATAGTGGTGTATGTATTATCTAATATTTGTTCAACATTTGTTTTATAAAATAGAAAGTAACCAATTACATCTTGATAAGTAAAACTCAAGTATTGATATTTTAATGGAGAGTTATTGGTACTCTTAAGGTTAAGTTTTGGTCATAGGTTTAAAAAATATATTTTATGACCTCTCCTGATTGAATGAGTTATATTGTAAAATGTATAATGAGTTAGACCCTGAAATCTTAGTTATAAGCAATTAAGACGACATATTAAAATAGGGAAATTTTTCAGAGTCTATTGTGATGTTATGGCACCTTAAATCGTTGTCCAAAGTTAAGGTGCACCACTACTAGAACCTTTCCCCTATGTGATTCCATGTATTATTTTTTCATATTATATTTAGGCGTGATTAAATCTGGTATGATGCAATTGACAAAAAATCATTTATATATTATATTTAGGCATGCTCTGTGTCGACAAGCATCAGCATTCTAATTCCAAATTCTCATGTAAAATGTGTCATCCATATTTTGTGATAGATTGCATTTGTGTCTATTGAACTTTGAGTCGATGTTTAAGTATTTAGGAGATTGTACGGATTTAAGGCAGTTATTGAATTTACATGACTTGTATCCATTAGAAAGGGGTACACAACGTGCAAGGTGGTAGGTTTTTTGATTGGATGTTTGTTATCGTGAAGGGTCAACGAGCACAACATGACATTGATTTGATTGTGAGAAGGCTCTACGTCTAATGTGCGACTCAAATCAACGATACAATGCCAATGACATGGAAACAAGACGTTGAGGTTCCAAAGTCTATATTGTAACTTATGTTCGTCTATGTTGTCAATATATTGACACAAAGAGAATTTACATCAAGGCCATACAAAACTTGCAACTGGTGAAAGATTTGAAAGTGAGTTGGGCAGTGATGATGAGGGGCAATGATAAGGTATTTGATGTGATATCATACACCATAGATCCCATATCATACACATGCCCGAACTTCAACGCAATTATTAGATTTACATATCCTGCACCTATTACAAAGGGGTTTGTAGTTTGCAGGGTGGTGGCATCTTTTGTTGACTATTTTCTATTTGATTACGAAAAGACTCCACATTCAATGTGTGGATTGAATCAACAATACAATGACATTGATTTGGGGACAACACATTGAAGTTATAGAATTTATTTTGTTGCTTTCGTTGAGGTAGAAGTGAATATTGAAGCTTTTACAAAGTCCATGCCACATGGGTGCATAAGAGGGCATCATTCATAATACAATGTGAATGCCATGGTAGAGGAGTCATTAGTTGAGAGAAAAGGTGATTGATTGACGATCGATCCTAGATGACAAGGAGAGTTAGTAGGTTTAATTCTCAAATAGTAGGGAGTACCCACATCATACACTTAAAAGGGAAATATTCTCCGCAAATAAATAAAAATTTCTAAAAAAAATCATTTTTTTATTTGTGTTCATGCATGAGGCAATATTGGTAAACTTATAATAATATATTTTAATGTATTATATTATATTTTATTATATATAATAACATATGATATTACATTGCATTATATGATATAATATTGTAGCATATACTGTAATATATATTTCAATATATTATATTATATATTTTATATTTTATACTATATGGTGTTATATATTGTAAATATTTTTATACTATAATATTATGTTTTAATAAATATTTCAATATAATATATCATATTATATTTTATGTTTTTATGTATTCTATATATATTTTTACTCTACGTTGGATTGCATTCTTTGTGGAAAGAGATAACCTCTTTGCCCACTCACTATGTTAAAACTACAACTCTTTCGGTTTCAATCATGGGACATTTGTACTAGCTGATTGAAGAGCCCAACATGTTAAGGTCAGGCCAACTATAAGTGATTGGGTTTAGTCTTGGTGATTTCAATGAATAAATTATTTTCATTACAATGGCACTAGAGAAATTAGAAACAACCAAAAACAATATGGAATTTGGATAAAAAATTGAAGTGAACATGGGTACATACAATCAATATCAAGATCAAATTTGTAAGCACTCCAACCATTAGTGATTATTTTCTCGACCATCAGTTGGGGAGATCAAACATGGTGAATGAAAAATCATTGTCATACCATATTTAAGCATGATTTGCACCAACAATCATCAACATCCCAATTCTAAACCTTAATGCGAAAGGTGTCATATACGATTAAAACAAGTGTCAAATATCCAACAAATCTTTTAAAAACATAGAGATTGCACCATGTGTCAATTTACACAAATGTAAAACTCAATTGATAAAAAATCTAATTGTGTTACCTATATAAAACATAATTGGACAACTCTAAAACTAATTAGATAAAAAATGAAAAAGACTTCTTCAATGAAAGACAACTCTTATATAATCTAATTGAGTGATGCATGATACGATATGCAAATATATACAAATATAGATATTTACAAGATTTTATATTCTCATTCTCAGTAACATTGTCAACAACTATTGTATTCATAACATTAATACTTATTTCTCTTTATTTGGTGAATGGAAAAAAAGTACAATTTCCACGAGGACCATAAATGCAACCAATTTTGGGTTATTTGTTGGATGAGGATTCGAATCCCCACCAATTTATGCATTTTCTCTTGAATAACTATGTTAGTATGATCCCTCACAACATAATCATGTGCAATCTAAACAAAAAGGATTTTGATAGGACTTTCTCAAACTCTTTAACCCCAAAAAACACTCTCAAACATATGACATTATGGAAAAGATTAAATTCAACGTGTCTAAATATGACATTGTTTGCTACCTACATTACTCTAAAATATTATGTCTTACACATGAGCTTTAGGATTCTATAAAATCAAAGTATAAAGTAAATAAAAAAAATACTATATATCTTCACTTTACAAAGCCTTGATTTACGAAAACAAAAAATTACCATGTGTCAATTTAGACAAGTGTAAAACTTGATTAACAAAAAATCTCATTGTGTCACCTATATAAAACCTAATTAGATGTCTCTAAAACCAATTTGATAAAAAATGAAAAATACTTATTCAATGAAAGATGACTCTTATATAATCTAATTGAGTGATGCATGATGTGATATGCAAATATATACGAATATAGATATTTACAAGATTTTATATTCTCATTCTCAATAACACTATCAACAACTATTGTATTTGTAACAATAATACTTAATTCTCTTTATTTGGTGAATGGAAGCAAGGTACAGTTTCTACGAGGACCACAAGTGCAACCAATTTTTAGTTGTTTGTTGGATGAGGGTTTAAATCCCCATCAATTTATGCATGCTCTCTTCAAGCACTATGTTATTATGATCCCTCACAACATAATCACACACAATTTGAACAAAAAATATTTTGAAAGAAATTTCTCAAACTGTTTAACCTAAAAAAACACTCTCAAACATATGGCATTATGGAAAATATTAAACTCAACATGTCCAAATATGGCATTGTTTGTTACCTACGTAACTCTAAAATATTATGTCTTACTCACGAGCTTTAGCATTTTATAAAATCAAAGTATAAAATAAATATAATTTACTATGTACCTTCACTTTACAAACCCCTGATTTATGAAAACAAAAAAATGCATCCCTTATGTTGTGACAACATTTTTAATTGGTTGTTTTCTATTGTTAAGGGTAGATGAGGATGTCATGAGCCTTGATTTGATTGTGATGGGAATCTATGTTTGATAAGTGGCTCAAACCCACATTACAATGTTGTTTATGTGAAGTATCTTGTAGCTTATGTTTGTCCAAGTTGCATAAATATTAACATTAATAGAAATTAAATCAAAGTTAACACCAAACTCTAATCCCTACAAGAAAGGGCAAGGCCATACAGAACGTGCAAGTGATGAAATAGTTTAAGGTGAGTTGACAAATGATGGTGAGGGGAAATGACAATGTATTGGAGGTGGTATCATACCCTAGAAGGCCCGTAGTCATGGGCATGGATTTGATTATGATAGGTCTCCATGTCCATTGACCGGATTGAATCTATATTACAATGTTGTTTATGTGCAGACACAACATTGAGGTGCCAAAGTATATATTGTAGTTTATGTTCTTCCATGTTGCAAATATATTAACATCTGGATCAATGAAATTAGGCTTGACATCATACATAAACACCAAAATCGGACCCTTCAATTAAAGGACAAGGCAATAAATAACATGCAAGTGGTGAAATATTTTAACATGCATTAGGTAATGATGGTTAGTGGCTATGATAGGGTATTTCAGACAATACCATATGCTAGGGGGCCTATATTTTACACCAAATCTAGATTCAAGGTTGTGGTTGGATTTGGATGACCTACATCACCCATTACAAAGGGGTTCGTAGCTTGCAGGGTGGAGACATCTTAGATTTTTCATTTTCTATTGTGAAGGGTGGACAAGGATGTCATGAGAGCTTATTTAATTGAAACAAGACTACACATTTGATGTGCAGCTTGAATCATCGATGCAATATCATTAAATGGGGGAAAGATGTTGAAGTCCTAGAGTTTATTGTGTGGCAGGGTTGTTGATCGATGAATCATTCAATGAGTGACACAATGCATTGGCTAATAGGTAACAATAAATGAAGCTAAATTTTATAGTCATTTCTCCCATCAAAATCATCAAATGGGGAAAATCGATGAGAGCTTGTCTAATCACTTAGCACCATGTGGACCCAATGGCACAGTTCACCCAATAAGAGAGTGACATGTGAAACTATATTTTGATGCATATTTAAATTTCTTGTACATAAATAATAAAAATAATGCAACACTCCCAACGTAACTTACACCCTTGGGGCAACTGTTGGTATTAGTATTGACAAATTAGTGGTTAAGATTAATAATAGCGTTCAATGAAAGTATAGGCGAATTGATTGACAACAATGTGGAAAACACACCAAAAAAATGAAAGACACTGTTACTAACAATATAACAAAGGTTATTGACTATAGTAGATTTTCTTGGAATGGTGCACATAATGTTGACACGTCTCATCCATGTTGCTTAATGCTTATTTTGTAAAGGTCTTAGTTTTTCCATTTCCCCACAAAACTTTCCATTTGAAACACTAATGAAAAGCATTGAAAGTGCAAAAAAGGGGTTACCTTACCTCATAACTAAATAAATTAGGCAAGATTATTCCATAGCAATGTGCAAAGCCATGCCACTAAAAAGTAAAAAAATTAAAGAACACCAGGGACTTAAACAACTCAATGACAACAAGTTATTAATTATACTCGAGATATCATGATAGTGATATTAAATATAAAAGATTACATGGAGAATATGAGAGACCACTTGAATAATAATGGAAACTATAAACATGTTCACAAAGAGCCATTGAAAAAAGTTATAAGAGGGGATAACATTGATAAATAAATCCTCACTTAGTAGGGAAATGAATTGCAAGTTGATTCTAAAAGGCCTTATTGTGCCTAAGATTTACAAGGCATCCAAAATACACAAACTAAGATTCCCTTTTAGATCTATTGTGGATACAATTGACTTCCCTACTTACAACCCAACAAGCTACCTAGCAAAGAAGATGGATCCATTAATGAAAAATACACCCTCCTTCATTAAAGACAACAATATTTGCCGACACCCTACAAAACATGAAATTGATGACACAAAATAATTGGTCAACATTGATGTGGTGCAGGCGGCCCAAAAACTTTGTACATTATATGTTATGCATGCTCATAGACGTCTCTTTTCATTAAAATGCCCTTAGATGAAGTGGTTGAAGTGATTAGAGAGGTCACATACAAGAAAACTAAGTGGAGTTCTACTTAATATCTGCATATTTTAGCTTCTTTGGGGGGATCTTTGAATACACAAGAAGATCCATCTACTCTCCTCTAATACTTATAGTGGAAAACTTGTATATGGATTTTTTTGAAAAGGTTGCATTATAATCCACCATCTTAAAATTTAAGTGGTGGTATTGCTTTGTGGATGGCACTAATATGGATTAGCCACATTGTAAGGAATTTCTAGAGGTATTCCTAATACACCTCAAAACACAATCAAGACACATTCAATTCATAATGGAAATATAAGAAGACTGCTCTCTCTCCCTTGTTTAGATGTTCTCATTACAAGAAATAATGATGGCTCTCCCTCTAAACAAGTCTAAAAGAAAAATATGCACACAAATATATATAATAGAACTAATTCCCCCCACCATTCATTACAAAAAAAATAGATTGATGGGGGTCTTAGACCTAGAACACTTGAAAATTGAGGAAAATATATCGATGAAGCTCTAAAAATAATGTCTATTAAGACTGGAAAATCAACAAAACTATTAAGAAAGAAAAAAAGAAAAAAATTTCCTAGATAGAAGAAGATGAAACTGTGAGGAAGAAAGCATTCTTAGCTTACATATATGGAACTACAAACAAATAAGCTATAATTTAAAAAAAATAAGGTCATACAAACTTGCTTCAAATCTTTAAAACTCTAAGAAATGGCCTTAGAAGTGATAAATACCACTAGGAAATGATACTCATACAATGTGTATACGAGATTGTGTGTTTATGGCATCATATACATGATCCGTAGGTCATAGGGACCACAACATGATGTAGTGGATAATGTTGTGTTTGGTGGCAAGCTATAGATTGTAAAAGTGCATAAGAGGTAATATGAACATGCAAAAAACCAATCACACAATCATATGCAAAATTTTGATATATGCAAAAATGTAACTTCTATTCAATATGTAGAATGGGATAATACATGTGTACAACATCGAGTAAGACTAGGACAACTAATTCCTATGATCAAAAGGGATAAACATCATTATTGATTTGTCTAGACTAAATGAAGTAATGCAAAGTTGTAGATGTGTTTGAATGTTAGGTGCACAAAACATGCTAACAAACTCCTTTATGGTCTATGTGTGCATTCTCTTGTTTATATGCCCTTGTGAGATGTATGGTTCACACACACACACACACATGAAATTTGTAAGTTCTACACACATGAACACACGTGTGCGCACACACACACACACAAAATTTTGATATATGCAAAAAATGTAACTTCCACACACATACACACACATGAAATTTTGATATATGCAAAAAATGTAACTTTTATTTGATATGTAAAATGGGATAATACATATGTGTACAACATATAGTAAGAATAGGAAACCTAGTTCCTATGATCATAAGGGTTAAATAATGCAGAGCTGCAGATGCACACACCCACATAATAAATGGTTACAACTGTCAATAGTTATGGAAGGGTGGTAATACATATTTTGGCCAAGTGATGGTTGGACTTCTTGCAAGTGCATGGTTGGACTTCTAACTTTGTAATTCCATATAAAAATTACCTAATGTGGAGTGAACCTAGAGAAACACAGTTAGCATGATATGTGGCAATAGAATATTGACACATGGATTTTGAGTGTGTGTATGGTTGTATGACAATCCAAAGACATATGCAGCTTGTGACATGGTGTTGCATATTCAAACTAAGTGATGTGTGCATGTCATTAATGAAGATGATGCACATGGATTTCATGAGTGATACTTCTAAGCAGAAAGTGAGAAAGTGTTGTGGTAAGTTAGAGAGAGACCACTACCTTACGCATGAACTTCAAGATGCTACGCATGTGGAGGAACTAAAGTTAAGATGAGAAGTTCATGGACCTACATAGATGTTGCACAGAACTCATTTTCCTTTTTTGTAATCAATGGTCCTCATTGCGCCTTAGGTTAGTTGAAGAAAATAAACCTAGAGTTGTTAAAGGTTGTACCACTCAGCTTGATCACTGCATTGCCCTACCTTAACCACTTTGAACAACTTTTGTGTGTCTCAGTAGGTGCATGTTGTTTTCACTTCTGTAATTTGATCTTTAGGTGTTGGATTGGCATGTTCATGATCCAAATCTTAAGGATAATGCACTATGGTGAGCTCAAGCAAAGGATGGTAGCATGGATTTATAAGTTTCATATTGAATACAGGGTGCAAACCCAAGTACTGCGATAAGTAAAAAAAAATCATTTCCTTTAGAAACATGTAGGATGGTGTATGGACCATAGCACAAAGCCTTGATCTTATCATGTGGCCTCTTGAAGTGATAATTTAGTATATGCAATCAGACCTTATCATGCCCATTAACTCATCAAATGTGCGACATGCATCATGGTGCTCTTTATACTTCAGTTATTGACATGAAAGTATTTTTTAAACTTGTTAATGACTGTTTTAGATGTGTCATAGAAGCTTTTTTTCCTTATTTATTTCCCATTCACATATGCACAACTCCATGCCAAATAGTGCATGGCAGGATATGAACAAGGGTGTTTTCAGTTGGAATCCAAGACTTTTTTGGAATGGACTATGCTCTGTAGTGTTGTGTAAAGATCTAATATAGGTATATTGAATGTATAGTAAGTTATCATCCCAAGTGTGTGGATGTGCACTATTATGTATATGTAGAAGATGAACAAGTGTGTGATTGACAACTTTTGTTCATCCATCTATCTAGGGATGAAATGTAGTCAACTAGTTTAACTATGTATCCATCATGTCCCACAAAGCTTGATAAAACTGACTAAAAAACCATGGGTCATGATCAAACACAACAGATATTGGCAATCCAAAATGAACCTAGACATGGTTAAAGAAAAGCACATGATTTCCAATGTGTTGATGTTCGTGTTGTAGGCAACAATGATAGCCATTTTAGAGAACATATCCACTACAACAAGCATGAAGTGATTCTAATGCTTTTTTTGTAGGCACTCTATTCATGCAATCCTTGTTGATGGATTCTATATACACTTGTATTTTTCACTTACAGATGATTTCTCTTGCATGATTCATTGGTGCATCGATCTCCCTGAGTACATGTCATAAGGAGTGCTCTGGGATAGTGGTGGGTTGACTTGAAGCACTTTGTGATAGATTATTATATTATCATTTGTTATCCTTACTTATAATCATTATCATGTTATCTTATTAGTCTAGCCTCCTCTAGTTCTCTTTCCCCTTCCTTTTCCCTATTATGTTCAATTTCACGCCCTTTTCCTACTAACTCGGTGATGTCCAATCAATTTTGTAGTGTTCTTTGTATTTTGTAATAAATTAGCCATGATTGATAGTCTTATTCCTTTATGTTGCCCATCCCAATTGTATTGACTTCGTGGAGTTAGTTTTGTCTCCATTTATATCATGTTAGCCTTGGCCAGTACAATATTATTTTCATCTCTTTTCATTATACCATATTAATCTGGGTCAAGTCCATCAACATAATTGATAGGTGAATTTCACGAGATCTACCAATATATATAAAGTTCCCAAATGTCATTTTTATAGAATTACAACATTGTTATGCTATGTTTGTGCATGAAATCCTACTTTTAGTAGAAGAGGATGTTGAACATTATCATTTATTAAGGAGGAAATTATTGAACATTGTCACTGACTATTGAGGTGTTGGAATAAGTGTTGTCATTGATGTTAATCTAATGTAATTGATGTCAAAGATTCTTATGAAGATGCATGATCAAGTAAGCTTTGAGGTATGTGTATGATGAGTTCTTGTGCTAGCATAGTGAGTGTTGTTGTTGTATGAAAAGTAATGATGAGAAAGTTTTGTTTGAAGAATGTTTTGATATCAATAATATCATTGAGATTAGCATAAGTAAGTTTAGATCAGTATGTTAAGTGTCAAGCATCTTGTAATGATTTTTATAGATCTTGTGAGATGATATGTGTAGGTAGCATGATGAAAAGAGTGAGCTCCGAAGAAAAAACTACATGCTCTGAAGATCTGTGTAAGCATTTCCAAAGATTCTTTGAATGAGCTATGAAGATGTGAGTGCTCCAAAGAATACTTGACAGTGTTTGAACATGAAAGAGGTCATTTAAGTTTGCACGTAAGGTGTTGAGGACCTTGTAAAAAATTATAAGTTCAGTTCCAAAGATCTGTGTATGTAGTGCTAAAGATGATACGAAGATCTTAATCAAGCTCTAAAGATCTTTAAGAAGTTCCAAAGATGCTCTATTGAAGATCTGAAGAAGAATGAGTTATGAGGTTGTTTGATCATACACAATAGGCATTGGAACATAGGAGAGTTCCAAGGTGAAGTCTGTAGGGTGGATATAAGGTCAGATTCAAGGCCTAATGAGACTTGTAGGTCAAAGTTTAGAAAGCAAAATAGAGATGGTGGCCAAAAGGGTATCAATCAGTTTTCATGAAATGGATGAGCAATTGATCATTGATAGAGGTGATTCAAGTTGTATTAATTATGTGCATAAAGTTTTAGGTCAGAGTTTGAAGGTTAAGGCTTGAAAAAGTGTTTCAAGGTTTCTTGAAGTGCACATAATGAAAAGTTGTCTACCTGAGAAGGTTTTTTAAGTGCTCATTGGCACGTGCAAAATCTATATGAGAATTTAATTTATTCATGGTAGATGAGGAAGGTTTCTATCTCAAAGTTCCAAGCATTGGTTTTTGGAAAGAAAAGCTAAGTTTTATGAATGATTGTTAATAGTGGAAGATGGTCTAAACCCTCGTAGAACCTTAACAATGCCCCGATGTTGAAGATCTTGTTCTAAAGATCTCAGAATGGTTTGGTATGGTCAAATAAGTGATTAGAGGTTGAATTCAACTCTCCCAAGTATCTTTAGGTGTGATTGGTCTCTCAGGTGAGTGAGTAGACCCTACATGAAAGTATTTGTCTTTCAAATATTTTTTGTAGTAGATAGAGTTGATCGAGTCAAAGTTACTAAGTGAATGAAGATAAAATTATGGGTCTTATATGTGTTGTCCATGAAGGATTCTAGATAAGTTCTAGAACTCAGGTGTGCAAAGTTGGTGATGCAAGTTGGCTAGTCGCTAACAGAACAAGTGGTGCAGACAGTAAGAAAGTCAGGCAGAAGTAAAAAGATGATTCACGATGTGTCTTCATATAAGAGTGACGCATTGAAGTTCATGATGATGTTGTTTAGGACTTGAATAAGCTATCCATGCTTTGGAAAATCTTAGAATTTATTGCAAGAGGTTGGAACATTGAAGCCAAAATGGCTTATCTAACTGAGTGGAGTATATAAAAGGAAAGATCAACAGATTGGTCTATAAGACCAATAGTTTTTCATCAGTACTTGTGATCTATTTGATGGAGGTTGATTTGAGGATGATATAATATCTTGTTAATACATTTAAATCCCTTGAATATATTCAATCAGATGGCATAAGTTTATTTTCCTTGACTATGTTTTGAAGTCCATTGATAGTTTTGAGTGAACATCTTATATAGAAGAGGTTGAGCATGTTTACCCTGAGTTGAAACATCAGATGAAGTTTATGATTACCCTGAGGTCATGAGATTTTTTAATATGTAATTTATTGTCATGATTGTTTTAAAAATTTGAGTATATGTCTCAGTTGTTCAAGAAAAATTTTCTATATATACACATGCCTTTTATAAACAGTGTTTTGAGAAAGGGTTCACGTGGTGGTTGGACCTAAAATGTGTTATGGACCTAAAGTGAAGTTGTATAAGGTCTATTGGAGTGTAATATGATGTGTTCCTACATTTGAGGTGTTTGGATATGTTTTAATAAAGATCAAAGAATAACGTGTTATTAAGAAGACATATTAGGTCTCCTTGAAGCCTAAAAGAGGAGTAAGGGCTAATTGACGTGTGACCAACCTAATGTATTGATTGATTCATGACTAAGGTATATTATTTTTAATATGTTAATATCTATTCATGGCTGACCTAAGAGATAAAAATGTATGTTTGACTAAGAAGGATATGATCAAGTGACTTGTATAAAAGCAAGACAGTTTAGGCCTATTTGGGTATGCTTGGAGAGTGAGCAGAAGAAGATAATGTTAGGTTGTGGAGCTAAAAGCTTCACTATATGTAAACATGGAGGAGGTCGCTGAGTTCCAGGGATACCAACGTTGGTCATGGCAACTGACATCGGTAGGAGTCAGCCGATGTCGGTCATCTCTAAGCAGACAGGGACCGATGTCGGTCGCCTGTGTGGTTCCAGAACTGATCGTTGCACGAACAGTTAGTTTGTTGCACCGGTTGTTTGCATGTAAAGGCTATTTTTGGTCTTGAGTTGCGAGTCTAATTATTGTAAATTATAAGTCTAAGTTATTGTTTAGTATGAGATCTATTTATAGACCAATTGGCATGTATTGTAAATATGAGCAAAAAAAGAAGGCAAGGTAGATCCTTCCAATTGTAAGAACAAGTTGATTTGCAGGTGGCAGCAAGATCAAGGAAGAAGTTCTACATGGTAAGTAAGATCATTTGAGTTGCAGGTTGTTGCAAGTTCATGGGAGATCTAATTGAATTACTTTGAGTACTTGTGTACTGGCAGGGTTATTACTGACTGGTTGGAGGTGAACACCAACTCTGTGTTTGAGTTGTGTGTTGGGACCGTTTTTGGTAGGAGAGTGAACTCTTGAGGGAAAGAGATATGTACATTTGAGAGGTGTGGAAGATTGTGGCATCTTCATTGTATTTCCTTCTGGCATGAGTATTAATACAAGATTGTGTATTGTCTCTCATATTCTGTGTCATTTGTGCATTCTAGTTACTTGTTAATTCTGGTTTAATTTCGTGTTTAGTTGCTTATACAAGGTAATCATTTGTGCTCTTATTGAGGAGCAAGACCCTGACAAGTGGTATCAGAGCATGTTTGTTGTTCTAAGTGCCTTACAATTGGTATCAGAGCATGTTTGTTGTTCTAAGTGCCTTACAATTGGTATCAGAGCTTTTGGTTGGGTTACTAATAGGTGTTTCATCTCTAGTTAGTGTTTGTTGATTACATGTCACTCACAAGGGTTTTTTGTTTGAGTGAGAGTGTAACAATGGCAGAAGAAAGTAAGCTACGAATGGAGAAGTTTAATGGCAAGAACTATCAATTATGGAAGATGCAGATTGAAGATTATCTGTATCAAAAAGATTTGTACTTACCGTTGGGTGGGGTTGCATGCAAGCCCAAAGATATGAAGGATGAAGAATGGGAGGTTCTTGATCGAAAGGCTCTAGGATCTATAAGGTTGAGCCTTGCATCATCTGTGATTTTCAACTTATCTCAGGCTAAGACAACAGTAGAGTTGATGGAATTTTTGGTAAATTTATATGAAAAACCCTCAGCTTCGAATAAGGTATTTCTTATGAAGCAATTATTTAATTTGCAAATGTTGGAATGTGGATCTGCTCACAGTCATCTTAGTGATTTCCATGGTTTGGTAAACCAGTTAAATTCAGTCAATATTGTTTTTGATGATGAAATTAAGGCTTTCTTAATCTTATGCTCATTACCTGAAAGTTGGGAGAGTTTGGTAATGGCAGTTAGTAATACTGCGTCTGCTTAAAAAATCTTAAAAGTGGATGATGTTGTGAGTGTAATCTTGAATGAAAAAATTTGCAAGAAAAGCACAGGTGAATCATCAGGGAATGCTTTGAGTGTGAAAAGTAGGAGAAGGCAAAGAAAGAAGATCGAGCATGAGAGATCAAGGTCAAAGATAGGCAGGAGATCCAAGTCCAGGTATGGCAGAATAATCTGCTGGAAATGTGGAAAGAAAGGGCATGTAAAGAGAGATTGTTGGTTGGTTGAAGATCAACAAGAAGGAATTAAAGAAGTAGATGTTGTAGATGTTGTAGGTATTGTTGCACAAGATGCTCTGGTATGTTGTTTGGATAAAGTAGAATCTTGGGTTTTAAATTCTGGTGCCTCTTTCCATGCATCCCCAAATAGAAATTTTTTTCTTGAATATGTCCAGGGAGACTTTGGAGAAATTTATTTAGGGGATGGTAAGCCTTGTCAAATGGTTGGCAAAGGGAAAGTGAAGCTGAAATTGCAGACGGGCAACACATGGGTGTTGAAGGAGGTCATGCATATCCCAGTCCTAAAGCAAAATTTAATTTTTGTTAGAAAGTTGGGTGATGAGGGTTGCACAGTAACTCTCACAGCAGACTCTTGGAAGGTTACCAAGGGTGCACTTGTTGTAGCAAGAGGTAAGAAAGTAGGTACACTTTCTCTATCTACTTGTATTACTGATTCTCTTTCTGATTTATCTACTTCAGCTGTAGATTCGAAGATGTGGCTTAATAGGCTTGGTCACATGAATAAGAAGGGGATGCATGTTCTTGAGTCAAAGGGTATGCTTTCGGATTTGAAAAGCATGGATTGAGATTTTTGTAAGCAAAAAAAGAAAGTGACGTTTCTTGAGAAATTTGATGTTCGTGACAAGAACAGAAAAGCTTTGGTTTTCAAGGAGAAGATGACAGAAAGAGATCAGCACAAAGCGCTGAAAAATTTTGAGTAGAGCAAGGTTGATATGGACAAGGGTTTGATCCAAAAGGAGCTCGTAGGTAGAAGTCATCGCTCACAAGTAAAGCACAGAGACTGACGTCGATTAAAAAAGTGATGTCGGCATCAAGACAAGGACCGACATCGGCTATGTGCAGCCCGACGTCGGTGACTCAAGACAAGTAAACACTAGCGTCGGTCAGGGGGAACCGATGTCAGTGATGAGGCAGTCGCATGGAACTGATGTTGGTCAGGTGCAGATTGAGATGTGACCGGCATCGATCACTGAGACAGATTTTGGGCAGACAACAAGCTGTCAAGGAGTCTCAAGCACCCATATGGAGGACTTAAAGGGTAAGTAAGCCTCAAATTCATCATTTCCCTTCTTTACACTACTTGTTGATCACTGATGGTCAAGAACTGGAAAGTTATTAAAGAAGTAGAGCAGGTAGATCTAGGAAACAGTGGGAGCTTGGCATGGATGAAGGATGTGATTCCTTGGAGAAGAACCAAACGGGAGTTTTTGGGTGGAGTTGCCAGCTGGAAGAAAGCACTGAGAGACGAAAGGATGTTCAGGATAAAGAAGAGCGAAAATGGACACGTGAGACGGAAGGCCAAGGTATATGGTCTTGAGTAAGCTGCAGGACAATGGAGGTTTGACCATTGTGTTTCTCTTTACCAGATTAGATAATATTAGCTACATTATCCTGTTACTATATTGTGTGCTTGTTGTAGGGTTACACATACAGGGAGTTGCTGAACTAAAGGTAAAGTTAGTTCAGAGGTGTGTCATGAGGAATCTGGGAGCAGCAAGATTCTTTGGCATGAGTGTGTTCTAGAGACATGGAAGGTCACAGGTTGATTTTGTCTCCAGATGATTGTGTGAAACTGGTTAGCACGCTAATGGTTGGACAGTTCTATGAACAGTGTCTTGATTCACATGATGAGGTTGAGTACATGTGTACTAAACCTGAGATTTTCCAAGCAGTGGGAGTTGTCAGCAAGTTTGGAGCCAATCCAAGAAATAAGCACTGGAGGGTAATTCAGTGGATTCTCAGGTATCTGAGAGGGACCAGCAGTAGGTGCACATGTTATGCAAGGTCAAGTTCTTTTCTACATGAGTTTGTAGATGCGGATGTGGCAGGTGATTTGGATGACAGGAGGTGCACCACAGGATTTGTGGTGGTTGGTCTTCAAGAGTGATCTTGAAGAGGGATACAAAGCTAAGGAAACAAACTAGATGATGTACAAGTACAAGTGCAACTATTTATCTCCAAGTGGGAGATTGTTAGGTTGTAAAGCTAAAAGCTTCACTGTATGCAAACATGGAGGAGGTTGCTGAGTTCTAGGGATACCGGCGTCAGCAACGCAATCGACGTCAGTCATGGGTGAACAGAAGGGCAACCGACATCGGCAGGAGTCGGCCGACATTGGTCATCTCCAGGCAGACAGGGACCGACGTCAGTCGCTTGTGCGGTTCTAAAACTGTTCGTTACATGAACAGTTAGTTTATTGCACTGATTGTTTGCATGTAAAGGCTATTTTTGGTCTTGAGTTGCGAGTCTAATTATTGTAAATTAGAAGTCTAAGTTATTGTTTAGTATGGGATCTATTTATAGACCCATTGGCATGTATTGTAAATATGAGCAAAAGAGGAAGGCAAGGTAGATCCTTCCAATTATAAGAACAAGTTGATCTGCAGGTGGCAGCAAGATCAAGGAGGAAGTTCTACATGGTAAGTAAGATCATTTGAGTTGCAGGTTGTTGCAAGTTTATGGGAGATCTACTTGAAGTACTTTGAGTACTTGTGTACTGGCAGGGTTATGACTGACTGGTTGGAGGTGAACACCAACTCTGTGTTTGAGTTGTGTGTTGAGACCGTTTTTGGTAAGAGAGTGAACTCTTGAGGGAAAGAGATCTGTACATCTAAGAGGTGTGGAAGATTGTGACATCTTCATTGTATTTCTTTCTGGCATGAGTATTAATACAAGATTGTATATTGTCTTTCATATTCTGTGTTATTTGTGCATTCTAGTTACTTGTTAATTCTGGTTTAATTCTGTGTTTAGTTGATTATACAAGGTAATCATTTGTGCTCTTATTGAGGAGCAAGATCCTGACAAGTGGTATCAGAGCATGTTTGTTGTTCTAGGTGCCTTACAGATAAACAAATAATATAGATCATTGGTGAGTATAATGAAGTCATTTAAACCATCATAGTAGTGTTATGAATATATAATAGAGGTTTTTCATATAAGTATCAAGGTCAGAAGACCCAATCAAGCCATGAAAAGGGTTAGTTGAATGAAGAGGGCTAGACGCCAGTTTTGAGAGGGACAGAAGTGAGCAAAGAGATGAAGGAGAAGCTCATCATCTATTGTTAAGAAATAAGAGTTTATGAAGGTAATAAAATAATTAAGTTGATGAGTTGGTGTTGAGTTATCTAGGGGGTTGGTGCCTCCTTACAAGTGGATGTTTGTTAAAGCCTAACTGAGTTGGTGCTGAGCTAGTTGGTGTTGGTGCTCGATATAAAGTGGGTGCTTCACTAAAGATTGATGTTTGTCTTATAGGACCATAGTCCATTTGATTTATCAGTGGGTTTTATTCTCCTTGAGGGTTTTTCATGTATATGTTATGTTCATCTGTTCCATGATTATATGATTTGGTGATTATGTTTGCTAAGTTGAACATGATTGTTAGAATGGTTCATATATGATTAATTAGAATTGAATAAAAAGTTTTGAAGACTGATTCACACCCCCTTTTAGTCATCTTGTTTCTAATAATTGGTATCAGAGTAGATCTTTTAGAGCAGACTTGACAACCTAAAAGAGATCCTAAGAAGCAAAGATGGCTAGTCAATAAGCTCAAGGTGGTTTCTCTACCAAAAGGGTTTCGTTGTTCAATGGATCTAACTATGCCTTTTAGAATGTCAGAATGAATATATATCTAATGTTACAAGGACATGATATTTGAAAATAAATTATGGATGGTTGTATTGCACCTCAAATTCCACCAATAGATGCAACAAGTAAGAAGGTTAGTGAAAATAGCTCCAAGGCAATGAATGTCATTCAGTGTGGCCTATTAGAAGAATATATTGTAAAATCAAGGCATTGTGTATTAGCCAAATATATATGGGATAAATTGAAGACTATATATGAAGGAAACACCAAGGTGAATTTATCCAATTTGCAGACTCACAAAAAATTTGAAAGCCTAAAAATGAAAGATTATGAAACCATCACATCATACCTGTTAAGGGTTGATGAAGTTGACAATATCATCAAAGGATTGGGAGAAGTGAAAGAGTCTACTATTGTCCAAAAGGTGTTTATATCACTAACTCTTAAATTTGATTTTAAGATATCTACAGTATAAGAGATGCAAGATTTGGACAAGTTAGAATGGATGGGCTTCATAGCATCTTCACTGCCTATAAGATGAGAACAAATGAAAGAAGACCTCTTAAGAAGGAAACAAATTTTAAAGTTGAAAAAAATTTAAAGGACAAGAAGGTCAAGGATAAAGTATGTTTAGATGATATTGATGATGAATTCATAGCTATATTTACTATAAAGTTAAGGTTTGGCTCAGGTAAGTACAAGGGTAAGTTACCCTTCAAATGTTTCAGTTGTGGTAAGATTGGTCACTTTGCAACCAATTTTCGTAACAAGGACAAATCCTACCATAATTAAGAACATGATGAACACCATGGAGATGACATAAAAGTCCACAAATCTAAAAAAGAACAAGAGAGATTTAATAAAAATGAAGGAATGAAAGGATCATTCAAAAATAAGAAGAGTTTCTATACCAAAGATGATAGCTCATTTGATGTAAGTGATTCAGATACATTTGACAATGATGATGATAGTAACGAGTCTGAACAAAACAACAATGAAACCTTATTCATAGGCATATAATAAAAAAATGAGGGTTGTTCAAATGGGAAAAGCCTTATAGTTGATGTAAAATTAGATGAAGTATACTATGATAAGAATAAGGAGAAGCTAGAGTGGATCGTGAAGCTGAGCTCATGAGTTCCCTAGAGGAGTTGAAATTTGTGAGAAAGAAGAATAAGAAATTGAATTCATTAGTTCAGGACTACGAGGAACAATTCAGTTTATTTGAGGAAATGTTGAGCAACACCTCCAAGGAGTAGTTAGATCAAGCATCTAGAAAGGTGAAGAGCTTTATGAAATTTGAAAAGACTACTGAGGCTCTTGATGATATATTGACTAGTTAAAAGTTTGAAAGTGACAAGACAGATCTTGGATTCAAAGAAGACCAAAAGAAGGCATCTCAAGTTGAGAAGAAGACTATTGAAGATAAGAAGGTCAACATGAAAAGACCTATCAGACAACCCAATGTCATAAGGCATGCTAATTCTTTTAATGCTTATTGTTATTCATGTAAATAGTTTGGTCATAGAGAAAGAGAATGTAGAAAACCCTCCAAGAATGAGTATTCATGGAACTATGGAAGGATTTAAAATTCACAACAATCAAATGGTATGTATAAGGTGGTCTATTAAAATTGTCATATTGTATGACACATTGCAAGATTCTGTCATAATAGAGCTAGAAGATCATCAAGTCAAAATAGGAAGTTTGAAGCTCCTAGAGTGCAATAAAGAAGGAAAATAAATATATAAAAACCAAAGGCAATAAAGATAAGTCATGATCATTCTACAAGCTCAAATGAACTGTTTTTTGAGATAGAGCATGATTCACATGATGTAACAATCCCATTGGGTTAGACATAGAAAAATATGAATTTTTTATCTTAATTATACACATACCAAAAATAGATTACACCATGAGAATCTATAGATACCATAATAAATAGTCAAGGTGTGATAATAGAAATAAGCATAATACATCACATGTCACTAATCTCTAATATCATGAGAGTACATGTCACAATGTGAATTTAAAAAGCAATCACATTAACTCAGCTACAATTGAAACAAGTATATAACCACCACTATCAAAGTACAATAATAAGTAATTACAACTCTTCATGACAATGTTCAATGGTAAGTACAATAAAATACAATGTAGATATAGATGCATGGCTCCCCTAGAGCATAGTTTCCGAACTCAAGTATCTATGGCAATCTCAAGTGTCATCTCGATAATTAGTACTATTGTAGGGAGGGAAAGCATCATCTGAGCACTTTTCCACACCAACCATAGAACAACAATCCTCCACACTAATCCTATTAAGAAATGGCTCTCCCTTCATAGATAAGTAGATAGTGATGACGTAAAAATATAGAGAGACAAGCAAGTATCTGTGTGATATATGATTTCTAAATTAAATATGCAATGTATCATAGAAACCCATTCTATTGCAAGATATTATATAAACATGTAAATCATACTCATGAAATGATAACATCTCACTATACATACTTTGGTCTAAAGTTTTATAAATAATAAATAATAATGGTCTATAGATCAATCAAACTCATACACACCACTTGATCAGACTACTTTTATCTGTTATTGTGATACTAGTAATCTAGTGAAGTTCATCTTACTCTTTACTCGATATCAACAATACAGATTGATCAAATACAATACAACCACAAGATTCATTTAATTTACATCCTACTAGCAAACACATCATATAACATGTAAAACATAAGAGTAACCAAATCATACATTTATTTCATCAAACGTATGAATGAAGCTTACAGTATTTTCTATCCTATACTAAAAATAATGACTATAGTTTATACCACCTAGATAAATATACATTTAAATACATATTTCAACTACCAAAACTTATTTCCAAATATACTACACCCTATGATGACCTATATTATCATAGTCTAGTATTATGAGACATAACTACCAATTTTTCACAATCAATCATAATAAAGAAGTCACAACTACATGAAAACACAAGCTTTTATCCAACCAAGTAGAAATAACAAGTAAATCACAGTTTTCTCAAAACACATAATATTTCATCTTAGCATACACTACACTTTCAAATATTATATGCACACATACACATAGTTTTACCAACTATTATAAAACATGTTATTCATAGCAATAACCAACATGCATACAGTAAATCAACCAAAAGTAGATGTAGGTCTAGATATAATAATCTAGTATGTATCATTTGGGTACAAAAAATATTTTCACTATATTATTCTATGATATCTCATACTATCATAGTTTACAATTACCTAAAAATACATAACCAACTTACGATTTCAAGAATCAAATGATCACATACATAATGACAATCAAGCAAATACTGAGTTATTACCATCTAGGTATACTGATGGGGGTCGTCAATCCTTTGTATTTAATAATATCAATCTAGGGTTAATGTTTGAAGGTTGTATGCAATAGGAAAAAGAGATCTTTGACAAATGGTTCCTTCTATCACACTTTAAACTTGCAAAAATTAAAAATCACACTTACAAAAATTAAAGCACACTTGTAAAAAGTAGATCATACTTACAAAAATTGAATCACACTTGCAAAATATAAATTAATTGATTGAAAATAAATGACAAGAAAAAAAACACCTGTAGGTTTACAACACGCTGTACAAAAGAAATGTTTTCAGTAGCAAAGAAATAAAATAAAAAATTACAGCAAAAAAGATAATTACATAATAACGAAATAAACATGAATACATTGATCCATCTTCCTTGGAATGAGTGGCCAACTCATTTCTCAGAAGAAGATTTCACTTAGAACATAGGTTTTAGAGTAGGCTACTTAGAATAATGAAAATAAAAGTGTATTGATTGATTATTCATTCGGGTGTGGAAGGTTGCATTTATAACTTCATGCTTCCAACCAACACCTTATTTAATAGTAACAACTGTGATATCTATCTTATCTCAGTCTCCACAAAATATGGAAAGAGATATTTATTCTAATAATAAAATATATTACAACATAATCTCGATCCCCATCAAATATGGAGAGAGCAATTTATTGGATTAAAATTACATAAACATATATTTGAATACAATTTATAATGGAAAGTCTATACATAGAAATCTATATATAGAAAAAATCTAAATGAAAATTATTATTTTTGATAGATAGAACATTGGAATACTCTTAGAAATACTTTTCAAATAAATTTGTAGTCTTTTTGTTGAAGTTTGTACCAATTTTGTTGAAATTCGTAGCAAGCCTGCTGAAATCTATAACAAACCTGCTAAAATCTATAATTGATTGATGTAATCTATAGCTGGTCTGATGTAATCCATAGCTAGTCTATAGTTGATCTAATGTAATATATAGCTGGTCTATAGCAAGCCTATTGTAATCCGTAGTTGGTCCATAGCAAGTCTATTGTAATCTATAGTTGTTGTAACAAGACTATTGTAATATGTAGCTACTGTAACAAGCCTATTATAATCTATAGTTATTGTGAGAGTTTGCAGCAAGCTTGTAGGAGTCCATAACTTGACTAGACTATTGGATTTTGTTGTGGAAGATTCTGACACTACTCCAAAATTATTTTTGAATGGTTCATTTTCATACTTTGAATCATTCTTAGCTTAGTATGGACTGTGTATGCACTCATTAACAATTTTTTTTCAATAATCATTATAAATAGATAAATAATAGATAATAATGAATTCTAAAGACAGCCATAATATATACTTTATATTTTATTCTAAATAAACCATAATTTTAAAAACTATATTTAAATCCACTTTCTATGCAAGAAAAATGATATTATTTTATAGATATAACGAGTCATTTTATGGGCTCATCATATACCCTAAGTTTAAAATGCTTACCAACATTTATATCAATATAACTATAAGCACGTATCAGGATATACCATTGTATGTTAGTCATAACCAAACACTCTCATAATCCTATACTGAAAATAAGTACTCAATGTATAACCAACAATCAATCATTTTCAAATAACGGAGAATTCATACAACCATTATAACATTCAATTAAACATCTTGTTCCATTTTCAAGAAGTTTGTTTTAATATGTTTATATCTTTAGTCGCATAGACATATGTTGATTAGATAAAATCTTACTTCTAGTTACAAGCTTAGGCTTATGACCCACCACAACCATTTTCATTGTATACTAATGTTGCATACTTTAATCCATGTGTGGATATATTTCCTATATGTACACCCTTGTACATTTTAAATAAATTTCTGCTATGTATCACATAGAGGTATTTATTAATATATAAACAGGGTTTGAAAAGTTCAATAGTCAGTCAAAGTCCGATCGATGACCTAATCAATATAACTTTCCTATTAAAAATTTTCATTGACAATCTATTATAGATATCAATAATTTCGGAACACTAATGAATAAATGATCATAGGTAATAGAAAAATTATAACCATATCAGATAGCCATTAATTATAACATTCAAAAACTCCCTCAATTGCTTATAACCATATATGCTTGATAACCTATGTATTTTGGTATAAATTGATTTCGTCAACTTGTTTTACATAAAACTCTTATACTTAAAATACATCGCTAGCCTCTTCAAGTGTTAAAAAATAAATGTTTTCCCCTGATAATTGTCTATTTATGAGTTTTTTAATCTCAACATGACTTGCCACATGCAATATCTTAATTATGAGTTATAGACTTGTAACGTATTATTCCATTTATGTTCACATTAAAGCTTGACAGTCATCATGACTAAATCATGACTATCCCAATTAATGATGGAAAAGGTTAAAATAACTTAATAAATCTATAAATCTTCTTTTTCCCAAAGTGTGGTTCAAAAACATCACTCACTTTTGACTTGATCTATTTTGTATACCAATATTTTGATACATAAGACACTATACCCAAAATGTAGTTAATACACAGAGAAACATTTTAATAAGACACATAGGAATACAATGATCTTAGTTCATCAAACATCGCTAATTTATAATCTGTAATATATATATATTGATTCCCTACAATAAGGAATATGGTGACTTGGCTAACTAGATGCCAAATCATATTTGGCTTCTGCAATATTCCAAAAAATAATCACTGTAATGTTCTAAAGGAACCATTACATTTATGTATAAAATGCCATAGTATAAGATAGTTAATTTTTTTGAGTGTGGTTTCATTACAGCTCTAGATCTGGATTAAATCAGAAGTCATTAGTTATGAAAGTTGATATATTATATTATGTTATTTAAAAAGGACTATATTAAATAGTGTTTTTTGTTGTACAAGATGACCTCTCTTATCCAAGTCATTGCACATAATATAAATCATTGCAATCTAAATTGAGTTGTTGTATTCATTTTATACTAAACTTTCTGCCTGTTGACTATTGTAACTCAAAACCATACGGATTATAAGTCACTATGTTTATTTGCAACATTGTAACAATAAATCGTCAAACCTACAGTCAATTTATTGCACCATAAATATAATATATGTCGCTATAATAATGAATTAATTCACTTCTCTAAAAAATAATTCAATAATTTTATATAGTAAATCATTGTATATTTTGACCAAGCCCAAAGTCAAGTAATTGCATTCTTAGAGAGCGACTTAATCGATACATACTAAGTTCTTAATCAAAATGTTATAACCTATAATCTCTAAGAATGTTGTTCACCAGTTAATGTTATCAGTATTTTTTTAACAGCATATAATCTCTATTATGTTATCAATGTCTAATATGTAAGTAAACTCAACAAACGAGTGAGTTCAATGCTTTATAAGATCTCCACATTTGAAATGTTATCAGCTCAGCGCTTTATAAATCCTGGTGATTTAATTAAACTCGGTGCACAAATAGGATTGAACGCTTCATTGAAATTGTTGTTATAATATAGTGAATGCTAAATAAGGTCACTATAATATAATTATAATTTTGCTACATAAATATACTCTGTTTTCCTATATACAGATACTTTATATAGGTGTGTAGCACCTTATATTCTCTACATATTAATTAAATAGATTTCACTTAGTGGCTACAATATTGATGGTTGATGTTAGAATGTATTGAGTCGTTACATGTATTTTTTATTCATTCACTGATTTCCACTATTTTCTTACCAGCTTGCTATTGTCATTCATTGAATGCTAGTCAATATATAGTTTTATACAATCCAAAATACAAATATAGTTGTATGCAAATCAACATATGTATATTATTTTATGCAAATGTAAATTCTCATTTAACCAAATCACCATACATCGCAGAGATTAAAATACAAAAAATCACCCGAATTCTTAAGGCATCACTTGGTTACCGTTGTCTTATTTCCAATAAGCAATATTCGTGGCTTTCTCCAAAAATTGATTCTATATGACCTTTCTTTCCATTTCCATGATACTCTCTCTCTTTTTTACCTTCTTCCTTATTGTTGTGTGCCTCCCCCTTCTTTATATTTCTCTTATTATGAGGAAAGCATAGCTTTAGTTTTTTTAAAAGATTTCTCCTTTTCTCTCTTTTTTTTTTTAAATTTTTTTTTCCTTGTTTTTGTTTTTATTTCTTACTTTAATCATTTCCTTTCCTTTTTAATCTATTGTCTCTTTTTTTTTTGATAATAACTAATTTTTCATTTATTTCAACAATAAAATAGAGAAAGTCTATAATTCAATAATTTAATTAATATCGCTTATTGTCACAAATCTTTATGACAATTTTGACAACCATAAATATGGATTTCTAAATTTAATCATATTATAAAGGTTTCTACGAATATTAATGACAAAACTTACTAATTATGCCAAAAAAAATCATTACACTATTCAACTTTAATTGGGAAACCATATAAATCAACTTTTCAAAGCAAGTAGAAATAAACACCATGTGCAAACTATTTTTAATGTATTCTAACATGTGCTAACTACTGTGGTGTGTGCAAGGTACTGGTTGATTTCTCTGTCATCCTCTTATATCTATATCTTTGTCACCCTCTCCAATGATACTCTCCCTCTATCACACTTTGAGGGCTAAGTTCTCTTGTGTCAACCTCACAACAAAACATGGAGTTAGACCATAACAGTCATGATACATATTCATCATAAAATATAACTAAACTGATAAATCAACATGATCATAAAGTAAATATTTACTTACAACTAACTCAAGGTAGGGTGACATTTTAACCTAAGTAATATCTTATTACCCCATATCAGCATATATCTCACAACTTAGTTAAAAATATCCAAATCTAAATTTATCAGTTATATATATCCATGGATAATCTAATAAGATTGACTAACGATGAATCAAGATGTAACATCCTTCCCCTAGTCATCGTCCCCAATGACTCTTATTCAAACACAAGTTTTGAATTAAAAGGATTATTTAGCAAAGCAATAACATGATATACAATATCAAATTAAACAAATAAATGAGATATTACCTATAGAACTCACCGTAGTTATTTCAAGTTGCATTATTCTCATCATATTGGTCCCACAAGACCCTGCTCAATGACTTTTTTTTATGCAAACAAGGTTTGCAAGTATTACTTACTCTGATTAATTTTGTCATGACGACCTTGAGGTTCAAAACCATCAAACAAGCCTATATATGATAGGATTGACCACTGATGTTTCTTTGAAGGGTCCCACATATCTCAATGAAAGTTTCACTACCTTAAAAAAGTTTGTGATATCATAATAAAAGCCAAAATAAATGACCAAGGAGATTTCCACAAAACCTTCCAGTCTCTTTGCATATCTCTCTAATCCTAGAGAGTATTTTTCTTATTCTGAAGAAAAATAATTAGGGATCCTGGCAAGAATGATGTGTATAAGTTAATACTACCGCTACCTCACGTAGCTCCTGATAAGTATAACGTATCAATACTGTCACTACTCCATGGAGTTCTTAACAAGTATGATGATGAATAAGAACTAAAAATACTACATTTCCAATGTATATAAAATTATGGAATAAACGTTCTATTGTATACATGCGTATGGCCATACAATTGAATTTAATAAATTCATCTGTCAAATCCTAAATTTGACAAGTCCGTCTGTCAGATTGAAACTCAGTAACTACCCAGTCAATGTGAGTTTAAGAAGGATCCACTCATATCGCTTATTACTCACGTTCCTAATTCACCACTCTTCCCTTAGGTATCCAAGACCTAATGATCTCCAAAAGTATACAAGGTTCAAGAACCACAAATCCATACTAATAGATCATAATAAACAATGATATATGCCAAATAATTCTAGATGTATCAACATCCATACAAGAAAAATCATACAATCAGTCCATAATTGTATTAAGTTTTCATTAGCCAAACATAACTAGTTTCATATTTCTCAGCTTAACCTAAAGTGTTACATTCATGGTTAAGAGGAATTAATGTTAAAATTAACATAACATTTGAGGCCAAGGATCACACCATTCTTTCATCCTAGAAAAGGAACAAGTGAGGCAATATCTTCCAGCTTACTCAGTTAAAATGCAATAATTTAAAAAATTATCTCAACCCCTCGATTGATAAGATGTTCCACACATCTTATACCCTACTCGCTTCTGGCAAACTCTTCAAAGCAACATGCTTTAAACCAAAAAGATAATAAAATAAATATAATCAAGGGTGAATAATAACAGAGTAATTATAATTGACTTATAGTTCTTAATCTAGAATTTAATATATAATTCTAGGTTTGCCACTCCATGTGGTCTAATTACACAACATTAGATAAAGTAGTGACTCTAAAGAGTCATAAGTGAAAAGTAGATAACTATCATCTCAAAAACTCCTACATACCCTCAAAAGATAAAAAGAAAATGCTACAATTCAATATTTCTAAATCACTACCTACTTACCAAATATGTAAGTATGAAATCACAATCTGTTTCCACAAGCGGGATAAATAAAATGCTAACCACAAAGATGTATAAATCCATCATATCTTACAACTTTTATCTCAACCAAGAAGTAGAAGACACTCTCCCACAAACTTCAAGAGAATTATGGTCAAACAACATTTCAAAAACAAGTTCCCATTTAAGGGTATACTAAATCAACATCATAGAAATATGCATCCTTTAAATGGCTTATAATGATGTCAAAAGAAAGTGAGGGAGTGTCAACTCACCTCTATGCTAACTATGATAGATGAAACTTCTTCCTAACCCACATAACTTAAGGGTGCCAAACCCTAACAAGATCCTAACACAAGAATTCTCAACCAGAACCTTTACACCCAACTACAAAAAATTCTCCACCGTTCCATGTGGTACTAACTAAAAGTGGTCTTATAAGATTTTTCTTTTTCAGGATTAGTGAACATCAGACACAAAAACTATAGCACATAAATCTAGGTGAGAAGCATCTGGTGCTTATTAAACACTCACAACATAAAACACAAATGGTGAAGGTGACTTGATTACCAAGAAATATGTAATCATACTCAAGATGTTTCAATCTAAGTGATCAAACTATTATAGAAATGTCTTGTTCATAACTCATGAACTATATTATGTGCTCACCTACCCAAACCTCATACACAACCAGTTCCATGTAACTTTTCATGAATGTCTCATGCTTACAAAAGTCACCAAACTAAACCATAGAATCTACCACATCTCAAAACTCTAATCATGGTGTAACATAGTTTTTCACTAAGGTACCACAAATCCAAAGGACCATTGCAATACTTCATATCATTAAGTTCACACTAGTGAGCAGAAAGACACAAAAATGCTAATAGACTCATTAGGTCTTAGAGTTTGAGCCACAACTCTGATACCACATGTAATAACCTCGTTGGATTAGACATAGAGAAACGTGATTTTTTTTAATTAAACATATATACCAAAAATAGATTATACCATGAAAATATATAAAGACCATAAGAAAAACTCAAGGTGTGATAATAGCAAAAAGCATAATGCATCATCTATCATCGATATATAATATCATGAGATTACACATCATAATGCAAATAAAAAAAGTAATTACTTTAACTCACCTACAAATGAAATAAGTCTACAGCCACCACTATCAAAGTATAGTAATAAGTAATTACAACTCTTCACGATAATGTTCAATGCTAAATACAATATAATTTATAATGTACATATAGATACATGGCTCTCCCGGAGTATAGTTCCTAAACTCAAGTATCTCTGGCAATCTCAAGTGTCATTTCGATAAGTAGTATTGTTGTGGGGAGGGAAAGCATCATTCAAGTGTTTTTTCACACCAACCATAGACCAATGATTCCCCACACTAATCTCATCAAGAAATTACCCTCCCTTCATGGACGAGTAGATAGTAACGGTGTGGGAATCTAGAGAGAGAAGCAAGTACCTGTGTGTTGTATGATTTCTAAACTAAACATGTAGTGTATTATAGAAAACTGTTCTATTTCAAGATATCACATAAATCATACTCATGAAAGATAATATATCACTAAACATACTTTGCTCGAAAGTTTTACAAATAATAAATAATAATGATGTATAGATCAATCAAATTTATACACACCACTTGATCAAACTAACTTCATCTGTTATTGTGATACTATTAAGCTAGTGAAGTCCATCTCTCTCCTTACTCTATATTAGCAATACACATTGGTCAAATACAATTCAACCACAAGACTCAATTAATTTACATCTTACTAGCAAACACATCACATAACATGCAAAACATAGGAGTAACCAAATCATACAAATATTTCATCAAACGTATGAATGAATCTTACAATATTTTTTATCCCATACTAGAAATAATGATTACAGTTTATACCACCGAGGTAAATACACATTTAACTGTAGATATCAATACCATAATTTATTTCCAAACATACTACATCCTATGATAACCCATATTATCATAGTCCAGTATTCTAAGACATAACTACCAATTTTCCATAATCAATCATAATAAAGTAGTCATAACTACACAGAAACACAAGTTTTTATCCACACAACTAGACATAACAAGTAAGTCACAGTTTTTTCAAAACACATAATATTCTATCTTAGCATATGCTATAGTCTAAAAGATTGTATGCATATATATAAATAATTTTACCCACTGTTACAAAACACGTTATTCACATCGATAACCAACATACATATAGTAAATCAACCAAATGTAGATGTAGGTCTAGACATAACAAGTATGGTATGTACCATCTGGGTAAAACATACATTTTTACTATAGTATTCTATGATATCCCATATTATCATAGTTTACAACTACCTAAAAACACATAACCAACTTACAATTTTAAGAATCAAACAATCACATACATAATGGCAATCAAGCATGGGGTTATACCACTAAGGTATACCCTAAGTTTAAACTACTTGTCAATATTCATAGCAACATAACTATAAAAAAGTATCATGATGCACCATTATATGTTAGTCATAACCAAACACTCATAATCTTGTACTACAAACAAGTGCTCAATATAAAACCAACAATCAATCATTTTTAGAGAACAAAGAATTCATACAACCGTTATAGCATTCAATTAAACTTCTCATTCCATTTTCAAGAAAATTATTTTAATATGGTCATAGCTTCGGTCCCATGGACATCTGATCATTAGATAAAATCTTACTTCTAGCTACAAGCTTAGGCTTATGACTCCAACCATTTTCATTATGTACTAATGTTACACACTTTGATCCATGTGTGGATATATTTTCTATGTGTACACCCTTGTATATTTTAACTAAATTTACACTATGTATCACATATAGATATTTACCAATATATAAATAGGGTTTGAAAAGTTCAACAGTCATTTGAAGTCTGATTGATGGCTTAATCAATATAACTTTCCTATTTAGAAATTTTATTGACGATCTATTATAGATATTAATATTCCCATAATACTAATGAACAAATTATCATTGGCAACAGACATATTATACCCATATCAAATATCCCTTAATTATAACATTCAAAACTCCCTCAATTCCTTATAACCATCTATGCTTGATAACCTATGTATTTTGGTACAAATTGATTTCGTCGACTTGTTTTACATAAAACTCTTGTACTTAAAATACATCGCTAGCTTCTTCAAGAGTTCAGAAATAAATGTTTCCACCTAATAATTGAACAATTATGAGTTTTCTAATCTCAACATGACTTTCCACATGCAACATCCTAATTATGAGTTATAGACTTGTAACGTATTATTTCATTGATGTTCATAGTAAAGTTTGGCAGTCATCACGACTAAATCAAGAAATTATATTATCATTAATTAGTGAACCAGACATTGAATGTAATCCTCTTTATTAGGATCACATTTTATTATCCCAAGTAATAATGGAAAAAATAATAATAACTTAATAAATCTATAAATCTTTTTTTTTTTAAAGTGTGGTTCAAGAACATTGCTCACTTTTGACTTGATCTATTTTTTATGCTAATATTCTGATACATAAGATACTAAACCCAAAATGTAGATAATACACAGAGAAATTTTTTAAAATACACATAGGTCTACAATGATTTTAGTACAATAGACATCACTAATTTATAATTTGTAATATATATATTGATTCCCTACATCAAGGAATATGTTGACTTGGTTAACCGAGCAACAAAATGCTAGACACCAAATCATATTTGGTTGTTTCAATATTCAGAAAAAGAATCACTATAATGTTTTAAAGGAATCATGAAATTTATGTATCAATCGCCATAGTATAAGATAGTTAAATTTGTTGAGATATGGTTTCATTGTAGCTCTAGATTTGGATTAAATCATAAGTCATTAATTATGTAATTCGATATATTATATTATGTTATTTAAAAAGGAGTATATTAAATAGTGTTTTTTATTGTACAAGATGACCTCTCTTATCCAAGTCGTTGCACATAGTATAAATTACTACACTCTATATTGGTTTGTTGTATTTATTTTACACTAAACCTTCTGCCCGTTGACTATCATAACTCAAAACCACACTGGTTATAAATCGCTATGTTTATTTACAGTACTATGAAAACAAATCACCAAACCTATAGTCAATTGTTGAACCATAAATATAATATAAGTCACTATAATAATGAATTAATTCACTTCTCTTAAAAATAATTCATTGATTTTATATAGTAAATTGTTGTATATTTTCTTTTAGCTTACCAAGCCCAAAGTCAAGTCATTGCATTCTTAAAGATTGACTTAATCTATACATGCTAAGTTCTTAATAAAAATGTTATAACTTATAATCTCTAAGAATGTTATTCACCACTTAATGTTATCAATATTTTATTTTTAGCATATAATATCTATTATGTTATCAACGTATAATATCTAAGTAAACTCAACAAACAAGTGAGTTCAGTGCTTTATAAGATCTCCACATTTTAAATGTTATCAGCTCAACACTTTATAAAGCCCAGTGATTTAATTAAACTCAGCACATAAATAGGATTAAACACTTTGTTGAAATCATTGTTATAGTATAGTGAATGCTAAATAAGGTTGCTATCATATAGTTATAATTTTGCTAAATAAATATATAATGTTTTGCTATATACAGATGCTTTATATAGGTGTGTATCTCCTTATATTCTCTACATATTAATTAAATAGATTTCACTTAATGGCTGAAATATTGATGGTTGATGCTAGAATGTATTGAGTCGTTGCATGTATGTTTTATTCATTGACTGATTTCCACTATTTTCCTACTAGCTTGCTATTGTTATTCAGTGAATGCTAGTCAATATATAGTTTTATATAGTCCAAAATAAAAATATAGTTATATGCAAATCAGCATATGCATATTGTTTTATGTAAATTTAAATTATCATTTAACCAGATCATCATACATCACATAGATTAAAATATAGAAAATGACACGAAATGTTTAGGCATCACCTGCTTGGTTACCATTTTCTTATTTCCAACAAGCAATATTCGTGGCTTTCTCCAAAAATTGATTATGTTCGACCTTTCCTTCCATTTCCATGCTACTCTCTATTTCTACCTTCTTCCTTATTGTTATGTGCCTCCCCCTTACTTCTTTATATTTCTTCTATTATGAGGAAAGCGTAGCTTTAGTTTTTTTTTAAAGATTTCTCCTTTTCTCTCTCTTTTTTTAAAAAAACTATTTTCCTTGTTTTTGTTTTTATTCTTTTTTTTTTAATTTAATCCTTTCCTTTTTGTTTTATTGTCTTTTTCTATTTTTTGATAATTACCAATTTTTCATTTATTTCAACAATTAAACAGAAAAAGTTTATAATTCAATAATTTAATTAATATCACTTATTGTCACAAATCTTTATGACAATTTTGACAACTATAAATCTAGATTTTTAATTTAATCATACAAAAAAAGTTTATATCAAAATTATTCACAAAACATACTAATTATGTAAAAAGAATTCATTACGCTATTCAATCTTAACTAAAAAAACCATAAAAACAAACTTTTCAAAGCAAGTAGAAAAAAACACCATGTGCAAATTATTTTTAATGCATTCTACCATGTGCTAACTACTATGGTGTGTGTATGGTACCAGTTGGTTTTTCTATCATTTTATGACATCTCGATTTACGTCACCCTCTTTGATGATACTCAGCCTCCATCACACTTTGAGGGCTAAGTTTTTCTGTGTTAACTTCATAATAAGATAGGTAGTTAGGCCATAACAATTATGATATATATTCATCATAAAATATAGATAAAATGATAAATCAACATAATCAAAAAGTAAATATTTACTTGTAACTAACTCATAGCAGGGTGATCATGTAACCTAAGCAATATCCTGATGCCCCATATCAACATATATCTCACAACTTAGTTAAAGATATCCAAATCTAAATTTATCGACTATAGATATCCATGGATAATCTAACAAGTTTACCTGACGAGGAATTAGGATATAACATATGAGAAATCAAACAAGGAATATCTTTTGTCAGCTCACATTAATGATCAAATAGTTGATGATGAGATCAAGCCTAAAGTACCAATCAAGTTCAGAAGGATATTGAAGAATATGCAGTCTTGGGAAAAGATGGAGATCTGGGAATCTCTTGAGTTCATATTGTTTTAGTACTCTATGAAAAGGGGTGGCTCCATTAAACTTTATGGAGACATTTTTCTATCAGCAAAAGCATGAAGATGCAGTTAAAAAAAATCTTATTGAGAAGATTTTAGGTTATTTATGTTGCAAGTAAGGAGCTAAAGATGAATATTATCCATTCATGTGTTGGTAGCTCCAAGATTTGAAGTATCAAAGGCAACATGATGAGATATCTAAGGTCATTGTTAGGTATCTAAAGTCAAAATATGTAGACAATTAGTATATATGAGGTATGCTTTTGATATCTATTTATTTTGAGTAGTTGAGTTTGATTTATGAAGACAAAAGAGGAGTTCCTAATTCTACAGTTGATGTCAAGAGTGTGGTAGCCTAGTGTGTGATTAAGAGTTTGATCTTGTTTAGTCATATCAAGGAAGGTAAGTGATTTGAGTTTCTAGTTATTTGAAAGAAGATATGCTTAGTCTAAGAGGGAGCTTGGTAGCTCTGAGTTTTTTTGTCAAAAAAGTGAATACTTTTTGATATACATGGAGTTAAGGAGAGATTGTGTCTGAGATGCTTCATAGACTCTGTTTGTTGAGCTTTTAATGGATCAGCTAGGAGACTGACCTGCTTGAGAGAATTTTTTGAGAATGGTTATCATAAGTGGTAGTCATATTTTCTAAATACTGTGTTCCATCTAGTGTTTTAGAAAGATAGTATTAACTCAAAGGGAAAGAGTATAACTTTAGTAGTTACAGATGACCCTTGATATATACTACTAACAGAAGCATAGTGGATGCTTGGTTCGATGGGGAACTATCTAGGTTGTTGATTGAGTTTGATCTTTGTCTTATAATCTAAGTTTATTTTGAAAGAGATGTAAGTTATGGAAGACATTTATCATTAATGTCAAAGGGAGAGAAAGATTAAAAAAGGTGACAAAAGGAGAAAGATAAAAACAAGTGAGAAAGATAAGGCAAGTTTAGAAAGGGTGAGAAAAGATAATAATCAAGTCTCAGATATGTTTTCATCAATAGTGGTTGACACACTTTTTTGAGTGTGTTTACCATCAATGACAAAGGGGGATATTATTAAACATTGACATTGATTAAGGAAGAGATTGTTGAGCATTGTCATTGACTATTGAGGTGTTAGAATAAATGTTGTCATTAATGTCAATTTATTATCATTGATGTCAATATAATGTCATTAATGTTAAAGGTTCTTATGAATATGCATGATCAAGTAAGTTTTGAGGTATGTGTATGATGAGTTCTTATGCCAACATAGTGAGTGTTGTTGTTGTATGAAAAGCAGTGATGAGAAAGTTTTGTCTAAAGAATGTTCTGATATCAGGTTGAGTGAAATATCATTGAGATCAACATAAGTAAGTGCAGATTAATATGTCAAGTGTCAAGCATCTTATAATACTTTATCTATATCTTATGAGATGATATGTTCAAGTAGCATGATGAAATGAGTGAGCTCTGAAGAAGAAACTATATGCTCTGAAGATCTATGTAAGTAGTTTCAAAGATGCTCTAAATGAGCTATGAATATATGAGTATGCCAAAGAATACTTGATAGTGTTTGAGCATGAAAGAGGTCATTTAAGTTTGTACATAAGGTGTTGATGACCTCACAAATGATTAGAAGGCCAGCTTTGAATATCTGTCTATGGAACGTTGGAGATGCTATGAAGATCTTAGTCAAGATCTAAAGATCTGTAAGAAGCTTTGAAGATGCTCTATTGAAGATCTAAAGAAGAATGAGTGTATGAAGTTGCTTGAGCATACACAAGAGGCATTGTAACATAGAAGAGTTTCAAGGTGAAGTATGTAGGGTGGTTAGAAGGTCATATTCAAGGCCTAATAAAACTTTTAGGTCAAGGCTTTGAAAGCAAAAGAGAGATGGCAACCACAAGGGTATCATGATCAATTTCCATGAAATGGATGAGAAATTAATCATTGATAGAGGTGAGTCAATTTTTATTAAGTATGTGCATGAAGTTTTAGGTCAGAGTTTGAAGGTTAAGGCTTGAAAAAGTGTTTCAAGGTTTCTTGAAGTGCATAGAATTAAGAGTTGTCTACCTACTAAGATTTTTCGAGTGCTCATTGGAATGTACAACATCTTCATGAGAACATAAGTTGTTCATGGTAGATGAGGAAGGGTTCTACCTCAAAATTTCAAGCATTGGTTCTCGAAAAAAGGAGCTAAGTTTTATGAATGATCGTTAAGACTGGAAGATGGTTTAAACCCTCATAGAACCCTAACAATGACCCAATATTGAAGATCTCATTCTAAATAGCTTAGAATGATTTGGTGTGGTCATATAAGTTATTGGAGGTTGAATTTAACTCTCCCATTTTCATGTGTGATTGGTCTCTTATGTGAGTGAGCAAACCCTACAAAAAAGTGCTTATCTTTTAGATAGTTTTTGTAGCAGAAAGAGTTGATCAAGTTAAAGTTGATAAGTGGATGAAGATCAAAGTATGAGTCTTATATTTATTGTCCATGAAGGATTCTAGATAGGTTCTAGAACTCATGTGTGAAAATTTGGTGATCCAAGTTATCGAGTCGCCAATAGATCAAGTGGTGCAGACAGTAAGAAAGTCAGACAAAAGTAAAAAGATGATTCCTAATGTGTCTTCATGTAAGAGTGATGAATTGAAGTGCATGATGATGTTTTTTTGGAATTGAATAATCTATCCATGCTTTGTATAATCTTAGAAGTCAATATAATTGTTTAGAACATTGCAGATAAAATGGCTTATCTAACTGAGTGGAGTCTATAATAGAAAAGATCAAAATATTAGTCAGCAAGACCAATAGTTTCCATCATTACTTATGATCTATTTGATTGAGGTTGATCTGAGGATGATATAATATATTATTCATACATTTAAATCCCTTGAATATATTCAATCGGATGGCAGAAGTTTATGTTTGCTTGACTGTGTTTTGAAGTCAGTTGATAGTTCTAAGTGAACATCTTGTAGAGAAGAGGTTGAGCCTGTTTACTTTAAGTTGAAGCACCAAATTAAGTTTATGATGACCTTGAGTTCACAAGGTTTTTTAATATGTGATTTTTTCTATGATTTTTCATAAAAATTGAGTATATGCCTCAGTTGTTCAAGACAAAGTTTCTGTATATACATAGGCCTTTTATAAGTAGTGTTTTGAGAAAGGGTTCAAGTGGTGGTTGGACCCAAAAGGTGTTATGGATCTAAATTGAAGTTGTTTAAGGTCTATTTGAGTCGAATATGATGTTTTCCTACCATTTGAGGTGTTTGGATATGCTTCAAGAAATATTAAAGGGTAATGTGTTGTTAAGAAGACCTATTAGGTCTTCTTAAAGCCTAAAAGAGGAGTAAGGGCAAATTGATGTATTGCCAACTTACTATATTACTTTATTCATGATTAAGGCATATTATTTTTAATATGTTAATACCTATTCATGACCAACCTAAGAGATAAAAATGCATGGCTGACTAAGAAGAATGTGATCAAGTGACTTGTATAAAAGCAAGGCAGTTTAGGTTTATTTGGGTATGTTTAGGGAGTGAGAGTAAAAGAGGATAAGAGAATGATATAGATCATTGGTGGGAATAAGGAGGTCATGTGTATCATAATATAATCATCATTAATATTTAATAGAGGTTCTACATATAAGGATCAAGATTAGAAGACCTAATAAAGCCATAAAAAGGGTTAGTTGAGCGAAGAGGGCTAGAAGCCAGTTTTGAGAGGGATAAAAGTGAGCGAAGGGATAAAAGATAAAATAATCATATTTTGTATTAGAAATAAGGGTTTTTGAAGGTTATCAAAAAATCAAGTGGCTGAGTTGGTGTTGATTCATCTAGGGGGTGGTGCCTCCTTGCAAGTGGGTGCTTACTAAAGCCTAATTGAGTTGGCATTGAGCTAGTTGGCATTGTTGCTTCATGTGAAGTGGGTGATTCACTAAAGATTGATATTTATCTTATAGTAATATAGTCCATTTTATTCATCAGTGAGTTTTATTCCCCTCGAGGGTTTCCCATGTATATGTTGTGTTCATGTGTTTCATGCTTTTATTATTTGGTGATTATGCTTGCTAAGTTGAACATGCTTGTTAAAATGGTTCATATATGATTAAGTGGAATTGATTGAAAAGTTTTGAATAATGATTCACCCCCTGTCTCAGTCACATTATTTCCAATAGAGGATGAATTAAGGTATAGGAGCTTATTCTTTTGGAGGTTAGTGTTTATACATGGTCTTTGGAGTCTTAAGGAGAGAAACTACTTAGCAATGTACATCTTATTTTGAGGCCCCAACTAAGGATACATAAGTCTTCTTGTTTACATCTTAATCTTCACCTATAACATATCTCACAAACCACCACCGGGTGCACTAACAACTCAACTTAAGGTAAGTATCCCCATCCCTAAAATCTATTTTATTTACTTTAGTAAATATATATTCATATGCTATAGTAGTATTTTGTTGTCTTCCATGCTTATATTAGTATATGTTTGTTAGAGTGTGTTATATTTGGATGTTATTATAGCCTTAGTTAGATTCCTCTTAGTTACAATCACTAGTTTAGATGCCCCTTGGTCATCACCTTGTGGAAATTATCTCTCTTTAGTCTACCCATTTAACATCTTGGATCTGGGTGAGTTTTGTTTGTCATATACTTGCATAGACTTCCTAATTATATCCTTCATATCACTTTTATAAATGGCCCTTGCTTATAGCCTAGTCTCACTTTGCAGTGCAACATTTTATATGTATGTAGGATATAGGATGGTCTTTTACCTTTTCCTATATTAGAGGATATTTGAAGTGATGATTGTACACCTAGGGGAAATTGATAGAGGTCTGTAAATTTATAGATTCATGTTTGTGGGCTTGGAAATGCAATAAGGAATGCAAGACTTTATGTGGTGCTCAACATCGTTGTGTATGTGTGGCCAATAGAAGTATTGCTTCAATTCTACTAATATCTTGGTAACACTGAGTTACCCTATTGACTTGACATATTGTGCCTACTATATAAGTCTTTGGTGAGATATGCCATCAAGAACACAAAAATATCAAAGCTTGTCGAACATGTAGAACTATCGAACTTCTTCACCTAGTGTAAGGGAGATATAAGTGTATGCATAGTAATTATATGGTGAGTAGAGAGATACCTAGTTAGTAAATTTATGACAATGCATGTCCATCAACATGATGAGCACGTAAACTGGAAGTTAACTAAGGAAATATATTGCCTTGTTCTCCTTACCTCTATTGTGCTAGATCCCTAGATGAAATGGTTGTAGGTAAGTCATCCAATTCATATGGCATGCATTCTCGTCCTTACTCTATGTCTATAATAACTGAAGTGGCTTATGATCAAAATGAATGGTATCTCATTTCTTAAGATGCAGTGCTACAATTTATTTACTACTTGCATAATAGTGTTCAATTATGTCTCATAGGTGGAGTATCAATGATTCATGACGCTATTTTTTAAAAATGATACATGATTGAATGTCCATGTTGTGTGAGCACTACACTAATTACATAGTTAGGTGCATTAGTGTGAATATCAATGGATTGAAAAAAATGAGCATTCCTAAAATAGATATTACATAAAGGTGTTGATTACGCTCCTAAAAACATGAATTTGTGTAGGTGTCCATTTAAATTCTACTTTGGCATGCGTTATTTTATTGAGAGAAAATGTTTTGTGAGAAACCAAGAATAAGCATGCGGTATAAGTTAGTTGAGTCCGACAAAAGTCATAAATTCAATGAAATTGCATGGAGTTGTCCAATCTTGGATCACCTTGATCTTCTCTTGATTTTCATAAATGCCTTTATGGTCAACTATGTATCCCAAGCATTGAAATAGTGTGATTCCAAATGCACACTTTGGTAAGTTAGATTACAACTTATTTTTGTGTAGAATGTCTAATACATGTGATATGTACTCTATATACTCCTCCTATGTCTTGCTAAAGATGAGGATGCCATCCAGTTATTAAATTATGTGGGAGTTGAGGAAGGGCCAAAGTAGATTGTTCATCAAACACATGAATGTTTTTGATGCAATGGTGAAGCCAAAAGGCATAACCGACCATTTGTAAAATCCTTCTGTAGTCTTGAATTTTTTTTTCCAAACATCCTTAGGTGGACCAACACCTAATGATAACATGACTTTGGGTCAATCTTGGTGAAGTATTATGTAGATTATATCTTGTCCAGGAGTTTGTTAATGCACAAAATTGGGTACCAATTCCTCACTGTTATCTTGTTCAAATCATGAAAGTCGATGCAAATATGCCACGTGACATATTTCTTTGGTGCAAGGAATATCACACTTTCACAAGGGAAATAACTTAGAATAATATTTCCTTAGTCAATAAGCTCTTAAATTTGGCATTGAACTTCACCTTTATCCTAAATGGACCTATGGTATAGTAGACAATTTGCAAAAGGGGATTGAAAGACCAAATCGATGTGATTATTTACTATGCAATATGTTTGTAGACCCTTTTATTAGTCAAAGATGTTACGTTATTCTTGTAGTAACTTATCTAGCTATTATTATTTTGGTGGTGTGTGCTTAGCTTAATGCATAACCAATACATGTTTTTTGTCCTTCACAAGTGCTTATGGATCGACCATGAGTAGAGTAAACTTATACATGTGTGATGAAAATGTTGCTTTGTAGAGACCAAAGTGTTTTGTGTTGTTGGAGCTGACTCTAAAAGGTTGAATAAGAGATATTTGGCATGAATAGTCCATTAGTGTATATTGGCTTGATATGTAGCTTTGTTGTCATAAAAAAATAACCTTTTGATCAAACTATCATAGACCTCAAGTGGTGTGATGTCACAAGTAATGTTGTCCTCTATGGGCTTGAATTTTTACTAGAAAGTGCATTATCATTGACCGTGTATATCTTTTCCCTTGTTGTAACTAACCCAAAAAGTATGGTTTTGGATGTGTAGAAATGTTAAGGCCAAGGCATTGGGTTATACTTTATGCAATAATGTTATTTTGTCTTCCACTATTAATGATGACATGTAGAGGTTTATCCTTCACCCATAACTTCATGTGGAAGACATGCCCCCATAGTTCAGAGATGTTGATGGCAGTAGTATTGGTACTCAAACAAGTGGCACCTAAATCAATTTCTACCAATGGCACAAGACCTAATGTAAATTATGTAAGGAAGGATTGTTGCATGTGGCATTCATGATTAATTTGTGAGCTTGTATGGTGTCGATGACACCATTTTCCACCTTAACTATTATTTTGAGGCCTTCTTAGGTTTATCACCCTTGAATGTCATGTTTTTATTATGTGCAATAGAGGTAGATGATGAGTTTTGTGCGAAAGTGTTATTGTGTATAGTGCATGATGAAGAAGATAAATTTTATCAAGCATATTTGCCTTGGCTTTGATATTGGTAACATTGCATTATTCTTGCCCCAATTTGTCAAAAATCATGAATTCTATCTTTACACAAGTGTAAGGTAAGAGTCCATTGATGTGTTTCAAATCTTTATGTTACTCTATCAAATCCTCACACAATTGCATAGTGTAATCATGGAGCTCATTGATGTAGTATTTCACCAACTACTCTCTATGTTGGCACAGCTACTAGAAGTTGATGTATTCATCCTCAAAGTGATTTAAGGGATAATATTCATCCTTTAACACATTAATCAAAAGCCATCTAAGACTCAATTGGTATGTAGCCTTATGTATATTACACTAAAGTTTCTTGCTAGTGAACCACCATAACATATATCTTCAACACAAAAAAGGTGATAATCTTAACATTAGTGAATCAATTGATTGAAAATTATGCCTCAAGTTTTTGAATCCAACCATCTAATGTTGCATTGTTGATTTTTCCTTCAAACACTAAGATGTCAAGATTGACCTACACTTTGAAGGGGTTTTACTGATGAAAAAATAGATGTGTGTAACACATGAGGGATTTTATTATGGATAAATTTGCATCATTATTTCAGTGAACCAATAAAAATTTGGTGCATTATTCCTCAAGGGTGTCTCAAATGAGTTTATATACCTTTGAGGATGCCTTGATGTTTCTCTAAGCGTTAGCCATATTACTCTTGTTATGACATTCTTACAGATGATGTGACATAAAATTAATGGGTAATATTTCTCTCTCATGTTTCACTCATGTGTTTACATGAATATTATCTCTCTTAATCTAATAGCAATGCTTTGTGCCATAGGGCCTGTGACTTGATATCATGGAAAATGTTGCACTTCGTTGAAAGTTAAAGTTGTAAGAGTGAACATAAGGTAAATTAAGAAAGTAAAATATCAAGCACGAAATAATATGCAAAATTTTGATATGTAGAAATGTAACTTATATTAAATATACAAAATTTGATAGTAAATATGTGTATAAGATATAGTATGACTAGGATAACTAGTTCCTATTATCAGAAGGGATATAGATCCTTATTGATTTATCTATAGTGAATGAAAGAAGTAGAGTTAAAAATGTGTTTGAATGTTAGATACATAAAGAATGGTAAAAAAATCCTTTGTGGTACGTGTTTGTGTTATTTTGTTTTTGTACCCTTGTAGGACATGTGGTTACAACACACACCCACAATCATTACAAGAAGTGGTTACAACTGATGATAGTTACATAAGGGTTTTTGTTCATCTACTAGATGAGTGATGGTTGGACTTCTTGTAGGTACATGGTAGAATTTTCAGCTATGTGGTTCCACTAATAGATTCCATAATGTGGTGTAGACCTAGAGAAGGTCAGTTGGCATGTGGCATGGAACATCTACTACTTAATGATTATGGTTGAGAAAATATGTTGTGTATGGTATATTTTTATTTGAATATATGCATTAGTGATTAATATTTATGCATGTCTAGTTGCATTATGTTTTATACATTTTGGTGCATGATTCCCTATGAATGAGAGGATCCTCTGGCTTCTCCAATTTTTCATCAACTAGTTTAGGTGAAAAAGTATCTTGTTCATCATTGTTCAGACTCATATTTATCCATTCCTCTTCCTCATGTCAAAGTAAACCTCTTTGTAGAAACAAATCAATAGTAAAAGACTTTCATATGACATTTATTCTTTTATTCCCTAGTTTAGAAATACTTTACATTTAATTTAAGTAACTTATAATCAACTTGAGGACCATGGATGTAAAGAACATTGTCTAAATATACATTGATATTATTCATGTAACACTAAGTGATTAGTTATTTAGATTATGATTTATATTATTGTAAACCTTGATCTAACTATTAGTGGATGAATGGATGAATGTGATGAGTTTATTTATTTTAAGTTCATATTTTGGCGAGATGCCATGCCTAGTATTAAAGCATTGTTCAACACTTAGACTTGGGTTGTGGAATATGTCATTTCATATGATAAAGTTATTGAGACATGTATCCACAAATTTCTAAGGATGAGGATAAGAAGATGTCTAAGGTACCACCTTTACCACCAAAGCTTAAGGCTTATGTTAAGATAAATGTTAATTTAACCCTAAAAACCCCTTCAACTTGATGAGCTTAGCAATGCCTTGCCCCATATTGAATGCGAATTACTTAAGAAGAGATTGTATGAACGTGTTAGAATTAACCTAAACCTATCATATCTTAATAGACTTAGACTTGCATGCATGTAAATCAAATAGAGCTTATGATACTTAGTTAGTCTAGGTAATGACCAATGAAATCTAAAGATCTAGTAAAGGGTTTCCTATGTCGAGAGGAAAGAGTTCTAAATCCTAAACCTATGACATAAAGATATAGCTCTCATCAGACCTCTAGGAAAGTAAATGATTATGAGTAAGTAATATAAGTATGGAAATAAAGTAAACTAAGCTAAAGCATAAAATGGTTTAGAATGGTTGTTACATTTTGATTCCTTGCTAAACAAATTTACTTGATTATCCATTGATTTTCTATAGTTGGTAACTTAATTTGAATATTATTTGATTAAGCTATAAGTCATATGTTGTTATGGGATGGCTATATGTTGCTTTGATTTTATGATGACATTACTATGAGTTAGTTTTGGTGTATATTATTTACATTGTGATTATTGTTGATTTGTTATTTTAGCATTATTTTATGATATATATGCCACGATGTATGGAATAAACTACCTTCTTGTCATGGGTTGGATGCAGGAGAGATTCATCCCTCAGAGCGTGACAGAGGGAAAGCATCACCGGAGAGGTTGGTGTAGATGGAGGTGTTAGGGGATGACAGTGGAATGACTAAAACCCTACACACACCACGTTAAATAGCACTCATTATATGCATAGATTGAATTATTAGCATTAGTACATTATTTATGTTATCTGCATTTTAAAAATTGCATATGTGTGTGTTAGTTTAATTTAATACTTGTATGTAGAATAAATCATGTGTGATTGCATTGTGGATGTTATGTGTAGGGTTAAATGAATAGTGTTACAGTTTGATTATATTAGTGATTGATTTAATAGACATCTGATTTACCATTTTTGATTAAAAGAATATAATAGATTTTATATGTATTAGTTTGCATACTAGAAATAAAGTAATTAAATTTTATTATACTTAGAAAATATATAAATAGGAAAAGGAAATAAAATAAATAAAAACACAAAAACACAAAGAAAGTAAAAGAAAATAATGGCAAGGTTAAAAAGGAAAAACTTAAAGCACCATAGGCATGAAAAAGGAAGGAGGAGAGTGAAGCGTAGATAGAAACGAATAGTAAGCTTTAAAAAAAGAAAATACAAGCTTTGAAAAAAACTCATAATTTATGCAAAAAGAAATAAAAGAACAGATCAAAAGGGGGGCACAATAAGAAAGGGGATGGTAAAGAACAAAAGAAAGGAAGTAAGAAGGGAAAAGGAGGGAGAGAGAAAGCAAGGCAAAGGGAGGAACTTTGTCTAGATCATGTCATTTTGATGCTTTTGACAAGTAGGTGGTGTTATTAAATTATGTGTGTTAAATTAAAATACAAATTCTATGTATAATACAATATCAAACTACATATATGGGATGATCTAGGTAAGATATGCAACGACTATACATAAGTATGAGTAAACCATTTAGTTTTGATCCAACATATAACAATCTATGGAAATATATGTATACAATAAAGAATGAATACATACATAGTAACTATATATATATATATATATATATCATGCTTTAAATATGTAATTCCACTTATGTATATAGTATTATTTAATTAGAATAATAGTAGTCTCCAGGTATTTTGAAAGTAGTCTCCAAAAATATATATATTTGGAGACTACTTTAAAAATACCTGGAGACTACTATTATTCTAATTAAATAATACTATATAGATAAATGGAATTACATATTTAAAGCATGTCGGATTATCAATATATAATGATCTACTAAGTAGAATGGTGACATATATATAGTAGACATACATTAATTTGGTCTCTCTTAAAGCCAGTGACAATTCAATCAATTCTTATTCAATAAGTACCCTAAGATTACTTGATACCCAATACAATGATATAGATTATATATATAGTAATCTAAATTTAAAGATGTAGAGAACTGTGTGTTCTGATCTTTAGAAAATAGTGAATATATGCATATAACAAACTATATAACATAAATAAATAACATTACAAGGGCATAAGCACTGAGACATCATTCATAGCATTGTGGGATGTTAAAAGTTGTATTAGCTCTGGTAACCGTAATGTTTACCAGGATGTTTAACATTATATTCTAGGTTATTATATTATGCGAGTTATTCTAGGTTATGTGAATAACACAACTTATATCCTATTGGGATTTGCTATTAACATATCGAGTTGTATAAATATGTGACTCTTATATCTGTAGAGAGATTTAAGTGTCATATCCATGGAGCGATTTAAGTGTTATATCTATAGAGCGATTAAAGTGTTATAACTATGGAGTGATTTATGTGTTATTTAATAAATCTGGGACATATAAATCTAAACATGACCATTATTATCATGATAGTAACACTCTATATTTACATAAAAATAAATCACACTATGCAAACTTAGGATGTCACAGTTAACATCAAAGCGATATATCAAACATCATTTATACATTGGAGCGATATGTGTGTGTGAGTAATGTATTACATATATATATGTATACATTATTATTATTATCATTATTATTATTATTATTATTATTATTATTATTATTATTATTATTATTGTTGTTGTTGTTGTTATTATTATTATATATAATGTATGTATACACACACACACACACACATATATATATACACACACACACACACACAAACACACATATACATACAATGATTAGTCCTAACATTATATAAAGTGATTTATAGTCAGTATCAGAGCGATATGTCCTAACATGAGAATAATCTAACACCTAATCTAAATCACTGATAATACATATCTTGAATCTAGAAAATATGAATTCTCCAGCTCCTTATAAGCATATAAAAACAATGTTATAATTATTCACTCTGCTTATAATTATCGTTAAACATGGATTATGCTATAGCAAATAGTTGATGTCATATCAAATATTTGAATATAGCATGATTAGATATAAATTATATAGTGAATAGTTGAATAATTTTTAAAAGCTAATGACATTACTCCTAGTTATTTTTCTAGAGTTAGAACATGTGGTAACCTTCTAGAGTTATAACTAATGTATTTAATATTCGGGGAACATCAATAGAGTCATAACGAAGCTAGAGTTATTGATGTTCATACATATGAAATGCCTATGCTCAAATTAAATTTATTGATGTTCTAACAAATATTGTATGCTATAGCGAATCGTTCGATAAATTATCCCTATATTCTATCAAATCTATGTCAGGGGATCTGTAGCTCTACCAATTAGAGCACAATTGATTACTATCTTATATGCAATTAAACACAGAATTATACCAGAATGATAAAGTAGCTAGAAACATGAGACAGCAAAGAATTTGAGAGACAATACACACTCTTTGTATTAGATACTACTAGAAGAAAATACAATAAGGAAGATGCCACTTCTTCCTCCACCTCAAAGGCTTGCCACACCTCAAGACCTTCTTCCCTCTCTCTCTTGCTCAACACAACAACTCTAAAGCTTGAGTTGCTATCCCTCCTTGAATGCTTCAGCTGATCTCCTTGACCTTACACCTGTAGATCTCTTTGACCTTGCTAGCTTCAATGCCTTTACTTGCCTTAGAATTAATTACAATACATGCCTTATGGGTCTATAAATAAGATCCCATGCTTACAAAAATAGAAGTCTAACTACTAAAATTAGACACACAGCCCGCGACTTAAATTAGCCCCTTAGCATGCAAACACTCGGTTCAACTAACTGACTGTTCGTCAACAGCAGTTCCGAAAATACACAGGTGACCGACGCCGGTCCCTGTTGGTCTGGTGCTGCCGACGTCGGCCGACTTCCTGCCGTCGCCGGTCTCCTTCTCCACTGCACTTGACCGACGTCGGTCATACTGCCGACGCCGGTGGCCCTGGTTCTTCAGCATCCTTCCTTCTAGTGTCTGCAAACAGTTGAAGCTTTTAGCTCCACACCACAACAATCTCCCACTTAGAGATAAATAGCTGCAACTTGTACCTATACCTGTACACCATCTATTTTGTTCCTTAGGCTCTGTATCCCTCTTCAATGTCACTCTTGAAGACCAACCACCACGTAAACCTGTGATGCAATACCTGTATCTTATGCCACAAGAATTTTGCTACTCCCAAATTCTCCATGACATACTTCTGAACCAACTCTACCCTTAGCTCAGAAAACTCCCTGTATATGAAACCCTGCAACAAGTAACACAATACAGTAACAGGATAATGTAACTAATATTATCCAACCTGGTAAAGATAAAATACAATGGTCAAACCTCTATTGTTCTGCAGCATAATCAAGACCATATACCATAGCCTTCTGTCTCATGTGTCCATCCACTCTCTTCTCTAAAACGGGAATCCATCCCTCTATCCAGTGCTTTCTTTCAGCTGACAACACTACCAACAAATACCTATTTGGTTCTCCAAGGACTCACACTCCTCATCCATGCCAAGCTCCCACTGTTTCTGGATTCTACCTGCATTGCTTCTTCCATCTTCCTAGTTCATGACTATCAGTAAGCAATATAAAGAAGGTGAACAACGAATATGAGGTTCACATACCTTTCCTGACCTCCACATGGGTGTTTGAGACCTATTAATTCACCCAACATCCGTTCTAGTGACCGATCTATGCCATCTCCCAGTCTGCTCCTGATCGATGTCGGTTCCCTGCATTGACCCTGACTGCCGACGTCGTTTCCCTGGCCGACGCCGGTGTCCCTCCTGCCGACGTCGGTCCTTATGACCAACGTCAAACTTCTCCTATCCGACCTACTGACCCTGCTGGTCTACACATGATCGATGTCGGTATTTGGATGACTGACGTCGGTGCCAAGCTACCGACATCAGTGTCTGTGTGTTCCTGTAAGTGATGAAATTTTCATCCGCGAGCTCTTCTTGGATCAAACCTCTGTCCATGCTGCCCTGCTCAGACTTATTCAGCCCCTGTGACTGATCTCTGTCCTTCATCTCCTCCATAAACACCAAGGCTTCTTTGTTCCTGTCAAAAGCATCAAATTTCCTCTTTCTGTAATGAACTGTATCTATGCTTTCCAAATTTGAACGCATACCTTTTGAATCAAGAACTTCCATTCCCTTCCTGTTCTTGTGACCAAGCCTATTAGGCCACATCTTCGAATCTACACCAGAAGTGGAATCAGTAATACAAGTAGACAGATAAAGAGTATCTACTTTCTTACCTCTTGCTAGAACAAGTGCTCCCTTGGTAACCTTCCAAGAATCTGTTGTGAGGGTTATTGTGCATCCCTCATCTCCCAACCTTCCTATAAAAATCAGACTCTGCTTCAGAATCGGAACATGCATGACCTCTTTCAACACCCACGTGTTGTCAATCTGCAATCTCAGCTGCACTTTCCCTTTGCCAACTATCTGACAAGGCGTACCATCCCCTAAATAAAGAACTCCAAAGTCTCCTTGTTTATACTCGTAGAACAAATCTCTGTTTGGGGATGCATGAAAAGATGAACCAGAATCTAAAATCCATGATCCTACCTGACTATCTGAAGAAAGTATGAGAGCATCCTGCATCACAATATTTACATCCTTTGCTTCTCCCATACCTGCATGTTGATTCTCTTTATCTCTCAACCAACACTCCTTCTTTGTATGTCCTTTCTTTCCACAAAACCAGCAGGTAATACTTTTGGACTCGGATCTCCTTCCTGATCTTGATTTCCCTTGCTCAACCTTCTCCCTTTGCCTTTCCCTACTTTCTGCACTTAGAGCATTCCCTGATGATTCACCTGTGCTTCTCCTGCGTATTTCTTCATTCAAGATCACACTCACAACATCATCAACTTTTAAGATTTTAGAAGCAGATGCAGAATTACTTACTGCCATAACCATACCGTCCCAACTTTCAGGCAAAGAACACAAAATCAAGAGAGCCTTTACCTCATCATCAAAAACAATATTGACTGAAGCTAGTTGGTTTACCAAACCATGGAAATCACTGAGATGAGTATGTACCGATCCACCTTCCTACATTTGCAAAGTAAATAGTTGCTTCATAAGATATACCTTGTTAGAAGCCGAGGGCTTTTCGTATAGATTCGCCAAGGACTTTATCAACTCTTCCGTTGTCTTACACTGTGATAAGCTGGAAATCATAGATGATGCAAGGATCAACCTTATGGAACCGAGAGCCTTCCGATCAAGAACGTTCTATTCTTCATCCTTCATATCTGTGGGCTTGCATGCAACTCCACCCAACGGTAAGTACAAATCCTTCTGATACAGATAGTCCTCAATCTGCATCCTCCAGTGTTGATAATTCTTGCCGTTAAACTTCTCCATTCGTAGCTTACTTTCTCCTACCATTGCTGAACTCCCACTCAATCAGAAAACCCTGTGAATGACCTGTAATCAAAAAATAATACCCTGCTTCCTGCAAATCGTAGCTCTGATACCACTTGTCAGGGGATCTGTAGCTCTACCAATTAGAGCACAATTGATTACTATCTTATATGCAATTAAACACGGAATTATACCAGAATGATAAAGTAGCTAGAAACATGAGACAACAAAGAATTTGAGAGACAATACACACTCTTTGTATTAGATACTACTAGAAGAAAATACAATAAGGAAGATGCCACTTCTTCCTCCACCTCAAAGGCTTGCCACACCTCAAGACCTTCTTCCCTCTCTCTCTTGCTCAACACAACAACTCTAAAGCTTGAGTTGCTATCCCTCCTTGAATGCCTTAGCTGATCTCCTTGACCTTACACCTGTAGATCTCTTTGACCTTGCTAGCTTCAATGCCTTTACTTGCCTTAGAATTAATTACAATACATGCCTTATGGGTCTATAAATAAGATCCCATGTTTACAAAAATAGAAGTCTAACTACTAAAATTAGACACACAACCCACGACTTAAATTAGCCCCTTAGCATGCAAACACTCGGTTCAACTAACTGACTGTTCGTCAACAGCAGTTTCAAAAATACACAGGTGACCGACGCCGATCCCTGCTGGTCTAGTGCTGCCGACGTCGGCCAACTTCCTGCCGTCGCCGGTCTCCTTCTCCACTGCACTTGACCGACGTCGGTCATACTATCGACGCCGGTGGCCCTAGTTCTTCAGCATCCTTCCTTCTAGTGTCTGCAAACAGTTGAAGCTTTTAGCTCCACACCACAACAATCTATGATAGATAACAGTATTAGCAACTTATTTATCATATATGAACATAATCATTGTATACATCATAAAGTCATATTTTATAGTGAATTAAATCAAGTGGACAACAATAAATGACACATCATGATGAATATATTGTGTGGCATAGAGGACTGAGAGAATCTTCCTTTACAATAATCATGTTGGGGTGAGATGCTTAAAATACATAAATAAAGCTAGAAGATTTGATCTTGTGATTGAACTATTTTAAGATATAGTTCTATTGATAGATATATTTATGATCAAGGTTGGGTTGTGTGTTGAGAAGATGCATAGCATTCTTAAGTTCTTTATTATTATCCTATACAATTCTGGTTTCTAATACAATTCACTTAGATAAACGTACATCTGATAATGTGATTGTGCCACTTATTGAAAAAAATGAGATTGAACATAAGGAAGAAAATACATGTAAATAAAATGGAATGCCTAAGTGGACTTGAAAAATATATTAGACAAGCCATTGTACTATTGAAGCTCATGATTATACGCTGATTATAATTGTAAAAATGACTTATGACACCTACACATAGTATTTATATATTAAGTACTTATATATGGTACATGTTGTGAATATAATTAGGATGTACAATTGCTCGTATTTATTAAAAATATCAATATGAATACTTAGGTGTTTATATATAACATATAGAGGTATGCTTATATTTGTAGTATTGTTAACTACTAAAAATAAGTCATAGAATCCCGAAAGTCAGGAATCTATAATTACATGAACATAGTCTACTAGAAAAGTATTAAGTTTTTTGAATGAAAGATTATGTTCATGCGAGGTATAACTTGGTTTATGAGTTATTCGATTCTCTAAAATTATTATGACTGAATATTTTTATATTGGGTAGTGTGAACATAGAATGGTGGATTGTGATATTATTACTTGTCATGGAATATACTGCATTTGTATTTACTTGTGAAAATTAGATTATGTAGTCTAAACATAGGTTATACCCCATTGATATAAATTGTACTTGTTTACTTATTATTTATGTGATGATTCATTCATACGTTTGATAGACTAAATGTGTGCATTTTGATCATCTCCATGTTTAACATGTTTTATGACTACTAGTAAGAAGTAATATGTATGAATATGTTGGTTATGTTTATATTAACCAAATCTCACGTTGTTAGTACTGAGTAAGTAGCGAGACAGACTTCACTAGCTTACTAGCATCATCAATGTCAGATGAAGGTGATTCAATCAAGTGTTGTGTATGAAATCGATTGATCCTAAAGATTAATAACTATATAAAAACTTTGGCCAAAGTAATGTTAGTCATTATCATTTCATGTGTATGATTTACATGTTTTTACAATATCATGTTAGAATGTATTTCTATATGGTACACTGCATGTTCTTATAAATCACACATCACACGAGTACTATCTTGTCTCTCTGGATTCCCTCACCATCACTATCTACTCATCTGTGAAAGGAGGTCCATTATTTAGTGGGAGATTATGTGTGGGATCGATGGTTTGTGATTTGTGTGGAAAACCACTCGAATGATGATCTCCCTCCCCACAATAATATTTATTTGGATATGACACTTGAAATTGCCATAAATACTGGAGTTTGGGGAACTCATGCTCTATGGAGCCTTACATCTTGTACATTATATTGTATGTATTATTCTCTAGACATTATTCTGATGAGATGTAATTATTTACTTATTGTACCATGATAATAGTGGTTGCATGTTTGTACCAACTATGGTTGGAAATCTATAATTACTTTCTATATTTAGTTATGTTGTGTTTCATATGAAGATAGTGATTAGTCATAGATAGATGTCACATGCTTATTTTATAGTTAATATACTTAGAGTGTTTTATCTGAATCACTAATTATATTCTCATGGGGAAATCTAATGAAATATATGTTAATTAAATTTTAAAAAATCATGTTATTTTTGACAGATTCCAGTGGGGATGTTACTATGGTAGTAACTGCTAAGGTGTCATGGTCAACCAAATGGGGGTTTAGGTAACCTAAAATGGAATATGTCAATTTTAATAAATCCTATTGCCACACTAATATTAGGTGTAGATAGAACCTAGACAAGAATACACACACATTCATTCATTAAGCAACCAGCAAAATCTATCTACTATGTAAATAAAGGAATGAGTATAGGTTAGAAATACTTAGCTTGGAGTGGACACATCGAGCATCAATCTCCCCTTGGATTAATTGGATCTTTGCAAGAGATGTTTTGGGTTGAAAAATTAAAATGGTTGGATAAAAAATCAATATATCCTTCGCTAGGACTCCCAATGACTCCTCCTATTGAGCTTCAAAGACTAGAACAAGATAAGCTTCTTCAATATAAGGTTCTAAACCACAAACTCCTCCAAGTATGAATTGGGCTAGAAGTGCGAGTGAAAGTACAATAAATAGAGTGTATATGATATGTTTAGAATGAAATATGATCCCTATATATACTTATTCAATACCAAAAACTAACTCTAAACTATAAGTTGATGGTATCAACCCAATTGATATAGTTCAAAGATGTTGGCTAACATAAAATGATATCAGCCATGATACAATTCAAATATCAAAAGATGGGCTCTAATTACAATGATGGATAATACAATATAGGAAGGAAAATGGCACTAAACAAATGGTATCAGCCAAGACAATGTCATTGGATATAAAGAAACTAACACAACTGAATAAAGATAAAATGGAAGGAGGTAAATGGTAAGACAATCTGATGAATTTGGATTGGTAGCATGGAGTGAAATTATCATGATATACTAGTAATAAATTTTTTGAAACACCACAACCCTGCCAACCCCTTTCCCCATGCACCCTTTAAGGTGTGGATTTAGGGAGATTGATGCTCAACAAGTCATTGTAAAAGAACATGTTTGTAAATGATAAAGAGAAAAATATTACATGTATATAAAAACCATTGACCATGATAATTTTTCCTATGCAATGTGGATAAGAGGATTTCATTCCTTACCTTAACCTATGATATTTCATGCACAAGGACATTCGAGAAAGTTTGGTACATCAAGAACCTTCTAAAGAGGAGGAATGTCCTAAGGAAGAACCAGAGGAGGAATCTAAAGGAGGTATGCCTAATGTTATGACCTAAATGACCACTTAAATACTGTAGCCACCATAATTTGGTATAAGCCTTATTTGTATAATTATTTTCATATGACTTTACATATATATATATACTCTTAATGGTGAATAGTGCATTTATGGACACATTTGTCTTGTTATTATGTCTTATATTCTAATTTATTTGACTATACAATATTTTGTTCCAATCGTTCAATCTTTTTTGACTCTATTACAAGGATCTATAGTCCTATTTTCTTAAATCTATCATAGGGATCCCTAGTCGTATTCTCTCAATTCTATTACAGGGATCCCTAGTCCTATTCTCTTAACTCTAAATTTTCTAAAGCTTTAAGACAATTCTAGTAATTTGAGAGAGGGCCATTTATTGGTAGGGTTATTAATTATCATAAATGTTTTTGGCATATCTTTTGGGTCTATTTTGAGACATGCCACCCTTTGGGGTGCTTTCTTTTATTCTTTTAGGTCTTGTTTGGTAAGCTTGTATGTGCCAATATTTCCCCAATTCAAATTTAATAACCTTATATATATATATATATATATATATATATGTATGTATAAATCATGTAGGAGCATTGTAGGGATAAGCACTCACTAATTAACAAAGTCACACTTATAGCACATAACCATTTAGATTGTTGTTATTGAAACTCTAAAGTTTCTAAAAAATAAATGTTTTTTCACGTTTGTACTAAAGGAGGACCTATAAAAAATTGCACCTAGACTTGCATTCACATGATTTGGCACACACACAAAATAGTGGGAGAACTACATGCAATTTAAGCCCTCATCAAAGTATTGGCAATGTGGGCAATGCCCAACTAGTCCATGGGGATTGGATGAGATTAATACAACTTAACCCATTAACCACCTTTTCTAGGTCACATCAGTCTCAAGAGTGCAAGCTAGGGTTTGAAGGAAGAGAAGAAAAATAAAGATATTCATGCAAAGCAAAAGATATTTGAATGCACATAAGCCAATTTTAGACATAAGCACAGTGATCCAAATTGTCTTACACTTGCACAATCACCTTGGATGATTCTAGTACACACTGTACCAATCTAATTACCAAATAATTTAGATAAATACTAGAGGTGTCTTAAAAAGGGATAGTAATATGTTTCCTAATCTGAGCCAACATGGAGCACTAGAAAAGCATATTTGATGATTGTGACAGATACATAACACATAATAAAATCATAAATAAGCTAAGTATTCTATCCATTGGTTATTTTTGTAAATAAAAAAGTGCAATAAATCCATTGTTCATTATTGTTCAAAAGGTTTTATCTTTTTTAGACCACTAAATCCATAGTTAATTAAAACCTATTGGTGATCCCATTTCCTTATATTGAACATAGTAAATCCTAGGTTCCTTTAGGTATCATATTTCCTCATCAAGGTTTTAGATTTTTGTATTTATATTTGAATTCTAATTTCCCCTTCATATGCAACCTTTTTCATAAGATTCTCATCCTTCAACCCATAGCTTTATATATTTTATCTCATTCTAGGAGTAGGCATTGTGCTTGTATTATTTGCCATCTTAGGTTTTGGTAACTTAGGTATGAATGTGCATTCCAAAAACCCTAATAGAACTAATCTTATGGATCCCTTATCATCTACCATGTTGTTCCTTATACCAATGAATGGACAAACAAGGTTTTAAATGATCATACTTGTGTGCCTAATGATAATGCTTATATAAATGAAGAATATGTTTGTGTGAGTGAAGGAAATGACTATTATAGATTATCATGATGATGTCCTAGTTTAGTATGCTAGTGATATGTCTTTGTAAAAATTTAGTGGAAGAAAAAATACAATAGGCTTAACATGCAAGAAGTCAATTCTCCTTCTCTTTCTTTATTGTCTTCCACTAATCAAACACTAGAACAAGAAGAAATTAGCACTGAGTTAACTAACACACTTTTTGATCCTTGTAAGCTTCCACTTAATCATGAAGACACATTAAGATAGTGAATAAATGATTTACACATTGATTCTCATGATGATATACCTTGCAATGATGTTTCTAAAACCAATGTTAATATAGTATCATAGAATGTGATGTTACTACTTGTATTGAAAAAGAATGTGATGCTTTTCCTTCTCCTCAAGTATAATGTGATATAACTAAAATTCAATGTGATGTTATTGATTCTTATTTGTAAATGTAATGTGATGGTATTGATTCTTCTTTGGAAATGCAATGTGATGTTATTCCTTCTTTAGAAAATAAATGCAACAAGAATTCTATATTATAAAATTATGTCTCTATAGAATGTGATAGTGATTCTAAACAATGCAATGATAGAAATATTTGTGATGAAATGAATCTTATACACCTAGGCCTAATATAGAAGGTAATATTAAACTTATGTATTAATCTCCCCAAATCTATTACAAAGACTGTATCAATGGCAACCACTACTAATAAAATTCAACCATTAAATTAGCCTCTTAAAGATCATAACACACCTTCACAAGAGGTCATAGCCTTAATATATGTTGTAGGTTCCTTACATTAAAAAGTGTATCATCTCTCTTTAAAAAGTAAAACATATTATGCTTGAGTTAATTTTAATGTTATATAAGGAAATCCCATAGTGCGTAAAATTCTCTATTCATCCCTACCCAATGACTTCATCATGCCTACATTTTCATTATGTGATGTAAGTAGTGGTCTATTCGTACACTTTAAGAGCTTTTTAGCTTTTATATGAAAATACAATCCTAACAATAGAATTATTCTCAACACATTCTCTAAGAGCTTAACTGGTAAAGCTCTAGATTGGTGTCATTGTATCCCTAATGGCTCTTTACACTCATATATTGAGTTAAAATATATTTTATTAATACAATGAATTCAAAATAAAGGACCCTAAGTCACAGATGAGTACCTTCTTTATTTTCACCAAGGGAAGTTAGAATCAATCAATGATTATTGTGATTCAAAATTTAATTGCATCAATTGATATATCAACCTATATATTTGGAAAATTAATACATTTTTTATAGTTGCCTCATATTTAGTTTCAAACAACAATTAGTTTATCATACTTGTGAATCTTTCCAATCTCTTTGCTTTGAGACTATCTCAATAAAGAACTAACTTGCACATACCAAAAATCAAGATCATGATAATTAAAATAAATTAAATCATCACAAAAAAGTTCTACATAATTAAATTGGTACAAATATATAACCTTATAAATGGGAATCCAAAATAAGGTCATTGATAAGAATGAAGATCCAAAGAAAAGTGTTTATAAGATAACAACTTGCATTAGTCCTTCTCCTTCAAAAGTGAATCAACCAACCTATTTTTCCAATTTCAAGGATATACGAAAATACATTTTATAAACACTTCTTGATAATAAGTTAATTGCCTTCTAATCACCATCACCCTGCATATCACCTTCAACTTGTGGGGGCAAGATCATTTTGTATCTATCATCCTATCAATGGGTATAGAGATAATAATTATTATGCATTACAAAACAAAATTGAACAACTTGTGGATGAGGGTTATGATATTTGGAAAATATGAAAACATTCCCACAAGGTTGGATTCTTCGTACTCATCTACTACACATTCTATAAATTAAGATGTATCCAAAGACATTTCTACAAATAACAAATGGTAAATCAAGCTACAACTAGGAGAAGATCTCATTATCATTCACAATCTAAATAAAATGATCTTTCCTAGGACATTCCTAAAAATGAACCAATGGTCATTTGTGTTCTCATAGAGGGTGAACATAGAACATACATAGTTTTAGATGAAAGGCACAATGCAATACATGCACAATTGGGTTTCTTAAGGAATCGAGATATAAGTGAAAGTTACAACATATAACTACATACGAGGATACAATAGGGAATGTTATTATACCAATTAATCTTAGGCCTAAGATATTGGATACATTATTAAATGTGAAGCATACTATTACACAATGTAAGGCAATATTAGAACAATTGTGGTTGTAACAAATGGAAGTAAAATTGGATAAGGATAATATGACTATATTATTTGATTTCCAACGTGGATTACTCGCATAGAAAATGGATATAAAAAATATAAATAATACTCATACTAAGAGTAAAATTACATCTCATAATACACAAGCATGGATATCAAAGCAAAATTAACAAAGCACAGTACAAAGAATTAAGCAAGTCAAAAATATTACACTAGAAAAGTAAGAAAATAGTCAATCTCAGGCTATCATGATGGGTTAAGTACATAATGTGAATATAAGTATGACTATTCCTAATAATTTAATGCCATATATACATCATTAAACTTTAATTACCTATAGATATTAGTATAATGCATAATTATTATATTCATCTAGTTAGATGATTCCATCATAATCAGTGTGTCTAATTGTAATGAAATCAATAGTTAGTTTATTCATACACATACATTGCACATCAATTTTATATATTTAACGCATCAAATCAACATATATTATCATTTAAAACATGAAATTTTGAAGTGATAAATAACACATTAATAATGAAATAACATAAATCAAAACTAAATATTACAATTCATCATAAGACATCCATGACACATTCAAAATCCATGATATGGGCACATCTAAATCATAATAAAATATCATATATATATCAAAACAAGTGTTTATCATGAAAATAAATTTAATACATATTTCAAATTAATCACTTAATAATGGTTCTATGATTCCTTTGACCCTCTACATCACTATGCTCATCTACATCTCTAAGCCTATGGACCCTTGATGAGTATGCCCCACCATCATCATGTCTCAATTGAGAGCAAAACTTATTGCTTCTCTCATGATCCTCATACACAACCAATATAGTTTGAAGACTTGCGTGCTCATATTGTATCTGTATATACTTTAAAACAACACTCTAACCTAGATCTAGACAAGCCACTGGTGGGGGTATCTATTGCCTTACTAACTACATCCTTATCTCATCATGCTCACTCACAATAATCATATGCATAAAAGTAACAACCTCATCATGATAAAAAAATTGGGTACGAATGCCTAATATGTCATTGGCTCACTCTAAAAGCCCACTTGGAACTACATCATAGGGAATATGCCTCATCAATACTAATAAATAAGCCTTAATAATCATAGTCTAATTCTCATCCACTGCAAACACACATGTCAATTGAAAAACATTAGTGATAGATTAAAAAAAATGATAAGATACTAAAAACATTCCAAATTCATTCATACCTCTCTCCATGGTAAGGGAATTAGCATATGTTGGTTCGTATCCCTTTCTAACATCTCTACCCATATCCACATTGGTGTGCACCTATGTGGTAGCCTTCGTTACCTCTACAATAATAGGAAATAATTAGGCCCATTAAAACTCCCCACCACTATGTGTACTCCATAGTACACCATATGTCATTTACATCAATAATAATAATTGGTAAATCCACCTCTTTTATCAAAATCAATGCTAAATATGATGCACTTGGTTGACATCTCTTGCTAGGTCATCATCAAGCTCTATGACTATGTGTCTAAACTCATGGTACTGGGGGCACACTTTGTATCACATTGAACTACCTCGTCACATGCGCATACCAAAAATGCTCAAATACTTAGGGCCTTCTATCATAGAACTAAAAACTAACTCTGATCCTTCATAACTATATGAAATCCTCTAGTTGTCCTAAAAAACCTTTGTATGGTCTCTAAATAATTGAATTAAGCATCAAATGATCAAGTAATACATAATAATCCATAGTCCTCTAATCAATGACAAACAATCTATTGACCCATCTATGTTTGTACTTTTGGGGATGTGCCCACTGTGCACCTATCACACCTTATGGGCAAGCCACTGATATGTGCTCCTGATCCCAAGCCTCCATCATAATCATCTCAAGTGAAATGATACAAATCTCTGTACAAATGGGCCAACATAATGTGGTCCCAATAATACATGGTCCCACGCTCCTCAATGTCCTGAACAATATCAATTATCCATATTTTTAGGATCCCTAGCATGTGGTTTCCCAATTTAGATTGCTATAAAGGCACATTTAAGTCACCTATTATGGCACTTGGAAATTTCAATATAAAGGCATAATTATATTATTGAGCATTGAGCAAATGCTACTTATTATTCTCGTTTGATTCTGATCACTATAAGTATTCTTCAACCAAGTCAAAAGCTTATTTTACTCAACCTAAATAAAAAAATGATCAAGTATTTAATCCATCTATATGTGTATTCATACATTTAAAGGATCATAATTTGACAAAACACTTTAAGTGGGAGAACTATGTGGGCTTGAATTTCTTCTTCAGAATCTTGGATATGTAGGCAGTGTTCAGTCATCATGGGTATGATTGGGGTCAAGTTAGCCCAATTACACTCCACCCTTTTATATTTGTAGGTTTTTAAATCATTGCATGCCCTTTTTAGGTTTTAACCATGGAGAATCTATTTTTAGGTCTTCCACACACTTCAAAAGGTCAAATCTACACATACAAACCTAACTCCAACTGTCACAAGTGATTGTGACATAAGTTCATGATTTTTAGAAAAAGATAAGATTGCCTAGTTTGGGACAATAATGGCTATCGATCCTATCCCAAGTTGGTTGATTTTGTCCTTTAGTTTCAATTCTCACCTTTAGGCATCTATAGAGTTTGTTAATGTTTTATTGTTTCAACATTAGTCAGTCAACATTATCAAATCTAGAGGTAAAAATAGGTAAGTTTTTAATTTTATTTCATTATTAGTTTTCTTTCAATCATTTGCACCTTGTCAAATTTAGTATTTTATTTTCATTATGCTTGTTGAAAGTTCATTTTCAAAATTTTTATTTAATCCATTCAATTTATCTTAATTAGGGTTAATTCACCTTTTAATCCAGTTTTTGATAAAACATCTAAAATTTGTGTTATAATAGTTTTAAAACTCATAGGAGTTATCATTCTTGGTAAAGCAGTATTTATTTTTACACAATCCATGATGTGATGGATACTACTCCAATACTCAAGACATTAGACAACACTATATACAAACTTTAGTTTCCATGTAACTCATGATATATCATAAATGCTTAAGTTTTTATTTTTCAACCATAGGAATCTTCTTGGGCATTTATTTTTGTAGTTCACTATCAAGCAGTTAGCTCTAGGGAGTTACTCTCAACATACTCTAGAGAAGAGATGGTACCCTTTGGACGTTGTGTATTATTTTATGATTGGGATGAGTATATATCTGAGAGATTACAAAGCAAACATAACTTGTCTAGTTACACCTATTGTATCTTGTCTAAATTACATTTTTTCATGTTTTCTCTTATGCTACTCAAGAAAGTTAACACCTTTATTCCTCTAAGGCACAATGCTAGATTAAGTGGAATCACTATAGAACATCTTCATATTCCTTTGGTCTATTTTATTATGGATAATACAAATAATTTTTTACTAATATGATAATGTAACTATTCAAAGTTATATACAAATCAAAGATGATGTTAATGATGAACATGATAATCAAGATCATGAAACTATGCATGATAATCAAGATAATCCTAAAGGCTCCAATAAAATTGATCCCAATGAGCTTAATGGGGTAGATCCTCAGTAAGTCAAATAATTATCCAATTTCCATCAAGGTCTACATCAATGTCCCAAACAGGTGGATAAGGTAATATAACTACTCCTAGCATCTAGGAACACACATCAAATTAATATTGCATCATCTTAAGCACAACAATAAGAGGTGCCTTTCTGATTTATTCATACTCCCACTTCATGTGTTCTAGTATCTACTATTGCTTCTATTCTTATATCAACACCTTTAGTTACATAAGTGACATCATCCCTAGGTATGGGGGAATGATGATCTTTATAATAAATAAATATGCCATTGCAATTAGAGCAAGGTGTCTTTAGATCTAGTCATTCAATAAACTCCCATACTTTGCTTCACTATCTTGTATAACCTAAGATAACATCTTACTCATTACTAGAATATTTATAGCTCCTAACCTACCACTCTATGAAGGTAAAGGTGATCCCAAATAACATCTTCGATCATCTCATGTAGCATGCTTGGATTATGCATACAATGATAAATCATTAACCAAGCTCTTTCCTAGAAGCCTCAAAGACTATGATTTGTGATGGTTCTATAATCTTCCACTCCAATTGGTTAAAACATTCAATCCTTTGGCATATTAGTTTGCAATACACTTTTATATAAATATTAATTAAAAACTCTCTTATGCATAAATTTATAAACTCAATCAAGGGTTAAATGAGCCAATTAGTGAATATACTCTTTGATATAATACTATGCTAGCTAAGATGAAAAATTCTATGGCAGACAATGAGTTACAAGCTATCTTCACAATAAGTTTTCTAACATCACCCTCATGAGTCTATCATGTTAAAAAAATTCAAATCTTTTGATGAGTTATGTCATATATTAAAATGAAGAGATGTCAAGGTCATAGCTTCGAACAAAATCAAGTATGCACCAAATGCTCAAACTACTTCAAATACTAAGTTTAAAAACAAACTAATCTACAAGGTCAAATCTAAAAAAATTAAGAACGAAGCAAAAGTAATAGTCAATGCAATATCACAACCATCAAACAACCTTCAATTGATAACTCCACCAACAAGGCAATTCTAAAAGTTACCATAACCACCTCATGTCATGTTAAAAAAACTACTTGATTGTAATCTCAAATCTCTCCCTCCACCATTAGAGGTTGATATGACCAAGGCTCAACACAAATTATTTGATAATAACACATATTTTGGCTATATGCTAAGGTATAAGATATAATATCTTATCAATGATAATACTATTGAGTTAATCACACCCACATAGGAGGCCAGGCCACAATAAAATAGAAATGCAAAGTTGAAAATATTCAGTAACCCATTTCCAAACCATGGCATAATAGAAAATATAGATAATTCATAGGTACATCATGCATACAATGCACATCCTCCTCCCGAGAAATATGAAAATCTAATAGACAATATTATTAGTACATTTATAGGCACCTCAACACCACATCCCATGATCACATCCAATGACAATGAGATTGTGGATGATGGTTCAGATAGACATGCACTCTTTATTAGAGCTTATATTGATAAACAACCCATATATAGCATCATGATCAAAAATGGGTAAAGTGAAAATGCATGTACAATGACACTTCTCTGCACTCCTAGGTACACATAACAGGCACTGTAAGTTACATCAATAATAGTCAAAGCATTCGATGGACATACACAAAACACTATTGGGTATATAATGCTACCTCTTCAAGTTGATTTGGTAACATTGACTACTCTATCTATAGTCTTACCAAGCACAAGGGTTATTAAAATGTTATTAGTATGCCTTTAGATATATAAACTCCATGTAGTACCATCAACAGTATAATGATGTCTCAAATATATACATTTTAATCAAGTGGTGAAAGTTTCAGGCATTCGATATGAGTACCCTCAATAGTCAGTGGTATCTCCTCCTCCCCCAACACCACCATAGTTAGTCATTTCACCTAATCAAGAGCATAATATAGAGATAATTATTTCACCTATTTAAGAGCATAGTACATCGATATTTATTACACCTATCCAAGAGCATAGTACAAAGACAATTATTTCAACTATTCAAGAGCATAATATAGAGACAATTATTGCATCTATTTAAGATCATAATTTAGAGATAGTTATTGCACCTATGCAAAATCTTTATAAACAATCAATTCAAAGAAGAGTTTACACCTTCCTAAATAATAAGCTTCACATCAAAGAGCTATTCAAAGTTCATATATATATTTATCTTTTACAATGCATCTTAAGGTAGTACCTTAGATGGTTCAACATATTCCACATTGAACACAGGTAGTGAGACACTATCCTACTATACATCAGACTCCACTAAGTCCTACACCGTCTTAAATTACACATAATACAAGGAATTCTAGGATTAGTGATCAAGATAACTATGTTACAACACTTGATGCCTTTTCAGATTCATATTCATCTATATGTAGCACTTTTTGTTCATAGAAGTTACCTCCTAACTCTATGATATAGGCACACACCATGGTCCTTCCATTGATGGGATCATAGGGTATTTTCTTTCAAATATGTCAAAAATCCAAAAAAAAATCAAATGTCAAAAATCCAAAAAAAATAAAATGTTAAAAATACAAAATCATTCAAAATATTCTTAAAAATAAAAAATCAGGACTTGATCATTACATAAGTTTCTAGTTTATTTATTCACATATGTTATTTATCACATATTTTTGCAGATAGCATATTTTTTTAAACACACATGCATTTCACAAGGTATATGAGTGTGATGTAGGACATACATATTATACATGGATTTGAAGATGATGGACTTCCATTTTACCCAGTGATCATGCTTATGTTGAAAACATCTTATTTTTTAGTTTACATTATCACAAGTTATATCTATCTATGATCTTTCCACCATGTTGAGCTACATATCTTTCAAGTTTTTTTTTAATTACTCACATCTTACATTGTGTTGAATGGATATTCTAATTTATTATGATGTGACATTGATACATATGGATAGTGTAAATTAATTTCACTTGTTCAATGCTTCTTCAATGTTATTTAATTTCTTGCATAATAGACTAGACATTGTTTGCTTGGTGTGTATGGACCTTGCCCCTATGTGTGTAATATTTGCTTGGTGTGTGAAAAATTTAAACATGTCTAATTTATTTTTTCCCTTGGCCCCATGTGTGCAATATTTGCTTAGTATGTATGGCATTTTAACATGTCTAATTATTTGTGGTCCTTGGCCCTATGTGTGCAATATATGCTCATATGGGTGGTATTGGAATATGTCCCTTGTCTTTGTACTTGGCCTTATGAGTGACATTGTGTGTTGTGCTTGCTGAGATTGATTAGTGGTTTCATGATCCATATCATGCACTATTACTACATAATCTAATCCAGGGATGGTTACTTTATTAAATGCTTGATTATTATCTCTATCTATACATGACACTTGTATACCTCAAATTTAATATGTTACATGCATGATTCAAAGATAATTACATCACTATGATGACATACTTCCCACATTATTATACATGATTATATCTTTATCACATGATTCAATTAAAAATTCTTTTGAGTGATTTATAGGTTGCATCCCTCATCTCAAAATGGGGCATTATAGTGAGTTTATCTCCATGAGCAGATTCTATGAAAGAATATAAGTTTCAAATATTAAAATATACTCAAAAATTAGACTCTATGATAGAGTAAAGGTTTCAAGGATTCAAATTAATTCAAAGATCATATTCTATGATAGAGTATAGGTTCTAAAGATTCAAGGTAATTCAAAATCATATTCTATAATAAATTACAAGTTTCAAAGATTAAAAGTAATTTAAAAATTGGATTCTATGACAAAGTACAAGTTTCAAAGATTAAAATTAATTCAAAGATCATATTCTATGATAGAGTACATGTTTTGAAGATTAAAAGTAATTCAAAATTCAGACAAGTTTCAAAGATTCAATGTAATTCAAAAATCAGATATATGACAAAAATTGGCACATCAAATATAGATTATGGGGGCATATGACATGCATAAGCACTTACTTTATTAAAACTTGAAGTCTAGATTCATACACACTTGAATGCATATGCATGGGTATAAGCAAAATAATTACAAGATAAAAATTGCATGTTTTAAATATAGTTACAATGAGCATATAGATGCATGGCATTATATATCATTTAACACATATTCAAAGAGGCATGATAAATGTCCATACTCATATAAAAAACAATAAAGTTTAAAAATTCAAAGGCAAAAGTTTATTTCAAACCAAAACTATTGACATTGAGGTCAATATGGGGGCATGAATATTCTGCATTCTCTTTCAATGGTTCAAGTAGAATCTATATTTGTCTACATAAGTGTGATTAGCTTTGTTATAGATAATATACACTCGAGTCTAGTGACACATAATGGCCTTGGAATTAATTTTGGTGAACCTATTATGTGATTTCACCTTTTTATTACAGGTGATGTACATTCAAGTCTAGCAATAGTCAATGACCTTAGAATCATTTGTAATGAACCCATCATCATTCCACCTTCCTTTTTAGATTAATACATTGGGTACTTTTACCCATTTCATGAAAGTTAGAGCATGCATATTTACAACTCAAAGGTTTGATTATTTATTTAAAATTGGGATTGATCACTCTCAATTCATTAATGGTTCAACATGAGGAACCATCTCTCCAAGTGCTTAAATAAGTGGGAAAACTTCTCTATATTTCACAAGTTACAAGGCAAAATAGTTTCATCTCCTTACAGGTGTACTCCTTCCTTCTTCTCTTTTTAATTTTCAAATTTTAGAGTTCAATTTTTTTTAAATTCAAATATGAATAGTGATTACTTCAAGTGTTATTATAAGGTTTCCTAAATTTGAGTGTCTTTGTATCTAGATACACAAGAAATAATCAATCATCAAGGGGATGATTGGGTTAGCTTAGCCCATTACACTCCCCCTCTCTTTATTTCAGGTTTATAACTCTCACAATGACCACTAGGTTTTTAAAAGCAAGAGGAAGAAAATAACCATGGTACAAACAAAATCAAAACATCTTAGCTCATTTAACAAGCATAGGTGCAGAAGATGACATAGTAACTATTTTGTCACAATCAACATAGACAAGTCCACAATCAAAAGACATGACTAGCCTATATTATTGTCCAGGGAGCGTGGCCCTATCTAAGACTATTCTCATATTCTACTTCTAATTCTGAATGGTCATAATCTTGTGTTATGCTAATTTTCACTATCAAACATCCTAAACAGTCAACCAAAAATCTAAATCTAAGTGAACTTATTTTCTTTCCACTATTGGGAACACATTTACCAAATTAGTGTGGGAACTACAAGCATGAACTATCTGCCTCTCATCAACCATTCATTAATGAAAACTCATCAACCTAGTTAGTGTGGGATATACTATCAAGAATTATCATGTGTTCAACCTTCACTCATTTATCTCCAAAACATGACATTTTGAATAAGTACAATAATTGGGAAAATAGGAACTATACCACTTATTTTCACAAGAACAAAAAATAATAATAAAAAAATGAGGAATAAGTCCTAATCTATTTCTTATGTAGTCACTGCACATAATCATTACCACTTGATTGTACACAACATAGACAATCTTTAGTGATGTTGGGAATTTCCCTTGGCATAGTCATTTTAGCACATATTGGTGCCATTATTGTAGTTTCATGGCCCCATTGATAATGACTTACGAGAAGATGTTATTTGTCCTCATTTCTTTATTGCCTCCATCATACTATAGGATGATACTTAATATGTACAGTCTTCAAAATTATATCCACTATCATCATTCATTAGTTATTCTTTATCACTATCTTTTTCTTCATCAACAATAATGGCATTCTCTTGTAGTTTCCCATCAAGTAGGTCTTGAGCTCTTAGTTTGTAGTTTATAACCATATTGCTAGATTGTTTACAATAGTAGCAAAAAAACCTCTGCTTTGAATCCTTAGAAGTTGATCCTTTTTTGAAAGAATATTTATATCTTTCTGTAACGTGTGATTTGTCATCTTTATTTTTACCATACAATACACTTTCTTCTAGATCAATAGCCTTATTTACTTCATCTATCAATGAATAAATTAGATCTTCTAGGCTATAATTTATTTTGCTTAGTGTAAAAACCATGTTGGAATAACTAGCTAGCATGTTATTTAGTAATAAAATTTATAATTTTTGCATCATCATTAGGCACATTTGCATCTATCCCTACTAAATAATTAAAAACAAAGTGAAATTTACTTATCTGTTGCACCATTTTGTCGCCTTCCTCCATCTTTAGTCCAAACATTTTTTGTTTGAGGGTCGTTATTGCGCTTACTATTTGAGATCTAAATAGCTTGTTCAATGTATTTTAGCTGAGAATTTGAACTTTTTGCTAGGTCTATATGATTCAATTAGGCATTGAATAACCCTAGGTCAATAATTATTATCACTTTTTGATGCTTGCTTTCCCATTTGGTGGCTTCATATGCATAAGTTGGTTTTGGTATTTTACCATCAACAATTTCCCATAAATATTTTTTAATTAACAATAACTGAGTTTCAACTTTCTGTTATGGAAATCTTTGCCTCTAAATTTTTTAATATCACTCAACTTATCTATTATGACCCCCCCCAACAATCTGGACCTCGTGTATAAGTGATAATGCATCCAATCACATGTTTTTTTACAACCATGACTTTGATGACATGACTCTTAACAAGACAACACAAGATTTGAGCTTTGATGACCAATGAAAATTAAATAAACCATATTAAAAATATAATAAGGAAAATTACTTTTTAAATAACACTACAAACAATAATTTAAAAAAACAAGACTAAATCTAAAACTATATCAACATAAACATCAGGCTATTGACTCTTTTTATTTTTTAAATTGAGGCTCAATTATAAGTGAAAGACTTGTGAATAAAATTTGAACTAAATGTAAACATACTCATCTAATATTGAAACTTATTTGACAATGTATTAGACCAAGTGAAAAATCCACAATAGACTAACTCTTTTTTTTAATACCTATACACGTACCCCATAACATATGATGTTATACTTTGGACAAAAGTAAATGGAATAGATATCAGATAATGGCATGTGAGACTACCTACTTGAATGGCACTATTGTGTGGCATTATGAAATACATGTCTTTAGAAATGTTAGAATAATAAAAGCTTTACGTGGCACTCAAAGAAAAATAACAAGCTGAGTTAGACGATGTATGTGGTTGTGTTTTGTATCTAGGGATATGATATATTAATGCATATGGGTTGATTGAGATGCTAACATGTGGCTCACATCCACCTTAGTTAGTTATATGGGTCTAATATATTAAGATAATTGAGTAACTTATGGAATTAGTACATTGGGTAATGGTCGGCCTACACTGGGATTAGGAGGTTATCCATCTATTGTTAGTTTTTTAAAGGTGTATATAAAGGAGGTGAATATCATTGTAAAATAATAAAGTGAGCATTGAGTCTTCTATTGTAAGAGGATATTAGAGGTTTTCCCCTCGAAGAGACATTGTAGAGTTATTCCTTCCTAAAGGAGTATTGTATAGTGTTGCCCTACCTTAAGGGTATTCTATTTCTGCATATATTGAATATTTGGACATATTGGTCCAGCAATATCTATTTTGATGTGTTGATCTACATTATATTTTTTATATTTTCCAATTATTATAAGTGTGGATCATACCAAGTGGTATCAGAGCTTCAATTTAGGCAATTTGTGTGGAGCAAACCCCTAGTTTTTTGGAATCGTCAATATCTTTCAATCAATTGCGAGCACAATTTTTTTTTACTGAAGATGAATATTTTAAGGAAGTCATAGTAAAAAAATCAAACCTTTATGATCATTTTTAAGGGATTTATGAATATTTTAGAGTTTTTACTAATTTCACCATATCATCTGAATTATAAGAAATTTTTCTTCTAAATTTTACTGATGTTATACAAACATGCAAGATAAATATAGACAAACTTTTAGATTTTTTTGAATTGTTTTGAGTGAGTTATTGTGATTTTATGATTTATCATATATTCACTCTACTGGTCAAAATTTTTGGATTGTTTTCACAATTTTTTTACTGAAGTTCCAATATAATAAGAGGAAGCTATAGTAAAAATTTGGGGTTATTTGGATGAGTTTGTAATGAGTTATTGACATTTTAGTGTATTTCATTAACCCTAGTTTTTTTTGTGGATCATGAAGTTACAAATATTTTCAGGAGAGGATGATATTGATGCTAGAGAATTGTGGCTCATTTTTAAGGAGAATAATACTCAAAAAATTTTGTGGCAAACATGCTTGTCTATTTCTTTGTCTAAGCCTACACAACATTGGTTTAAATAGTTGAGCTTTGCACAAAGGTATTCTTCGTGGAAAGAAATGGAGCAGGTCTTCCTAGATCAATGGGATATAAAAGAGAAAGAGGAAGAAGAAGAAGAAGAAGAAAATAATGATGGTAATGAAGAAGATCATGAAGATGATGAAGAAGAAAAATCAATGGAAAAAATAATGATAATGAGGAGAGTACAGACAGTGCAGAAGGAGAGGTAGAGGATCTCAAAGAAGAATAAGAAGAATTGGATGATAAGGGTCCAAATAATTTGTCTCCAAAGAAATTTGAGTCAATTTTTTAATTTCATGAATGTATTCAAAATAAGAAGGTTGTTGTGTCCATAAACCCTACTAGCAAGTATAACTTCATCAACATGAATATGGCCAAGCATCTACATGTCCAAGCAAAGAATATCAAGGAGGTTAAAGTAGATGGTAAGAATATTCCAATGTTTGAAGATTTGAATCTCATTATGGAAAAATATGTTTTGTATTGAGAGTTTTATGCTTTGGATATGGATGATGTGGATATAGTTCTTGGGTATCCATGGTTAGAGACTTTGGGAACAATCAATATTAATGTTTAAAAGAAGTTCATGAAGTTTTGGTATAGGAAAAAGAAGGTTACTTTACAGGATATCTTAGTTAGAAAGGCATAAATAAAAATCAAGGTAGATCATGAATATGAGATTAAAGAAGGTGAAGAAGAGCATGAGGAAGATTTATATGACATAGATAAAGACACTACAATCACAAATGAACACTTCATCTACTCAAGAGACAAAGAAGGACAAGGTGGAAGAGGTAGAAGAAAAGCTTTATAAGGTCAAAGTATCAAAAAAAGTTGAATTATATAGACACCCACATCATCATGAGAGGAAACAATCATGGAGCCATGTGAGGGAGTGTCATAATAACAAGGACTTTGTCTATATATGAAATCAAATTTTCAATAATTATGGATATGCATAGAAGCTAAAGAAGGACTAATATGGTCAGGTATGGAATCAGAGTAGTGCAGTGGCCTATGGAACATGGAATGAATGGGGAAATCACAATGACTATGCATGGAAGAATACCTACTATAGTCATAGATGGAATTAGAGTAACATAATGTAATATGGTATATGGAATCAAAAGAGGAATAATTATGCATGGACACCAAAGTAGTACAATTATGATCATGAACAGAATCAAAGCAACATAATGAATTTGGAAACAATATTAGAGAGATATCAACTACCAAGATCACATATTAATCGCTAGATGATCAAAATTGGAGAGAAGTATGCAATTATTTGAAGCACACTCATTATTTGGTTTCTTCCATTGTTTCAGGGATGAAACATGTCAAGGAGGGTAGGAATTCTATGTATCTATGGATATGGTATATTACTGTATATGGGTTGATGGAGATGCTGACATGTGGCACACATACCCCTTATTTAGTTATATGGGTCTGATATATTAGGATAATTGAGTGACTTGTGGAATTAGTGCATTGAGTAATGGTCAACCTAAATTAGGATTAAGAGGTTACCCATCCATTGTTAGTTATTTAGAGGTCTATATAAAGGAGGTGAATATCATTGTAAAGGAATCAATTAAGCATTGAGTCTTCTATTGTAAAAGGATGTTGGAGGTTGTACCCTCGAAGAGACATTGTGGAGTTATTCCTTCCTAAACGAGTATTATATGGTGTTGCCCTACCTTAAGGGGTATTTTATTTTTGCATATATTGAATATTTAGACATCTTGGTCCACCAATATATATTTTGTTATGTTGATCTACATTATATTTTGCATATTTTCCAATTATTATAAGTGTGGATCATACCAGGCTGGGCACTACTATGTATCAAATCAACACACAAAGTTGCATTACTTGTTGTTTCACTTTTTTGCATCAACCTTAACACAACCTTAAGAATTTATATATTTCATAGAGAGACTATAGGCTACATAAATTACACCTAAAAAATCAAACTATATGCACAAAGAGAGTTCTTAAAGACTACAAAATAGATGGACGATTTGACATTCCTTTATTTATGATGTTATAGTAGAATGGTGTAGAACTACACATTCCTAAATCTTGAACTTTCTTACAACAATTAATTATGATGTTACTTCTTATAGACTTTTATGACTAATGTAAATCACCCGCCATGATAACAGATGTTATCCTAATCTAGTTTTGCAAAAAATAAACACATAATATAACTTCACATTACATAAACAATAATAATAATAATCTTCAATATTTATTCATATGAGATATTTTATTTATCACATGAGATTACAATATATAGGAGGATGATCTGCTTAATACAAGGAGTTAACATCAATCACAAATCTATTATATCTCTCAACCTCTCCCTATAATCTCTCAACTTCTCCCTTAAGACTCTCTCGCAAGAGATATTTACGTGAGTTTTATTTGCAACTCACACACACATTTTTATTATTAACCCACTAATATAATGCAAGTAATAATTTTATTAACATCACCACCATTGCCTATTAAAATCAACTATGTGAGGAAGAATATCCACTATCAACTACTCATGATATTGAGTGATATTGACTATTATGCTCATAGTCCTCAAATACAACCAATCATGTCTTTAGTGCTACATGCCCACACTTAAACTACACATACTCATGGAAAATACTCTAGTCTAGATTTGTTAGTGGGGCTAGAGGCAACATCTTTTATCCTGTGAGCTCCGCCCTCAATTGATCCCACTCAATGATAAGTGCATCACATTTAGCTACCATGTTATTATGCACTATTATCATCACAATATAGGTTATTGTCATTATAGATGCATAATAAAAAAAGGGAGCACACTCTTTTGTAATGTTTGTCATCTGCTACAATAATCCACCAGGGACTACCTCACCAAGCGCATACCATATGAGAACCTAGAGGGATGTATCTATAATGACTTACCAATAATCATCAACCCCTACACAAAAATCAAATCAATATCAACATTATCAAAATCAATAAAATAATGTAAAAAATTATACAATACACATATAATTACTTGTAGGTGGAGTGTGAGGATTAGTCATTGTTGCACTTCCTACAACTGTTCCAACCTATGTTTTAGGAACATCTACCACTACTATGAACTAAATAAACCACCTATGGGTTAACCACCATCATGTATAGACTAGTGTACAAACATCATCATCAGAATTAAGTGTTTGTATCACTGCATTAACATCTACTAGGGGATGGGAACTAGGTCTACAAGAGTAAGATGATCCATATAAGCTCTCACTGAGGGGCCCTAACATATTGTCTCCATATGTATGATTTAGGGGGAACATCATGTGGGATACCAAACTACCTAGTAACATGCTCAAACTAAAAATGATCATAAACATCTGGCTATCAATCATGAAGCCAACAACTAACTCAAACTTATTTGAACTCCACTCTATCCTCCAACCAACCACTAAATTCCCTATGCAACCTCCACATAATATCACTACCATTTAAATGAGAAAATATCTTGTGGCACTCCATCATACAACCCCTCATGACTCTGGTTGTCACCACCCACCTCTTGCCATATATATGTGGATACACCCACCCACCACATGATGTCCCCATAGGTCAGATAATTGAAATGTGCTCATAAGCCCAATAATGAAGAAGTGTAATTAACCCAAACCTCCACCAAAACCATCTCAGGTAAACTTATGAAGATCCTTGTATATGTGGGTAAGGACAGTACGGCCACAAGATAATCCCATCCCATGATCCTCAATATCATGAACAAGCTATGCATTCGATAAGAAATGGCAACCCTACCACCATCAACTAAAATAAAAGAGGTAAGCAAGGTGCATATGAATTTCTTTAAATGCATAACATTTTCCAACACAATCTTTGATATCAAAATAGTAGTATCTCTAGGGGCATAATTACCCTCCTAAGCATGTCATGACATATATAAATAGGCATGAGTAATGTGGGTTGGCTCACCATCACCCTATAATATCATTTATTGTCCAACAATCAATAGTCACATAATCCACCACACATCCTCTAAGGTGACAATCATCTCCCCCATTGAGAGCTAGAAGATATATGTGTTTAAGTCCCATTGCTTACATAAGGTAGTCATCATGTGCATATTGTATGGCATCAATACAAACCGCCCAACATTCTTGAGACTAAGTGCATCTAGGGTATATCTTTCATCATTTGTCAATGGTAGAGCTCAAATAATCTCCATCATGTGACCACGATATAACTCTTTAACTCGCATATTACCCTACAACAAAAATTTCACAAAAAGTAACATCAATAATACAATATATAAATCTAATCAACTTAACTCAAAGCACAAAATCTAACAAATAACACTATTTCCATGGACAACACTACGATACATAGGATATGTTCAACACCATAGAGATAAGTATGCCAATGATTCCATCACTAAGCAGACAGATCTATGGAAGAGTTCACACTCCCACAGGATAACGCTGATAAACCTTGGATAGAACTGGCTCAGAAAGAACACAATTAGTGAACATAATTTTTTTATAATACATAAATATGTGTAATTTTTCAAAATTTCCATAAGTCAAAATTTGATTTTCTGGACTTACCAAGGTAACACACCCTTTGAGTGTAAATTGGTTGTGACATGATTGAATCAAGTCAACCCTAACAACCTCTTTTGTGGCATCATATCTCTCTCAAGGCTTAGAAATGCAAGGTTTCAATGTGCAAATGAAGTACAATTTTGTTCCCACCAATCTATTTATATGAGTTGACTTTTTCTTTTCAACAATTCAAAACTTTTCTAATTAATTATCCAAAATTGTACAAATAATATTGTGAGCAACACATATCAAAATCACTCCATGTAAGTTGCATTGGAACACACATAATATGCTCTACCACATGATATTATTTTCATCACACTAATCAACCTTTTCAAAAATGTCAAATTTCACGTTTACTTACTTATAACACATATCTTTCAACATTTACCACACTTATTCAAATACCATAAATCATTGTGCTATAATAATCAAAAGGTTAAAGCAAAGTAATTAAAGATCTAGTCAATCATTAATTCAAAATATAATGTAAAGCATACACCTTTCTATTTCAAGCCAATGCACTTGATTCTCTCATGCCTCACATCAAAAAGGGGCCATCCATTAGGATTATTATAGAATATTATCTTGACACACTATACATAATTTATAATGGTTTAATTGATCACATGTTTATGAAAAATTCAAGAGTATACACAGTAATATCGGGGGCACATGACATAATAGTGCACTCAAAAATCCAGATCAATGACATAATATAGAGATGCAAATAATACAAAATCAAATCCTATGACAAAGTGCAATTTTTTTTAAACGATTCAAATTGAGTCAAAAAACAAACCCAATAAATATTTGGCATATTGATATACACTGTGGGGGCATATGACATGCATATGAACTCACTTGGAAAAAAATAGATTATATAAATATGCACACTTGAACGCATATGTGTGGACATATGCAAAGATAACTACAATTATAGGTTGCAAATACAATTACAATCGAGCATATAAATGCATAACATTTTATATCATTAGCATAAGATTCAGAGGGGGCGTGATACTCATTCATGCTCATGCTTATTCAAATTGGAAAAAGTGCAAAGTTTCAAAATTCAAAAAGTTTAAAGAGCAAAATATTCAAACTCAAAGACAAAATATTTAAAGGCTAAGCATTCACTTCAAAAGCAAAAATTATGAGCAATGCAGTCATGATGGAAGCATGAATACTATTCATTTTATTTTGATCATGAAAAATAAGATTATAAATTTGTCTACATGTTGTGATTTGAATATGTGTAAGTGATGTGCATTTGAGTTTAGTGACACTCAATGACCTTGGCATCACTTCTAGTGAACCTAGCATCGTTCCACCTTTTTGGGGGTTTGTACACATAAAACTTTTCCTCGTTTGTTTAGAGTCATAATAATTCATATTTACAACTCATGGGCTTGATTGGTTATATCTAAAAGTTGAGCCTTGATCACTCTTAACTCTTCAAACAATTCAACATAAGTTACTACATTATTCAAGTGCTTCTATAAGAGGGCACATCTTCTCTAGTTTTAAATACTCTAGTCAATATGGTCATGAGTATAGTGACCCCTGATGACGTGTTTTCTCTTCCTTCAATATTTTTGGAACTATCCATTTCCTGGACCAGATAATGAACAGGACCAAAAACATCCTTTGTTCTACTAACACATCACAAGCATTTTCCATGAGTAGTATAATACAATGCATACAAGTGCACTCTTTATTTCCTCTTTACCTTCTACAATCTCATTTTCAAGCTTTCAAATTTCATATATAGACAATAAATACTCCATGTGTTATTGCAGACTCTATCATGATGTGGTTGGCACAACCAACGTCCCTAAAGACAAAGTGTGCCATACACACTCAGGTTTCAATTCTTTCCTTTACTATATCAATTTCATTTATATAATAAAGGGGGTCAAATTTAGACACCCAAATTTGGTACAAGCCCATTTTTTACACAGTTTATGGAAACTTTGTATGCATAGAATATTGACAGTAAACAGGTCAATTATTGGTGCATTTTTATTTGAATATTTCTCTATTATGGTTTTTGAGTTTGTCTATTGGTCATTTATCTTGCCACTTTGTCATGGGGATCCTTAGTTTTGGTCCATTGTCCTTATGGACAAGTCTGTAGTAATTGGATAGAATCATTCCACATCCCTTTCTGTTTAGCGTGAACCTGTTTATGCATAACTTTTAAAACTTCTTTCGAGTCACATTTCATTTTATTCATATTTTTATTTGTTGGGTCTTATCTTTGGTTATATTTTACACGCCAATATGTCCCAAATTAAAAAATCAAAACATTTATAAATATAAGTCTTCTCTAAGGCAATAATCAAAAGGTTATTTGAAAGATTTCATGTTTTATCTATAGGTTTGTTGAAGTAATATTCAAGGCTGAATTCTCATTTGCATACTTGTGCCAAAGGTAAAATAGGAGAAAGAACATCAAGACTTTCATTAATCATTTTACACACATAAAACTAGGGTTTGAATGTTATAAGTATTTCACATGGTGGTACAGATCTAAAAACATGTTCATGGCACCAATTAATTCTTGTGTAGGCAAAAAAATAATCAGTCAAGTGTTACAATCAATAAAGACAAGTTCGCAATCAATAAGCTTCGGTGCATTGCATTGTTTTCCACTTGTAACACTGGTGTCCATATTTTTTTTGATTATATCTATGATCTCTCATTTTTTTGGTTTATACTTTCTCAATATTTTCTGTCTACAACCTACCATAATCAACTGACACAAGTTTGCAGTCAACGAATTGGAACACATTGCACCTTTGTCCACTTATAATGGACCTCTCTATATTCTATTTTTGTTTTTGATTTTGACCTTGATCCTACAAAATCACCTTTTCTTATATTTTTCAATATCAGACAGTCAAAACAATCAATGGGTATCTATGTGTGAGTTAAGTATTGTTTCTTCTTATTACTTTCCAAAAATAGTATTTTATGTATTTAACATCTTTGTCTAAATCAGAGTAGTTGAATATTGTACATCTTTAGCATTCTTATATTCTCCAATTTTACATATATAATAATATACAATTCATTTTTGTTAAAGTAAAATCATGGTGAAATAGTGTTGCCCCCACACCATGTGTGGGAAGCACTCGTAGAGCCATAGGTGTAGACACATGAATAATAGTAATAGAAATAATGATACGAACAACTATTGTAGAATATTTACCTCCAAAATGTGGATTATTATCATTAAAGGGTTAATCATGTTGTTCCTTAAATGTGGATTCCTTAACATTATTTGCATTCTTAACCTTTGGGATAATGTTCAAGATTTATCTAAGGTCTTGGGTTGCATACTAACACAATTTCAAAAATTAAAAGTGCTTATACTTATGTAGGATCCACACCATTAAGCTCATCAACATGTATTCTACCATGATATACATTATTTTGTATCATTATTTTTTTTGTTTTCTCAACACACCCTAATTCTTCTAAGAATTAGGGAACCTCTTTTTTTTTTCCTTTTTGCTTCACCCTCGCTTGCCCTCACACCTCATTGGTCTCACCACTCTCAAGTTGATTTATTTTCCCAACTCGGTTTGCATTTAAAATTGAGCTCTACAGCCTTCCCATTATGATGACCAAGTTCGTGTGATAAAGTTTTATATGTAACACTTGTTCCCCAAATGTAGTTTTGACCTTATTTTTGTAGTTATAGGAGTTAAACCCCTACTTTGCATGTATCCTTTTAAGCTCTCTCGAGTCACCCCAAGGGGTTATTTTTGACTTGTATGCCATTTTGACCTCCAAAAACCCATCCATCTCAGAGAGTGCATCCATGCAAGAAAATTTAGTGTTTTTCTCTTAGTTTGAAAATGACTTTTGAGCCCCCTTTTGAAGAAGGTAGAGTTATGATCCTGCATTTTAGGCATTAAAATCTAAGGACTGCAGTGTATCCCTCAGAACCTGAAGACTATATTGTGGCCTGCATTGCATCCCTCTAGTCCTGAGGTCTTTTGACAAGGGGTTAGTAAATTGACCATAACTTTTGACTCCCAGCTTAGATTTTAAAATCAATTAGTGCATTAGAAAGATGGTTTTGATACAAAAATTTTGGTGTGACTATTGTTTTTGGAAGTTATGCCAATAATTATTTATATTTATTTGAATAACTTGGTTTCCTATTTTTCTTGATAAGGTGGAGGAGAATTTTGACAGGAAAAGAAGTCAATGGATAAATAGAAGTGCTATTATAAGTAGCCATAGCTCACACATTCAAAGGGTGGGCTCTTTGTTTCTATTTAAAGGAAGATTAGACCAAACACAATTGCATTTTGTCATTTTAATCTCTCCCTCTCTTTTTTCTGCTATTATGTTGGGAAATTTTTTCTTTAGTAGTAAACATTTAAACACTTATGTTATTAAAGATTTGATTAATTAATGGAGGTTGGGGAGATTTATTTTCACTACCTATGCATGTATATGGTGGTAGTTGTGTTTATTCTTGCTTTCTCCTTCCCCAAACTCTTGCACCAACCCATTGATGGTTGTGCATATGTTGGCTAGGCGAGGGTTCAATTTTATGGATGTTTACAATTATGATGAATGGATTTGGTTGCATGATAAAAAACTTTTTCTCTATTTTCCCTCTCTTTTGCTCTTTTTAATCTATTGTTAGCTAGGGTTAGATTAGGGTCTGAAGGAAATTAGTTACTACATGTTTATCTAGATTGCTTACAAGTATTTTCCATTATCAAAAACACACTATTAAATGTTAAATAATGGAATGAATGAATGTCATTTATTATTATTTATGTAACAACAAATGCATTTAATGAATGAACACCAAAATCAATTGCACCTTCATTTAAATAAAACCCATAAAATGTTTATTTTAAACACATGGGCAAATCTAAAATACATGGTTTTACCATTTCCTTAAACCCACTAAAACCCACATAAATGAAATAACTAAACTCACATTTCTATCTAAACTGTCAAAAGATAAGAGCAATAATGACATCAAGTTTAAATACTCCCACACCAACAAAGGCTTCTTGACCGAAACAATCTATAATGATCGAGTGAAATCAGTGTGTCATGATCTAACATACAAAGACCTTGAGTAGACCCACTCTTGTGGGACTCCTTTTAGGAGAGACTGGATAGGCTTCACTACCTCAAAAACCTAACATTATCAAGCCATGCCAAATGACATATCAATAATTTTGGTGTTAAAAGGATGGCCAAACTAAAAATTTCAAACTTTGATAACTTTACAGGCTTTACCCAACATGATATTCTAGGTTCTATGACTAAAAATTTGAATTCTAGACCCACCTATGGCTTTTGCCTTGCTAGGTAGAAGTGGCTGCCCTATGAACATTCCAAGGCCTGCTCATAACCTACCTAAGAATCTAGATGGATTCTATAGAAAATACATACATGGTGGGACATGGATGATAGAAGAACACATTTAATCCTTCATGGAGGTTATTATCTGAATGTAAATCCAATGTGAATATGTGGCTTATCATTTGTTTCCTTATTCACTTGATGATGTTGCTTATGGTTGGTACTTTGACCTATTAGATGGGTGCAACACCTCATGGGCAGTTTTTGAAAACTTGTTTGTCAACTATTTTAGTGTTCCCATCGATCATGCTACCATGTATTACCAATTTACTATAGCTCATAGGGATCCCAATAAACATGTTAGTGCATTCAACATTTACTTTCACCAATTATACAAGAGGTTAAAAAACCCATTCCTTCAAATGGAAGTAGTTGCTATTGAAATTTAGCCTTAAATGTTGGATACCCTAACTGCTATATCTATTCAAAAGACTTCTTCCACTCTCACATCTATGGCATTGATTTACCAAGAAGCTTTCACAATTGAACAAAAATCAATGCCACAAGGCTATTATGTGGACCCATTTTATTCACTTGGACATATAGGTGTTTACACCCATAATCCTTTGAATTAATTGATTATAAATCATTCCATTCACCAATTTATACCTTATAATGAAAAATTCCCTCAAACTTATGACTAATCAAACCTCCCTATGACAAATGGGAACCCTACTAGTGCATTTAACACATGTAATTATGTCAATTCAACATTTAATTAGTAGGTTATTTCACCTTGCTTTAGTGATCAAACATCTTTCAGTGATTTTGCTAATCAAGTGCCATTTGTTATAGGAGATTCTCAATAAGCAATGCCTAAACATAGATATGAGACTACATTATTAAATTTATAATTTGGGGTCTATGAATATGGAAAAGAGATAAATATCGAAATGGTCTTATTGACTGATAATATACCATTCTATAAGCACAAACCATTCCAAGAGAGTAGTGATGAGGATGAGTCATATGATGAAATGGTAATAGTTGTTACAAGTGACCTACTGGTTAAAAATCAGAATATCAAAGAGTTTTCCAAATAAGGAGTGCTAAGCACATGATATACTAAGAGGGCAGGCTAAATCAGTGTATAATAAAACTTTGACTTTCACAAATTAATGTTCACAAAGAAAGCATTCACACAAGATCTAATAATTAACACAAGATTTACGTGGAAAACCCTCTCTCAGGAAAAACCACAAAGCAAAGTTACTTGGATCTACCATCCAAATCTAGTCATAAAATAATAATCCTTTTACAAAATTTTGTAGGCACCAACCTACTTGGAGACACCAATCCCCACCGATAAGCACTGACTTAACAAGAGACAATATTCTCTTTGTTTTGAGGCACCGGCCTCCACTAAAACAATCTTCCACCTTACTATTGTTATTTCATCAACGAATAACATCAATGAATGATGGGAAACTCAATCTCCTCTTCTTTTTCATAAAAAAATGCTTATGCTTTAACAATGGAAATAATTATTTCTTATATGTTTTCCAATCTTCTATCCACCTTATATATCCTCCAAAGGCTCTTCACAAAGGAGGCATCCCATCTAAGAGGGACCTCTTCACCAAAATATTCGTCCGTTGACATTTCTATTAACAATTCCATTGACATTTTCGTTAATAATTTTGTCAACATTTTGACATTTCTATTGACAATTATAATGCCTTTGACATCAATGACAATATTCCAACAATCTCTCCATTTGTCATTGATGGCAATCTTGTAGAAAAATAGTACATGAACTCCTTGTTGGTGTAGTTCTCCTCCTTTGCTCGCCCTTTCTTTAATTCTCCCCCTTTGATATTAATGACAAAGAGACATACAACACAAACATAATTTATATCACCAAAATATTCATGGATTTGAATAATGCAATGATTAACTCCCTCTTAATCATGATTCTCTTGATAGATTTAATGACTAGATGAAGTATGGATCACTCCCAATTTCTACCTTAGAAACTAAAAAGTTTCTTTTGGGAGGGGATTTATGAAGTTTCTTTACTTGTTGATCTGCAACCTGTTCTGTCAAGAAGTGATGATTGAAATGTGCTTTGTTCTAGAATGCATAATTGGATTCTTTGAAATGTTTATTACACTAGTGTTATGATAGAGTATTGAGATTGGATGTTCATATTATATCTTAAAAAATTTCAATGTCTGCTTCATCCAAAGGACTTGTGTACAACATGACATTGTTGCTATGTATTCTACTTTAGTCGTAGATTAAAAAATGGTAGGCTACTTTTTGCATAGCCAGGACACTAGAATTTTGCCAAGAAAGAATGCTCCTCTACTTTTACTCTTTCTGTCATCAACACTTCTTACCCAATTTGCATGTGTGTGTTGTTAGTGTGAAATCTTCACCTCTTTGATACCACAAGCCAGAATCCAAAGTGCTTTTTAGATATTTGAATATCCTTTTCACCACTAACATATGTGTTTCTTTTGGGGATACTTGAAAATGTGCTACCAAGCCTATACCTTGCATGATGTCTGGCCTTGATGTTGTGGTGTATAATAATCTACCAATCATGGATCTATAAAGTGTCTGATTCACTTCAAGAGATTTATCATCTTTATTTAACTTGCATCTTGTAACCATGGGTGTACTAACAGGTGTGTAATCTTCCATTATGAACTTATTCAACATCTCCTTTATATACTTGGTTTGGGTGATAAATATTCCTTTGTGAGATTGAGAAATTTTCAAACCAAGAAAAAATGACAAATCACCCAACACAGAAATTTCAAACTTCGTTTGCATATATTTTGTAAATGCTTGGGACATTCATTTACTATCTCCTCCAAAAATGGTATCATCCACATAGACCACAATAATCAACTGATTCTCACCTTCAGTCTTGATATAGATATTACTATCAACAACTCCCCTTTTAAAACCTTGTTCTTGTAGATATTTATCAAGCCATGAATACTAGGCTCTAGGGGCTTGTTTTAGTCCATATAGTGCTTTCTTCAATCTACACACATAGTCCTTATTTTCTAATAGAAAGAAACCTTTTGGTTGTTCAATATATATTTTTTCCTCTAAATTTCCATTTAGAAAAGCATATTTCACATCCATTTGATAAAGTTTGAAGTTCTTAAAACTAGCATATGCGAAAAACATTCTAATGGCTTATAATCTCACAACAAGGGTAAAGGTTTCTACAAAATCAATACCTTTCACTTGAGCATACCCCTTGAAAACCAACCTTGCTTTATTTATTTTTACTTGGCCATCTTCATTTAGCTTATTCTTTAATACCCCCCTGATACCAATTGTATTCTTGTCTTTTGGTCTAGGAATGCATTCCCATGTCTCATTCTTTTCAATTTGATTCAATTCTTCTTTCATAGCCTCAATATAATGTTTTTCATTGCTAGATTATACAAAATGTTTGGGATATACTTTGGATAACAAAGATAAATTTACTTACTTAGGTGTACTCACAAATCTTCTTCTAGTTTGTACCCCAACATCAATATCACCAATAATTTGACTTTCAGAGTGATGCTTTTGAATAAATCGAGATGGTGCCTTTATATATTCCTACTCAATTTCTTCTTATTTTTCTACTTATTCTTCTTCTTCTTTGAAGTCTAGTTTCTCTAAACAATCATTTATTTGTGCATTTAATTTATGAGGCCTTGTTTCATCCATTTTTATATTAGCACTTTCTAGATTGTTTACAACCTTTTATTATAACATCTATAAGCTTTACTTTTTAAGGAATATCCAAGAAAAATACCTTCATTAGCTCTTAAGCTGAACTTTCACAAGTCTTCTTGATCTCTCTTAATGGAGCATTTACTCCCAAACACTTTGAAATATGTGACTAATGTTTCTCTACTCTTCTATAACTTATAAGGGGTTTTGCTATTATTTACTTTGATTTGTCCTCTGTTCAAAATGTAGAATGTGGTGTTAACCACTTCTCTCCAAAACCTTTCTGATAGCTTAGATTCATTTTAACATAGTTCTATCCATTTCTTGAACAGATCGATTCTTTCTTTCTACAACTCCATTTTGTTGTGAAGTCCTTGTAGTTGAGAAATGCCTTTTTATTCCATACTGCTCACAAAAATCATCAAATTCATTTGAGATGAACTCATCTCATTGATCTGATCTCAAGCACTTGATCTTTAAATTCATTTCATTTTCAACCAAAGATTTAAAAGATTTACATTTCTTGAATGCCTTAGATTTTTCTTTTAGAAAGGCAACCCATATCATTCTGGAATAATCATCAATTAACAACATAAAGTAGCTTTCACCTTGTATGTTATACGCTCTTCTAGGCCCACAGAGGTCTATATGAATTGGTTTTAATGGCTTGGTGGTTGAGTACTCCCTTGACCTGAAACTCACTGTTGTCTATTTTTCATGCTAACACTACTTACAAATAATGTTTGATGGTTTTGTAATCTTTGGAATATCTCTTATGGCTTGCCTAGTGTTAATTTTAAATAGAATATCTAAGTTCATATGGTCCATCCTTTTATACGATAGCCAACTTTCATCAATTTGACTCATGTAGCATTTCTCTCCCTTAACTTCACTGAGTATGTATAGGTTGTTTGTTATTTTGTTTGCATCTACAACTAATTTTCCCATGTTTGTTTTCCTAATCTCACAACCTTGAGCATAAAATGTGAGAGCATGTCCTTGGTTATAGATTTGACTGACACTTATAAGGTTATGCTTCAAGCCTTCAATATACAATACATTTACTATTTTTGTTTTTCCATTATGAAGGCAAAGGGTACCTTTTTCATATATTCTCATCATGGCGTTATCTCCAAATTTTATCTTGCCTTTACTCATTTCCTTCAAGGAGAGAAATTTGTTCTTGTCCCTAGTCATGTGACTTGAGCATCCCTTATCAATATACCATTTCTACCTTTCATCTTGTGTATGGAATGTTGTTTGCACAAGCATGGATTTCTCTTTGTCCTGATTAACTTCCTCTTGCTTTTATTTCTAGATTTTTGTAAGTTCCCTTTTCTTTATAACATTAACATTCACTTTCTTGTTATGTCTAGGGGGTTGTACAATAAAACTTATACAAAATCATGATATATGTCCATAGTTATTAAAATTATAACATATAATTTTATTCTCTTGGTAATTCGATAATGGGGCGAATGAGTTATAGTTTCTACTTGAAACTCCATAAGTAATTTTGTCATTATTCTATGTATACATGTTTCTTGCATGTGTCCTACACTCCATTTTTCTATGTCCAAAATGATTACATAAATAATAATAACCATAGAAAGAACTTGTGTACTTGATCACATTATATTGTCTTGGAGGGAATATTCTTCTAAAAAAATTTATGGGTATGTTCTTACCTTTGTTGTCTTTGGGAGGAGTAACATGCTCTTTCTTCTTATTGCTTCCACCATTATGGACCCTTTAGTGCATCCACATAGAATTTGGGCTTCTTTGCATATACTTTCTTTAGTGGTTCTATAATTTTTGAAATATACCCTTCTTTAGTGCCCTTGTGGTTATCTTCATAACCAATATCAATTTTAATGAATAGTGACATTTGATAATTTAGGATGTTGCCCAATTTTTTCATGCTCTTTTCAAACTTTAAGTTGTTTTTCAGCTGGGTAGTGATCTTCTCCAATTCTATTATTAACACAACCATTTCCTATTCTAAATTTTTGCATTCATCTTTCTTTGTCTTTAGTTGGATTCTCACCTCCTCCTCTATCCTTTTTACTTATTTTAATTGAGTCTTTAGGCTAATAATTGCCTTTTATGATTCCTAAACATTTGGTGACATTCTTATTTTCAAAGCACAATCTTCTTCTTCATATTTTTCAATCTGTAATTTTTGTTTTAGATTCTTTTTCTTAAGCATTTTTATTTGGAATAAAGCACATATGGGTTCTTTTTCAAGATCTACCTCTCCTACATCTTTGACATCTTCTTTCTCTTCTAAGGTGTCTTCATTTGTAGAAGCATCATTTTTTATTTTTATAGCCTTAAACTGAGTTTCTTCTCTATCATTATTTGATATGCTCTCATCACTCTACTTACCTAAGCTACTATCATTTTTATAATTGAGGTTTTTTTTATGATTATCAAAGTTTTTCTTATATTTATTTTGTTTGAAGATTTTATTGTATTGAGGTTTGCTTTCCTTCTTATTCATTTCCTCATTATGATTTTCCTTGCCATTGCTATCATCCTTATGTGGACATTTAGTAGCACAATGTCCTATTTTACCACAACTAAAACACTTGATAGGTATCTTACCTTTGTATTTATTGGATCCCTTTTTAAGCTTTCTTACAAAAAGGGCCTCCTTTTCATCTTGTTCATCATTGGTGTCATCACCTGATTCAGGCTCTTTATTCTTCACTTTCTTTGAAGCTTTAAAATTTAATTCCTTATTAGATGGCTTTTCCTTTTCAATTCTCATTTCATATGCCATGAGAATCCCATGAAACTCATCCATTGTTAATGAGTCTAAATAATTTATTTCTTCAATATCCAAAACTTTTGCATCAAATCTCAAGGGAAGTGATCGTAGAAATTTTTAAATGATCATGGATTATTTAACCTTTTCATCAAGTCCTCTAATAGTGTTAACAATCTCATCCACATGAAGAAGATATGCTGTAACATTTTCTTCATCTTTCATTTTCAAGCTCTTATATCGTCTCCTATGATTTTGAATTTTTGCCTTCTTCACTTTCTTGTCACCCTCATAGATGTTCTAAAGTATGTCACACATTTATTTTGTTGAATCATATTGTATAATCTTGATAAACTTTGATTCTAATAAGCCACACAAAATAACATTCATGGCTTTGGCATTATTCTCACTAGCCTTTTTTCTGACTGTATCTATTGGTGGAGTTTGTGGCATTATATATCTAGTTACTATTATTTGTCAGATATCAAATCTAAGGGCCATTAGATATGTTTGCATCTTTATGCTCGAGAATGCATAGTTTGCTCCATCGAATAATGGAGCCTTGTTTATGGAGAAACCTTCTTGAACATGATGGCTAACCATGTGTGCTCTCGGGATTCACCTTCCAACAGTTAGACTAATTCTGAAGGAACTACTCTGATACCAATTATTAAGTACACAATACACTAGGGGGGTAAATCAGTGTATAGTAAAACTTTGGCTTTTAAAAATTAATTTTCATAAAAAAACATTCACACAATATCTAATAATTAAGCAACACAAGATTTACATGGAAAACCCTATCTCAGCAAAAACCACAAAGCAAAGTTGCTTGGATCTACCATCCAAATCTATCTATAAAATAACAATCTTTTTATAAAATTTTATAGGCACCAACCTGTTTGGAGACACTAATCCCCACCACTAAGCATTGACTTAGCAAGAGACAAAAATCTCTTTATTTTGAGGCACTGACCTCCACTGAAACAATTTTCCACCTTACTATTATTGCTTCATCAACGAATGATGGCAAATTCAATCTCCTCTTCTTCTCCACACAAATTTGCTTATGCTTAAATGATAGAAATAATTATTTCTCGTATGTTTTCTAATATTCTATTTGCCTTATATAGCCTTTAAAGGCTCTTCACAAAGGAGGCATCCCATCCAAGAGGCACCTCTTCACCAAAATATGTGTCTGTTAATATTTCCATTAACATTAATTCATTGACAATTCCATTGATATTTTTGTTAATAATTATAATTCCTTTGACATCAATGACAATATTCCAACAAGGGAAAGAACTAGAAACCTCTTGCAATCAACTGGAAGATGAAATAGAAAAAATGGAATAGTTAGGCAAAGAAGATGTATGTTATTCATCTGAAGCATTCCTATCATATGTTGTTATTCCTACACTTGAAAAGCTAACTCAAGAGGACAAACAACTCATTTGTAGTAGTTTAAAACCCATCCCCTCGTTGGAGAAAAAATAAATTGGAGAAAACAATGATGAAATTGGTTGTCTACCTCAAGAAGGTGAGTTGAAAAGATTCAAAATGGAAGATTTCTCACCTCAAGACAATAGTACCTTTGATCTGATTGGCCTGGACCTAAATGAAGAAGTCATGAGAGTTATTTATACTAATGAGTAACACTTTTATGTTTTTGATGATAGGTGGAAATAAGAAGAAAATTAGGTTATTATCCCTACTTATAAAAGTTTGGATCTTTTAGAATAGACTGGAGAATGTGATGTTAACAACCCTATATTCCTCATAGAAGTGAAGGCAACCAAGATAGAAATTAGTGATCATGAGTATGGTTTCCCTAGTGATGAAGAAGTTAAGTTGGTGGAAGCCAAAGCCGAGAATAACTTGATTCAATGCAACTCTCCCAACATGTTTCCCACTAATGATAAAGCCAAAAGATCCTTAATGTGGGAAGTATAACTTGTATGCCTTATGGATAATGAAAATGACAAAAAATATGCTACCAAAACATCTATACGTATAAAGGAGTAGTCAAAAATAGATTCATAGATTAGATGCCATAAAAAAGACATCTCTGCTAGGTCAGGTAGACAAATTACTCTGGTATGTGTTAATACCCACCCCTACCCTTCATTACAATTCATTATTTCCAGGCATAGGTATTTTTCAAACTTTATCCTAGTGCTCTTTACACATTAAATATAAGAACATTACTGAGTCTAATCTTAAAAAAATTCTTAAGCTGATGATAAAAACATAGATATAACTCTCTGAGATAGTGTTCATGAGTGAAGAGATCAACATATGTATAGATACATGCTTCCCCTTGGTAGGGTCTCTACCAATCTTCTCAAAATACCGAGTGTGAATATGTTGTGTGTCAAGTGTCTAAGTAGTGAGGATGTCTTTTTGTTTGTCAATGGGCATTTCCCCGAATTCTCCTTTCCAAGTGTGCATTTTCGACGTAAGTTCCTATAAATATTATCTCTTTCCCTTTTCTACTTTCATTTCCTATTTGATTTCTTTCTTTTTTTATTGGTTTAGTTTGATTTTCTTACTTTTCCTACTTTTAGTTATCAGTTTGGCCTTGTTGCTTGCCTCTTTTTGGTTTGAACCATATACTTTGTATGTAGGTTCCCCTGTTAGTCAAAGAATGAAGAACAAAATGCCCATAGGTAAGTGACACAAATGACCTTTTTGTGGGTTAATACTCTAAGTAGTTTTTGGTGTTAGATTTTGTTTTTGAATCAGTTTCGAAAGCTTAAATTACTTTGTGTGTTCTAAATTTATTTGAGTTGGGTTAATTTTAGTAAAACTATCCAAGCGATAAAGATATTCTCTCAAAACCAAGCACAAAAAAATCACATCTTATTAGTTTTTGGATTTGCTTAGATGAACCTATTACAGTGAAAATCTATAGTTATACCTTTTTCTTGCCACATTGGTCCCCAACCTAGAATTAAGATGCTAAGAAAAGGAAGAGAAAAGAGAAACTAAAGAAAAGAAAAGAAAAGAAACATTAGTTTCAAAAAAACTTAATTCTCAGTGATCCAGACAAACTCTATTAGGGCTATGGATGCTCAATTGCTAGTAGAGCAAGGCCTTGAGTGGGATAAGAGGCATCTCTATCGAGGCTACAAATGCTTATTTGGTAGTGTAGCAATATCTATGCAAGCATTCTCAAGGTATGATTCACTATCTTGATGATTGGATCTGTAATAGTTAGTCCTTGAAGGTTCTATAGAATGGTAATTAACTCATTTGCACACACTGGGTTAATAAGAATGTTAGATTGGGTCCTTTATTTATTTTCATCTTTTCCTCTCTCAAATCTATTCACATTCCATGCACAGTCTTGACCAGAGATCTTAGGTTCGTAAACATATTTCTATCATTCTAAAATACTCAGGAATATTTTCTAGTAGAGTCATCATTTGTTGTTGTTTGCTCAACATGCCCTAATTATTCTAAGAATCAAAGAACCTTTTTTTTCTTTTTATTTCGCTCTCACTTGCAATCATGACCCATTAGTCTCAACACTCTCAAGTTATTTTAGTAGCCTACCTTAGTTTGCATTTAAATCTGGGCCTCACACCCTTCCTATTGTGATGATCAAGTCCATGTGATAAAGTTTTGTATATAACACTCGGTCCCAAAATACATTTTTAGCCTTCTTTTTTCACTTGTAGGAGTTAGGCCCCTACTTTGCATGTGGCCTACTTAGCTCTTTTGAGTCACCCCAATGGGTTCTTCTTGATTTACATGTCATTTTGGCCTCCAAAAAACCATCCATATCAAAGAACACGTTCGTGTGATAAATTTTCATGTTTTGCTCTTGGCTTGCCCCCTTTTGAAGAAGGCAAAGTTATACTCCTTCACTATAGGCCTCAAAATCCAAGGACTTTAGTGTAGGCCTTAGAACTCAAGGGTTGCACTACAGGCCTCAAAACTTGAGGGCTATATTGCATGCCTTGAATCTTGAGGGTTGCACAACATCACTCATAACTTGAAGCCTACACTACAGGCCTATAGTCCTGACACATTTTGATAGGGGGTAAGTAAATAAACTATAACTTTAGAGTCCTAGCTCAGATTTTAAAATCACTTAAAGCATTGGAAATCTGGTTTTGATGCATATATTTTGTTGTAATTATTTTTATGGAAAGTTATGCCATTATATCCATTTTACTAACCCATTTTCCCTATTTTTCTTGATAAAGTGCTTGCTAATTTTTTTGCAAGTTTGAAAGGTACAAAGGAGAAAAGTGGCTGGACTAAAAAGGTGGAGGAGATTTTTGGCAAAAAAAAGTGAATGGATAAATAGAAGTGTTATAAGTAGCTAGAGCTCACCATTCAAAGGGTTGGCTCTTTGTTTCTCCTCGGAGGAAGATTGGGCCAACTACATTTGCATTTTTTCATTTTTCTCTCTCCCTCTCTTATTTCCTATTGTTATGCTATTAGAATTTTAACAAATCAATTATAAAGATTCAAACACTTATGCCACTCGAGATTTGATCAATTAATGAAAGTTGTGGAGATTTATTTTCATTGCTTGTATATGTAGATGGTGGTAGAGTTGTTTCTTCTCATTTTCTCCTTCTTCAGACTCTTTCACGGCCTCGTTGATGGTTGTGCACATGTTGGTTAGGCGAGGGTTTAGTTTTGTAGATGTTTGAAATCATAACGAATGGAGTTGGTTGCATGATAATAGGTTTTTTCTCTCTTTTCCCTTTCTTTTGCTCTTTTTTATTAGATGTTAGCTAGGCTTAGATTAGGGTTTGAAGGCTATTAGTTACTACATGTTTATCTAGATTACTTACAAGTATTTCAATTATCATAAATGCATTATTGAATGTTAAATTGTGGAATTAATAAATGTTGTTTATTACCATTTATGCAATGTTAAATGCATGTAATGAATGAAAACCAAAATCAACCATACCTTAATTTAAATAAAATAATAAAATGTTTATTTTAAACACATGGGCAAATATAAAATGCATGGTTTTACTATTTACTAAAACCCACATGAATGAAATATCCAAACTCACATTTCCATATAAACCATCAAAATACTAGAGCAATGATGAAATCAAGTTTGAATATTCTCACACTAGAAAAGGCCCTTGACCAGAACAATCCATGATGACTGACTAAGTGAAATCAGTGCATTGTGACCTGACATATAAATAGCTTAGGGAGACCCACTCTTGTGGGACTCCTTTTAGGAGAGGCTAGATGGGTTTCACTGCTTAGAAAGCCTGATGTTGGCGAGTCATGCCAAATGACTCATCAATAATTATCATATTCATACACACTTTTAAGATCAGGTATAACATTATCGATAACATGTTCCTCTAATTTTATGCATTCTTTATCAACATTTGCATCAATATAATAAAGAATTTGCATTTCATCAATTTTATCCATTTTATATGGTTCAAAAACATGTGGTTAGATCAATATAATCTAGTTATGATCAATTACAACACCACTTAACCAATCACTTTGCCTTACAAATATAAGAGATACAAACCTTCTTAGATAGCATGGAATATGTTTATGAAAACATCAAGAAAACTATAGAAAAATGCAAATATTACCACCTATTAAGGGGAAATCAGAAATAAGATATAAAAATTAAAACCCTAATGTAAGATAAATTTGAAAACCTAAGAAGGAATGATGAAAATCTAAGGTAGAAAAGACCTAGGGTTTGTCATGCTCAAGTAACTGATCAAATTCCCCAGAATGTTTTATTTATTGTGTGATTAATGTAATCTAAATAAGATAAAATTATGAATATTTAAATTATGTAAAATAGGGAAAATATTATACAAATTTTAAAGTCGAATGGAAAGATTGATATTGCACTTATTAATAACATGTTCCTCTACATCTATGCATTCTTTATCAACATTTACATCAATACAAACAAGAATTTGCATTTCATCAATTTTATCCATTTTATATGGCACATAAAAACATGGTTGGAACAACATAATTGAGTTATGATCAATTAAAAAGCACTTTGCCTTATAGGTATAAAAGATATAACTTTCTTATATGGCATGTAATATTTTTATGAAAACATCAAGAAAACTAGGTAAAATGAAAATATTACCACCTATTAAGGGGAAATCATAAATCAAATATGAAATTCAAACCCTAATTCAAGATAAATATGAAAACCTAAGAAGGAATGATGAAACTCTAAGGTAGGAAAGTCTTAGAGTTTGTCGTGTTCAAGTAAATGATCAAGTTCACCAAACTATTTTATTTATTTTATGATTAATGTAATCTAAATAAGATACAACTATGAATATTCATATTATGTAATATAGGGAAAAATCATATAAATTTGAATGTAGGATGGAAAGATTGATTTTGCACTTATTGATAACATGTTCCTCTACATCTATACGCTCTTTATCAACATTTACATTAATATAAGAAAGAATTTGAATTTCATCAATTTTATCCATTTTAGATGGCACATAAACATGTTGTTGGATCAAAAAAATCTAGTTATGATCATTTACGACACCACTTAACCTAGCAATTTACCTTAAAGGTATAAGATATATAACCTTCTTCGATGGCATGGAATATGTTTATGAAAACATCAAGATAACTAGGGGAAAATGCAAAGATTACCACCTATTAATGGGAAATCATAAATAAATTGTGAATTTCAAACCCTAATGTAAGATAATTGTGAAAATCTAAGAATGAATGATGAAACTCTAATATAGAAAAGTCCTACGGTTTTTTGCGCTCTATTAAATGATCGAGTTCACCATAATGTTTAATTTATTTCGTGATTAATGAAATATAAATAATATAAAACTATGAACATTCATATTATGTAAAATAGGGTTAAAATCATACAAATTTCAATCTAAATGGAAAAATTTATATAACACTCACCATTTTTGGAGTTGACAAAACAATGGAGGAGATATGCACTTAGCTTAATTTTGATTTATGTAACTCATTGTATTCATCATTATCCTTAAAATGACTCTATGCCTAATTTGTAACCACTCAAATCAAGAAACATGAGCTCAAATCCTACACAAACATTACCGATGAAACTTAGACCCCTACGATTCGGTATTGTCTAGGTCCTATCAGTATTGTCCCAATTAATTATACAAGCATGTGTTGCCTCAAACCACTACACCTGCACTTGTAGATACCTCCTATGTCTGTACTCACCTTTATTCCTATGCATTAGTCTCTATTTTTATTATATTTTCTTTAAAACCTTAATTAAATTTATGATAGAAGATGTCCCTTGAAAAGGGGGTTAAAAATTTGGGTTGGACAACCCCAGCGACTCTTCGCTAAATGACTGGGCATTGCCTATGTTCTATTTCTTTGAAAAGGGACCAAACCACAAGTAGTTATCCCACCTAGGTGTGCGTCCACACTATTATGATTAATCTATAATGTAATGTAATGCTTAAATTTTGACACTTAGCAACATGAAAGTTTGATGTGTTTTTATATTCAAACTTAACTCTAGGACTTCTGTTTTAGGGATATTCAAATATGTATGCATCTGTGATGATGTTTCAAGAGAGTTTTAATGGATTTATCAAGTCTTTTAAGGTTTTATATGATGAGTATAACCTTAATATTGATTTGTATTTATATATAACTCTTTGATATTTCCCACTATGATTGACCCATGAAATGTTTTTAGGTTGACCTAATAGAGATGTCCCAATTTGAAAACTAGTCATTTGATCTAGAGGATTTTTATTCATTGATTCTCAGTTTGTAAAAGGCTAGCTATGGAGACAATAGTTGGTGGAGCCCACTTTTATAATGGAGGACTCTGCCACCGTATATGGTAATAGTGTTTTTAATTTCACAATTGCACTATAATTTACCATATATTATTATTTTGGTGCTTCTGACATGTCAGGATCCGGAGTATTTGGAGAGCAACCAACTCACACCCGAGTACCAACTCAACATGGAAATCCAACTCAAATTATATATTCTACAAGATAGCTCACCATCCCAAGCTCATGATAATGAATCTAACTCGTATGCCACCCGAATAACCAATTCGTAGTTGGTGTAACAAACATTTAAACTAATTCAAGATTCCCAAAAATAAAAGGATGTCATACATGGTTGTAGCCATGAATTATAATCCTAATTAAGTATATTTAAAGGCTTTATTGTAGTTTATCCCAAGGAATGTGGGATATCAATAAAATCTATGCCATTCAAGACATTAGATGGTGGGGACAAAGAGACAGTAGGACTCTATTAAATAGCAGAGTTTATGGATGATGAAGAGACAACCAATAATGGGAGAGGAGACTATTTTGATTGTGCCTATTTCAAAGGTTGAGTCCATGAGAAACTAAGATGGTATTATTATTTTATACAGTCCCTATATAATGATGCAGGTCGGATTAATATTTTACACAGTCTCGTATGGTAATACAAATCACACTTATAATATGTATGACTTCATCTAATTTGTAAAACCTTTAGGCAACGCAATGAGATTAAACTTGCATTGTAGTGTTTTACTCTTAATATACAGAGACCCTAGTTCTGGTATTGAAAAGTTATTGGCTCATAGCTGGGCAGTGAATACAATGCATGTTAATTACAGAGTTGATAGGAAACACAAACCTGAGCTAATGGGAAAGGAGACATTGAATTGTAAGGCTCCTGACCATTAAGAATAACTCATTAATCATAAGTAGATAATCTCGAATGGGCATGGAGATTTTTCCTTTGAAATACCATGATGGAGTATGAGTGAGAGAAGTCGAGATGTAACTCCCAAGAGGATGACAATGCCTATTGAATAAAGCCATTAACACTAGGTGAAGGGACATTCTCTCTCATAGAGCATAAGTAGTCTATTGGCGAAAGGACATTGGTGGTTAATTCATGAGTGTGGTTGTGATTACATATTTGGCAAGGCTGAGCTACGGATGAAATGAGAAAGTTCACCTTGTAACAATGCAAAAGTCCAACTAGAGGTCATCACCTATTTGGATGACCATGGAGCCAAGGTGAAGGTGGTCTCACTTTACAAGTATGCAAACTTATCACTATGTGGATGATATCATCTATTCGATAAAGCCATTTGTTGTGAGGATTAATATGAGCTCTTCTTTGATAGACTCAAGCGTATGGTTGCAGTCTTAAGACACAATCTTGAAGAAGGTGAGGTGTGACTATATATTTCTTTGACATGTAGGTCTTAAAGGCCTGAAGGGAATGGATGTATATTAGGATGGTCATTAGGCCATGGTGAAAATGGATTTATGTTTACGTCCTGCATGTGGGAAGGGTATTTACTTGATATAGACCTAAGATGGAATGGGTATATGATTAACCCGAGCTGAGACATAAATGTGTTTTGAAAATACAGTCTCGAATATTATTATTATATATATATATATATATATATATATATATATATATTCTCTTCTATTTTTAAATCCCTTTGGCCCCAAAATAAATATATGTACGATTGTATGTTGCAAGCAAAGAGTCTCAAATAGAGGAATGTCACTTTCTTCCCTTTTGAAAGGATTTAGAGCCATTATGGAAGATATAAACGGGGTTATGTTGAAGGAATTGAAGGAATGAATAAAATAGATAACACTCCTCCAAAATCATTGAAATTATTATGCTCATATTTAGAGTTTCACATATACTCTAATGGAGAATTGCCCGAAAGAATGGAGAAGGCTGAAGAGGTGTTGCAGACTTTGAGAAGACATTTTGCTGATAAATTTCAGAGTCTTCATGTGGTTGGATTTTCAACACTATTACAAGTTTCTAATACATATTTTTATTAAGTTTTAAATATTGATATTTTCATCATATTTAAATGGATCGGTTCGTAATTACGAACTCGAAGATGTAGCCCGAATGGGTAAACTCCATTATCACTTATGGTGTCACTTTTCCTTTCAATTATTTTGTGTTTCCTTTTTAATTCAGTTTGTAAAAAGGATTAATAAAACACCAATAAAATATGGAAAATTGATTATGACACCAAATCAGGGGTTTCATTGATAGAGAAATGAATATTAAAAAGTTTTTATAATCACTTATATTCATTCCCAAAATTTTGCATTCCAATTTCTATTTCCACTTAAAAAGAGTTGAGAGTTTCAGAATCCACTATCATAAAATATTTACCCAATTTACGAGTCATCATTGAGTGTTTCTAGACACTATCGATAGAAGTAAACACCTATGACATGATTTCAACTATCTGATTATTGCCAATATTATATTGGGAGTGAAAATAAGTGACATGAGATATGATGACATTTTTAAAAGGATTTTAGAATGTTCTTGTATATACTAGGGTGACCTTGAATATGTATATTGGTAAATTGGGTTAGCTAAGATAATAGGTGGGTAGATGGATAGGGGAAAGTGTGCACAAGAATCAAATGTGTATGCAAATTTCAAGTATGCCAAAATTTATGTTACCAAGTATCTAATACCAAATTTAGGTGTCTACAAAAGCATAAAAAGCTTTGATATTATGTGATAGGTTGCCCTTAATATTGAATAGTTTAAAATTAAGTACAATAAAACAAGTATGCAACTAGTAGTGAAGGGTCTTGTAAGACAATGAGTTGTGTAATATCTCACAATAAGTCACCACATGGCTTGATCTTTGAGATTCTTGTGGAAATTGTTGAAATTGTTTTTGCATATCTTGAATAGTTTACTGAAGCAATGCATCCTAAGATGCAGGAGCTGAAGTATAATTAACATTTGGGAATAAACACTAAATTTTTTAGACCACGACTAAAATATGGATATTGAGAAGCAAGTTGAAAAATAGTAGGAGGCACATAAGAAACATTAAGTTGAGAAATAATATTCATGTGAGTAGATGTAGTAGGTAGAGGCACAATAACTTATAAGCATCAAGAGCACTAGTCTTGTTACCTAATATAAAAGGAAAACCTCTAGTAGGTGGAATAAAAACATTCAAATATTTTTTTGAAACATATACTTCCTCAAATACATAATTCTCAACTAAATTATTTTATTTTGTTCCTCTCTAGCAACATAAATCATGTCATCAATTTATTAAGAAAACGATGAAAGAAACTTTTCAAAGCAAGCTAACTCATGTTTACTCATAGTAGTGATTTTGGCCATATACTTATCCCTAGTGTTATCATTTGTAACATTTTAATGTCTAAAATTATGATTAAAAGCATTAGCATCACAAACATTATCATTTACAACATTTACAATATATCATCATCAATATAAGGAACATGAATATCACTAATGTTTACCATTCTATTTTTAAAATAAGCATGAGTAACAAATAAAGGAATTTGAACCAAATTAATATTTCTACCACTCGATATAATACTTCATTGAGTAGGAGTCTTAGATCTAGCTTTCTTAATTGGCATAAGATATAAACATAGAGAACATGTATGAAGCTAGGGCTAATGATATCACAACAAGAAAGAAAAAATCTAGAGAAATCATATCTAAAACAACCATAACAAAAAACTTGAGAGGAAAGAGAGCATGAAACCCTAAGGTTGAATATTCAATAAGGAGGGGTTCACTGCAATTCTTTATGTGGAGGGTGCATAAGTGTTCAAAATACTACAATAACATAAAATGGGATGAGGATAGATAGGTCTTATCTAAATACATAAAGCAATAAAAAAAGACCTAAATTTCCCAAAATTAATGAAAGTACCTAGTGCAATTGCTAATTGAAAGTGAAATAGAGAGATAAAATTTGTGTTGTTTTTAATTTACCTGAATTCTAATAGAGACTAATGATGCTCGAAAAAAGATCTTGAATCAATGCAAAAGAGCATCTAGAAAGTACTCTATGATATGAGATAGTGACCAATTTCAAATTGATCAAAATAATCAAACCAATTTCATATGACCCAAATGTGAACTTTATATAAAAATCAATCAAATAGGTCTGAAAATGGTTGTGTACATCCCTGGGGTCTAAAACACCCTAAAATCCTTCATTAGTAACAAATGTCCAAAAATGTCTTTTTCAAAAGCATAATGATGTGCTCAATTGTATGAATATTCTCTCCTTTTATCTAACCCTAATCCAACCTCAATCCCTATTAATACATCCAACACAATTATAAATATGCAAAATTAATGGCCCATGCCCCTTGAGTGGGAGTTTATTTACATATTCATATGACTGATCCAACCCAAGGTGTCAGAGATTCCACCCTCTCTCCTTATGATAATCAATGAGACAATATGCTCTTTCATTAAATACAATAATTATTTTTAGTACAAATATATATCTATAAGATTTAAATAGATAGAATGTGGGATAAGGGTAAAGTGTGATAAGTGTTAAATATCTTTGAAAAGACTTGATAGCATGTGCATACGTATGAAATGACATAGGATACATGTGTATATATAGACATATTTGAATTCAAATTAGAACATATTTTCATGTAGGCCGACCATGGAAAGGCATGAAAGCTAGCAATCAAGGCATAAGAAAACATGGCATGACGGAACAAAGGACCCATAAACAGTTTGACTATTTCATATTGTATGATGGAGGTTAAGACCAATTTAGATTGTTTAGAAAATGGTCAATTAGAAAACCCATAAAATAGAGATGAAAATACATTGTAAGACACTTGGGTAGATCCCAAGGTAGAAAAATGATAAATCTGAAAGTGTTCATGAGAAGACGAGGATAAGGAAATACTACACAAGTTTCAATGTGAATGGAAAGTGCACCAATAATAACTTAATGTAATAAAATGAACCAAATGCATGAAATCATGACAAAATAATTATAACAAGATGACTTATACAAAAATTAAGTGTCTATAGTTGGATAGTTTGATTACTATATTTGTAGAGTCCAAGAAACTCTGGGAAAAATGACAAGCAGATTTTAGATGGAATAATCAAACAATAGATCATATATTGGTTACTTAGAGATATAATCAAAGAATTAAGAGCACACTAACATATGATTTACTATTATTTTATTTATTTTTGGAAGGCATCTGATATTGTTCTCAAGCAACTTCTAATCTAGTGACTTCAATATCTATAGGCTTCAAAACATTTGGTTGTTCTTGTGATGACACTTTATGAGAAGGTGGTTGGCCAAGTATAAACTCCTCCTAGTTTTACAAAAGGTATCAATAGCATACTTGGTTTTAAATAGGGTTTTCCACTTTCTCCTACTTTTTTTGGTCTTTACATAGACGAATTAAATGGTATCATTGCAAGTTTAGGGAAAATATGTGATATTATATACTTTATGATATAATCATCATTATTAATTATTTATAGATGACATTATTCTCATGTCACATATGATTGTCAACCTACAAATACATCTTGACATTTTGAGTTTTTTTTGGTACTCATTGTTTACAAGTGAACTTGAATAAAATAAAGGTTATGGTTTTCAACACAACTAAGAAAAAACACAAGAAACTAATCTTGTTGACAAAGGAAGATCAAAAAATTTAATTTATCCTATACTTATCTTGGTGTGACTTTTAAAAGACCTCCCTTTAATATGATTCTTGTGTCTAAATAGAGATCATCATTCAATGGGTATGCTACACTTAACATACTCAAGAGATAAAGTTTCCAACTCTAGTTTCAGTATGCGAAAGTAAAATAGCATATTTTCCAAACTTTAGTGTCACCAAAAATATTTTTTTGGCTATGAGATATTTTGACTTGGACTTTAACTTAGTACTATTTGGGATTATATTGATAGAGTTCATATTGTTGGTGTAGGCCTTTTTCCTACAAGTTTTGGCTGCATAGCTACATTAGCTTGCTTAGGGCTCTAGAGGTCATTTAGGAAGATTAGTACAACATTCACTAGAATGTGGGGTTTTACCATCTCTCCAACCTATAAATACCTCTCTCCCTTTGTATTATTCATTCAATGAGCCTAGATTCATTGAGCTTATTAGTTGTGAGCTATGATAGCTTTGAGAGTTGTGAACTTCATCTCTTTGTATAAGAAGTCCATTTCTATTATTGAATAGATTGTGTTCAGTTTCTGCTCTCTTTTAGATTTCTTGATTCAACAATCAGGTGTGTTTGCTCTACAATCACTAGTCTTGGATGTCTGATTCTGAATAACTCTTTTATAGAATTAGAACTCTGGGTATTTTGTATCGAACATCATTATTTTCTGTCATTCATCATTGAAATCTTGAGTAGTTTTCTATTTTGAATTCTCTATCAATTCCAAGCAATTTTTTAGAGGGTTTATGAAATTTTGAGGTTATTTTAAATTAAAAATCTAAAAAACTTTGAGATTAAAAAATTGTAGGGGTCATTTTCACCAAAAAAAAATCCAAGTTATTACTAGTATGTTGGCATTTTTAATTGGTTACAGATCTAAGACATTTGGAGAAGGCATTGGATCTACTTGTTATCTGAGTACAAAGGCACTGACCAGATTTGCAACTTCTTGCTGAGTTTGGCATTTAAGAATTGTTGCTATGTCAAAGATTATTAGAAAACTAGATATACATTTGGTTGTATGGCATCTTAATTTTTAGCAGAGGTGTTCTTTTCTTGAACTTGGCATTAATTTTCTAAATCTATACTCTCTATTGGTTGGGCATTAGATCTTCTCAGACACTCCTTGTTGAGAATTTTGGCATTCATATCTGATTTAATTTTTGGTTTGGCATCATTTATTTGGAAAGGACTACATTGTTTTCCTCTACATTTCAAGATGTTGGGAGTGGAGATCTAAAATCTCTACCTTCACCAATTGATCATTGTCTGGCATTAGAGAGATCTAGATCTACATCTATTTTGGAGGGAGTAGTAAGAGGTATTTTGGCTCAACTTAGGTGTTATCCATTTTTATAGTGGTGTGGATGGATGAGAGATCCTTCCTTCCTAAAATGTTAAAGCTCAAGTTCTTAGAATCAGTTGGATCATTTTTGTCCAACATCCCACAAACATCGTTTACCTCGAAATCTTTTGCATTATGTTTGCACCTATAGTTGGTTGATGCCCTGTCATGGACTAGACTTTCCTTTCTAGTTACTAAATTAACTTTTATAAGGAGGAGCTCATGGATATGATCGATTCTTAAAATAGACAACACTATCTTGATCTTGGTGAGAGGAGAGGTGCTAGAGTTGGATGTTCTATTTGATACAAAGCATTGAAATCCCAAGTTGGTGTCTTTCTTATTTTTTTAGATCTATCATTTTACATGCTATGGCATCTAGATCTGCCTATAGAGCTGTGCCAAGAGGTGAAGCTTTGCTAGGTTTTGTCTTGAATCCCATTGCCTTTTCTTGCCGTTTCTCTTTAGCCGACATTCTACATCTGAGAGAAGCATTTTCAGCAAGGCGATGTCTTATTTTCTGCTATGTGAGAGAGAAGTCACTGATCTACTATCATTGGAGACTCTATCTCAAAGATCAACATCTTGGCATCATTTTTGGTCTTCTTTGTTGTTGTGTTCTAGCATTGAGAATTATGTGGAAGGAGGCGTCTTACTAGGAGATCAGTTATTGCAAAGGGACCTACGTAATTTTGTTTCCCTGATTCTTGTTAATTTCATCATCCTATTGGCAACATCGTACAACCCAACCTCTACTTGCTAAGAAACTAAACCTAATGTTGTGTTTTTCTTTCTCATAGTTGAGTCAAAGCTAAACCTAAGATTGCCCTAAAACAACTAAAAATAAAAGCATGTTTTATTTTTATTTTAAATAGATTTTAAATTTTTTAATTAAAACACCTTGTACGTGGTCTTTCATAAAAGTACACATAGGCTGATTGGGCAAAGTTTTTTTAACTTTAGTTGGCTTGAGGAGGTCCATGATTCAATTTCAGTTCTAAGAACTAGCTGGAAGGCTAGGTAACCCATGAGCATCATGTATATTTTAATCATTTAGTGCATTTTTTATTAAAAATAGGTTATTTACAAGAAATCTTTTTATTAATATCTTGCAAAAGGTAGCTCAAAATTGAGTGCCATCTTTTTCAAAAGTGTGTATTTTTAAATTTCCCACGTAAATAACCTATTTAGATTATAAAACACAATGAATTATAAAGTCCCAAAATTTAGGGGTCCCTAACTAATTCACACATTTACTTCTCCATGGATGCATTATCAGTAGAGATCGACGTCTTCCTACTTGGCTTGTTTGCATTTCATATGTACTAATTTGATAAATTGCACTGATTGCTCATTATTGTGGATGTATTGTTAGGTGAGTCTAACATCCATTAGTTGAGATGTGCATTGTGTTGGGTGAATATTTTGTCAGCCAGCTAACTGGTGACCAAAATAGTTCCTATCACCACAGCATAGGGAGATTGGTCATCTTGGCGTGCAGGTTTACTACATCAACAGCAGACAAATCTCTCCTCTCATCAAGGGGATGTTCCCTATTAAATATGCGGTAGATATATACTATATATATGTAGAAAGTAAGACACAGGGATGGGATAAACCATCCATCTCTCTTCTTTCAAATATGATGATGATAAACAAGGAAGAAATCCTAGGTGATGGGGAAGGTACTTCTCTTCTTTCAAAAACAACTTTCAGCCAAGAGCCAGATTTCTTTTCAAATAGTAGAAATCCCGGTGAAGCGACAGAAGGCACTTCTCTTCTTTTAGAAGTGCTTGTTCTTGCAAACAGATGGACTCTTTTTGGTAACAAGTGACTGGAGAACATAGAGTAACCAGCAATTTAAGATGTAGCACAAAGTCTCCACCTTGACTACCCTAGAGGGAGATACAAAAGACAATGAGGGCACAAAGTCATCCCAAGGTCTTTTTACACAAAAATAGAAAAAGAAAAACACACACTGAAGATAACTATGACAGCGCAAAGTCTGAAAGTAGCTGGCTTTAGGACACCTTCCTTATCACCTTCACTAGTTTTGCTTGTTAAATCAAATAAAAAGAATGCTTTCAGAAGACAGACATACGAACAATCTCCTAAGGTACCACAATATATAGCAGCACAAAGTCTTCAAGTAACTTGCTTTCTCATTCAGTCAAAGAAATATGAATTACAATCTGAGCTCAAAGTCTCAGTAATGCCTTTCAATTTGGGTAGAGTTTCACTTTTGGTAAGGGGAAGATCTCCTTTAGAATGATACAAGAGATTACAATATATAGCTGCCCAGAAAAGACTGATGCACTTTTCCTTTGAGCGACCCATGTTACCTTCAATGCTTTGAATGCATCTCTAGGTTTGTCAAAGGACTGCATTGAAAATAGGGTGGTTGTCTTAGCTATGGCATGTCATTTCATCCCATATGTCTTCTCCTGAGCCTGGAACATCTTGTCTATCCCCTCTGACGTTTGCACAGCTGTCTATTTTGTCTTTACTCCAAAGGAGACTAATAGGCTGCGCCTTCAATGTTTGCAAGCCAAAATATCTGCTTAGTGAACTGTTCCACCTACTGAAATTACTTATGCACAGATATTTCAGGCTTTTCCATCTTTCTTCTTTTGTCTTTTCCAACTTTGTCTCTTCTTAGAATTTAAGTCCTCGGGGCTGCGTTCCCAACTTTATTGGCTCTTTACGCTCCTTCTCTCGGTAGTTCTTCCTTTTGGCCTTGGCCTTAAGGCTTTTGAATGCATTCGGGTCTGTACTTAAACCTGCAAGGATCAATGGCTATTTCATTGCCACAAATTTGACGTCTGCGGGCACGTCACTTTCCTCGGCAATTCCTTCAGCTTTGTCATTTGATCTTTCCTGAAGGGAGCCTGCCCTTCGGGGCCTTGAGAAACGGTCCACCTTGGGTCGAGAAGAGCCCCCCGCAAGCGTATCTACCCTTTGGGCGGTCTTCGGATGGCCTTCAGGCTTCTTTGTTATGGCAGGCTTTATCCTTTATTTCCTTCGGACAAAATGTTTGAAGGAATTCCTTCAGGCAATTTGTCTAAAGGAAACCTTTCCTTGACTCTATGCGTGCCTTTGTATTTGAGTGTGCCCCATCCTTTGACATGTGGCGAGTTCCACCACATCAAACAAGTGACACACGTCATTTTTCGTTGAATCTTACGTGGCATCTTCCGTTGTTGACACTTGGCAGCATCCGCTTGACTCCTGTTGCATGCATTTCTCTTCATAACTGAGGCAGTCTTTGAACCTTTGAACCCAGCATGTTGAATCGATTGAACGTTGAACCCGTTGAACCGATGAACCAAAGTGGTTCAAGATTCAATGGTTCAAGCTTTTGAGACTTCACTAGGTGCTCGGGGCCGCGAAACTTTGAAACGATTGAACTTTGAACCACTGTCAAAGTGCTTAGCTTCTCGTTGATGACGTTTGAACCTTTGAACCCATTAGACCGAAATGGTTCAAGGATCAATGGTTCAATTCTTGTCTTGCTACTTGCCAACATACCCTTTTTGATTAAACCAAAGCATAGAAGCCTTTGAACCTACTAATCTCAAGCATATTGAGTCCATAGATTTAAGCCTGTAGAGTCCATAGATTTAAGCCTGCAGAGTCCGTAGATTTTTGGAAAAGCTTTGACAAATGAAGAACTGGAATGCTCAGAAGAATTTTTGAGAAGGGAAGAGATAATTTTGGCCCTGCAAGACCAAAATAGCTCATGTTGTTCCAAAAATGAGTGACATTTTTGGGGAATAACAGCTAGCTCCAGTTGGGGAACTTCCTTCTGTTGCAAAAAATGATTGAAGGGAGTAGAACCCAGACTATCCAGTGCCTTGAAGCGTGCCATTGGGCTACGGAGTCATGCTACCCAAAAAGAAAGGCGACAAAAATGAAAATGAAAAGCACAAAATAGAATAAAGACTTTACAAATATACAAATGTGCAGGTGAATTTATTTGGTACTTCAAGAATTGAAGTACCTAAGATGATGCCCCTTGAGAGGCAGTGAAAATGGCCTTCTATCATGATAAACTAGCAAGAATCCATTTTGCCCCCAGAATTGGTGACGGGTGAATGGAACTCTCCACCAGGAATTCAATCTCCTGTGTCTTCCTCTTGGTTCTCTTCTTTTGTTGCCTCTTGGCAAGACTTGTTTTCTAGTCTGAGAAACATGAATCTTGGTTCTCCTGTGGAGTCCCCTTTTTTGATTTTGATGGGTAGCAGCCTAGTCTATTACCATAATTTGTTGTTCTGATAGTTCAGTCCAGCACATGTCTTGATTGTCCTCTTCAGACGCCTGGCAAACCACCGTCTCGACATCTCCTTTGTCTAGAGTAGCTCCCCATTCGAGTAACAGAGATTCATACTCGGCAGTGTTGTTGGTGTTGCTGAATTGCAACTCGTGTAAAGAAGGAAGAATATCCCTCTCAGGAGATATCAACACCAACTTGGCCCCAACACCTATAGAGGAATTGCTACCATCTATTTCTCAGATCCAAACATCACCAAAAATGGATCTTTTGTCAGATTTCTCTTCATTAGAGATGGAAGACCCTTTTTCATTTGTACTGCACCCTACCAATCCTTCTGATGTTTGGTTTGAATCACTTCTTAGATCACCACCTACCAAACTTTTGTCTCCAAGATCATGGACGTCCTCCATGGTCAAGAAGTAATCACCCCTGCCTAAAAACTCAAACAAAATTTGAGCTTCAGGGGCTGACATTTGGGTCTTGATATCTTGTACCAACTTGTCCAACTGAAAGGGGTTAGACTGTAGGACTTCAAATTTAGTCATTTGACTTTTAGTCCTTTTGACATGATCAGTTATGTCAAATGACTGAATTAGACTAGACACAGAAGATGGGAGTTCATCCTTTTGGTTTTGGGAGGGGCGGGAAGACTGGCTTGCAAATTTAAAGTTGAAGTTGCAGAACTGTTTGGGATACTTAATTCTTTAGCAACCTCCAGGTCCATTGGCTAGAAAGATAGAGTGGTTCCACATTCAATAATTGAAATTGTTGGTTGAGGTCACTTCTCTATTTTTCCTTTATTAGCTTGTTGAGATGACTAGTTCTGGGACCGGATGAACATAGCATATGGTGTCTCATCTGCATCACCTTCACTTTTGGGTTCATCCTGATAATTCAAGAAACCAATGTGGGAGTCACTAGCTGATTCTTCTTGATCCTCCATGAAGAGATTAGCATCATTTTCTTGCTCTAACTTAGGTTGGAAATAGGAAACATGTTCTATTTCTAGATATCCAACTACTGAGTTGGTTGGAGGTGCTTCAAGGGCAAGGTTCCTCTTTGGAGGAGAAAGATGATTTGGTTGCCCTTGACTTCTAGCAATATTACCTTGATATGGTTGATTAGGGAATGTCCTCCTTGGGACATCATGATGAGGAGCAGAAAACATACCTTGGGCCATTTGTCTCCTGAGGGCCAACACTTCATTTGCTAGCTTTTGCACCATTTGGTCAATGGTGGTTGTTGGTGAGTACTCGAAAGATGAAGAGGGTTTAGCTCTATTAGGATCTCTCCTTATCTTTCTTGCCAAGATAAGGTCATCATCTAGCTTAGTAGCCAAGTCTTGAGCAGCCTCAAGGTCTATGTGTCTAGCTCGTCTCAATAAAAAACTCACTTCAGGTAGCTGTGAGTTGATGAAGAAACACATGAGATTCTAAGGTGTCAGCTAGGTGATCATGGGAATCCTGTGCCTCAGCTTGTTGAACCTAGAAATGAAGTCCGTCATAGGCTCACGGGGCTCTTTCTTCATTTGTGTGAGTTGGGATAGTAAGGCATGTGCATCCTCTGTTGCCCTGAACTTGGCTTCAAATTTAGCTTTGATAGTGTCCCAACTAGTCACTGATCCAGTCTGCAGATGGTAAAACTAGTCTACAGTAGCACCTTGTAGTGTCTCCATGAAAATTCTGACTGCCACATCTTCAAATTCCACCCCTATCACACCACAAGCTATGCTGAAAGTTACAACGTGTTCATCAGGGTGAACTCTCTCATCACCAAAGAATTTGGGGAAATTCTTTCTTGAACTGAGTGGTAGCTCATGCAAGGGTGGAGTTAGATTAAGTGGGCCAAAAGAGTTACCCTAAGGGTCTCAAATTGCCATGATGGGATTATGAAAAATGGGGATAGCGCATTTGGGTGGAATGGCCAGATTACAGGACAAAAATGGAAAAGAACTAGCCCTGCTTCAGCTTAAGGCTTGAGGCTTCAGACTGCGCACTCTTTTCCAGCAGCTCTGGTTTTGTAGACTAGATAAACTAATAGATATGGAGGATGATAAGGCTATAATAAAAGTGGGTAAGACCCAGATGGGAGTCGCCAGACTCTAAAATTGATAAGGGTTAAATGATAGTTGGTAAGACATAGGTGATGTTTCAATCTGAAGCTTGAGGCTCCAAATTGCACAAAATTACTGTGTCCCCAGCGGAGTAGCCAAAAACTGTTGGGTGAATATTTTGTCAGCCAGCTAACTGGTGACCAAAATAGTTCCTATCACCACAGCATAGGGAGATTAGTCATCCTAGCATGTAGGTTTACTACATCAACAGGGGACAAATCTCTCCTCTCATCAAGGGGAGGTTCCCTATTAAATATGCGGTAACTATATACTATATATATGCAAAAAGTAAGACACAGGGGTGGTATAAACCATCCATCTCTCTTCTTTCAAAGATGATGTTGATAAACAAGGAAGAAATCCTGGGTGATGGGGAAGGTACTTCTCTTCTTTCAGAAGTAACTTTTAGCCAAGAGCCAATTTTTTTTTCAAATAGTAGAAATCTTGGTGAAGCGATATAAGGCACTTCTCTTCTTTCAAAAGTGTTTGTTCTTGCAATAGCAAGACTCTTTTTGGTAATAAGTGACTAGAGGACACAGAGTAACCAACAATCTAAGATGTAGCACAAAGTCTCCACCTTGACTGCCCTAGAGGGAGATACGAAAGACAATGAGGGCACAAAGTCATCCAAAGGTCTTTTATATAGAAACAAAAAAAGAAAAACACACACTGAAGACAACTATGACAACGCAAAGTCTGAAAGTAGCTGGCTTCAAGACACCTTCTTTCACACCTCCACTAATTCTACTTATTAAATCAAATAAATAAGAATGCTTTCAGAATATAGACATATGAACAATCTCCTAAGGTAGCACAAGATATAACAACACAAAGTCAGCAAGTAACTTGCTTTCTCATATAGTCAAAGAAATATGAATTACAATCTGAGCTCAAAGTCTCAGTAATGCCTTTCAATTTGGGCAGAGTTTCACTTCTGGTAAGGGGAAGATCTCCTTTAGAATGATACAAGAGATTACAATATATAGCCACCTAGAAAAGACTGGCGCACTTTTCCTTTGAGCGACACGTGTTGCCTTCAATGCTTTAAATGTGTCTCTAGGTTTATCAAAGGACTGCATTGAAAATAGGGCAACTATCTTAACTATGGCATGTCATTTCATCCCATATGTCTTCTCCTGAGCTTGGAACATCTGGTATGTCCCCTCTGACGTCTGCATAGCTGTCCATTTTGTCTTTACTCCAAAGGAGACTAACAGGCTGCGCCTTCAATGTTTGCAAGCCAAAATATCTGCTTAGTGGACTGTTCCACCTACTGAAATTACTTCTACACAGATATTTTAGGCTTTTCCCTCTTTTTGCTTTTGTCTTTTCTAGCTTTGTCTCTTCCTAGAATTTAAGCTCTCAGGGCTGCGTTCCCAGCTTTATTGGCTCTTTACACTCCTTCTCTCGGTGGTTCTTCCTTTTGGCCTTGGCCTTAAGGCCTTTGAATGCATTCAAGTCCACGCTTAAACCTACAAGGATCAATGGCTATTTCATTGCCACAAAGTTGATGTCTGCAGGCACGTCACTTTCCTTGGCAATTCCTTTGGCTTTGTCGTTTGATCTTTCCAAGAGGGGGCCTGCCCTTTGGGGCCTTGAGAAATAGTCTATCTTGAGTCGGGAAGAGCCCCCCGCAAGGGTATCTGCCCTTTGGGCAGTCTTCGGATGGCCTTCAGGCTTCTTTCTTCTGGCGGGCTTTATTCTTTATTTCCTTCAGATAAAATGTTTGAAGGAATTCCTTCGGGCAATTTGTCTGAAGGAAACCTTTCCTTGACTCTATGTGTGCCTTAGTATTTGAGTGTGCCTCATCCTTTGACACGTGGTGAGTTCTGCCACATCAAACAAGTGACACACATCATTTTCTACTGAATCTTATGTGGCATCTTCCACTTTGACACTTGGCAGCATTCGCTTGACTCCTTCTGTTGCACGCATTTCTCTTCATAATTGAGGCAGTCTTTGAACCTTTGAACTTGATGTGTTGAATCAATTTAATGTTAAACTTTTTGAACCAATGAACCAAAGTGGTTCAAGGTTCAACGGTTCAATGGTTCAAACTTTTGAGACTTCGCTAGGTGCTCGGGGCCGTGGAACTTTGAAATGGTTGAATTTTGAACCACTGCCGAAGTGCTTAGCTTCTCATTGATGACGTTTGAACCTTTGAACCCATTGGACCGAAATGGTTTAAGGTTCAATGGTTCAATCCTTGTCCTAATGCTTGCCGACATACCCTTTTTGATTGAACCAAATTGCAAAAGCCTTTGAACCTTTGAACCTACTAATCTCAAGCATGTTGAGTCCATAGAAACTTATCTGCAGAATCCGTAGATTTCTGGAAAAGCTTTGAAAAATGAAGAACTGGAATGCTCAGAAGAATTTTCAAGAAGGGAAGAGATAATTTTGGCCCTGCAAGACCAAAATAGCTCGTGTTGTTCCAAGAATGAGTGACATTTTTGGGGAACAACACATTATCACTTATGAATTATTTGCTTGTACCTATTTGGACATATTATCTATTAAGTTTAATGTTCTCACATTCAGCATGTTTTGTTATTGTAAACACATAGGGGGTCACTATTGATTGTCTTGAGGAGATTTGTTGTGGGCCCTACATTCTTTCATGTACACATTCAATTTTTATAACTATTACCTATGCCCATTTAGTGACTGCTTGTACATATTGCTCTTGTATTCTTGGATACATTATCATTAGAGCCTGACATCTAGTTGAGTGTACATTGTCACTTGTGCATGAATTGATCTTATTTGACTAGACTCATTTTTAGCGTAGTCTAAAGTTCATCTCCAAAACATGCACTATTACTCTTAGTTTTGGTCATGTTGACTCCACTTGAGAGATCCCTATTGAGGGGTGTTGTTTTGTCTCCAGTTATCCTTATTTTGAAGGATAACTATGTTTCATGGCATGCTTTTATGGAATTCTCACTCATGGACCAGGAACTTATTCCATTCTTATATGGACTAATTCCTGATCCTATTGACCCAACTAAATACAATGACTGAGCCAACCCTTGTGACTATGTTTATGGTCACTTGTTGATACATGTTTCATGGGATTCACATCACCATGTAGAGCATACAAAGTGTCCATGCACTATTTGGAGCATACTACAGTCTCTTTTCATAGATCCAACTGAGACTTACATCACACTTCTTCCACTACCTATTATCTCTTTAGAGACAATTGTACTCTCACCTCCTGCTTTTGTTTCCTATGATGACATATCCTTGGTGGATAGTGTTCTTCCTTCTATCGATCCCCCACTACAAGATAAGATTATCCAGGCCTCAATTAAATCATTACAGATTCGACATCCATTCTTGTGTAGATTATTTCTCTTTTAGAGCTTTCACAGACTTGCACTTTAAAGGACTCTACTATTTATAGTATGAGTACACCTATTATGATCATCGATGATTCACTTCTTCCAGTGGACTTTGTTTCTTCAGTTGGTGAGTCATGCTCCACTCTTCATATAGACATTCTTTTAGTAAATGTTTCATGTCATTTTTCTGACTGGTTCACTTCAATGGTATTACTTTAAGATTATGTCCACATTCTTGCTAGACCTATGCCACATATATGATTTGGGCCACATTCAGAGATCCTCTTACTATTGCCTTCATCTTCCATTGTAAAATGGGTAGACTTTCAGTACACGCATCATGTTTTTCCTTTGCCAAAGGCAAGAAACATTATTCAATATAGATGGAGATTCTATAGTCTTCAGGTAAAGGATCTCATCATCAACCTTCGTCATCTTGCGAGCTATACTTGGAGTGTCGATTGCTTCAACATCATCATTTGGGGGGTCTTTTAGTCTCCTCTTCTTCTTTTATGTCTCTTTTTTTTGGGGGGGGGAGTTTTTTCCCATTGGGTATTCTCCTTTTCTCTACTTTATGAGAGATTGAATTGTACATGGGTACCTCATCAAGCCTTGTTGCCAGGACCCATTTTTTGTATCATCACCTACCTAAGCTATGATTAGGGGGGGGCAACGGGGGTGTTGGTGTAGGCCTTTTTCCTATGGGTTTTGGCTACACATATACATTAGCTTACTTAGGGCTCTAGAGGTCATTTAGGAAGATTAGTACCACATTCACTAGAATGTGGGGTTTTACTATCTCTCCAACCTATAAATACCTCTCTCCTTTTGTGTTATTCATTTAGTTAAATTAGATTCATTGAGCTTCTTAGTTATGAGCTATGACAAATTTGAGAGCTGTGAGAGTTTTGAACTTCATCTCTTTGTATAAACAATTCATTTCCATTATTGAATGCATTATGTTTAGTTTCTGTGTGTTCACTCTACAATCACCAGTCTTGGACATTCAATTCTGGAATACTCTTTTACCTATTTTTATGTTATCCAATAACTTGTGTATAAATTTTTTAGTTCCACATGTAATTATGTTCGTTAAATTTGGCATCCATACCCCCTCATTTTTCAATTGTCCTCTATGTAGTGATGCTACTTCACAAATTAGGATGTATAGTAGTTATAAAAATTGGGCATAATAGATCTCCATTCAAGGCTCTTTAATCATCTATGAAGTTATGTGAAGAAGGGATCAAGAACAATTAGTATGTTTTTGGACAGATTTCATATAGGAAACTAGGACATCAATCATTTGACAACCTAATACCTTTTCCATCAATGCTCCCCACATGTTGAAAAGAGACATTCATAGAGGCATCAAAGATGAAATCTACAAAACTTACATTAAATTTAGTTAGATAGACCATCGAAACCATTGTCAATAAAAATACATCACTATTTGGAGTACTATATTCAAATAGAAGATGGATGTATTGTTATTCCCAAGTACATCAGGCTCTCTTTTGGTTTGATATTTCATTTCAACCAATTATGAGTATGCTCTCATCAACTTTTCATGGAGTTAGAGCACTTTATTCCATGGCATCAATATATGTGTAAAATTTACAATAATGAGTTAGAATCAGAGGAGCATTTTGCATTTAAATGTCTGACATATTATAATATTTGTAGCAAGTTTTATTGTATCTTTAAAGGGAATCAAGACTCTCTACAAGATTTCATCATTATGAGGATCAAAGATGTGTAAATCTATTCATCACAACATTGAGCTGGCCTCCTTAAGAGCCATCAACAAACTATTTGTTTCATGGTTCAGCTTCAGACTTCTTTTTCCAACCTCAATTTCAAGGGTGCAAAAGGATCCACTATTCTACTCAATAATAACAAGTTATTAGGGGAAAGATCTCAATAACTTAACTCTTGTGTTTTATGTTTTTTCTTCTTTTTCTCTTGCAATATCTTATTAGTCCTTGCCAAGGTAGAGTACTAATGATTCACTTTCTAATTAACTAATTTTTTCTACCCAATTAGAAAGCTTGAAATAATATTATGTTAGAAATTACAAAGTTTTGCCTAAAGTTTAGCACATAAATAATAGCATATTCCATAGGGATTATTTAGGAATATTATTTTACATCAAATTCAACTTTAAATGTCTTTAATTTAAAATTCATAAAAAATTGGATAAAATTGCAATCTCGTCATTCTATTTTTATAGTTTTAATCCAAATTTAATAGCTATTCCCTATCACAATTAATAATTGTGACCATGAGAATTTGCATTCATTACAATTCTTTTATACATGACATTTATTCCTTCCTGTCATAGGGTCAATTTTTCAGCATTAATGATTTCCTTGGTTGTATTAAAAAAATATGTTTTTGTAATATAAAAAATTGTCTAGCTTCCTTTTTGAAATGCATAGTGGCTTATACTTTTGGCAGTGGAGTCAGGTGTGATGACGTAGTTGGCAGAGCGTAGGTGTCACATATATTCAAACATTTGTCCTCAATGAATACGATGGGATAATTTGAGCTTACTCTCTCCACCCTATCACTACCATTATTTATTTGGATATATGACCCCCTTTGATATCATATGTAGTTATGGTTGCTAGTACAGTTCTCAAGCTATGTTTGGTGAATGTTATGCTCAAATATTTTTATTCACCTTGGTATTCGTTTAGTAACCATGTTATCTCACCAACTACAAATTTTCTTGCACTGAACCTGAGTCCTTGTCTCTAGACGTATAACATCTGAGAAATCCCTTCTCTACCCTATAATCTAGTTTTGAAATATTTGTTTGGATGTTAGAGCATGTTGTAGCCTGACTATGGAAGCATGAACTAATATGTCTTTGAGGTTTTGCAGCCATTAATGGGGAATTTTAATGCCTATTGATGTAAAAACTGTCACGTGTTCCTAATATCTTTATCTCATATGCATTAGTGTAAATAGAAATAAATCCAATCCTAGTGCCTATGTCACTTGAATCATTTCCAAAATAGGAGTTTAAAACATGGCTATTGGTGTAGATATATTTGGTGAGTTGATACCCATGCCCACATTTAAGTAATTCTAATCTCTATGAAAGTGATCTTTTTTTGTGCTTACAATTCCCATAGTATTTTAAATATTGAGTATTCTCAAAAGAATCTTAACATTGTTACGCAAAATTAACATATTTGAGAATCTATGCTTTGAGAAGAACAAAAAATTATGATTGAATAATTGTGATCATAAAACCATAACTTGATTATTGCAAGATGAAGACGTCTCTACTAACTATGCACCACATGACCTTTACAACACAAAGCTCAACTAATTAACAATACAAATCCTTTGAAAATGTCTAGCTAGTTCAAGAAAAAAAAACCTAAACTAGTCAATCCAACATAAGTAGATTTTAACAATGTCAAGGCATTAGGAAAAATTAATCAATTTAAGCACTTCCCCAACCGATACTGACAACGTCTCTTCCTACTTATCTAATAAAATATTACATGTTTATCCTAAAATAAGTTTTTATAAATATCAACCTTATGATCAATGTTAAATCCTCAAATTTCAAGTTCAAAGTTCAATTCCATAATCAATGCAAATAAAAGCCTCTAAGATTTCCATAGAACTCTTAGCCACAATTTCTATATAACTTACATTTTATAACATAAGTCACCCATCCAAATATGCAATCATATAGTGTTAATTTTTATTTACAAATTTACACTTGTATACAAGTGACAAACACCAAAACATAAACTTTCCTTGGGAGATCATTGCATCTACATATAACAATCCAATAAAAGTGGTCTAATTTTAACAATGTTAAAGCGTGGAGTAAAATTCATGAACTCAAGGCAATTCCTAGAAGCATAGTGACTATGTCTATACTAGTTGACCTATTAAAATATAACTTGCTTGCTTTAAAAAAACATTCTATGAAAACCTTCCTTTTATGATCAATGCTAAATCCTCAAATTTCAATTTAAAGTTCAATTTCGTTCTCAATGCAAAGAATAGTCTCTAAGATTTCAACAAAAATCTTAGCAAAAATTGCTACATAACTTCCATATATTTTATAATGGAAGTTTCCCCTCAAAACATGCAATCATACAAGGCTAATTTTTATTGACAAATTTTGCACAGGTATACAAGTGACACACACCAAAACTCAAACCTTGTTTTGGGAGATCATTATACCTACAATTGATCTGATAAAACATTACTTGCTTCTTTTAAAATAATAATATATGAAAACCTTCCTTGTAATCAATTGAAAACCCTCAAATTTCAAGTTAAATTCAATTACAAACTCCAATATTTCAACAAATTTCTTAGTCAAAATTGTTATATAGCTTCTATATATATTTATCATAAAGATCATCCCTAGAAACATGCAATTAAAAAGGGTAAGAGATAACATATGCTCGACTCCCCTACGTTGGGCCCTCTAGGCTCCAAATTTCCTAGATCCTACCGCGTGGCAGGTGTAACATCCTCACTGGGATTTATTACAAAAATGTAATATATATATATATATATATATATATATATATATAACATTTTTCTAGTAAATCTCAAAAAATGTAATATATATATATATATATATATATATATATCTGTGTGTGTGTGTGTGTGTGTGTGTGTGTGTGTGTGTGTGTGTGTGTGTATGTATATATTTCGACATCTTCTTTCATTAGATTACACCACATGAATATAATTAGTGGTATTAGCATATTAACAATGTATGATAAAACATGTAACATTTAACAATTACTGATCACTAGCATTACTTGTAACAAAACATAATTGCATAAGGAAAGTAATTACATATAATCCAGCCATGATTGGTACAACAATATAGCCCTTATTATCAATGTACATGAATAATTAAATAAATATCCATCAGGCATAGTGTTTTAATAATAAATACAGTAATATATACAATACTCCATGGAGAATGAGTCACATGAACTCCAATATCTCTGATAATCTCAAGTGCAATCTCTAATAAGTACTATTGTGGAGAGGAAGAGCATCATCCAAGCACTTTTATAACCACAAACCATCGATCCCCTGCACAATCCCCCAAACAAGGAATGGGATAGGTAGATAGTGATGGTGCAAGAATCTAGAGAAACTAATTAGTACTCATGTGCTATAAGATTTCTAATACATGATGTGTACCATAAAGAAAACATGTTCTAACATGATATCTCACAAACATGTAAATCATGCATATGAAATGACAATGTCTAACTAAACATTACTTTGGCCAAAGTTTTCATATAGTTAATGATCACTAGGATCAGTCAAATTCATACACACCACTTGATCAGATTATCTTCATCTGGCATTGGTCTTGCTAGGTAAGCTAGTGAAGTTTGTATCACTGCTTAGTTAGCATCATTAATGTGATATTTGGTTAACAATATTTTAACCAATGGATTCATATAAATTATTTCTACTAGCATGTATATAAAACATACCACATACAAGAATAATCTATATGCATGCATTTAGTCCATCAAACGTATGAGTAAATCTTTTCTACATTATTTATCATATAAATAATAATTATAACAAGTACAGTTTTAATACCAAATGGGTACAATACATATTTATATTGCATGCTCTAATTTTGGTAAGCAAATACAAATGTAGTACAAACAACATTCTCATAATATATTGAACATACCACTCAATTACAACAACAGTCATAGAGATTTAAAAGACAAACTAACTCATAAATCAAAAGCATAATCTTTTAACTTATTATACTTTTTAGGAGGCTTTATGCATATAATTATAGTGTCCAATCCTTTAGAATTCTTTAACTTCATTACTAGTCAAACTTTTAACTATAGGCATGCATCCCAATGTATGCATATAAGTTATATATGTATATGCGAACCTAAGTTCACATATAGATATACATCATATATTTATGCACTTTGTATAATATATATATCCATGTTCTGTGATACTAAAGTATTTTTCATTTTCTTAAAGAACTATTTGTTTTTATTTATTTTTCATGAACATGTATTTAGATCTAAATAAGGTCTTAACATATCCTAAAGCCCCAAATTAGATTCACAAATTTTAATATAAAAGGTATTATATGATTATGATCCAAAACCATTCAAAATCCATTAACCTTTTTTTCCTTATATTGAAGTCCTTCGAGTGTATATGCATTATTGGAAACAAAATTTAATAAACAATAGACCAACAAGACCTATACTATGCCTTGTTTATCCATTGGTGGTTTATACCCTTATTGAGGTTTTAATTGTATATATAAAATAAAAATTACTTCTAAAACAAAGACAACAAACCTTTAGTCAATTATATACGTTTCTAATGATGTAAAGCGTTCACAATCATCTGTTCATGCTTTGACATGGTCAACATCATAACTTTATTGTATTAGAAGATGACTTTAAATATATATATATATATATATATATATATATATATATATATATATATGTTTGTATTTACACACACACACACACACACACACACATCCCCTATTTGAATGTCAAATAACATACAATTGATATATCCTTTCTTTTGTATTATGAAAAACATACTCTGTTCCTTTATATACTCGGTGTGTAAACAAAATACACAGTCTGTTTATTTATGTGTTCTCAATGTTTAATACACATTACCATAATTCATTTGAACGCATAAACACAGTTTTGTGTAATAATAAACATACAGTCCCCATGTAATATATATACTCAGTTTTAGATACTAAGTATAGAGTCTATCCATATATTTTTTCACTAATTCGAAAAACATAATTACACAATCCAATTATATATAAATTCACAATGTTTAAGACTTATGACAATGGCTTCGAACATATATACATAAATAATTAATTTCATGTTATAGGTATATATTTAATATATATATGTCATGTTTTGAATTTTTAAGTGCACACATACATATATAAATATATATACCTCGTATTTGTATTTCCTGAATACCCAATCAACATATATGTATTTATACATGGATTTGAATAAGTGATGACACCAATTCTAATATATTTCTATTCATTGTTTTAATTATCAAAATACACAATCGACATACATATTTAATCAAATCAACAATCTCCTATAGAATTCCATTTTAATCTGTTCATAATCTTTTTGACTCGAACATTGTTAAAATACTCAAGACCCATATATAATATTTATGTATGTATAGATAAATATATACTCAATTGGTCAATATACAAAGCTGAGTGTACACACACACACACACGCATACACACACGCACACATACCCTGTGGGGTATTTTGCCTGTATGAATATACATCTAGAGTTTAAAAAACTCAGTCTAAATTATATATTACAAAACCATCCACCCAGATTTCTGTCTCGAGCTAGGGCATTACACAATCTAAGTACATTAAACCCTTTTACCCCTATGGTTCCATGTTTATACAAAACTAGTTTACAATCATAGTATTTATAGGATAATGACTTAGTTATGTGGATGTCGAACCATCCATAGGGTTAAGCCTATATCCCTATACAAAAATTCAATTCATTTTCTAAACCCTAGGAATCAAACCATACACGTAATTCTTTAAATAATATAATAATAAAAACATCACCAACCTTAATACCACTTCCAATTTGACACAAAATTGAATGATAATTTTTTCTCTTTCTTGCTCTGCCTTTTCCTCTTCTCCTCTATCATGTCCCATTCTCCTCCATGACTCCCACTTATCCATATTTTCTTCATATCTCTTACCATTCATAATTTCATGCATCTGTTAACTCCCAGCTCGTAATGCATGCATAATCCCTATTATTCTTCAAACTCAACTAATTTCTCAATTAACTTTCATTAACCATGCTAGAAAAGCTCTAAATTCTATCTCAAATCTTCCCTTGATTCCTTGATTATTATTTTATTCATTTCAAATCTTTGAATGACCAACTATGTTACATGCCAGAGTACCCCACTCAAAAAATTCCACTTTTAACATTATTCAAAATGATAACTAACACTTTTAATCTCATTGTAGTCTATGCATGTTAATTAAAGATTAGGTTTAGATCATAGGATAGTGTTTAGGATAATTCAATCTCCTTCAATACTAGTAAAGATAATAACCTCGTGTCTTTTATAATAATATGACTAACATGAAGTCTTTAATCCTCTTATATAAAAAATGGTAGACCGGACAATTATTTATTCCAATCATAACAATATAATAATTTATGTTATTACTAGATTATATATACTATCAATGTCTTTCATTATCTTAATAACTTAAGGCGTATATTGATATTACTGAATATCAATGATAACAAGATAATGTCTTAAAACATTACAAAAACATTTTTATTAGTCTATATATAATAGTAACTAGATATTATCCACATATATTAACATTTCCGTAATCATAAACAAACATGAGTACAGTAACATAATATAATCATACTGCAACATTATGTACTAAGTCTACATAAAATATCTACAATGCAATCACACATGATTTATTACATATATAAGTACTATATTGAACTAACACTCAAAATCTAATAACTAAATGCAAATAACTTCAAAAACATACTAACACTAATAATCCATGCAATGCATATACCATGTATTATCTAATGCGGTGTGTGTATGGGATTTTAGCCATTCCTCTGTCGTCCCCCAACATCTCCATCTACGTCACCCTCTTTGATGATGCTCTCTCGCCATCATGCTCTGAGTGATGAACTCTCCTACATCCTACTCATGAAAAAAAGGTAGTTGTCCCGATACGTCATGATACATATCATAAAATAATGTTGTAATAATATTAACATTAACATAATATATAGAATTCACAATAAAACCAACTCATAGCAATGGAATCATGAAATCAAAGTAACATACAATTGTACCATAACAACATATGACAAAAGTAACTAATCAATTTAACAACCATAATAATCCATAGATAATAAGGTAAATCAGCTTAGTGAAAAATCAGGATGTGACGTCAGGATCTTAGAAAGTTAGAGGTCAAAGGTCCCAACATAGGGGAGACAAAATATTGAATAGCTTGAGTCCCTAGGATCATGCCACATGGCACGATCTTGGGTGAATGGAGGATTTCCAGGCTAAACAATTTCGAATGCCTCAAGTCCCTAGGATCATGCCATGTGGCATGATCTTAGGTGAATGAAGGATTGCTAGGTAAAAGTAAAGGAGCCAAACCCCCAAGACCTCAAGATCCTACCATGTGGCATGTTCTAAAAGACTTGAGGCCTCAAGGGTTTGGCTTCTTTGCATTAGCCTCTCAATCCTTCAACCACCTGAGATAATGCCATGTGGCATGATCTCAGAGGTCAAAATCCTTCATTCATTTTGCTCTTAATGTTATGAGATGGAAAAGAAACAAAATATATGAATATTTCAAAGGCTCAAAACTTTGTTTTTGAAAATTTTTAATGCCCCATTTAAGCTTAACATATATAGCTCTATGGCGGGGATATCCAGTCCCATTATGTCTGAGTGCCTTAAATAAAATTGCAAAATGCTTTTAGGAGTTAAATGACATGATGGCTGGCCTTGTCACAAATAGATATTACATGAACATATTATTTACAAATAGTTAGTCTGATGCCTTATTGATACTATTTAATGCATGAACACATGCCTAAAAAATGGAAAATAAGAAATTTATATAGTAAATCTCAAAAATAATCAATGGTGTAGGGTCATGATAGGGTAGGTACAAGAATAAAAAAGGAGAAATACAATTGCATAACCAATATCTATTCATTGCTAATCCACAAAACTTACCTAAATACTTTTTAGGAGCATGTATTTTTGCCTAGTTTGTCATGGTTGTCACCACCAAACACAACTTCACCATAATCATCTCTAACCTATTTCTGATGGCAATTTATTTGTATGACTTGGCACTCCTACACAACCATGTTTGTGTTTATATTGCTCATGCAAAGCTACACTAGTCTTAACCGATGTTGTGAGTGATAAACCCTCTACCTCGATATATTTATACCTATTTAAAATCCTTAAATCACCATCAAGGAAACAATTGATTTCCATCTATTGTAAATTACAATGGAGGACTAGATTTTAATACATGCCATGAACAAACTGCTAAATTTAGTTGATTTGTAGATAAAACATATCAATTTCTTTTCCTTTCTCTCACAACAAACCCCAAGTGTATTTTGAAATGGGAAAAAGGAACGAGAGAGAGGGAAGGATATTATTATTTAATTTCATTTCATCCACCTTTCTATGCCATTTTGTTCATTACTTAGAGCACAAAGTTTTTGATGCCATGTACGGACGTCGCTGCCTGGGTAGATGGACATATAGAAAACACATAGCATATGGTTATGGTTAAGGGTTAAATGTGGCTATCCCCATAATTTTTTGAATTTTCCTCTATATTTTGGTAAGATTAAAATAAAATAACCACAAAAATATCCTCTTTAAATAATGCATATCTTGCAAACAGATCAATGTGATGCAACTTAGATTCAACATTAAGCCACTAATGATTCCACTTCCAAACCATTACCTAAAATATTGCACCATGATATGATGAGTCATCTCAATTTAATAGTTTGGAAGTACATCTTACAGTACTATGAAATTAAATGGTTTTAACATTTAATTAACAAAGTTTATATGTTGGTCATCTTGTTCGTTCATCAAGATGTGACTTGGATTCAACACTAACCCACCGATGCTTCCACTTTCACACCATCATCTACAATGACGTGTCATGATATGATGTGTCATCTCAATGTAATAATGTGTAGGTACATCTTATAGTATTATGAAATAAAATGGTCTGAACTTTTATTTAATAAAGTTTATATGTTAATCTCCTTGTTAATCCATCATTTGCCTTTCCTTAGACTGTTATATGTGTTAGGCTAAGCAACTCAACAGGGGTTGTGCAAGAATCTCAACAGATGTTTATGGTATGGCATTTGGACATTAAACTACTTATGTGGGCCATTATATTTAAAACTATATTATAATGCATATTATATAAAATAATATTCATATAATAACTATCATTATCTTATTTAATAAATAACATAAATTTATAATACTACATATAATATAATATATATTATTAATCATAATATATGCATATCAATTATTATTATAATTTATAATATTCTATATTTAAAATCTAATATAATTTATTATATCATATTCTATATTAATATTATTTATGTATTTTTTTAGATAAATACCTGGGTTCAAGGGTCCCATACCCTCTAAAAGATATCAAAAAGATATACAAAAAATGATCTTCAAAGAGATTATCAAAAGATAATTTTGAGATCCATTACAAAGCAATGGTAAGGCCAACAAATTGGCGAGCCAGATTACAACAAGTTATAAAAAAACAACAATAGTTATACGAAACCTGAAGCTTTTTATGTCGTTATTGGTATAATATAGGATTATTACCTTCAGTACCAAAAAACTAAGAGTAAACTGCTATTAGGTGTTACTTTCCACAACTTTCTTTATTACCACTAGCTCAGGGGTGACTTCAATCTTTATTGGACCCTCTCCAAGTAGTCCCTTGGTACCTAACTCCCAAAGCTTGGATTTTACTCCACTAATCAACAAAGTCACATGGTTATTATCCAACCTACCTTACATAACAAAAATCAACACCCTTCGGGGTACCTTAGCTAGCCAAGAACGCACCATTCCCCTTCTATGAGCCACCAACTTAGCAACAAACTTGACTAATTATAGATGCTCCTTACCATGCCTATAGCCTTTCCACACTTCTGCCTCCTAATTTGGGCTCTTGATCAAATCCAAAGGAGGAGGAGAGATAAATTTCCCCCTCCCCCCGAAGAAGAAGGATGATGAAGCATGCCCTACAGTTCTTTCACAAACCCCATGAGAGAAATAAACCTTGTTTCCAATGCCCTAAATGTAGAAACTGGGACCAACCCTAACCCATTTGTGCCTAGAAATGATAATTTAGGAAAGGGACCTATGTCTATTAGAGCTAAAACTTTTAACAAACTATTATAGTGAGCCAATGCCAAAAAATATTCAACCACCTTTACAACCACTTGCTTTTTAGGCAATAAAATCAAGATGTTATTAGTAAACATAGTTACCACCTTTGAGTTCACCCTGCTATGAAGGTTGTTAAGAAGGTAATCCTCCCCCAAAATACTAAGGATGGCCTGCATGATTTCTTTCATCAAATCCCAAAATATTTTCTTGATTCTTCCCTTAGGTACACCCCCACAAAATGTCATTTTTATGACCAAGTTACCTCCTGTAATTGATGGAACCCCCAAGGCCAAGGCTATTGTGCACTCCGCCCTCAACATACATAGAATAAAAAGAGGGGCTCACACAAATTGGGGACACTAAGAAATCATCGAGTAAAGAATCATGTGAAGTAGGAAAAAGGAACCACCTTAATAAATAAGGCCCATCACTTATTCAAGCCAACCAAACAAAGCATAAAAAAACATGATTAAAGACTTCCACCTTCCCAAAGTCAAAGGGAAACAATTTGTGGCCATTAATGGAAATCAAATGACTAAAAAAGATTACACATCAAACTTGAGGTAAAAAATCCCTTCAGAGTCCTCCCAAATTGATCGTTGATTATTGATTCTAATTTCCTCTAATTGGTCAATGCCATAATTAGCTAAAAAATCTGCAATAATGTTTTCTTCCCTAAAATAATGATTGCAATTGCAAATCAAATTTTTTTTGAGACACTCCCAAGCCTTTACTAAAATATTCTCCAAATTCCAAAAGGTGACAAAATTCTTCCTTAATGTATAAATCATGATTTGGGAATCCCCTTCCACTTGAATTTTATCAATGCCACACTGTACTTCTAACTCGAGCCCTAACACAAGAGTTTATGCTTTAGATTCATTTTTAGTCCCATCTGAGAGCTTTTGAGATGCTACCCTAATGAGAGAACCACTATAGTCCCTTATTATATAACCTATGCTTGACGCACCCATATTGCCCCTTGAAACTCCATCAAAATTTAATTTAAACCACCCCAGTGGAGGAGGGAGCCATAAGGCATTATCTTTTATTTTCTATTTTACTAAGGATACTATTGACCCGTAAATAGGTATATTATTTATGTATTTTACTATATAGAATATAAATATAAATAATATTATTAATTCTAATATATTTAAATTAGTAATTATTATAATTTATAATAATATATATTTAAACCCGATGAGATGTGGGTGAGTTGGCAAAGTGACTTAGTTATTTCAAGCACCACCCAGGTTCAAATCTAAGTATGGTATTGGAGGTAAGATGTGGCCAATCGTTGGTAGTCTTAGGTTGATTGTGACCAATCATTGGTATTATTGGGCCAATTATGGTCAATTATTGGTATTTTTGGGCTGATTGTAGTTGTTGTTGGTATTCTCAAGCCGATTGTGGCTATTATCGATAAATCTAGTACTTGTGATATATGATTCCTTGCAGATCCGAGCCCTTGATTATATTCCAAACTAGTTGAAGCTCCTATCAAAAGTGAATTCCTATCTAAAAAATAATAATATATATTTAAAATCTAATATAATTTCTTATACCATGTTATATGTTAATATTATTTATGTATTTTAGTATATAGAATATAAATATAATTAATAAGAATAATATAAATAATAATATATACCATTACTACATATATTAGTAACACACTACCTCATTTTCCACCATCATCTCCACTAGAAATATCAAATTATTGTTACTTAATGCTTCATGTACAAAAGGTGAAACGATTTGAGTGGTCATTGGTTTTGTATGCAGTACTCCTCATGATTTACAATCTTTTACTTACAAACCCACACTTTTCTAGATCATGAAGTTGCACCCCTCACACTGCTCATCCCACTTTAGAATCTCTCACCACTTTCATGTTTTTTATTGCATTGAATTTTTTCATCGCTTCATCATTGTTCATGTTCATTATGAAATGTGACATCTCCTCCCCATATATCTCATTGTCAGGGATATGAATTAAGACACGACCTTCTTTTCCACAATCAACCCCACTAAAAATATAAGATTGGCATTTCATCAAAAAAAGGTTAGATAAGTTTAGCGTTGAAGCATTCCATGTGTCATACCAATGAATCTCTCACCACTTTTATGTTTTTTATGGAGTTGAATTTTTGCATCGCTTCATCATTGTTCAAGTTCACTATGAAATGTGACATCTCCTCACCATCCATGCCATATGAATTAACACACCATATTTCTTTTCCATTATCACCCCAATAAAAAATATTAGATTGATGTTTCATGGAAAAAGGTTAGAAAGGTTCAACATTGAAGTGTTTAATGTATCATACCATTGTTGATATTAAATACCTCCCAACATGGCTTGCACCTCTGAGACAACTGCTAATTTTAATTTCATTTTATTTATATGAAACATATAATATTAAAGCCGATAAGGTAATATATTGAGGGGATATGGTCTATTTGTTTATTTAATTTTAAGTTGCATTTTAGAATGCTTAGGTGAAAGTTTGTTTTCATTATGTTTTCTATTGTAAGTATTAAGGTTATGCTAGCAACAACTTCTAATAGTTAAGTATTGTTTATAAGAAAATTAATCAACATTTGTCCCCTCAAAGGTTGTTGGGGTTGAGAATTTCAAGACATTTGACTCAATGTATGAAAAACTCATTTCAGTGGGCCTTTTCAGCGTAGCTCCTTTACCTTAGCATCCTCAACTATGCTTAGTATGTCAAGAATAGTTGTCTAGCCAACGTCCTTTAATCTTTATATCTACCATCGAATTTAACTATATATGACATGTTTATAGCTTCCCCAACTTGTATCCTATGCCAATCAAAACCTTAAACAATTTTACTAAAACAATTATATAGTAAATAAAATGTACAAAATACAATTAAGGACAATAATTGAATCTAAACTTGTAAGTTATAAAATATCTTTACCATTAAAAAGTTTTTGATGGTAAATAGTCTACTATGATTTATTTAATAATTATGTCAAGCATACAGAGTTGTGTTATTTGTATAGATCTATATTATATTATTCAATTATACTCTTTTGATGCTAGCAAACAAAAGTAACATAAGTGCTAGCCAAATTGAAATTGTGTTAACAAGTAACACAATATTAAATTTGTATTTTTAATTTTATATTATTAAAGCAAGCACACATTGTAAAATTGCACGTAAACTCAAGCACCAATAATTCTCAATATAAAGTCAACTTTAACACTGATAATAATCTATTTTACATATAAAATTAGAATAGTACTACTATATAATCAACACAAATTGCAAAACAAGCAAGAACTAACCACAATATATGCACAACTTTCATTTTTTTTTAATAACAAAAAATATAAATATCTTTCAATAATTACAAAACACATTTTTAGTACTTGTGGTATGCCCCAAATATTATTATTTTTAGTTCATCTCATTGATCAAGCATATATACAACCATATCTAATGCATAATATCACAAACAATTTTTATCAGTTGCACTATAAGTTTCTGCATTAAAAGTCTTGAAATGGATTATGATAATATATTTACAGTTTACACCTCTGGTATCAATAGTCTTTTTTTAGTTCTTGCATTGATGTTCTGAGTGATCATCTCTTGATTTAAAAGCATAAACAATTTTGGTTCTAAACTTTTTGTATATGAAAACCACTATGCCCTTTGATATCTTGTATTGCACACTTTTGTTCATTGCAATAGTTATATTCCTAAGGAAAACACTATTTTTATTTCTACAAAACTTTGTCTTTTATCTTCAGCTATTACAAATAATTCTATAAGTAATGAAACTTCATGCATATATGCAACATAAACTTATTTGTTACATTGCAAGATATTAATTTTTACATTCATTTCGGTATTGTCGATTTATTCTTGCATTCATACAACATACAATTAATTTAGAGACATCAAATTTTAATACTTTAAATGTCGAAGGAACATTGACAATTGGCAATACATATTCAAAACCATTTCAACTCACTTGCAACAAGTGCAATTCATAATTCAATACAACCTATCCAGGTGATAAATTTTAATTATCCTTCATGCCATGATTAAATTTCATATGCATATTACAATCATCTTACTTGCAATCTTAAAACTATGAACAATACTAATATACAATCTAGTCTTTTAACACTACCATTAAAGCTACTTTGAGCCTTGCATTGACATAAATTTTGCATAATGATTATCTAGTAGCCAAAGCTAACACTATCTACCTGCTTCAAGGAATTTCACTACAAGGAAAATTTTCTCTTAACAAAGAAAAAGTCATTGCACACATTGACATAATGAACAATAACAAAAGTATGTAATGCACTTTTTAACTTTTTTTTTCTTTCAGATTTCAAACTGTGCACTTCTAACTAGTTTTTACTTCTTGTCTCATCTTGCAAAGATAAATACCTCTTTCGCCTACACAGATAAGACATACAACTAATTCATGGACAACTACTAATAGTATTGTCTATGGAGGATTTGCATCTAAGAGTTATGCTATGTTTTCCATCTACTGCCAGTGTACATACAATTATGAATGACTTTTGTAAAATTTGCCTAAACTTTAGTAAAAAGTTCTTTATCAATAGTGTTTACTTATATATCTTATTATTACAAGACTTGCATCTCAAAATTACACTATGTTTTTCTTTTGTTACCAATGTATATACAGAAGTCAATGGCTTGTATAAATTGGAGCTGAACTTTGATACACTTTGCTTTTTCAATACTTGTGAACAATTACATGTAGTGTCAATTCATGACATATTTGATCAAAAAAGTGCATAAAATCCTAAAATAACTTAAACTCTATAAGGCATAAATACTTTTTTAGGTAGATTTTTTATTGTATGGTCTATCATTTAATATTTTTAAGTCTTTAATTTTGTTGTAAAACCATTCATATTATGAATTTCAATAGCATGTATATCATGTTTTAGATTATGGTATGTTAGTTTGTTTCAAGTCTATAATCATTTGCATGTATTTATGTTTTATGTCTTAAAAAAATTCAAATTTATTATTATCAGTACATATTGTTAGGTGCAAAAATCCATGTTTGATTAGGTCGTTTGTTGTGTATAGCAAAGATGTACCCTGATTCTCTACAACCAATAAGAAACTATAACATAGTCTTCTTGGAAACAAACACAAATCATGTTCAATATCAACCATTGACAAAAAGATGTCGACATGACACTAGCATCACAAATTATATTACAATTGACATAACATCACCTACTACATTTTAAAAATATTTTCGTTATCTAAAGCATCTTGCACAAAAGTAAGGAAAAAAAATGCACATCAGAAGTCTATAAAAGACAAGGAGGACAAAACAAACCATCCATTGAATAGGACTCCAACAAAAAACATGTATGTTTGGTTTGTAGTCAACTACACTTTGTAGACATCCAATTCCTAACACCATTTGTGTTGAAATTATCAATCTTACTTGAATTGCACTCAAATGCACATTTTAGGTCAAAATCTATAAAACATCCTAAATGGTTCAAACTTGTCACTTACAAGTTCCAGTTTAGGTCAAACTATCCCTAAATAGGGCAATGCATTTTATTGGCCAACTAACTTTGATCAGATCATTTTGAGTCACAATGACCATTTCACTATTTAGTGCTCTGGATCACTCTTTTCTTCTAATTCATTGGTACACATCATGTATCTTTGTTATTTGGTATTGGCAACATCCTAAATGGGAATACAACTCCAACACATCTAACATCACCTTCTAATTCTTTCTGAGTCAAATTACCACTCAATAATATGACTTTCTGATCATTTTTATTAATTGAGGGCCAATTTTCAAATAATTGCACAAATGTTGATTAACCTTGTTTAAGGCTAATTAATCCAAATCAAGAGCTTAAGTGGATTTTCCATGAGAGTTTTAGTTCTTAAAGCCGTGAGGCTCTATAGTCTTCATCATCTTCAATGTGCTCCAGTGATATTCCTAATGATGGGATCTCAATCTCAATTGGGATGATAGCTTTAGTGCCAAAAATAAGGGAGTACGAAGTAGCTCTAGTTGGGGTGCGATGATTAGTTTTATAAGCCTAGAGGGCAAGAAAAAGTTGCAAGTGCCAATTATGACTAGCATCATTGACAATCTTCTTTAAGATGGCTAGAATGGTTTTATTTGATGCCTCAACTTGTTAGTTGCCTTGCAGGTTATATAGAGTGGATTTCTTGTGCTTGATCTTGAATTTTACACAAAGAGATTTCACATATTGATTCAAAAATGATCCGTCATTATCGGATATAATATGGGATAGGATACCATACTGACAGATGATATGGTAATGAATGAATTTGGCTATTTGTTTCCCAGTAACATAAGTGAGAAGAATGGCCTCAATCTACTTGGTAAAGTACTCGATTGCAGTCAAAATATGCTTATGGCCATCTGAAGATGTTGGGTTAATTTTCCCAATGAGATCAAGACCCCATGTTGAGAATGGCCATGGTGTTGTAATCAGCTGTAATGGTAAAGAAGGTGCATGTATCAAGTTTCCATGTTGCTGATAAGGAACACATTTATTTACGTAATTAGAAGCATCTATCTCCATTTTGGGCCAATAATAGCCTGTTCTGAGAAGGTTCTTTGCTAAGACTACACCATTGGTATGGTCCCCACACATTCCTTCATGAACCTCCTTTAGTGCTAGCTTGGATTCCCCCAAAGATAAACAACAAAGAAACGTTCCATCATAGCCTTTTCGATAAAGTGTGTTTCCAAGGAGGATATAATACATTAAGTGGTGAAGGAATAGTTTCTATTGGTTATTAGAAAGTTTGGTAGGAACTACATGGCTATGGAATTAGTTATAAAAATCTTGGTACCATGGTAACTCAGGTAAAGGATTAGGATCAACAATAGTGCATATCCTCTCTAAATCTGACAAAATATGTGTTGATTGAAGAAGAATTTCAATCAAGAACTGACTCTTTAGCATTATCATGCATTTGAATCATGAAACCAATTATTGTCATGGCATTAGCATATCTGTTGTTAACTCATGGAACTTGCTCAAACTACAGAGATTTAAAATACATTTTAAGGTTATCAATAATTTTCTTATAAGGAACAAACTTATCATGTCTTGTTTGATACTGATAATTTCTCTGATTTATGATTAGCTAAGAATCTCCTTAGACCTTTAAGCTTTGAATATCCCATTGTATGGCAAGATGGAACCCTATAACCAATGCCTCATATTCAGCCATATTGTTTGTACAATAAAATTATATATGAAATGCTTTGGGGATCAAATCCCCCTATGGTGTGATCAATAATATGCCAGCTTCAGACCCTAACATGTGAAGGATCCATCAAAATAGAGTGTCCATTGTTCAAGTTCTTGTGATGCTTGTTCTATCATCATCTGGAATGTCAAAGTTGAGAGGTTGAGTGGTCGTAATAGGAGCTTCCACAAGTTGGTATGTAAGAATATATCCTTTGATTGCCTTTTGATTCTGGGATTCAATATCAAATTCACTGAGGAGCATAATCCATTTAGCCATGCATCCTTGAAGAGTTGCTTTAGATAAAAGGAACTTGAGAGGATCTACCTTGATGATAATAATAGTTTTGTTATTTAGCATATAATGTTGTAATTTCTGAGTGGTGAACACCATAGCTAAACATGCCTTCTCAATAGGCATATAATTATGTTCATAGGCTACTAATGTGCAGCTTAAATAATAAACTATGTGTTCCTTACCATGATCATCATGTTGAGCCAAAAGTGCCCCCAATGCATGTTCCATGGCTGATATATAAAGAAGCAATGGCTTTCCTTATGTTGGAGGTCGTAAGACTGGTGGATTGGCTAAGTATGTTTTAAGCTTTGCAAATTCTATCTGACAATCTTCATCCCAATGAATTGTTACCCCTTTCTTTAAGAGATGGGTAAATGGGTGGCACTTATCTGCCAGTTGAGAAATGAACATGTGTATAGACTAGACCTTTCCTTGTAGACCTTAAAAGTATTTAAGATTATTTGGTGGAGGCATTTTCATAATAGCAGTGACCTTTTCAAGGTCAACTTCAATCCCTCATTGTGATGCAATAAATCCTAGCAATTTTCTTGATGTGACTCCAAAGACACATTTGGATTCAAGCAGACTTTATATGCATGAAGTCTTTAAAATATTCTTCATAGAATGTCAGGGTGTCCAGCTCTTGTTCATGATTTTGCTAGTATATCATCAACATAGTCCTCGATGATGTCATACATCATGTCATGGAAGATGACAATTATTGCACATTGATATGTGGCTCTAGCATTCTTCAAACCAAATGGCATGACTTGGTAATAGAATGTCCCCCATATAGTGGTAAATGTGGTCTTATGTTGATATTTAGGGGCTATCTTGATCTGATTGTAACAAAAGAAACCATCCATTAAGGATAGCATCTCGTACCTAGCAGTTGAGTCGATAATCATATCGATGTTAGGCAAAGGAAAATCATCTTTGGGACATGCTTTGTTGACATCATAAAAATCAGTGCAAATACGTATGCCTGGGGTCTTTTTACTTACTGGCACTATGTTAGAAATCTATTCAAATTAATCCAGTGGTCTGATAAAATTGGCTCCTAACAACTTTTTCAACTCAACCTTAACTAAAAGGGCGATGCACGGATGCATCTTTCTCAACTTTTATTTGACTAGTTTAGCATCAGGGTGAACAATAAGATGATGCACAACTAAATCTAGATCTAGGCCTGGCATGTCAAAATATGCCCATGCAAAGATGTCTATATAATCCTTAAGAATGCATATAATATGTTCACATTTCACTTCAGTAAAGGAAGCTCCAAGTTAAACATTGTTGGGATCCGCATAGGTTTCCAAATTCACTTCTATTATGTTCTCCATAAGGAGTGTGGATCCATCTTCTAAAATTGTAGGCAATGTATGGTCATGATCCTCTACTATATCTTCTTGTTGTTCCTCCCAAAGATTTGGATAATATGAAGAATCAGAATCTGTCTTCTCAAGTAAAGGCCAATTAGTAGAGACCTTTGGAAACTCAAGAGCAAAATGCTCAAATATTTGATGTTGGTTTGAAGAGATGCTTGTACTAGTTATGGAACTTGGGCAAGATGAACTTTCTATGTTCTGAGGGGATGAGCAAACTTTCCTGCCTGGGAGTGCCTGAAATAGGTTTTCACTCAAAGGCTTGTCTTTTTCTTTACTTTTTCCCTAATCAACAAGTGCCTTAAAGAGGTTTTCACCTGAAGATCTCGATGTTTGTTCTTTATTATGACCAAAAATGTTTGTCTGCTCTCCAAAGCAGGCAAAAGAATTCAATGAAAAATCAAAACCCTGCTTATGATCATCGATGGGGAATGCATCTCGTAGGCCCATGTATTTTGCAATCGATTCTTCATTTTGAAACTCATCGAGGCATATGACCAAATTTTGTTGATCCCAATCTATGAGTACAGAATGCCAAAGACATAGGTTACAGTGAGGGTTTGCTCTAAGACGAGAAGTGCCAATGGAAAAAATATAATGTCCTGATTCAGAAAGGGAAGCACCACTAGGACAAGTTTTTGCTTTAGGATGGGAAGATTCAATAGGTGTTATGGTCAATATGGCATTTGAATCAAACAAATCTAAATCAACAAGCTCATCAAAAAGGCTATAATGGGACGTTGTGTCACTACTAGGATTCTCATTACTAGTCACTTTAGAAGAGTCACTACCAAATGTTATGAGGTCATCTTCTAGTGGTTTAAATCTGAGACCATGATTCCAATTGATAGCTCTAGCTGATAAGGGCTTTAAAATTCCTTGTGCCTATGGGCCAAGGCCTTTCCCTATATAGTCAAGATGATTCATTATCCTGTTAGGGATAGGATACTTAAGATTCTGAAAACAATCTGCAAGGCCCTCATAATATAACCAATCTCCCTCGGTAAAAGCCTCTTGATCTTTCTTTGGTGTAATTGTAGGTACAAAAACCACAGGAGGTTTTGGTTGCTTCTTCTTTGGTTGCCAAATTCAATTGAGTCTATTAGGCATCTAGGAAGTTTTAGGCTAACCAAATGTTTTAGGGAATTTTAGTAATTTTGCAATATGGAGGACATCTTTTAGATGGTACATGAAAATGTCAGCATCTTTAATAATAACTTGTTTGGCTAGAGCTACAAGAAATGGATCAGTCGAAGTGGAGGCTAGATCATCAAGGTCTATATAATTAGATGGAAATGGATGATAAATAATGGCTTTATTCTTCTTTGTAATGAATTCAAAACCTAGGCAATAGTTATAATTATGAAACTCTACTTCAAGATGTTTGCAGTATTGGTATGGCTACTGATCAATAGGAATAGTAACCTGAATCCCATCATGGGGAAACTTAGGGTAGTGGTGAAGAGTAGATGGAACTACTTGTACTTCATGGATCCAATGATGACCAAGAAGTATGTTATAAGGAAGCTCAATGTCCACAATATGGAATAGTATGTGATGAAAAATAAACCCAACCATGACTGGTAACCAAATTATATCGGATGACTCCCTCTCAGCATTATCGTAAGCCTTGATTGTAATAGTTTCTGGTTGAATGTCTTTATCCATGTAACCCAATCATCACACCAATTTAAGAGATGTGATGTTTAGCCCTAAACCATTATTTATATGAACCTGCTTGATCTTGTGATCCGTAATGATTATCTCAATGTATACTGGGCTATTGTGGTTTGGATCAAGGGTGGACATGTCCTTTTGATCAAACGTGATTTGCCAAAATGAAGACAAATGTCTAACTAGGTTCTGGAACTGATCGAGGTTTATATCATTAGGCACAATAGGCTCTTCTAAAAGTTTGTTAAAAATGGTTTTATGAACATTAGATGTCTGCAAGAGTTCTAATATGGAAATTTATGCAAGGGTTTTATCTAATTGATCTGTTAGACTATAAGGCCTTTGAATTATGGATTGAACTAGTTAGTATTTATTGGGACAATATTCGGCTTTGAAACCATTGGCATAATGTTCTTATTGGGTTTATGGAAAGAAGTAGGTGAAGGGACCTGAATGGTAACTCACGAGCATCTAGTTGAGACTACATAACCTAGAGGTGGCAAGAAGTTATTACAATTGGAAGAGGGAGGCAAAGGGCCTTGGATGGTGACCTACATGTGATTAAGCATATTGCTATAATTTTGGGTCAGTAAGGAGCCTGTATAAGAAAGGTATTATTGTTCAGGATTAGTAATCCATGCAAATGGAGTAGCAACATGATTATGCAAACTCGACATGGTATTACTAGGGGGAGAGGGTGTTGACCCTATAATAATGCGTCTCATGTTATGAGGAACATGAGATTAGCCACATGGTGTTATAGTAACAGTGGTAATGTGGGTTGCAGAAATGCATCCCACAATATTATTATAGTTGTAAGGTACATTATTATAAGCCACATTATCACTGTGGGCATTATGATTATGACCGTGTTGTTGGTTCTGATTCTACCTCTGTCCTTGATTGTGACCATTTTGATTGTTTCTTGGTGGTGGTGGATCATGTCAAGGAAAGGGGTCTTTGTAGATTCCCATATATTGATTTATGTCATGATTAGAGGTCAACTTAATTTCCAACTCACCATTGTTAATGAAGTCCTCAATAATATGTCGTAATTGAATGCAATGATATGCATCATGACCAGTAACACGATGAAAGTTACACCATTCGTTCTCTTCATGCCAATCTGGTTTTGACTGATCTCGAGGAAATGGCCTTGATATTGGCCATATAATTAAATTAGTTATAATGAGCTTTTGTAACACTATTTCAACTGATTCTCCTAACTTGCTAAAGACTCTAAATTGTTATGAAATGTCCTTCATGTAGGTTGTCTTTGCAAAGTAGGTAGTGGATTTGAGGGAGTTAATTATACATTTGGAGGAGGCATAGCCTGTACCATTTGTACATGTCTTGTTTGTGACACCCCATTTCCAACCATGTTCTTATTTTTATTAAAGCCTTTAGGCTTATCCTGCATAACTGTTTGAGCTGGTGATTTACTTTGATTAGATGTTTGACCTTGCATGAAGATCTTAACAAGGCCTCTAGTAATAAGAGCCTTCTCAATCTGCACTCCTTTGTTAATAATTTCTTCAAATGAGCTAGCACAAGCTAACCGTAGATTATGTGCAACTTCAGGATGCAAAATTTGTGCAAAGATATTAGCCAACTATTTGTCTACGAAATTATGTTGAAAGCGACCTACCAATGCTCTCCACCTTTGTAGATATGTAACAAAACTTTCACCATCACATTGTTTGGATTTGCATAATTCAACAACAATCAATTTATGTTCTATGTTATATGAAAAATGGTTAATGAAATTTTTTGATAAGTCATTCCAATCCGCAACTGATCCCTTGGGTAGTTTGAGCATCCAATCAAGAGCTTGTCTCGCTAAACTTCATGGAAATAGTCGTAGTAAGTTCTCACTACTATAAACAACCTCTTGACACAAGATGAAGAATTTTCATATGTATTCATGTGGATCTCCTTTCTCTTTGTATTTGTCAAATTTAGGTGCCTCAAAATGAGGTGGAAAAGGGTTTTGGATAATAGATAAGTCAAATGGATATGGGCATATCTCATCAAATTTATACTTTTTGACTCTATTATCCGTCTCCAATCTTTGGACAATTTCCTTCATAGAATTCCATTCTTACATGTCTGGTGCATTTGTGGATTGGCTAAGATGTTGTTGGGGTGGAATGTGCCCCTGGTTTTGTTATTGTTGGGGTAGAATGTGCCCCTGGTTTTGTGTGGATCTATAGGGAGCATATACCTTTTGATCCATGATTTGATTCTGATTTGCTGCTTGAGTTGAGAACATAGGCCGTTGATTCTTGGATTGTAAAATATTCTCTAAATTTGGTTGTTTCGTACTTTGTTGATTCTAGAAATTTCTATGTTTATTTACCAATCTTTGGTTTGGTTCAAAAGAACTAGCCAAATTGTCTTGAGCAATTTCCTCAATTCAAACTGAATGTTTGGGTTTATGAGTTTGTAAAGTAACAAGAGGTTCTTAATGATTGAAAAATGTATGTTCTGTATCAAATGGAACATATTGTGATGTATCTTGTGACTTTAAGTGTTCGTTTAGATTACCTTCATCCACTATGGTAGTGTTCTCATCCAATAGTTGTTGCATACTTTCAACCATATCTTTGTGTTTATTTGAAGCATTTTTGTGAATTGAAGTGGCAATTAGGGAGTCAGTTAAGTCTATGATAAGTTGATCTACATATCATTGACTTATTATCTTGATCTTAGTTAGAATATCCGGATTTGTGGGTTTTGACTTTGTTTGTATTTCTTTTCCTTTGTTAGAGGAAGAAGGTATGCCTATTTATGCAAAAGCTTACTCTTGCCATCATTGTTCTCCTTCTCTAACTAAGGTATGCAATTGTTCTGTAGGAAAATTAGAATGTAGTCTAGCACTTGATTCTATCAATCTAAGAAGGGCTTCATCTTGATCTTCTTAGGGTTGATATTCATTGTAATCATCTTTGAATCCTACTGTTGCTGGGATATCGTCAAAAACAACGAGGTTAACTTGACCATCATAAAATTGCTCATCCTCATAACTAAGGTCATAAGAGGCCCCACTACGACTGAACCTTTCAGTCATGTCTAAAAAGAGTCGCTTTGTGTGTTTGACTAAATTTGGACCAATGTTCGACATCCAATCAAAGTACGCTTTGGCTCTCTTTCAAACAAATAACCAAGGTATCAATGAGACTATAAGGGAGGGTGGTTTGAAACCACATACAATTTAGAAGATTTGGTTCATGAGTTTACTCGACCTTTGGTAATGTTAAAATCATATAGATCAGAAGAGAGTAAGGTAACTCAAAGACCCAAGGTGAAAACTAGTACACCAAAGCCTAGATCTTTGTGATACACCCACACTGCAAAATATAGCTTCAACTTGGACAAGTTGACCTTAGAAGTTTAGAGGAAAGCTCTCCAGATTATGAAGAAGACAAAATGAACTAAGCAACTCAAGATGTAAAAACATACGTGAATCACTAAGTATAAAACTAGGACCAAATAGGTAGCACAACGTCGCCAAATGATTCTAGTATGATAAAATATGTTCTAGGACCTAAAGCGTGAGCGATACACAAGATGACTTGAGTCCACCAAGATGATAATGTGATTTTGAGTCTTAATGAATGACCTTTAATCCAAATGGAAAATTGAACCCCAATTAACATAAGCTTAGTGCATAAATGGCAAACCCACTTTGACGTACCGACCCTTAGAACTCATAAAAGTTCAATTTCAAATGTGGATTATAAATGAAAGATTTAAACAAATTGGGTAACGGATCTAGACTCAATTGGGCAGCATGACTACACCAAAGTGGATGACATGACACAAAGCTTTTGATAATAAATTGAACAAGGAAAAGATGAATTTTTCATTTAGATAACGTAATGCCTCCCTTGCTCAAGAAAATTGAGGATAATGTGTTTTGGTTAAGTTCATTGAGTTAACAAGCAATTTTAGACACCAAAAAACAAATGTCTTAAGTCTAAACCGACAAGGTATGGCAAAGTGGGGTCTACTAAACTAGTAAGGTTTCAATTGTTCTAAGAGAATCAATTGCATAATAACTTTCACGTCAAAGATGTAAAAGATAAGCATAAAAATTAGGTAACCGTGGTATTAGCTAGTTGTAAAAAGGTCTAGTCTTTTTTATAACCACTACATCCTGCTGTTCGCTCAGTGTAGTGTGATGTCTAAATGCAGATACGTCCCATGTGCAACTCTAAAGGAGTCAAATGAAGTCAATGTCGGGAGTGAAACCCTGGGTTAAAGCTTCTCTAAAAAACTCACGGGAGGTAATGACATCCCCCTTGCAAGCCAAGTTTACAAAAATAAAGAAAACATAAAATAAAAAGACTTGAGGGTCGTTTTCAAGATCACCCAAACTTTGGTGAGTTTTTGGGGAGTGCTTTAGATGACATTCTTTCTAAGCCTTGGACTAGGCTATTTGCAATAGAAATGACACTTTTGATTCCAAGGGTTCCCTAAAGGGGAAAAATAGAAGAGCATACATGCAACATTCCTCTTTTTGCTAAACAAAACCTAAGTAAACGACTATTCCAAAAAAAAATTTGACAAGTGTGTTCAATTTTAAGCCCAAAAGGAAAGATTTGGTGGTGTTCATTTGACCCCTTGGTCTTAGTTGCAAACTTTGAAAATATTCACCAAAAAACAAGGTTCTTAATCGATTTTTAAGCATGCAAATGTGATTTAAACATGTTTGGAACAAATATCAAGCTTGATCCTACAGTAAAATTGTTAGCATACCCTTTAGCTTTGAAGCTTTTTTTAGCTTTAAATAATGAACTTTGAAAAAGTAACTCTTGGGTTTGTGTTTTTTTTAAAAACACAGTGACCGACGTCGATTATTATAATCAACGACAGTTACTTTGCTAACCAAGAGCTAATTGATGTTAGTTTTTTTTAATCGACATCGGTTAAGCCAGGTAACCGATGTCGGTATCAGTTGTTGACGTCGATTATTGTGTAAAACAGTGGCAAACAAAAAATGACAAAATAAAGTTAGAAAATCAATTTGCATGAGTTTTAAGGGTCCAAATGGATATTTTAGAGTTGCAAAGTGATTTTCTTTAGGTGTGAGATGCGTCTTGTCCCACCGGGCATGTCAAGAATGTAGAGATGATTACAAAGCAAGTTAGTCAAGCATTAATCCATAAATAACTAACCAAGCGTATCTATTCCTATGGAAAGTACAAAGGATAACAAGAAATAAATGAAAGAAAACAACACCATATTACCTTCTCAAATGGATTCACCATACCTATGTGGCTCAAAAACATGTTCTCCTTTGATCAAGCATTCTTGTCTTTGTCAACAATCGTGGTAAGCTCCTCACATGCCTCAAGAACACTTCATAAAACCTAGGCTCATGATTCCAAATCACTAAACTAGCCTATCAATGAAGCTTGCAAGCAAAATCCATGATCAAATGTAAAACCTTGTGAAAAAATTTAACATTATAACTTTGCAATATTCAAGCTTTGAAGATATTTGAGCATAATAACCTTGCACCAAAATAGCTTCAAATTCATATCCATGGCCTTTTTATTTATAGATTTCTGAGATTGGTCAAGATCAACCATGACCGTCCATTTCAAGATTGAGATGTGTGGCTATGGATAATCTTAATATTTGGAATTAAATCGATAATTTTCTTCATCATGACCTTGGAAGAAGGGGCATTGAAGAGGCATGAGAGGCATTAACTAGGCATGGGTGACTCATAACCCTGATATTTGTGACATTTATGGCTTAGGGATGTCTCTCCAAGAAATGATGTCACCTGATGATGTAGTTAATAGGAATCAATTTTCAAAAAGAAATATTCAACAACTCTCATGAAAAATCCACTTAAGCTCTTGATTTGGATTAATTAGCCTTAAACAAGGTTAATCAACATTTGTGCAATTATTTGAAAATTGGCTTTCAATTAATCAAAATGGTCAGAAAGTCATATTATTAAGTTGTAATTTGACTTGGGAAGATATAGAAGGCGATGTTAGATGCATTGGAGTTGTATTCCCATTTAGGATGTTGCCAACACCAAATAACAAAGGTACATGACATGCACTAATGAATTATAAGAAAATAGTGATCTAGAGCACTAAATAGAGAAATAGTCATTTTGACATGAAATGATCTGATCAAAGTTAGTTGGCCATAAAATGTATTGCCCTATTTATGGATACTTTGGCCTAAATTGACACTTGTAAGTGACAAGTTCGAACCATTTAGGACGTTTTATAGATTTTGACCTAAAATATGCATTTGAGTGTAATTCGAGTAAGATTGACAATTTCAACACAAATGGTGTTAGGAATTGGATGTCTACACACTTCAAGTATAATATAATAAATTTCAAGCAAATGGAAAAACAAACATATGCAAAGTAGGGCAAATTTATAATGTTTGGATCAAGCTTGATCTCTCATAGTTTTTCATGGCGCTTTCACCAAAACCATACAAAGCTCGCACTTTCAACTCCAATGCCATTGCCATATGCTATCAACACTTTCCCTACTGACAAAAGCTCTCATTACTATAGCTTTTCGTAGCAGATTGAACAGAGTTCTTCCAACAACGAAAGCTTTGCCATTTGTGAGTAAAGTATTGCTACTTTCTTCTGCTTTATCTACTAATTACTTCGTCAACTACCCTTTTACAAGACTGATAATAACTCTGAATAAGATCACATATTCACAATAATACTATTATTAAAAGCAAGGACTAGCTACTATACAATGCTTATTTAATTAAAACGTACATTTCTTGAAGTATATTTATATTTAAAAACAAACTTGACCTTTACAAAATAAACAAAATCTCATCCCTCCCAACATACTTTAAATTTTAGATGGCTAATTAAATTGTAAATTAACATTATATATATATTTTTAATTTTTTTAAAAAATCCATCCAGATTATTCCATACATTTGATGAGTCAATTTTTTTTCCAAATATATTCATAGAATGTAGAGAACAATTAAATAAAACTTGAACTTTTCAAAATATGGAAATTTCGCACATTGCTAACTTGCAAGCCATTGCGCCGCGGGGGTCAAGTTGACGGGTTTGTATTGGAAACTATGGTTCGATTCGATTCGCCACCTGGCCCCGAATATAAATACCTACAATCGAAATGGAATTGGAATGGCAACTGCAATTGGATTTGGAATTGGATGTGATTTCAGAACTCAATCATACCAAACCCAGGCATGAAGGTTTCTTCTTGTCGGGAATTTCATTCCGTTATTAAAGAAATGAAAGCTGTTTAGATTTATCTGGCATGAATCCATGGCGTCCCGAAGAAATCTGTCCTTCGATATTCTTCGCTTCGACAGCTCTGGGATTGAAGACATTGCCAATGGCGGTGCACTTGCCGTTAAATCACACGGCCGCCGCCGCAGGCACAAGAAAAAAACCGCCCCTTTAGCCCCCGTAGCGCTGGACAACGGCCAAATTTACAGTAAAGATCAACTTAATTTGCCAGATAGTCCCCAAATTTCCTCCAGCCTGAGGAAATGTGCGACGGTGGACATAGGGTGCCTCGCGATGACACGTCAAGAATCCGCAGTTTCAGAGGAAGCTGAAACGCCCATTTTACTGTTTGATGGAAACAGTAACGAGCATGCCCTAACAGGATCAAATGGAATTATGCATATCGAACGAGCGGATTCCGGTGACTCGGAGGGCAGGGATTTGATCTGTTCGGAAGGCGCGGACAAATTGTGTTCGGTCGTACAGTCGGTTGTGGAAGATGTTTTGAATAAGTGCAGTATTGGGTTTTCGGATCAGAGCAAGTGTAGTTTAGGGGCTTCGGATCGGGGCTCCCCCGCTGAGTTGAGGCAGCGGAATGTTAATGTTAATGTTGTGGAGGAAGGATTAGTTGAGGACGTGGAAAGGGAGAAGGAGAGGAGACCGATTGTGGTGCAGGAGGAGCAGCCCGAGAAAAAAGATTTTCTTGCAACCCCGCAGTCGTTGGATTGGGAGCGTCTGATGGCTGAAACTTCTGATTATCCTTCACGAGTTGAAAGGTCCCCGTTGGGATATTTTTTAGGGGAAATTAAAGGAGGCAATTCTTTGCGCAGTACAACTTCAGTGGGGAACGACAAGAAGAGACAGAGGGTTTACAATACTATGTTCCATGTTCCCTGGCGATGTGAACTGGTATGTAGTTATGGATAACCTGATTTTTTTACTTCTTGTTTTTGAATCTGATGGATTTTTGTCAAGCATGCACGCTACTTCAAATTTACCTTCTTGAACATCCGAATCAGAATCATCATCAAATTCCTCTTCTTTTTTCGGTCTGCTTAACCTTAAGAGACGTTTGGTTACCACAAGGACTGATTGACCTTTAATCTTCTGGTTCACAGTATTTTAGGCACAGCTTCTGGTACTCCTTAAGAAGCTTCAAGAAATGATCGGAAGATTCATTGTGGACTTGCAGTGACGCAGTCATTTCAGAAATACAAAAGATTGTGGAGGAAAAGTAATGAACACAAGCCATGAAATTTAAAAAAAAAAATCTGTCAATATTAGAATAAACAAACCTCTGTTTCTGGATGGTTATTCGTCAAATTCTTGTAGGCAGATTCATCAAGTCAAATGCCCATCTCTACACAAATTTACCCAGCCAATAATAAAGAAAATAAAGCAGAAAGGGTATTCCCGAGCCTTGCATACAAATAATTTTATCTTTGCAAAAATAGGACCAAATGTTTAGGTATTTACTGTGACAAAGTTGACACTCGCAAGATTTTCACCAAGACATAATCCAGTTGACATACCCCCCACATCTGGAGTATAAATCTAGCAAGGTAAGCTCATGTTTGGAAGTGCAATTTTTATTAGAGCTTGTCTCTCTTTATGCCTTGCTTTCAGAGACTCCATTCACCCTCAGGAGGAGAAATTTCAAGCTTGGCCCCACAAGTTTTCCTAGAAATTGCATTTCTTTGTGCCTTGCTTTCAATTGCTCCATTGCATTCAGAAGGAGATATTTCATTGCATACCTATGTGGTTGGATAACTGGTTGCAAGAACAGTTTCTGAATAAAAGAGTTCACATTAAGCACTTCTCCTTAGTATTAAATCTATTTCAAAATAAAAAAGAGGGCACATAACTTCATAATGATATGGTGATGACTCTTAATCAGACTTTCCAGCTGGTAAAACATAGAAGGCAGTGTAAGCCAAATCATAGCTCATATCATAATAAGAGTCACCTGGTGGAATTGGCCTTTGCTCTTCCTCTGAACTCAGCTGCAAGATAGAATTAGAATTACAGCTGATTAGTGGAGCTGCCTTTTTATACTGAATTTATCTTCAATATAATTGAAATTCAGCAAAAGGCTGTTGTAGCAAGGCTCAAACACCATTGGAAATATTAAGGCAATTTAACATCCCATTACAACAAATGGAAAGAAACATTTAAACAAAATGCAAATTGAACCAAGAAAAGAAAATGTAAACACCAAACATATGATAATTATAATCCACACATACTTTTGCATAGGAGAGAATGGCTTCCAGGAGAGGTTTGGATTCCAGAAAGATTCCTATATGATATCCATTGCCCCCAAAACCATTCTTGAATCTTTACATAAATGAATAAGTAAATTTGGGAGTTTGACCCAAACAATGAAAGTCACAACTTTTTCAGTTTCAGGATGTGAAACCCTAGAGACAGGGTCCATCCTCCAAAACAATGCATTTGACGTTTTTGTTTTTTGAAGGACAACAAAATTATCTGTTGCGCACAAGGAGGTCAATGTAAAATACTGATCTGAAGGCTTGTAGAATTTGCCTATGTAAATATGGGTGTTTATAATTCTTGGCCTGAAATCTTTAAACATGCATATTAGATCTTTATTGACTAGATTTCACTCAAGGAAATGGCTTCACTCTTTGGCCCTTTAGAGGATGCAGACATCAGATTTATCAATGTAGATATATGCTTTCTAGAATCTAGAAAGTACACTTCAAATGAGAGAAGATACTATCCTACCTTAATAATATGCACAACTCTTGGCAAAATAGTCGACCACAAGAAGGCCCCCTTCCTTCCAGCTTGAAATCTGAGCTTAAAAGACCTCTCCTCGTAGGATCCCTTATTTATTAATTAAGAGGTTTGCTATTTCCTCTATTAGTCAGATCTCTGGAGACAAGGACACTTTTTTTCAGCAAAGAGTGGGCAACAAAAGTTCTTCATATGTGAGCTCAAGCAAGAAGACTACTAACAATCCTGAACTGGAACCTACAACTCCATTAAAGAGCATCAAGGGATTCCTGCCTTGTAGAGATCTAGTCGCACTTCTCTCTCTTTTGGACGAGACAGAAGGGCTACACAAATGACACATGAAAATGCACATTTGGTTTAACCGGCAAAACTTTATACCAGAGAGGACAAAAAGTAGAGGATCACAAATTCAACTTTCTGAGGCCTTCCTTCTGCTTCTCCCCAATAAGGGGTTAAAAAAACCAAAATGCCTGCTCACTTCTATCCCATACCAAAATGGAAAAAAAAACAGCTAAAAAGTCTCATAAATTCCCATTAAAAAATATACTAGTATTATAAAAAATTGAATAATAGCATTCATCAAGTGTATCCAAAATATCACAATAGAAAAGTGAAAACTAACAACCTCTGCTAAAATGATCATTTAACTAATCCTGCAACATTCTTCCCTCGCTTTAAAATATTTCAATCTCCTGGCTCAGAGTCATTGGGTATGCTTAGTTGGTTGCATTTAACTAACTCAACTCCGGGGATCCAAGTGTTACTAGAAATACCCTAAGTTGCCGATACGGATACGGGTACGGATACGGGTACGAGTATCGGATACGGGGATACGTCGATTTTTTTTTGTGTGGTTTGGATATGGCTGGATACGGCCGTACAAAAATATATATAAAAAATTAAAAATATAAAAATATAGCCATATAAACAAAATTAACCACATAATATGCATAGAAGAAACATAATAAGTTAAATAACCACAAAACATAGTAATAATTCAATGCCAAATACCATAATATTCAATTGTCGAACTTAAATTAGTCTTATTTAATATTTATTATTACAAGTAAATAATGCAAATGTTACAACTTACCCGTATGGACAAAAATAAAGACAGAGACAAAAGAAAATCCGCTCTCTGCTGTTTGGTGAAGATTACAATGAGATGACCTAGTGTTCAATCAACTTAAGACTATGCCCTGTTCTTTTCTTTGAGCTTATTCACAAGGGGAGCGCGGCAGCCGGCGGGGAGCGCGCAGGTTGCGCGGAGGCAGGCAAGCAGTCGCGAGGCAGGCGCAGGTCGCGCGGAGGCAGGCGCAGGTCGCGCGGAGGCAGTCGTGGAGGCGCGGAGGCGGGCGCGGAACATTTAGGGTTTTCGTTTTTTTTTAATAAAGTGAAAAAAATAAAAAATAAATTATTTTACGCGGCCGATCCGCGGGGGATACGGCCAGGGTACGGCGTGGCCCCTGCGGATACGGCCGGGGTACGGCGTCCATGGACGCATCCGGCCGTATCCGCATGGGGCACGCCGTACCCTGGCCGTATCCCCCGCGGATCGGCCGCGTACCGTACCGGACCGCCGTATCCCCGCGCTCCCAGGGCCTGCTAGGGGCGAATCCGGTAACGTAGGAAATACCTTTCATTTTACCATACATTTTATATCCATTGGATCTTGTAGCAGCAATCTTGGTGCATACTGCCCAGTCAATCTGCTCTCGTTTTTTCGTGGGCAAAAGTCTTTTCCATTCCTCCAGCACCTTGACATCCTGATCATCTTCCTTACTGACCTTGTATGATCAAAGGCTGCAACATTGATGCAGGAGCATCCGAATATGATCATGTGAATGATTAGTTTGTACATATTTCTAGTCTTAGAGGTGTCTTAGAATGTCTAGGAAACCTTCATTTGGTTGTGTAGAGTCTTGAAATGGGAAGTTGAAGCTTTCCCTCCAAAATGATAGTTTGAAGATTCAAATATGATTGTAAAAGTCTTTGGGTTTGTAGCCTTTCTTAAGGGCATGAACTTTATATGCAGGGCATGGATCTTTGTTAAAGACCTCCAAAGATTCTCACCACGGGTAGAACACATATTCAACCCATGTAAGTACAAAATTACCTCAAAGTCTCTCTAGAAGAGTTCAAATGTAGACAAAGGCTTATTTTGGCATATAAAGATAAGGCCTTAAGAAGTGGAGAGCATTTTGGAGGAGAAACCTACGTTGATGAAGGAACATCATCACCAAACCTATTCTAAAGGAGCCAAATAAGGCAAATAAATAAATTTAAATGTGACAGTTTGCAAAAGGTATGTAGGTCTGTAGATTAGAATAGAAGAAATGAAGAATAGAAGAGAAGAAGTAATCTGCCTCGTATGGCAGAATTCTGTACATTGACTTGTAAGCCCTTTTATGAATAAAAGGAGGATGTTGAGGTTGATTATTGTACCGTAAGACAACATATATGTATGAATCCAGAAGGACGAGTTAAATGTGAGTTCATTTCTATTTGATCTGTTGAATCGATTTTATTTCTTAAATATAACTATTTAGTACTTGTTGGTTTCCTTGTGTTATGAAGTTCAAGATTGCCGTTTTCCTTTAATACTTGGATATTCGGTTGTATGCCGACTTGTATTAATCTGTGATAATCATGAAGATAATTTCAAAGATTTCGTTGGTTATAAACAATAGAACAGAATAGACGTATTGTTTCATGTTTAGCCACTACATTTTGAGTTTAGAATAAGATTGTTAGCATTCTCAACTGTGCATGTTGTCTGAAGAAAGAGTCAGAGGTGATGAGTTGGTACAGGCTGTGTTGAGGAATTTGTGTGAATATAGTAGTATTCAGAATCATATAGTCATTACAGAGAGTATATTTTGGTAAGTTAGTCATTGTAAGACTCAGAAATCCATCCGAAAATACAAGTTTCAAAGAGATCACACATAATCTTTGGATGAAGTCAAATTTTTGTGAATATGTTCTAATAAGGATTCTATTCAGCATAAGTTAAACTGGCAGCGGTAGGAGACTTTAGTGTTTAAGGGAAATCGACAGGTTCAGGAAAATGACTGAAGACATTCTTTTCTGCTTCATTACCGTCTAATACAATTTCAATCCATTATAGTAGTGGAAAAATATATTCACCAGGTCTGAATAAACCTTGACAGCTGTAACGTGATGCCACCTGTAGGTGACTGCGCAAAAGATTTTAAATAAGAAATTGGTCTGTGTCTGTGTTGAAGAACTGTATGGAGATTTTGAATTGACTGCAGGAAATTCTTACCTTGTAGGTCTCTAACAGGGATGAGTGGTTCATAAAAAGGCATGCATAATTTTTTTATAATTTTAGATTGCCAAAGGTGCTCAATAAAGCTCGAATAAGTCTTTGGCAATTGTAAGGTGTCTCTTGAAATTTGACAAATCAAGTTTAGTCTTTGTGGAGGTCGTGTATTGACAAAATCTTTGTGTTAAGTTTGCATGGATCGATTACATGTTTGGGTCTATTATTCAATCTCATGTGCCCTGGATATATAATGAAATCTGACTAAAATGGTGTTCAAATTGTTGGAAAGTCTTGGCTTATTGATCTAGATCTACGTTTTGAGCAGTAGGATGTATATTTAAGTTGGAGACTTCTATATTTACCTTCATTGATATTAGCCATGTACCGTTACATCCATGGGATAAAATTGACAAGGTGAAATTTAATTGAAGAAAATTATAAGCATGTTATGAAAAGAAGTCAGATATATAATTGAATTGTAGGCCTAGTAAACAAAGATAGAATTGAATACTGATTTATGGTATTGAAGGAGTTCCTTAACATGACTTTTTGATGAGAATGTGTAAGCATCAAGCATCAAGATATTCTGAGATATGTGATAGATAAGACTTGTAGATAACAAAGAGGTAAAGCATCCTGAAAGTTTAAAAGTCTCTTTGATTTTTTTGTAAAGAATAAAGGAACTTAAAGTTAAAAACATTGGATGCAAAGCAAAGTGAGTAAGTGTATGACTTACACCAAACATTAGAGATTGGACTGATGTCCAAAATGTTCAAGTAACTCAATCAAATATATATTTTTATTAATCCTCTTTAAAATTTTACAAGAACCAATCTTATTTGGGTTTTAACTTGTCGTAGGTACCTAGTGGATATCGTTTTTTATGCAGATGTAACATAACCTGCTCTTCTTCTTGAAACACCTTTGCCCTTCGATGAAAGTCTGCTCATTTATTGGACTATTAATTATTTACTCCCTGTTGCACATTCTGAGTATGCCCCATAAAGGCTTCATAATTTCTGCCAGCTTGTGTCCCTTCAACCAAATGAAACAAATCTACTACTACTTCAGGATTTCTTTATAAACAATTTGAAAAGGAGACATACCAGTGGATCTACTAACAATTAAGTTGTAAGCAAACTCAGCCTAAGCCAAAACCCAATTTCATTGTCTTGGTTCTCACCAACTAGGCTCCGCAGCAATTTTCTGAAGTGCTTGTCCACTACCTATCTCCGCCCATCTATTTGCAGATTGTAATCCAAAGTATATTGCAATTTGCTGTCTTATTTCTTCACACAAGATGACATGAAAATTTGGCATCCTTGAAACTTTTTGTTGTTTCTGGAACACTTTTAAACCACACAATTTCTCTGAAGTGCAACTAAGCAATTTGATTTGCATCATTGGCATTATTTGTAGTGCATAGAATGAGCCATCATAGAAAAAGGCTCTCAAACCACAAACATTGAATTGTTCATGGAAGCCCCAATATAAAATCCAAGGGAATGTTGGTCCATGGCTGTTTAAGCAGGGGCAATGGTCTACATAAACCAATATTTTGCTATTCTTCATTTACAATTTGTCAAATTCCGCATGGGGGAATGAGCATATTCACTTCTCTGACTAGATGTGGTCAAAAAGATATTTAATCTACCAATTTGTAGGTCTTGTCTTTTCCAAAGTTTCCTCCAAATTGCTTGAGTGAAATTCACCACTCTCTCCTAGCTTTGGTGGGAATACATAGTTGTAGGCATTGTCACAATGTTCGCCGAATTTTTACCTAAAAATTCGGAATTCGGCGAACTTAATGCCCTTCACTAAAAATTCGCTTAAGTTCGCCCTGTTCGGCGAATTTCATGTTCGGACCCAACAGTATACAAATAAAATAAACATTTAAGTATAATATATACTTTAAGTTATATTTTATTTATATACTTTCAGGGTGTTTGAGAGGGGTTTCGGACTGCTAAGAGCTATAATGCAAATTCTAGGTTTTGGAGGATCCTATCATATTTCAGAGTTAGTTAGATTCCAGGGTTTCAGGGTTTCAAACTTAGCCATATTTCAGGGTTTCAAGATTTCAAGGAGACATCATAGGAGGTATGAAGGCTGCATGAAGGGATGTATGCGTGATAGAATAGTATGAGAATATCTCTCGCAAATTGCCACAAGCCGATCCCACCCCATTCCCAGTGCACCCCTTAAGGCATGCACTCTGTGAGAATCAATGCACCGATGAGCCCTTGTGAGAGAAAGTGTCAGTAAATGAGATTGTGCCCGCGAGTGGTCTCAACACTGGGGGAGAGTAGCCGAGTGGTTTAAAGCGGCACAAGAAGACATTGTTAGCATGGATCCCCATTTATGGCGGCAAACGTATGGTTCTACTCCAGAGTTACAAAAGCTTGCTGTGCGTGTCCACAGTCAATGTGCCAGTGCTTTTGCATGCGAAAGAAATTGGAGCACGCATGATTTGATCCATACTAATAAGAGAAACCGACTAGGGGCCAAAAAGTTGTCAGATCTTGTGTTTGTTCATAGCAATTTAAGATTGCTTGAGCACAATATTGCAAAAGAAGATGACAATTTTCATCTTGGAGAACCATCCTTTGAAGGAGTTGAGAAAAATGTAGATAGTGTTGATGAGCTGGATGGAGGATTCGTTGATGGTGCTAGTGCTAGTGCTAGTTTTGATTTTGAAGTTGGGTTTGATGTTGCAAATGTTTGAAACTTAAGTTCTATATCAATTTTGAGCTTAGCTCTAAACTATGAATATTTTGATATCTTTTAATGTAATTCAAGTTTGAAATTCTTATGTTTATTTTTATTTTATTTATTAAATTAATTTTATTTTTTATTTTATTTATTTATTTACAATTATTTTTTATTTTCATTGGATTTCTTTTTGACTTTTAAAAAAAAAATATTTTTTATGTTTTTATATAAGTCGAACTTAATGGCGAATTTTTTTTCGAACTTTATCTATTGGCGAACTTGAATCGAATTTTATCCTTGTCGAACTCGAACTCGAATCCGAACCTTGTGACTATGGTTGTAGGCCTTCAAATAAAAAATCCATCAGCTAACAAATAACCACCTCCAATGTCTTTACCTATATTGTCTAGATTGCTAAGGGCTCATAAATTGTGTTGAAATTAGTACCAGTTGCATATCTTTCTTTCATTAATATAAACCCAACAATGAATCTCATTTTGCTTTTTAACCAATGCATACCATCTTCTATTCAAGCCATCCACCACATCAGATTTGCCATTCCAATTTTGCACGGTAAATATATAGCCCTGAAAAAAGGGGACCCATTAGACCAGGCCAACAGAGGTGGATATACTCAAACAGGTGCTTTCACAAAGAGAATTACTTAGACAAATGAAGTCATTTTAAGGGGTCCTTATCATCGCCTTTATAGTTTTGTTGACATCCATAGAGTTGAAGGTACTTACACCTCAATAGGATAGAAAAGAAATGTCTACAATGTCCTCAAAAAGCTTCTACATGGTCATCAATCTTTTGTTCAACTTCAACAAGATATCTAATAACTTCTTTGTAGCCACATCCTGCTTGTCATCAACTCTCTTCGCCGGGTTTTTCTCCCCTTCAGTCAGTTTGCTATTTGTTCATATTACACTGGCTGGTGTTAATAATAATTTTCAATTTGATTGTGGGCTGGTATCCTCTATCGTGCTCATATCTCCTGCACGTCCAAATTCATCTTTGTAATTTAACTGAGCACACTCTGCTGATAATATTCAAATCTCCCACATATAAGGTTGGAGATCCATATATACTACAATCTGGAGCCTTAAAAAAGTCAAGTACTGGGCAAAACAGGACTTCATAGGCTCATAAAGCAAAATCTACCAAAGCCTGTAGAGCCAAGTGGAAAGCTTATAGTGGAATGTCTGTCTGCCATTGAGATTCTAATTAAATCAGTCATATGGGACTCGAGATTTTGATTTTGAGCTGGTGAGTCTTAGGGCTCAAATGCAACCACCTTGCATCTCCAAGCTTATAGTGGAGAAAGGATTTGTCATTTTTCTACCACCAACCTCACCGCCATGGGTAAGTGGTTATAATATCAAGTTTGTGAAACAGATAATTAGGGTTAATCTTTGAATTATGGTGATACTATTTTATCTCTCTGAAGAAGTTTAAATTTGGCTTTCAGCTTCTGCCACGGTATCCAATTCTTCTATTGATAAGAGAAAATATCCGTCTGTTCTAATGCCCCTCCTGAAAAAATGAAGGGAAGAAAACCATCCTCCTTTTGCTAGAGGATTCTCATTATGCAACAAAATTATAGAGATGTTATCTTGTAGAAACACGATCTAAGCTTCATTACCATCACAAACTATAATAATTGCGTCGAGAGGTGTTCTACAATGGCATCCGGGGGGTGGTGGTGGGCTCTAATGTCTATGAGTGTGTTCACTTTTAATTCTGACCTTAAATTTGATGTCTATTTTACCGTCACTTAGATGTTTTTCCTTGTTTCTTGGAGAAGTCAATTGAAATATCATAACATCTTGGCCATATGGTGGAGTTTTGAGCCCCCTTTTTTTCCAGAAAGATTTTTCCTTCATTGCCAAGAAATGAAAATGGAAATGGGTACGAAACGTCCCTTGGTTTGGAATCATCATGGAAGTGTCTGTACAATATACTATAAAAAATATAAATATTAAAATATATAATATATTTATATTTTTATATATATAAAAACAATGCATAATACTCATTTTTAGTCCATTAAAGATAAAACACTTAAAAAATTATAAATATAGAATTCGTTCAAACTTTAAAGACAAAATGTACATTCAAATCTAGAATAAATCATCTAGATTGACCTCAAAATCATGTGTTTATATAGATTTTTAAAAATGTTTTAGCCTTTTTTTTCCTTTTTTAACTTGGTCAACTGTTTTTACGCTGCAAATGTCCCGGAAACGCCTGGGTACATGTCTGAAACGTCCGGAAAGTTTGTGGACATTTCCGGCATGTGCCCGGGCATTTCTGGTACAATTTTGGAGAGTTTCCAGCGAATTTCCGTACCAGAAATGTTTTCAAGGCTGAAACAGGGGCCTTGGGACGTTTGCCTGAAACGTAGGATTTTTTTGAGCTTGACACATTGGTGTAGTTAGATTGACACGATTTGGCACCAGCCATTGGGAAATTTGTGAAGAAGGCAACAAAGTTATGAATAATTATGGTATGTGAAAAATCCAAGATAAGGGCCTAGATTGATATCTATCGGTGTTTTTCAGATAGATGTATTTACGATATCTATGCTAGTTATAATCCATTTTGCACATGGAGCTAGGCCTTGGGCATGGATATCAAGTGGTCACAAGCTTCCCATGTCTTTTGAGGTACAAAAATGCCCTGCACTACCACATTAAAATATCTTGAATCATTCTAAGAAGCCCAAAAAAGGGATCACAAAATTCTGATGAGTTTCTTATAAGCACCAGCTAAAGGTGCAGAACATGAGGGGTAATAAATGTGTAGCAGCCAAAAGGAACAAATTTGAAATTTGATTGCCAACATCATGGGCTTGTTAGTCCAATATGCAATTTTCTGCTCAGTCCTTTGCACTACATACCGCCAAAGATCAAGATAATGCTTGAAAGACAGAATTCCCAAAAAATTGAAAGTTTTCCCTGGCTGGATCTGCTCCTGTTTGAACTCCTCCAACTTAATTAGAAGGCTGATATATTGCTTCTTTTGCCATTCAATACTGAAGTCCGAGGATTTACAAAAGGTTTCAAGATCGCTTAAGAAAGTTGGCAAAGATTCTTCTTCCTTTGAGGTTCCAAGGAAGGAATCATGTTAAAAATTGTCGTTGATTAATTGACTGACCTCTCCTCCTGAAAAGCAGCTACAAGGAAAATGCCATGATATAGTTACAACACCCAAATTCAATCCTCCTTGTCAAGCCTTTACACTTGGGTGCCTATGTAAAAATTGACATGTTACAAATTTAATTACACAACCCAGGTAAATTTACATTATTAGTGGAAGTGCAAAAATGGGGGCAAAATGTGGTTCATTCTGTAATCCATAGTTTCACATGACCCACCTTTTCAGGTTGGAGAGAGCCTGAGAAGTGATCATTCCGAGTAACAACAGTTCAAGAAATGGCTCAGTAAATGTTTTCAGGCCAGATTCGGGGGTTGTTGTCTAATCCTTTTTTGTAAATTTTCCTAGTAGGAAATTGCAGAGGGTTCGTTTTCAGCAACATAGAAGTACAACCATTAGATTTGGTAAACCACTCATGGTAAAATGGATGGTATAATGGGTCAAATCTGCATAAAAAAACTAGGCTCGACCAGCATAGATCACATTTTGTATTCGTTTCTCAGATTACTTTGTACTCCATAACATATACATTAAACATTGTTATTTGCTAAATAGAACAATCATAAAGTTTTTAGGGTATTATCTGTGTCATGCAGATCTAGTTTTGGATTCTTAACTGAACATGCGTTTGACTGTAAAATAAAGATCATAAAATTTGTATATTGAGATTAATATTTAGTAATATTTAGATCCCACACTAAAGACTGTAGATGTGCTTAATAACTAGTGGTTAATCATATGGTTGTTTCAATTTTATTTTGATTTCACCATAATGTAGTTTACTTTGATTTTTTGCTATTAAATTCTCCTATGTGACTTTAACAATAAATATATTTGCTGTTGCAGCTCATTGATGTAGGATTTTTCGTGTGTCTTGATTCTTTTCTTTCGTTATTGACTATTATGCCAGTGAGGATATTAGCATTCTTCTGGAGATGCTTGAATGTCAGGTCAGTGTACGATTGTTCAATCTTTATTTATATGCGCTTGCTTGTATTTAGAGAATTGTTGTGTGTATTCCTTGATATGCATTAGTCAGCAATAATCTACCGACATCACATTCCTATGTGAATAGTGAGCTCTGTCAGAATGTTTTTGGTTACATGAGTTTTGATGGCTTGTATGCTATATTTGTTCCCCCTTAAGAGTATGAAAAGTTGGATGTATAAACTCTCAAGTAACAAACTTGCTAGAATTCACAGAATTACGCAATGCTGTTCTACTTTGAATTTACTTCAAAATGGCAGTTCAATTCGTACAATGACTTAGAATTAGTGCTATTCGCTGTTGGAAGAGTAAAAAGTACTTAAGAACTGAAATATGAAAGCATTGAAACATGAACAGAACTCAGAATCATGGAGACAATTGGCCCAGATTTTTGATCTGAAAAACCCCGCAAGGTGTAAAGGAAAAACCAGTGGAAGAAGCAAATACTCTACTTGCTATCTTCTTAAGGCCAAAGACGGGTTCCAATGAGATATCAAATGAGTACAACATCCAACTGTCTTGTATTAAACAAGTACAACATCCAACTGTCTTGCTCACTAAGTTTTTCCCATTCTTTCCTTTCTCCAATCCTTCCTACAAACATCTGAACACTCGCTCTGTTTACTGATGCCTTTCTCTGTCTGTGCTATTCTTCTTAACATGCTTGAAGATGTCCTTTCGTGTACTAAATGATCTCCAACCAATCGAGAATGTGAAGAGACACTTTGTCTATTTGTGTTTTACTCAGATGGCTGCGGTGGGCAAAACCGCTGGTTGATGTAGACTGGTGATTTTGTAACTGCTGCATGTAGGAACCGATGGTAATGTAACAGTGGGTTTTGCCTGTATGATGCAGCCATTTTGCCACCAAGACTAAAACTCTTCCCTTGAAGCGCTACCAATGGTTGAAACCAGGTTTATTGTCGGCTGTCTGGATTATTTTTTTGGATTTGAGTGCGTGAGGAGATGTGGAAACTAACTCTTCCACTTTCACCTTGGAGTACCATCTTACTTGCCTTGGTGTCTTTCCTTTGAGTCCAATTTAATTTTGCAGCACTACATTCTCCTCCAACTCTCCTTGTGCGTCCACAACCAAGTCTTCCATGGCGGTAGAAACTATTCTTCCTCTTCCTCATCTAGCATGGATTGCTCATACAAGTGTAAATTCTCGTTATTAACAACTAAGTACATTCTCATGAATGAGGGTAATTGTTATGATATGAAGCCAATATCCATGTCACGTGATGTGGGATATTTCACTATTTATGTGCATAGGTGGAATGGGGCACATTTCATCCTTGGATGCACATGGAGAAAAGTTGATGGAGATGGATAGATTTAAGTCACATAAAGGTGATTTAAATGTGGGGCATATTTCTTGAATGCACATGGAGGTAAGCCAAAAATGTGATTCTACTGTTTGACTTGGAGGCACATGGTAGCTGAGTTTTTTCAAAAGGTTGATTGACGAGCTTTTGTCTTTTGTGGGAGACAAAGACAAAGTTGTCACATGGAAGAGATCTCTGTCAAAAGGTGATTGATTACCTTTTGACCCTTGGCACATGTGGGAGACAACTTTCACTATTCACCACCATTCACCACATTCACCCCTATTCATCAATAGTGTTTAACTATTCATATCTTTATGTCCCTCTCCAAGTGTGAAGCCATTTTTGGTCTCTCTTCTCCCTTCCTCTCATGTAATTCTATAAACAAGGATTCAGTCCTTTGTATTTGTAAGCTTGAAGTATAAGCATAAGCCATTCTTAACATAAGCTTTGTATGTAAACTAGGAATAAGAAAGCCAAGCTATTTAAGAAGGAAGCTTTGTACGAGGGGTTTTGCTAAAGTTAATAGAAGATCCAAGCTGCCATTGCCTTGTGGTTTTTCCTTGCACATTGCAAGGTTTTCCACGTATGTCTTTTGTAATGTGTTTATTCTTTTCTATTGTATTGTAGCTTGATTTATTTCGTGCAATAACCTTTTTTGGATAAATATTAACAATTTTGGATTTCCTTTTAATTGGGATGAAAACATACAAGCTGCAATATGCAAAACTGGGAATAACCCAACTGTAGATTTTATTCAATACCCTGATTACAATTGACTGAATCAAGCTCTAATCGAAAATTCACAAATAACATGGAATTCAACAATAACAATGGATTCAACAAATAAATACCACGGTCCACCGAAACGAAGTACAACAATGATGGGCGGTCGAATGGGTGACATGCAATGAATACTAGCAACCCAACAATGCTGAATAGGGTGATGTCCAGGGCTGGAAATGAATGCTGGCAAGCGTACGAACACGACAATGCAAACATGAACCGATTTGGACCCTGGAAGAGTGATGCCACTGCTGGTCATGCTTTGATACCACTGTTGCAGCAGTACGGCCTGCAGAAAACACAAAATTATTTGAAAAATTGTCATGCCTTGCTGTAATTCTCTGATGTGCCACTAAACCCTCCCTAAATCTGTAGCGATTTGTCTACAGTCTGTAGGTGTTGAAGTTCTTGTTGTTTACCTTCCCAACGGTGGCCCTAAATGGTTGTAGACATAGTTGCTAGGAGACGGGTATGAGGGTAGGGGTATGGGTACGCCTTTTTTGAAAAAATAAGAGACGGGGGTATGAGGAGATGACAACATATATTTATTATTTATAAATTATATATAATATCTACTATGAAAAATTTAAGAAAATTATACTATTGCAATGCCAATACTAGCAATAAGCGAAAGAATATCTCATCATATTAAGCATAAGGGTCATCATATACAATGAAATGCCAACAATAGGCATGCCAAAAACAAAAAACACATAAACTTGGATCATATCTGATGCGATATAACATTATGAACTGTCACATCAATTATATCCTCAAGTCCTCCGCTAAGATGCTGTCTAGATAGACATTGCTCTCAAGCTTTGGATCATCTGTAGGCAAATCATTGAGGCCATCTGCGTTAAGCACATCATCCTCTAAGGATATATCTGTTGCTCCATCAGGTGGATTGTGGTCCCATTTTGCTGAAGGACCTTCCTTGTACCTTAGGTCTACACGTGAAAGAAGACAAAGTGTGCTATGAATGTACACTAGCTTCTCTGCCTTCTTCGACTCTAGTCGGTTCCTCTTTAATGAATGAATGAAACCGTAAGTACTCCAATTCCTCTCATAAGATGATGAACTAACTATTTGTGAGAGTAACTGTATTGCAAATGATTGCAATTCGGGGGTTTCACTGCCATGGTTCCACCACCACTCTATTGGGTCCTTCGCTCGCATATCATAAAGAGCCTCCATTGTAGAAAACTATACACGACTACGTGAAAACATGTTCCACTGAGTCTTGATACAAGAAGCCTCCTCTCTTCGACCATAAACGTTTTTTACAGCAAGCCAAAATTCCCTCAGTACTTCTCTATCTTCATATGGAGCCCTCTTCTTGGTGACCTACTTATTATACCACTTTGGATTCAAAGCGTAAGCAACACAATGTAAAGGTGTGTTAAGCTTGTTCCATCTTCCATGTATTTGTTTCTCAATCAAAGGATATAAAGAAAGATCCTTCAAGTCTGATATTTTTGATTCTTTCACACAGAATCAATTTCTTCATAAACCTCCCTCAAACATGGCTTGTCTAAATCAACAAAATAGATGACCTCACAAATGGGCTGAATGAAGTCAACAACAAATTTTAGATCTGCCCAAAATTGGTCATCAAGGACTATTTTCCTCACCTCAATTGCAATCTTTGATGTAGATTGTTTCCAACTTGCCCATGCATCATTAACCATAGTGGAACACAAGGCCCCTTTGACAGCATAAAGACGCTCAAGCAATATGAAGAATGAAACAAACCGCGTATCTGGAGGTTTGAGAAGTTCCAACTTGACAAATCTTCTATAAATGGCTTGTGTGTGGTGATGATTGCATATGAAGATTTGTATTTTTTTACCCTTAGCAATAAGCTTAGAAACCCATTGAAACTTGCCAATGTCTTTGAGCGCATTATTCAATGCGTGCACGTAACATGGTGTCCAAAATATATGTTGGTATTTTTTTTGCACCAAAAAGCCAGCTGCTTTACAAATTGGGGCAGCGTTTGTAATAACATGGACATGTGATGCCTCCACCTCATCAATTGCATCACATAACTGTGTTTGAAGGAATTTTGCATTTTTCTCTTGCCCAGAGCAGTCGATAGCCTTCAAAAAATAAGGGCATTTGGAGCTAGTTACCATAATGTTTAGAAGAGCCCTGTTTCTTGTATTAGTCCAGCTATCCATCACAATGCTGCATCCCTCTGTAGACCACACTTTTTTCATTGGTGCCGTTAGCTACTCTATCCTTGCTTTCTCTTTGTTAATAAGAGATGTTTGAAGCTTCTCATAACCAGGGGGTTTATACCCTGCCGGCCCATTGTTGATAGCACAAACCATTTCCTCATAATAAGGTGATCGAGCAACATTGAATGGAATGCCATTTGCATAGAAGAAGCATGCTATCGTTGTATCCATTGCGTCTCGGCCATGTACATCGAACATGCTCTCTATGGGATTCGAACTGGCAATGTGTGATCTCTTGCGAAAAAACCCCACATCTTCTGTTGCATACCTGGAAGACATATCTATATCAGATTCTGTTTTTCCAATTGACATTACATGGTGATTTTGAGCTCGATCTGGGGTTGAAGCATGGGAGCTTAAAGGAGTCAATTTGCCTTCAGCGCTTTCTTGTTCTCTCATCTCTTCCAACCGTCCTTCCTCATTTGTACAAGCGTCAACCCCTTTCCCTGTTCGGAAAAAATGAGCCCTCACTCTTGTGTAAGCGCCATGGAAGGCCTTCCCACAAAGCTTTCATGTGATTGCTGATGTTCCTTCATTCCCTTTGTGAACCCGAACGCAAAACTTCCACAATGGATACAAAGCATCTTTCCCACCTGACATTTTGAAAAAAACAAAAAAATAGTAACTCTAATTTAAAATTTATTTTAAAAATTAAAATAAAATATTGTTAAACTTAAAAACGTAAACAAAATTAAAATAAGTTATTAAAATAAAAATAAAAAAATAAAATCATAACATATTAATAATTATTAACATACAATAATTTTTCTAAAAAACAACATATTATTATTTTAAAATTAATATTAAAAATTTAAAATATTAATTTCATTTAATTTTTAAATAATATTAAGATAATTATAAATTATGCATAAATATTTAAATTGAAAAATTTAATTTTTAAAATATTTAAAAATAAGAAAAATAAAAAATATCAAACATTTAAAATTTAAATTTAGACATTATTAAATAAATTAATAATAAAATATTAAAAATTAAAATTAAAAAATATTTAAATATAAAAAAAATACTAAATAATAAATAAATTAATAAAAAAAGTTAAAATTCCTAGGCTAAACGTAATAACTAATATCAATAATAATTTTATTATTTAAATTTTTTTAAAATTTTAAATATTAAAAAACAATAATAATAAATAAATTATTAATAAAAATTAAAAAGTTAAAATGAAAAAAAAAAAACAAAAATGTAAGCCTAAGTCTAAATTGAATTAAAAAAAAAATAAAGGCATCGCCGAATGTGGCACTGCCTAGCATGGCCGTTCGCAACACAGCATGGGAGTGCCATTCATGACAATGCCATGCATTGTCACATTTGATGATCTAACAGTCACCCAAAAAAGAAAAACGAAATTGTACATGTTTAAAATTAAACCTAAAAATTCTTGATTCGTGTTTGCAATAAAAAAAATTAAAACTGAGACAAAACGCCTACAACGTACCTCAATATCTTGTTGATGCTCTCTTGCTCGACTGTGAAGTGGCGAATGCCTACTAACTGTGTGACTTTTTCACTTGCATCCTGGTAATTTTTATAAATTTCTTTATGCGCTTTTTCATGTAGTTTAAGTTTAGTCGAGATTAGGGTTTTTGGAGATGCATTTTCCCTACACATGACCGCGTTGGAGACGTGGGGATGGGCAGGTAGACGTCTAAACATGGGAGACATCTCTGTACCCATCTCCCATTCCTGAAACATGTCTCGGAACGCAAGACGTGCCCCAGGGGTAGGGAGATGCATCTCTCTACAACATTCGCTGTTATATGATTTCTCTAGGTGGGTGTTGATTCCAAAGCAATGGTGCTGCCAAAAACGTGCCCTAGGTTGGTCTTTTTCTGAATTTGATAACACTAGTGTAATTCCAGGGTGGAATTACCAACAAGTTTGGAGGTTTTTGTCTCCAAGCCTGTGCACACGAGGGTTTTTGTCCTCTGTGGAAAATAGAGTAGTTGGTCAAGCTCTCCAATGAAATCTGAAAGTTGAATGATAATAATGGATGAAAGATTGCACTTTTTCCTTTTTCCATCCTCTTATAATTACTTTTCTATCCAAAGCCCTACAAGCAAAGTAAAATTACTTTTAATTCTAATTCCCACATTTGCTCCAAAAGTAATTAATAATTATTTTCATTTTCTCTTTTCCACTTGGGCTTTGAATTAATACACTTTTGGCCCCATTCAATTAATAACAACATTTAGATGCCCCATTTTAAAGTTATGACTTGAAAGTATGCTGGGGAACACTTAAAGTGTTTATTTTTTCTTTTTATTTGAAAAAGGGGACATGACGGTCCGCCCTTCTCAAAGATTGCTTGTCTTCAATCAATACCTGAACCGTTTTGCAAATACCAGGTTTCCAAACCAATCTTGTTGTTTCTTCCATTCCTCTTTGTGATGTAGTTGGCTTCTGCTGTGCTACTTTGATATAATTAGGAATTGGAAGCTCTGTACTCACTGATGCTTCTCTGACAATCCCCATGAGTGAACCATTACCATTGTAATGTTCCTTCTTAGAATACTTTCCATGTTGACAAGAAACATGAAATGGCAAACTTGAAATGTGACTTTCCTTTTCGTATCTTGAGCTGGAATCCAATTGTTCACCTCTTTTTTTTGATTTAGAAGTAGGAGCTTTTGAGAGATTTGCCTTGACACAACCATTTGTGTAATTCAGAATTTCAGAATTAGTGGCATTAACTGAACCATTCTCTTTGCTTGCATGCTCATCACTATGGTTACTCTCAAAATTATTTTCATCCAACAATGACTCAATCCTAGCAGTGCTTGGAAGATTGATAAGGTGCTTCTAGGGCTGAAACATCCTTATTTTTGAATATTTGGCCTTCAACATGTAATGCACATTCTTCCTTGCCATTTTTAATGCAAACCTTTTGTTCATCAAAAGTCATACTTGTTTCTATCAAAGATCCTTCACTTTCCACTTGCATGGTGGATTCCTTTATGCGTTGCTCACTAACTGTTTTCAAATATGAATTCTCTTGCATTTTGATTTCTTCTTTGGAATTCTTTTGAGGGTTTGACTTTCCCTCTTTCTTCTTCAATCTTTTATTTCTATTTTTTGTGTATATCTCCAAGAATTATTCAAAGGTATTGTATTTTGTGTATATATCAGACTTCTTATCATATCATCAAAGGCCAAAAGTTTGACCTCGTCTCTGTCACACTTCTCTTTCAACCATGCCTCTTGGATATGATCTTTCTTTCGTGTCCTAAATGAATTTAGGGTTTCACAACTAATAGCAAATTGATTCAAAAGCTAGTTCTTAAAATTTTGGCTTTGTCTGGACTCCTTGTCTTCTCTGTTGATTTCAAGACGATTCCTAGCTTTTTGTTGCTCTTTTTGTATTCACATCAACACCTCTTGGATAGGATCTATGTCTTCTTCCTTTAGTAAGAACTTAGGTCACTAGTCCATGTTCTCTCTCCTAAGTTCCATTTCACCCCCTTGCATGAAGACTTAGTTGCAAATTAATTTTTTCCACAAGCTGGTAGGAAAACCAACTTTGATACCACTGTAATAACCCTCTTTATATAAATATTAACAATTTTGGATTTTCCGTAAAACCCTTATTGAATTGGGATGAAAGCATACAAGTTGAAATATGCAAAACTGACAATAACCCAATTGTAGATTTTATTCAATAAGTTGTTACAATTGATCGAATAAAACCCTAACTGAGAATTCCCAAATAACATGGAATTCAACAATAACAACAGATTCAACAAATAAATACCACACATGGTCCACCAAAATGAAGTACAACAATGATGGGCAGCTGAGTGGGTGACATGCAATGAATATTGGCAACCCAACAATGATGAATAGGGTGACACCCAAGTCTGGAAATGAATACTAGCAAGTGTACAAACACGACAATGCAAACATGAACTGATCTGGACCTTGGAAGAGTGATGCCATTGCTGGTTATGCTCTGATACCACTGTTGCAATAGTACAACCTACAGAAAACACAAAATTCTTTGAAAAACTGTCACGCCTTGATGTAATTTTGTGATCTGCCACTAAACCCTCCCTAAATTTGCAGCGATTTGTCTACAGTTTGTAGGTGTTGAAGTTGTTGTTTACCTTCCCAGCCGTGGCCCTAAAGCGGCTATAGATGATTTCCCCAGGTGGGTGTTGATTCCAAAGCAGTGGTGCTGCAAAAAACGTGCCCTAGGTTGGTCTTTCTTTGAATCTGATAACACTAGTGTAATTCTAGGGTGGAATTATCAATTGAGTTTGGAGGTTTTTGTCCCCAAGCCTGTGCACACGAGGGTTTTCATCCTCTGTGGAAAATAGGGTAGCTGGTCAAGCTCTCCAATGAAATATGAAAGTTGAATGATAATAATGGATGAACGATTGTACTTTTTTCTTTTTCCATCCTCTTATAATTACTTTTCCACCCAAAACCTTAAAATCAAATTAAAATTACTTTTAATTCTAATTTCCACATTTGCTCCAAAATTAATTAATAATTACTTTTATTTTCTATATTCCACTTGGGATTTTAATTAATACACTTTTGGCCCTATTCAATTTATAACAATGTTTAGATGTCTCATTTTTAAGTTATGACTTAAAAATATGCTGGGGAACACTTAAAGCGTTATTATATAATTATTCATTCTTTTTATTTGAAAAAGGGGACATGACATTCTGCATTATTTGCTTGCACGGTTTAGATATTTTTTCTAACAATAATTCAAGCCTAAAAGCATTCTCACCAATTTGCTCTAAAATGACAAATGTGCCATGCCTTAGTGTCTTAAGCTTCCTAGCTTGTCCTTGGAGCCTTTCCTTGCTCAAATAGATCATATTTTGTCACCCCACCTTGAGTGTATGTTCTTTGTGTGCTATTGGTCATGCCTAGCCTTGTACTTGGCTTGAGACTTTTGTAATTGATCTTTCACTTTGAGATGGATTTCCCTAATCCTCTCAAATAACTTCTCAGCGCTTGTCACCTCTGAATCTTGCTTCTCTATCCCTGCCTACCATTCCAATGCAACATCAATTGGATTAGTTGGAAAATAATCCAAACATGCTTCAAATGATGACTTATTAGTGGATGTGTGTACTGCCCTATTATATGAGTGCTGAATTTATTCCAAAGACTCTTTCCAAGTTGTTGGATACTTGCTGTTATAACCTCTTATCAGCGGCACCAAAGTCCTATTGACAACCTCCGTTTGTCTATCAGTTTGCGGATGGAAAGCGGTACTTCGTTGCAACTTAGTATCCATTTTTCCCCACAATGTGGTCTAGAATTTTCCCAAGAGTCTTGAGTCTCACAATAGACTTAAGTAATCCAAATCGCACGCAAACATTAGAAAAGAAAAGTTCAGTTGTGTCATGCCCTCTTATTGTTATCTTGCATCAACATGCAATTAAAATACACATTTTGCTGAATCTAAATCCATTTAAATCAACATATAGATAGTCATGACCATGCTTGGACATAGGCAATCCTTCCACAAAATCCATAAAAATGCTTTCCCATGGTTTAGTAGGTATAGGTAGTGGCATGTACAATCCTTCCTTCCTAACCTTAGGCTTGCTTGTACAACATAGTTTACATCCTCTAATGAATTTAAAACTTCTTGCATATTGGGTCAATACCATAGTTACCAGTTTCAGAAATCTGAATGCGTTTGGGAGGCCAAAAAAATGCAGAATGCGGAATTCTTGAAAAAAAATTGGTAAAATCCGGTTTGAAAAAAAAATAAAAAAAAATATATATATATAAAATAATATGCAAAATTGACAAATAGGATGAAAATATTTATAAATTAATATAAAATGTTTATATTATACCATATTTATGGTTTCTGGGCTTTTTTTTACGCAAAAACCTTTAAAATATAAAAAAAAAAAAAAAAAAAAAAATAAAAATTGGAAAAGAACAGGGCTGACCCGGATGAACTTATCCGGGCCGGCCAAAAAATGCGGATGCGGCCGGATTTGGTAACTATGGTCAATACACATACCTTTGCAAATGAGCCATGATCTTACCAACACCAAACTGTTATGAGACCTTCGAAGGATGTGCTTCCTTCCTTAAGATATGTCTTTCCTCGTTTGGCACACATAGCTTATTCGACTTGTAGAGTAGCCCATCCTTGAGATAACATCCATCTTTGCCTTCATTTTCAACTTGGTTTGTAAAATTTGGAATGTCTTCCCAATGTCTGCATTTTGTGCATATGCTTCCTCATAAGCCTCTTTCGTGAAAGGCTCAATATGTGAGATAATTTCCAAAGCCGAAACTATTCTTATTGGTGGCCTCGATAACATATTTGTGATACAACGTTTGTGCTGCCCTTCGCGTATTTGATCAGCAAATACAGTTGTTGGAGGAATCCCATTTCCATTTGTAATGTGTTGTTTGTTGTAATTTAGTTTGTGCTTGCAAATATTGAAAATGTTTCTAGTTAGTGCACAATAGTTTATTTACCCAATAAATAATGCTTCTATTTTTTTATTGCTTGAACTAGTGCATGCATTTGTTTATCATGAATAGGATTCCCCCAACTGTTGAAGAAAATACCTTTGAACTACGTTATCGGTACTGCTACCCAACGGGTTGGTAACATTACAATACATTCTTGGTATCATTATTGGTTCAAAATGCCTTTGGAAATGCCCAAGGTCCTTTTGTGCAGGTCTGGGAAGGCCTGAGTTTGTATGGACGTGACCAGACTTGCACAAGGAGGCATTGTGCGTTTCCAGCAAGTATCCAGGTAGAAAAACATTTTTTTAATTTTTTGTTTTCACTAAAAAAAAGTCAAACATGGACTTGAAAAAACAATAAAAATAAAAACAAACCATAGGGAAACCCTTAAAGCAACTCTCATATTTATTTTATCAAAAAAAAAAAACAACACATTTACCTCTCATTGCACATTTGTTCTCTCATCTTCATTTTTTTCAATTGCTTAGCGCTGATATTCCTTCCTTTTGTTAATCTTATGCCATTACAACTACCCATTTGGTGTTGAGGAGTTTACCACATGATCATGCTCTTGATTAAGACATTGAAGACTAATGTGGATATAATGAATATTGGTGAAGGAGCATCGTGGTTCACTTGTGATCCTCTACATAAACCAAAAACACTTATAGAGTAGAAAATAAACATGTTTGCAGTTGTGCGCAAGTCTTGTTGCACGCAAGTTTTGTTTGTGTTGTTTTGCGTAGCCTTGTGCATGCATGTTTGTTGTTTGTTTAGTTTCACACAAGTTTGTTATATTTCGATTCCATTCCAACTTGTTGTCACTTGAGAAACATTGTGCAAGTCTTTGTTCAATTTGATGCCAAAGAGTTCTTTTGTGCAACTTTACTTGTGAAAACTTGTGATATCTTATGCAGAATGTTAGTGCACAGTGGTATGATCAACACAACACTATAATGTTTGAAATATGTAGATATATAATGTAGATCAACCCAACACAATAGATATTGGTGGGTCAAGATGCCCTTATATTCAATATATTCAAAAATAAACTAATACCCTTAAAGTAGGGCAACACCATACAATACTAAACACTTTTAAGAAGGGATAACTCCACAACGTCAAAGGCAGGGCAACACCATACAATATTAAATACTTTTAGGAAGGGATAACTCCACAATGCCACTTCAAGGGGACAACCTCTAATATCCTTTTAACAATAGAAGAGTCAACACACACTTGATTGATTTCCTTTACAATGATATTCCTCCTCTTTAGATAGACCTCTATATAACTAAGAATGGATGGGTAACCTCCAAATCCCAATGTAGGCCGACTATTGTTCAATGCACTAATTCCACAAGTTACTCATTTATCATGATATATTTGAGTAGATTAAGTGTTCTTTGCTTGTATTGTTTCTTCATCTATGGCTTCATCTGAATGTTCTTCATGCCTTTCCCCACTTGTTTCAATCTCATCGTCATGCTCTACCTTGATTGTTCTTTGTGCCTTTCCAACTATGATGTCTTGTAAAATAACCTTCATTTTCTTATATCAAAACTTCATAAAATACTTTTGCACATTAATATTTATTGTTTCCAAAGTCTCTAACCAAGGATATCTAAGAGCCATATCCACACCATCCATATCCAAAGCATAAAAATCTGAATGCAAAACATATTTATCCATAATGAGCTTCAAATCTTCAAAAACTTGAATGTTTTTACCATCTATTTGAGTCTCCTTGATATTGTTTGCTTGAACATGTATATCTTGAGCCACATTTATGTTAATGAAGCTATATCTGCTCTAGGGTTTATGGACACAATGACCTTCTCCTTTTGAATGCATCCATGAAACTGAAATATGGAAGCGTCTCTTTGGATCTGATCTGTTTGGATCCTTATCCTCATCATAATCATGCATCTCTCCCTCTACATCTACTGTAGCGACATCATTATTTTTTTAATTGTTCTTTTTCATTTGCATGATCTGCATAGTCTTTTTCATTACCATCATCATCATTATTTTCTTTCGCATGATCCTCAACCTCTCCTAAAGCATATGTAGCTTCCTCATCATCTTTTTCTTCTTCATTTGCACTCTCTTGTTATCATTATCAGTCTCTTTGTCCACAACGTGCCCCCCTTTTGCAATGGTATACGTATGCAAAATATTTTGCATTTTTGTAACACTCATATTTTCCAACTATTTGTAATCAACTTGACCCATGATTTTGAAGATAAAAAACTAGGGTTCATGAAAAAACCATAAAATTTCAATAACTCATGCGAATCTAATAAAAGATGTCCACAAGTTTGATTGTAGCTTCCCTATATGATAATGCAACTTGAGTGAAAATTTGGTCTAAAAATTCTGAACATTCGGCTTGTAGAGTGAATCTATGAAAAATCATAAAATCGTAATAAATCATTCAAAACTTATCATTTTTTTGTAAAATTTTGACGGTAGCTTTGCTATATGAGGATATTATGTCACTAAAAATTTCATAGAAAAATTCTTGAAATTTTGATAGATATGATGATTTATTACAAACCATAAAATAACAATATCTCCCTCACCCAATAATCAAATCTTGATTTTTTTACCGTGACTTACTGGAAATATTCTGCAACTCTAGTGAAAAATTTGTATAAAAATTTGCAACAAATAGCAACATATAAGTGATTCTCCAAAATTAGGGGTTTTCCCACAAACTTGTCCAAATCAATGCTTTGATACCACTTGATATGGTCCACACTTATAATATTTGAAATATACATAATATAATGTAGATCAACACAACACAATAGATGTTGGTGGACCTAGATGTCCTAAAAATAATATTCAATACATTCAAAAATAGACTAATATCTTTAAGGTAGGGCAACACCATACAATATTCTTTTATGAAAGAATAACTCTGCAATGCCACTTCGAGGGGACAACCTCCAATATCCGTCTAACAATATAAGACTCAACACTTGATTGATATCCTTTAAAGTGATATTCCTCCTCTTTATATATACCTCTATATAACTAACAATGGATGGGTAACCTCTTAATCCCAATGTGGGCCAACTATTACCCAATGTTCTAATTCTACAAGTTACTCATTTATCTTAATTTATTGGACCTATATAACGAATTAAAGGGGATGTGTGCTACATGTTGGCATTTCCATCAACCCATATACATTAATATATCATATCCCTAGGTACATAGCATTGTTGCACACAAGTCTTGTTTGTGTTGTTTTGCGCAGCCTTGTACGTGCACATTTGTTGTTTGTTTAGTTCGACACAAGTTTGTTGATACATGTGGTTTATGTTCCAACTTGTTGTCACTTGCAAACATTGTTCAAGTCTTTGGTCAATTCGATACCAAGGAGTTCTTTTGTGCAACTTTACTTGTGAAAGCTTGCAATATCCTATACAAAATGCTAGTGTGCAATGGTACAAATTTGAGGATCATCGTGCATAGAATTTTCCGCGTGTTTTATAGATGCAGAGTGTTGTGATTTAGACTTGCGAGGCTGCGACCTTCTTGTCACTTGTCTTGTATGCAGTTTGTTCTGTGCACACATGTTCTTATGATGAGTTATGGATAAAAAGCGATTGTCAATCCTAACCATTTGCATTTAATTCCTTGAATTATGAAAGGTTGTCGCAATGTCATTAATGTCACTTTGTGTTGTGCTTCACCCCGATGCCTTATGTAGTAATGTGTTATGGTGCACTAGGATTGTATCGAACATTTAATGTTTGTGGTGCATGGTGATGTGTTGCAAATATCTAATGATTGTAGTGGCTTGTTGTGAGCATTATTGTAAATGGGTGGGTCTTGTGCTTGCATAAAACATGGCCTTGTTGGTGTTGTAGTTGCTATAACAAAATATAAATGAAATATACTTGCATAACAAATAACAAATACAGGGAGTAAATCAATGGAAGCAGCTAAACATAATAAAGAAGATCTCCACAAACCTCAGCAATTTCTTCCCATGGCCGAGAGGCCATGGGAGACAAATTTATTCAAAACAATGGCTTACTATTGCCTTCTTACACTTGCTTATATAAGCTCTTTGGCTTCTCACTTGACTCTTTAGTTCCTCACTTGGCTCTTCGGCTTCTTCACTTTGCTCTTCGCCTTTTTAATGCATTTTCATCTTTCTTTTGTCTCTACATGAGTTTTCTCCTTTTACATAATGCCAGTTTATAATAAATATAACTTCCTTATGCCTATGCTAATAGTCACCTAGACAAAAATAGTTGTCTCGTCTCGAGACACTTAGACAAAAGGCTATACAATTTTCAAGTTTTTACAATTTTTGCTCTATTAAGATGCATTTGAGGCATGCTACCGACTCCTACCCTCACCCTCAATCGCCGGTTCTCCCTTTTCCTCTAACTAGTCTCGACCTCATTTGCCCGACCTCCCTTGCTCTCTAACTAGTCACAGTCTCAATTGCATGACCTCCCTTGCTCTCTAACTAGTCTCGGCTTTAATTGTTGGACCTCTTCTACTGCGACTCTCAACCTCTCATGCTGGGTCTCCATGCTTTTCTACAACTAACCGATTTCCTCCGCCTCTCATGCTGGAACTCCATGCTCTTCTACAACTAACCATCTTTACAACCTTAAATACATTTATAATTTTACAAACTTATAAACACTTCACTTTGTTCAGACCTCTTCAAATTTGAACTTTTCCCAAATAAAATTGAATCACCCACTATAAAGAAGGATGTCACTTTTGCTAGAGACTTTAGGTATCCATCAAATTCCAATGCTTAATTATATTAATTCACTGATCAAAATAAAGTTGTTCGGCCTTTTCTTATTGCTGAATCATTCATTTTGTTGGAACAAAGAAGCCCTAAAATGTGGCACAATAATGAATTTCCATACTTGCTAAATAACTTAACTATGGCTATTTTGATGGCACTTTAAATCGATGTTAGGTCTGCACACTTTGCAAAGTCATTTACCAACTTTATACATGCCGGAGGACAAACTGGCGCCCTTTCAACTACAAGTTGCATCCTTGTAACGTTTATGCAAAACCGTCCAAACTTCTACCTACACTTCTACAACAGCTAGCTGCCATTACCCATCTCCCCAAATCATTCCCAAGTCTTGTCAGAGTTGCCTACTTTAGGGTTTTCTCATGCTCACTCCCTTTGTACATGATTCAATCTATTTTCCAACCTCTTTTTCTCTATCCTCAAACTATCATGAACCTCCTCGACGTTGTAAATTGCATCTCAAGTTTCCTTGAAATCATTGTAGCCTTTGAGTTTGGCACTATATTGCCCTTTGGAAAACAATTAAATATTGTGGTTGGTCTCCAACTCTATCTTCCATTTCGGGAGTAGTTACCTTCTAGGACAATGCAATTGAAAAAGAGAAACGTTCTTGTATCTTAAAATTTCGCACTTTGAATATCGAGCACATTGTGGTTGCACCCTTGAGCAACATACTCGCTATCATTCAAGGTCCTCCTTGATTCCTTGCCAAATAGCTCTGTCAATATTATCAATATGGAAGAGACTCGCAAACTAGACCTCAACCGCATGGATCTTGGCTGTAGTAAGCTTTGCTTCCAACATGGATGAAGATGACATTTCAGCTGGCTTCAACTCACAACGAGGATAATCCCAACGGTTTTGTCAATTTGGTTTCTCAAATCTCGTTTCTCGCCAAATAACATAACTCATGCTTGTCCACCTTAGATCTCTACACACTTTGCAATTTCTTCGTAGAAGGCATAGAGCTTGGGCAAGGCATTGACCAGTTGTTGATTTATCCTTGATTCCTTGCCAAATAGCTCTGTCAATATTATCAATATGGAAGAGACTCGCAAACCAGACCTCAACTGCATGGATCTTAGCTGCAGTAAGCTCTGCGTCCAACATGGATGAAGATGACTCTTCAGCTGGCTTCAACTCACAAAGAGGATAATCCCAATAGTTTCGTCAATTTGGTTTCTCAAATCTTGTTTCTTGCCAAATAACATGACTCATACTTGTCCACCTCAGATCTCTACACACTTTGCAATTTCTTCTCAGAAGGCATAAAGCTTAAGCAAGGCATTGACTAACCGTTGATTGATCGTTGCAGGGTTGTACATACATCAACACTAACGCCATTTTAGTCAGTTTGTCTTGCGATGGCAATACCTATGGTAGAAAATGCATAGGGTGATATGTACACCATAGAGTGCGCTCACAAACTTGGTTTCCCCATCACGTTACCTGTTCAAATCCCAACGCTATAGAAATTTTAACTTGGGCTCGAATCTTGAGCAGCCACACCCACCGTTGGTGTTGTAGTTGCTATAACAAAATATACTTGCATAACAAATAACAGTTACAGGAAGTGAATCAATGGAAGTAGCTAAACATAAAAAAGGATATCTTTGTAAACCTTAGCAATTTCTCGGCCATGGGAGACAAATCTATTCAAAACAATGGCTTACTATTGCCTCCTTACACTTGCATATATAAGCTCTTCGGCTTCTCACTTGACTACTCAGTTCCTCACTTGGCTCTTCGACTTCTTTACTTGGTTCTTTGGCTTCTTAATGCATTTTCATTTTTCTTTTGCCTCTACATGATTTTTCTCCTTTTACATAATGCCAGTTATAATAAATACAACTTCCTTATGTCTATGCTAACAACCCCTACACTCGAGTTAGCTAGTCAGTGAGCTTAAGGATAGTATGTATTATTCTGAGAGAGAGTTATACTTGCAACGTCCGCAAGTTAGCAGATAGAGATCTAAGAATCTATTATAACACATCTCATTTGAGATAGCTATGTGGTGGTTATTGTGTGTGCAAGCTATTTCTAGCCATTGAAATCTAATAAAAAAACACTGTTGTTTTGTTGTTGCATTATTTCATTATGTAATTCTGAAGGCTATGTGGTCTAAGACATCTCTTTGTTGAGACCCCTAACCACCACTGCATCAAATATGCTAATTTGTCTTGCTTTGTATATACGTTGTAACATTTGCACTATATCCTTGTTTCTAAGACTAATCTAAGTTCGACCACTGAATATCATGACATTTGGGATTGAATTATTAGTGTGTTTTGTGGTTATTTAACTTATTTTGTTTACTCTGCATATTATGTGGTTAATTTTGCTTATTTGTCTATATTTTTTAATATTTTTTATATATTTTTGTATGGTTGTACCCAAGCCGTACCCAGGGCAAAAAAATGGCCATACTGTTATACCCAAACATTGTACCCACACCCGCACCATGATTTGCTACTTAACCTTTGTATGATAACAAATGGGTTTACCTCCTTGCAAAAAAAGTTCCCCCATAGCATACTCGCTTGCATTTGTTTCAACTTTGAACGACTGCTGAAAATTAGGAAGAGCAAGGACTAGTGCATGGCTGATTTTATATTTCAAAGAATCAAAAGCACTATCATGTTCCTTATCCCATTGGAAATTCTTACTCATTGCTGCAACTGAATTTCGAGGTGTGATTATTGTGGAGAAAGTTGGAATAATTTTTTTTCATTTATTATACTGCTCCTACAAAGCTCCTTTGTTTTGGTGGCGTACTTGGTGTGGGACAATTCATGATGGCCTCAAACCTTTGTTGGGTCCACCCCAGTTCTCCTCCAATCACATGCCCCAAAGAAATAAGTGATTGTTATGCAAACTCACATTTCTTCATATTGTATAAAAGCTGTTTTTTTCAACACTTGCAAGACTTTTTTCAAATGTGTTAGATGTTCCTCGCATGTAACACTAAAAATTAGAATATCTAGATACACTATTACACGTGTATCTATGAAAGGACATGATACATCATTCATTAATCTTATGAATGTTGCCAGTGCATTACATAAATTAAAAGGAAGTACCAATCATTCGTACAAACCTTGTTGTTTTGAAGGTTGTCTTCCACACACCCTCCTCCTTCATCGACCTTATGATAGCTTGATTTGAGATCCAACTTTGTGAAATACTTAGCATGCTGAAGTTGGTTCAGCAAATCATCAATCCGTGGAAGTGGATATCAGTTCTTTATGGTGATCTTTTTTAATGCACGATAGTTAATGCACATTCTCCAAGAGCCATCTTTTTTTTTGGCAACATCACAATGGGTGATCCACATGGTGAAGTGCTTGAGTGTATGATGGCTTGTTATAGCAATTCACGAAGTTTTTTGTTGACCTCATTACATTCCAAGAGTGATTGCCTATACAAGCCAATGTCAGGGAAAGAAAATTCTAAAAACAATTGAATCTCATGTTCTACTTCTCGTTTTGGAGGCAAACTCTTAGGAACACATTCTGAAAAAAATTGCAGCAGCTCATTCAATCGCTTCAATCCCTTGTTAGCACTATCAATCTTAGATTTTTCTAACCCATCCTCATTCTTATCTTTCAAAAGAAGCAAACAAAAATGATTATTTGCTTGAACGAATCTTTTTGCTTGGATGGCACTTACCATTGCAAGTTTGGGCTTGCTTGATGTGCCTTGATGATATAGTTGACTCCATCCTTGACCCATGTATCCCTATTAGCCCTCCTCATGAAGATAGCATCCCTGAGATACAAGGACTTCCAAACATCAAATCAAATGCATCAAGAGGAATCACATCTACTTCTACCTCATCAACATATCTTGGGTTAATCCCAAATTTGAATTTACATCTTTTTGTAACTTGAATTTCAACACCCTACTTCACCCAACCCAAATGATATGGATGTAAATGATCATTTACTTTTAAACCAAGCTTCTTTACTACTGCATTTGAAATCAAATTAGATTGCAACCCAATGTCAATAGGTGCATTTACCTTGGTTTTCTTGATTTGAATCTTGATTTGTATTAGAATGCTCATTTCTTATTTTTCTTGTTCCTTGCTGTTCATGTCAGTGGTGGTGCAGCCAAGCTTTTCATCTACAGAAGAATTGTCCTCAGTTTCTACCTTTGATTTAGTTAAAACGATGCCATGGACTTCTTGGAGTCCTTCTTGGCCCGATTCTTGGGATGCAATTCTGGATGTAACTTCGAACACTTAGCATTAGTATGATCATTTATAACACTGATTAGAGTGGTTCTTAGGATCCCTACAACTATGCAAAGCTGTGGCATTCCTCTTACCTTTCCATTTACCTGTCTTGAAGGTCTTGTAAGGTTGGTTTTACTCTTTCTTGACTTGATTTTTGGGCTGATTTTGCTTTGAGGATTCCCCTCTCTTTGCTTCTTTTCTAACCCAATGTAGTTTGCTTGAAAGCATGTTTCATCAAGATCTTCCAGCAAACTAAAGCATGATCTTCCTCTTGAGACATGCAAGAAAAATCATTTTTGCCTCAGTTACGTTATGCACGCTAAAATAAACCTTCATTTGCTTCGACTGTTTATTTAATATCTTTGCATATACTTGTCCCTCAAAGGATTTAATCTCAACTTTTGTTTCAACCTTAAAAGGAGGAAGAATTTGGACGTGACACAATTACAGCCAAATACAGGCTCCATTTTTATTCTGATGCGTTCATGCACGGCTAAAATATAGGGCAGAGGAAGAATTTGGACGTGACACAATTATACAACGTAACCTATAATTCCATGGGTCTGCAAGACTAAGCCATGCAATCAAACTGACCCTTACAAACTCAACTGATTATATAATTTATCCTATAATACGTTGGAATCCCTTATAAACTCAAATAAAACTTCTATCCGGCTATCCAGTCAATGTAGGATAAACCCATTTGGCTTAAGACCAGTTTACATATTTTTCACCCACCTGGGTTCAAACCTTTGCTATAAAATGCTCATGTACAGCAGCTCTAAGATTTAATATGAGGAAGGGGAATTCATTTGGCTCAAGATTCGTTTGCATATTTTTCATCCACCTGGGTTCAAATCTTTGTTATAAAATGTGTATGTACAGCAGCTCTAAGAATAAATACGAGGAAAAGAATTTCATTTATTCACATTGTTTATGGCTTTGCTAAACTCATTTAGCCCAAAAGAAACTGCCGCTCAATCATTTTTATACTTTTCCTTTCAACCAGATTCATTCCCTATAGTTTCTATTTAATCATTTTAAAATTAAAGAGGCTCATGGCTGGAAACAATTTAAATGTAATGGCTGGGAAATTAAACCTGGAAAGAGATGGCTGCACTTTGAAGAAATGCACATCCCTAATTTAATTACAAAGGACAAGTTAATCAAACGGCCGTTCAAACCTTTACATGGCTGAATTCTTTGTCCAGATTTTTATTTTTTATAGATACAGTAGTATCACAATCCTTAAAATAATATCACGCTTAGCAAAGGAAGGAGAAAGCATACGGATCATATTCATATGATTTTCTAAATTTTCAAGTATTCGTACTATTGCTCTTCTGATAAAAGAAATAAAAAATTATTCATTCCATAATCTTTGGCTATGGCAAAATACTTCTATTATATTTACAAGTAAATGGTAGAGGAGGAGGAAGAATATGTGCCATATTTATTCTCTTAATACTTGCATAAAACTTCCATTATTCGTAAATAAAGAAATCCCTAAACTTATTTAGTCGCAATAAACTTGTACAGCAAGCATTTATCCTTGCTCATAATCGATGTTCTCTTCCTTCCCTTAAATCATTGCTTCATTAATATTAGAATATAAAAAGGGTTATCTAAGCCTTATATATTTTCTCATAAATAAGCATGCCCAACATTAATTATAAATATCTGTCAATTGACGGAAATATTCCAGCAAAGCTTTAAAAAAGCATATTGAAGTGGAATCTTTATTCTTCTATCCATCTATTAATGGAACGTTTATCCTATTCCTTTGCTGCATATAATCTTCCCTCAACAGTCATGTTTATTAAGTTATTCAGAAGAGAGCAATTCAAGCTTTTGCATTTTGGCTAAGCAAACATATTTTAAGCAGTTATTCATCTAAAATATTAATATACCCTGTACACACAAGTGACAAAATACTTAACAACCCAACATGATGTGAGAATTTATTATTTTTACAAGTGCCTAGCAGGAATCAATTTTGAATATAATGCCCAGATTCATAACATCCGACTCCATTTGAAAGAAAACATAGTTTTCTTTCATCTAAGGCATCCACATCGATTAAGAACACCTATCCATGTATAACCAGCAATTTCACCCTCTATTCAATTTAAATAACACTTTTAAAATGATTGTAAAGACAGGGTTTAAGGTTTAGAGCGTGGGCACATATTTTAACTGAAGCTTGCTTACTTGACTTGTCTCAGCACATTCTTCAGCCTATACCAGATGAGGAGATGGTTGGATGCCATTATCCACCTGGTGGTTTAACATTTAGAGCATGTGCACCCATTCTAACTGAAGCTTGCTTGCTTGACTTGTCTCAGCACAATCTTTAGCCTATACTAGATGAGGAGATGGCTGGATGCCATAATACATCCGGCCTCGCCGTGCACGTGTCCATGAGGGGGTACTGAAGAATACTGTGTATGCTGCCCTCTGATCACTGCTCAGCGCAGAGTAATATGTAGACACAGAGACTGCCCAGCACAACTGAGCAATCGATGTGCTGCTGTCCGTTCCATTTCCCATTGGCAATGTGTAAAATTGTAAATACACAAATGCAGCCCAGCTTTCACTGCTCACACCCCATCCCACACAAAACATGTGGAGAAGAATAATAGAAAGAGTGGGGGTCACAATCCATAATCCTAACACAAACTAAATATTGGGCAGTGTGTTTTACTGAAGGTCTGTTCATTATCATAAATGTGGCATGGCTTTTGTGCCTCTTTCTATTTCCTTATTAATTTGCTGTTGAGTATTGATTCGTCATGGCTGCCATTCTTGGCTTGTGGTTCACTCCGTGAGATTTTCACATTAAATCTCCACCAACACATTGATTAGGCCTTCTCCTAAATATTTCTCCAATGCTTCTTCACAAATGTCCTTATTCCTTTTCATGTTTTACTTGTCTCGTGCACGTGGATGTTTGTCCATTCTCAAGTTTATGCACTTAAACACAAATGTTCCCACTTTTGAATTTGTGCTTCTAAATCATAAAGGTGCCAAATGTCCATGGTGGTTAATGTGCCACATAAACCTGCTATATATAAAGTGCTTGTTGTCACCTAATCCACTGTTGGGATTCTTGTTGGTTGTGGATGTCTACTATTGGAGCTCTTGCTCTATTGGGTTGACTTAGATACCAACACGGTGGACAATTGTGCAAACCCTTACCAACTCATCTTATCATTGGTATACTAATATAATTAATTGGTACAAAGGTGAAAACCTTGTTTTTTGCACGTAAACCAAACTCATCATGGTACCTCTATGGTATGAAGAGATAAACGTTTAAAACCAACAGTCTAAACAAAACCCAGCATGGTACCTCTATAGCTTGAAGAGATATGACCAAAAGCATAATAATCAAATGCTTATTTATCAATATCAAAATCGTATCTCCAATATTAAGGAAGCAATGGGTGCACGAAACAAAGCATGTTTCTAATCATATAAATTAACTCAATTAACATGTCCAACCCTAATTAATACTTTAATCATGGGCTTAAGCAAGGGTTAGACTAGGAGAGGTGTTAAAATTCTCTTCGCCTTTGGGAGCCATTTCTCTCACTTGTTGATTCCATTGTCTTGTGGATATCTTGTTGATTCCATTGTCTTGTGGATATCTCAGGATTGCAAGGTAGCAATTCTCCTTCTCGAGATCTTGTCAGTGTCATACAAATCAGTCAAACTTATCCACAATAACCTAAAGATTATTCTGCTATGATGCAAAAATAATGTGTAAACTCTCAACTAACAAACTTGCTAGAATTCATAGAATCACACAATACTGTTCTATTCTGAATTTATTTCAAAATGACAATTCAACTCAGACAATGACTTAGAATTAGTGCTATTTTCTGTTGGAAGAGTAAACAGTACTTATGAACTGAAATATCAATGCAATGAAACATAAACAAAACTCAGAATCATGGAGACAAATGACATAAATTTTTTATCTCGAAAACCCCACAAGGTGTAGGGAAAAACCAACTGAAGAGGCAAATGCTCCACTTCCTATCTTCTTATGTCCAAAGACGGGTTACAATGAGATATTGAACAAGTACAACATACAACTATCCTGCTAACTAAGTCATTCTCATTGTTTCCTTTCTTTGATCCTTCCTACAAAAAATTGAACACTCGCTTTGTTCACTGATGCCTTTTTCTGTCCGTGCCATCCTTAACTTGCTTGAAGATGTCCTTTCATGCACCAAAGGATCCCCAACCAACTGAGAATGTGAAGACACTTTGTTTGTTTGTGTTGTACCTATATGGTTCTTCGTGTACTGTCGCCTGCATGAAGCGGTGGTTTTGCCACCAAGTCTAGAACTCTTCCCTTGAAGCTCTGCTGATGGTTGCAACCAAGTTTACTGTCTGCTGATGAATGGATTGTTTGTTGGATCCATGTAGATCAAAAGTGAGGCTTGTTTTACTAAATTTTTTATGATTACCGAGAATATGAAAAGACCGTAAACATATCGTTAAGGAAGAACATTGGATAGACTAATTTTCAGTAGGTTGCATAATGCTCATGTGCAAACATATTTATGTCTTGAGCTAAGTCACAAGGTTTGGTGATTTTTTTGCATGAAATTCAAAATTCACCGAACTTTTGATGTGACAGAAAAAATTGGTCAAGTTCGGGAAGTTCGCCAAAAAAATTGTTGGAAAAAAAACCTATACAAAAAACCCTCCTGTCTTTTTAAAACTGTCTTTCCTTTCTACTAAACACCAAAAAATCCCCAGACGTGTCGAGATTTACTGAGCCTGAACAAGGAGGCGGACATGAACATTTGCAGAGCAGGAGTCGAGCTGGGCAGATGTTAGTTGAGCACCGGAGGTGAGCTGGGTAGATTGCTCTGTTGATTTGTTGTTTGCTTGATGCCGGGGGAGTCGACAGTCACCAAGGAGCACGTCATCACTTCTATGTCGATTGTGATTGTGATTGGGAGCTGAGTATAGTTTCGTGGGTATTTAGGTTTTTTTTTGGGTAGTGTTTGTATATGTTTTTTTAAAATATTTAGCGTAATTCTTTTTAAATATTTATCGTAGCTTTATTTTCTTCTTATGTTTATTTTTTGATATTTAATTTTCTGTTTTTATTTATTTTAATATATTTAGTATTATTTTTTAATTTATTTTTATGTCATTTATTTTTTATATATTTTATACTTTTTGTTGTTTATTAAAAAATAATATATTTTTTCATTTTATGTATATATATATGTTGAATTTACTGGCAATTTTTTTTCGAATTTTATCTATGGGTGATTTTGAACCGAACTTTATCCTCGTTGAACTTGAACCTTGTGACTTAGGTCTTGAATTGAAAGTTGTGTAGGTCCATGGTAAGCTTGAAAGCACGGGGAAAGTAAGCTGGGAAACACGATATAAATTGGACAGTTCTTGCATGACGTTTCTTATAGAATCTTTACCATGCCCATGGAAAATGAATAATCTCTCTAGAGTTTTTCTTCATTCATATTACGTAATGTTGATAAGTATTTCATATATACACTATATCACTATTAGCCTATTTGGGCTAGTCTCAGTAATTATTGCAAATACTTCCAGAAAATTCAAATCAGTTTTGCAAAATAACAGTTAATCAGAAAGTGTCACAAAAATGCTAATGAGGGAAATTTTGAAAAAGAAAAATAAAGAAAAATCAACAAAATAATAAAGCACTTAAAATTCTTTAACATGGGCAGAAGACCAAAAAATGAGGATATGTTGGAAAAATTGGTAAACACACAACTAAGTAGAATAATTAGGAAAAATGCAAGTCTCTGCAAAATGATACGATAAAATGTATTTTGGCATTTGTTGGAATTTTTTTTGATTTTTTTTAAATTGTGGTTTTTTAAACCATTTTTTATGAAACTAAATGGAAAAAGGGTGAAATGCAGAGCCTATTTAAATTTTGTTTGGGAAATGTATTAACACAAAATTGTATGAAATGGACATTACTGAAACAAAATTGATCTTAATATAAGGAAGCGGGTAGTGTCTGTCATTACAATACCATTTAAGTTGGCAAGCAGATGCCGAGTTTATAATGTATATTGCACAAATGTCAATATTTATAAAAGATAAATAGCATATCTAACTGATAAACTAATCACCCATGAAACAATATTTTGTGTCAAGTTTCATTTTTTAGTTGATACTATTGCAAGCAACTTTTAAAGCAATAATTTTGTGAGTAAAAATAACACAGCTATCTGTAAATTTCATGCATGTTTGTTCCTTTAGGCTCAGTGGCTTAATCATCAAATTTGTTTATTTTCATTTGAGGAAACTATTATTTGGCGGAACTTTAGGAGTTGAACGAATCCTTCAAAACGAATGGTCCACCTTAAGGTCAATCATATAGTTATTATCAACGGTTATTGAGGATGCTTTTGAAAATACCTTTGTTCTATTATTGAGATTTTTACGTTTTGTGAACATTTTTTGTGATAAGTCCTTTCATTTGTGGAACAGTTCCTATGAGCCAAGGTTATATCTTTCAGATGCGTAGATTATCCCTTTGTGTTGCAGCCTAGAAAAGCTATGCATTGGAAAATCATCACAATAGAACATTAATCAATCTCACCCTAGTGTTGACAAAAGAGATAAAAAACCAAAGTTAAGAATAATATGTTAGCTTCTGGAACTCAACCAAAACAGTGAAAACACAGCGATAATCCAAGTATTGAACAATCTAAACATGGTTAATCTGATAATTAAAATGTAAGGCTGGGGCCTTCTGAATACTAAAATCCTCACGGAAGTGTAATGATAAGGCCTTAGGTGTGAATTATTCTCTTTGCAAAAATCACGGTGATAATCTATTTTCATTGCCAAATAAATGAATCTGTATATCAGAAACAAAAGATTGTCTACGTTAAGGATCCTCTGAGTGTCTGAAGAAATAATACATCCTAAATCTATAAACAGAAATCTCAAAAACTTCATAACCATTAACTAGGAAATTTTTGTAATATCCTATACTGAGCATCGAAATAGATTGTATTTCAATCCATAAACATATGTACTCAATTGGCTTACCAGCTCAGCACTATCATAAACACAGAGTCATGCTGCCTCTAAATGGTTTTCTTGTATTGATATAGGGTTTTGGTTTTCTAATTTTGGATTTTGGTGCAGGGCCCTGCCTTCTTGTTTTGGTTTTTTTCATATAGGTCTATTAAATTTTCTGTACTCATTTTTCCCGATTTTGGCTGGCCATCTCTTGCATTCCAAAATGGATAGCCATTTCTAACTTTCTTGAGAGATGACCACCATTTCTTGAGAAGTATTTATGCCTTAAATGAGATGAGTGGCCATAAATGACCATTTCCATTTGTATCTCATTTCGGGGCTAGTTTGGTGTGAGACAAGATCTTTCCGTGCCATTTTTAGTCCAGGTCACACATTTCTTACTGTGAATCCTCTGTTTGCTCTTCTTGTTATTTGGCCCTGTTTGCTATTCTCACCCAGTTGTTATTGTCCATTGGAGATCAATATGAGGTGAAAATAAAGTTTATCATGAAATAATAGTAGGTTTTTTAGTAGAGGTTATAATTCTTATTTTACAAGAAAAAATTATTTTTGATTAGAAATTAATGAGACACCAGAAGGGAGTGAGAACATCCGACTCCAGTTGTAATTATAGATGTAATTAAGGATTTCAGGGATACGTAGGAGTTCTAGTGAAGGTTTTTTTAGATAGGTAAATTGTACTAGTCACCCTGCCATCAACTAGATAGTATAAATATAGGGGAATGCTCCATCAAACTATTCTTTGTGGTTTAGGAGTCACATCCAATTGGCTTCTATTGAAACAAAATTTGTCTGGGATTGGCGCACAGCCTTCTCTACTTCTGGCCTGCTTTAGCAAGATCTCTGTAACACGGGGCACTTCAACATGGCAATTGCTCCATCTTGCCACTAGACCATGCCCTGCTTGACAGTTATATGTGGTGTTGGTGGTATGAGATCAATCTTATTTGCATAAATTCTGTTTGATTAACTATTTCTGAAAATGCCACACAAATATGTTGTAGATCAGCAATATGTCAAACTTGTATCCTATGTTCATGACAAAGAAGGATAAAGTAAAACTAAAAACTAAAAAATTATAAATATTGTAGAGAAGGTACTTCCACACAATTCAAACTAATTCTAGAGATCTTCTACACTGTACAAGGGATAGGAATACCTATTTGTACATCAAGATTTGCATATAGTGACAAGATTCATATTAGGATCAAGATCAACTCACTCGCACAACACCCAAAATGGAAGGAAAAATACCATCATTTGCAGGTCAAAGATCTCAGTTGGAATAGCTGATTCCTTTGCAGACTCTGAGTCAGTTTGGCAATCGGTCTTGTTGAGTCCGAACTGAGTTCCAGTCTCATAGTAACGTATCTGACAAACATCATGCTGCTTGTAAAGACTTTTTGCATGATAAGCTCAATTGTCCCATATCTATCAAGGAACAAAAAGATTTTCAATTTCTAAGATAGATAATTGGAATCCTAAAATAAGAAATTTAAGTAATGTTTTTCGTTCCTATAACCATGGGTGCCAAACATGCTTGTAATGGTTTGTTATCTATAACGTTACCCTTTCTGACAATGAAATGGGCAGGCAGTTCCAGATACCATTGGCTGATGAGCTTTCAGACTTTGGGTGCTTAGTGGTGTTGATTTGTGGAGTGGCACTTCTACAAGTTACAGGTAACTTTCATGTCAACTTCCATCAGTTGTGTATGAATATGAAGCTCTTTCTTTACTAGAAATTTTGCAGCTTAAGGGATGGATTGGGTCTTAGCAGTTGCTATAACGGTAAGACTTGTTATAATTTTTATGTTGCACTTAAGACATCCCTGTTCTCTCTTCTAAATCACAGATATTAGCCTAATTTACCATTTTATCCGAGGACAAGGCACAATCAAACTTTATGTGGTGTACAATGTATTAGAGGTGGGGTAAGATTTCAAGCTTTTTATAGTACATGCAGATTTTGTTCTAAGGATTCAAAACTAAATTAAGGATATCATAATTTTCTATAGCTCTCTAAGTATGCGGTTTGCTGAGTAAACCTTATGCCATTGAAAACAGATATTTGATAAACTATGCCAGTCATTTGGAGGGGACGTGCTTCAAGTGCTTTTCAATTCAGCAGTGGGAGTCGCAAGTAGTTCAAAGGAATATATGGCATTCGAAATTATGCGCTTTATTGTGGACCAAGTTATAGCTGTTGTTGCCTTCAATATCCTTTTCAACCGCAATATTTGTGTTTTAATATATATAGTGACATGAAATGCTCATCTACAATCTCATTGCACTTTCTAGTTAGATGATTTCTCTATATTTTCATTTCCAATTGTATCATAGTAATGCCCTTAACTGGTTGTACTTGTGCATTCTTTCATCATTTTAGCCCAAGCAATTACTCTGTCAGCTGCAATCATATCCCATAACAATGCCTTGATGGCGCTACTTATATCCAATAATTTTGCTGAGATTAAGAGCAACGTTTTCAAGCGTGTAAGCGAAGAGAATCTACACAAGATGGCCTACTATGGTGAGTTGCCTTATACATTACTCTTACTCTACAGGCGTAAGTTCTGATCTTTATATATTTAGTTTGTATAACTCTCATATGTACATTAAATGATACAGAGGAACCATCGTTCCTGTAATATATTTTTGCAGCATCCAAACTATGAAATAGCCTTGTTGACAAAAGAAGGGTTGGTTTAAGATGTGAGATATTTTGTCTGTGTCCTTTATTTTTCTCCAAATGAGAAGAGTTGCTTTGGTAAAAGCTAGAGATCAATTATTTATCAAATAATATGGAGTTCATATGCTGTGTTTGGTACTAAGTCCTATTGGACACTCCTGCGGTTGAAGCTTTTATTTAAAATGAAATTGTTTGTGAAAGTTGAACGTAAAAACTATCTCTGTTTACCAGGGCAGGGCACATGATGGTTAGAGGATAGACTAAAAGGGTCCTTCAGGTCCAAATCCAAAGAAATACCCTCTGAAATGGGATGACAGCTTATGAGTGGATATATTTTTATTTTAAAAAATATGATAAGATCACAGAATATTCCAATCACCCTTTAGTATTTTGTTCCACGAGTTCCTTACTACCTATTTTTGTTGTCTCTGGTCCTAGCCTCTGTCGTGATCTGTTATTGTTCTACTCCTTGAGAAGTATTGTTACATTGGCATGTTTGGTATTACATTTTATAAACCCAAGACCTTTTGTAATAGGTTCTGTCAGTGCCATAGTGGAGTAAAAGGATGTTCATGGTGGTGGCAAATAGGTTATTTGGAATAATGTCTCAGGCAACAAGAAAACTGGATAAAGGATTGGAAATTGATGATGCTTTTTCTTTGATTGGTAAGGTGGTTGGGTGATCTTGTGGTGGAAATTTGCAACTCAAAAGAGCTGGTAGAACTGAAAAAATGATTATCTAAAACCAACAGAATATCCAAAAGTTGAAAGAGTATTCTCTTTAAAAGATAAAATAATACATTATTCTGTAATTCAATCTGTATTTTGATTACATTTCAGTTTTTATTAGCAGAGAAGATTCACTTGCCCAATATCAGTAGCAATACGTTCTGAGGGTGTTATGGTGTGGTAAAAGGATGTTCATGCTAAAGGGGATAGGTTATTTGGGACAAATCTGTTCAGGTGACAGCTGGGGTTTTGATATTTAATCTTGTAATCCAGATCTGGTAAAACTGAGAAAATTAAGACTTAAAACCAAGAGAGTGCCCACAAGGTCAAAGACAATATTCTATAGTTAATAGAGGGAATAGATAATTCTGTGATTCTTTTCAGTGTATCACGTTTCGGTCTTTATTAGCCCTTTGGATGGGTTCACTCATCCATTATGTGGTGGATGGTCAATTTATGCTAACTTTGTTGCTGTTAAATAAATAATTCCTTGACAGGATGGTAATGTCTGAAGACTGAAATGCTTGTTTAAGACTTCAAGTCTATGTGCTCTACTCATACCCTATTTTATATTCTGAAAGCTTGTGGAAGCACGGTTTATTATACTCTTTCTTATTTTACCTTTCTATTACCTGTGCCAAATTATGGCTAGTCAGGTGGCTCTTGTTTTATGTTTTATTTTATGGTTCACGTGCAAGATTGTTATTACTAGACTACAAGGAAATCATTCATTTGTTGTTGTCCTCGTTTTTTTCTTATGCAGATACAGTGGAGAGATTCCATATCATGGCACATATCATATTTGTATTGGCTCAGAACATTTTGGAAGCAGAAAGTCCATGGTTTTGGAGTTTCGCAATGGTAGGATTGCTGGGCAACCATTTATGGTGTATTCTGTTGTTATAATTGAGTTCTGAACAAATGGCTTCAAAATGTTTCTTGTTTTAAACCCCCGTCTTGGAATGAAAGAAAATACACGAAGAACTTCAAAGTTTAAAATATCATGACTATGGAGAAGCGACAATTTTGTTCAGTTTCTAACTAAGCTCATGGATCCAGAACTCATGCTTGATATGGACCTGTGAAGTTCTAGTAGATGTTATCAAACATGCATTTCTTGCGAAGTTTAATGAGATAAAACCCGCTGCTTATTCTGAATTCCTGGAAGCTCTCTGTAAACAGGTATTACCTTGGCGCATATGGTGGCCTGTAGCTATATGCATCTTTAGTAAGAAAATAGTTGTGGTCATTCTAAGCTCTGAACCCATAAGGGAACATGATATAAAAAAATGGGATGACCATAAAAGATTTAACTGTCTGGTTGACTTTCTGCTGTTTTTTAATTCTATTTCTTTATTTTTGTGCTCCGTGAACTGATATTTTCTTCCAATTTAATGGATGCAGACTTTAAAGAATGAATCACATGAAGTTCAAGTGGCACTGACTTTTGTTCCTCTTGCACCAGCATGCGTGGTATGGTGTATGGCTTCATATAGTAAACTTTATTTTTTAGAAAATCCATATATATGCTAAATGTGAATTATTATGCTTTCCCAGTTTCCAAGAAATGGTTGGTTGAACAAAATGCATCAAAATAAGGATATTTCAGTGTGTTGTATTGAAAGAAGCAGCCTACTTGTCTCTTTCATAAGAAAACTTTCCCATTGTGTTTTCAAATTTCTTTTGCAGGTTATCAGAATCCTGTTACCAATTTATGCGGCACGTCTTCCCTCTGGCCCAGTTTGGTGGAGATGGTTTTGGGTAGCTATGCTTTTTTCAGTGACTTATTTCATGTTGGCAAGCTTGAAAGTTATAGTTGGTCTTGGCTTGCAGACTCATGCTAGATGGTATTTTCGTAGGTGCCTTAGAAAACAAAGACATTTACATGCTGACTAGTTTTGTATATTTTATATCAATAGTTTTTATTCGGGTTAAGGCATTAATTTGAGATGATTGCTCATGATGGAATTTCAAATACAAAGCATGCAAGTGAACCAGAGGCAACATTGCATGTTATGTTGATTCAACGCCTGCAAATAACCATGGGCATATTCTCATTCATTTATTAAGCTACATGGGGACTGAATACCTATTCATGTTTTTCTATTTATTACCAAATCAATAAGATATATATCTGAGCAAGCTTTAAAACAGTATAAATGGTTTGGTTTGTTGTGTTTATGCATTTAATTCCTTTTCCATGAGAATTTAGTCAATTCGAAGTCATACACTACTCCCTTCAGCTATAAATGGACAGTTTGTAAACATTTGATTATTTTTGTGTAAAATGTTGTCATTATCTAAACAAATCTTGAAAACATTGTGGGAAGACAACCAATGTTGTTCAGGCATTTTAAGTACAAAGTGCCTTTTGTTAGGGGAGAAAAGAACATTGGCACACTTTCTTGTTGGCTAATAGCTTAAATAAGAGTCAGTACGTGGGCCTTCTTTCTATGGGACAACAAATGGGTTTATCACAATGGCCCATGGTGTCAATTAAAAACAAAATTATGCCGATTGAGGCCTCCACCAGTTAGCGGAAAAGAGTTTTTCAAGCTTGACAGAGTGGTGCAGCTAGATTGAGGCCATTTACCACCGGGGAGTGGAAAATTTTCTGAAAAAATCATTAATCAATGTGATAGATGCCTTATTATTTTAATCTCTTGGCATTTTTCAATTACACACACACACACACACACACACACACACATTATATGTGTGTGCATGTTATTATTTTTCCCATTTGACCTTGGGCGCGCCATGTAGGGATAATTTTGGAGGTTAATATTTGCCAATGGATTATTTTTTCCATTTAAAAAAAAAAAATCTAAATTTGATATCTAGGTCTTGAAAAAAGTTCTCTCCTTTGTTTAGTTGTTGGTTGCTAGCAGGCCAAGGGTTATATCCCTTCTAGTTAGGTTTGTTTGGCCTTTGCTAAAATACCATTAGTGTTAATTCCTTGGTTGGGTGGTGGTTAACTATGCCTTGGTTTGTGCAGGGAAAAATTGGTGGAACAATGTGTGTACTTTAAAATAAATTATAGCATTGTCATTGTCATTGACACTGCTCTTATGTGAATTAGACATGAAATGGCATTTAACAAATCCCAAACAAAATAGTTTATTTTACATTTACTTGAACAGTCTTATTTGTTTTCCTTGAATAAAACCAAATAATTATTTTATGTAAGTGTTTGTTATTGATATATATATATATATATATATATATATATATATTTTATAAGTACCGGGGTTCTATACTTAATAGTAACATATTTGTATTATTTTTATATAAAATGAAAATGATACCTCATAGTAAATTAATTTAGTATATTTGCATAATTCCATTCTTAAATGAGATTTATCTTTCACTTATTTTATGTTAGTGATGATAAATTGTTGCCCTTTAAAATTACTTTTGAATATTTATTGTTTTCTATAAAATTATCACTTATTTTATGTAAGTGATGATAAATTGTTGCCGTCTAAAATTACTTTTGAATATTTATTGTTTTCTATAAAATTATTATTATTAGTTTTTTTATGGACTATCTATAAATGACCATAATTTTATTTTTAATAACACAACTTTTTTGTTTCTATATATATATATTTATTTATTGAACTATTTTTTTATAAACAATAAAATAAATATATATTTATAATATTTTTTTGGATATATATATATATATATTATTGTTTATATTTTTTTTTGGGTTTGTAGATATATATATATATATATTATTGCTTATAAGTTTTGTTAATAACTAACATCTTGTGAATTTAGTAATTGATAGGATACTATTTTTTTTGGATATACTTTCTTCATTATATATATATATATATATATATATATATATATAACTGCTGATAAGTTTTGTTAATAACTAACATCTTGTAATTGATACGATATTATTTTTTTTGGATATACTTTTTTCATATTTATATTCTTACTTATTTAGGATGTCTTCCAATAGTTAACCACTCATTATCCTCATTTTTTAAAATTTAGGTTCATTTTATTTAGTTATTTGTAATTTGTATTTGTGAAGGAAGTTTTGGCTTTAGTGTCGAAGTCTTCCAAGATTTGTACCTAACTTTTTCCATTAAAGTACATTACACCTATAGTTGGATATGGTATTTTAAAAAATCCTCGATGGTGGTAGCACATCAAATATGTAGAGCATGGGATCACATGAATCAACATAAAAAGACAATATATATGATATTATATTTTTAATATCTATTCAATTTGAATAAAAAAGGATTTTTGCAAGAGGGTTAAAAGGGGATTTAGCTTCGATTGATGAAGTCTTCCCTCGATCGCTCAAAGTTGGTTGAGTTCCTTTGGGGCCAATGAGTTAGTAAGGAAGGGGGATTGGACTAATGTCAAGTCATCTTTTGATTTCCTCTTAAGCTCATATCATTCGACAAATTTAATTTCAATTTCAATACTAATTAAAATAGAAGAAAAATGACTTAAAAATGCATTGCTTTTTAAATTAAATATATTTCAATGATACTTTATGATTGTTTGAATCATACAATATAACATAATGATATCCACAAGTACGCATTTAATAACTGTCAAATGTCCACACTTTAGACTGTCAAATGTGCACACTTTAGATGGGAGTGGCCTTAAATAGCTAATGTTGAGTCCATCATCCCTTAGTTCTCAAGTTTAATCCCAAGAAGCAAATTCAACACTTTGTCAAGTCTTGCAAATTTAAAACCTACATAATTTACTAAATTCAAACCATGAAAAACAAGTACATTTGATGGTGAATGTGAAAATATGATGCGGGGAACACCAACCACCCATATTAGAAGAGTATGTAGTCTAGTCCCTGAGTATTGAAATGAAACTTTGTTTGGTCTTTGCAATCTAAAATATGCACACTATGACCACACTTTAGCATCTAGATTTTGAATAGCCATTACACTCAAATATCCCAATGTAGTCTTTGGATGCTACATGGTAGTGCTTGGCCATTGTATTCTTGCAGATTTTGTGGTTGGAAAAGAGGCATTACCCCAATTTGTTGGGGTTTTCATCCCAATGGGTGTCTCTAGAGTATCTTGTGTCCTTTGTGTTGTGAGGATTGCATATAGTCTTTCCATTGCTTAATTATTCATTCTTATGTTGTTTTCATTTTTCGGTTCTAAGGAAAACACTCTAATTTTATATTTAGAAGTTGTATCCTAAAGAAAAAAACTTAATTACAATAATAGATTTATGGATTGTAGTTACCATAACTTTCATATTTGTGTTTATGAATTAGAGATTGGTATAATCAGCCTAATTAGAGACCAAGTTGATATCATTTTTTATATAAATCATTGGTTTGTGTGAGATTATTGGTGTTGATAATTCTTAAGTTTACACCCTTGATGACATCAACAAGAGTAAGAGGTGAAGGTGACTTGATTCCATTGCAACAATAAATATCTACAAGGAGTTAGGAATTAATAAGTAAGAGGAAACATGGCTTATCATGATGAAACAACATGAAAAAAGAGATGGAGGGCTCTCATGAATACATATTCTTGAAGTTGGAGGCAATTGTCACAAGGAGAACACAATCCATGGGTAAGCTTGACAAGATGGATAAATGGATGGAGGCTCTCATGGCCAATCTTGGGATTCAATTGAATCTTTAAAGAGATGTGGATCCAAACAAGCTCAACAATTGACTTGCCCAACTAAAGCTATATTTCATCTTTCATCATGTAGGTGAAAAAAAATGATTTTGCTTTACAGATCTTAAGTTTTCTAGTCATGCATATAATTCGTGGGAAAGCTATGCACATTCTTTGGCTTAAAGAAGTTAACATCAATTACTAAACGAAATAAATAAAATAACTCCAATTAATTTTTAACTTTATTATATTTATATTAAAAAGAATGTGAGATTAAATGGGAAACACAAGGAAAAAGTATGCACAAAAATACCATCTTATTTCAAAGGTACATAGTCACAAGATCACAATCCTACTAGTGAAGTACCTTGGATGACCTCATCACTAAATAAGAAGAAAATTATTCATGGCCAATCCTAATACCATTGTTCAAGCTTACTCATAATCTTACTTTCTTGAGATGGATAAGAAGTGATGCCAAGATCTATCATCCTCTTTAAATTAACAAGGTGCCTCAAGGCCAAAGGGTAAAAGTAAATGGAGAGATAAGAGACTATCATTACTCTTGCAAAGAATTATATGCTAAAAATCATTGTGAGCATTGTAATATAGAAGGGTATACTAATGTAAAATGTCGGAAACTACATCCATAATTGCACTCTAATAACCGTACAAGATGGCAACCTAAGAAGGCCATGGGCATAGTGGTAGAAGGGAGAGAGATTAGGAGCAACTTTGATTTTTATAAAAATAATGCTTGAACTTTCATCACATGCTTGAGTAACAAAGAGGCTAAAACTAGCAATGAATTATCTAAACCCTTCCATATCAAAGTTTATAGTAAAAGGAAAAAAGTCGAGGTTCTATTTTACTCTTGTTCACAAGCACATTTGGTTTCAAAATAGCTAGTAGAGAAGCTATGAGTTAGAAAAATATGATCATCCTCGCCCATTTGAATTAGAATGGGAAAAAAAAGGGGTGAAGTAACCAATCAATACAAAGTCAAGTTTGGCATAATGAATATTTCATTGTTGAAGTAGAAGTAGATGTACCCCTTGACATTTGTGGTGTAGTGTCTAGAAGCCCATACCTGTAAGTGAGAGATTCCCCCATTATGATTAGAGAAAAAACATACTACTTGGTCAAGGATGATGAAAGCTGCATCAACAATGTGTACAAAGGCAAGCTTGAACCGATCTCCTTGGTAAGCGCTGACCAATCTAATAAGATCATTAATCTAAGTGGAAAGGTTTATTTACTTCTTTTTAAAGATAAGAGATAGTTGAATGTAAATATTCTCTTAAGATGTGCACTAACAAAAAGGAAAATAAAATGGAAGAGATGCTGCAAGACTTCAAGGAGCTATTATAAGATTCCAAAGACATGCTACTTAAGAAAGGTAGACCATGAGATTCAATTGTTAAAAATATTCCTCACTTTCAAACATACCTACCACTATAGGAAATTCATCTTGGAGGAAAATAAAACAAAGAAACAACTCTAAGAATTGATGGATTAAGGAGTCATCTACCCAAGTACATCTTCATATAAGTTTACTAAATTGTCGTTGTGCCAAAGAAATAAGGGAAATGGATGATGTACATTTAGTATAGATTCTTCAACATAATCACAATCAATAAAATATATCCTCTTGTGAGAATTGACGACTTGTTGGATCAACTATAATATAGAAAATACTTCACCAAGTCAGGTATGAAAGTCAAGTATCATTCAAGTGAGTCTAAGGGAGAAAGGCATATAGAAAATAATGTTCAAGACATGACAAGGTTTGTATGAATGGATTGTAATTGATTTTGATTTATGTAATGCATATACTACAATAATGAGGTCGATGAATGATGTGTTGAGACTATTCCTAGATATTTGATTTTTTTTGCATTTATAGCAATTAATGTTAGGTAAAAGTAGCTAGATTAGCAAATTTGCTGTTTTCAAAATTATTGAAAATGGTGGTATTGTGCATGTAAATGGTGATCTTACCAATAAAATAGTGATATCATGACAAAGAAATTATATCACCAAAATGGGTGGGAAACGCTGAAATGACGAAAACCTAGATTTGGGTGGAATTTGCTCAAACGGTGGGAAAGAGAGAAAACAATGATAATGCCTTGTGAAATAATGATATCACCTTGTGAAATGGTGATATTGTCCTATGAAACAATGATATCACCTTGTGGAATGATGATAACACGATAACAATCAAAGAGCCAGATAAATAGTGAGAAAGCCCTGTGAAAAGACAATAATACCCTGCTAAATAGTGATATCGCCAAAATTGGTGGAATCACCCAAGTATCAAGTGGACTTAATTAGAGGATGAAATCCATAATAAATTGCATTAATTGAATTAAGAAAAACACTACAAGAGGTGCTTATTTATACAATACTAAATGAGATTATATCTCCTAATCTATCTGAGATTACAACTAACCACACCTAGAAAATACTCCACCTAACTAACCTATGTCATTCAAAGGTGTAAATTACCTTGAGACATTTATTAAAAATCTAGGATTAATTAATTATTCTAACATTCCCTACTTAATTGATCATAGCCTGAAGAGAAGAAGAGAGAATTTTTGAATGTCTCAAACTTATCACGTGCAAGTGACTTCATGAAGGCATTTGCACACTGATCTTGAGTGGGGCAATACTGGAGCTATATGTTGTGATGTTGAATACATTCACGTATGAAATGAATCTGAACCTCTATGTGCTTGGTTCTCTCATGAAATACTAGATTAAGAAAAAGATGTAAAACACCCTGATTGTCATAATTCAAAATTGTACCGAGTCTGTGGAACTCCAAGTCTTAAAAGAATGCGACGTATCCATATCACTTCGCAGAAAGCTCTTGCTGCATCGCGATATTCTACCTTTGTGGAAGATCTAGAAACACAATTTTGCTTCTTACTTCCCCATGAAATTGGACCAGATCCTAGAAAGAACACAAATCCAGAAGTGGATTTCTTGTCATCAATAAAAGCTGCATGATCTGCATCCGTGTATTCTGTTAAGAAGAACTTATCATTCTTCTTTTACTCCAGGCCATACTCGATTTTACCTCTGATGTATCTCAATACCTGCTTTGCTACTTTCCAATGTGTCACTGAGAAAGATAGCTGACAACATAACTAATATCTGGCTTAGTATTTGTCAAGTAATTGAGACTCCCAATCAACTACTGATAGAGAGTTGCACTTACTTTTGGTGATGGATATGTACAAGACAACTGAAATCTTGTCTCCGTAAGTGTTGTAATAGGCTTATAGTCCATCATCCTGAATTTCTTGAGCAATGTCTTGGCATACTTCATCTGTGAAACAAAAATGTAATGTTCCTTTTGCCATACCTCCAAACCAAGACAATAGTGAAGCAACCTAAGATCTGTCATGTCAAACAATCACTTAAGATCATTCTTAGTTGCATAGATCATCTTCACTATGCTGCTAGTGATGACTAGATCATTGACATAAAAAATCACTATAACAACCTCCCCCCCATGCTCTTTGAGGTAGAGGTTAGGATCATATGGACTCCTGTTGAATCCATGTTGTATGAGATGCTCATCAATCTTGATGTACCAAGCTTGGGAAGCCTATTTTAGCCCATAAAGAGACTTGATAAGGCTACATACTTTATTTTCTTGATTAGATGTCACAATTCTTTCAATTTGAATCATGTAGACTTTCTCTTTCAAATCTCCATTAAGAAAGGCACTTTTTACATCCATTTGATGGAATTTTCATCTAAATTGTGCAGTCATAGAAAAAACCATTGTGATAGTCTTTACCTTAGTTGTGGGAGCACAAGTCTCCTCATAGTCAATGCCTCTTTCTGAACATACCCTTTTGCAACAAGTCTTGCCTTGTACTTATCAATACTGTCATCTACTTTGTGCTTGGTCTTAAAGACCCATTTGCATCCAATAGGCTTCTTCTCTGGTGGAAGATCAACAAGTTGCCAAGTGATATTCTTTATTAGTGATTGATTTTCTGTATCCATGGCATCTTTTCAAGGTTTAGACTGTAGGGCTTCTATTACTGTAGAGGGATCGTATGTTTCTTGCATAATGCTCATAAGGGCCATATTAACCTCTTCTCGAGCCATGCTTTGAGTTCTCGATCTTGAAGTGGATGTATCTGGTACTCCATTCAAGTTAGCATCTAGTATAGTACTTGTATACCACTTAAGCATATGTTGAACTGTAGGTGGTGGTGCTAGAGGTTCTATTTGACCATTTTCTTGTTCACTTTCACCATCACTATCTAAAAATATTACAGGACTTTTGCTTGTATCATTTCCCTGTGTAGAAGGTGGATTGATTTCACTCTTTTTATCAAACACTACATCTCTACTGATTAGTGCCTTCTTTGTTTCTAGATCAAGTAGCCTGTATGCTTTTGATTGTGCACTGTATCCCACAAAAATACATTCCTTTGTTTTCTTATCTAACTACTTTCTCTTCTTCTTAAAAACATGCATATATGTCTTGCAACCAAAAAATCGAAGGTGAGTTACCTTTGGTTTATTCCCTGTCCAAGCTTCATGAGGTGTGATTCCATCAAGAGCTTTGGTGGGTGACCTGTTCAACAAGTAGACTCTAGTGTGACAAGTTTCTGCCCAATATGTATTAGGCAATGTTGCATCCTTAACCATGCTGTGAAATATTTTCACAATGACTCTGTTATGTCATTTTTCAACTCCATTCTACTAAGGTGAATATGGAGTTATCAGTTGCCAATTGATTCCATTTGCACTAAGATAGGTTGAGAATTATTTATTGGTGTATTCCCCCACCATGATTTGAGTAGAAAGCCTTGATTTTTCTACCAGTTTCATTTTCAACTATGGCCTTGAATTCTTTGAAGACTTGAAAATCTTGATCCTTGATTTTCAATAAATATACCCATATTTTTTGTGAGTAATCATCAACAAAGAGCTGAAAGTATTTATACCCTTTGAGATTGGGAGCAAAATGTCTGCAAAGATCGATGTGCACCAAGTCCAACTTACTAAGTGACTGATACTTAGTCTTACCAAAGGGAGATCTTCTTTGTTTTCCTGCTAAACAACTAATACCTATATTAGAAGATTGCTTAAGTTTGGGAAGACCACGAGCCATATCTTATTTGCTCAATTGATCAAAATATCGATTACTCAAGTGACCATATCTTCTATGCCACAAATTGCCTAGATGTGTATCTTTGACCACAAGTGCTTGATGATCATTTTGAACAAAATCAAGCTGAAATATTTTGCCAATGTTTGAAGCCTTGGTAATCACTTCAAAATGCCTAGACTTGTCTTTGATGTGGCAAAATCTTTGACCATTTTAATGATCAAATTGAACCATGAAGTTGTGGTCAAGTAACTGGTTAAGAAATAACATATTTTTTGTTAGTCCTGGAACATAGAGAACATTTGAAATGTTGCAATTTTTGTTTCCAAGTTGAAGTTTTATGTCACCACTACCCTATACTATATATGAGGTATCATCTCTAAGTGATACATTTCTCTTTGATTCTAATTTTGTCAAAGTAGAAAACCAGTCTTTTCTGCCAGTCATGTGTCTGGTTGCCCCTTAATCAACATACCAAACTACACTTGGATGATTGGTAGACTCGTGTTTGAGTAGCTAAACCATAGTCCTCATTTGAAGAATCATTGTCTTCAACAACATTGCCATGTTGTTTAGGCTTAAATTTTTTCTGTTTCCATTTATTTTGTTGTGGTTGCTTCTTTTCTATTTGTGATGACTTGTTAAAAGAGGACTTCTTCCTTGATGAGCCCTGTTGAAAAGTATTGTACCAACAATGTTTCAAGTCATGCCCCTATTTTTCACAAATTTAACATGCTTTAAGAGAACGTGAATTGTTCCTTTGTTGGTTTTGTTAGTTATTCTGATTTGGAGATTGCTTTTGACCCTTCATGGGTTTCTTCTCTTTTTGATTCGATGCGAGTGCATGCTCGTCATCTGTTTCTTCTGAATTATGAACAACTTTTTCTTGTTGCAACAAATTGACCAATGCCTCAAAGGTTGGTTTTTGACCTGTGACATTCAATGTGGTCACAAAGATCTTATATGCGAGGGGGAGTGCTCTAAGGACTATAGGGACCAAAGAGTCATCTATAACCGGTTCACTCAAAGATTGAAGTGAAGCCCACAAAGTTGCAACTCTTCTAAGGAATGCTTTTACTTTTTTTATTTGATTTAAGCTTTAGAGTGTGCAATTGGCTTTGAAGATACAAAATTTGATTTTGATTCTTAGATTCATAAATAGTTTTAAGCTTATCCCATGCATCTTTTGTAGTTGTAACACTACGGATATGAGGTTGTACCTCATCCAAAACATCAAACATGATTATACACTTAGCTTTCTTATTAGCCTTGTCATATTATTGTTACTGATTAACATCTATTGCATGTCCGATCTATGTGCCTTCAACTACTGATCAAATACCTTCAAACTCTAATGTGTTTGTACTTTTGTTTATCATGCTGCATAATTATCACCGTAAAGTAACTGTGTGTCGGGGAGCACAAAACATGGTCCAGAACCATACATTATGCAAGTTGCATATGACAAATTATAAGTGTATTGTTAAGTGTGAAAATGACAAGTGTGTTTGCAAAATGTAAAGAAAATGCAAAAACGCATACAAAAAGATGACAAATTGCACACAATTACACGATGGATGTCGAACTCTGTCGAAAATGTGTCCAAATAAATAATGAAAAATTGGATGTCGATTTCAACTGAAAATACATTCGAAGAGCCAATGAAGTTACAATTTTTCTATGATTTTTTAACAAATTAATGACACCAATAGATAGAGAAACAAAAAATACATACTTTTGAAAAAAATGAAACTCAAATTCGAATTACGAATAAAAAGTTATAAACGTTTTGATTTCCCGTAAAAATGAGTCAAATCAATTAAAAAATACTGTAAATTGATTTTTGAAGTCAAAAAAGAAAAGAATATATTCGTGCAACCACCACTTGGAACCATACTTTCCCCACGAACTTAGAAAAGCTTATGAAAGTGAAAAAAATCTTGCTGGTTTCCTTGGAGTTTGACTTCCTCTTTTAAAAAAATACAGCTTATAAAGCAAAAAATAATAATTTTTCCGCTGTGTAAAGAGGAAAGAATGTGGATGAGAGGTGTCTTACCCTGATTCAATCCTCAAAGAATCTCCTCCAATTGTTTATTTTTGTAATGAGAATATTTATATTTTAACAAAATAAATCCCAAAAGAAATGAATGGGCATTTTATTTTCTTTTGCTTGTGAAAGACATTTTGACTGTCAGCAAAGAACATTGTGGCTCTTTTTAGATACTGAGAGTCTGACTGCTGGGCCAACGTCAGATCTGATGGCTTTTGGCTGCTATGCAGGGTCCAATCACTGGGATTTCAATGCCTTAGATCACGTAATCGCTGATCAATGCAGCAGTGCAAGATAATGACTCAATTTGCTGGAAAAAATGTGAGAAAAGCTTGGACGCCTCTCCAAGAAAAAACTTCGTGTTGATTTTCTTGGTCTTTTTCAAGAAAATGTTGGTCTTTTTCCAACGCCAAGATAAATATTTAATGTAGCGGAAAAAAAAAAGGACGTCAAGATGTTGGTCAGATTTGTCGCAGAAGTAGACGCCAATTACTGGTCAACAATGAAGATCTCATTGCCATGTGATCTGATTGCTGCAGATTTGTGGGACGTTGCTGCTGTAGATCTGGTGGATGCTCTGACCCAAAAAAATATATTACCAGCGCCTTCCAACAGAGGTTGGGCGTCGCTATTCTACAAATCAGAGACCAACTGTAAAAAATTCACACATACCAAATGACTGGCTAATAATTTACTTAGTATACCATTTGGTTGGACGGCTTAGATCTCAAACACAAGTTTGATTTTGGCATAGATCCCAATTACAATAACAGAGCAAGCCAATATCAATTAAAATTGATATCAAAACAAAATTTTATCAAAACCAACGAATATTTTAAATAGTTCATAGATCTATGATGGATGTATGAAGATATTTAAGAATCTCCAACAGAGTATACAGATTAAAATAAATCTGAATATCAGTTCTTGTTTGAAAACAATATTGTGAAAATATGTCCAGATCTGAAAATGAACTATTTAATTCAAATCCTCTTCAATGAATTGTCAAAATATGACTGAATATGAAGATTTTTTAGTTCAAATATAATACAAATATGGCTAAAGTATATTAAAACAAAAACAAAATTCCTTGTTTTGACAACTATACCCCTATAAATTAACCAGAATTCTGACAGCGTTTTGGCTTGGGATGGTTGAAATTGGAGCAGCAAGACGCATCCAAAGATCGCACAAATCTTGCTCTCGATCTCCATTGAATCTCCAATGTTTCGGAAAAGACTTCTCAGATATTTTCTGCTTTGATACCAAATGAAATCGAGAATAAATTGCATTCACTGAATTAAGAAAAGCATTACAAGAGGTACTTATTTATACAATACTAAATGAGATTAAGTCCCATAATCTGTAGGAGATTACAACTAATTACACCTAAGAAATACTCCACCTAACTAACCTATGCCAATCAAAGATGTAAATTATCTTGAGACATTTATTAAAAAGCTAGGATTAATTAATTATTCTAACAGAGGAAGTCTCTGTGTGATGTGAATGTTGAATGTGTGTGTTTTAGATAAACAAAATGATGTTTTGATGTTGAGGTACTACTCTTGATAAGATTGTTGTCAATGTTAGAGAAATATGAATTAGGTAAAATTTTAGTGCCTATTTATAGCCAAATCGCTATAAATAGTTTTTTTTGATTGTGAAAATGACTAATTCTGTAAAAATATACATAGGTCAAATAGCCTCAATTTTATACAATTTCATAGATCAGGGCACAGATTCACCTTATAGATTATATTCGATCTTATTTTTGAAACACAAATTTATCACAATTATTGTACATGTATGGGTACAATTCACCAAGAAATCATATGAGATATGTATAAGTTAGTTTGAAATTGCTATGTATATATGTGTGTATATGTATATGTATATGTATGTATGTATATAATAAGAACCACCTAAGACACAATAAGGTTAAGGAAATCATTAAATTTTACTATGAAAATGTTTTGAATATTATTTAGCCCCACATTATCTTCCTTCTATATTTTTAGTGAATTAGCGTTGCCATATTGAGGGGCCCCAAGACAAAATTTAATATTGATCCAACACGTCACCCACGGGATTAATGGAAGTTGATTGAATACATATATGACAACTCATTTTTTCTTGTCATTTATGCAAGCTCTTGGTGCAAGCGAAGCTCTAGTAGTAAAAAAATTGGGACGAGAGGTTGGAAATAAAGGCACAAACCACCATGACTATTTCCAACCTACTTAGAATTTGTTTGTGCCTTCATTTCCAACCTCTCGTCCCAATTTTTTTACTATTAGAGCTTCACTTCCACCAAGAGCTTGCATACACTATCCAAATAAATATCATGGACTAGTGCACTGTAGGGAGGAAGAACCATAATAGCCTTCCACCCTATGCTTTTTACCCTTTTTCTTCTTTACCACCTGCCACACTTCTTGTGTCGAAACCACCATGACTATTTGCATTCTTGTAAACTGAATCTCTAGAATTGATTAAAAACCCAACTGTTTTAGGTTTGTGCTCGTCACTAATTCCTTATTTGAGTTAGATCTCTTTGTTTCATGAGCACGCTTCACACCTCCAAGAGTAGTCCCAACCGGTTCTGATTCCATTATTGGGCTCCTCTCTCTATTTCCCTCATCATTGTGGTCATTGTCCTGGGCCCGTGCGTTTGGCTCAGTTGGATTTTGTTCATCTAGCTCATTTATATTTTGGCCATCCTCCTCTTGTTCCTATTTTTTTTACCTCTTCTTCCTCTTGTGCCGGTATATACCAAAATTTGAAGGTTAATTTCATCCATTTCTTCTTTGGTGTAAAGTTTCGAGCTTGGGGACATGTGGCTTAAAGACGCATTGTAAGCTTGCAAAAGTGGCATTGGAAAGTGGTATTCTCATAGTCCAGTGACTGAGTATGTTGGAGTTCTCCATAATGGATTATCATTTTTTCAGGTAGACCTTTACTAAGGTCTATTTTTACACATATTCGAGTGTATGTGCATAATCCTAATCCCATTCTTTTGTAATATGCTTTGATAAATTCATCTAGGCTGTCCCTTATCTTTTTGAAGACAATGATGAGATAGAGAGGAAGGTTTGCCAGCCGTACCCAAACAGGCATAATAGTAATTGAGTGGGAGCTCAGATCAAATTCTTGAAACCATGGTATGAGGTAAAGTATTGTGATTCCCGAGAACCATGGACCTTCCGTTAATACTCTCTAGTATACTTCATCATAAAAAAATGTATGATGAAGAAACCCTTGGAGCAGAGGGAGATTTCACATTGTTTTAACCAAGTAGTATGTACCCACTAAAATAAATCATCTATAGTTGGCTAAAAGCCATTGAATCTACATATGATAGCCTCCTTTTCTAAATTCTCTTTGTACTCTAACACTTATTCCTCTGAAATATCAATCTATGATACCTCCTCTGCCTATTCCACAATGTAGGCATTTGATATGGGGGAGGCATTCTAAGTGCCTAATTTTGGTGCATAGTTATTGGAAACATCTTTAAATGACCACCTTGGTTTGAAAGATTTAGTTGCATCCTTATATGAGAACATTATATAATTTCTTGTGTCTATCGCACCACCGTGCATGCGTAAAACATGAGACAAAATGGATCCTTTTGTAATACCATACTCAACCAATAACTTGTGATTTTCTAGATCTTTGCCTTTGTAAATGAGGCATTGAAGGGTAGCTAGAATCCCAGTGGCCATTTTGATCTAATCTTTGAGATCCTGTACACTTTTGGTCCAATCTATCCAAAAGCAGAGAGTATTCCCTATTAACCATTTTGACCGCAATTCAAAATGGGTCAACCCCCTTATAGTCAAAAACTTATATAGGGGTATAACATAGTGTCATAGAGTGTTTTATTGTCCATTTGATGTAATTTAATGCCATTTATGCCTTGGTCATGGTTTAATTAAGTCTTATGTCAACTTAAGTCAATTTGGAGTCATCTAGGGGGTCATATTGTCATGACATGTCACATAGGAATGAACAAGGCAGTCTAGGTGTACATTTTACAAGTGTGTTTGGAAAACCTTTCAGGACAAAAGGATTACATGGACATGATGCTTTTGGTGCCAAGATCATCCCCTACAAATATGGCATCTTGATGAGCTCTCTATCTTGAGATATAACTCTTTAAAGTTAAACAAATAGACAATGACAATCGCACAGATGTCAAAATCAAGTCTCAACAATTAACCATTAGGGTTTAAATTATGACAAACATGCAAATGCCAATGATGGTCATGTGGACATCAAAATAAAGTCTCATAAAATAGACATTTGAGTTCAAATGTAGGTAAATCTAATGGTTAGTGTTTGAACGTACATCTAGATCCAACGGTACGAAGACAACCTAATAGAGTTAGTGGGTCCAGGTAAAATCAATGGTATGCATTCAATCTTACCAAGAAAATCTAATGATACAAGTGAGAGTCAAAGGTTAAGGAACTTAGATTAAACACAATGCTGCCAGATGTCATAATCTCAAGACCCTAAATCAATGATCAATGGCCAACATTGAAAGTTGAATCAAAGAGATTTTAGAGGAGATCGACAAAGCAAATTTGACTAGATTCTAGATGGCCAAGATGAGGCTATGTGTCCAAATGACAACATGCATAGTTAAAAATGGAATGAACAATATGGCAAGGGAATGCCACATGGACAACTATGTAGGATCAAGGATTCTGTAGCAGAGTAATCTCTTTAGAGTCATGTGCCAGCATGAAAGATTAGTCGAACACCTGAGATGAATAGTGATCACCAAATATGAAGAACGAAGTCCAAGAATTAATGAATGAATATAGATGGTGAATACAAGTGTCTAGAAGATAGCTAGTAGTTAGGAGAACATATTATGACTATCATAGTAGGTTTCAACCTCCCTCAGATAGTACATATGCGTCAACTCTCTCCACTTCAATTTCAAATGCTTGAGAGATGATCCATGATGAAGGTAGTTTCACAAAGGTTAACTAAAGAATCCCTACACCATTTTGAAGAGTTTGTCATGGTTTGTGTGGACATTTGTTTTAAGAGGCATTCATGGTCTGTTTCACACTCTAGTCTTTTACAGTGTAACTGGTTATCAATTAGACATGTGTTCTAGTGACATTCGAACTTCATTTTTTCTCCTCTCTCTGAAATTCTACAAGTAGCTTCCATTTTGACCTTTGTAAAAGAAGTCCACTCCATGTATGGTGAAGCCTTACTGGAATGACATTGTATTTTGCCTTTGAAAAATTAATGTAAGTTTGATTTTGAGTTCATGAACATTTGTCTAAGTGTGCAAAGTGATGTATGGTTGTGTAAAGAGATAATCTTGTATCCTTTCTTCCCTTATCCTCTCATGTTTATGCAAAAGTTCTTATTCTAGTAGGTCATATGAAGTGTGTTCAAGTGTATGGGTCTATTTTTTAAGTGTAAAATGAGCCTTAGTGTCTGAAATTAGCCTATGGTTCACTTATCTTGGATAGATTTCTTACATCTCACCTCCATATTGAAACACTCATGTTAGAATCTATTAGGACTTGGAAGTTAACTTTTATGCATTATTTCTTAGTGCAGTTAGTTGTTAGAGGTACAATCACTGAGAGGGGGGGTGAATCAGTGAGGCCAAATATTTCAAATTTAGTTATAATCTTTCCAAACTCTTAATCAATCAATAAATACATTCATGAGGCATACACAACATTCATAGCAATGAATAAGAAAGACAATGTAAAATCAAACACATAACACATGACATACGTGAGAAACCCTCTTGAAGAATAAAACCTATTAGAACCTACAATTGGATTACTATCCTATAAAATAAGAACTAATTTATACCAACAAGCTACTAATCAAGGAACTACCATTCCTGATTTTAGTGAGACTACAATCCCACAAGGAGCTACTACACTTGTCTAGTTGAGTACCCACAACAACTAGACTTTTAGCAAGTTTCACCTTGCAAGGAGGAAACAAGCCCCTTAGATGCTGAGCCCCCAAAACAAAACCTATGAGCACATATACCTTTGCATTGATGTCTTCAACATTTAATGATGGATCTATGATTATCACTCTTCACCTTCACTGATACTCAAATAACTAGAGCACTATTTTGCTAACATAAACATGACTAACAAATCATACAAATAGTCCTAAATCTATTTTGCTCTTTAACTCATCCATAGGTCACTCTACCCCTCCTTCAATCCATAATTCACACACATAATCCTATCTCAAATCTCTCCCATGTCTCTCACTCACAAGTCTCTCTCAAATTCCCAAGTCTCTCACTCACAAGTCTAGAAACCAACACATTTGTTCTACTATTTATAGAGCAAACATGATAAACACTACCTTGGTCTACCATTAGGCTTGTCTTAATCCTTAAGGCATCTCTTACATTAAGACATGACTCAAAAACAATCTTCATAGGTCGGCCATAGCATATATAGGTCACCCTTAGGGAATTAAACCTTTTAATAAGGCTCTTGTAGCCCTTATAGGTCTCATGTGAACCCATTCACTCCTTTAGCACTTCATCAAACAAAAAAAGAACACCAAACCTCTACCAAAAACATGGAACCATTCCATATGATCTATAGGTCCCCCTTAAGTACCAATAACCAACATAGAACTCTTCTACTTAAGTATACATTGCTCAAAACAACATTCTATGCACACAATCATTATGAACGAACACATAGTCACCTTTTAAACCACTATTTTTACTGTATATGATTAGTAAAATATTCATAATGCACATGATCATCCTCATGGAGTCTATGACACCCCCCAATAACCAATTCATCTCGAAACATTGAAATAACATCACAACAAGCTCAAACATCCTTCTCAGGTCACTTGTAGAATATATACGAAAACATAGTCAACTTTGAACCTTTATAACTATGTCTGTACACACTTTCAAATCTTCAAATATGTATTTTTAGATGTGCCTTGGATTCCTCTACAAGTTTTTTTACACGATGAGCAAATTCTATCTGATCAAAAGATATGGCTCAAAAACTAGATACTGGTCTTTCCTTTGTAAATTCAAATATTCAAATGCAAACAATCACAATTAAACTTCAAACACTATGCTCGTATCTCATGTCCTCTCAAATTTAGATCAATTATGCATTGTTGACCTTGTCCCAACTTTAATGCATAGTCCACCAAAGCCAAATGTTAAACATCTGACAGTTGACCTCATCTTATGAAATATGGAAACTTTAACTCAATGTGTTTCATTAATCTCTAAGGATTAGTTAGGTCTTTAAATAACAACACTCACCGTTAGGTCAATTTGTATGAATGCTCGTTCACTATTGACCTCTATCTTTTACCTTTGCTTAGTGATTAAACATCGAGCATATGTCCTCATCTCACTGCTTCCTGACATCTTAGAGCAAATTCACATCCTCAATATTCTCAAGACTTGCTCAAACTTTATCTATTGCATATTTGACTATGAGAACCCTTACAATCTATTTGAGAAGCCATCTTTGAGCCTTAATAACATTTTCTGTGTTTTGACACATTATATCAAATTTAGACCATATGATCTCCTCACATAAGAGAATCCATCCATATACTAAGCAACTTCTGAAACCTTCACATGAGTGAGATATATCTCCATTAAAATTATTTCACAAAATCTTCTATCACAGATCCAACTATGACTGGAAATGACTGGAAGGCTAACTTTGCTCATGCATATCTTTTGACGCACTTCATCGCGCGATCTAAAATTTAGAATAAATTAACTAAGCTCAAAACTAAACAAACCCCTATGATTACCTTCTCCTGAAATGTCAACATGTGTGAGATATTATGTCAACAAATTGGTTACTCGACTCTATTTGAACATAGAAAACACTGTCAACATGCTTGGGAGCCCAAATTTGCACATGCAAAATTTTGATGTGTTTCATTGCATGGTTTGAATTTTAGCACATATAAACTAAGCACAACAATGAACAAACACATATGATCATTTTATCCTGACACCTCCATGCATATGAATGCCGACATCATTAACATGCTTACTTGGCTCTGTTTTCACTATTTTGCAAATTTGGCTAAGTATGAGAACATTGTGAATTTTATATGAGTAGCCAACTTTGCATCCTCATATCTTTGACCACGCTTCATTACATGACTTGAGATCTGGAACATAATAATTAGGGACTAATGTGATCACAACCATATGACCAAATCCCCTTGACTCATTACCACATGACAATGGTGATGTCATCAAACTACCTACTCAAATTTTTTGCCACTGAATCCAAAGTGTCTAGATGAAAACTATGGACAATCAGATGAATTCTACTTATGCACACAAACACTCAAATAACCATGAAACTATGATATGACCCCTTGCACATGCTCAATACTTCAAACTCATTCCTGAACATCTCTAACCATGCCAAAACTAAAGATCAACCAAGCCAACTTCAATCACACTAAAATAAACACAATGCACACTTTATCATTGTCATATAGACTATCAAGGCACTTCATCCACTCACTTGGATACCTCCATGACATCACCATGACATCATTAAAAATACTCCAATAATTTCCCCCTTTGTTATTGATGTCAACAAACATCATATAGAAATATATAGCTCACCTTCCTTCTCTCTCAAAGCATTCCCACAACATGAACTTTCTCCCTCTTTGACATAATGACAAAGTGAGCACCAAATGATCCTAAGGACCTAAAAATAGTATCAAATAAGAAAGGACCATCTTATAAAGATGATATAAGCTCCCTCTTACCTTGAGCCTACTTATGCTTGTCTTGACAACATCCTCTTACTCCATGTTAACACTCTCTTCAACCAAACACTGTAAACAATGAAGAAAGAACACAACAAAACATAGAAATATGATGGAACATATTGATAAATATCTGAGAGGGACTCCACCTAAGAACTTTGAGCAATTTCACCTTTTGAGCATCTTTAGATCTTCACACACGATGAATAATCATCACACATGCTTACTAGCCTTCCCTCTCAGGCTACCATAAGGACCACCAACAGAACTTCATGCCACTCACCAACCAGAAAACATGCACTAAAAAAACCTAAGAAATCACCTTAAAACAAACATACTTTTCTCTTTTGGAGAAACTGAGCAAAAATCACTCTTCTTCAAACTAGGCCTGCCTAGCTTCCTTGTAGCCCTACTTGAAACTTGTAGAGCACACATATTTATATAGACACAACTTAAAGACCTTAACCTTCATATCTAGAGCATTCTCATATGTTCCCTCAAGCACATCAATTTGCAACAACACGCTCATCTTCTTCAATATACTTCCTTCACAAACCAACTACCCAATTAGGCCTCCAACTTAACAAAAACATGAAGAGATTGAGAAACACAAACCTTAATTCTATGTGAATATTTATTTGACCACCTATTTTTCCCATTCAACATATTAAGAAGGCTTAGACCTCAAATCACAAGATAAACCATTTTTCTAGCATAGACAAAACCCTAGAATCTCAAAACAATCAAAGTTAACAAACCTCTTTCTAGTCAATGCACACCTCTAAAAATTATTGCACACCTAAAGACACCCATCACACACTTATGGACCAAAAATTGAGCCACCATACCCTTGGGAACATAGACTTCCAATAACCCATTTTAGGCCTGCTTGCCCTTAAGCCAAAAACTAAGAAAAATGAGAGCACTCAAAAACTTCCATTGACACATACATACCTTCAAACCTCAAAAACACCTATATCTCTTCACAAATAAGTTTATATACCTTTTTGAGCATCAAAATATTATTGAGATTTGCATCAACCTTATTAAGCCACCTAGAACTACTCATTCTGACTCTGTACTACATCTCCTTCACAAACCAATGGAGCAAACTCATGAAGTTGTTGCTCCCCCTTAACCAATGACCTTATAAGATAAACACAAGTATCTTTATAGATTTACATTATGATCTTGATCCCAAAAACTTGATTTTCCATAAGAAAGATGTCTCCAAAGAAGCATAGGCAGAGACACCCTATTTCACAATGTTTGTGAAACTAGGAGTTACCCACAACTCTTCATATTCCTTCTCCTCCTTGCTCATCTAATGATTATAGTTCTTCTTATTCTTCTTAGGATTAAGAGAAGAAACATTCTCAAGCACTACAACATTCTCCTTTTCTTCTATGATTGGATTGACAATACATGGAAACAACAAATATTCATGACATACCTTTTTATCTAAAGAATCCACCTTATAATTTGGAACCTCATCATTAGGCATAGATAATTGATGTTATTTACATGATACATGCTGAAAAACAACATGATGTTCACTTGGATCCATACATACCTCAGGACTAGCCTCAACCAGTATTGTGGTCTTCTCCTTGAGCTTGAACTCTTCATTCTCAACATAAGTAGACAATGAGACCTCTTGGTACTCTCAAACTTCTGAAGCATTCTCCACCATAGCAAAAAAATTACTTGTACCTACAGTCTCATCATGACTCACACTTTTCACTTTTGGCTTCCATGTATTAATATGCTTTCTTCCTTGCACTCTAAGATCCTGATTGAACTCATTTTGACTTCATGGCCTTTGTTTTTAGAATCTAGCAATGTGACCTCTCTGTTCACAATTATAGCACACCATAGTCATTGATGGAAACATAGTTTGTCTTATCATGTTTGGACAGAATCTTGCCATATGTCCTTTATTATGACAAAAAAAACAACCTCTCCTTTTTGAAGAGGACTCACCTTGTATAATATTATGTGGACATTGATTTGCAAAGTGTCCCACATCAAGATAGTTGAAGCACTTAATTTTCGTCACTTATTTTGACTGATGACCCCAAACATAGTCCCATGCCAACTCATTTCTAACAAGTCTCTTGCATTCTCTATCCCTATGACTAAATTGATTACATGTATAATAGTAACCATTAAATTTTTCATACCTCATGGTATTTGGTTGTCTAATCTGATTTGTCTTCAAAGTATGATTGTCCTAGTTTACATTAGTTTTCATCTTATCTTGAGTAACATTCTTTTATTTTTATTCATATACAACTCCAGTTTTATCACTAGCATGCTTTTGAATACTTAGACTGTTATCTAGATCATATGAGCTCTTTTCAAATCTCACAAATGACTTCACCTTAGTAAATGTCTTCTCTAACTTAGATTTCAAAGACTCATTTTTAGAAACATACCTTGAACATTCTTCTTCTTTGGGTATTAGACTTTTAGACAGATTCTAACTTAGAATTAAGAAACATGACAACACCTTCATGTTCCCTAGATTTTTAAACCAATCTTGCCTCAAATACACTGCATTGATCCTTATAATACTTGAGTTTAGTATTCATCTTCTTATTGATCTTATTATCAATCTTCATTTCTTCAAGGGCATTCATCAATGCAGTCTCAGTTCACCTCATCTTCATCATCACCTGAATCACTCCAAATAGACACCTTCTGATGTGAGAAACTTCCTTCCTCAGCCATGAACAGAGCTTCATCTTTAGTAGGACCATTATCTTCATGATCATATTTTGAGTCACTATATTCACTCTCATCTGATGAACTATAATCTTCTTTGGTGTAGAGACTCTTCTTGTTCTTGAAGGACTTCTTGCTGTTATACTTTCTAAATCCTTTCTTTCTGTATGTCTTCTTGTTTTCATCTAGACCTTCACCATGCTCTTCATCATCAATATTTTCATGCTTTTGAGGGCATTTACGAGCAAAATGTCCCATCTCTCCACAATTGAAACATTTGAAAGGTAGTTTACCCTTATACTTCCTTGAGCCTGTGTTCAATTTCTTAGTAATCAAAGTAATTAGTTCATCCTTATCAATATCAAAAATTACATCCTCTTTGAATTTCTTACCTTGAAACTTATTCTTAGGATTCATCTCTATCTTAAATGCAACTTCCTTCTTTGGTGGTATATCATCATTTATTCTCATCTCATATGTAGTAAGGGTGCCATGCAATTGATCCATCTTTAATTGAGTAAGATCATGAATCTCTTCTATAGCAGATAATTTTGGATCAAACTTGAGAGATAGAGACCTTGATACCTTTTGGACTACAATAGCCTCTTCAAGATTCTCTCCAAGACCTTTGATAATGTTTATAGTCTCATCAACTCTTTGTAGAAAGGATGCCACAAAATCTTCTTCCTTTGTCTTGAGACTTTCAAATTGCATTCTATGAGTCTGTAACTTAGCAATCTTGACCATTGAGTCTCCTTAAAAAATGATCTATATTTTGTCCCATATCTCTTTATCAAATGTACAATGGATTACCTTGGTGTATTCAGTCTTTGAAAGACCACAAGTTATAACATTCATCACCTTGGAATTGTTTTCAAACAGCCTTTTGTTATAACACTAGATAGAGGAGTAATAGGAGCAACATAACCATCCAAAACATATTAACATACATCAAAACCTAGGGACATAATATATGTCCTTATCCTTACACTCCAAAAAACATAACTAGATCTATTGAACATTGGTGCTTTTTTATTAGAGAAACCTCTTTGATGACTATCCATATTGTACCTTGGTTCACCTTCAAGTTGTTAAGCCTTTACCAAAGGACCAGTTTTGATACCAATTGTTAGAGGTACAATTACTAGGGGTGAATCAGTGAGCTTAGATGTTTTAATTATAGTTCCAATCCTTCCAAAGTCTTAATTAGTCAATACATACATTCATGAGGCATACATAATATTCATAGAAATGAACAAGAAAGATAATGCAAGATCAAACACATAACAATGACATACATGGGTAATCTTCTTGGGGAATAAAACCCACTGGAACATGTAATTAGATGACTATCCTATAAAAAAAAATAATTTAGACCAGAAATATACTAATCAAGGAACTACTATTCTTGATTTTAGTGAGACTGCAATTCCACAAGGAGCTACTACACCTATCTAACTGAGCACCCACAACAACTAGAATTTTAACAAGTTTCACCTTGCAAAGAGGAAACAAACCCCTTAGATGTTGAACACCCATAAAAACACCTATGAACACATACACATTTTAATTGATGTATTCAACACCTGATGATGGACCTCTAATTATCACTCTTCACCTTCATTCATACTCAAAAAATAAGAGCACTATTCTGCCAACTGAAACATGACCAACATGCCATACAAATAGTTCTCAATCTGTTATGCTCTTCAACTCATCCACAAGGAAATATACCCATAATTAACTCCATAATTCACACACACAAGCCTCTCTCAAATCTCTTTCAAGTCTCTCACTCACAATTCTCTCAAATCTCTCCCAAATCTCTCACTTACAAGTCTAGAAACTAACACATTTGGTTTCACTATTTATATAGAAAACATGATAAACACTACCTTGGTTAGCTAATAGGCATGCATTTATACTTAAGACATCTCTTAAATCAAGATGCAACTGAAAAAAAATCTTCATAGGTCGGCCATAACATCTATAGGTCACCCTTAAGGAACTACACCTTTTAATAAGGCCCTTGTAGCCCTTATAGGTCTCATGTGAACCCATTCGCTCCTTTAGCACTTCATCAAAAAAAACAAGAAAAAAAAACCTCTACCAAAACCATGAAACCATTCCATATGATCTATAGGTCCCCCTTAAGTTCCAACAACCAACATATAACCCTTCTGCTTACAGATAAATTGCTTAAAACAACATTTTGTGTACATAGTCATTATGAACGAACACATAGTCACCTTATAAACCACTATTCATACTATATAAATTTTTTCAAATCTTAATAATGCAAACAAATAATCCTCATAGAGTCTACAACACTCCCTAATAGCCAATTCATCTTGAAACATTGAAATAACATCTAAACAAACTCGAACATCCTTCTCATGTCACTTTTAGAACATATATGAAAACATAGTCAAATTTAAACCTTAATAAATATGTATGCACACACTTTAAAATCTTCAAATACATATTTATAAATTCATCTTGGAGTCCTCTACAAGTTTTATTTTTTACACAATGAGCAAATTCTACTTGGATTGAAATATATGGGCCAAAAACTAGATATTGGTCTTTCATTCATGAATTCAAATATTCATATGCAAATAGTCATAGTTAAACTTTGAAAACTATGCTCACATCTTGTGTCCTCTTAGCTTTATATCAATTATACACCATTGATCTTGTCTAAACTTTAATTCATAGTCCACCAAAGCCAAACATTAAACATCTGATAGTTGAACTCATCTTGTGCAATCTGGAAACTTTGACTCAACATGCTCCATCAATCTCTACGGATCAGTCAGGTCTTTAACTAGTAATTCCCACCATTAGATCAATTTGTATGAACTTGTGCTCATCATTGATCTCTATCCTTTACCTTTGCTCAGTTGTTAAACATTGAGATACTATCCTCATCTCATTGATTCCTGACATCTTGGAGAAAATGTGCATCGTCGATCTTCTCAAGACTCACTCAAACTTTATCTCTTGTATATTTGACTATGGGAACCCTTGAAATATTTCTGAGAAGCCATATTTGAGCCTTAATAATCTTTTTTGCACTTTGACACATGATATCAAATTTGGACTATATGATCTCCTCACATAGGAGAATCCATCTATATACTAAGCATCTCTTAGAACCTTCACATGAATGAGATATATCTCCATTAAAATGACTTCTCAAAATCATTTGTCACAAAGCCAACTATGCCTAGAATTGCCTAGAAGGCCAAATTTGCTCATGTATATATTTTGATTTGCTTCATTGCATGATCTAAAATTTAGCACAAATCAACTAGGCTCAAAATTGAACAAACCTATATGATCACCTTCTCCTAAAATGTCTACATGTGCGAGATATGACATCAATAAACTACTTACTCAGCTCCATGTGAACATAGAAAACACTATCAACATGCTTAGGATCCCAAATTTGCACATGCATATCTTTTGACATGATTTATCGAATGATCTGAATTTTAACACATATAAACTAGGCACAATAATTAAAAAACCCATATGATCATTTTATCCTAACACCTCCATGTATGTGAATGATGACCTCATCAACATGCTTACTCAATTTTACTTGCACCCTTTTGCAAATTTGACTATGTTTGAAAACATAGTGAATTTTATCTAAATAGCCAACTTTGTATCCTCATATCTTTGACCATACTTCATCACATGACTTGAGATCTGGTGCATAATAACTAGGGACTAATGTGATCAAAACCATATGACTAAATCCCCTTGACTCATTTCCACATGAAAATGGTGATGTCATCAAACTTCCTACTCATATTTTTTGCCATTGGACCCAAAGTTTCTAGATGGAAACTATGGACAACCAAATGAATTCTACTCATGCACATAAGCACTCAAACAACCATGGAACTATAATAAGACCCCTTGCACATGATCAATACTTCAAACTCATCCTTGAACATTTTTAACCATGCGAAAACTAAAGATCAACCAAGCAAAATTTAATCACACTAGAATAAACACATTGCACACTTTGTCATTATCACATAGACTATCAAAGCACTTAATCCACTCACGTAGATACTTCCATGACATCATTGAAAATACTCTAACAAAATTATGATGGTCATATGGAAAATATTTTTGTGTATCACCCCTAAAATTAGTTCAATTAATGTAATCTCTAACTCTTTTCCCCCCAAGCAAGCATAGCATAGGTGAAAGCACTTCAAGATACATTCAGGGAGCTAGCCCTTAAATCTAGAGGCTCACTTCCACTATATGTACACCTATATACATGGAAGTGTTCCCATGTTGCTCAAATTTGAAAGAGGCTTGAACATCCTCTTCTAGGGTGCAAGATTTGGTGACAACAGTTCTGACATACCCGGTGGGATCAAGGTCCAAGAGAGTGGAAAGATTTTTGGTGTGTCTTTCCTCTATCAGCTTTTGAAAGCAAGCAAGTTATCACCAATGGTGATTTTGAATTATAATTTTTCGTTGTAAGCAACCCATGCATATCTCATTAAATATTTTGATCAATTTTTGTATCCCATCTAACTTATGAGGTTGATATGAATAACTATGGTGAATATTCCTATCATGAACCTCCCTATTAGCCTTACTATGAACCATATTTTACTCCTTAACAGTCCTATCAAAATAGCTATTAGTCCTATGAGCCATGGCAGCCCTATAGTCCTCCATTTCCCTCTCCATATAGACACCATGTTTTTTGGACAACCCTATGAGGAAGGCTACCAAGAAACCTATCAAGAAATGCCTCCCTATCAGTCCTAATATGAGCCTTACCAATCATGTCTTGATGCCTGTCAACCCCAACAAGATATTTCTATGGATTCTAGATCAAGATATCAAGATGTAAGGATTGAATTTATGTAGGCTAGGATACAATAAGTAGAAGTTGGTCTTGATCCCCATCATTACCCTCCTCCTCCATTATTTCCATATTATGTCAAGTCTTGGATGGAATCCATACCACAGTTACTAGTTAATGAAGATTATATGAGAACATGGGATGATGAATATGATATGCTCCTTGATCATCTCATGGAATGGTTAAGAGGTGCTAGCTAAAGTTATTTTTAGATGTTGGAGATGTTTGAAGATATAGAAGGAACTCAATGGGAGATCAAAGAACAAATGGACTTGGCAAAGAAGTGCCTTTAATGCTCAATAGATAGGCTAAGTATGTGAGAGCATAAAGATCTCAAAGATGAACATGTTGCTATTGAAGAGCCTCAAGGAGACTATTGGCAAGATGCAAATGCTACTTATGTAGATTTTTATACTTATAATCAAACCAAAAAGTCACTTACCTATGAGCTTACTAGTGCATTCCTCTTTCCTAAATCCACTCACAAAGCCTCTCCTTCATCCCACACTCCCTATGCAACTCATCAGCCTTCTACTACACTTCATATCCCACCTCTTTCACATGAGCCTATCCATCAACCTTCTACCTCACCATTTCTTGAGGAGGAGCCCATCTTGAGAGAAGGAAGTGAATAATAGAAAATTTAATCCATGACCAACCAAAAATATGTCATGAGTAACTATGAGGAATAAATCACCATAGGGACCCCCCTTAATGAATACAAGAGCAATTCAACCTTCTTGAGTGAAGATAAACATATTCAAGACTCTTTTGTAACTATCCATGAGAAACGTGGCCAAGAATTGAAGAAAGAGATATTTTAAGAAGACTCCATATCTGATCATGAGGTTGTGGAGGATCATATTAAACATGGAGTTGAATGTTCTTCAAAGATGGACAACAATTTCAAGTCATCCCTCAAGAGGTTGTAGTCCTAGAATAATCTATTGATACCAAGGTGGAATTTATTATTCTTTGAGATGACTCAATACCTCAGCCTGATGTTGAATCACCCTCAAATGACTTGGAACACAAAGAAGATCAACTTGATGATCTAACACATCAAGAAGAAAATAATGAAGAGGTAGTGGTTCTAGATGACAAGGAGGACAAAGATGATTGACAACTGCAAATGGATCTCTTTCAATATCTTGAAGATCTTTGTTGAGCTGAGAAAAAAGTACATGACAAGGTGGAGAAAAGGTTTTTCATGGAAGACAATGACCAAGATTGGGTAAACTATGCATAGCTCCTTGATGAGCTTGAAGAATTTACAGCTGAAGAGAAACCCAATCTTATTAAGGACACTATGGAAACTAAGAAGGAAAGCCTTGAACCACCATTAGAAGTCATAGTTGATGAGCCATATGAGAGAGTTGAGGTTATTTTTATGCAATAAAATTTTAATTCCATAGCTAACCTATTTGGAGCTACTTGGTTTTCATTGAGCATCATGCCAGAGAAGTTAGCAAACATCATGAAGAAGATGGAGGCATCAATGTCAAGGGTCAAAAGGCTACATGTCTCATTCAATCCTTCATGTCATGAAGCAAGAGAGGTTTCAAACTTCCCCTTTGATCTTGGAGGAGGTTTTCATCTCAAGTTAGTTTTTGAGTTAGTTGGTTTGGTAGTTTTGTTTATGTGTTCCATAAGTGCTCATGAAGCACATGTGTGATTTTTGATTTATGTCTTGTTCTTTTTACTTTTTGTTATTTGGTGTATTGTCAAAGTGTAATTTGTGTGTCAGACCTATTTTATATATGAATCTATGTCCCAATGGATAGAATTAGGCAACTGGTCTTGGAATAACAAGCATACCACCCTTGGGAAATTGTCAAAGATGTTGACCATTTTGACTTAGAATTAGGCAACTAGTCTTGGAATAACAAGCATACCACCCTTGGGAAATTGTCAAAGATGTTGACCATTTTGACTTATAAGTCAAAATGGGTCAACCCCCTATAGTCAAAAACCTATATAGGGATATAACATAGTGTCATAGGGTTTTTTTTGTCCATTTAATGTAATTTAAAGTCATTTGTGTCTTGATCATGGTTTTATTAAGTCTTATGTCAACTTAAGTCACTTTGGAGTCATCTAGGGGGTCAGACTATCATGACATGTCATAAAAGAATGAATAGGGTAGTCTAGTTGTACATTTTACAAGTGTACTTGGAAAACATTTTAGGCCAAAAGGATGACATATACATGATGATTTTGGTGCCAAGATTTCCCCCTAAAAATATGGAAACTTGATGAGCTGTCTATCTCGATATATAAATCTTTAAAATTGAACAAACAGATAGTGATAGTCACGTGGACATCAAAATCAAGCCTCAATAATTAACCACTGGGATTTAAATTATGATGGACACACATATGTCAATGACAGTCATATGAACATCAATGATGGTCATGTGGATGTCAAAATAAAACCTCATAAAATAGTTATTTGAGTTTAAATGGAGGCAAATCCAACGATTGGTGTTCAAACATACATCCAAATTCAATGGCATGAGGATAACTTGATAGAGTTAGTGGGTCTAAGAAAAATCAATGGTATGCATTTAATCATACCAAAGAGATCCAATGATGTGAGTGAGATTCAAAGGTCAAGGAGATCAAATTGAATGCAATGCTACCAGATGTCATAATCTTGAGACCTTGAATCAATGATCAATGGCCAGTGTCAAAAGTTGAATCAAAGAGACTCTAGAGGAGATCAACAAAAGAAATTCAAACTTATTCCAGATGGACAAGATGAGGCTCCATGTCTAAATGATAACAAAAATAGTTTAAAATGGAATGAGAAACATGACAAGTGAATGCCACATGGACAACTATTTAGGATCAAGAATTCTATAGCAGATCAAGCTCTTCAGACTCATGCACCACCATGAAAGCTCAGTCAAAGACCTGAGATGAACAATGATCACCAAATGTGAAGAACGAATTCCAATAAATCAATGAATGACTGCAGATGGTGAATACATGTGTCTAGAAGATAACTAGCAATTAGGAGAACATATTATAACTATCATAGCAGGTTTCAACCTCCCTCGAATAGTACATATGTGTCAACTCTCTCCAATTTAGTTTCAAATTCTTGAGAGATGATCCATGATGAAGGAAATTTCACAAAGGTTAGCTGAAGAATCTCTATACCATTTTAGAGAGTTAGTCATGGTTTGTATGGACATTTGTCTTAAGAGACATTCATGGTCTTTTTCACACTCCAGTCTCCTGCAATGTAACTAGTTATCAATTGTACATGTGTTCTATTGACCTTTGAACTTCATTCTTTCTCCTCTCTCTAAAATTCTATAAGTAGCTACCATTTTAGCCTTTGTAAAATAATTCCACTCCATGTATGGTGAAGCCCTGCTAGAATGACATTGTATTTTGTGTTTGAAAAATTAATTAAAGTTTGGTTTTGAGTTTATGAAAATTTATCTAAGTGTGCAAAGTGATGTATGGTGATGTAAAGTAATAATCTTCTATCCTTTCTTCCCTTATCCTCTCATGTTTATGCAAAAGTTCCTATTCTAGCAGATCATATGAAGTGTGGTCAAGTGTATGGGTCTGTCTTGTACAATGAGCCTTAGTGTCTGCAATTAGACTATGGTTCACTTACCTTGGATATATTTCCTACATCTCACCTCCATATTGAAACATTCATGTTATAATCTCTTAAGACTTGGAAGTTAGCTCGTATGCATTTTTTCTTAGTGCAGGAAGTATGATGGTTATATGGAAAACATCTTGGTGTATCACCCCCTAGAATATGTTTAATTTATGCAATCTCTAGCTCTTTTCCCCACAAGCAAGCATTAGCATAGGTACACCCACATACATGGAAGTGTTCCCATGTTGCCCAAATCTAGAAGAGGCTTAAACATCCTCTTCTAGGATGCAAGATTTGGTGACAACATTCCCCATGATAGATCATAACATAATCTAGAAGTTTCCCCTCTGCTCCAAAGGATTTTTTAGGGTTAGCATTTTGTCAAACATATTGTATTCATCCACTAGTAACAACCAAACCTCAATCCTCCAAGCCACATTATTTCCATTGGCTGTATCAGTCACCTTGATTGGTAGAGATTCATGGCTAGCCCTCAGTGGCATCCCCATGATTTGGTTTGTGTCTCCTAGCGGGACTAATCTCTTTTTCCCCACAAAAAAATCTATAAATTATGAGTCATTGAGAATGTAATTATTTGTGAGCAGATCATATAATGTATTCACCTTCTTCTTATTAATCCCCTCATAGAACTCCATCACCACCAAAATTGTAGTTTCTTCTTCTTTATCTAGGTGTTCCACTTGACCATCATCACCCCTCTCAGATGTAGACAATAGGTAAAGAGACTTGAACCCATGATGTCTTGAGGGAAACACCACGATGGGGGACTTACTCCCATTCTACCTAAAAAAAAAACTAGAAGTTGCACAAAAATACACAAGACACATATAAAGTTATGATTTACTACACTTGGGGATTCAAACATTGGCCCAGACAGTCGATAATTAAAGTGCCGCATTGAAGGAGAGAGCAACTATGGAAAAAATCCTCTCAAATCAATATCCATATATATATATATATATATATAGTCTTGCCCTATGGCCCCATAGTTGGTTTATTATTTATACTCTATACCATGATTTTTTGTTATAATTTTTGATATACTCAGTTAAAATGAGGATGACATAACTTAAAAAATATAATTATTACCTCAAGTTTACTAATCTTAAGTGGTCCTTATATATATAAAAATTGAATATTAGGGTTTTAAAAATTGAGAAAGCTTGTTGAAGATAATGTAAAGTATATAAATGATCAATTTTGACATAGTGGCTTGTCTTTATTAAATTTTTTGCTGAAATGTTTGAGGAACTTTTGTTCAAAATGAGTTTTCAATTATTTGACATGGTCAAAATTAAAAGTTTTGGTTTTAGATTTTTGAAGATGAAGTTGCTTATATTTTTAGAAATACATATATATGAAACTCATAGGGCTAAGAATTTGTATGAAAATATTTGAGTTTCATGTATTTGATTATGGCCCATTTACCATTTTCTTGAAAGTGACATGAGGATTGTGAAATAAAAAATGGGGTAAGATCTCAACCTTGATCCTCGTGGCTTTAATTCCATCTGCACCGCATTCAATGCCAGAAATAAAATAAATATTAAGTTTGAAAATTATTTATTATTAAGTTTTTTAGTTATTAAAACCATAAAGAAGGAAGAGAATGTGGTGCCAAAGAATATTCAAAATATTTTCATAGTTTTAAAATTAAAAACTATATAATAAGGTTTGCTAAAATGTTTGAAATGTGAGTTGTGATCTGTACTCAATTTATACTAAGTATTGCACATGATCTTATCATATGTATTGTATAAAAAGAGTCATGGAGCTTCATGACCATATTGTATTTTGTTTTTAAATGTTTAAGGTAATAATTATATTTTGGTTATCATAGTTTGTTAATTGAAATAAAAAATATTTGAAAGGCTAATATAGATGTGGTTAATACATTTTGACAGACCTTATTATATAGTTTATAATTTTAAAACTATGAAAATGTTTGATTATTTTTTTGGTTATGTCATCATTTCTTTTCATAGTTATTAAAGAATATAAATAACAAACCGACTATGCCAATTTTTTAGTTATGTCATCCTTACTTTTCATAGTTGTCAATGAGTACAAATAACAAACCAACTATGCCAAATAATATTCAAAATATTTTTATAGTTTTAAAATTAGAAACTATATAATAAGGTCTGCCAAAATGCCTTAACCACACCCATATTGTCCTTTCAAATATTTTTTTATTTAAATTTCAAAACCATAAACCCTAAACCAAAATACAATTATTTCTTTAAGTTTATTGTGTCCTAAGTGGCCCTTACCATTTTCTTGAAAGTGGCATGAGGATTATGAAAAAATAATGCATGGTTTTCTTAGGCTGGTAGTTGTTAATTTAGTATGGTTGTAAAAATGATTGAATGATTAATTTTTATGCACAATGATGATTATATAAGTATTATTTGCATTTTGTTTCAAATTGAACAATTTGATACTTTGTATTTTTAAGATAATGAAAATTAAGAAGTATTTGAGCTCAGTTGTATAAAATGCTTATTTTAGCATATTTTATTAGATATCAGGCTAGAATCTAAGTTCAAATGATTCAGAGAGAGATGTTTGGGGTCATGATGATGATCAACATAGTGAGGTTACTCCTTCATGGGGCCTCGACCAATTCTTTCATGGTCGCAGGTCAACTACCACATTTGCTAGGCCATTTAACTGGAGAACCCGTGTTTCCCTAAATTTTGATGCCAATGACCTTACCTTTTGAAATGTTCTTGACTCTTTGCTTGATAACTCTTTATATTTATGTGGAAATATAGGATGGATGGAAGCATATTAGAGGAAGCATCCTCATGGATGAGGCATTCCAAATGAGCACCTCAACACATGTATGCTGCCATTCAACCTAATGAGTATAATGTTCCATTTCTCGAGCCACTTCAACATGAAATATTCTTGAATTAACTACAAAATTGCATCCTAATGAAATTGTTCCACTTAACACTAATACTCCACCCTTTAATCTTGAAAAACTTGATTCTGTTAGTAGGAAATGTGCTAGCAGCCCTGCAACACAACTTATGGAGGTTAGAATGTTAAAAAAGGTTAAGTTGGAGGTAGATGATTCTAAAGGGGCCTCGACCCATTTGATGGAACTTATCACTGCTTCCATGGAGTATACTGATTACTTGACTGATAAGGGTGCCCCTTTAATATATTTAGTTTTTGATATAAACTTTGATTAAAACTTAAATTTTTGTGTCAAAATTTTTGTCGATACTTGATATTAAATACTATCTTGATATTATTTTTGGTATTTTTGATAAATACTTGGCTATATTTTATTTTCTACAAAAAATTATGTTTGAATGGTTTACTCTTTATTGAATAATTATAGAAACACACATGGATTTTAATGTTTACAATATTTTTTTAAAGTTGTTTCTACATATTGATCATGTTTTAGCCTTGCCAAAATCAATAAATAAATGTATGTAACATGATCAAGATTCAATATGAGCTTGAGGAAGAGGTTGAAATCAATTTTTTTTTGTTATCCTTCATGTCCAAAAATTATGGTTCTCGAGGGATATTTTTGTGCAACACATACGGTAAGATCATGTGCAATACTTAGCATACATTGAGTACAAACCTTTGTAAGTATTTCAAAAGACTAATCTAAGATATAAAAGGGATATTAAGAGATTGATATATAAGAGACTAATCTGTAAGTATACATTGAGTCTTTTTCTCTTTTGATTGCTTTTATTTCATTTATTTTTCCCTCTTTTCAACTATAGAGATATAAAAGGGATATTAAGAGATTGATAAAATGCTTTGATAGAATCATAAATCTTTTCTTTAAGAGTTTGCCTCTTCTATAGGCTTTACTCTATTGGATAGGTTGATTATATTATTTAAAATTTGATCACATATACATATATTTGATAATTGAGATATAAATTATAAAATAAAGTCTGCCAAAATATCTTAACAATATCCATAATCAATAATGACCTTTCAAATATTTTTTTATTTCAATTAAAAAACCATGCCAACCAAAATATTATTATTACCTCAAATCGGCTATGGGGCCACAGGGAAAGATACTACGAAAAGAGAGGATGGCAAGTCAATATATTTAAAGAAATAATTTTTAAGGAACTTATCATTGTATTGATTCATTTCAAAACAAATGACTATGCATGCAAATGATTGCTCTCAATCTTCTATTTGATTAAGAGAACATGTCTATAATAGTTGTAAACTCTATTATAAAGATGCATATGTATCCGAGCATAAGTAAGTTACTTGAATATATATGTGATGGTTTCTTGATTTTTCTAGTCATTGATGCAAGATATTGGCATAAGCGAAGCTATGGTATTCAAAATATTGGGATGAGAGGTTATAAACAAAGGTTTAGACAATTTCTAAGCTGGTTTCCTTGTGATTGAAAGGTATGGATTTTTGTTTCTTTTTTTATGAAGACTGAAAGCAGTTGTTTGCATGCACAATCATGCTTCTTAAAATGAATAAATATAATGATAATGTCTTAATCATATTTATAATCAATATAGATAAGGTTTGTTAATATATCTTAACTATATCTATAATCAATAATGGCATTTCAAATATTTTTTTATTTTAATTAACAAACCATGCCAACCAAAATATAATTATTACCTTAAGATTATTGTGTCCTAAGTCACAAGTGGTCCTTAACATATTTATCAAACTGATTAAAATAAATATGCTCTTCCTTCTATATGGTTTTAATGACTAAAAAACTTAATAATAAATAATTTCAAACCTAATTTTTATTTTATTTATAACATTGAATGCGATGCAGGTGGAATTAAAGCTACAGAAATCAAAGTTTAGATTTTGCCCCATTTTTTAGTGAATTAGTCCCAACATATTGAGGGGATTAAGGGAAAAATTTAATGCTGGTCCAACACATCACCCATAAAATTAATGGAAGTTGCTCGAATACATATGTGATGTTTTTTTAAATTTTTCTAGTCATTTATGCAAGTTATTGGAGGAAGTGAAATTGTTGGTCCAATATAGATACTTATAGTTCATTAAACTATAGATACATCAAATAAGTTTGGTATAAAATAACAAGGGAACACCAAAATATACTTATGCATCTATATAATAGAGTTTGAAACTATTATACACATGTTCTCTTATTCAAATAAAACACAAAAATAGACATTCTTGGTATAAAATAACAAGAGAACACCATAATATACTTATGCATCTCTATAATAGAATTTACAACTGTTATAGACATATTCTCTTAATCAAACAAAAAGAAAATATGAAAATTCCCTCTTAATCATTTATATACTCCGCATTATCTTCAACAAGCTTTCTCAAAACCCTGATAAAATAAATCTCAAAATTGATCACAAAATTTGCTATACTTCCTTCATCAACCTTGAATTTTAGATGCCTAAATTTCAAATTTCAACATGCCATTTTTTTTCATTTTGCTATTGATAATTGTTATTTGCATTCTCTTCAAAATTTGTTGGACTCAAATCTAGTATTGCATAACTATAGTGTGTTTGAAGAATTATTAGTCAATTTTCTTCTTTAAGATGTTGACTGCCAAATTGCTAGAGCTCTATCAAATGAAAAATCAAGGACATTGTATCTAGTTGTATAGAGCCTCAAGAAAGTCTCCAATTTTTTTCAAGCTTGTTTATTAACTTTGAATTTAAAAATGATAATGCACTAAAATTTCTCTCATCTTACACTAAGCTCAAAATCATTGTTTGGCATAAATTGTCAGGAAATCAGGGAACAACAAACATGCTCTGACTCCACTGGTTAGGATATTGCTCCTCAGATAGAGCACAGTATGATTACCAAATATATAAGCAATTGAATATGCGGAAATAACCAGAAACACAAGTAACTAGAATTCACCAATAGCACAGAATATGAGAGACAATACACTATCTTGTATTAACACTAACAGAAAAGAATACATCAAAGAGCCGCCACACTCTTTCACCTTACAGAGATTCGCCACACCTCAAGTGTACAGTAATTCTTCTCACACACACTCTCCTACACAAAAAAACGGTCCCAACAACCAACTCACACACAGAATTGGTGTTCACCTCACCAACCAGTCAGTAATAACCCTGCCGGTACATCAAGCACTCTATAGCACTTCAAGCTGATCTCTCATGAACCTGCAACCTGCAATTCAAAGACCAAGCTTACATGTAGATCACACAATGAGCTTGCAACAACCTGCAACTCATAGATCTTACAACTAGAAGGAACTCTTCCTTTCTATCTCATGCCTTATACAATACATGCCAATGGGTCTATAAATAGATCCTTAACTCAAACAATAACTAGGACTCTTAATTTAGACAATTGTCCTCGCAGCCCAAGACTCTGGCTGGTCTTGACATGCAAACTCATAGTTCACTTAACTAACTGTCCGTGAAACGAACACTTCGGGAACACACAGGCGACCGACGTCGGTCCCTGCTGGTCTGGTTCTGCCGACGTCGGCCGACTTCCTGCCGTCGCCGGTTGCCTTCTGCACTGGATCCTGCCGACGTCGGTCATGCTGCCGACGCCGGTTCCTGTAGAACTCAGCAACCATTATTCCTAGTTTGCAAAGGTTGAAGCTTTTAGCTCCACACCCTAACATAAATTAACAAGATTAAAATATTTTGAGATACCATCACATAATATTTCACTCAAACTTAAGGTAATCCATAGTCTAGTGATCGAGCCATATTTAAAAGCATGGTCTAAAACTTATTGTGACAAATTGAATAGATCATTCCCTTAACTTTGGAAAATTGAAAATGCCTTCATATTGATCACCATTCAATTCTACACTCTTGCATAAGTGTTGGGCCAAGGCTTTGATATTATTCATAAAATCTAATGATCTTACATAAATTCATCTCAATAAAAATGACATTTAATCTCTGAAGAGAAATATTTTACAATTTCCTTCAAGGCGTAACTTACAAAGGATACAACCTCAAGGAATTGATCCTTTGTAACAGGAACTTTTTTGAGTCTATTAAATTGACCATGTCAAAAGTGTGAGTTGTGGTCTGTACTCAATTTATATTAAGTAATGCACATTATATTACCATATGTACTGCACAGAGAGAGTCCTAAAATTTCATGATCATGTTGTATTTTGTTTTTAATTATTTAAGGTAATAATTATATTCTGGTTGGTATGGTTTGTTAATTGAAATAAAAAAATATTTGAAAGGCCAATATGGATGTTGTTAAGACATATTGTCAGACCTTATTATACAGTTTATAATTTTAAAACTATGAAAATATTTTTAATATTTTTTCAATTATATCTTCAGTTTTCATAGTTGTCTTGTTCTATGGCCCCATAGTTGGTTTATACTTTATATTCTAATTTTTTATCACTATTTTTGCTATGCTCAATTTATTATATTATCTGGTTGGTCTTTACCACATATTTATTTCAAACAAACAAGAAACTGATTTACTATGAGAAATAATGATTTGCATGATACTTGTTTTAAACAATGCACAAAGAACAAACTGAATAAACACAACAAAGCCTCATTATCATACTATATTTTGTTTTTAAATATTTAAGGTAATAATTATATTTTGATTGACATGGTTTTTTAATTGAAATAAAAAATATTTTAAAGGCCATTATTGATTATGGATATGGTTAAGACATTTTGGTAGACCTTATCTTTATTGATTATGGATATGGTTAAGATATTTGAAAGACAATGTTTTAAGTAAATATATTTAAAGAAATACTTTTCAGGAAACTTATCATTATATTTATTAATTATATTTTGTTATAGTCAGTTTATTATATTATTGGTTGGTCTTTACCACATACTTATTTTAAACAAACAAAAAATTGATTTTTTTTGGAGAAACAATGACATGCAAGATACTTATTTTAAATAATACACAAAGAACAAACTAAATAAATTCAATAGAGCCTCATGATCATATTATATTTTGGTTTTAAATATTTAAGGTAATAATTATTTTTTGATTGGCATGGTTTGTTAATTGAAATAAAAAAATATTGTCATTATTGATTATGGATATGGTCAAGATATTTTGGCAGACCTTATCATTATTGATTATGGATATGGTTAAGACATTTGAAAGATAAATTTTTGAGCAAATATTTAAAAAAAATGATTTTTAGGGAACTTATCATTATATTTATTCATTTATTAATTATATTTTTATTATACTTAGTTTATTATATTCTTAATTGGTCTTTACCACATACTTATTTTAAACAAATAAGAAATTGATTTCTCCAGAGAAATAATGAGATGCAAGATACTTATTTTAAACAATGCACAAAAAATAAATTGAATAAATGCAACAGAGCCTCATGATCATACTGTATTTTGTTATTAAATGTTTAAGGTAATAATTATATTCTAGCTGGCATGGTTTGTTAATTGAAATAAATAAATATTTGAAAGGCCAATATGGATGTGGTTAAGACATTTTGTAGACCTTATTATATAGTTTATAATTTTAAAACTATGAAAACATTTTGAATATTTTTTTTAATTATGTCATCCTCACTTTTCATAGTTGTCTTGCCATATGTCCCCATAGTTGGTTTATACTCTATACTTTAATTTTTTGTCATAATTTTTGCTACACTTAATTTATTATATTATCTGATTGGTCTTTTGAGAGACTTAAAGAGGTTTGTACTCAATTTATACTTAGTCATATGGCCATCAAATTTAACACTTAAAAAAGATAAATTTAATCTTTAAAAAGAATGATAAAATTAATCGTTAAAAATAAGGAATCATAAATAAGATCTCGACTTTAGAATTCTCATCCTCTAACCTCTTTTTCCATTGGTTTTTTTGCCATTATTTTTTGATTTGAATATGATGCTTGATTCACCAACTATTTATAAGTTTTCAAAATAACTAATAGAAATCACCAGCCAATTTATATCGGCATGGTGGTTTTACCAAAGATTCATCAATGGAATTATACCTAAAATCTAAGATTTGCTAGGATTTTGTAGTAAGCTTTTAGGGGTTCATTATTAAAATTATCCCTAAGATGAGTAAATGTGGTGACATGCTTTTTTTTGGCCATTATTAGTGGGATAGTTTTGTCTAATAAGAGCGATTGATATTTTCACATAGGACTAGTAGGAGTCATTCGAGACATGATTGATTAGACTATTTGCTTTGCTTGGGGCCCAATAGTATTAGCCCCATTATACAAATACTTACACATGGAGGCCCATCATCAGGGTAAGAGCATTGGGCTCAATGCATTACTTCAAGTGTGGGCCTAGGAGCACATCGTTATTGAGTGACTAGTTGGGCAGAGATGATAATAGACTTTAGAAGATCTAGTAGCTTATTGCTGGTATTTGACAAAAGGGGGCCGATGGGGGCACAAAAGGGATATGTATTAATACCAGTAGGTGATTAATGAAATGGTTGATGAATAATTTATTTGGAACCCATATATACTCATTCAATTTGGTTGGATGGATGATATCTATGTGACACGATACATCAGTACTCCTTGATACATCATAGTTTATTTTACTATAGAGTGATACCAACCTAATCATATTAAGTTAACTTGAGAATCAATTAGATGTACTTGATGGAAATAATTAATTTGCACATATGACACAATAAATTAATGAATGGGGATAACCCATTTTGAGGGCTATGGAAATTGGGATATTTTGGACCTTATATCTAGTTGATTGGGATTATGCCAAAGGGGTAATAAATGTAGGGGTCACATGTACATATAAGATACTGAGGTGATCCTTACTACCATAGGAGGGTTTGACTAAGATAGCGGTAGATTGCCTAGGTAGGACCATCACAACCTAACATATCAGAGGCTAACCAAGAAATTATAGATAAATTACAGAGGGAGATAACTTCTAGGGTGATAGAGATAGTGGGGCTAGAGGATGAGGTGGTGGGACTGTGAGCATAGTTGGTAGGGGTCTAAGGTGAGACCACTAGATTATAGGGTCTGATCACATAGAGGGATATAGATATTGCTAAATTGAGGGGGAAAGTTTCCTAGATGATAACCATTTAGGGCCAATTTACCATGAGGGATGTAGAGCTGGTGACATCTATTAGTGATCAAAACAAGGCTTAGGTATATGTGTGGAGGCTTCACAGGGAGCAAGATGAGGTGAGATAAATAGTCTCATAGTAGGGGTTGGCTAGGGTGAGACAAATAGTCTCATAGTAGGGCTTGTAACCCATGCAAGAAGACTATTTATTACCCATGTCACCCATGTAAGAAGAATCATTTATGTAAGGTAATGACAAATACTTGAGGGAAGTCTTAGAATAATCATTCAAATATTTGGTGTTATTTTAGATTGATGTTTGAGCCAAATATAATGTGTGGACTTGTAGTGATCTATGCTTCTTGAGGAGGAGAGTGAACTTACCTGTCTGTTGGCACCTAAAATAGGTTTTCACCAAAGGACTCATATTTTATTTACTTTTATCTTGGTCCAAAAGTTCCCTAGAGAGGTTTTCACTAATGAACCTCAATGTTTGATTTTATTTTTTATTTTGACTAAGGAAGTTCACCTGCTCTCCAAAGTAGGTAGCAAGGTCCAACATGATCTCAAATCCCTACTTGTGGTCTCCTATTGGTAGACCATATCCAAGGCTTAAAAACTCTAAAAGTGCTTCTTCATTTTGAAAGTCATGCAATGGTATCATGTGATTTTTTTGATCCCATTTAATTAGTTTAGGAAAATAAAGGGTTAGATGGAAATTGGGAGAGGAAGTGATAGTAAGAATGACATCCGTATCAAAGAGGTTCATATCAACTAGCTCATTTAGATATTATACTATGATTCTATATCACTATCGGTATCATATTTGTTAGATGCTAAATTTTTATCTCTCTCAAGATATGAGGGGTTACCTCCAAGTGGTTTATATCCTATACCTTGAGTACCTTTTAGTTTAGTTACCAAAATTGGCTCAAGAATACCTTGTTATTTTACCCCCAAGCCCTTTCCTTTGTAGTCGTGATGTTCCACAATCCTATTAGGAATAATATATTTAACACTTTGATAATAAGAGGTAAAATCATCATTAAATAGCCAAGAACATTCAGAGCTATTGGATTGTTATTGATTTGGTGAACTATTTTTGAAAAATAGAGGAGGTCCCTTGGGATGAGAATCAATCTTTTGATGCCATTCCACTTGGGCCTACTATGGGACTTGGGTGATTTGGGAAGTTTGGAAATGTGAAAGGTATCTTTGATGTGGTATGTGCAAAGACCCTTATCTTCAATAGTGAAGTGGTAGAAAATTTGGTGAGGTGGACAAGTAGAAGTGGACACTAGTTTACTTGGGTCAATGTAATTAGATTTGGGAGATTTATTATTATCCTTTTTAGGTGCTTGTTTGGTGCTAGGGAAATAATTTTATTGAACATACTCAGATTCCAAATGTTTGTAATATTGGTATGTCTACAAATCATTTAGGAATCAAAATAGTAACCTCTATTCTAGAATGGGTGATTTTTAAGAGTTGGTGCAATATGGAAGGGACTGCATGCACTTCATGGATCCAAGCACATATAAGAAGTAAATTATAATGTAGTTGAATTTTGATGAAATGGTAGAGGGTATCATGGGTGATATGACCAACAAGGACATGTAAGCAAATAGTGCTATGTGATTCTATTTATACATTATCATATGCCTTGATATTGATGGTATTTAACTACAAATCTGTTGAAGTATACCCCAAATGCTTTACCAATTTCAATGATGCTATATTTAAGCCCGAACCATTATCTATGAAAACTTGCTTGATCTTGTGAGGGGAATTGATGGCTTCAATGTAAAGAGGGTTGTTTTTAGTGGACCAATGGATGACATGTCACTTTGGTCAAATATAAGTTATTAATTTGGTGATAAATGCCTCATAAGTGCTTGAAATTAGGTAGAATCAATGTCATTTGGAACCTTCGATTGACATAGATGCTCATATAATATTTATTTGTGGACTTAAAACATACACAAAAGATTTAGAATATAAATTTATGCTAGTGTCTTGTTTGGTTGATCCAAAAGATCATATTGATTTTCATTGGAATAAAATGGCTTAGATTTTGAAGGTAAGGTGTTTTGGATTGGATTATTGTTTGAAGGTGGTGAAGGACCTTAAACCATAACCCTTGGATGTCCAATTATGACAATGTAATTTTGAGTCAAAATATGATTACTTAAATGGGAATGAGGAGATTGTTAGGAAATTCCTTGTTAGCACTCACATGTTTGAGCAATTATAGTTTATGTGGGTGAGTATAAAATATTATATGAGAGTGATTTGTGAGAATGAACTGCATAGATAGGTGTATGTGAGAGAATAAAGGAGGAAGGATAAATCTTGGGAGAGATTTGTGCATTTGAAGATAAGCCTTGAATCCTATTTTATAAGAGCTCATTGAGCTATATAATTTGTAATCCTCTATCTTTGTCAATTTTTTGATTGAATTGAATAAGAATTTTATTATGTAGATGCTTATTATTGTGTTATTATCTTATGCAACTGTCTAAAAGTTATCACTGGTATCAGAGTGATGATTCCTTTAGGAATTCAATATGGAGAATTAAATCATGAAGGGACAACCCTTTGGTATATTATCCATGTAGAGGTAGGTCTATGTAACAAGTTTTTTTTTGTATTTGTTATTATTATGGGAATATAATCAACATCTTATGATCTTCATGTATAGATTATCATCAGTCCAATTATGTGGCTTTCCATGGAAGCTCGAGTGCAAACTTGACATTTACCATTATACGAGGTTTAATGTCAATCTTGATAGGATGCACCTAAATGTGATATTTAGATCCATTAAAATATTATTTCATTACTTGTCATCAATCTGAGTTCTATTCAATTCCTTCTTATGTATTGAACATCCACATATATTTATTGTGCTATTTAGCTAATTCTTGTAGCTATCAAACTTGATATAATTATGATTTTGGCATGTTCTTTTGAGTTCTCTGTCAATTGTATGCATCTCAATAACATGTACCTAAGCATGTTACACCTATCACATTCTAGTACCATATGTGGGAGTTTCTTTGATTTTGAGCTTAGCTCTATACGTGCCATTTTCCCACATAACTATCATTGTATTAGACTGTGAATCCAAGAGTGAACTGCCCACCTCCATAATTGAACTTGACTTGACTATGCTCTTACCAACCAAAACCACAAACACTATCCATGTACATTTCATTCAATGTCCATGCCAATGTTATAAGTTTTATTTGGTTTTATTTATTTTCGTATTGTTTTATTATGGATAGGTTTTTTTTGTGGTCAAAAATAATGTTGTCATCCTGTTATTTGTTATGTTGAATGAGTGTGTAAGTTATTAAATATTTTAGTTTCATTTTAGATAACTTAAAATCTCATTTTATGTCATATGGTTAGTCAAACCATAAATTTATTTGTGAGTCACTGGAAAAAGTGTCAAACAAAATAATGTCATAATTTGGTAGTATAGGTTTTATTTAGTAAAAGTGCTTATCATTAGAGGAGTAAAAAAATATTGTGTTTTCTGAGTTATAGGTATTTATTGTCATGTAAAGTCAATAAATCTATCATTTTGTTAGAGTCAAAGGTTAAAAATAAAAATAAAAATAAAAATAAAAATAAAAATAAAAATTTGTCTCAATTATAACTAGATGTACTATCACTTGAATGAGATGTCCATATTATGGGGGGACATTCTAAAACTAAGCATCATGATCACATTTTCTAAGTAAGTATAAATAAGAAAGAGGATGGAATCAATGAAGGAAGAATGATTTCCATCATCCTCTCATTAGCCACAAGTGATGGGGTTGTTCAATGTTGTTGTGGCATATTTTTTAGTTGTGTGTTTACTTTTTACTTTTATGAATAAGAAAAGATGATACATTCCTATTCATATAATATGTGATCATAATTTATTTATATTTTCTCTTCATGTGAGAAAATGATGAGAGTGGATAAAGTACTATAGCATCATGTATGGTTATTGGTTAACTACATGTAAAACCATCTTGTTTGATTTGAGGTTGTTGGTCAATCCTAGTCAAAACCATCCTATTTGATTTGAGGTTGTTGGTCAATCCTAGTCAAAACCAACCTATTTTATATGAGGTTTTTGGTCAATCCTAGTAAAAATCATCCTATTTTGGTTATTGATTAGCCAATTAGAAAACCATCATGTTTTGGTTCTTGGTTAACCACTTGCAAAACCATCCTTGAGGTTGTTGGCTATCTTGGAAAAACCACCTAGATTATGAGCAAGAAAAGGCAACACATTACAATATGAGATTGATGTTTTCCCCATATTCTCACTAAGGGGGGAATATTATGAGAATATTTTTTAGTTCTCACATATTTGAGTAATTATGGTTTATGTGGGTTAGTATAAAATATTATATGAGAGTGATATTTTGAGAATGAATCATGTAGATAGTGTATGTGAGAGAATAAAGGAGGAAGGATAAATGTTGGGAGATATTTGTGCATTTGAATATTAGCCTTGAATCCTATTTTATATGATCTCATTAAGCTATATAATTTATAATCCTCCATATTTTTAAATATCTTGATTGAATTGAATAAGAATATTATTGTGTCAATGTTTATTATTATGTTTTAATTGTGTTATTATCTTGTAAAACTATCCAAAAGTTATTAGAGTTGTAGGACCTAGAATAGTGACCCGTGGAAATTGAGGTGCAACAATGTTGTTTCGAGTTGGAAGATGGCCACTAGGATATAAAGGAGGAGGTCCTAGAATAGAAGGGGTAACATGTTGAGGTGCATTAGAAGGTTAATGAGGATTGATTTTGATAGAAACTACATGATTACTAGTAATATGGCCTACAAAATTATTGTAGTTATATGAGACATCATGGTAATTAATTTGATTGGTATGGGAATCTTGACCTTGATTATAGTTGTTTGAATTCTGATTATGCCACTGATTCTAATTATAACTATTGGATTGGCACTGATTATTTGAATTATAATTTGGAAATGGCTCTTCATAGATACCCATATTTTGATTGGAAGTATAAGAAATGCTATCCAACTCAATGTCACCATGCTCAAGTAAATATTGATGAAGTGCCTAAGCTGCACACACCTATAAATTTCATGGCCTTTGACATAATGGCAATCATAATATTCAGTCTCTATACCATGTGGGCTTTTGTTGATATTATGGAAAAGGTTTTTTATTTGGCCAAATGACTATGTTAGCCACAACTAATTTTTGAAACACTGCCTCTATAGGCTCACCAAGGTCACTGAAGAACCTATTTTGATATTGATTCATTTGTAGAGGTGATATTTACAATGTAATGGGTTGAGTAGGTGGAGTATTTTGGATAGGTGGTGGTTGTACTATTTTCACATGTCTTGATTCTATTACTCCATTTCCTACAACATTATTATTTATATTAAATACTTTGGGATTTTTAGATGTACTTGCCTATGCTTATGCTAGAGTTTGAGCTTGTGCTTGATTTTGAGAATAAATCTTGTCTATGCCTTTGTCTATAAGTGCCTTTTAAATTCACACCTGTTTATCTATGTTCTTTTAAAATGTATCAACATAATGGAGTGAATATATTTGTTAGTTATTTTTTATAAGGTTGTGTGGAAAGTGGCTAGCCAAACTTCTCCATCATTATAGGTAAGCAATTATTTTTGTAATGCATTGTTTAACATTGTATAAGTCAACCATGGTTAACTCATGCTCTATGTTATAAGAGATGCGATTTAAAAGTTTTTTAGATAAGTCATCAAAGCTATTGACATATCCATTTGGTAAGTGAAAAAACCACTTTAAGGCTTGTCCACCCAAATTTGCATGGAAATAATCAAAGTAGATAAATGTTGTTATAGGCTAATTCATGACATGTCACAAATAATTATTTTAGGCACTCTCTAGGATCATCCCTTCCCTTATATTTGTTAAATTTGGGTGCATCAAAGTGAGATAAGAAAGTTACTTGAAGGAAACTCATGTCAAATGGATATGGGCATATCTCATCAAATTTGTATTTCTTGCCTTGATTTCCTATTTAGAGTCCAAGAAAATGTCTTTTATCTCTTGAAATTACTAGAGAGTGGGGGTGTTCTAGAAAGGAGGAAACATATTTCTTTGAATGTTTAAAGGGGTATTAACTTGATTTGAATAAATAGGTGGATTAGGATTGAAATAGGTTGGAATGGGTACCCTATGGGGTTGAGCTATTACGATTGTTTACCCTATAACTAAGATTGCATTGTTGATAGGGTATTTATTACTAACTAGTATTAGGAAGTGGATTCACAACACATTGTTGAGTTGGAGGAATCTGCTGTCGATATGGAGGAATTTTTTGCTGAAAGATAGGAAATTGTCTCGAAGGGACTTAATGCTGGTTGGTAAGAATTTGACTATATGGGATGAATTATGGATTAATAGGGACTTATTTGGGATTGATTATAACTTGCTATGGGGGAGGATTGGAAAATTGTTATTGTAGATTGGCCACAACTTGTTAGGGTGGTGGATTATTGGCAACCTAATGTTGTGAATTAGAAGAGATATGATGGGAACTAGAAGGAACTTAGTGTGAAATATAAGTAATTGGTTGGGAACTATAACATATTTGATAAGAATTTTGAATAACTTGCTGTGAATTATAATCAATTTTTCTGGAACTAGAAGGGGTTTGTTGTGAATTAGAATGGGTTTATTGTGAATTAAAAGGAACTTGATGCAGATTAGGGAATACTTATGGTGGATTGGAGTAAACTTATTGCAATGGATCCACTAGAGGGGTTTGGTCAATATTTGTTAATGGATTCTTACATAATAGAGGATTAGCTAATTGATCTGATTGTTATTTCTCAATGAACATATTTTTATCCATAGGTGGGGATTGTTGAAAGAAGTAGTAGCTAGGGAGGTAGCTAAAAAGGCTAAAAACTGACTAATCTACTATAATTATGTAATAATGAGTTGGATATTTTGGTTGGGTTGAAAAGTTTTACTTTCCATTTATTTGATGATTATATAATTTGACGAGAAGCTTGTACAAGGCCTTGTTCATGAGTTAAAGTTGACTATGGAGGTATTTCATCTATTCAAACATGGATAATAATTCTTATATTATGGGTGGCATATCCTCTTATATAGGTTGATGTACCTCCTCCTCATATATATGGTTTTTATTGTGTTATAAATATCCAAGTGGATCATAAGACCACTCCTCATCTATAATAGGGTTATATGGAGCCTCATTTTATGTATACCTAGGCATGTTTGAATTAATAATATTCATCTTGAATCAAGATAAGAGGTTTGAATTGATTTGATTTAAATACATGTAAATATTTACTTATCAATTCAAAGTTAACTATTGGATTAAATAAATGTTTTAAAGTTAAGTTGGATCTTGATGTTTTCAAAATACCTCTTGGTCAAGGTAGGAAGTTCAATTTAAACTTGTCGATGTAAATGTCAACGTAGAATGATGTTTAATTTTTATAGTTTCCAAAAAATTATAGTTAAATGATTGAATGGTTAAGGATAATGTTTGAACACCCCTTCACCAAATTCGATCTTAAAATCTTGAAAATGTTTGATTTTGACTTAATCTTTGAATTTGATTCAAATTTTGAATTTCAAAGTTGATTTGATTATAAATTTGACCTTAGGTGAATTTTGAAAGTTAACCTTGTTTGAATTTTGAAAGTTGACTTTATTTGAATTTTGAAATTTGATTATGTTTGACTTTTGAAAGTTGATTTTGTTCAACTTTTGAAAGTTGATTTCATTTGGATTTGATTAGAATTCAATTCTTGGTTCAAAATGACCTTGATCTAAATTAAAATTAAAATTGGATTTTGGTTCAAATGAACGTAATTTAGATTTTCTTTGAAATTGAAAACATAACAACATAATGGGAAAAAAGTACCATTTCAAATGGGAAACATAATACTAGGATGGGATAAAGATGACCTAAAAATTGGGGAAAGTAATGCCTTATCACATGAGTTTACAATGATAATGTTTGGACTCAGTATATTTATGATTTGTTTGATGTGTAAGGCATATCACCTAAAATGGGTATAAGACAACAAATAATCAACAAAACACATTCAAAACAAGCCCTATCTTTGGTGGAAGAATGAGTGTGTAATGAGACTACAACATACATATTGACCTTATAAGAAGTGGGAATAAATTAATTTCTCAAACTTCGATTCAAGCAATATGTCATGAGATCTTCAGGGAGGTTGGTTTCCCTCACACTACAAATAGTTTATGACCAAAGGTATTAATCTAAAATTTTGACAAGGATTTTCAAAATGGTCCCCAATATACCTTGAGGTAAATAGGGCTCAAAATCTATCAAAGAAGAAAAATAACACAAAATTTGTAAGAGGGTCTAGCCCCTCCATGACTACTTCAGTTGTAAAGGTCTTAATAAAGTGCTAGTGTAAATTTGGACATTAAGGGTGATGCCTGATAACGTAGCATTAGGGATAAAGCCCTTGCTGTCATGAAAACCTTTATGGATAATTTTGCTATGATTTTATAACAAAATTCCTCAATTTATATCCCTCATCAGACATATGGGGTTGGTAATTAAACTAGAAGATGAAATCCCTATCACTGAGCCCTAATAAATCATAAAAAGGTCATGGAATCTGTTGATGGTTATTTTGACATGGCCAACAACAACTGGGTTTTGATGTTTTTTGACACATCAAAACCCCTCTTTTAAGGAGATCATAGGAACTCCCCAAGGTTTATTCTATGTGTCCAAATGTCATCAATGCACAACTTCAAAAGGAAATTGATGCAAAGGGTTATTAGACAATCTCTTTCTATCATCCCTAGCTCTGATCTTAGATAATTGATCTCAATGTGCAAATGCCTACTCTATTCATAAGTTTCAATCCTTAATTTATAGTCTTTGATCATCTTATCTAGTTTGATAGCATTAAATAACATGACTCTACTTAGGAGGAACCTTTGAAATCATTCCCAACTATCATCAAACCCTACTTAAGTCTCTCACTCATCCCCTTAACTCATTTCATTCACTATTCCATCTTTATTCACTTTACTCATTCACTAGCATCACACAAGTTCATAATTTAAGGTTCAAAACACCAAATATTCTTCTTGACCTCATGAACATAACCCATATTCATGGATTACCCTACCTGATCATAATACACTTGTATCAATCCCTTTGAACCTCTCAATCCCTTTCCATCCTTCACTTACACACCTCTACTCATTAGTGAGACCACTTGGATTGTAGCCTTTTTTTCAAAAATTTCCTTTGTTTGAATAGTATACAATTCCTCCTAAAGATATAAGTCCATATTAGGTCACCATATATCTCCTTAATACCTCAAAAGAAGTTTCATCACTTAAATCTTTGTCTAGATACTACTTCCTTTGTAAGCTCATTACCAATTAAGATTTTTAGCCCTCCATACATTTAATTAGACATAAAATCTATACCAAACCATAAAATACTTGTATAAAAATACTTGAATCATTTTCCTCATGGAAAAATACATAGGATTACAAATTTTCATGGTTTTTCCATGGTTAGAACTCAACTTATTAAGGTTTTTGTTTCCAAACCCTAGTTAGTTGACTATAGAGGTTGAGAGGGATCAAAATTCAATATATTTAATTTAAAATCATTTAAAATCATTATGATACATTAATAAGGTCTATATTAACAAGGTCCACCTTCTTTAATGGATAAGAATACTTGATCAATCTTTTTATGGCTTAAAATGAGCAAAACTCAGAATTTTGCGAGTCCTTTATAGGATCATGTAATGGTTTAGTAATATGTTTCACTTGAAAAGGTTTCCAAAGTAGAAATGGGATATTATCCAAAAATTTTAGCCTTTAATATCATACCAAGACTCAACCAACACAATACCCATTCACTTCCTCAATAATATACACTTTTTTCTTAGTGTTTGACTATGCACAAAATAGGGTATTGACTGTGCAAACAAAGTTAACCTTCAAACTATCTATATATTATACATTTGTCACTTATTTTACATTCAAACCTAATCATATATTATTTTCACCATGAATATTGGTTATATGAATCCCATCTCAATCAACACAAAGATGCTAACTAAAACATGAGTTTCAGTAACTAAAAGATAATGTTTAGTTCCTATATGCTCCTACACATTTTTTCTCTAGGAGGGAGAAAATTTGAGTGATAACATATGAATTATTGCCTTCCAATTCATTATTTAAGGATCTTCCATTCTCACCTTAATGATCCTCCTTTCTTACTCCTTTTTCTTTATTAGATTCTTGTATTTTTGCTTCCTTGCCTTTTATATTCTCTTTGACAACTCATCCTCTACCTCTATGAGCTGTACAACCTGTTGAAACTCTTTAGTCATTGAATTTTATTACTTTTCAAACTTATTTTGTCCTTGATCATACTTTTCTCCTAAAAAAATGTGCTCACTCTTAATTATTACTCTTACACCATGGCTTCCTTCTTTAATCTCACTTGGTTCTTACTTTCTTAGGTGTTTTTGCTCCTTGGCAATGCTGATTCCTTTTTACTTATGCTTTAATGGTATCATAAGAATCTCAACCTTTGTCACTTATTCAAGAGTTTTCTCTTTTTCTTCCTCTTAATTACACTTTTATTTCTCTTGATGTCTCTTCACATAACCTTGCTCATCTTTCAAGAACAACTTATTGTCCAATTCTCCTTCATCATGGTACAATATTGTTTGGCATCTTATTGTCTTGCCATCATCATGTATATAAAAAAACAACTCAGGTGTAACTTCACCCATTGAATAAATTACCTTTTCAACTTGCTCATGCTTCAATTGCTTTCTTTTTAGTTTGTTTGCTTGTAGCTTTACCTCAATAAATCCTTGTGCTTCACTATTCTACTCCATCATCTTCTTGAATTCATCATCATGTTTTCCCATCCTATATTATTTAATTGTTACCTTATCTACCAATAATTATGATGGAATCAATTCATTAGACTCCATACTCAACCTTCCTTGATTTGTCACCTTAATTACATCATCTTGTACCAATTTTTGTCCATTTCTTAGACTACATCTCAGCATTTTATTTTGATTTTATGATCTCACATGACTTTAAAATTCATCTTCATCTCCTTGGGCATATTTATCCATAACCTATCTTTGGACTCCCTCTCTGATGAGAGTCAAATCAATCTCCTTCTTCTGCTGCATATCAAGGGTTTTAATCACTCTATGAGGTGCTTCATTTTCATCTTGCCTTTTCATAAGCATGTATATCAATGCCATTATTTTTATATACAAATCATCTTAAATATATAAATTATCTTCATATGCATCATTATAAATAAAATTAGAAATAAAATATTAAGAACACTTAGCCTTTTCACACTTGTCATCTTGCTCACTTAGCTGTAACATCATCTCTTTATCTTTGATTGCCTTTACCATGTTTTATTGCTTCTTGAGTTTAAAACTTTCCTCTTTATTCATGCTCTATTGAAATTTACTTGCAAGACTATCCTTTTGTACCCTCTCCATGTTCTTCACAACCCATTTTCTACCTTGCCCATGCTTAGATTGAAGTTTGCTTCTTGTATCATCTTCTTCATGTTTATTTTCTTGATATCCTATCATGCTAACATGATGCAACCTTCCCTTCCATTATTTTATCTTTACTTGATCTTATCTTTCACTTGTATTCTTACCTTACATGATCTCTTGCTTGAGGTTTTCCTTCTTCATCTCACCAACTAATGTCTTGATCCACTTAGGCCAAACATAACCATTCTATTGTACTCTCATTGAGGGATGTAATTTATTATTCACTTTTCCAATATGTATATTAGCTTATTCCTTGTCATATGCATAATCAAATTCAAGTCCCAAACATTCATTTACCTCATTGAAGAACTGTTGCAAGGTTATCTTCTCTTTCAAGTCTTCAAGATTTGCTATCTTTTCTTATTTGTGGGCCTCCTCTCTTGCTTAAAATTTAATTCTTATCAGATCATCATGAAAATCTTATTCCCTCTCATCCTTAGCACATTGAAAATATTCAATATTTATCATCTTGTCTTCTACAACATGTTATTTCCCTTTGTCATCTTCATCTTTATTCATGGGTGCTTTGCTTGACCCATTACTCATAAATTTTAAGCTCTCATTCTTGAACTTCATTCATATTTCATTTATACCTATATAAACACACTTAAAGACAATATTAGAATATAAAACAATAGACCAACAATTCTCCATGAATGTATCTTTCTTGGACATTCTCCTCTTCTCATTAATTTCTTCCTCACGTGCTTCCCTTAACACTCCTCTCTCCATGTTCTCCTCAATGGGAACTCTTTTCTCAACTTATCTATCATGTTGATCTCTTGGAAACTCTTCATCCTTCATATCTCTATGGGATTTACTCTTTTTATTCTTCTTTTCCCTCAAGGCATTCATCTCATGCCTTTTCTATCTCATGAGTAGCTCTATTGGCCACTTCACCCTCTTCCTCATGCTACAACCAAGCCATTGGATTTATTGATACTTCATGAGCTTCAACATGAGATATTTATTTTTAAAACTTTTCCCCAACTCTCTTCTCATCTCTTTTACATCTTCTTATACATCCATCTTCTCACTTTTCATTCACTTCCTAGGCTTTGCTTAGACCTATCTCTTAGAAATATTACCCACTTGCCTCTTATACCTCTCTTGGATATTATTCTCTTTATATATTACCATATCTAGGACTTCTTATCTACCTTGAATCTCACTTTGAGTCTTCCTCTTCTTTCTCTTGAGCTTCAATGCTCTTTCGACTCTATATTCTCTATGTCTTTATTGACTAGTTTCAAGTCCTTCACATTAGATTTAAGGGGTTTTAGTTTCTCTTTCACCAATATAAAATTTATCTATAATAACCTCAATAGGTAATAACTTTACCACATTATTTTCCCATAATACCTATGTAATGCCATCTCATGCAATCCTCATAACATTATTTGCCTATCTCAAATTAACAAGTTTTTAATAACTCAAAACAAAATTGAACCAAGAGCTTACCTTAATCTGACATGAAATGATGCAGAGGGTTATGAGAAAATATACTTTACACCATCCTTGGCTTTTATTTTAGATAATTTATCTCAATGTGCAAATACCTACTCTGTTCATAAGCTTCAATCCTCAATCTATTGTCTTTGATATTCTTATCTAGTTTGATAGCATTCATTAGCATGAATATATTTAGGAGGAACCATTTAAATCATTCACAAAAATAATTAGACCTTTCTTAATTCTCTCACTCATCCCCTCAACTCATTTCATTCACTATTCCATCTTTGTTCACTTTACTCATTCACTAGCATCACACAAGTTCATAATTTAAGGTTCAAAACACTAAATTGACCTCATAAACACAACATATGTTCATGGATGAACTTACCTAATCATAATACACTTGTCTCAACCCAATTTAACCTCTCAATCCCTTTCCATCCTTCACTTACACACCTCCGAAACTCAATAATGAGACCACTTGGCTTATAGATTTTTTTTCATGAATTGCCTTTGTTTGAATAGTATACATGTCATCCTAAAGATATAATCCCATATTATGCACCATATATCTCCTTACTACCTCACATGAAGTTTCATCACTTAACTCTTTATGTATAAACTACTTCCTTTGTAAGTTCCTTGCCAATTAGGCCTTCTAGCCCTCCACACACTTACTCAAACCTCAAATCCATACTAGACCATACGGTACCCAATAAAAATTACTTGAATACTTTTATTCATGGAAAAATACATAGGATTAAAAAGTTTTATGATTTTTACATGGTTATAACTCAACTTATTGGGGTTTTTGTTTCCAAACCCTAGTTAGTTGATTGTAGAGGCCGAGAGGGATCAAAATTCAATATCTTCAATTTTAGGTCATTTAAAATCATTCTAAGATATTAATAATATTTTTATTAACAAGGTACACCTTCCCCAATGGATAATAATCCTTGATCAATCTTGTTATGGCTTAAAATGAGCAAAACTCAAAAGTCTGTGAGTCCTTTATAAGATTGTGTAATAATTTATTAATCTATTTCACTTAAAAAGGTTTCCAAACTCCAAATGGGATATTATCCAGACTTGTTATCCTTTAATATAATACCAAGAATCAACTAAAAAATACCCATTCACTTATTCAATCATATACACTTCTTTCTTGGTGTTTAACTATGTAAAAAATAGGGTACTGACTATGCTAATAGAGTTAACCTTCAAACTATCTGATATAAACTATACTTGTTATGCTTATTATTTATGTGATAAATAATATAGTGTAGATTAATTCATACATTTTATGGATTAAATTTATTCATTTTTATTATTCTTATGTTTAACATGTTTTATGCCTACTAGTAGGAAGTAATCTGTATGAAATTGTTAGTTATATTCATGTTAGCCAAATCTTGTATTGATGGTACTAAGTAGTGAGACAAACTTAACTACTTTACTAGCATCACCAATGCTAGATGGAGGTAATCTGATCAAGTGGTGTATATGAATTTAAATGATCCTAGAGATCAATAACTATTGAAAACTTTATCCAAAGTAATGTTTAGTTAAACATTGTCAATTGATATGTATGATTTACATGTTTGTGCGATATCATGTTAGAATGTATTTTATTTATGGTACACATCATGTATTATAAATCTTATAGCACATGTGTACTATCTTGTCTCTATGGATTCTCATACCATCACTATCTACTCATCCATGAAGGGAGGGCCATTCCATGATGGAGGATTATGTGGGGGATCAATGGTCCATGGTCGGTGTGGAACAATGCTTAGATGATGATCTCCCTCTCCACAACAACACTTATTGGAGACTACACTTGAGATTACCATAGATATTGGAGTTTAGGAACTCATGTTCTATGGAGCCTTGTATCTTGTATTGTATTTATTACTATTGAAACATTATCCCTGATGAAATATAATTATTTACTCATTGTACATTGACAGTAGTGGTTGTATATTGGTACCGACCATGGCTGGAAAAATGTAATTACTTTCTATATTTAATTATGCTTTGTTTCATCTAATGATAGTGATAAGTGATAAATAGATGTTATATGCTTATTTTATAGTTAACATAATCAGAATGTTTTATATAGATCACTAATTAGATTTTCATGGTGAAATATAATTAAAAAATACATTGATTAATTTTTTTTTTCACGTTATTCTAAGTAGATCTTAGTGGGGATGTTACACCAATGTTCCATCCACCCCTTTCCCAGTGTACCCTTTAAGACTTGCACTTAGAGAGATTGAGATTTGATGGGTTCCTACAAGATATAAAGTATCAGTAATTGATAAATTTTTAAAATATTATGTGTATACATATTCCACACTCGAAGCTAATCACATGTCACTCAGGTGCAAGAGGGGATGGTGCTTTGAGGAAAGAACATAGTAACACACAACATTAAATCTAATTTTTTTTCCACTATTTTCAAGCAAAAATAACTAAAATTAAATGATTGAAAAGGGAATTAATTGAAAAATTAAATGTATGCATACCTTGACTTACCTTTATCACTAGATGGTTGTCTATTGTGTTTGTAGTTTTGATTTTGGTGGGCGCAAAGACTGCTTTCAACAAACCCAAGGATACAAAACTAAAGAGGAAAAATAAATAAATGCATGAAAGCCAAGATAATTGATGCTATGTAGATGGGATGTACTTGGAAATTTGGCAAGATAGGGTGATGAGTGATATGTTAGACCAAATGACCAAGTCAAAATTAGAGTAAATCGGGTAACAAAAAAGCCAAGGCTACTAAAGACCAAAAAACTCAAAAAAGTAAACCTTAAGTAAGAAAGGCAAACTTGCCAAGTCAAATCAAGGATACATGTTAAAAATGGTAATCAAATATCAATGTGAAATTAGTAATAATCCTTACTTAGACAAATATGGGCAAGAAAAATGGTAAGACAACATTGATGAATGAGCAGTAATAAGCCAACCCCACTCAACAATGGAATAAGAACATGAAAGTAGAAACAGACTCAAGTTTTAGTAAAAAGTGTAGTACAATATTAACAAATGATAAAAGAAGGCAAAGTGATGCTATAGCTATAGAGTTATGGCATAAAAATATTCCATAGTCACTCAAACATATTTTTTGGTTCTAAAGAGAGATAAAATTGAAACAAAGTAGTGCTAACATGTTTTTAAGATGTGAAGAAAAAAGAATATAGAAGAAGGGAAAACAAATTTAGAATCACACTTGCTTGTCAAGGGGGGAATGAAATGGGTGGAGGGGATAATGAAAGAAAAACCAAGGTAAAGGAATTCATTATGAAAGTCAAGACACTCACATTAAGTTTGTCAAAATAATAAGAATCTTGACCTTAAGGACTCTAAAGAACTTCTCTTAGCTACACAAGTCTTAGATCAACAAATGCAGTAGATAGATCATCCTATGAATTTTATATGCATGAAAATTTAAATGGACCTACCTTTCCACAATGTGTTTCCCATTCCTCAGGACCCCTTATAGAGTCATTGGTCTACTGCAAAGATTAGGTAGTTGCATGAGAAAGTAAGTAGTACCATAGAGTTTGTTGAATTATCCTATTCTAATCTACTGGCCTACTGCACCCCAATGGACCTCAACTCTATTAGGAGGCCAACTATGGAGTTTGAGTTTTAGTTGGAGATAGAATATGTACTTATAATCACATCTTTTGGTGTGATTTTGAATTTTGAATTTTGAATTTCGTATGTTATCTTTTGGATATCATTTCCTTTTGTTTCAAATGATTGAAATTTTAACTTTCTTGATGGTTTTTTCTATTCCTCCTCTATACAAATTCAAAAGACCAAACAAGGTTGTTAAAGATGAATTTCATTTGAATACTTTAGACTTGGTTTCTAAGAGAGAGAACTCAAAGAGAATGATGTCTAAGAGTCTTTATTAAGTTAGGTGAAATAGAAGTGCTATCTTGAATTTAACCTTGTTTTATCTAATGTGGAGTGAAAGGAAAGTAAATCAAGAGGAATGAAACATGAAACAATTTGAATTACTTCAAATCATAAAAAATGTGATGAAAAGAGAAAAAGGGATACAATGACATTGAAGTGCAATTCTTTATCATAAGAATGAGGGAAGTGTAGGAAAACATGTTGACATAAGTTATGCAAATTTTATCTATCAAAGAAGGAAAAGGCAAATTTGAGAACAAGTATCAAAAACTTAAAATTATTGCAAAAGACATTCTAAAAAAAAAGAATACTAAATGAAATATGGCGATTTTATGAGGAAAGACAGGTCCTATCCATGGTCTTACAATGCAACTCATAAAAGATAAATCCATGAGGGTGAACAAAGCATATAAAAATAAATAAATGAGAAATAAGATATTTGTGAGGAAGGCCAAGTCCTCTCCATGGTCTTACATTGTAACTCAAAAAATAAAAACCCATGAGGCTTCACAAAAAAATATTTGAAAATAAGAAAATAGAGAGGAGAAAAAGGAAGTCATGAGGAAGATCAGGTTCTATCTATGGTTTTACACTGCAACTCATGAGAAAAAGGGAAACCAAAGGACAAAAAAGGAGGACTAAGGTTTGTGAAAAGAGGGAAATACTGCAGAGAGTGATACCTATGTAAATATCCCAAAAAAAGTGTTATGAGTATCATGATAAGAAGGGAATGATCTAGGCAAAATACTTTTTTAGGAATTGTGCATTGGTAGGTTCTTTGAAAATATGGCCTTCTTTAGTTTGAAAGTGATATGTGTTTGGACTGAGGATGTCTTTGACTAAATAAGGGCCCTACAATTTTTGGGAATATTTACTTTCTTTTTCATCAGTGTAGTCTAACTTAAGGATAAGATCACCAACATTAAATGTGCAAAATTTAACTCTTTTATTATGTTGTTTGATAATACGAGCCTTATATTGGTGATTGTGTTACATGGTAGAAAGATGGTGTTAATCAAAGAAATCAAGATCATGAAGGTGAGATTCACATAATTAAACATCAAAAATGATACCACGAAGAGAGATATAAAGAGAGGGAAGCTCAAATTATTAGGTTGTGGAGCTAAAAGCTTCACTGATGCAAACAGGAGAGGAGGTTGCTGAGGGTTGCTGAGTTGCAGAGCAACCGGCGTCAGTCTGATCAGTCGATGTCGACAGGATTGTGAAGAGAAGCAACCGATGTTGTTCAAGAATCAGCCAGCGTCGGTCACCTCTAGGCAGATAGGGACCGGCGTCGGTCACTTGTGTGGTTCAGACTGCGGATGTTACGGGCAGTTAGCTAATGAACCAAGTGTTTGCATGATGAGAGCTAATTTTAGACTCATAGCTATGGATCTAATTATTGTAATTAGATGTCTAATTATTGTTTGGATGAGATCTATATAATAGACTCATGGTTGTATTGGAAACTAGTGCTAGGGAGTAAGAGAGCATAATTATAAGCTCCTTCGGTGTGTGAGGTAGAGCAATGGTGCGTTCCTCCTAGTGCCACAGTACCAGGTGTTTGGGTGCTGGATTGGAGAGTCAGCTGGATTCTTCAGGTATGTATGATCTTGGTCATCAGGTGAGCATGGCCCTTATAGGAGATCTACATGGTAAGTAAGATAATTGATCTGCAGGTGTGTGTGTGTGTAAGGTCAAGGTTCACAGGTGTGCAGAACCAGTATTGATCTGTAGGTTGGAGATCAGATAGGATAGCAACAGAACAGGGAGCAGGATCAGGCAGGATCTACTTGGAGTACGATGTGTACTCATTGGTATGTACGTGGAGTACATGGAGAGCTAAGAGGAAGGCAAGGCAGTTCCTTCCATAAGTATGGTATGTTGAATTGCAGGTTGTTGTAGGTTCATGGGAGATCTACTTGAAGTACTTTGAGTACTGTGGAGTGCGTGGAGCACTTGTGTAAGGTGAACACCAACTCTGTGTTTGAGTTGGGTGTTGGGACCTAGTAGAGAGAGCTTTGAGGGAAGATTTACTGTTTATGTCCTAGAGGTGTGGGAGCACTAGAGGTGTGTAAGGAAGAAGAACTGTGGCAGTCTTCTTTGTTGTATTTCCTTCTGAAAGAGTTATTAATACAAGTTGTGTATTGTCTCTCATATTCTGTGTTATTCTGAATTCTAGTTACTTGTTGATTCTGGTTAATTCTGCATATTAAGTTGCTTGGTTTGGTAATCAATTGTGTGCTTTCGGTGTTTCACATCCTGACAAGTGGTATCAAAGCTAAGGTTACAGGGAGCAGGTTTTGTGTTTGGTTATAGGTCACTCTCAGGGGTTTCTGATTTAGTGGGAGTAGAGCAATGGCAGATGAAAGTAAGCTAAGAATGGAGGAGTTGAAAAGCACAGATGGTCACTTAAGGTCCCATGGAAAGAAAGAGTAGGTAAAAGAATATTGTTCATTTGTGGAAGATCAGCAAGAAGGAACTGAAGAAGCAGATGTTGCAGGTGATTTGGCACAGGATGCTCTGGGAGGTTTCTTGGATAAATTTGAATCTTAGATAATAGATTTGGTTGCCTCTTTCCATGCAGCCCCAGGTAAAAGAGCTGGTAAGCCTTACCAAAGAATTGGCAAAGGGGAAGTGAAGCTAAAATTGCAGGCGGCCAACACACAGGTGTTGATGAAGGTCATGCAGGTCCCAGGTTTGGAGATATGGCTAATTTATTCAAAATGATTGGGTGATGAGAGATGCACAAGAACTCTCACAGTGGGTACACTTGAATTAGCTGGTGGTAAGAAAATAGGTACTCTTTATCTACTTGTTTATATTACTGATTCTTCTTTTGTTGCAGAGACGTGGCTTCGTAGGCTTGGTCACATGAGCAGGAAGGAGATGCATTTTCTTAAGCGGAAGATAGATATATTTGATAGGCTTAAGAACTGGAAAGCCTTGGTGTTCTTGGAGGAGATGGCGGACAGAAACCAGTGGATGGTGCTGGATACTTCTGAGCAGAGCAGTTTGGACATGGGTTTTGATTCAAAGGAGCTCTCGGGTAAAAAGTCATCACTCATAGGCGAACACAGATACCGGCGTCGGTCAGGAGGAATCGACGTCGAACAGACAGGTGCCAATGTCGGTCATGTGCAAACCAAAGCCAGTGATGTCGGGCAGGGTAAGACCGACATCGGTAAGGAGGACCGACATTGGTAGTAGGTAAGACCGACGTCGGTCAGATGACCGACATTGGCAATAGGGACACCGACGTTGGCAGGTTGGTAGTCAGGGACAAACGCATGGGAACCGACATCGGTCGGATGCAGACTATGGAGTGACTGAGGTCGGTCACTGTAACGGATTTTGGGTGGACAACATGCTGTCAAGGAGTCTCAAACACTCATACGGAGGATTGAAGACGTAAGTAGGCCCTCAAATTCGTTGTTCCTCTTCTTTATACTTGTTTCTGATTGTAGAGCAGAAAGGATCTAGGAAACAGGTGGGAGCATGGCAGGGATATGATGCAGAACCAAATGGGAGTTTTGGTAGGGTTGCTAGCTGGTGCGAAAGCATAGAGATGAATGGATTCCTTAGTTGAAGAATAGAGAGAATGGACACGTGAGACAGAAGACCAGGCATATGGTCTTGAGGAAGTTGCAAGATAGTGGTACAGGTTTTGATAGGTGGAGGATGAAGCATGGCTTCAGTCAATGTCAGGGTAACTACTATGGTTTTGACTTACCAAGGGGATGGTGATTACAACATCATTCTGTTGCTGTATGTGGATGGTATGCTAGCCAACAGGTTTGTACATACAAGGTTTTGCTGAGCTAAGGGTAAGATTAGTTCAGTGGCATGTCAGGAGGAGTTTGGAGCAGCGAAATTCTTTGACATGGGAGGCATGGAGATCACAGGTAGATTTTGTCTCCATTGGGAGCTGATGTGAATCAGGTGTTAGCGAGGTTCATTACGCAGGATGCAGAGCTGGAGCACACTAAGGGCTAGATAGGTACAGTGTCTGAAATCACATGAGGTCTGGTATAGACCTGAGTTTTCCCATGCAGTGGGAGCTGTCAGAGAGTTAGGAGCCAATTTGGGGAAGTGGGTTCTCAGGGATTTGAGAGGGACCAGCAGCAGGGATTCATGACATGCAGGGTCAGGACTTCACTACATGTGTTTGTAGGTTCAGATGTGGCAAGGTACTCAGATGACAGGGGGTGCACCACGGGATGTGTGGTGGTTAGTCTTCAAGTGGGAGCTTGAAGAGGGATACAAACCAAGAAACAAATGAGACAGAGTATAGGTATAGGTATAGTGCAGCTGTTTATCTCCAAGTGGGAGATTGTTAGGTTGTGGAGCTAAAAGCTTCACTGATGCAAATAGGAGAGGAGGTTGCTGAGGGTTGCTAAGTTGCAGAGCAACTGACATCGGTCTGATCAGCTGAGGTCGACAGGATTGTGAAGAGAAGCAACTGACGTCGGTCAGGAATCGGCCGGCGTCGGTCACCTCCAGGCAGACAGGGACCGGCGTCGGTCACCTGTGTGGTTCGGACTGCGGATGTTACGGGTAGTTAGCTAACGAACCAAGTGTTTGCATGATGAGATCTAATTTTAGACTCATAACTATGGATCTAATTATTGTAATTAGATGTCTAATTATTGTTTGGATGAGATCTATATAATAGACTCATGGTTGTATTGGAAACTAGTGCTAGGGAGTAAGAGAGCATAATTATAAGCTCCTTCAGTGTGTGAGGTAGAGCAATGGTGCGTTCCTCCTAGTGCCATAGTACCAGGTGTGTGGGTGCTGGATTCTTCAGGTATGTATGATCTTGGTCATCAGGTGAGCATGGCCCTTATAGGAGATCTACATGGTAAGTAAGATCGTTGATCTATAGGTGTGTGTGTGTGCAAGGTCAAGGTTCATAGGTGTGCATAACCAATATTGATCTGTAGGTTGGAGATCAGATAGGACAACAACACAACAGGGAGCAGGATCAGGCAGGATCTACTTGGAGTACAGTGTGTACTCATTGGTATGTACGTGGAGTACATGGAGAGCTAAGAGGAAGGCAAGGCAGTTCCTTCCATAAGTATGGTCTGTTGAATTGCAGGTTGTTGCAGGTTCATGGGAGATCTACTTGAAGTACTTTGAGTACTTGTGGAGTGCGTGGAGCACTTGTGGAGTGTGTGGAGCACTTGTGTAAGGTGAACACCAACTCTGTGTTTGAGTTGGGTGTTGGGACCTAGTAGAGAGAGCTTTGAGGGAAGATTTACTGTTTATGTCCTAGAGGTGTGGGAGCCCTAGAGGTGTGTAAGGAAGAAGAACTGTGGTAGTCTTATTTGTTGTATTTCCTTCTGAAAGAGTTATTAATACAAGTTGTGTATTGTCTCTCATATTCTGTGTTATTCTGAATTCTAGTTACTTGTTGATTCTGGTTAATTTCGCATATTAAGTTGCTTGGTTTGGTAATCAATTGTGTGCTTTCGGTGTTTCGCATCCTGACACAACTTCTAATGGGAGGACTAATTCAAAACCATATACTAGTGAGGGTGGTAGTGTGTATGCTAATGTGATAGTCCTAGAGAATGGGATATAGATGAATATGTCAATCCATATGGGTTTCATGAATTGTTTCTTAGAGAATTTTATTGGTGGCCTTAACTTGGCCATTGCATTATGGATGGTAGGGTGTAGAAAATTTGTGATTGATTTTAAATTTAGCACATAACTGTTTAATGTCTTTATTTTTGAAGTTACCACCATTATCTAAAATGATACTATGAGGGATACAAAAGTAGTAAATGGTTTGATTAAATATGGATTTAAAAATTGTGGTACTAGTGACACTGATGATGGGCATAACCTTGACCCATTTGGTAATTTATTCTATAGATGTGATAATAAAGACATCCCATCTTGAGATCAAGGTAATTTTCCTATTAGATCTAATCCCCACATGGAAAATGGCTAGGGATATTCCACAATTTGAAGCTCGACTGGAGGTGAATGAATTAGATCATCATGAAGTTGGCAAGGAGTACACTTTTTAGAAAATTTGATTGCATCCTTTTTAGGAGTGGGCCAAAAGTATCCCATAGATAAGCCTTTGAGGGCTATAACATGTCTTATATAGTGGCCATCGTAAATTCCCCCATGTGCTTATTAAAGAAGAGGATGAACCTATTCTTCCATAACATAACAGAACAAGGTACATTAAACATGATAATAATATAGGATGTTATATCAAAAGACATACTTGAAAGCTTATTTGTGAATGCCAGTCTTTTCATGGGAATCAATATTTCAAGGATAGGTTTGGTGTTCAAGAAATTGAATAATGTCTTTGTACCATGAGCTTTGTCTAATGGTGACAGCCTCAATGTGGTAGATGAGTGAATCTTATGGTTGAATAGAAGATGGGGACTTTCTTATTTGGATAAGAAAAATGGAATCAATAATAACTTGTTGTGGATGAAAAAGAGATGCTAAAGAAGCAAGTGAATCATTAATATAATTTTGATCTAGAGGGATAGGCTTGATGGTAAAAGAAGAAAAATATTTGGTAAGGATAATTGTGATTTTATGATAAAAAATGAGATTTTGCTTTTACATTGATAATCACCATTAACCTAGCATAAAATGAGTTGGGAGTACCTAAAGCATGTAGATATGCGATATCTAGATCAAGGGATATTCTCATGACTAGGATTAAGGCTTCGTACTCTACCATGTTATTAGTGACATCAAATGTAAGGTAAAATGCCAAAGGGATAATTTTACCAATAGGACTAGTGAGGATACAACTTACCCTATTTCACTGAAGACATTTGGCACCATCAAAATGAAGGGTCCAAGCATTTTCTTGTAAATCAACAGTAATTTCAAGACATCCTTCAATAACTACTTTTGGTTTAGTAGTATCAGGGGAGATAGAGGATTAATCAAGATTACTTGCTTCAAGATCAATAGTGAAATTATGTAAGTAATCTTTAAGATATATGGATTGATTGAGACCTTTAATATAGAGAACATTGTCATTGGGAAGACTATCTTTAAGGTGGTCTATATCTGGTACAAGAGATACAAGTTGATTAGAAATGATTTCTCCTTTGATAGCTTTTTGTGTAATAATTCGGAGATCAAATTTTATGAAAAAGACCATCCACTTGCCAATTCTATCTCCAAGAAGAAAGGCTTTGGAGAAGAATTGATGAAGTGGATCAAAATGAATAATAATGTAAGTAGTTTGATAAAACATGTAATGTCAAAGATTTTTACTAATAAAATATATGGTGAGGTAATCACATTCTAATTTTGTATAACATTTATCATAGTCGATGAGGCCCTGACTAATATAATAGATGGCATATTACCTCCCAATATCATCTTGTTGGGAAAGCATTTCCATAACTGATATGGGTATGTAAGAGGTATATAAGATTAATGGATGATCATTTGAAGATGGATGAAGAGTAGGCGGGTGAATCAAGGATTATTTCATATTTTCAAATTCTTTTTGACATGGATCTATCCATTCTAGGGAATTACCTTTCTTAAGAAGAGAATTGATAGAATAGATATGGTAAGCCATTTTGAAGATAAACCATCTAATTTCCCTAATTTTATCGAGGTAAGTGTGAATATCTATAATGGAATGAGGGATGAGCATGTTGACAATAACATTGATCTTGGCAGGATCAACATTAATGCTAGGAAGAGAGACTATGAATCCTAATAGTTTTCTAGATGTGACTCCAAAAACACACTTGTATAGATTTAGTCTAACTTTATATTTAATGAGGCGATTGAAGATGAAAATGAGATCAAAGAGATGAGTCATATGGATTTTGGATTTGAAAATGAGGTCATCCACACAGGTTTCTATAATCTTGTTAACAAGATCATAAAATATGTGGGTCATCGCATGTTGATAGGTAGTTACAACATTTTTGAGGCCAAAGGGAATTTTAATGTAACAATATGTGCCCCATTCCATGGTGAAAATTGTCTTATATTGGTCTTTAGGTGCAATGTGAATTTGGTTATAACCAAAGAAACCATCCATAAAGGACAACATTTTATATCCAACATTGAAATCAATGATGGCATATATATAAGGTAGAGGGAAGTTATCCTTGGGGTAAACAAGATTAAGATTATGAAAATTAATGCAAATGCAAATGACCATGGTGAATTTCTTCTAAACAAGTTAGAGACCCATTCTGAATAGTCCACATGTTTGATAAACTTAGCATCAATAAGTTTGATAGTTTATTTATGGCATAAAGTTGAAACTTTTGGTGGAAAGTTCCATTACTTTTATCACATGGATTTGACATCGGGGTAAGTGATGATGTTGTGCATGATGATGATAGGGTCAATACCAAGCATGCCATCATAAGACCAAGCAAAATTCTCATAATATTTATCAAATAATAAGATGAAGTTATCATGTTTAGTTGGTGTGAGTTTATGAGATACTGTAATTGGTCGAGGGCATGATGGGGTACCATATTTGATTCAAGTAGTTTCCTCGATAATCATAGCATTTCCATCTTGGAAATGATATGGTGCATTAGGTAAAGAGGAAATGGGATTTGCTTTAGGATCAATGCTAGCAATGAAGTTATTGAAATAAGGGGGATTTATTATTAAAACTATCAAGTTTATGATGCTACCGAGGTAGCTGAGGTTCTCAAGCATGAATCAATTTAATAATGGCTTCATTGTTAGGCAAAGTGGGAATAGGATTATAATACTTAACATCTAATTCAAGATCAAGAATTTTATTAACATGACATGCATATTCATAGTGTATTTGATGTGCATTTGTGGCCTTGGCATCTAATGTAATCTTAGGAGTAGGTGGAGTAGAGGAGGAAGGTTGATCGGATGTGATTGGTTGTTTGTTAACATCATTAACATGGGAAGAGTTATATGAAATGATTGGATTTGTAGGTGGTATAGAAGATTCATGAGTTTTTGGAGGGTCAGAAGGTAGAATTTGTTCTACCACCTAAGGAGTATCAATAAGTGGAGAATTTATAGGAGATACATGACCATAAAGAGATAACTCAAATTTAGTGGAAATGATATGAACATCATGATATAAAGCATGTATTTGGGATAATTTTTTTTGATAATGTTAAACATCCAAGTCTCATGATTGAGCCTGGGTCATGATGTAGTTATCATCATATGTTGGAGAAATTGTACATTCTTGAGATTTAGGGTGAATTTTAGAAGGGGAAATACCTATATCACTAAATTTATGTGGAGAGATGATTAAAATGTCTTGAAATAATTTGGCCACTCCATAATCACTATATGTGAAGGCATATTCTATGTAAGAGACTTTCTGAACATTGCATAGAAGGAGAAATCAATGATCTTATTAATGAGAGGGATGGTACTATCACACGATAATAAATAAGGAGGATGTCACTTTGATATGTAAGGAGGTAGCTTATTAGTGTTGCAAGGATGTTTCAAGTCATTAGGTTCATCACCATCTTAATCAACAAGAGTGATATGTAAATCTAGGTTGATGTTGATAAATTCAGGTAAGGGAACATTGTTGATTTTTGGAATGGTAGGAATGCAATATTGAGATTTAAGATTGGGAAGTTGAATGCTCCAAGGGTTGGGATTAGCCTCATGTTTATACCTTTTTCCATTATGAAGTAACTTGATGTATTGACTATCGAAAGAGGTGATAGACCTCATTTTATGAGTCCATGGTCATCCTAGGAGTATATTTTAAGATAGGGATAAATTGAGGACCATAAGCTTAGTTTGAATAGACTTAGGTCCACTTGTAAGAGAGAGACAAATAAAACCAAGTGGATTTTGATTAGTTTTATCAAATCCATGATAGGTTAGGAAAGTTTTCTTGAGATGATATTTATTATATCTAAGTTATTGGATGAGCCACAAAGATGTCACATTAATACCAGACCCTTCATCTACTAAAAATTTATGAATGAGGATGGTATTGATGGCTATTTTTTATGAATAGGGATGGATCATCGATGTGAAAGAGGATCTCATTGTGAATCATGTGTTCTTAAATAAATTCAATGGAAGGTTTGGAAGAAAGATAAATGGATTCAATGGTATGAATGTTGGTAGGTTGAGGCTCATAAGAAGGTGGTTCTTCTTCTATAGAAGATGGATCTTCAATTTATTACAATTGTTGCATGAGGAACTTGTGATGATAAAGGGAGGTGAAAATTAACTCCATAAGAGGATTTTTTCAAGGCATGGAGTTGAGTTATTATAATAAATTCCAATGGGATTTAGAAGAATAACTAGTGCAAGGTTTAAAATGTAAGGTAGAATTTGAAGGAATGGAAGTGGTTTGTAGTTTAGAAGGACATGGTTCATTGTTAGATTTTGAAGCTAGGTGAGTGGTTGTAGTATCTTTGAGGAGTTTATCTTTTAAAGATGGTTTTTTAGGTTTAGTGACATGATCTTTGTGAGCTAGTTTTTGGTGATAATTAACCTTAGCCACATTGACATATTGATAATTATTGAAATATTGGTCATAATTAGCATCAATGACACAAACATCCTTGGTAGCTTATTGAGTATTAGATGTGAAAAAATATTTTCATTATTAGAAGAAGAAGCTTTGGGAGCTTATTGTTTTTCAGAATCAATGTTGTACTCTTGATGACAGAGTTGGATCATGGATTCATGATTGAAGGAATCACCAAGCATATATGAGACACCAAATTTGGTAAGCCCTCTATAGTTTTAATGAGAATGACCAATGTAAGTGTGGAACCAATAACATTGATTAGGGTCATACCATTTAGGAGGATTATTGGGATAAGTATATGATTTAAAGGGTGCTAATTTTTTTTCAGTTACTGCACAGTCAATGGTGTGTGAGAAGATGGGGGATTATTGGCCTTGGCAAATTATAGCTCACTTTGAGGAGTATTTAAAATGATTGCATTGGTATAATTTTGAAAGTATCCTTTGAAGGAATTTGGTATTAGGTTTAAAATATTTCTTTAAGAATTCTTGATGCTTAGCTTGGTCAATACATTCATTACGCATTTGAGGGGCAAAAGTTCAAACCTTATATTAAAGAGAAGGGGTTAAATAAGTTATAAAGAGTTTAAATAGATTATCATCAGTCATTTTATGGTTGGATTTGTGGGCAAAATATTTCCATCATTTGATAAAATCACGAGTTGATAAAATGAGAGATTTCTTAGCATTGATGAAATGGCTAAGGCAATTTTTGGGAAGATCATTGTGTTGAAACTCTTTAACTAAAGGATTGACTGAATCCTCTAGTTTCCATATAGAAAGTTGGGGAAGTTGGTTATACCATTATAATACATCTACAGTAAGGGTTTTAACTAGTATTTTAGTTGTGGCAAAAGTATTAGTTTGGATCCAGTCTTTATAAAGATTGTTGAATGTCTTGAGAAAAGATATAGGGTCTTTAGTCCCATCATACTTGATAGTTGGAGATATGTTACCAATATAAATGGAAAAAATGAAAGGATATTAAGGCTAATTTTGGATGTTTTGAAGCATATTGTTACTCATGATAGGTTGAGGAATGACATTTGCCATGGCATCTTTAAGTGGTAGAGGAATAAAGTTTTGGTTATTTTGAGATATTAGAATTGAAGGTTGATTAGCCATATTGATCAAATGATGTTGTAATTGCATCATTTAGAAGATGTTAGGTGTTTGAATTATGTTCATTTGTTTTACTATTTATGAAATAAGTTGGGTTATATCAATTGATGAGTTGGTGTTTGTAGGAAGAATCCTTGAATTGGTATTAGAGGGAGGGTTGTTAGGAGGTGGATTACCAGTGGGGTTGTTAAATAGACTTGTGCTAATCACTCACACATTGTGTTGAGATGATTAAATATGGAAAATATCTTGATAGGTAAAAATAGTATCTAATCCACCTACCTCATATTGAGGCATGATTTGAACCATTTTATAATCCATAGATGAGAGAGGGGAAGAAGTACTCCAAGAGTGAGGGTTCTCTTGGAAGGTAAAGAAAGGGAGAAAATAACACCTCATATAGTGTCTAAATGGATTCATGTTATCCAAGGAGATTATGATAGGGGATTTCATGATGATTGATGAAAGAAACAAATTTTAGGAAAGAAGGAGAATTAGGGATAGAGTTGACAAGATAGAGAAATAAGCCAGCCAGATAAAAAATTAGGGTCAGCTAATAGGTATGGAGTCAATTGGGTCGACAGAGTACTATTAAAACACATGTTTAGAAGAGTATAGAGTCATATGGATCGATTATGTACTACTGAATAGAAGGTAAAATAGAGATAAGAAGACAAAGTCATATAGGTTGATTATCTACTGTTGGAAGGAAGGTAAAACATAGTCTATGAGAGAATGTATTAACAAAGATGATAATATTCTAAAATAGGGGAATTTTTTTTAAAGATAATTGAGTCAATAATTTAAGCAAACACACAAATAATTAGATCAATTTGATTGATCCAATTGGGGCACACAACACAAAACCTTGCACTAATTCTGGCTAATGATTTTTTTTGAAATATAACACACAATGATCAAAGAGAAAGTAATCAAATAAAAAGTAAATGTTAACTAAGTGGTTACCCTAAGTTTTATTAGATTATTAGAAAGTTTTGATTTAAATGTGATAGGAGAGTTGGCTGAAATAGGGAACTAGAAAGTAGTCTATGGATGGTTTCATGATGTTTGGGCTGAAAGAGATTTGTGTTGGCAATGGTAATGGCTTGGTATTGGGGCCTATCCCCTCACTTCACAATCTCACAATGATAAGGGTGTCAGGTGAATTTCCTATATATACCATTAACCACATATTTATACTTGGCCAAAAAACCAAGTCGACTTCCCCTTTGGTGATGAAATCCAAGTAGGTAGTCCTTGGGAGGATAAATGTTTAAATGCAATTTGAATGTGTTATGATTTAGTAATGTGTGTATGCAATAAGAAATGCATCATGTCTATAAATCAATCCTAACTCGGATAAGATAGATCATACCATACACTTCTGATTGAGGACACATTAGATAATCAAGAACATGACCAAGATGAGGATATGCTAGACCTAATTAGGGGATCTCTTACCATAATACACTATTCTAAAGAGGGTTCCAAAGCCTCCAACCAATAAAATTCATGCAATAACACTAAGGGAGTCTTATATTTTGATATCTCACTAAACTAATAAAAAATAAAAGAAATCTAATCTAGTTCTCACCAAAGCTTATGGCACAAAATGGAGGGTATAAACAAATAAACATGCATAGGAGAATCTCAATTAAGATATCTATGAGCAAGACCCTAATAAATGGAATAAGAAGAGTAATATTATTCAAAGCCAATACTTATGCTACTTCCATCTACTAAAGAGAGGAGTAAAGTTAGAGAATACTTACCTAAATGATGAACCCATTGAGACTCAATCTCTCCCTTGCCCTAAGGGGCTTCATAAGAGGTTATTATGGTTTGTAAGGATCACTAAGAAAGACCAAATCATTTAAGACTTTTCCAAAAGACTAAATTTTTCAATTTATTGTTTCCAAAATCCATCACTTGTTTTTGTGGATAACATACCGATCATTTTGGTCCTACAGGCCAAAATGATCTCTTTATTTATCAACAAATGTTCTGAGCAGTTAAGTTTTTCAAACACTCAAGCCTTTTCAGCTAAGGAAATCATAGGTTCAATAGGTGGGCTTTCTCAAAGGGAAGTTCAAAACACTTAAGGCATTTCCTAAGTGTTTTGAGGATGGTTCAATGTGATGTTCAATCGAAAGACTCAATAATGGGTTTCAAAGAATTAGAATGAACCATTGAATCGTTGAACCATTAAACCCCGCCTCTACAAGGTTTAAAGGTTCAACAAGTTCAAAGGTTCAATGACTTTGACAGAGTTAAAGGATAAAAGGATCTAAAGAGTAAGAATGAACTATTGAACCATTAAACCATTAAACCCTACCTTCAATGAGTTCAAAGGTTCAAAAGTTCAAAGTATGAGTGAAAGCTTCGAGTGAATGGATGAAGTGGAAGATTCCAGAAAAAGGTTTAATTAAATGGTTCAAAGAATTAGTTAAACAACACCTTGAGTGCACAAAAGAAAATTAAGTGAACGCGGCCCTTTACAAAACATTAAATCATTGAACCGTTGAACCATTGAACTATTGAACCAAAAGAGTTCAAGTTTCAAGGTTCAAAGAGGTTTAAGCAACCAATGACATCCCCGTAGATGTCAAATTTAGGGTAATGGAATAACTGTTGATTTTCAAAAGACCCGAGAACAAATTCAGTGACCAACCAAGAAAGGAGCTGAAGGTGCCAGCTGAAAGTGAGAAGATAAACCCGACAGTTCAGATCACTAGGAAGAGACAAAACATGGAAAGGAAAGAGGTAATGAATATATAAAATCTAGAAATATCTGCAGAAGCGTTATTCAATTAGGTGGAACAGTCCACCAGGTGGACCTTAGAGAACACAAACATTCAATGGTGTGGCCTATTTTTCTTCATTAAGCAAAGACGAATGGACAACCGTGTAAGCATCATAAAGAAGACCAGGTAACCCATGCTTAGGAGAAAACATTTGAGATGATTTAGAATGCCAAAGTTTAGGCTGATAACCTGTTCTAGCATGGCCATTTCATAGAATATTCAATGCATTCAATGTAGCATGGGCCATTTCATGAAAACAAGTGCCCAAGTCTTTCTTTGGATGTTATATATTGTAATCTCTCATTTCGTAGAGAGGGGATCTCTCTGTTAGTAAGAAGCGAAGCTCTACCCAAATTGAAAGGCATTCTTGAGACTTTGAGCTCAGACTGTTAATTATATTTTGTTAAGTGAATGAGCAAGCAAGTGACCTTTTAGACTTTGTATTGAAATAGCTTTTATTATCTATGAAATTATTCTTATGTCTTTTTCCTAAATACAGTCTTGTCCATTTAATTAAATAAGTAGAACAAGTGGAAATAAGCTGGAAAATGTCCTGAAGCCAACTATGGGAGATTTTGTGCTACCATAATTGTCTTCAGTCTGTGTTTAGTGTAAAGGATACTGGAGGGACTTTGAGCTCCCCTTATCCTTCATAATATTTTACTTTATTGTAGTTTTAGGTGGAGACTTTGGGCTACACTTCATTCTACAGTTTCCTTGTCTTAAATCAGTAGGAGAAATAATGAAAGACTTTGTGCTTTCATGGGTTTCTTGTGGATCTTGTTACTACCTAGGAAGGATTCCTACTGTTTGCTGAATACCATTTCTGAAAGAAGAGAAATGCTTTCAGTAATTACACTAGAATTCCACTCTATTCTATGAAAATCATCTCTAAAAAAGAGAGATGGATGGTATGATTTCACCCCTGTGTCTATTTTAAGATTATATATATATATATATATATATATATATACTATAGTTATAGGGAACCTCCCCTTGCTGAGAGGAGAGATTTGTCTCATTTTGGCTGTGGTCACCACACCCATTTTTCTGTATAAATATCTTTGTGCTATGGTTGATGTACCCATTTTTCCATTAGTCAGTTGATGAAAAAATATTCACCCAACAATTTTTGGTGACTTCGCTGGGGAAGAAAAAGTAGTTTGAAGCCTCAAGCTTCAAATTGAAGTAGTTTTAGTTCTTTTCTATTTCCATTTCACACTTTGGTTGATCCACTGTATATGTGAAGCCAGAGAGCTCAAGGAATTATTGACTCTATATTTGAGTTGGTGCAACTAAGTAATTTTGATCTTTTTCCTCCACCATCTTGCCTTCAACGAACTAGAAGTTTTCCTCCTACCAACGTTAGGTCCCCAATACCAGGCAAAGCTTCTCTTTCCTTTTCTATTAGAGCTTTGTCTATACATATCTCACATAGATTTGTTATCCCTCCTTTCAATAGTCATATCATGGCAGCTTAAGGTCCTTGGGGTAATATTTTTGGTCCTCTAAATCTAACCCCACCTTTACATGAACTACCCCGTAGTTCAAGAAAGAATTTTCCCAAGTTCTATGGTGATGGGAGAGTTCATCCTGATGAACATATTATAGCCTTTTACATAGCCTATGGTGTGATATGCATTGAATATGAAGACATAGTAGTCAGACTATTTATGAAAATATTGCAAGGTGCTACCGCAGACTGGTTTTATCATTTGCAAGCACAAACATTGACTAACTAGAACACTCTCAAGGTTAAGTTTGAAGCTAGATTCAAATCTGCAGAAGATGCACATGCCCTGTTAGCTCAGCTTACACAAATGAAGGAGCCTCTTGAACCCATGTGAGACTTCATTTCTAAATTTTACAAGCTGAAGAACAAGATTCCTACCATTACTTAGCCGACACCTAAAAATCTTAAATGCTTCTTCATCAATTCTCAGCTTCCTGAAGTGAGTTTCCTATTGAGGTGGGCTGGCCATATAGATCTTACTGTAGCTCAAATTTTGGCCACTGAGGTTGAAGATGATCTTATCTTGGTAGGAAAGATAAGAAGATATCCTAACAAAAATAAATCTTCTTCATCTTCTAAATTTTTTTATGTAGGCACCACTGATCCTATGGTGCAAAAGCTAGCAAATGAATTGCTAGCCTAAAAAACAAATGGCCTAGGGGCTATCTACTCCTCCTTATTATCAGGATATACCAAGGAAGACATTTTCCAACCATTCATATCAAGGCAATGCTACAAAAAATCAAGGGCAACCAAATCATCTTCCTCCCCCACTAGGGAAGCTTGCCATTGAAGTAACACTAGCTAACTCAGCAGCTGGTTATCTTGAAGCTGAACATGATTTCTCTTTCCAACCTGAATTGAACCAAGAAGATGATGTTGATCTATTTATAAAAGGTGAAGAAGAATTAGCTAGTGACTCCAACATTGGTTTCCTAAATTACCAGGATGAAGCTAAAAGTAATGGGGAAGTGTTTGATGGATCATATGTTATATTTACCAGGTCCCAGAACTAGTCAACTCAACAAGCTGATAAGAGAAAAATAGGGGAAGAATCTCAACCAAAAATTTCAATGCTAAATGAGGGACTTCTCTACCTTTCCAATAAAGGACTCGGTGAGCAATAAAAAAGTAAGTACCTCAAGCAATCTTTCACCTTCTGCTTCAATCTCTTAGACCAGTCCCACACCTAATAAAATCCAAAATGATGGACTTCCTTCCTCTATTTCTATTTATTTTTAGTAATTTGATATAATTGACCATACTAGGAAGACCAAGATCCAAATGTCTGAGTTTGAATACTTACAAGCCAACCTTGAGTAGTTGGATAGGTTAGTTGAATGCATCAAAAACAAAATCGTCCCTACAGGACAAATTGTTTTGAAGGTAACTCATGATCCCCTAAAAAACACATATGCCTAAAAAAATATTGTCATTACTCCTCCTATTACCCCTAGGAAAATAGAACCTTTCTATGTTTCTCTATTTATAAATGGTCATAAGCTTAGCAACTGCATAATAGACTTTGGCACCTCTGACAATGTGATCCCTGCCAAGGTGGTAGACTCTCTCGGCCTCACTTTGACTAAAAATTTTGGGGATGTTTCTCCATAGAAAATAAACAAGTGCCACTTTTAGGACAAATCAAAGATGCCCAATTTGCATTTATGGCCTTCCCAAATAAGAGGATTAAAATGACAGTCCTGGTGGCTGACGTTCCAGCTTTTTATGGCATTCTGCTTGGCTGAAATTTTTACAAGGATGTTGGTGGAGAGTTGAGCATGGACTTGTCTGAGGCGAGGATCCCTATCAAGGGTGTCATGCAAAGGCTACTTCTTAAGAAGGAGTCAAAATATATTGTCATGCAAACATCATCCCCTGATGCTCATATTTTGTTTGAATCTTCAGGCATGGGTAATTACTTTCTATTTATTGAAGATGTTTTTATTTTAGCAGATGAAAGTTTACTAGGTGACAATCCAAAAAATTTACACAAGACATCAGAAGAATTGGTAGGGCACGATATAATTGAAAAAGGATCTTCCCTCTCTAATGAATAAAAATTTGACAGAAGATTAAATTCTAATGATGTCTAGATTCTTGAATTTGACAATAGTAATTCTTCTACTGGTTTTGGAGTTGGAGTTGTTTTGGTATCTCCTCAAGAATATATTTTTTCCTACTCATACAAGTTATAGTTCAGCAATACCAAAAACACCACCAAGTATGAATCTTTTTTGCTCAGATTAAAGGCTGCTCAAGCTAAAGGCGTCAAACTTTTTCACGCCTGGGGAGATGCTGAGCTAGTGGTTTGTCAGGTGAGAAATCTATATCAAACCAAGAATGAAAGATTATGACATTATCACAATTTAGTGTGGGACTATCTAAAAAGTTTTGATGCTTTCAGTATTCCTACCATGCCTAGATAATTCAAAAATTGAGTAGATTCCTTGGTCATCTCTGCTACTCTCATGGTTCCTCATTGAGATTTCAAAGAACACAAATACACTATTGAATTGGTATTTTGACCAAGTGTACCAGATAATGATGACCATTGGCAGGTATTTAATGGTGATAACCAAATCATTGATTTTCTATAACAGATGGACAACTTTGAGAAACTTCATTTTTAAGGCAGTGAATCTCCACCGCAAGAATCAACTTCTGAAACAAATTTAAAAATCGACGAAAAGATCCTTCAGCTCAAAGAGAATAAAATTCCCAAAAGATTAGTCTCTCTTGAGAAGCTATTCGATAAGCATGACTGGTGTATCAAGAAGCCACAAATAGATTCAAGATCCTCCAAGGATTTTGATCAAATAAATTTGAGTATAAAAGATAATCCCAAAATGATCAATTTTGGAATTATTGCACTCCTGATGAAAAACTCAAATTCATTACTCTGCTTCACCATTACATTGATGTTTTGACATACTCTTATGATGATCTAAAATCTCTCAGGCTTAAAGAAATTCAACATGAAATTCCTCTCAAAATTGGGGTGTTGCCTCACAAGTAAAAAAAAAGGTAGTACAACCCCAAGATATCATGCACTATTCTTTCTGAGATACAAAAAATGCTGAATGCAAGAATTATTTTCCAAATCTATCATTCCACCTGGATTGCAAACATAGTCCATGTGAAAAAGAAGAATGGAGAAATTTGCCTTATGTTGATTTCAAAAATCTGAATCAGTCATCTTTAAAAGACAACTATCCCCTGCCCATCATGGATTAACAGCTACAAATAGTGACTGGTGCAGAGATTTTATCAATGTTAGATGGTTTTTTGGGATATAATCAAGTGGAAGTTGGTGAAGTAGACTAACATAAGACTGCTTTCACTACACCTTAAGGCACCTTTGCATATTACAACATGCCTTTTGACTTGATCAATGCTGGCACCACCTTCCAAAGAGTGATGGATCTTGCCTTCAGAAATGAAATAGGGAATTTCATTGTGGTATACCTTGATGACTTGATAGTTTTTTCTAAATATCATCCTGATCATGTGCCTCATCTACAACAAGTGCTAGAGTGATGTCGATAAAATGGAGCGATTTTGGTAAAATGGTATTTCTCTTAATCCCAAGAAGTCAATTTTTAGGGTTATAGAAGGTAAACTTCTCAGTCACACTGTATCCTAAGAAGGCATAAAGATCAACCCAGAAAGAGTCAAATCCATCCAAGAGCTTGCTCTTCCTATCAACAAGACTACGGTCCATTCTTTCTTTATAAAGGTGAATTTTTTATGAAGGTTCATTCCTGAATTCATAGAAAAGACTCACCACATTGTCAATATGATGAAGGGTAAAGCTACTTTTAGCTGGACTGAAGAAGGCAAGTCAACATTTTAAGATATCAAGGAAGCTATCACCCATGCCCCAATCTTGGTTTATCCTGATTACACCAAAGACTTCATAATATATAGCTATGCCTCTGAACACATGCTTTTAACCATTTTGGTTCAGCAAAACAAATAAGGTGTGGAGTCCCCCATATCTATCCTGAGTTATCCTCTCAAAGCTCATGAGCTGAAATATTCAAACATAGAGAAGCATGATTATGCTATGGTTAAGGCAGTAAAGCACTTCCATTTTTACATCTTGAACTCACACACTGTTGCTCTGCTTCTTGATACAATAATAAAGTCCATTCTAACTCAATAAGAGTTTGGAATTAAAAGAGGTAATTGGATTGATAAATCCAGGAGTTTGATCTTGTTATCAAACCTACAAAGCTTGTGTGGGGAAGAGGTTTATGCCAATTAATTGCTGATAACATACCAAAAAAAGTAGGGCATGAAGAAATAGAGGCTAAAGGCACACCTACAGTTCTCTTTGTCACCACTATGAATGAGTGGTATATAAATATTGCTCATTTTATTACCTATGGTGAGTGTCCTACTTACCTATCTCATAAAGAAAAGAGGACTGTTAAGTTGAAATCTGCCAACTTTGTTCTATGGGGCAATAGTTTGTACAAGAGGTGCCTTGATGGGGTATTTCTTCGTTGTATGGATAAAGTGCAACAGAGCAAATTTTTAGAGTCTTTCCACAATTTGGCTTGTGGAGGACATTTTTTTGCACCTATGACTGCCCATAAAATTATGTGAGCTAGGTACTATTAGCCTACTCTATTTCAAAATTCATACACTTAGGTTCGTAGATGTGAACTATGTCAAAATAGTTCATTGGGAAACCTAAGTTGGCTGCACTACCTCTCAATCCTATGGTAATTGAAGAGCCTTTTTAGCAATAGGGAATTGATTTCATTGGCACTGTAAATCTTTTCTCAAGTGCTAGACATGACTATGTTCTCATAGCCACAAAATACTTTACCAAGTGGGTGGAAGCCATTCCAGTCAAGCATGCTACTTTAGAAGTGGTATGTAATTTCCTTAAGGAAAATATTATTTCTAGGTTTGGAGTCCCAACCAAGATTGTAATAGACAATGTAGCCTATTTCTCTTCTCATGAGGTTACCCAGTTCTGCTATTATTATGAGATTATCCTCTCCCACTCTTCTGACTATTATCTATAAGGAAATGGTCAAGTAAATCAAGCAACAAGACTTTGGTGACCATTATCAGGAAACTGGTAGATAACAATCAGAGAACCTGGCATAAAGCATTGCTTAATGCCTTATGGGTAGACATGATTACACCCAAAAGGGTGATAGGTATGTCCCCATTCCAACTTCTATATGGTTTAAATGTAGAGATACCAATCACCCTAGAATTACTAGCATTGAAGTTGACAAAGGCAGTAGAAGATTTAACTTTTGAAAGTTCCATCGACAAGAGGATCATGTGATTGACTGAACTAAATGAGAAACAAACTATGGTGGTAGATCGTATTGCTGCACATCAAAGTCTGGTAAAAATACTTTTCAACCAGAAAGCAAGGATCCATGATTTTCAGATTGGAGATTAAGTCTTGTTGTGGGACAAGAGGAGAGAACCAAAATGAATGCATGTAAAATTGGATTTATTGTGGAGAGGCCCATTTTCTATTCATCGATTAAATGGTGAAAATAGCTTCTTGCTAAAATATCAATATGGAACGTCATTTTCACTACCTCACAATGGGCAGCATTTGAAGCACTTCAATCCTTGAAGTATCAGATAAGTCTAGTTGTACATCTGTATAGTCTTTCTTTGTTTTGTGTTATTCATTTATTTTTGGCACCTTTTTTTTGGGTAAGCATGACTCTGTAGCCCAATGGCATAGATAAAGGCACTAAGATTTTGGTTTCTACTCCCTTCGATTGTTTCAAAATTTCAATCCATGGAAGTTCTCCAACTGGAGCTAGTTGTTGTTCCCAAAATCCATCACTTATTTTTGTGGATAACATACTGATCATTTTGGTCCTACAGGCCAAAATTCTCTCTTTCTTTATCAACAAATGTTCTGAGTAGTTAAGTTTTTCAAACACTCAAGCCTTTCCAGCTAAGAAAATCATAGGTTTAGTAGGTGGGATTTCTCAAAAGGAAGTTCAAAACACTTAAGGCAGTTCCTAAGTGTTTTGAGGATGGTTCAACACTGAGGTTCAATCAAAAGACTCAATGACAGGTTTCATAGAATTAGAATGAACCATTGAACCGTTGAACCATTGAACCCCACCTCCGCAAGGTTCAAAGGTTCAACAAGTTCAAAGGTTTAATGACTTTGATGGACTTAAAGGATAAAATGATCCAAGGAGTAAGAATGAACCATTGAACAATTGAACCCTACCTTCAACGAGTTCAAAGGTTCAATGAGTTCAAAGGTTCAAAAGTTTAAAGTTTGAGTGGAAGCTTCGAGAAAATGGATAAAGTGAAAGATTCTAGAAAAAGGTTCAACCAAATGGTTCAAAGAATTGGTTCAATGACGCCTTGAGCACACAAAAGAAAACTAAGTGAACACAGACCTTTAAAAAACATTGAATCATTGAACCATTGAACCATTAAACCATTGAACCAAAAGAGTTCAAGGTTCAAGGTTTAAAGAGGTTTAAGCGACCAATGATGTCCCCATGAATGTAAAATTTAGGTTAATAGAATAACCGTTGATTTTCAAAAGACTTGAGAACACACTCAATGACCAGCCAAAAAAGGAGCTGAAGGTGCCAGCTGAAAGCGAGAAGATAGCACCGAGAGCTCAGATCACTAGGAAGAGACAAAACATGGAAAGAAAAGAGGGAATGACTACAAAAAATATAGAAATATCTATAGAAGAGTTATTCCAGTAGGTGGAATAGTCCACCAGGTGGACTTTAGAGAATATAAACATTTAATGGCACGGCCTATTTTTCTTCATTAAGTAAAGGTGAATGGACAGCTGTGTAAGCATCATAAAGAAGACCAGGCAACCCAAGCTTAGGATAAGACATTTGAGATGATTTAGAACACCAAAGTTAAGGATGATAACCTATTCCAACATGGCCCTTTCATAGAATATTCAATGCATTCAATGTAGCATGGGCCATTTCATGAAAAAAAGTGCCCAAGTCTTTCTTTGGATGCTATATATTGTAATCTCTCATTTTGTAGAGAGGAGATCTCTCTATTATTAAGAAGTGAAGCTTTTCTTAAATTAAAAGGCATTCTTGAGACTTTGAGCTCAAACTGTTAATCATATTTTGTTAAGTGAATGAGAAAGCAAGTGACCTTTCAAATTTTGTGTTGAAATAACTTGTGTTATCTAGGAAATTCTTCTTATGTATTTTTCTTAAATACAATCTTGTCCATTTAATCAAATAAGCAAAACAAGTGGAAATAAGCTGGAAGATTTGCTAAAGCTAATTGTGGGAGATTTTGTGCTGCCATAATTGTCTTCAGTCTATGTTTTGTGTAAAGGATATTGGAGAGACTTTGAGCTCCCCTTATCCTTCATAATCTTTTACTCTGTTGTAGTTTTAGGTGGAGACTTTGGGATACACTTCATTCTATGGTTTTCTAGTGTTAAATCAGTAGGAGAAACAATGAAAGACTTTGTGCTTTCATGGGTTTCTTGTGGATCCTGTTACTACCCAGGAAGGATTCCTACTATTTGCTGAATACCATTTTTGAAAGAAGAGAAATGCCTTTAGTAATTATACTAGAATTCCCCTCTATTCTGTGAACATCATCTCTAAAAAAAAGAGATGGATGGTATGATTTCACCCCTGTGTCTATTTTCAGCTTATATATATATACATACTATAGTTATAGGGAACCTCCGCTTGCTAAGAGGAGAGATTTGTATCATTCTGACTGTGGTCACCACACCCATTTTGTCATATAAATCTCTTTGTGCTTTGGTTGATGTACCCATTTTTCCATCAGTCAGTTGATGACAAAATATTCACCCAACACAAGTAAAAAACCTAAGCTAAGACTCCTCAAGTAAAATGGTGGAAGAGTAAATTTTAAAGAAGTGTAAGCGAACAATAAATCTTGATTGATTGTGTAATAATGATGAAATGATCTTGTATATATAGGTTGATTTAACCCTAGTCCCTTCTAAAAGTTTCAACTGATAGGGTTAACCTAGTTGTCCTAACACAGTTTCAGACAATAATTCACTAGGTCATGGGCTAGGTCGACCAAGAGTTGATCTAGACCCTAAGTGAAGTTTACCCAAAACTATATAGGGTCAAGCCAGTCGACCTAGTATAAGAAACTGAGGCTGAAAACTATACAAGTCAACCTAGTACAATAAATAGTCAAAAGGGGATCAAGATTATGAAAAGGACCAAGGAGTATGAAAAAAGGAGTAATAGCTTAGGAAATGGTTTTAGGATATATTTGGATTGGTAATAAGTGGCAATAAGGGACAATAATTGTAAAAAGCATCAATGGTCTACCCACCCCTTTTTTGGTGCACCACTTAAGGTGTGCACTCAAAGATATTGAGTATCAATAGGTTCATACAAGATGTAAAGCATTAGTATTTGGTAAAAGTTGAAAATATTATGTGTATACATATGCCCCATTTAAAGCTCATCACATGTCACTAATGTGTAATAGGGGATGGTGCTTTGAGAAAGAATATAGGAACACATAACACTGATGCTAAAAAAGTTTTAGTATTTTAAAGCAAAAATAGTTGAAATTAAATTATTGAAAGGGAAATAACTAAAAAGTAAATGTCATGCATACCTTGACTTACCTTTATTGATGGATGGTTGTCTACTATGTTTTTATTTTTGATTGTGGAGGGCACAAAGACTGCTTTTGACAAACCCAAGAATACAAAACTAAAGAACAAAAACAAACAAATGCAAGAAAGCTAAGATAACTAGTGCTATGTGGATGGGACGTACTTATAAATTTGACATGTTGGGGTGATAGGTGCTATGTTAGACTAAATGAATAAGTCAAAATTTAAAGTAAATCAGGCAACCAAAAATCCAAGGTTACTAAAGACTGAAAAACTCAAACCAGTAAACCTTAAGTAATAAAGGAAAACTCACCAAGTTAAACCAAGGATACATGACAAAAAATATGGTAATAAAATATCAAATGTAAAAGCAGAAATAAAATGGTAAAACAACATTGATGAGTGAACAGTAACAATCCTTATCTCACTTAATAATGGAAAAAGGTGCATAAAAAGAAAAAATAGACTCAAGTGTCCAAAAAAAAAGGTGGTAAAACAATGGCAAATGGTAAAATGAAAATAAATCAAGTCTTGAAATGTAAATATATGGTGTAAAGAGAGTAATCCATAGTTACTCAAACATATTTTTTTACTCTAAAGATAGATAAAACTGAAACAAACTAATGGTAGCATGTTTTTAAGATATGAAGAAGAAGGAAGTATAAAAGAAAGGAAAATAGATTTGGAATCATAATTTTTATGTCAAGGGGGGAAATGAAATGGGTAGAGGGAAAAATGAAGGAAAATGCAAGGTAGATAAATAGTTTATTAAAGTCAAGACACTCGATTTAGGTTTTTCAAAACAAGAGGACTGTCGACCTTAAGGACTCTAAAAAACTTCTATTAGCCACACAAGTCTTAGGTTAACAAATGAAGTATATATATTATCCCATGAAGGCTATATGCATGAAAAGGAAAATGGAACTACCTTTCTACAACATATTCCCAATTCCTCAAGCCCCCTTATAGATTTGTTGATCTACTATGAAGATTGGGTACTTGCATGAGAAAGTAGGTAGCACCATAGAGTTTTTTAAATTATCCTATTCCAATCTGGCCTATCACACCCCAATAGACCTTGGATATATGTAAGGACAACTATGGAGTTTAAGCTTCAATTAGAGATAAGAGATGTGATTTTAATCACATCTTTTGGTGTGATTTTGATCCATAAACTACACTGATAAACTCAAAGTGAAGTTTTAAAACTATGGATTCTAAATTTTTCAAACTGATACAAATTATCAAAATACTCAAAAGAACTTGCAAAATGTTTGGAAAAATTGTTCTTGGTTATCGAATTAGATTATAACAGTCAATTGACTTTTAACTTTCATTTACCAATAAAACTAGTTTTTGTTTTAAATCAAATATTGTAAATTGTTGAAATTTAATCTTTGCATGATTTCATAATTAAACATCAAAAAACTAAATTAAAACATGCAAGCAAATGACAAATTACCATCTGACATTGATAACAAAATTTGGCATATTTTGCCTACATCTCCAGATCTGCCCAATAGTGAGGACCATTTCTATTAAATTTATGTAAAAAATAGCTTACAAATTATTTGGAAATGCTGCACAACTTCCCTCAAAACTGATCTCTATCCAAGAACTCCACCTTGCTAATATACTCAAGCTCAGCCACATGGAAATTCTTCCTCAGTCTTCAACCCCTTTCGAATGTGCTTTGGTCCTTCATTCAAACTATTGGTATATCCAAATAATAATAATATTCTTCTCTTTTTAATTACAAAACATAATTAAAAAGGCTTACTTACTATGTAAAAGGTCAGATATTGGAGAAAATTCCATTTGGTAGCTATCTCCAAGCTTCCATCTAGCTCTCAGCCTCTTAATAAAAAAACACAGTCGGCTGAACGCTTTAATTCAAATACAAATTCGTTCCTTATATAACACTTCCAAGTCCACAGCTTGGTTAGTCAAGGCTTATCCCTTTTACATGGGAAGTCACAGGTTCAAGTCTTATCCCATCTATTTGGCCGCTTGGGTTATCTCATTATCCCAAATTGACAATGGGAAATGGCTTTATGTCTTTAATAAGGTTGGTGGCTTCCTTCAATACTACCAACACCCCCTTTTTGGTGGGCTTAGGGTGCCATTATTAGCATGGTATGTTGGTTCAAGTACCAACTTAGAAAATGCGCTATGGCTGTCCTCTTCTCACGTTCCACGTGGCATGCATTTTGGTCTTCGAGCTTAGCAGATAATCTAGGACATGGCATTAGGAGTTGGCATTTCTCACAGTCTCCAAAAGTATCATTATCTCGAGATATGTGGACTCAGCATAGTAATTGGAGGTGGAGTGGCATGTTGGTTTCTCCCATGTGGTGTATGGGGTTGGTAATAGTAAATACAACGTATTACCAAAGAATATTACAAGGTGTAAAATAATTATCCCATATTGGTGGGGTTTTCTACGAACTTTGCAAATTCAAATACAATGAGATTTTCTATGGACTTTGTGATTTAAATGCAAATTCAAATACAATGAGATTTTATATGGACTCCCATTGACTGCCATGTGCCACCACTTGATTGGACCACTTGTCATGTCCACATTGTGCCACATCATCTTGTGACACCACATTTTTCCTTGTCGCATCAGAACTTCTACAGACTATAACTTGAGCATACAGTGTCTGTTTTGCAAACCGTGAAAAGCATCAAAAAGATCTCAATGAGCTCTACACTGTGAAATAGGTTTCATAATGACCTATAAACTTTTTTTAACTAAACTCTGGATCAGATTTTGACTTTGAGATTTGTATGTTGCCTTTTTGTATATCATTGCCTTTTTATTTCAAATGATTTAGCTTTCAAATTTATTGCTGGATTTTTATATTCCTCATCCATATGGATTTGAAAAAATAAACATGGGTTCTAAAGATGACTTTCATTTAAATACTTGGGACATGGTTTCTAAGAGAGAGAACTTCAGAGAGCATGGGGTCTAAGAGTCTCTTAAATCTAGGTAAAATAAAAGTGCTATCTTGACTTTCAACCTTATTTTATCCAATGAGGAGTGAAAGGAAAGGAAATAAAGAGGAATGACACATGAAACAACTTGAATTACTTAAAATCATAAAAAATGTGACCAAGGGTGAAGAAGGGATACAATGACAAAAAAGTGTGATTCCTTATCATAAGATTTAGGGAAATAGATGAAAACATGCTAACATAGATTGTTGTGCAAATTCCATTTATCAAAAGAAACAAAAGCTAAATCTAAAAACAAGGATAAAAAACACATTATAGAAAAAAGGAATAACATGATAATAATTTTATGAGAAAGGTCAGGTCCTATCCATGGTTTTACACTGCAACTCATAAAAGAGAAACCCACGAGGGTGCCAAAAAGCATGTGAAAAAAAGGAATAAATGAGGAAAGAAAAAGATGGTATTTTGTTAGGAAGGCTAGGTCCTATCCATGGTCTAAATGAGGAAAGAAAAAGATGGCATTTTGTTAGGAAGGCCAGGTCCTATCCATGGTCTTACACTTCAACTCACAAAATAAAAATCTAAGGGATGCCAAAAAGTGTGTAAAAAGAGTATAAAAATAAAGAAGACTATGGTACATCATGAGGAAGACCAGCTCTTATTTATGGTTTTACAATGCAACTCATGATAGAGTAAGAGAAACCAAAAAAACAAAAAAGAAGGGTGAAAGGTTTGTAAAAAGAGAGAAATACTATAGAGGGAGAGACCCATGTAAGTATCCTAAAAAAGTGTTAGATAGATAGCATATAGAAATCATGAAAAGAAGGGAAGAATTAGGCAAAATGCTTCTTGAGGAATTATGCATTGGTGGGCTATTTGAAAACATGGCCTTCATTGGATTGAAGGCGATAGGTACTTGGACCAAGAATATCTTTGACTAAATAGGGACCCCACCATTTTTGGGCATATTTACCTTATTTATCATGAGTGTAATCTAATTTAAGGATAAGATCACCAAACTTAAATGTGTAGATTTTAACACATTTTTTATATTGTTTGGAAATATAAGCCTTATATTGGTGGTTATGTTGTAAAGCAAAAAGTCAGTGTTCATCAAGGAGATCAAGGGCATGAAGGCAAGCTTCATGTAATTATTCATTAGGAATGATACCATGAAGAGATATACAGAGAGAGGGAATCTCAAATTCCAATGGAAGAACTGATCCAGAACCATAGACTAGAGAGAAAAACATTGCCCCAGTGGTAGTACATATGCTAGTTTGATAGGTCCAAAGAGGAGGATAAAGATGAAGGTGCCAATCCATACAAGTTTCATGAATTGTCTTTTGGATAATTTTGTTGGTAATTTTAGTAGGGGTCTCAGATTGGCCATTTGATTATGGATGGAAAGGTGTGGAAAATTTGTGATTGATCTTAAATTTAACACAAAGTTGTTTGATGTCCTTGTTTTTGAAATTACCCCTATTATTGGAGATGATGGTATGGAGAAAACCAAACTGGTAAATGATTTGATTAAGAATGAATTTGATGATGGTTTTACTAGTGAAATTAATAAGGGGCATTGATTCAACCCATTTGGTAAACTATTTGGTAGCTATGATGATAAAAACATGCCCATCTTGGGAGTGAGGCAATTTGTCGATGAGATCTAATCCCCACATGGAGAATGGCCAAGGAGATTTGATAGTTTGAATCTCGAATGGAGTTGAATGAATTATATCATCATGAAGTTATCAAGGACCACACTTTTTTTAGAATTCAATTTCATATTTTTCAAAAGTAGGCCAAAAGTAACCCATTCATAGGCATTTACAGGTTTTATCATGCCCACTATAGTGGCCATCACAAATGCCCCCATGTGCTTGTTCAAGAAGATGAGGGACCTCATCTTTCATAACACAGTAGAGTAAGGTACCTTAAACATTGTGATAATAAATGATGTTATATCAAAAGACATAATTAAAATCTTGTTTATGAATACGAGTCTTTTCATAGGAGTCTAAGTTGGGAGGATAAGTTTGATGTTATAGAAATTGAATGATATCTTTATACCATGGGATTTTTCAAATGGTGAAAACATCTATGTGGCATATAAGTGAATCTCATGGCTGAGTATAATATGGAGTTTTTCTTATTTATATAATAAAAGTGGGATAAAAAATAATTTGGTGTGGATGAAAGAGAGAAGTGGAAGAAGCCAAGAAATCAACAATGGAATTTTAATGTCTAGGGATAGGCTCAATAGTGAAAGAGATGAAATGAGAGTGGTTTTAATTTGATGACATGTAATGATATTTTTGCTTTTGTATTGGTAATCACCATTAACTTGGTGATAAATAAGCTGAGAGTCACCTAAGGCATGCATGTATTGAATGCCTAGATCAAGAGTAGCTCTCATGCTTAATATTAGAGATTCATATTTGGCCATATTATTGGTGACATCAGATGTTAATCAAAAGGCTAAAGGAATGATTTTTCAAAGAGGACATGTAAGAATTCAACCTACACCAATTCCTTGAAGGCATTTAGCACCATCAAAGTGAAGGGTCCAAGTATCCTCGTGCAAGCTGACACTAATTTCATGAAGCTCTTTGAAAAATACTTTTGATTTAGTAGTATTAGGGGAATAGAAGATTCATTAAGATTACTAGATTCAAGATCAATGGTGAATTTATGAAAGTAATATTTGAGTGAGACCTTCAATGTAGATAATGTTTTCATTTAGAAGACTATCTTAAAGGTGATTAATAGCTAACATAAGAGTTGTATCAATTTGATCATCTATGACTTGTCCTTTGACAACTTTTGAGTTACAATATAGAGATCAAATTACATAAGAAGGATCATCCATTTGCTAATTATATCTCCAAGAAGAAAGGCTTTGAATAATAAGTGATGAAGGGGGTCAGAATGAATGATGACATAAGTGGTATGGAATAGAATGTAATGTCAAAGCTTTTCAATGATGAAATATATGGTGAAGCAATCACATTTGACTTTGGTATAATGTTTCTCATAATAAATGAGGCCTTAGCTAATGTAATATATAGCATACTCTCTTCCAGTATCATCTTGTTGGGTAAGAATTGCCCCAACTAATATAGGTGTGGAAGAAGTGGATATGATCAAGGGTTAATTATTATAAGAAGGATGAAGTGTAGGCACATGAAGTAATGACTCTTTCATATTATAAAAGGCTTTTTGACAAGGGTCAGTCCATTCTAAGACATTACCTTTCTTAAGAAGAGAATTTATGGAGTATGTGGTAAGCAATTTTAGGGATGAATCATCTAATTGCCCCAATTTTACCTAAGTATGAATGTCTATAATAGAATGAGGAATGGGCATGTTGACAATAAAACTAGTCTAAGTCCGATCAACATCAATGCCATGGAGAGAGACTAGGAATACTAACAATTTTATATATGTGACATCAAAGACACATTTGTAAATATTTAGTATAACTTGATATTTAAGAAGATGGTCAAAGATGGTGGCAAGATCAGAGAGATGAGTCTTGAAATTTTTGGATTTAGTAATGAGATCATCCACATAGGTTTCAACAATTTTATGGATAAGATCATGAAAGATGTGAGTCATTGCTTATTGATAAGTGGATCCGATATTTTTGAGGCTGAAGGGCATTTTGAAATAGTAATAGGGTCCCCATTCTATGGTGAAAGTGGTCTTATGTTGGTCCTTAAGGGTAATGTGAAGCTGATTGTAACCTGAGAAGCCATACATAAGAGATAACATTTCATAGCCAACTGTGGAATCAATGATGGCATCTATTGAAGGTAAAGGGAAGCTATCCTTGGGATAAGCAAGGTTAATATTACAAAAATCAATACAAATGTGAATGACCATTGTGACCTTTTTTTGAATGGTATTTATGTTAGAAACCCATTCAGAATAGTCCATTGGTTTGATAAAATTATCATTGAGTAATTTGATGATATCCTTGTGACATAAATTGGAAACCTTGGGTGAAAATTTACTTTTATTTTAACACACAAGCTTGGCATTAGGATAAGTAATGATGTTATGTACCACAATGCTAGGGTTGATACCAAGCATGTCCTTATAGGACCAGAGCAAAAATCTCATGATATTTATTAAAGAATGATCTAAAATTATCATGTTTGATAGGTGAGAGTTTGTAAGAAATTGTAATTGGTTGAAGGTAGAATGGATTACCATACTCAATTCAAGTGGTTTATTATATAAGCATAACATTTCCATCTTAGAAATGGTATGGTGCATTAGGTAATGCATAAATTAGATTAGTTTTGGGATCTATGCTATCAATAAAGGTGTTGAAACAAGGGGTTTTGGTTTGAAAATTCCCAAGTTTATGATATTGCTAAGGAAGTTGAGGTTCTCAGGCATGAAGTATTTCAAGAATAGATTTATCACTAGGCAAGGTGGAAAGATGACCATAATACTCAACACCTACTTCACAGATCTAAAATTTGATTACCATGGTGATCATACTTAGAATGTAATTGACAGATAATAGTTTCCTTGGTATCTAGTGTAATCTCAAGAGTAGGAGAGGTAGAGGGATTAGAAGGGATTAGAGTCTCATTGGTTTTGGTGATAGGGGAAGGATCAAATGCAATGATGAGATCTATAGGTGGTAAAGAAGATGTAATAATTTCTGAGGTTTAGAAGGTATAATTTTATCTACCACTGTAAGAGTATCAAGAAGTGGATAATTGGTAAGAGGCACATAACCTTTGGGATTTAATGAAGTATCTATATCAATGGTATGGACATTCTAGTTAAAAGCATGTATTTGGGCTAATGTTTTTTGATAATGGTGAACATCCAAGTCTTGAGATTGAGCTTGGGCCATTATGTAATTATCATAATATGTTGGAGAAATGGTACATGCTTGAAATTTAGGGGGAGTTTTAGAAGATGAAATCCCAATATTAATGAATGTACATGGAGATTTGATGAGAGGATCTTGAAATAATTTGGCCACTCCAAAATCATTTCAAGTGAAGGAATCTTCAGTAAAGAAGGCTCCTGAGCATTGAATGGAGGAGGAAAATTAGTGATCTCATCAATAAAAAGAATAATAAGGTTTCAAGGTAATAAAAAAGGAGGAAACGATTGAAAAATGTAGTGAGGTAGCTTGGTAGTATTGCAAGTGTGTTGCAAATCATTAGGTTCATCATCATTTGAATAAAAAAGAGTGACTTGTAAATCAGGATTGATGTTGATAAAATCAAGTAAAGGAACATTATTAATTTTAGGAATGGTAGGAATACGATACTGAGATTTGGGATTAGGAAGTTGAATACTCCATGTGTTGGGAGGTGGAGGAAAATCCAAGAACAAACACACTTGTTCTAATTCCACCTGTTAGGATCTTGCTCCTCAGAAAGAGCACAGTATGATTACCAAATATAAGCAATTGAATATGCAGAAATAACCAGAAACACAAGTAACTAGAATTCACCAATAGCACAGAATATGAGAGACAATACACTATCTTGTATTAACACTATACAGAAAAGAATACAACAAAGAGCCGCCACACTCTTTCACCTTACAGAGATTCGCCACACCTCAAGTGTACAGTAATTCTTCTCACACACACTCTCCTACACAAAAAAACGGTCCCAACAACCAACTCACACACAGAATTGGTGTTCACCTCACCAACCAGTCAGTAATAACCCTGCCGGTACACCAAGCACTCTATAGCACTTCAAGCTGATCTCTCATGAACCTGCAACCTGCAATTCAAAGACCAAACTTACATGTAGATCCCCAATGAGCTTGCAACAACCTGTAACTCACAGATCTTACAACTAGAAGGAACTCTTCCTTTCTATCTCATGCATTAACAATACATGCCAATGGGTCTATAAATAGATCCCTAACTCAAACACTAACTTAGACTCTTAATTTAGACAATTATCCTCACAGCCCAAGACTCTAACTGGTCTCAACATGCAAACTCTTCGTTCACTTAACTAACTGTCCGTGAAACGAGCAATTCTGGAACACACAGGCGACCGACGTCGGTCCCTGCTTGTCTGGTTCTGCCGACGTCGGCCGACTTCCTGCTATCACCGGTGGCCTTCTGCACTGGTCTCTACCGACGTCGGTACTGCTGCCGACGCCGGTGCTCCTGGATCTCAGCAACCATTGTTCCTTCAGTTTGTAAAGGGTTGAAGCTTTTAGCTCCATAACCTAACAATCTCCCACTTGGAGATAAATAGCTGCAACCTGTACCTGTACCTGTACACCGTCTAGTTTGTTCCCTTGGCTATGTATCCTTCCTCAAGATCACTCTTGAAGACCAACCATAACAAAATCCATGGTGCAAAAAATCTGTCATCCAAATTACCTGCCACATCTGCATCTACAACCATGTAGAAAAAGAACTTGACCCTGCATAGCATGTGCACCTGCTGCTGGTCCCACTGAACTGCCCTTCAGTATTACTCTCTCGGATTGACTCCAAACTTGTGACAACTCCCACTGCTTGGGAAAACTCAGGTTTAGTACATACCATGCACTCAACCTCATTATGTGAATCAAGACACCTATTCTGTGAACTGTCTAACCATCGGTGTGCTAACTGGTTTCACACAATCATCCTGAAACAAAGTCAACAAGACCTCCATGTCTCTAGAACACACTCATGCCAAAGAATCTTGCTGCTGCTAGATTCTCCATGACACACACCTAAACTAGCTTTACCTTTAGTTCAACAATACCTGTATATGTAGCCCTACAACAAGCACATCATACAGAAAATAGGATAGTGTAGCTAATACTATCCAACCTGGTAAAGAGAAACACAATGATCAAACCTCCATTGCCCTGTAGCTCACACAAGATCAAGTACCCTGATCTTCCATCTCACGTATCCATTTCCGCTCTTCTTCATCCTTAACATTCGTTCGTCTCTCAGTGCTTACTTCCAGCTGGTCACTCTACCCAAAACACCTGTTTGGTTCTCCTCCAAGGAATCACATCCTCATCCATGCCAAGCTCCCACTGTTTCCTGGATCTACCTATTCTGCTTCTTTAACAACTTCTTGGTTCTATGCCATAAGTGAGCAACAAGTAGTGTAAAGAAGGGAAATGACAAATTTAGGAACTTACTTACACCTTCAGTCCTCCATATGGGCGCTTGAGACTCCATGACAACTCACTGTCCACCCAAAATTCGTCTCAGTAACCGATGCCGGTCACATCTCAGTCTACAGCCAACCAATGTCGGTTCCCTGCGACTGCCTCCCTGCCGACGTCGGTTTCCCTTGGCCGACGCTGGTCTCTGTCTGCCCTGAGTCACCGACGTCGGGCTGCACATAGCCGACGTCGGTCCCTGTTTGGACACCGACGCCGGTTTTCCTGTCGACGTCAGTCTTTGTGTTTTTCTTGTGAGACCTGACTTTTTCCCGCGAGCTCTTTTTGGATCAAACCCTTGTCCAAATCACCCTTACTCTGCTTAGAATTCCTCTGCACCTTGTGCTGAACTCTGTCCGTCACTTTCTCCTTAAAAACCAAGGCTTTCCTGTTCTTGTCACTAACATCGGATTCCTCAAGAAACCTCACCTTCTTCTTCTGCATACAGAAACCACGATCCATGCCTTCCAAATCTTAAAGCATACTCTTTGACTCAAGAACTAGCATCTCCTTCTTATCTATGTGACCAAGCCTATTAAGCCACATCTCCGAATCTACAGCTGAAGTAGATAACCCAAAAAGAGAATCAGTAAAACAAGTAGATAGATAAAGCGTACCTACTTTCTTACCTCTAGCTACAACAAGTGTACCCTTGGTAACCTTCCAAGAGTCCGCTGTGAGAGTTACTGTGAAACCTTCTTCACCCAAACTTCTAACAGAAATCAGATTCCACTTCAGAACTGGGACATGCATGACCTCCTTTAACACCCATGTGTCACCTGTCTGCAATTTCAGCTTCACTTTGCCTTTGCCAACAATCTGACAAGACTTACCATCCCCTACACAAATTTCTCCAAAGTCTCCCTGGACATACTCATGAAAAAATTCCCTATGTGGGGATGCATGAAAAGAGGCACCTGAATCTAATACCCAAGATTCTACTTTATCCAAAGAACATACCAGAGCATCCTGTGCAACGTAACCCGCAACATATGCTTCTTCTCCATGTCCTTCATGCTAATCTGTACCCGATCTGCAATCTCTCTTTAAGTGCCATTGCTTTCCACACTTCCAGTAGGTTATTCTGCCATACTTGGACTTAGATCTCTTGCCTGTCTTCGACCTTGATCTCCCACGCTCTGTCTTCTCTCTTGGCCTTCCTCTTCCTTCAACACTCAAAGCATCTCCAGATGATTCACCTGTGCTTTTCCTGTGTATCTCTTCATTCAAGATCACACTCACAACATCATCCACTTTTAAGACTTTTGAAGGAGACACAGTATTAGAAACTGCCATTACCAAACCTTCCCAACTTTCAGGTAATGAACACAAGATTAAGAGAGCTCTAATTTCATCATCAAATACAATATTGACAGAACTTAACTGGTTTACCAAACCATGGAAATCACTAAGATGGCTATGAACAGATCCACCTTCCAACATTTGCAAATTTAATAAACGCTTCATAAGAAATACCTTATTAGAAGCTGAGGGTTTTTCATATAAATTTGCCAAAGATTCCATCAACTCCACCGTTGTCTTACACTGTGATAAGCTGGAAATCATAGATGATGCAAGACTCAATCTAATAGATCCAGAGCCTTCCGATCAAGAACCTCCCATTCTTCATCTTTCATATCCAAGGGTTTGCTAGTAACCCCACCCAACGGTAAGTACAAATCTTTCTGATACAGATAGTCCTCAATCTGCATCCTCCATAATTGGTAGTTCTTGCCATTAAACTTTTCCATTCATAGTTGACTATTTTCTGCCATTGCTCAACTCCCACTCAAACAGAAACCCTGTGAGTAACCTGTAATCAAAACACACTACCCAGATCTACACCAATCTGTTAGTATCCCAACCAAAAGCTCTGATACCACTTGTTGGGAGGTGGAGGAAAATCCAAGAACAAACATACCTATTCTAATTCCACCTGTTAGGATCTTGCTCCTCAGAAAGAGCACAGTATGATTACCAAATATAAGCAATTGAATATGCGGAAATAACCAGAAACACAAGTAACTAGAATTCACCAATATCACAGAATATGAGAGACAATACACTATCTTGTATTAACACTATACATAAAAGAATACAACAAAGAGCCGCCACACTCTTTCACCTTACAGAGATTTGCCACACCTCAAGTGTACAGTAATTCTTCTCACACACACTCTCCTACATAAAAAAATGGTCCCAACAACCAACTCACACATAGAATTGGTGTTCACCTCACCAACCAGTCAGTAATAACCCTGCCGGTACACCAAGCACTCTATAGCACTTCAAGCTGATCTCTCATGAACCTGCAACCTGCAATTCAAAGACCAAACTTACATGTAGATCCCCAATGAGCTTGCAACAACCTGCAACTCACAGATCTTACAACTAGAAGGAACTCTTCCTTTCTATCTCATGCATTAACAATACATGCCAATGGGTCTATAAATAGATCCCTAACTCAAACACTAACTTAGACTCTTAATTTAGACAATTATCCTCGCAGCCCAAGACTCTAACTGGTCTCAACATGCAAAATCTTCGTTCACTTAACTAACTGTCCATGAAACGAGCAGTTCTGGAACACACAGGCGACCGACGTCGGTCCCTGCTTGTCTGGTTCTGTCGACGTCGGCCGACTTCCTGCCATCGTCGGTGGCCTTCTGCACTGGTCTCTGCCGATGTCAGTACTGCTGTCGACGCCGGTGCTCCTGGATCTCAGCAACCATTGTTCCTTCAGTTTGCAAAGGGTTGAAGCTTTTAGCTCCACAACCTAACACCATGGGTTGGGATTAACTTCATGCTTATATCACTTGCCATTATGTAAGAATTTAATGCGTTATATAGTAGAAGTAATAGCCCTCATTTTATGAGTTTAGGGGTGACCAAGGAGTATGTTATAAGATAAGGGTAAATCAAGGACCATAAGCTTAGTTTGAATGGTCTTAGGTCCAATTATTAATGGAATCCACATATAACCAAGTGGATTTTGATTAGTCTTATCAAAGCCACGACAAGTAAGATGGGTTTGCTTACGATGATCCTTGTTATAGCCAAGTTGTTGGATAAGCCATAAAGATGTCACATTAATACCAAACCCTTTGTTAACTAGAACTTTGTGAATAAGGGAAGTATTAGTGTCTATTTTAATAAAGAGTGGTGGATCATCAACATGAAAAAGAAATTCATCATTGATCATGTATTCTTCAAGAAATTCAATAGAAGGCTTGGAAGGACACATAGTTTCAATGGTGTTCACATGGGTAGGTTAAGTTTTGATAGAAGGTGGTTCTTCATAGATAGAGGATGGATCTCCAATTTCTTGTAGTTGTTACATAAAGAATTTGTGATGATAGGGGTAATTATGAATCAACTCAATGAGTGTAATTTTACAAGGCATAGAGTTAAGTTCTTCAATAAATTTCCAATTTTAGACTTGGGATTTGACTCAAAATAGGTGGTTAGTATTGTGTTAGTTCTAAAATGAAATCAAATTGAATGAAACACACTAATACACATACATATCTAGGCTTTGACACTAAGGAAGAACATAATAAAAAATATACATATAAAAACAACAACTAAAACATGAAAGAAACCCTCCTTCACCTCCCTTGGATGCTCTAAATAGCTTGTTGAAATGGATTTCTCAGCTTGTGCTCAATGAGTCTTTGTCAAAGGAGGATTGGCTATCTCCTCTTCTCCTTAGTACCTTTGTGATGGCTTTGGCTTGGATCGATAATTTGACATTATAACTAATTGCAATGGATTTTGGAATTATTTGTGCATTATAACTTTTCATTATTCAAGATTAAAATTCATGTTCATGGCTCTTATATTTATAGATTTCCAAAATGGTTTAGGATCAACCATGACCGTCCATCTCAAGATTGAGATGTGTGGCCATGAATAAATCCAATTATGTAATTAAATTCCATAAATATTCCCCATAAATATTTGGGATAGAAGGGAATTTATGAGGCATGGGAGGGTCTTAATAAGGTATAAGGTGGCTTAATCCTGATATTTTATGCATTTATGGCTTGTAGATGCTACCGCAAGAAATGATGTCACCTGATGATGCAGATATTCATAATCATTTTACAATAAATATATTTTTAACAAGTTCTATGGAAAATTAACTTAAGATCTTAATTTGGTTTAATTAGCCTTAAACATGATTAGTCATTTTTGATGCAAATCTTGGCAATTGAAGCACAAATTAATCAAATTAGTCAAAATGTCATATTATTAGCTCAAAATTTGACTAGATTGGAATTGGAAGTTGATGTTAGATGTGTTGGAACCGTTATCTCATTTAGTATGTTTCCAACATAAAATAACAAAGGCATATGTCTCATGCAAGAAATTTGGTAAAAAAGATCAATCCAGAGCACCCAAGTGCAAAATTGGCATTTTGACTCAAAATGATTTGATCAAAGTTCACTGGCCCATAAAATGCATTGCCCCATTTAGTGACACTCTGGCCAAAATCAGCACTTTAATATAAAAATTTAAACTCATTTAATGCATTTTAGTGTTTTTAGGACAAATTATGCACTTTGGTATAAATTGGTCAAAATCCTGGTTGGAGGTTATTAGTGGCCAGTTTTAGGTGTCTATAGTTTACCCTTATTTGGGAAGGTGTTGTAATCTATAAGCATATTATCATCTTCTCAAAGAATGAAAAGGTTTTGTATGCTTACAAATTCAACACCAATTGATGAAATGTATGATGCCCCCCTCAAGGGAATGGTTGACACAAGTAGGTTGGAAAATGATCCCTCAAAAATAAAGAAGCAAAATAAAGGAACTAAGAAAAGAAGATGATGGGGTGAAAACACAATGAGTTTGAAAAAGTAGTCAAAATCATTGAGAATGCAAGTGGGATGGTGTACAATGGTTTTCCTAAAGGCGGTTATAAGCATTATACCCCAATAGTGGTAATGTGGTATGATAACCCAATGATTTGCCCAAGGGCAGTTATAATCATTGATAAGATAGAGCTACCCCATTTAGGATAGACAAACAAGATAACAACATGCCCCTATTTAGGCAAAATAAATTAAGGTTGGTGAAAACACAATGATTTTTCCAAAGGTGGTTATAATCATTGAGAATGTAGGTGGGATAGTGTACAATGATTTGCCCATAAGTGGTTATAATCATTAGACCTCAATTATAGAAAACATGATTAATTAGCTGATGATGATGGTAAGTTAACACAGAGGGTAATGATGAATTGAAATAACTTGCTAGTAGGGAGATGCTCATCCAAACTAACAAAGGTTGAAATTCTTTCATGGTTAATTAATCTATTTGGGATATAATTGGGATGCTAATGCTGAGGAGATATTGATACTGCCCTTCCTGAGTAGACTTTTTGAAGCTAATTTTTATTGTAGCACTTGATAGTGAACCTCATGATAGAACACCATGAGAACTAGGCCAAAATATGCACAAGGACTGACTCTCAAAATCCAATACTCAATAAAAAATAATGCACCAATGATAAAAATCATGATGACAATGTAAACATATGAATATGGATGGATTTAGGTATAAATGTGCAAGGAATCACCCAATGAATGCATATAGATCGAATCAAGGCAATAGTGCTGAAAGCAAATAAATAGGCACACAAACAACAAATAAAATAAGAAAAAAAATAAATAACAATTAGTTCTAATATCAATATAAATAACACGATAAAGATTGCCCATAGAAAATAGGTGACAACTTAGCAAACAAACATGATGGGGGGAATAGAAGAAAAAGAAGGGGGTGGTTGTGTTGTCTCTATATGCACTTGACAAGTGGATGCTGCCTACATAGTTCCATAGATGTAGTATCCAACAAAAACTTCAAGCCAAATGTAGTTTTCCAAAGAAATGGGAAGAAAATGATAACTAATGAAAAAAAATAGAATGGATGTGATAGAATAATAAGGTCTTGAAAAATGGAAAGTGCATGGGAGAAAAGGCCAAAAAGGATGGGGAAACTAAGTGATAAGTGATTTGCTTGTAACTTAATAAGGGTTCCCAAAATCCTTAAGGCAAAGAAGTGGTCAATGTTTTTATGGTTTTTTATAATGATTTTATAAATGTTTTTTGAATTTTTAGAGTATTTCAACTCAATCAAGAATGATGAGACACTAGATGGTTCAAGATCATAAAATGGCAAGAGTGTGGCTTAAGTTGCTTGTAAAATGGTGAGATCATGGCTTAAGTTGCTCATAAAATGGTGAGAGCATGGCTTAATAAGGTGATTAAGATAACCTCAACAAGTATCGAGTGCTACCTACATAGTCTGAAATTAAGACCTCAAGTCACTATAGTTCCACCTTATAGCGAAGGAATCTAAATAGTATGGCAGTCAATTCAAACAAAATAGGCATAGTTGGTATGATAGCACAATATTAAATAGGAAATGTTTAGTTGGTATGTGAAGGCATAATAAATAAGTGTTACCCCTAGTTTTCCCATAGGTGGTTATAACTAGGATACAATGGTCATAGGTTAATGAGACTAATATTCCCATAGGTGATTATAGTTAGTAGCAAGACTGGTGAACACTAATTTTCCCATAGATAGTTATAATTAGGGTCACATAAATAAACTTGATATAGGATGGAAAATGAAAGATATCTTTCTATATCAACTATCACACTACTTTCATAGACTGTCATTGAAACATGGATTTTGATAAGAGTTGAAACTTGATTATAATCCACTTGTAAAAAGTGCAAGAAGAACCAAAGGAACCAAGATCAAAATAATATTGAATAAGATGACTAAAAATAGGCTTTGGTCTAGATAAGAATGATATGGTGGAATGGAATGGTCTTGATCTAGGATGATGATAGTTTGATAGATTGGATAAAATGGCATTAGGGTTTCCCATAAGTGATGGGGTGAATGGTAGGATATGAAACAATTGTACAAGGATATGTGATAATGGCAAATCGATATGGTAAATTAAAATGGTATGGTATATGTTTTTGGTTGAGGATGGATGTTGGTTTTTGATATGTTTGCCTAGGTATGGTAAATGGCATATGATTCAATTTTTCCTACTAACGATACAAACAAAATAATCAATCATGCTAATTGCTAGCCCACACCTCATCTAAATATTTGCTTTGTCAAAAATTGCCTACAAATTTGGTTGTCAAGAATGATTTGTGATCTTGATTGGTCATTGATTTTGATTCCTTCAAGTATTGAGACAAGGTATCTTTGTAGTTTATGCAAAGGAAAGTGTGGCCATGGATGGTAAATAGGGGTAAAGAATATATGATAGGTTTATTTGTGAAATGGAATGGTAGATGATAATGGAATGTATAATGGATGGGAAATAAATGAAGATCATGAATTTTAGTCACACGTAATGTTGTTAATGCTAGATTCAACATAGCTTTAGATGTGGTGGGGCTGAAGACCTCTAAAGATGCTCTCGATAGGACCACCAATTTTTTTTGTTATTTGATCTTGAGAGTAGCTACCATCTGGTTAGGTTGTAGATTAGAAGCATTTTGATTTGATATTTGATTTTGTCTTCATCATGTAGTGAAGAGATTTTATGCTCAGTGATTGGTGCCTTGATGAGGTTTTCACCAATGAAGTTTTATTGATTTTCCTATAGCATTGCCAAGAAGGTTTCACTAATAAACATTGGCTTTTGACTTTGACTATCTTCTAGCTCTTTTTCAATTGATATCTTTCCATGGATGTAGTTCAACAAAGGGTGATTCTATCAATCCCAATCAATACTTGTGGGAGATGGAATGTCAATGAAATGGCTAGATTGGTTGGTGGTAATAGTCTGTGGAATGGTAATGGAATGGATTTTGGTAACCCAATCCTTGTAAAATATACTAGGAAAAATTGTGTCAATACTGAACTAATCATCCTCAAAAATTATAGAAGGCTCACAAATGTATTCAAACTAATCTGTAAGGCATGCATAACTAATATTGTAACAACCATGAACATATTCTATTTATGAATCTGATTCTGACTCAATAGACTTTGAATCTAATGGTAAGACTGATCATGATTTTGATCCTAAATTAGATGTCGATTCAAGAATAGAACCTAACTCTATTGTTTATTCTTCATCTGATGGTTACTCTATTATAATGATGTCTTGTTCACTGTTTGGTATTAGACAAGTAATGGCTTGTGATGGCATAATGGGCTCCATAAAGACTAGTTTATCAAAGTGAGACTCCTTAATGGTAGTAAAAAGGTTAAGAGACAACTCCTTAGAGACTAGATTGTCAAAGGGAGGTCCTTGAAATATAGGCATATGGTTGAGATAATGATTTTCCCAAAGGTGGTTATAATCATTAAGAAGTGACTCAACAAAGACTATCTCATTAGAGTGAGACTTCTTGACAAAAGGTATAGGATCGATAGGTGATTCATCATAGGTTGACTTATCACAAGTGGTTGGTTCAACAAAAACATCTTGGATTGATTGGTTCTCTTGGCTTTTGGTGTAAGTCCTATTACTTGCATTCATCAATCATGCTGAATTCTCATTTTATTAAATCTCTACTAGGTCTCTTAAATTAAATCTGATTCAAAACCTTGATTATCCAACAATACTCATAAAACAAATACTGACCCAAGATTTCATCTTTAAATATATTGTCAATCAATTATGGTGATTAGAAACCAATGTTCTTATGGGCTTCTAAAAAGATTCACAATAACTACTTTCATTTTTTGATAGGTCTATATATGAGCAATTCTACCTACTCAATAGATTTTATTAGTTTTAAACAAAGTTATCAAAATTATGACTCTTAAATTCATCGTAGAATGTCTATTAAAATCTACACCTGCATTATCTCCATTTGAATGGCTCGACATAAAAAATACCTCAGATATTTTTTTATATCAATAACTCACTATCCATGAATATAATCAAAGATCTCTTATACCATATAAAATCTTGATTCCACATGCCACATATGACAAATTTGAAGCTTTTAATATGCATACTTTGCATGGATATTGTGGATGATTTTCTCTCCACGTGAATATATATTTTGAATATTTATTTGGGTTGAATGAGTGGATTATCTCCCAATCATGCCCACATTGAGAGTAAGAGTGACAGTCGACCCATAGTGCACAATAACTATTCACTCATAGATTAATCTTCAATTAAAAATATAAAAAACAAATATTTGATAGCTAACCAAACCATTCATGCATTGATAGATATATGTTCGATCAATAAGAATAGTGCAAAAATTTGAATGAATCATCAAATAAAATTGTAAATAATAATGAACTACAGACACTTCTTATGACATTATTCATAGAGAACTTACATGATTCGTTCAAAGAAATAATAATATTCTTATCAAACTTAATATAGTGCACATGGACCTTATCATTGGCACTAATCAACCTCCATTCATGCAATCCTTGCTTATCATCATGTCCAAGGTTTGATCCTCATAAAACAACCTTTTATTTTAATAGTATTAATGCTGTTGCCATATCGAGTTCTATTATTTTATTTTATTTAACTCATTTCAAGATCTACACTACCACCATTATTTTTATCTCAGCTATTTCAACTCAATCAGAACCACATTCCATTTCAGTCAAGGATTTCAACAGATTTAGAAAACCCCTCTGCATTTTCAATAGAATACAAATATGCGTTTATCTCCATGTCTAGATAGGACATATATATATATAAGGTATATGTACTGTGGTCATGCTTATTTCCATCATTAAGGTGCAATTATTTGATCTATTATTTTACTCTATCCATTCTATGAATGCATACTCTACAACTGATGCATATACAAATTTTATAAATCATAAAATATAAATAGATAAGGTGAGTTTAGATAGTTACCATGCAAGCACTCTTTTCACCTTTGACGCATCAATTTTTTTAGTGATGGTGCATGATCACATAGTTACACAAGTTCGGTTATCTTATTCCTCTAGTCATTGACACAAAATTATCCAACATGGTTCTTTACCTAAATTTTGAATTTAAGAGTCACCATTTTATTAATAGAAGTAACTTACTAGTTCGTCGTTACTATCCATTAATTGTAAAAACTCCAAACAATCCATAACCAGAGAATGAAACAAATTAGCCTCTTCTTTCTTCAAAACAACTTCACATTATTGAATAAATTTCAATATATATCTCTGAGATCTTTTCTCATTACAAAACCATTTTTTTTCTCTCATCTCCCACCTTTCTTGCCTACTCACATAATCATTATATTGTTTTCTTAATTTTGAATTAAACATTCTATCCCATGGTTGAGATATTCTCTCAACTTATAAGATATAATAAATGGATTTATTTTTTCTAGCTACATATGGTTACACCAACTCCAACATGATCTCCACAATATCCTATAAACTATCTAGTCCTCCTCCTACATAGGATATCCACCTAGAATTACAATTTTTTAATTTTACTCTTATAACATAGAGTAATTACATAACAAATTCAAATATTCAAACACAACATGTTGAAGGGAAAATCCTTAGGCTCTTATGGCACAATGCCAATGCTAATGCCTTGAATGGCTTATTTTCACTTGTTTATTATTTTTTAAGCATCATGAAGGATGATCCTACATCAGCCTTAGTTTCTAATGAGTTGGAAAATACTAGTTTTGCTCATAGCTTGGTCTTTGAATGCTTTGTTTGATTGAGGTTCTGATTGGATTAGCTATGGTTTTTTAAAGTGGGGAACTATTGGCAATAGACTAAGAATGATAGGTGGTTGGATAATGATAGGGAATTATGGAGCTTGGTTGCTTGCACAAGCTAAAGGATGAGGTCCTAGAATGGTAATGGTATTCCTTGGATATTGTGGAGTTTGGTAGCTCGTATAATCCAAAGGAGGGTTAGGGGTAGCTGAGGATCGAATAATAAAAAGTCATCATGGAGGGTGATTGCTTTCCCAAGCCAAAACATCCAATTCTTCCTCATAAACCATATCATCCCATTCAAAGTCTCGAGTAGGGTCATAAGCTAGTTTTTGACTATATTCTATGTATTGATTATTATAAAGAGGGTATGGATTCATATCCTAAAAAACATTATCTATAGTTGTGTCTTTAAAGTCCTCACAATCCTCTTCATACCAATCAAGGTCTTGAGTTTGATCGTAAGCAAGAATTTGGTTATAGTCAATTTATGCGACCATGCTATCATAACTTAGATTGTATGTGATTTCATCATACGTGTAGCTAGACATGTCCATATAGATGATGAAACATCCTAAAAAAAAGACTTAGAGTTTTACAAACTCTGAAAAACTATGTCTAAAGGACAAATAGTTCAAACTTGGTCTAACTTGGTTGAAAATGGAGTTGTATCTCCAACGTGGTCTGAAAATAGAGAATATCTTCAAAATGGTTTGTGCTAAAAATTAACATAAAATAATCTAACATTAAATGTCTAATTTCAAATTTTATACACACAAAAGGTCAAGCATCTGAATAAACACTGACATGTCAAAATTCTAGGTCAAAGTGTTCCAAAAAAGGTCTAAACTAGGAAAGAGAAAAGAGTCGCTAGGTCTTTTGTCCAAACACAGAGTCAAAATCTAGGCTCAAATAGGCTATGTTAGGACTTTTGGCCATACAACATCAAAAGCTAGGTATGAAACAAAAGATTGATATAATTTGATTTAATTTAACAAGTTTGGAAACAACTTTGACATAGAATTGACACATGGAATCAAACATAAACATGATCAGTTGGTATAAGCCATAAGGCAAAAGAATTTTGGAAAAATACTATGCCCTCCCAAATAAAGACACAAACAATGATAATGATAGGCACTATGAACAAATAAACTATACAAAAATGAATGGCGCAACCATGCTAGACAAAGGCTCTAAAAAAAACTCAAAATGATTAAAACTTTGAAACAACTTGGACTCTATATGAAGAGGTCTATGAAACAAGTATCAAAATAATTTGAGCAACATAACAATGCTAAATTACTTAAAAGATGTGGAAAATGCTTATTTCAAAAACTCTAAGACAAAATGGTTCTAACATAATTTTGGTAGAATAACGCTACCCTCTTCAACTCAAATGACACCCACACACAAAGTTGGAAAAATTTCTCTAAGGCAAAAGGTGTTTGTATCTAAATGGACTTCAAGGAAAATGAAATAAGATGGTAGCATAAGATGTTTGTTCCTAGAATCAAAGTGCAAGTGTTTGCATAAGATGACTTGAGTCTACCAATGATGATAATGATGTTGAGTCTAAAAAAAATGGCCCTCAATTCAAATTGGGAATTGAACTCAAGTTAAAACAAGTCAAGTGTAAAGTGGTAGACCAAATTTAACACATCAACCCTTAAAACTTAGAAAAGTCCAATTTTGGATTTAAACTATCAATGAGGGACTTAAACAAAATGTTGCAAAAGGTCTAGACTTAAATCGGCAACATAACTTTGTCAAATTAGAAGATATAACACAAAGCGTACAATGATGAATTTGAACCAGGAAAAATGTGTTTTCAATTAGGCAACATAACGTCTCCTTGTTCAAATAAATTTGGAGACAATGTGTTTGGTTAAGTCATTTTTTTGTTAACACCAAGTTTTGACTCTCAAACAAGACTAAGTAATCTAAGACAAAGACAAACCAAGTAACTAATCATCTTAAGTCCTAAACTGACAAGGTATGGCAAAGTGAGGTTAACTAAACTAATTATTTTGAAAACATTCTAGATGGATCAATTACACAATTAATTTCACTCCATGATGTAAAATTAGTGCACTTTAATTGGGTGTCTATGGCACTTGGCTTGTTGCAAAAATGTTTTGCCCTTTTTACAACCACTACTTCCTTTACTTGCTCAGTGTAGTGCGATATCCAAAGTACATATACATATCATGTGCTTAACCCCAAAACTAGAAAGTGGTTTAACTACTCAAACCTTTAATTTTAGTGGGCTTGATGAAGTCGATACCAGGAGATGAAACCCTAGGTCAAAGCTTCCTTAAAGAACTTGTGAGAGGTAATGAAGTCCCCCTCACAATCCAAGTTGTAATGAAATAAACGACTAAGTGAAAGAGTTTTAGAGGTTGTGTCTAGGTCACTCAAGCCATGCAGGTCCTTGAAGAGATCCTTAACAACTTCTGTTTCATGCTTTTGCTTAAGGCACTTTGCAATAAAGATGATGCTTTTGATCTCAAAAGTTACCTAAAGGGGACAGATGGGAGAACATACACATAACGTCTTTATTTTTGATAATCAAATTATATTTAAGAAAATATTGAATACAAACTTTAACAAATGATTTTAATTTTAAGAATAAAATGAAAAGTATGGTGATGTTCTTTTGACCCCTTGGTCTTAAGTTGTGAATTTTGAAAGACAATCACAAAACTTAACCAATAAAGCACCTTAAAGATTTTATTTAAACACCAAAATGAAGGATTATAATTCATTTTAGACATCCAAATGAAGTTTTAAAATATTAAATTAAGTTTGTTTTGGCATTTTTTAAGGTAAATCCTATAATAAAAAGGTTAGCACTTTGTATAGCCTTGAAGCACATTTATCAAATGAGGCAAGTAACCTTGAAGGGCAAAATCTGTCAACTCGAAGGCAAAATCTCAAGAAAAAAATGCGTTAGATTAGACTTGGTTAGAAAAAATCTCTAGAAAATCTTAAAAAAATAATATTAAAAATATTGACATATGCAAAAAATAAATTAGAAGGCTAAAAATAAAACACAACACATACACATAAAAACCTGCAGTCAATAGTTTTAACATAAATTTTAAAATATATATCAGTTTGCCACAAAATTTTTATACATTGTCAATAACTATAGGGATCATGTCATAAAAAAATTTATATCAAAAAAATAAATAAAAAAAGTTATTAACTCAGTTTTAACCATTATTACCAGAAAAATAAAAAATAGAAGGTGATAGTCACTAAAAGAGTCATAACTTATAAAATATAAAGAGATTTTTTAATTTTTTTAAAAAAAATATCAATAAAATATTTAAATATACCTATACAAAAAATTAGAAAAAAATATTGAGTAAATAAAAAGTTATTAATTCTTTATGGGGCATTTTTACTCTAGCAAAGCAAAAACAACAAAAAAAGAATTAAAACTATGAATTCAAATAATTTCATGGGTTGCACACTAATGAAGATGGTCCCACTGGGTGTGTCATTATATATAATATAAATTTGACTCAAAATAAGTGGTTAGTACTGTGTTATTTCCAAAAAAAAATCAAATTGAAAGAAACATACGAACAAACATACATCTCTAGGCATAGACACTAAGGAGGAGCATAATAACAAACATACATATGAAAAAAACAACTAAAACATGAAATAAAACCTCCTTCACCTCCATTGGATGATCCAAATAACTTGTTGAGGTGGCTTGCTTATATTGTGCTTAATGAGTCTTCATCAAAGGAGGCTTGGCTATCTTTTCTTCTCCTTGGCACCTTTGTAATGGCTTTAGCTTTGGCTTGGCTCAAAAATTTGACATTATAAATCTAATTGTAATGAATTTTAGAATTATTTGTGCATTATAACTTTGCATTATTCAAGCTTGAAATTCATGTTCATGGCTCTTCTATTTATATATTTCCAAAATGACTTAGGATCAGCCATGACCATCCATCTCAGGATTGAGATGTGTGGCCATGAGTAAATCTAATTATGTAATTAAATTACATAAATATCCCCCATAAATAATTGGGATAGAGGGGAATTTATGAGGCATGGGAGGCATTTATGAGGTATGAAAGGGTCTTAATGAGGCATGGGGTGGCTTAATACTGATATTTTATGCATTTATATCTTGTGGATGCCACCCCAAGAAATAATGTCACCTGATGATGTAAATATTCACAATATTTTTTAATAAAGATATTTTCAACAAGTTTGATGGAAAATTAACTTAAGCTCTTAATTTTGTTTAATTAGCCTTAAAAATGATTAGTCAATTTTGATGTAAATCTTGGCAATTGATGCACAAATTAATCAAATTAGTCAAAATGTCATATTATTAGCTCAAAATTTGACTCGATTGGAATTAGAAGTTGATGTTAGATGCATTGGAACCATTATCCCACTCAGGATGTTCCCAACACAAAATAACAAAGGCACATTTCTCATGCAATAAATTTGGTAGAAAAGAGCAATCTAGAGCACCCATGTGCAAAATTGACATTTTAACTTGAAATGATCTGATTAAAGTTAGCTGACCCATAAAATGCATTTCCCCATTTAGTGACACTCTAGCCAAAATAGGTACTTGAATATAACAATTTAAACCCATTTAATGTGTTTTAGTGTTTTTAGGCCACATTGTGAACTTTGTTATAAATTGGTCAAAAGCCTGGTTAGAGGTTATCGATGGCCAGTTTTAGGTGTCTACACCAATGAGATTTAGAAGAAGAACCAACACAAGGTTTAAGAGGTAAAGTAGATTTTGGAGGAATAGATGTGGTTGGAGGTTCAAAAGGAGGAAGTGGTTATTCTTATGCTTCTGAAGCTAGATTGGTGGTTATAGTATCCTTGAGATGTTGTTCTTCTAAAGATGACTTCTTAGGTTTGTTAAAAGGATCTTTGTGAGCCAACTTGCGATGATAGTTGACCTTGGTATTATTAACATATTGAGAATTGTTATAATAGTGGTCATAATAAACATCAATGGCACAAATTTTCTTGGTATTTAGTTGACCATTTGAAAAATATTTTTGGTTATTTGAGTTAGAAGCTTTAAAAACCTATCATTTTTGAGAAGCAATGGTGTACTCTTGATGAAGAAGATCTATCATGGCTTCATGATTAAATGAATCACAAAGCATATAGGATACAACAAATTTAGTGAGACCTCTATAATATTTGTGGGAATAACCAATGTCTGCATGGAACCAAAAAAATTGATTAGGGTCATACCACTTAGGAGGATTGTTAGGCTAAGTGAAAGGTTTATAGGGTGGTAAAAATTGTTTCATTTGCTACACAGAAAGTGGTGTGTGAGAAGATGAAAGGATGTTAGGTTTGGTAACTTTGGGTTTGGTTTGTAGAGTATTACTAGTGATAGCATTGGTAGATGTTTGAAAATATCCTTTTAAGAGTTTAGGATTAGGTTTGAATTAATTCATGAGAAAATCTTGATGTTTAACTTGATCAAGGGCTTCATTAAGTGTTTGGGGAGCAAAAGTTCAAACCTTATTTTGAAGAGGAGCCAAAGTAGTGATAAAGATTTTAAATAAGTTATCATCAGTCATGTTATGGTTAGATTTATGGACCAATGATTTTTATCTTTTGATAAATTCATGAGCTGATTCAGTGGGAGATTGCTTAGAGTTGATGAAGTGGTTAAGATAATTTTTGGTAAGATCATTGTGTTTAAACTCTTTAACTAAAGGATTGACCAAATATTCAAGTTGTCAAATGGAATGTTTGGGTAAATTTTTATACCATTATAATACATCACCACTAAAAGTTTTGACCAAGAGTTTAGTTGTGGCAAAGGTATTAGTTTGGATCCACTCTTTGTAAAGATTACCAAAGGCTTTGAGAAATGAGGCTGGGTCTTTAGTTCCATCATACTTGATAGTTGGAGATATGTTACCAATATCAATGGATTCAATGAAGGGATCTAAAGGCTCATTTTAAATAGTTTGAAGCATCTTGATATTAATTATGGTTTGAGGAATAACATTTCCCAAGGCATCTCTAAGAGGTGGAGGAATAAAATTGGGATTAGCTTGAGGATGAAGATTCGGAGGTTGATTAGCCATATTAATCAAATGATGTTGGAGTTGCATATTTTGATTAGTGTTAAATTTTTGCATTATGTTCATTTGTAGTATAACTTGGGCAAGAAGTTGAGCTATATCAATAGGTAGGTTGGTGTTGGTAGGAGAAATCCCCAAATTGGTATTAAGGGGAGGGTTATTAGAATATGGATTATTAGTGGGATTATTAATTAGGCTTATGTGTGTCAATTTTTCCCACATTAGTTTGAATATTTTGAAGATGAGAAGTATCTTAGTAGGTATAGAAAGGATCAAACCCATCAACTTAATCTTGAGGTGTGATTTGCACCATGTTATAGGTCATGGATGAAGGAGGGGAAGAGGTGCCCCAAGAGTGATGGTGCTCTTGGGAGGAAAAGAGAGGAATAAATGAATTTCCCATATAGTAAAAAAAGGTACAGAGTCAATCAGGTTAACCTAGTATAGAAAATAGGGTCTAGAAACTATACAAATTTGACCTAGTATAGGAAATCAAAGTTGAAAAATATACAGAGTCGACAGATCAACCTAGTACATGAAATAGAGTCTAAAAAAGTGTATAGAGTTGATAGAATTGACCTAATATAGTAGGCAAGAAAAAAAAGATAGTCTGTAAGAGACCATGTCGAGTAGAATCACTATGTACTGAAATAAGAATTTTTTTCCAAGTACTTTTGAAAGCAAGAAATAGAAGGAAATACACAATTAATTGGATCAATGAGGTTAATCTAATTGAGGCACATAACACAAAACCTTGAACCAACACTGGCTAATGCAATTTTTCAATACGACATACGACTTAAGCAAAGAACAAGAAATCAACTTGGAAAGTAAAAGCTAACTAAGTGGTCATACTGAATGTTTTTAGATTATTAGAATATGATATTATGTGTGATAATAAATTGGCTATAATCAAAGAAATAAAAAGTAATCTAAGGATGGTTTCAAGACATTTGGATTGAAAGGAATTTGTATTGGCAATGGTACTAGCTTAGTACTAGGGCCTACCCCTTCACTTTACATACAATAGCGATAAAGGTGTCAAGTGTTTAGCCAAAATATACCATTAACCATGTGTTTATACTTGGCCAAAAAACCAAGTCAACTTTTTCGTTGGTGATGAAATCCAAGTAGGTAGGCCTTGGGTAGACAATTGTTAAAATGTATTTTTAAGATTTTGTGATTTGGTAGTGTGTGCATAAAAAATAATATAATGAAACTAAATGGTATATTTAAAAACCACCTAATTAAACTATGTGATCTATTCTAAGCATGAAAGAAATAAAAAATGAAAGTGTGAGCTAATTACTAGCATATAAGTGTTAATTATAACTTTGAAATATAGTACAATGTTAATTCAAATGATAGCGTATGCAAAGATTATAGAACATAGTCAATAATGTCACTTTTGTACTATGGAAGCAACGGTCTGAAAAATAACTACATTGATAATGTTGACCTAGTTTTCCAGATAGAATACAAAATATAGAACTATGTCGACATGATCGACCTAGTTAAATATGTAGGGGCAGTTTTAAAGACTACAAACTATGAAAAATAGAACTGTAATGAATGGCATAAATGATAGAAATGAAACTTGGTGGGTTATAGGATGCATATAAAAATAATATTGTTGTTGAAGGACAATGATTTATTTTTACAAATTCTACCAACTATGTCAACTAGGTCAACCTAACATTGCAGTTTCTTATTCGTTGAAAACATGTAAAATAACTATGTCGATAGGGTTAACCTAGTATGTTTTTTGGAAGTCTAGAAATGTACAAAGTTGACAGGGCCAACCTAGTATCCTGATCTAAAATTTTGAAAGTGTACTATGTTGATAGAGTCAACCTAGTATCCTATACTTGATGACAAACTTGCATAGACATAACAAAGTCATCTTGATGTGACCGTATGTTAAAATTATACACAAAAGTTAGAAATATATCAACATTGTTGACCTAGTATAAAAAATATATAAAAATAAAATGATAAAGTAATGAAAAATGTGAAATAAAACCTACAAGGGTTAGATTCACATCAAGTTCACTAGAACACATGCAATCAAAAATGCATCATGTCTATAAATCAATCCTAACTCGAAGAAGATAGATCATAACATACACTTCTGATTAGGGACACATTAGATAATATAGAACATGACCAAGATGAGGATATACCTGTAGGGGATCTCTTATCACAATACACTATGCTAGATAGGGTTCCAAAGCCTCCAGTCAAACACAATCATGCAATAACCCTAATAGAGTCCTATGTTTTGATATCTCACTAAAATAATAAGTAAAGCAAATTGAATATAGTGCTCACCAAAGCTTGTGGCATAAAATGGAGGGTTAGTAAACAAATAAACATGAATAAGAGAATCTCAATTAAGCTATGTATGAGCAAGACCATAATACATGGAATAAGAAGAGCAATATTATTCAAAGCCAATACTTATGCTACATCTATCTTCTAAAGATAAGAACAAAGTTAGAGAATATTTACCTAAAGGATAAACCCATGGGACTAAATCTCTCCATTGGCCAAAGGGCTTTTTCAAGAGGTTTTTGTGGTTTATAAGGATCACTAATAAAGGTCAAAGCATCCAAGACTTCTCCACAAGACTAGATTTTCCAAGTGGAAACCCTAAGCTAATACTCCTCAAGTAGAATGGTGGAAGAGTAGATTATAAAGAAGCACAAATGAATAATAACTGTTGATTGATTATGTAATAATGAGAAAATGATCTTGTATATGTAGGTGAATTTAACCCTAAGCCTTTCCAAAATTTTTCGCTGATAGGGTTAACCTAATCACCTTATCATAATTTTAGACAATAATTCACTAGGTCACGGGCTAGGTTGGCCAAGAGCCATAATCTAGACCCTAAGTGAATTTTACCCAGAAATGTACAGGGTTAACCCAATCAACCTAGTACAAGAAGTTGAGCATAAAAATTATACATAATCAATAGGGTCAACCTATTACAATGAATACTCAAAAGGGGATCATGGTTAGGAAAAGGACTGAGGAGTATACAGCAGAGGAGTAATAACTTAGGGAATGGTTTTAGGAGCTAGTTGTATTGGTAATAAGTGGAAATAAGGGACAAAAATCTTATGGAACACCAATGGTCTGCCCACCCATTTCTTGGTATACCCCTCAGGGCATGCACTTAGATGGATTGAGTCTTGATGGGTTTCTATAAGATGTAAAGCATAAGTATTTGGTAAAATTTGAAAATATTATGTGTATACAGTGTGTGAAAAATAGTAAAATAGTGTGACTAAAATGTTAATTTGAAAACCACCTATTTAGACTATGTGAGTTAATCTAAACATGCAAATAGATGAAAAGTAAATGTGAATTAATTTATAGTAAATAATTATTAATTTCTTGATTGAAAATAGTACAGAGTCAGTTCAGGCAACACTTTATGCAAATAGTAAAGAATAAAGTCGATTGGGTTGATATTGTTTTGTATAAGAAAGGTATTTAAGAACATAGTCAAAGAGGTTGACTATGTCTCTTTGACAGAAGACAAATTATAAAACTAGGTTGACCAGGTTGACCTAGTTAGCTGTAAGTTTGCAGTTTTAAAGATTGCTAACTTGTGAAAAACAAAATTGAAATGATAGAGAGAGGAAAGAAAGGAACCTTGGTGGGATTAGAGATGATTAAGATTGCAAATTTTATGCTAAAATGCTGTAGTTTCTAATTTCAAAATTTTCAAATTGGGTTGGCTGGTTTGACCAAGTTCTGGAAAACTTTGTATGCTGAAGAAGAATAAGGAATAGGGTTGACCTGTTCAATAGTGTTTGTTGACTTGTATGTTGGCAAAAAAAGAATTAAAAGACAAAGTTGAACTATTCAATAGTGTATGCTAATCTAGAATTGAAGGAAAGTAATGCATCGACCTATTTGATCTAGTAACTTATAGCTAATGAAGACCTACATAGATATAACAAAGTCATTTTGAAGTGATTGTGTGTTAAACATGTGCACAAAAAGTTAGAACTATACCAACTAGTTTGATATAGTATTAAAAATATGGAAAAATATAATAAAATGATAAAAATTATGGCATGAAAGAAAACCTACAAGGGTTAAATTCATGTTAGGTTTACCAGAATGTATGCATTGTGAATGCAACATATCTATAAATCAATCCCATCTCGAAGAAGATAAATCCTACTTACACTTCTGATTATGGATACATTATATATATGGGGTTATGAACAAGATGGATCCACTAGACCTAGCTAAGGGATCTATTACCATAATAAATTCACTAGGGAGGGTTCCAAATCCTTCAGTCAAGTAAAACTAATAACCCTAACTAGGTCTTATGTTTTCATATTTACTAAAATAATAATTAAAGTAAAGTCTAATCTAGTACTCACCAAATATTGTGGCAAAAAGTGGGGGTCAATAATATAAAAGTAAACATGCATAAGATAATCCTAATTAAGCTATGTATAGGTAAAACCTTCATGCATGGAGAGAGAAATATATTTAGAAGCCATTAATTATGCTACTTATATATACTAAATAGAGGAGCAAAGTTAGAGATACTTACCTTCCTTTGGCCAAAGGTGCTTTGCAATAGGTTGTTGTGGTTTGTAAAGATCACTAAGAGAGGCCAAAGAATTTAATACTTGTCCACAAGAAAAGATTATTATCCAAGTAAAAAACCTAAGCTAGTACTCCTCAAGTAGAATGGTAAAAGAACAAATTGTAAGGAAGTGCAACTAAATAGTTAACTCTTGTTGTGTCTCTAAGAATGGAGAAATGAATGTGTTTATATAGGCAGATTTAACCCTAGTACTTTCTAAAAGTTTAAGCCAATAAGGTCAACCCAATCACCATTATATCATTATTAACAAAAATAAATTAAGTCTTGGTCTAGGTTATCCCCTGACCAACCTACCTTAATTAAGTTTTATCAATTAGAGTGCAAGGTTGAGGGGTTGATAGTGTAATGTAAATAGTAAGAGTTTAGGCTAGGGAAGGGATAATGAAGGTGAAAAATGACTAAATTAGGGTGTAAAATAAGATGCAAAGATTAGGGTAATGTTTATAGGATATGGTTGGATTGATAGCAAATGGTAGGAAGGGACAATAATCTTGTGAAGCACCAATGGTCTACCCATCCATTTCCTAGTGCACCCTTTAAGGTGTACACTCAGAGAGATTGAGATTTGATGGGTTATTACATGATAGAAAGCATCATGTTTCTAACTATTTTTTTTTTCTACATTCAAAAGAAGTAAGAAACTAGAGATTAATGGTCAGGGGTTAGATGATATCCGGATGAAGTTGCACACCGTATCCAGACGATTGAAGGAGCTCCTCTTTAGCTGTGGAGGACGACACCTGTAGAAAGAGTAAGACTCAAATAGAGAAAATGTTAGATAGATATATGGTGGATTTATAAGCAAAGCTCGGTCCTAGAAGTGCAAAGACTTCCTTGAGGGATGACAATCCACTAGTTGATAAAAAGAGTATTGCTAGAAAGAGAAATGGTAAAAGACTAAACAAAAGAAAATAGAGACAATGCGTACCTGATTCTTGTTGTTAGTTTGTCACAGTCATCGATGTCAGTAGTTCTATCAGTGTCAGTTGGTCAAGCTACCGACGTTGGTTAGTCTGCCAATGTTGGTTGTGGTAATGGTCGATGTCGATGAGGGCAATGGCCTTGGACAGGTTCCAGACGAGTTTTATGGTCGACAGAGGGATCTAGAAGGAGTCTGGGTCTGTTTGGACGTCTATGAAAGATTGTAGGGAAGTAAATAAATTCTTAAGAGGGATAAAGGGTAGAGGATAGGTTGTCAAAAAAAGGGTAAGGATGTGGGGAAGGCTTCTCAGCGTCTCTAGGAAGACAGTCAGGTCTGGTCTAGTTGATAGCCGAGTCTGGTTGATGAAACTTAGGAGTAAGAAGAAACTAATTACAAATACATTCTAAGCTACTGAAATGAAAAGATGGAAGAATACTTAGCTCTTGCGTGGTGCAGAACTAGAGGTGTTTGAAATGCTTGTACCTGTTGTGGTTGTAGCCAGAAGAGCGTTAGTTGAAGTCTGATAATTGATCTCAGAGAGTTCCTGTTGATGTCCAAGTGCGAGAACCAAGAGAGGAAGAGAGTTTGAGAGAGAAATTGAGAACGAGAATTAGCCTACCATCTAGAACTTAGCATTTTGGGCATAGAATGCAGTTTTAAGGCAATCGATGTTGGGAATACCACCGACGTCAGTCGACAGTTGACTGACGTCAGCGGCTAGAAGACGAGTAAAAAGGTTATTTTTAGCCTTTTTCCTATTCCTCCATTTGCCGAGTTCAGTGGTCATGGTTAAATAGTCTAAGGTGGGTTTAATGGGCGTGAGGATGAGTGGGAGAATTGAAATGGGGTCTTAAGTAATTAAGATTTGCCATGGGGTGATGGAGGTATCCAAGGTGGGGCATCCAAGGTGGGGTGTGATGGGTGATGTGTCAAGGGTGTTATTAATTTAAAATAGTTAATTTATTTTAAATTAATAATTGTGTGGGTTAGGAATGTTTAGAAATGGACTAAGGGGACCAAGGGGACCAAGGTGGAGTCAACCAAGGAGTAGACACAATTTCAGTGTCTACATTTGCCCCTTTTTGTCTTGTTGGTTGTTTTTGATGAACTGCAAGACAAAAATAGGAGTAAGTTGCCCCAGGTATGGGATGAGGTCTTTTTTGTCCTGTTGGTTGTTCTGATGAACTACAAGACAAAAATAGGAGTTGGTTGCCTAGATATGGGCAAGGTCAATTTTTTCATGTTGGTTATTCTGATGAACTGCAAGACAAAAATAGGAGAAAGTTGCCCCGATTATAGGATGAGGTATTTTTTTGTCCTGTTGGTTGTTCTGATGAATTGCAAGACAAAAATAGGAGTTGGTTGCCCCAGATATGGGCAAGGTCAATTTTGTCTTATTGGTTGTTCTAATGAACTACAAGACAAAAATAGGAGAAAGTTGCCCCAATTATGGGATGAGGTATTCCCCCTCAAAGCGAGAGTTGAGGAAAGGGAACCTGAAATCAGGTGCCAATTTGATAGATAGTGGATGGATATGGTGAAGTTGGAGTAAGAATGCTACAATAGTTGAGATTGTGCGTATAACACTTCACGTGATAGTCAGGTCAAATTATTGTGGTCAAAGGTTGAGGAGTACTAAAATTGAAATAACCAGTCCCCAACATTTAGTTGTAGCTGATTGGGTTATTCGATCCAAGCTATAGCTCCAATGGTCATCATGTTCCAAGTATCTCAGGCTCAGGAAGTGCTCTTGGAAAACACAAAAATGTCACAAGTAGTGGGGATCAAATTGCTTGTGATCTAATACTTGTGAGGGTCATAATGTGATGTGTAGACAATTTTGCTAACTATTCGTGAGGTAGCATACATGCAATCAAAACAACTAAGGTAGAGTTGTCTCAAAAGTGATCGTGGTCGAAGGAGATAGTCACGATCTCCAAGGTCATTGGTCGAGTTGGGTTGAGATAGATAGTTGGTCCGTTAGATGGATGGACAAAGGAATGGCCGAGCTAACCTCAGAAGACCCCATGTCAACTGAGTGCTGCCTACATAGCCCCTGCTTGAAGGGCCTCAGGCCAATGTAGTTCTCCCTAAGAAGGAGGAAGGGTCAAAGTTATGGATTGTGTTGGTTGAGGTCAAGTCATGGTCAAAGGTTAAATGGTTTGTCCATCAAGTAGAGGAATAAATGGATATGGCTGAGCTAAACCCAGAAGACCCCATGTCAACTGAGTGTTGCCTACATAGCCCCTGTTCGAAGGGCCTCAGGCCAATGTAGTTCAGAGGAGTAGTCAAAGTGGTCGATAGTTGCTGTTTTGGTCATGTTAATGGTTGAGCACTTCCCATATGTCTGATGTTACATGCTTGAAATGATGAAGGGTATGATGATGCTACAACCTTTTCCATATTATGTGATGGTGTATTCTGTAACATTGGTTGAGTGGTCTTTCATCCCTAGCAATTTTCCATATTAGTAATGGTGTATGCTAAAAATGAATTGAGATTATTTATGCTTAAACAAGTAATGGTTTATGCTTAACATAAATTGTGTGGTCGATAGTTTCCATGTGTATTGGTTTCTATAGAAACTAGTGTGAATAGGCTATGATAATGTTAGTGGTATGAAAAAGGTTTGGTTTGGTTTGGTTGGATAGGAGATGATTTGGTTGTGTGTGACCAAAGTGTAAGAAGTGAAAGGCGCGTTGCTCTTTCATTGACAAGGACCATAATGATTGCATAGATGAGGTTTTTGGAAACAAAAGCCCCATTCATGCATTACGTCGTTGACCATTGATTGTGGTTAGAGAAGTACTCGAATCACTTGATGTTAAGTGAGCTCAAAATCCCTTGAGTATGTTGGGATAATAAGTTGGATTATGTGATATGAGAGGGTGGGGTAACCCTTTTTAGCAGGGATAACCTTGCCCCTTTTATAGGTGACCCTGAGAATGACTATAGGCAAGTCCATGACTTAATAGTTTGTCAGTCAAAATATTTTTTTTGGTAGACTGATCGATCTTGAAGTCTACGTGGGGATGTTGTTTTGTTTTGTGGTCATATGTGAAGCTAATCGATGTAAGAAGCTTCTGAGAGAGTGCTATTTGTAGCAAGATTTGGGCATAGCCATCCTTTGAGGGATTGGTCTATATTTTGATTTGTATGTTTGAATGTCTTTTGAATAGCTGTCCTTCAAGGGAGCAATCTATCAATTACAACAATTATGTAGCTGTCCTTAGAGGGAGCAGTCTATATTTATAGTTTTATGACCTTTGAATAGGCATCCCAATTTCTTTTTTTTACTAGACTTTGGTCATGGACTTGACTACAGAGGTTTAAGGGTTTCCCTTTTATTAAGACAAAGCATTCATGCTTGACAAAAGGGTTGACTAATGTTTGTAAGGTTGAGGGTTGAGAGGAATAAGAATGATGATGACAGGGATTGCTCAAGGGATGAGCTCAAGTTAAACGTCAAGTGAATGGTTACTTGATTAACAATAAAATGGTTGAAGATGTAAGGCATAAAGGGGCTCAAGTGCTGGCCGACTTTCGAAAGAAGACAGATGATAAGTCCCTGATCTATGTTTGTGTGTTATGTAAGTTCCATGTCAATTAGGAGCAAACTTGCCCCATTTGCTTCTTTCCATATTGGTCACATGTTGGTTGATGCTTGGTTGGTTGATGTCTGGTCGATGTTGGTTGAGGCTTGGTCGATGCTTGGTCGAGGCTTGATCGATGTTTGGTCGAGGGTTGGTCGATGCTTAGTTGAGGTCGTGATAGTCAGTATAAAGGTGAATTCCCCCAGTTGCTTGTGATAGGGACAATGTTTGGCAGATTTAGTTTGAGAGGGCAAGATCTTGATCTACCAAGTTGGAGGTAGAAATCTTAGAATTACAGATGGTGACAGAGGCAATGGTTAGTAATGATTTGATTAAAGTGGCCAGTGGTTGGGGGTCTTCAGGTTGGACCACCACTGCTTGTAAGGCCTTGATCAAGGTTTGATGATGTTGTGGAGAGCTTTAAATGAGGTCATACAAAGATGTCTTCACAGAAGCTTGGTGAAGTCATTTCACCATGGAGTCATGAATTGGCTTCAAAGATGTTGGTTGAGATGCGCCCAAGGTTGAAATCTTGGGTTTCGGTGATGGAGAGGGCTTGATGGAAGGATATGTTCGAGGGATAGAAACCTTCTCTTTCCCTTTATCCTTCATGGTTTGTGACCTGGTGGCCACATTGATGGTGTTGATTTTGAATAAAGGGGACGAAGGTGGCAGAGGGACCATAGTCTTGTGTTGAGATCCCAGCTTAGGTGAAGATGTTGATTTATTGAAAGGGTCAAGAGGGTCGCTGATAAAAGGGATGTCCTTTTTTAAGTGTTGGCAAATGACCGCTTTAAGAGTACAACAATGCTCAGTGTCATGCCTAGGTGTATAATGATACGCACAAAATTTAGTGTCATCGAACCAAGATGGTTTTGGTTCGAGAGTTGATGAGTGTGAAGGTGAGGAGGCTTGGGAGGCATGAAATAGCGTCGATGGTTTGTTGAAAGTGTGGTCAAGAAGATCCTTAATGAAAAGGGTGTTCTTTTCCAAATGTTGGTGAATGACAGCTTTAAGAGCACAATAATGCTCAGTGTCATGCCCAGGTGTGCAATGATATGCACAGATTTTAGTGTCATTGAACCAAGTGAATTTTGGTCTGAGAAATTAGTATGGTTTAAGAGGTGGGAGACTGATGCTAGAAGACTGTAACAATTGGCATAGCAGTAGAGCATATGAACCTACTAATGGGTCTATGCTTGTTGATGCCCTAGGTGTTGATGACTTTTGTTTTGGAGTTGTAAGAGGAGTTTGTCATACCATCTCTTTGTTTGGCAGTGTGGCCGCACGCGTAGATGGCACCTTCGTGGTGAGAGGTGTTGGATGTTTTGGAGGAGGTATATTTTTGATGGGTAAAGGTAGCAAGGGAGGTAACTTATTTTTGCTAGGTGTTGGAGTAAGAAGCACTCCTATTAAGGTAGAAGGATGAGGCCCCAAAATAGAGGGCAATGGTGAAGGTGGGGGAGGAGTTCTCCGATGTGGTTTAGTAGCCTTCTTTGGTATGGTGTGAGGGCCACTATTGTGTGAGGCAAGGTTCAAGTCTACCTTCACTTGTGGGTGAGTGAGGTTTGAGATAAGGTGAACACCAAGGGATTTAATGTGTCTCGGCATGGTGAACGCTTGTAAGGGTTCAGGCAATTGTGAGGTCGAAGATGTGTCAGACTCAACAATCACAGGCAAAAAGTGAGAAAGAACTGTCACTGGATCTTCCTTGGTCAATATGGGTGAAGTGACAAGTTCTCTTGGTGGAGAAGGAATTGGAGAATGTGGCTCTTCGAGAGGATAGAGGGTAGGGATGATCATACCTTCTACTTGTGGTTGAAGAATGAAAAAGGTATGGTCCTCCACTGGTAGTAGGAAGGATGAAGGTGGGACTAGTGGCATTGGTATGGTTAAAGCATCCTCCAATATAAGAGAAGTCGATGGAGGACTATTAAGAGAAGAAGGTTCTTCATCCTGTGGAGGAGAAATAGGAGAAGAAGGTTCTTCTACCTATGATGGACAAGTAGATTGACTAACCTCTTCAGATTGTGGGAGAGGTTGGTTAGGCATAACAAGAGAGACCGTGCATATATTACGCTCTTGGGAGTCATCGGCCATGGTCTGGACATTGTTTTGACTAGGGGGATGGTTAGGGAAAGGTTGTCTAAAGATGTCTATGTGTTGGTTAGGTGACGCATTTGGGTTATCCAAAACAAGATCCCCCTTATCTATCATGTCTTGGATAATGTTTTTGAAAGTTTTGTAGTTGTTTATGTCGTGACCATTGACACGATGATAATTACAAAAGTCATTTTCCCTATACCACGTAGGGATAGATTTTGAAGGGTCAAATTGAGGTGGTCAAATTTGAGGGAGATTGAGGACCCCCTGCTTGACGAGTTTATCCAGCACAGAAGCATATGATTCTCCTATTGGAGTATATTGACACTGTATATACCATTATTGGAATTGTTTGGTGATGCTTTGTGATGTTGAGGGTTGAGGTTGGTTGGTTGTTATTGAAGATGATGGTCTAATGGCCACAACATTTGCCACTCCTTTGGATTTGGAGTGGGAAGAAGAAGGTGACTTGGATGAAGGGTCATTTGATTTTGTGTTGGGGTTTTTATTTTACAATTTGACTTTATTTTCTTTGATAGCACAGAGTTCAAGCTTCCTAGCCATGGTGAAAGCTTCATCAAATGTGCAGAATGTTTGGACCCGCAAAGTAGATGAGATATGTTTGGCACACACTTGTGAAAAGAGCTCAATGAGCTCAGGTTGAGGTAAAGAAAAGGAGAGTTGGTTGATTAAGCCTCTCCAATGGGCGATGAAGTCAGCTATTGATTCATTGTCGAATTGTTTAATAGAATAGAGGTCTGTAATGGAGACCTTTTTGGTGATATTGATTGAAAAGTGGTCAAAGAATAATTGGGCGAGTTGAGTGAAGGTAAATAGAGAATGACTGGTAAGGGAGCTATACCAATCGAGGGAAGCACCAAAAAGTGACATGGGAAATGTGCGTAGCAATAATGCATCATCATGTGCTATAAGGTAACAAGCATGTCTAAACGCTCATAGATGTTGTTGTGGGTCCTCCTTACTCTAAAAGCAAGTAAACTTGGGAAGTTCCCACTGACTGGGATATGGCCAGATTGGGACTGAGGGATGAATGGGTTCATTACAAATTTGTTCATATGAGAGAACATTTCTTGAACTCGAAACGGATGTCTCAAGATTAGACATCTTATCTATCAACATCTTGATTAGGTCGGTTGATGGATTTGTAGGTGGGGCACCCCATAGGTTGTAAGGCATTTAGAAGGTGTTAGAAGGGGCGTAAGACGTGCTAGGTTGCGTTTGTATAGGTGCAACATATTGATAACTAGTCATAGGGACTGATGTGGAAGTCAAGGGTGGTTGTGTCATGAAGCTAGAAGGCATGACTTGACTTGATGTCGCTAGAGGTGGTTGGATGGTGGCAACACTAGCCAAAGGATGAGTAGCCACCCTTGTGTTGATGGGTGCAAGAGTAGGCAGGATGGAGATAACTAGGTTTTGGAATGGTGTAGAACTTTGTTGAATAGTTTGCAGTCGATGGGGGGCCGAAACCCCAATGGAAGTAGGTCCAAAAATAGAAGGAGAAGCCACACTCTGAAGATTAGTCACGGTCGGGTTACTAGTTGAGGCAACGGCATGGGTGTCTATGGGTTGAATTACAAATGCTATTGATATGGCTGCCATCTCAACTAAGGAGGTTGGCATCCCATAAATTGGGTTGCCTAAAGAGTCTCGCGTTCGACTTCTCATGAGATAGTGCTGAAGGGCCTTGACATTGAGGTCAAGGAACCTTTCAATGTCTTGGTCCCCTTCGAGAACAATTGAGGGTTGAGTTGGGGTTGGTTGGATAGGAGTACTCTCAGTTTTTGAATTATACTCCATTTGGTGACTTGATATAGAAGGCGAAGGTGAAGGTGGAAGTGGTTGTTGCCTTGTGTGGTCAACAAAATTTTTAGCTTGACTACGTGTCAAAACCATTCAAGGCAAAAAGGGTCAGGTTCCAGAAACTATATTTTTTTAGTTTCAAAAACTCAGAATGTGTGTCTAATAGCAAGAAAGTCAGGTTTTAAGCTTGCTATTTTGGAAGAATTTTTTGATAGTGACCGACGTCAGTAGAAAAATTGATGTCGGTGAATAAAGTTTGCCGATGTCAGTCAGATAACTGATGTTGGTGAGGATAGTTGCCGACGTCGATTGAAAAACTGATGTCGGTTACTGTGTATTTCCAAGAAACTAAAAAAATTGAAAGTTTTTGGAAGATAGAAGAAAGCATCCTTACCAGCTCAAAAAACTAGATAAAAATAGAAAAGTAGATGAAGACAAGCAGACCCTAAATGTTAAATTCCTAAGAATAAGTTTTAGAGTCGTGTTGGCTTATGCCTTAGAAGAGTGTGTTTGGGAAGTTGGCTTTTAGAACGGTTCCTAGAAGAAGTAGTCTAAGGTTGGTTTTGGGTTAGTTTTGGTGCTCAAGATCTGTATTAGGTTCTGTACGTGGCCTGGTGCTAGGAGCTAGTTCCCCTCACTTCACGAGCCCAGAGATAAGCTGGGTCACTTAGCCAGTATATACTTCCCCTAGAGTTTATACTCTGCCAGAGAATAGAGTGGGTTCTCCCCTTGGTAGTGAAGTCCAAGTGGGATTATTAGGAAGGGTAAGGTATCTGCTAGGTGTTGAAATCCTAGTCGGACCTTGTCTCAGGTATGTTTAGATGTTTGATTGTGATAGTGGTCTAGATGTGTAACATAAGTGCACTATGATTTATTCATAATGCGGTTTTAATTACTAGATGAGCTAAAAATGCATTCAGGCAGGAATGAAATGCAATATGTTTTAAACCCAAATTGAGATGTTTGTTCAGATGCAAACAAGTGGAGAAAAGGTTGAAGAGTATGAACTACTCTAAGATGCAGGGAAGAGGTGACAAGAAGAAAAAGAAGATGTTATTTTTAACTTATGCTTATGGTTTCTTTTCAAAAGAAAAAGAAAGAAGAAGAAGGATGCAAGAAGAAATCTAATGCACCTATATGAAAAGTTTGCTTTAGAAGAAATGAACCCAAGGAAAACTCCAGGGTCCCACCGGGCGTGCTAGAATGTTTCTAACTATTTTTTGCTTTTCTACATTCAAAAGAAGTAATAAACTAGAGATTAATGGTTAGGGGTTAGATGATACCCGGATGAAGTTGCTCACCGTATCTAGATGATTGAAGGAGCTCCTCTTTGGCTGTGGAGGATGACACCTGTAGAAAGAGTAAGACTCAAATAGAGAAAATGTTAGATAGATATATGGTGGATTGCCAAGCAAAGCTCGGTCCCAGAAGTGCAAAGAATTCCTTGAGGGATGACAATCCACTAGTTGATAAAAATAGTATTGCTAGAAAGAGAAATGGTAAAAGACTAAACAAAAGAAAATAGAGACAATGCGTACCTGATTCTTGTTGTCAGTCTGTCACAGTCACCGACATCGGTAGTTTTGCCGGTGTCGGTTGGTCAACCTACCAACATTAGTTAGTCTGCTGATGTCAGTTGTGGCAATGGTTGATGTCGGTCAGGGCAATGGCCTTGGACAGGTTCTAGACAGGTTTTATGGTCGACAGAGGGATCTAGAAGGAGTCTGGGTCTATTTGGAGGTCCGTGCAAGATTGCAGGGAAGTCAATAGAGTATTAAGAGGGATAAGGGGTAGAGGATAGGTTGTCAAAAAGGGTAAGGATGTGGGGAAGGCTTCTCAGTGTCTCCAAGAAGACAGTCAGGTCTGGTCTGGTTGATAGCCGAGTCTGGTTGATGAAACTTAGGAGTAAGAAGAAACTAATTACAAATACATTCTAAGCTACTGAAATGAAAAAATGGAAGAATACCTAGCTCTTGCATGGTGCAAAACTAGAGGTGTTTTAAATGCTTGTACCTATTGTGGTTGTAGCTAGAAGAGCATTAGTTGAAGTCTGATAATTGATCTCAGAGAGTTCCTGTTGATGTCTAGGTGCGAGAATCGAGAGAGGAAGAGAGTCTGAGAGAGAAACTAAGAATGAGAGTTAGCTTGCCATCCATAAGTTGGCATTCTGGGCACAAAATGCAGTTTTAAGGCAATCGACATTGGCAATACTACCGACATCGATCGACAGTTGATCGACGTCAGCGGCTAGAAGATGGGTAAAAAGGCTATTTTTAGCCTTTTGCCTGTTCCTCCATCTATCGAGTTCAGTGGTCGTGGTTAAACGGTATAAGGCGGGTTTAATAGGCGTGAGGATGAGTGAGAGAATTGAAATGGGGTCTTAAATAATTAAGATTTGCCATGGGGTGATGGAGGTATCCAAGGTGGGGCATCCAAGGTGGGGTGTGATGGGTGATGTGTCAAGGGTGTTATTAATTTAAAATAGTTAATTTATTTTAAATTAATAATTGTGTGGGTTAGGAATGTTTAGAAATGGACTAAGGGGACCAAGGGGACCAAGGGGGAGTCGACCAAGGAGTAGACACAATTTCGGTGTCTACACATCAGTAATTGATAAAGTTTGAAAATATTAAATATATACAAGATCAATCATTATCATTTGTTGAGTATACAAGTGACGTTAACATTAGAATAAAAGACAACCCTAGGATAATTAAGCTTGGGGCCACCCTCACTTATGAAGAATGAAAGATCCTATTTTCTCTTCTCAAGGAGTTTATTGACATATTTTTTGGTCCTATGTTGATAGGTCAGGTCTGGATCCATCTTTGGTTGTACATTACCTAGTCATCCATCAAGATGCTAAGCCTATCAAGTAGAAACTTTGAAAAAATGCACCCCAAAGTGGTGCTTCTAGTCAAATAAGAGCTACATAAATTCCTATATGTGATATTAATTCCCCCATTGATTAGTCTAATTAGATCTCAAAAATTTTACCTATTAACAAACCATAGGGTGATATCTACATTTGTACTAATTTTAGGGACATTAACAAGGCTAGTTTGAAAGATGGCTTTCCCCAACCAAGCATTGATATGATCATCAATTTGATAGCCAATTATGAAATGTTATCACTCATGGATGGGTTTTTAGGTTATAATCAAATCCATATTACACTAGAGGACCAACATAAGACAACTTTTACCACTACGTGGGGAATTTTATGCTACCAAGTCATGCCCTTCGGAGTAAATAACATTGGTGCAACATATCAACTAGACGTGACTATAATATTTCATGACATGATGCATGACATCATTGAAGATTATGTTTATGACATTTTGGGTAAGTAAAGAACCCAAGATAAACATCCTATAGTTCTCAAGGGGATTTTTGTGACTAAGAGACTATAAAGTCTAGTTAAATCCTAGGTAGTGCATCTTTGGTGTCAAATATGGAAAAGTTTTGAGATTCATTTTTTATCAATGATGCATTGAAGTCAATATAGATAAAGTCAAATCCATTACTTAAATTACTCCACCACAAAATCTCAAGAAGCTTTGAAGTCTCTAAGGAAAGTTTCAAGCCATTCACCACTTCATGCGATAACTAAGAGATAAATACCAACCATTCACACATATTCTAAAGAAAGGAGATAATTATCACTAAATTCTAGAATGTCAAAAATTATTTGATGACTTGAAGAAGTGTCTTATTTATCATCTAGTCCTAACACCACCAATGCCAATAAAACCATTGCTTCTTTATATATCAATAACTTAATGTGCCTTAGGATTTCTCCTGGATCAACATGTTGAACACGAAAAATAATGGGCCATATATTAACTCCATAAAACATTAGTTTCATATGAGCTTAACCATACCCAAATGGAAAAATCATGTTTAACAGTTGTTTTCATGTCTCATAGCTCCATCATTACATTCTAAACAACCAAACCAAACTCATTGCCAAGATTTATCCTTTGAGGTATTTGCTATGAAAATTATCTCTTACAGGATGAATTTATAAATAGATTATGATTTTCAATGAGTTTAACATTGAGTATTTCAATTATAAAGAAATTAAAGGATAAGTTTTGGTAAATCAATTAGAATTAGCCTCTTTATCTTATACGTAACCATTGGCTATAAGATTTCCTGATGAGTCCATCCTAGTAACTGATGAGTCACACATGTAGAAGCTCTATTTTTATAGATCCTTCATGACTCATGAATCAAGCTCTGGAATACTTATTACCATTTCTCAAGGTGATATTATCCCAAAGGCCTTCAAACTCATCTTCCCTTGCACCAAAAACATCATAGAATATGATGCACTTATTAGAGGGCTTAAACTTATTTGTCAATGGAAAATACAACATAGCTAAGTTTATGGGGACTCTTAGGTTATAATAAAACATTTCAATAATGATTTATAGATAAATGATGACAAATTTCTTCCTTAAAATCACATGGTTTACATTATTAAAATACATTTTATACATTTCACATTTGAGTAAGTCCCACGATAAAATAATAAATCCATGGATGTAATGGCTACCTTTGGTTCTCTATTTGATGTCTCCAGAGACACATCAACATTAGTTCTAGGTTGAAGAACTTTTAATTCTATCCCATCAAACTCATGCATCAAAAAATGTTTATGAAATATCTGGTCCCAGTCTCCCATGGCATCAATATTTTATAATTACCTTCATCACAATATCCTTCCCCCAATATTAATGGACACCATCATAAATCTTTCATTTAAAAATCCTCTCATTTCACCATTTTTGACAACATGCTTTATCAACAAGGATATGATAGAACCTATTGAGATGTCTAAACTCAAATGAGGCTCACTTAACATTAAAGGAGGTTCATGATGGAATTTGTGGGGCACATACTAGTGGGATTATCCTAGCCAATAATCTCCTCTAAATAGATTATTATTGGATGACTATGGATCATGATACTTGTTAGTACATCAAGAAGTGAATGGCTTATTAAAAACATAGAGACTTAATTCATGTGCTATCATAAGAACTATAACCCATAACCATTCCATGGCATTTTTACACCTAGAGATTCAATTTCATTGGAAATATTAACCCCTCCTTATTAGACAACCATAAAAACATTATCACAACCATTGAGTACTTCACCAATTGAGTAGAGGTTATGACACTCACCTATGTCACATATAAGTAGATTTATAAATTCATCTTTAATCATATCATTTTACACTATGGTATCCCCTTTGTTAATATTTTTTGTAATGGGAAATCATTCAAGAATAAAGATGTCAAGGCCCTATGTAAAATAATTTCACATCCAACATAAGTGGCCCACACTATATTACCCCTAGAGAAATAGACAAGAAAAGGTGACTAAAAACCATCATCAATATCATCAACAAAACCATCATTGACTCTGGCCATGATTGACATATTTATCTATATATTTCTTTATGGGCTTACCAAAAAACATTCATACTCCAACTAGTACTAATCCATATTCATTTGTTTTTCATGTTGAGTATATCATGTCAGTTCAAGCTTAACTACCCTCTATGTATATCACTATAAGGCCTCATCATGTGAATTAAAATATAGGGTTGCATGAATTTTGGAACTATAGCTACTTGATGAGAAGTAGATCAACATCCTCAATCACCTCAAATCCTATTAGAATTGGTTGCACAACTAGTACAACAAGAAATATCAACCAAGAAAGTTTTAAATTGGTGATCTCATCTTGAAGGAGAATCAAATAAATATAAATGTTAATTTTAAAAAGGGGAAGTTTGAGCCTAATTGTATTAGAACTTATTTCATTATCACCAATTTCATTTCAGGAGAATATAAATTGGCTACTAGAGATGGTCAGGAAGTGGATGATTGATGAACATCATGCATTTGAAAAGGTTCTATACCTAAATCATGTCATTATTTTCACGTCATTATACATAGTCTTATTAAAAAAATATCATCCAAGCATGAAATCCACTTCTCTGGTGCCTTGGATAAGCATGGTGATAAAAATTGGTCTCCAATGTCACTCATGACATGCCTTATTGACAATAATCTCATGAAGAGACTTCGTATACTCAGGGACAATCCATTTATCCAATCATCCTAATATTCTGCTTATCTAATGATATCCATTGTCTCATTCATCCCATTTGACCTTGATCCAGATTATGTACACAAATAAGTGCTTTTTGAACATATTCAACATGATAGTGACTCTTTGTCTTGAGGAATTCAACAAGAAATCAAAACATGAAAAGAAGACACTTAGAGATTTATCTATAGCTTATTTTTCATCCTTTTCGTATCCATCAAACTTCGTCACTATATCATTTCATCTATCATTAGTCATATCCTCTTAGCTACTAAGTCTAGATTCCATTTTTCCAAACTTTCCCATTTGTGTATATTTCCCCCAAACACTACTTGTATAGTTCCCCCTTGCAATCTATACACTATACTATTTATACCTACATCCATTATCCTCACCATCCCTTATCACTATTAATTAATTCACTACATATATTTAACAAATCTCACACTAATTTTTTTATCATAACCTATAGGTGAGGATCCAATAAGGTTAAGATGAATCATGATTTTCTCATTCCCCATCCCTGGGATTATTGATATGACAAAGGATGAATCATAATGGCTATCATCACCATGCATGTACATATGTGTGTGTGTGTGTCATTTATGATTTATCTATACATGTATTCATTGTGTTTTATCTTATGTGTTTATTATTATTTGTATATAGTTAATGCCATACCATTTGTTCTTTGTCATTTTTTTATCCATTTACATCTTATCTTATGTATTTTTAAAATAACATATGGTAAATATGTCATCTTGGCTCCTTATACCAATGGTGTATTACGTTGTGTGCTACTTGTAGACTTTTTTTTTTACTCTGTCTCTTTTGTGTCAGTCCAATATGCAATACGACAGAAAGTCATCATGGTTATATATGTATCATGGTGCATATTTCTTAATGCTATATTAAAGTGATTGCTCAATACATATCACTCAATATATCTGAACATAAAAATGCACATCATCATGTCATAATTGTGCCTATCTAATCACCATATCATATCTATCATAATCATCCATTTATAAAAACACACTGGTCATCTTCCTCTAATTAATCATCCACATTTATGCCATACATCATAACATCACACATATCATCACATTTATCTATTCTATGTCACATCAACATATAACATATCTTTAATATGCTAGTCTAACATCATAAACATCATCATATAACTAACACCACATCACATCTTAATCTAACATCCTTTTATCACTATGAGATGAGAATGCTAACATTACAAATTAAAAGGCAAGATCAAACTCATTATTAAAACCAATATCCATCATTTTAATCATCATAAACTTAATATGTATATTTCATAGTCATACACATCATAATCATTAATAAATACATTATATAAATCATACAACTCATAACATGTAATCAAAGTCCATAACATAATCTATAACCCAAATCATCATCATATATAAAAATGTTATCCATGAATACATAAAAATGGGTATATACAATAACATCATGGATATATGTATGTAAAAATACATCAATACAACATAATGTCTCATGTCACATCTGACTCTAGCCATTTAGAGGTGGTGGTCATGGTGGAAGATGCATAGATCATGTAGAAGCTTGGGACTGGGATGAACCCTTTGAGTGTCTACTCTATGTAAATTATGGTACCCTCTAACTAGATAGGAAACCCTAATATTGTAGCATCCTATAATATTTAACCTCTCAACTAACCCTCATCAACTATCTATCCATCTGTCTTAGTCCCTATACAACTAAAATACCCTGAGAAGCATCCTGCTATACTTCTAAAACCCTAGCCTTTGCATCCCTCATCACCAATTGTGCCTATACCCTTATTAATTGGGCCTATATAGTTTTCATCTATGTAACTTGGGCCCTCAAAGTGGATATCTCTATATCCCACTCTATCACTTAAGACTACAAAGTGGCTACCTATCTTTGTGACCTGACTAGCTACATACATAATCTATCCACTATGTCTCTAGACCAAATATGTCTAAGACCTAGGCAATAATCTCTGTCTAAAAATATCTATCAGAGCCTGGTATTATGTTGATCTAGATTGCCTTGATATCCCAACCTCATCTATACCCACTTTCACATCCATCATGTTTAGTGCTCTCTCCAACTCATACTCAAATATCAACTTAGGGGTCCTCACAATCACCCTCTGAGGTACTAAGCCTAATTTAGATAATGAATCTAGAAGGATAACCAATTGATGACTCCCATATCCCCTTCTTTCCTATCCTCTATTTCCATCCCTTTCCCCTTCATACCCCTACCCATATCCATATTTAGGCTATATAATATAAATTATCAGTATCTGAGCTCTACTTCTATCTTCGTCTTTCAACTACATAACCTAAGTGATACAAACCTATGTGTCCCCTTTATCCCCATACCTGTCTTGATATCTCCTCGACCTTCTAATAAATCTATGTAATAAGTCCCCATGTCCCTACCTTTATGGGTAGGTCCTCATTATTTCCTATATCTACTCTTATAAAGTCATCATAGGTAAAAATGGTCAGGTTAGTCTAACTAGAGCCCTTTGGGCCCACCATCTATCATAGTCTCCCATCACCCCTATGTCCATAATCATTGTATGGTAATGTAAAAAACCCACTACATCAAAATATGTGATAATTGTCAATTTATCCACTATCAGACCCCACTATGACCTCTCCTTGGTAAATATAGAAAACACATGAGGCCCTTGTGGAATCCACTATCACATGCCAAAATAATGGTAAAATCTATCTAGTCAATACCTCTCTATAACCATGTCTTATCATCCTATTAGATAACACTCCATTAATACATAATCTATATACTCATCATCCTCCTTTCATCTCAATAAAATGTGCTCATATTTCATCCATGTAACCTCATCCACACTTAACTCATCTAATGCCTATCTATCTATAAAATAATAATTCCCTCAAATGTCTCTAAGCCCCGATAACAATCTCCCATTCATAAACCATTGGTTCATTAGGCAATATCTAGTGATGTGTCCCCATAGGCCATTCTATGACTATGCACTCCCATGAACAAATCTATAATAGTGAGGTGGCCCCAATGCTCTAACCCCCTTATAGTCAACCAAATTTAGGTCTCAATACATCTAGGCTAAAACTACTATTCCCCACATAAAAACTCTCCCATGCTCAACCATGTCTTCCACTACATCACACAATCTAATTTGAAAGATCCACCCACTTTTATTAGGTAGCAAGGTGTTATTGATAATATCCATAAGCATCAAAGTAAGCTAGTTTATCATCTCCTCATAAAGACACCTATCTAAGTCAATTTGGCCTCTATACAACCCCACCATCACATGCCCCACTAATCCTTGCATTATCACCATCTCACTATTATAACACCAATATAATTGATTCCCTTTGCTCAGGATTTGAAAAAGTGATAGACATCCTCCAACATCATAATAATCTCCCCAATCATGAAGTGGAAGGTGTTCACCTCTAAGTTCCACCACTCCATAAGGGATGTTAGAAGGGCTCTATCCATATAGATAAGTGGAATCCATGCCACTTGACATAAACTGACCAGTTCCAACATGCCATAATCATTTGTTGTCAACTTATGTAGTGTTTAAATAATTTTAAAACATCATCCACAAGATGCAATCACTAGTAAATGATCCTAAAAACACCAATTATTAGCATATCAAATCATTTTACACTAAAAACATACTAAATACCCTTTCATCACTTTTTGGTCAAGTTTGCATTGCCATCCCTTACTAATTTATATCCGTGGTGCCTTTTAAATTAAAGCCTCTTGTCTAAAATAGAAACCACCTTTTGTGTGTCGATGCTGCTCAAGGCTAAGACACAACTTCACTATTTTGACCCAATGCAAAGTTTTTATTTATATTTATAAATATGTTGGTGGAAACACAACCACCATTAGTTATAAGTGGATTCATTTTTGGTCTACTTGTAAATCCATTATACACATTTACAAATCTAATTCTTATGTTCATGAAGTAACACACCTTTTAACAAATCTAATTCAACCCACAAAGTCACTTATATCCTAACATATTTTGAAATATCACTTTAACATATCATAAAACAACATTTGACCCTAGTGAATTGATTTTCATGCTGGTGAAATTGCTTCAAGAAAAAATATCCTTCGAAGTGTCTTCACTCTAACCCTACTTTGACCCCTAATAAATACTATTAAATGCCAAAATTCAAAAAAATTAAAGCAATCACTGGCTCATAAAGCTATGCATATTACTGATGCTTGAAAACATGATCTCTTTAGTGGTGGTGGTGTGGCACATGATCCTCTATTTGGAAAACTGGTGTCAAATCCAAATCAAAATTGGAAAGAGGTGGGATGTGAATGAATAGGTTTTTCCCCCTATTACCTCTTATATAACCCCCATTTTACACATTTTTTATCCTTTTAACATCTATGTTTCACCTATACCTTTGTCCTTCATCCCATTTTCTCTTATTATTTTCATCTCTCATCATCCTTTCCATCATGTCATTAATTTCATCTAGTTCCCTACACTAAATACACTTTTACATTATTATCTTTAATCACTAATACTGATATTTATCCCATCACATCCTAACTCATGTCCGTAGGGAACCTTTGGGATTCCCTTGTGTTATATTATCACCATTTCATGTTATTATTCCCTTTTAGGGGGAACTACATTAGTTTGAGGTCCCTAAAGACTATGTAGGTAGTGCTCAGTCACATGGGGTGTTTAAGGTCAGTTCAACTATTATTTTTGCATTGTTTATCCCTTGGCCACTCATCTTTATATCATCCTACTCCTGTCATTATGTCAGATCATTTAATATTTGCACTAAAATCAATCAATAAATAAACCCATCCATCCTATCAATATAATAAATGATCACAACTCTCCCTATCATGGGTCCTTACAAAAGATACATCCAAATCTCATGATAACTATCCAATCATCTAGTCAAATGATTTCAACTCTCCCTAGAGTTCATCCTTGCCTAGGATACATCTAAAACTTGTGACATCCATAAAATAATCCAATCAATGCTTGTAGATCTCTTTGACATTCATCTTTTTCTTGGATACATCCAAAGCTTACAAGATCCATATATCGATCCAGTCAAACTCATCACAACTCATAACTCTCCTTGACATGTGTCCTTGACTAGGATACTTCCAAATCTCTTGAAATCACCTAATCAATAATATAATCCAAGCCTAAAACTCTCCCTAACATGTGTTCTTACTTGGGATACATCTAAAGCTTGAAAATTTACTTTTCCACTTATTCAAATTTTATAGATTCTCTATTTCATATGTCATTAATTTAAGGCACATCCTAGGTCATAACATCATTCACTTCACTCTTTTGAAATGTCTTTACTAGAGGAGTTATAATTTTTTTTAGCTCATTTATTACATTAATACTACTCTTTATCACCACCTTTCACATCCATCACATCTATCACATTCCCAACCCCTCTTTCCTTTATCCATGCATCCCACCCCTCATTTCACTTTTAAATGGCCATCTATCTTGTGTCTCCTTATATGAACCATCAAGGGGGCATCACCTATACTAACATATTAATTCATATAATTATTTTCTTCTTTGAAACATAATTACTTATTTTTATCACAATGCCCTTTCAAATATGATAAAAATGTATACATCTAAAATTAACTCATTCCTCTGTCATTGGTAATTTTTTCATAATCTAATACTAATTTTCTCTATTTATCACTAATTAATATTATATTACTAACACTATCTACACCATCATAACATTTAATATACCATACTAACCTTATAACATCCTTTTCATTAATTAATATTCCACTTATCACTCCACTTAACATTAATTTTCACTTACACAATATTTTAGGAATTTTAAATTCCTTCTAACTTACCTCGACCTACTTCCACTATGTCTCCAATAAATCAACTTAGTAACCCTTTTATAATCATATTTAAATAATACTAATGGATTATATAAATATCTAAGCTTCCAAGAGCCCCTCACCAAGCTTCCTCTAGAATTCTCTAGGAATTTTTTAATTCCTAAAAAAATCTTCCACCATAGACCTTCATCCTCCATGGATGAAATCTAGGCATTGATTCACTCCATAAACTTTTATATAAATAAATACACTTCCATTAAAATTTAATAATTTATATCCTTGAGAAATATTAACACCATATTGCATCCATTACTCATATAATGATACAATCATAAGCATAAACAAAAGCAATCCAACATCCATAGTTAAGCATCAACCAACTCCAAGTTACTTTGGGCTCATCTAAAATTGTGAAGGGAAAAATATTCATTTGTTATTGAGGTATTATTTTTTTGTGTGTTTCAACTATATTTTTATGTAAATCCACTTATTACTTTTACCATTATTTAGGTGTTATGTAGATTAGATTATATTAGGAATTTTGAGTTTGTTCATTGTTCTTAGAATAAAAATTCTATATATAATTTTATACACATATATTCAATTGGTGCCAAAATTATATATAATTATAAACATATATATCTCATTTATCATACATATAAAACTATAAAATATTGTAACTTATGTTCCTATACAATGTGTGCATATTCATTATATACACCTCCAAAATTTGTCCTAATTTGTAAACATTTGTCTTATAATCTGAACCAATATGAGCTCTCTAAATTATGTAATATATCCAAAAATCTAAATTTTATGTAAATATAGGGTTAAATATCAATTAAAATCCCACTAATATTCCCACCTTTTGAGGTGAGGGATGTAGCCTACAAATTAGTTATCTAAAAAGAAAAAAGTTAATTGCATCATGTTATGCAATAATATGTAATGACTTAGAAGCATGTGATAACATGTAGTTAATATGTCCTCATGGTAATGAATATGTAATGAAAGAATATATGAAAAATTTAATGTAAGGAATAAAAGTGTCATGTCAAGATAGATAAATAAACTAGGCACACATTACTAACTATCATTAACATAAATAGTTGAATGAATAATGAAATATGCAGAAAGGTGCATGGTATGGATCATAGAACTAGACACAAATAGGAAGGTGCATGATATGGATAATGAAAAAAAACTCAAAAAACTTTTAACATAATCCCAAATTTATCCACTCACAAGCACAAAATATCATGGCCATGATGCACATAGTAAAATATACACAATAATTGTCAATGACACATAAGGTAAACGCCACACACAATGGAAAATCAAATGTCACAAACATGGAAAGGGAACAAATAAAGAGTCGTGTAATAAAAACTAAATCAATAAAAAGACATATTAAAAGGTAAGGTCCCCAAAAAATAATCACAAAATTATATACTCAATTAAATAATGTCATATGCTAAGCCAATAGCTAAATAAGCATAATCAATTATTAGCATATAGGAAATAAAATAACAACAATGAAGCATAAAACAAGTCAAACTAGTCTACAATATTAGTCAATGTCAATGTCATAGTATAAAAAAGTAGTATATCCATGAAAAGTAGATTTACACTGAATATAAGAAAGAAAAAGACATGTGTAAGTAATAACTATAGCTCAACATGATAAATGGAAAGGTATTAGAAAGATATAATCTATAAGGATGTTTGTAATGGTAATTTTGAGAACTTAGATTAAACTACCTAAATAGGATAATTTAAACACAAAATTCACAAACACTCAATAGGACAGACTATAGATGCAAATTACAATCAATTAGACAACTCTTACCAGCCCCTAACTTCTCCTATCCTCCCTCCAAGATCTTCAAATTGAATTCTTGGATTGTTGATTGCAATTAGACTTAGAATTTTGACATGGTGATAACTTGATCAATGATTATGATTATGTATTTGATATGGAGACTGTATGGATTCCTTAAATGGTTTGGCCATAGAGGGAAGATCTATGACTCATGTTCAAAGTTGAGCCATGAAGATCAAGGGTGGAGGAATTTCCAAGGAATTAAAAATTCTTTGGAAGCCTCTATAATAGAGGCTTCTAAAGAGGCAAGGTCAAGTTAGAGGAGGTTCTAGAATTAGAGAATTCTAGAATCTCCTTAGGGATTATTTAAGATTAATAAGGGATTAGGTAAGTAATTAGGGACTAGGGGTGTAAGAGAGCCTAAGAATAGGCTAGGGTAGGTGGGTCATGGGAATTTTAAATTCCCGAATAATGGATAAGTGGGATTAGGATAAGATTAAGAGATGATTATAAGAATTAATAAATTGGTGGGATAGGGATAAGGTTAGTGTGATAAATAAAAATTAAGGGGATGTTAATGATCAGAAGGGGTGATATTAGGATGGAATTAAAGGGGATAAATGAGATAATCAAAATTAGTGTCATCTAATAGTAATATTAGTGAAAATAAAGGAAGCAAATGAATTTAGATGTATACATTTTCCCCCTCTTTGAAATGACATTGCAAGTGAAGCAAAGTGGAAGGAGTAATGGTCTTTCAAAGAAAAACCATGTCATAGATGAATGTTAGTAGATGATGTTAGGGGATATGATGCCCCCTCGAGTGGACATGCAGGGAAGAATGAGATGGATGGCCTCTCGAAAGAGGAAGTGAGTCGTGGGATATAATGACTAAATAAGGAAATGGGATGAAATATATGAGATAGATGATGAAGAAGATGAGTTTAACTTGAGAAGTGATATACAGATTGTTTCCAAAATTACAAATGTGTGATCATATTTTGAGTTATTTATAAAATTACTATATTTAGTAATAAAAATCCAATAACACAAACATCAAACGAGGGGATAAAGGAACAATTAGATAATTAAAATGGAATTATTAAAATCCTCTTGTCCCTTACAACTCCTCTCTAATATTTTCAAGTGGATTGGAATTCCAAAGGTTGAATGTGGATTATTTGACTTGAGCTTCAAAGTGACTCCAATGGCTTCTTTGGCTTGTTAATTGCTTGACAAGAGTGTGAGGATACTTGATAATGGCTGATTATGAGAGTATAATGAAGGATAAATGATTTACAATATTTCCAAGTTATCTTGGCCATAACACAAGCATGGATTATATAGGATGGTGGAAGATAATTTAGGGAATTTTAAATTATTTAAAAGCATCTAGTGAGACTTCTAGAAAATTTGAGGAGCTTTCCTAATTCTAGAGGTTTCTTGATTAATTTAGGGGTAATAGGGGATTATGTGGGAGTTAATGAGGTTTAAGATTCATAGGGGTGTAGGAAAGGCTAGGGTAGTAGGGTAGTTAGGGGGTAGGGGAATAAAAAGTAATTTTAAAATGTCAAGTGGGCTAGTGGGCAGATTAGTAGCTAAGTAAGCTATTTAGTAGGTTAATGGGGTGATTAATTGGTTATAAGGGTTCGCTAAGGCTTAAAAAATTTAGGAATTTTTGTGTATGAATTAGGATATTAATTAATTGGATAGGGTTATGGTTATGATATAAATTAGCGAGTTAATAAGATTATTAAGGCAAATAGATTTAGGTGTATACATTTTGCCCCTCTTTGAAAGATCATTGCGAGTGAAGCAAAGTGGAGTGAGTAATGGATTTTCAAAGAAAAATTATTCCATGGATTAAGATTTTTTTATTAGGTATGATGCCCCTTCAAGGGAGCATGAGGGGAGGAACAAGTCGGATGGTCACTCAAACAAAAATCCCCAGGGTGGGATAGGACTAAGATAATGATAAGGGGTTGGGATGCCCTGAGTGTTGATGTCGCTATGATCAATATTGAGTGTTATGGGATAAAGTGGCTTATCCTCAGAGGGTAAGTTATAGACAAATAACCAATGTATAAAAGGGATGCAAGTTGATTCAGATGATAAGACTTGAATTCCCATGATGTAAACATTGTCCAAGAAATAAAGAAATGGGATAGGACACAAGTTGATGATAATTCCTATAGAAAAGACACATGCTAGGGATGTATGGAAGCCTATAGAAAATGTTTGATAGGTGATTATGAATAATAATAAACTTTATGTTAGATTACTGGCATAAAATGATTGAATGACTGTGAGTGACATATAAGGGATGGGACAAGTTTTAATGTTAATAGTGGCTGAGCTAACCTTGAGCACAAAACCATGGCTAGGTGCTGCCTATATTATCTTAGCAAACCTTAGGCCGATGTAGTTATGACTAGAGATTGATAATAGGGAACAAAAGATGATGCCCCAAGAGACGTAAGATTAATATAATGATGATGAAATGTGATAATAGATTAGGGAATGGGATTGGGGGATGAAAATTAGAAGATGGGGTTCAAATGGGGTATGAGGGGTAAAGGAGGGGGTAAAAGAGGGAAAAAGGTGGGGGGAAAGGTTCATTTTGTCTTTTACCCTTGTTGACTTTGTTTCTCTATAGATCTAGCCATGGACCATATCCCATGCTCATCACATCATAGAGAGAGTCAGAGAGCACTAGAGGCCAACTAACAGAGGATATCAATTAGTAGTCAACCCCTAGCCCATTATTTTTTGTGTTTTTACATTTATTATTTCATTTATTAGATATATGTTCTATAGGTACAATACTATGACTAAGGGTTATGCCCTCAGTGGTGATATTATACTCATAAGTTGTGATATTGTAGTCATGAACTATGATATTATAATACCATGACAAGTGACTTATGATATTTTAATACCACAATGAGTGAATGGTGATATCACATTACCATGATTGAGGAGTGGTGGTTTTGAAAAATTGTGAGGTTTAGAGTCACGGTTATGCAAAATTTTAGAACATGATTAGTGATAATATCAATATTGTTAATAGGGAATACAACATGATTAGTGATATTATGGTGGGTTGAGGGATGGGAAATGATGGAAATTAGAGGGGTAGGGACTTAGGGTGGATAGTTAGAGAGATAATTTAGGTTGGGGGAAGGTTAGGATGGATAGGGTTATGTCAGGGTAGGTTATGAGATGTCAAGATAAAGGTTAGAGGGATAAGGGATTAGGTGGGTCATGGGAATTAAATGGGTAAGGACTTAGGGTCAATAGGTGAATTGGGTTTAGTGTATTAGGATGTATAGGATTAGGTAAAATAAGTTAGGATATGGAGGGTGAATGGGCTAAGGGGCTTAGGGTAGATAAGTGAATGGGGTTTAGGTTGTATTAGGATAGGATAAATTAGATTAGGGTAGGGTAGGATAAGTTAGAGGGATGAGGAACTTAGGGACACGGGTTAGGGAGATGGATGGAATTAGGTTAGGGTGAGTTATATTTTAGTTGGTGAGGTGAAGAGAGGGGGGATAAAGTGGGATAAGTTATGATGGGTTAGGGATTAGGGTAAAGAGATGGGGGGTTTAGATGATGGGGTATATTGGGTAAATTAGAAAGGAATGGATAGTTATGTGGTTAAGATGTAGTTATGAGGGTTTGAGGGGGTGGTGAAGATAGATTGTTAGGATGATGGTATAAGACAAACTAGATGTAGATGTGATGATATGATTGTTATGTGATAGAATGTGTGGTTGGTGTAGGAGGATTTAGGAGCAATGGCATCTAGAATATGACATCCTTAGGTATTACATAATATTTACTTACTAACACCAGAGGAGTATGTCATGTTGGAGTTGATATACCTTTATTATATTGTGACTATGTCAATAGTGTGAATTGATAGAGTGTTGATCATAGATCTTGTTGAGAGGTGGTACTTAGAGATTAGCACCTTTCATTTCATGACTAAGGAGATGAAAATAACTCTAGAGGATGTGTTTTGGATCTTTTGGCTTCCAATGAGGGGACATAAGATATATTGGTGTTCACACACCCTTAGTGTGATAGTGTATAAACTATCTAGGAGGTTACAGATTGGGGTATGAGATGCATGAGAGGACATTGATAGGGTCCTGAGGGAGGGTATGATTGATAGGTTGACATTAGTGGTGATGTCTCTTATGACCAACATACTCTTACTAGACAAGAGTGGGTAGTGGTTTCATTTGGGTTTGGGAAATGTAGTTTTAGACATGGTTCAGGATTACCAATTTTTTTCTTGGGGCCTAGTTGTATTGGCTCACTGATACTGAGAGCTACACATGAGAGCGTATAGAGGAACAACGAGCCTAGGCCCATCTCTACTACTATAGATATGGATTTGGGAGTAAATTGATATATAACATCCCTTAGGCACACATGAAAATAGAGAGCCCCATGACCCTATAGTATTTGGTTGATACATTATTATGGGAGTACAAATATCTCATGTGGGGGAGATTTGATTCTATAGATAGGCATTTAATAGTTTATAGCCAGATCACATTACATGGATGCCCTATAGATAGATCTAGTGGGGGTGGGTCAAGGATGTGGATGTTACTCAATTTATAATGATCAAGTTCTACCTTACATGATGGAATGATTATATCATTGAACATTATAGACCTAATCGTGTGTAGTGATAATTTGGGAGGCCATAGGATGTGCTTAGTGAGGAACACCTATTTGCCTGTAGTGATAAAGAGAAGAATCAATGGGGGATTTTTATGGACATGGAATTAGAACAAGTTAAATATGAGATCATTTCCATAGTAGTGTGGGATTACTAGACACCAATCCTAGATCTTGATGTGACAAAAACATATATGACTTGGTGGGCATAGAAGCAGGCACTTAGGCTACTCAGGCGATGAGATAGGGTGAGGAGAGGGATGTGTGGAAACTATTATAGGCATAGGTTAGGCTAGGGAGGAGGCAAGATCATAGAGTAAAACATCATGGATAGATATAATAGGATGGAGGGGACTAGATGCCATGGATGTGGATGGGGAGATTAGGGAGGTCTAGATGGGGGTTAGATAGGGGCTAGAAGGAGTAGAGTTTAGGCTAGAGGGAGTGGAGGGGTGGATGAGTCAGGGACATCTAGGCCACCATTGATTAAGGACGAGTGACCTCTTTTAGAGAGGCTCAAGAGAGAGGTATAGGCCCATACCTTATAAATTTTAGGGATTACTGCCAAGAGAGATAAGATTAAGGAAGAATTATAGTGGCAACTAACACATAGGGATAACTAGTTAGTTGGTGATCATGGACATGCTATAGGTTTATAGGGGTAAATGGATACATTTTAGGGACATGTTTAGAGTTGAGATGATCATGTAGTTATATTATAGAGTTAGATCCAGAACCTGGATGTAAAGATTATGACTTTATAGGTCTAGATTGGGCAGTTATAGGCTAGGGTGAGGGAGTTGATGGGAGAGGTTCAAATGGTTAGAGGGCCAAGGAGGAGGGTAATGTATCCATGTTAGAGAGAGGGATGATAATGGTCACGAGGCATATCATAAGGTTGACACAGGAGGCTCAATATTATAGGGACCTATATGAGGTAATGGTTCCACTTGAGTGACATGTAATAACATTTAAATCCAGTTTGTCATAGTTAGTGCACCAACCTCCCAGGGGACCACTGGGACCATAGTCAGGTTTTTGTGATATATGAGACTTGTATCACATGATGGATATTTATGTATTATAGCATATTATTGCCCATGGGTCCCATGTATGTATTTATATATTTTGACATTGAACTCTAATGTTCATTATGGACTATTGATATTTTATGTGATTATGATTTTTGTGATATATGATGTGATGATATGTATTGTGATCATGTTATTGATAGATGAGTTATATGATGTAATGTTAGACATAGACATATGGATCATGGAAGTGAGTTATGTAATTTTTATGTGATCTGATTGTTATGATTATTATTTTGATTGATTAGATATTAATGTTATATGTTTATATGATTGAGTAGATGATGATGTGATGGGTATGTTGTAGATGATATTTGTGTTGATTAATTATGGATTTATGTGGTGGGATTTTTTGATAAGGATGAGATGTTTTAGATCATGATTTTTGTTTATTATGAATGATGATTATGATTCAATGTGCTAATAAAATAATCCATTTTTTTAATTATGTGTCTCACAAATTATTGTTGGGCAAAAATCCTCCTATACCAAGGAGATGGGTGGGTATGGGATAGTAGGTTAGGATGGTTATATTGGATAGTGGTATGATTAGGGGGATGGAATGGGGGGAATTTGAAGCCATTAAAGATGTAGGCAATCTAGTTTACTATTTCACATGTGAGTAGAAGTGTTCCAATGACATGATAGTGGTTAATGGAACATTAAAGTCGAAGTGTGTGGGAACTCCATTTTGGGTGACTTGCCAAATTATGAGCTTGGGTAGTCATTTAGACCATCCTTGTACCCATTTGATCAAAAAGAACAAAATATAAAAAGACAAGATAATAAGACAATAAAATTTATTAATAAATGACAAATATTTACAATATTTAATGATTTAACAAATAGTAACACACATACACACATATATACGAAAAGACACAACATAGAAGACAAAATAGACTAGGGTAAGGATGTCTAATTTATATACATGTGAAGTTAATAAACAATCTAAGGAAATGATATAGGATATGATTAATTACAATGAAATTAATAAAAAAGTTACAAAAGATCCTAAGAGGAACAACTTGTTAGGAACATAGTAAAATATAGACATGGGGTGAAATGTGCCCAAAAGTGTTTTGATCACAACTGAGATAAGGATCCAAACTAGTCATAAAAAACCATATTTAGGGTCTAAAGTGAATGATCAAGATTCAGTTGTAGAGTGAAAGATGGATCCTGGAGTAATAATATTATATGGCCTTTTAATAATGATGAGATTAGTGGGATCTTATGGATCATTGCTTAGGAATGGATATAGATAGACAAGTGTGGATGTAACTTCAGGATATTAGGAGAAGTAATCATCAAGGAGGATATAATTGGGATATGTATTATGATGTCACAAATAGGATGGATGATGTATGAAAAGTGGATGGAGATATTTTGGAATACTCCTTAACAAATATTCACCTTTTATGACTAGCAATGACTTGCCCCAACTTGAAATTATTATCTCCTGATTCTGCCTAAGCATGTAGTATATACCCAATGTTAAGACCGGGGTTATATGGATAATGATGGAATGATGAGGATGGAAGTGGAAGGGTAATGGATATGCCCCCAAGAGGGGGGAATCATAAATGGAGATTTTGGAGAGCCTTTCAAGTATAAAAGCATTTCAAATACATGATGTTCATAGGATCATCAAGATCATCACCATCGAGTGTGGCTAATCTATGGGCTCCTGATCTAAATTTTGTAACAATGATATAGCACCCAATATAATTTGATTCAAATTTTCTCCTCTTATCTCAGTCTGTATTGGTGTTCTTTTGATTCTCCTTGAGGACTAGGTCACCGACTTCAAATTATCATGACTAGAGCATTTTACGATATTGGCCCTTGAGTTTATTTTGATATGCTTGGAGATGACTCAAATCTTTTTGATGTTTTTCATCCAATAATTCAAGCTCTTATAGTCATTATTATGTGAGGTTATGATTAGTAACTATGCCCTATAAAGAGATACGTAATGAAGGGAGCTCAACTTCCATGGGTAAGATTGCTTTTGTTCCATAGATTAAAGAGGACATAGTAGCCCCTATAGGTGTTCAGACACTAGTTCTATAGGACCAAAGTGCAGGGTAAAGTTGTATATACCAGTTTCTTCCTACATCATTAACAATTTTCTTGAGAATCTTAAGAAGTGTCTTATTAGTGGCTTCTGCTTGTTTGTTCCCCTGGGGAAGTAGGGTGTGGAAAAGCGTTGATTAATGTAATAACATTTGCATAAATATTTGATATCTTAATTTTTAGAATATTTTCCATTGTCTGAAAGGATTTTCATTGGGATGCCAAAATGACAAATAATTTGATTCATGATAAACTTTGATATCTGAAGACTTGTGGTGTAGATAAACGACATGGATTTAACCCATTTTGTAAAGTACTCCTTAGTAGTGACTATAAATTTATGCCCATCAGATGACATCAGATTTATCTTTCCAATTAAATCTAATTCCCATATGGAAAATGGCCATGGGCCCATATAGGTTTCAAATCTTGTACAGGGGCATTAATTAGATGATTGTGATTTTGACAAGATACACGTTTACATACATATTTGAAGGCATCCTAATCCATTGTAATCCAATAATATATAGTCTTGAGTAACTTCTTAGCTAGTTCCATTGATATGGTCAACACAAGTATCATCATGGACCTTCTTGATTGCAAGAGTAGCCTCCTTTGAGGTCAAGCATCTCAACAAGGTCTTGTCATAGCCTCATCGATAGATTTTTATGCCAAGGATGGTATAATGGGATGTGTGATGGATGAAGGCTTTGCATTGGTGTGAATTTAGGTCCAGTGGTAGGATGTTGTCATGGAGGTAAGTATAAATGTCATGATACCATGGTAGACTAAATTTAGGGATGACACAGATTTTAAATTGAACCATGGATTGATGACCATGTAATATTAAGTATTCAATTATAAAATTACCTTCAAAGACATCTTTTGGAAGATTGATCAAGGATATAATAGTGGCCATAAATACAACTACTTTATTACTTCTCATTACTTATTCGAATGTGATAGACTAAATTTTTTGCTTCAACTGATCCACTAATTTTTTATAGGGAACAAATTTCTCATCCTTGGTTTGGACCTCCTCATTCACTTGTTTGATAATCAATTTTGAATCACCAAATACCTAAAGGTTTTGGATATTCCACTAGATGGCTAGTTGGAGATCAACAATCAAGGCCTCATATTTAGAGATATTATTAGTACATGGGAAAGTAATGTGGAAATATTTAGGGATTAGGTTACCTTGTGGGGTTAGTAAAAGGATTCCTGATCTTGACCCATGTGTGGTAAAATATCCATAAAAATTTAATGTCTAGCTATTTGATTATGCAATAGTCAATATGGACTCATCCTAAAAGGCTGTGATGAGAGACTTAGTATCTGCAAGGAGTGAAACTACAAGTTAATCCATGATTGCTTATCATTTGATGGCCTTTTGATTTACATATTCTATGCCAAATTTACTTAACATAATACACTTGGCCATCCTACCATTTAGATCAGATTTTGATAGCATGTATTTAAGGGGATCAACTCTGGACATGAGGTGGACTTGGCTATTTAGAAGATAATGACTGAGTTTTTGTGATGTAAAGATGATGTCCAAGCAATATTTTTCAATAGGGGTATAATTAAACTCATAAGATATCAATGTTATGTTGAGATAATAGATTGCTCATTCCTTTCCCTTATCATTGTGCTGAGCTAACAAGGCCCTTATAACATAGGGTGTTATAAATATGTATAAAAGCAAAGGCCTTCCCATGACTATTGGTGATAAGACCAAAGGATTAACCAGACATTGTTTGAGATTTTCAAAATCTTGTTGACACTCAAAAATCTAATTAAAATGAGTTCCCTTATTTAAGATATGGGTGAAGGGGTGAAATTTTTCTATTAATTATGAAATAAATTGGTGAATGGCATGTAACTTACCTTGAAGTCTTCTAAGCTACTTCAAATTTCTAGGAGGGGGCATTTCCACAATAGCTTTGAATTTAAATAGATATACCTCAATTCCTCTCTTAGAGACTATGAACCCTAATAATTTTCCTAAGGTTACTCCAAACACATACTTATTTGGGTTTAATCTAACCTTGTATTCTTAGAGTCACTCAAATATTTTCCTTAAGACCTTTTGATGCTTTGATTGGATTTTTGACTTCCCTAGTATATCATCTACATAATATTCATTGATGTCATGCATCATGTCATGAAACATTATGGTCATTTCCCTTTGGTAAGTAGCTCCTATATTTTTGAGACCAAAAGACATCACTTGATAAAAAAAATTTCCCCATGGAGTGATAAATGCTATCTTGTGCTGATCTTTGGTAGTGATTTTGATTTGATCATATCTCAAAAAACCATCCATGAGGGATAAAATCTCATAGCTCATAGTGGATTCCATGAACATGTCTATATTTGGAAAGGGAAAGTCATCCTTAAGACATACTTTATTTATATTCTAGAAGTCAGTGAAAATTCTGATTCCACCTTGTGGCTTGGCCATAAGAACAATGTTAGATATCTAGTCAAAATAATTTTGGGATGGATAAATCCAACTTCTAGGAATTTCTACAATTCTTCTTTGAATAATAGATCCACCTTGGGGTGAATCTTGAAAAGTTTTTTCTTGATAATATTTACATTAGGATGGACTACTAAATGATGCACTACCAAGGAGTGATCAAGCCTTGACATATCCAAATAACTCCATGCGAATTCATCTCTATACTCTTTGAGTAGCTCAATAAGATTTTGTCATTCCTTGGGTGTAAGAATTTCCCCCAATTTAAATATTTTAGGGATCTCTTTTATTTAAATATTGACTTCGATAACCTCATTGATGAGGGAGGGTGAATGGTCCTAAATATATATTGAGGGTGATGGTAGGTCCTAGATTTTTGAAACAAAATCATTTGGGAGCTTAGTATCTAATTTGGAATAGAATTCTTATTCATTAGGAGTGGATTAAAGTCCTCTGAATCTAGAGAGGGATTTTTATCTTCATACTCCTATTCATCAATTTGATTTAGGGATATTTTCTATTGTCTAAAGTAAGCAAACATATCAATACTAATAAAGAACCCTTTATTGCAATCTCTTGATGGCATAAAGTTGTGCGCTCCAAAATATTATATAATAGCTTCATCATTTTTAAATGTATCAAAGGATGGATCATGGTTTTATCCTAGTCTATCAAGGTAGGCTGATAGAGGAGATATTGCTGGTGTCATGAAGAGATTGGTGGCAACAAGATCCTTATAAAGGTTATAAATAGAACTTGTTTCAATTTATTTTTCAGAAGAAGACTCCTCAAGAATTGAAGAAGTGTCCAAAATGATATTGTTTAGGTCGATGCTAAGAGGTTTTTACCCTAAACTAAGATGTTTTAAGTGTTCTTGAACTCCTATAGGTTTAAGCCTACCTTGTTCATCTATCCCTAGTCCTTTTCCTTTGTAATTCATATTTTATATCATCCTTTGAAGTTGTGGGTAATTATGTTTATGGAATTCTAGGGCCTCATTATTTAGAATAATCCATGAATCATCACGATCATCAAAATATTCTTCTAATAATAGACTGACACTAATAAAGGCAGTAGATCCAAACTGATAATCGATAGGATTATCTTTACTCCTAGTTAGGGACCCATAGCTATGAGGGGAGAGTGGTAAGTTTCCTATACAAAAGGTCTTGTATTCATATTAATCATAACCTATGGAAGAGATTTTGAGATGGGTGATATTTGGGGATTCACTTGAGGTAGGTATTAAATCATTTAGGTGGATGTACTTTAAAACTATTGGATTAAGAGTAAAACTATGTGTGCTAGGATAATAACAAGCAAGATGGGATTGATCCATTTGATAGCTACAAAAGTTCTCTATCTCCCTTGGGATGGTAACCTCCATTATTGAATTGGGGAATTTCAAACATTGATGAAGGGTGGAAAAAATTTCTCACATTTCATGACTCCATAGACATTCTATAAGTAGATTATATGGAAGATTAACATCCATAACATAAATTTGAGTTTGATGAATGATGGGTCCCACAATGATAGGAAGGTAAATAGTTCCTATTAATGTCATTTCATTATCATTGTATACCTTAATCATTATGAGAGTAGGCCTTAATGATGCCTTAAGAGTACCCCAACTTCTTTATAAATTACAAATTGCACAAATTTAAAGTAGACCCTCCGTCTATGGGTTCTCAAGGGATTTTATGGTTGGAGATGGAAATTTCTATGAACAGTGGATACTTATGATGTGCATTGATAGGTGGCATGTCTTGGGCACTAAAATTTATTTATTATGAGGGAGATAAATGACCCACCAATGCTTGAAATTATCTTGTGTCATTATCTCTAATAACTTTGAGGTCATTTAGGACTTGATTAAGAATCTCTCGATACACTGATGATGTTTTAAGAAGATCCATAAGAGAGATTTGGGTTGGAGTCTTATCAAGATAATAGATTATGTCATATGGTTTGTCGAAAGATCTAGAGATAGTTTTAGAGATATTGAATTTTTGTGATGTTTAAGTGGATGGGTCTTTGGGAGGTTCTCTAGGCATTGTAATTTTTCTACACTGAGTGGTTACTACATAGTCATCTATTGATCAATTGATATTGAGGATAGAAAATGGTGGTGGTGTGGGATATTAGGGGCCCTAGATATTAATGGAGTTGATATAATGGTATGGAATGGCATGGTAATCAGTTTTATTAGAGGTAGATGCTTAACCTTAGTATTTGGGTGGTTTTCTTTGCCTCTAATCATGTTTAAGAAATGGGTCCTAATAAATTCCCAACTATTGATTATTAGATTGATTGGTCAGGCTCTCCCCTAATACTTCTATATCTTCCTTTTCAATTAGATCTTGGATGTAAAGTTTCAATTGCATACATTTTTTAGTATCATTCCCCTTAACACTATGATATTGACAAAACTCGTCCTCATGATACCAATCTTGTTAAGGTTTACTATCATCCAAAGGTCAAATTTTGGGGAGAGTGATCATATTTACAACTATTAATTGCTATAGGACCACTCCTATAGGTATCCTAAGACTAGTGAGAAGCCTATTTCCTATTCAGTGTTTAGGTTTCCCCATGGTAATCTTATGGTAGAGATATTATAGTAGGGGATATTTTTTGCACCATTTGAACATGATGTATATAATCCATGAATTCATTCCCCATAAATTTTTTGTTATTATTAAAATTTTAGGCTTATCTAAAAAGGTGTTATTTTGATTATGACCTTGTTTACTTTGTATATATAATTTGATTGTACCTTTAACAATGAGGGCCTTCTCGATTTGGACCCCTTTTCTATGCTATCATCAAAAGATTTTGCACATTGTAGATTTAATTGATATTTTAATTTAGTGTTGAGGCTGTCAATAAATATTTTATCTAATTCCTTTTTTGGAACCATGCAACATAATCAACTTGAAATACTTATCCAACATTGTAGGAAGGAAGCTAGGCTTTCCCCATTTTATTGTTTAGTGTTATAAATATCTATAAGAGATATATCATACTCAATATTAAAGGATATAAACCTTTTGGGTAAATGCATAAACCATTCTAATGCAGGCCCCATGAGAATTTTAGGGAAAAGCCTAAGAAGATAAACATTATCATAAGCAACCTCATGGAACAATACATATAATTCCTGTACATGATCTTGGGGATCCCCTTTCCCTCTATTTTTTTTGAATTTTAGAACCTCAAAATGTGGTGGGAAAGGCACTTGTAAGATGTTCATGTCTAAAGGAGAGGTGAAAAAATCTTCATACTTATAGCTATTTGATTGTGTATGAGGATAGATTTGCTAAAGAGTCTCCTTCATTATCCTCCACTCTTGAGCAAAAGAGGGGTCCATGAGAGGATTTGAGGTTTGAGCTTAACTGGTTCGAGGTTTAGAATGATTGGGGTTCATGTTTATGACATGTTGCCTTGGGGAAGAAGGTATTTTATTTTGTGATTATAATTATGAGGCAAGGGAGCTAATTTATTAGATTAACTGGTCTAACTGATCCCCCAAGGTGGTTATTCTCCTATTAGCCTCAAGGTGATTTTTTTGGATTGGTTCTTATTGTTCTTGTTCTTCAAGTTCTTGCTTATGATCCAGAAGATTGTCCTCTTATTGTTATTGGTTGATATTGGATTGATGATGTGGAGTGTTAGGCCTAGTAGATAGATGGATTAAATGTTGTAATAAATTTTGGTCAAAGTTAGGGGTAGTGTTCCTCCCATTCCAATGACCTAGGCTAAGATTTGATCCCAATTTTCATAAATGGATTGGTCAAATTGGGCCTTAACCTCATCATTATGGAAGAAGTCATTTGTGAATAGATATTCCTCTCTAAGAACATACATGTCACTATGCATGTCATAATTATCTCAATTTCAATCACCTAAATGCCCAAAGAGGTCATTTTATTGGTTGGATCCTTATCCCATCTTGATAATTTGGACACAAGCTTGGATAGGCATGATGGATGATGAAGGTGATGTAAAAAGAGTGATTAGGTGCGACTTTTATATAGGATGATGGGAGAGAAGGTGACTTTGGATACTAATTTTATCTAAAACCAAAGATTAAAAGTGGTCAAGGTAGATGATTTAGACATGAATTGAATTACATTTGAGAGGATATGAAGACTAGAATTATCAAATATTTCTAAAGCAATCACCCTATGAGGATTCAATCTAGAAAAGGGATAAAGAGGATATGATGACTAGATACCGTTCACACTAGCAAGATGATGAACATTGATAATGTTTAGTTAAAAAGTGAACATCAAGATAGAAAATTATGGGTGAATGCTAAAGTTTGATATCAAGACAAATGTTTATATCCAAAGGTGTGAATGGTGATATGGAATGGTTGGGTTTGATGCTAAGATGGGATTTATCCTAAGAGTCTCTAGTTTTTTTATGATAAAAATGGGATAGGCTGACTTGGTCCACAAATAAATGGGATTTTACACAACACACAAACAACACGCTCAACCACAATCCCTAATGTAGTTAATCGAATGAGTGTATAACCTAATTTTTACATCACATAATATCTTCATGAGTGAGTCTATAGGTTGGTGACCCATTATGGAATTAATTGAACCCTCTTGACCCCATCTACACTTGACAATTATTTGGGAGATGATCCTAACTTTGATAGTAGAATGCCTGTTATGGCCGATAGGTCCTATGTTAGGTTTACACAAGGGTGTCTAAGAGAGTCCTCAAGACACATGAAGGTATGTGGGGCCCAAATATATATAGGGTGATATTTAATGCCTAATTTTCTTCCTCTTCATAGATGACCTGTATGGGGTCAACCACTTAGCCTAATGATAGTTGTCCCTAATATTTATACTCCACTATAACACAAAGTTTGGTCAAATGCGTGGTGATGAAATCTACAACACCAACCCCTAATGAATAACCCTATTTGTGGAGATAAATTACACATCACGTGATATTCAAGAAAATATATTTAATATATAAGAAAACAATATTAAATTACCCAATTAATTACATTTGTGAGGAAATTGAAAAGTAAAAAAATAAGTCACACACACAAGATATATACAAGAAAAATATTAAAATGTGTAATTTAGGTACTCTTCCTACAAGTACATGAGTTAGAAACTCAATTTTAGTGCCTTCACCTTGAAAGGTCTTGCAAGAAAAGGATTAGTTGTTTGAAATCAAATAAAATCCCTATTTTCTACAAAACTGCAAAAACACAGTCAGTACAAAGCAATATCACTTTAAAAGACTACAATATCACTACTTTTATGTAAAATTACTACTTTCGAGTCATAATATTGTCAAATAAAATATAACTATAGTAGTTAACCATAAACACCTTGCAAAATTGAAGGAAGTTAGACAAAATCATGACTTTTAATAAAAAACCAAAAATTTGAAAAAAGCAATATTGTAGAAAAATAAGGAACTTTACACTTTTTGACTTTTAGACTAGAATTCAGCTGTTCTGAGTGTTATTTATAGATGTCTATAGAAGGATAGGGTTTTAACAGAGACGAATAAGATTTTAACCCCTTTTTTAAAAGTTAATGTAAGATTTATACAAAGAGCTCAAAAATTAAGAATAGATAGATACTTAGTTGTATCAAGAACTTGATTCAAAATTTTACTAGTAGTTAAAACAAACACCAATCTTAGGAATATAGTTTTTATCATTTTTTATCAAAATTACTAATTTAAAGATAATATTGCTTATAACATAAAACTATGAATTCACAAGTAACAATATTACCAAAAGTGATATACGGGATAAGGATAGAAGTTTGTTTTCGCTTCAGACGGTCTCTACTTTTTCCCTATTAATAGACCCTAATCAACATAGAAACCAGTTAAAAACCCTGTTAGAAAAATATCCCAAGGCCTTATACCACTTAAGCAAGGCTACAATTTTGTGTAAAAGGTTTTGTAAGGTAAGTATCTCCCCTTTTCCTAAAAACATAAAATGATTCATAAAAGATCAAATAGTTAAGAGATTAGCAGGTCAATATTAAGATTTTTAACTAAAAACACAAAACTACTACTCTTGAAGGTGATATCATGAATTTTAAGGCAAAATCACAAATGTAAAGTTATAGTTTTGCATGTTAGCACCAAGGTGTCTAAGGGATGATGAATCTGATTTTCTTGCACACAAAACACTAGTTCCTACTTTTGTAAGTTAGAGATAGTTGAAATTTGCCTACAGAAGCTAAAAATTAATGCAAAAGTTTTCTATGCTTATTTAGAAGTAAAAGCCTAAAAATGTGACTAAAAGGAAAAAACCATAGATTTTTGTACAAAATCACAATTTTCAAATTAGCAGTATTGCAAAAAGTCACAAAACCTATTAAAATACAAACTATTAATGGTTAAGGTGATGATTAAGTCAATATCACTTAATTCTAGATAAAATCACAACTATAATATTGCTATTTACAGGTCAAAACCATTGATTGCCTCTACATGAAATTTTAAGCACTTTCAGACCTTGGTCTTCATCCAATCAAGCTTGAAGGTCACCAAATCACTTATAACAAATAAGGGGGTTAGAATAAAGGGGATATTCCCACCTTGTTCTCCAATGTGTGATCATATTTTGAGTTATTTGCAAAATTACCATATTTAATAATAAAAATGTAATAACACAAACAACATCAAAGGAGGGAATAAAGGAACAATCAAAAAATTAAAATAGAATTCGTATCAACGTTTTGTCCCTTAAAACTCCTCTCCGATATCATCAAGTGGATTGGAATACCAAAATGGTTGAATGTGAACTACTTAACTTGAGCTTTAAAGTGAATCTAATGGATTCTTTGGTTTGTTGAATTGCTTAAAAAAAGTGTGAGGATGCTTGACAATGGCTAATTATGAGATTATAATGGAGGCTGCATGATTTCCAAGATTTCCAAGTTATCTTAGCTATATCCCAAGAATGGTTTATATAGGATGGTGGAAGAAAATTTAGGGAATTTTAAATTATTTATAAGCCTCTAGTTTAGAGAATTCTAGAAACTTGGAGGAGCTTTCCTAGTTTTAGAGGTTTTTTGATTAATTTAGGGGTAATAGGGGTTAGATGGGAGTTAATGAGGTTTAGGATTCATAGGGGTGTAGGAAAGGCTAGGGTGGTAGGGTAGTTAGGGATAGTTGAATAAAAAGAAATTTTAAATTGTCAAGTGGGCTGGTGGATAGATTGGTAGCTAAGTAGGCTAGTTAGTAGGTTAATGGGTTGATTAATTAGTTATAAGGGTATAGTAAGGATTATGGAATGTAGGGAATTTTGTGTAAGAATTAGGATATTAGTTAATTATCTAGGGTTATGGTTATGACATAAATTAACTAGTTAATATGATTATTAAGGTGAGTGGATTTAGGTGCATACAAGATGTAACCTATGGAATGAGATGACTACAATATTGGCATAGCCCACGGGTATAGGAATGTCCTACATATCTATACCCATGTATCATATAAACCTATATGTCCTTCATATCACTAAAAAAATACCATAAAATACATGTACAAATTAAAAAAATTATGTTATCTACTAAACATGTATCGAAGATGTCACCAATTCTGGATAATGTGAATATAAAGGTTGAGATCACATGAGACAAAGCTTGAGCACACCAAAATGTTGTTGAAACAAAAGGAAATAAACTCAAAGATAATATTACAAGAGACAAAAATCAAGTGTATCAAAAACCAATATTCCAATAAGTGAAAATCTCTCAAATGAGATGAGTACATATAAAAGAGTAAGCATCTCCTCCACAAAAGGTAGTCAATAGACCCATGAAATAGACAAGTAACTCCTCCATAAAAATTGGTTAATAGAACCTTAGAATAAACAAGTAAATATTCCACAAAAGGTGGTCAATAGGGCTAATAATAGAGGAGTAACTCCCATACTTGCAATAGCAGTCAAGGGAGTTACTTTCTGGTCACCAAATTAACTTACACACATAAGCAAACTTCTCCATGAAACTAGGAAAACTCCAAGTGAGGTAAAAAAAGCCCATAATAAATAAATATGGAAAAAAAGAAAACCCTTAATCTAACACCCCCATAAGCATTACTTAGGTGGGTAGTATAAAACAAATGGGTCTCGACAACTAGGCCTGATCATGTACCCATGTACAAGGCAATCTCTCATAAAGTGGAGAAAAGGAGAAAACCCGTACGAAAAAAACTCCCCTCCAAAAGAGAGACATAAAAGAAGAGAAGATTCTAGAATCCCCCCTCTTGAAGATGATGGTGCTATTGAGGTAGACCACACTATAAGAAGAGATCGTAGATGAATGAATTTGTTCTCAATGAAGGATTTGGTAAATATATCTGTAACTTACTCTAAAGACTATAAAAATGTCAAGTTAATGATTTGACCATGAATAAGCTCCAAGATAAAATTCACATAAATCTCAATGTGTTTGGTCTACTCGTGCTGAAATAGATTCTAACATATTTGTATAATACTCTCATTATCACAATAGATGATGGTGGGCTACTTGAAAGGAATGCTAAACTTAAATAGAATCCCCTAAAGCTAAATAACCTTAATAATTGCATTAATAAATCCATATTCTCTACCTATATGGATGATATATCAATAACATTTTGATTCTTGATTGACCAAATGATAGGAACATAACCCAAGAATAATTATAATTTGAATTTCATTTGAGATTCTAAGTATTGCTAGCCCAATCTGAATCTAAAAAACCAAAAAAATCAACATCTGTGCCAAATTTGTATTGAATACCAAATCTATAAGAGCCTTGAATGTAGTGGAGTATCTCCTTGGATAATTTCCAATGTAGCTCTTGGGGCTAATAAATGAATCATGAAATAATGCCTACTACATTTGAAATATCAAGCCTAGTATGAGTTGAATAAATGAGGTTGACCTCAAGTTATTGATATTGAGTGGCATTGACCAAAGGTGTAGAATTGTTAGCCTAAAGCTTGAATCTTGATAGAAAGGGAGTTGAAGATGGCTTAAAATCATCCATGTGTAATTGAGCCAAAAGATCAAGAGTGTACTTGGGTTGTGTAAGTGAAATAATTGAATCAGACTATGAAATATCGATGTCAAATAAGTAATGCAAAAGACCCAAGTCTATCATGTCAAATCTATCTTGTAGAGTTATCTTCACCACTACAATAGATGATGATGAACTCCTGATGATAAAAATATCATCAACATAAAGGTCTAGTATTAGTAAAGAATCATCATGTTTTAAGAAGTATACATTGGGGTTTGATTGACACATGGTGAAACTTGAAGTAAGGAAGAAGGAATTTATCTTGGTATATGAAGCCCAAATGGCCTGTTTGAGGCCATAGATGGATTTTCTAAGTTCAAAAACTAAGGACGAATCCTAAACAAACCTAGGTGGCTATTCCATGTATATATCCTCCTCAAGGTCTCTATAAATAAAGACAATCTTCATATCCATTTAGTGCACATCCCAATCATGTGTTTTAGTTATATCTAGTGTGAGTTGGATCAAAGTCATCCTTGAAATAGGTGGAAAAGGTATCTAAGTAGTCAATGCTGACTACTTATGAAAAACACTTGGCAACCAATCATGACTTATAATTATCGACTCACCCATCTACTAAAAACTTGGTCTGATATATCCACCTACATTGAACCATCTTCCTTTCCTTAGGAAGTGAAGGAAAATCCAAAGTGTGATTTTTGATTAAGGAAGAATATTATTCTTACATAACACTATCCCACTTAGGTATGACTAAAACCTCTTAGAATATTTGTGGATATAAAAATTAAAGAAAGCATGTGGACCAATCTAATAATCTACCCAATTAAATATGTCATTTGATGGATCCCTTGCCTAAGTTCTTGCACTATGAAGTGTGTTCTTGGCCTAAAGGGGTCTGGATGTGGGCGAGTTAGGTATTGACTCCTCATCCTCTAAAACATGACTAGAGGTGGATGTAGAAGACTCCCCATCACTACCCTTGCTATCAAAACTAGAAGAAGAAGAACCTAGTGTTTCACTCAAATTTTACTATTATTCAGAAGAAGGTAGTAAAACTAAAAATACAAGTTGTAGTAGAAATACCTAATAAAAGTGTGCATGTTAAATTAGAAGATTGTGGAGAGATTTTCTTTGGCTTAGGAGGATGACCTACAAATAAGAAAGTACTAAAGCAAATTTATTTGTTAGATAGATAGTAGGGTGGATTGCCTAGTGCTAGCTAGATCCTGAAAGCGAGAGCTTTCTTAGAGGCTATCAATCCACCATTTTAGAATAATCAAGTTAATAAAATAAAAATAAAGTACTTGAATCAATGATCAAAAGGTACTAAAATTGATAATGAGAATTACTTGATAAAAAGATATGCTAGAATGATCAAATTAGTGATAAACTAATTATTACTAGTGCTAATGGGTCAAGGTATGGCTTAAAAGGTATGAAAGGGGTCTGTGAACAATCAAAAACTCTAAAAAGTGAATTGGGTTAGGCAGAGGAGGTGAAATTAACTTGCTATATTTTTTTGTCATAGGTGACCATCGACGGTTGGGTTGACTATCAGTGGTTAGGCTTGACCATTGGTGGTTGGGTTGACCATCGAAGATTGACTATATCCAAAAATGGGTTTGATAAACAACAGGTTGAAAGTAATCATAGATGAATTCAAAGGATTGGGAAAAGGCTAAATTGATTGCAAAATGGAAATAAAGCACATAAATAGTAACAAACAAAATCTTATCTCACTAGAAGTGGGTTGGATGAGTAGTTGGCATAGTTGGCCTGTAGGTGAAATCTGGTCTAATTTTAGAAGAAGAACAATGTTCAAAATCTTGGTTGAGAGGTAATGGAAAGTTGGCTCTTAATGAAATGGCTTGATAATGTGGATGACTCTAGTTGACCTACAAAAGAAAACTCTGAGTTCTTGATCCCGTAATAATAATTGTAGATGCTTTTGATCTTATAAATCTCTCCTTCTTATAGGAAAGGGTCAAATATTTAAGAGGGAGTGTAACTGGGGCTTCTAAATATAATTCATCCATGCAATGCCTCAAAAGGAGATTTGGATGACTTATATTTAGAAAAAGTAGCTGGTAGTTTACATGTAGAAGGTTAGGCAGTTGAGCTTGACCATCGATAGTTAGCTTGACTATTGATGGTTGAGGTTGAACATTAAAATAGCCTCAAATGCCATGTTTAAGCCTAGTAAAGCTAAAATAATGAAAATAGGACTAGTTAAGGAAAAAAAGTTTGAAGGGTCTGTTAGGGGTCATGACACTTGGAAATGTGTGTGCAAAATTTTGGTGTCTACATTTTACCCCTTTTTGTTGTACTACTCTTGTGAATGAGAATAAAATAAAAAATGGAGTATAGGTTAAAGATCTGGTTTTCCCAAGAGTGGGAGGAGGTATTTCCCCTCAAACTGGGAGTTGGTGAGGTGTAGCTAAAGCAAGTACAAGTTTGATAAAGGATAAATGTGGAGTCAAGAGGTGGTGACTTGAGTTGAGCATATGAGGTACAAATGTCTACATGAAATGTAACAAAATGTATGATAGACAATATTTCATAAAGATAAATTGCTTATATTAGTAAAAATAAGGTTGGTGCGAAGAAGACAAGTGACCAATGTATCATGTGACTGCATGGTAGTTGGATACACCTATTATTCTCCAAGGTGGATTTAGTGTTTTGCTAGGTATCCAAGGTAGGAATTACTCTCATGAAAATGATAAATGGGTTAATGTGTGATAGGAATCTAAGGTAGGAAGTGATCCCTTGAAAACACAAATGATCTGGTTGTTGTACTAGGTGGTGTAAAAATATAAATAAGTAACTTGGCAAGGTCAGTGTAGGCAAAATGACCTAGGTAAAGTCATCATAATACATGCACATAGTTTGAAAAATAGGGTCATCATTAGGGTGGATGTGGGACAATGGGTGGGTTGGGGTACAATTGAGTTGACTCCACATGCATTAGGAAAGTAGACACTGCCTACATAGTGAAGGGGATTCAACATCCCATAACAACTTCAAGCCAAATGTAGTTCTTTCTCAAAGGGTAGTGTTGAGGTTAAATTTTTAGGTGAAAAGGTCATCAAGATTATGCACAATATATGAAAAAGTGATAAAAATGCATGAAGATAATGGCCAATGTCAAGGTGGACGTGGTTAACAAGGGTTGGTCAGGAAAGGTTTGATTTGTTGAAGGGTAAGGGTCATGTTTTTTATCCCATAAAGAGAAATCTTATGTTGGTTTATGTTGGAAAATGTGAAAGAAATAAAAAAAATGGGCCCTTGAACATTAATGATTAGGGGACAAAAAGGTCAACCGTGGTGGTCACCCTGACCATCGGTGGTCAAGGGGAAACCCTAAAAGGCCAAAAAAGATAAAAAGTGAAAGTGAAATATATTTGTCACTTTCACTTTGTGTTTTTTGCTCTGTCAAGATTTTTGGCTATTATTATGGTAATTTTGGATTGGAGGTTGATTAAAGTAACCATGAGGTGGGGATTTATGATTTGTACTTGCATTGACTGAGATGGATAGTGGAGCAAGGCACAACTAGGCAAAGGGACTTGAGCTTTGACCACAACATCACTCATGGAATGAGGTAGGAGGTGTTTTAAAATTAATGATTATTTATGTTAAATGGAAATGAATGGGTGGACTAGTGTAATTAGGTTAAAAAACTAGTTTATTTGTGTTTTGGGGGGGGGATGCCATAGATTTAGGTTTTTGCTAAATCGGTAGATATGTTACTTATTTTGGTCAATTAAATGGTTGTATGGGTTGGGTAAGGGTAGGGTATAAGGCTTAGGTATATTTGTGGTAGGATTGGCATGGTTTTTCTAGGGTTTGGGGAGGGTAGATTTAAGGCTTCACCACCAACAATCACAATCAATGATCATCGATGGTCTGAGCCTGACTATCGATGGTTGAGCCAAAGAACAAAGGATTTCTAAGGGACCACCAATGGTTGGTCCAACCCTTGGTGGTTGACCTCTTAATGAAAGAGGGTTAAACCTAGATGTGTTTTATTTTAAGGTATATATATTAATGAAAAAGAAATTTTTTAATTTAAAAAGTCTTGTTTGATAGATGGTGGGTGCTAAGCTGTTGAAGGTGGTTGGGTGTGTTGTGTGAATGATGGGTTGGGATGATTTGGGAAAAGGTATCAAGTAGGTAGGCTATATTTTGTGGTTTGTTGAAGAGGGTTAGGTGTGGGTTTGGTTGGTTTATAGGTTAAATTGGGTATTTGAAGGTTATGAATTAGTTGTTGGGTAGATTTATCTGAGTTTTACAGGTAATGATGGATTGTTGCTTGAATCATTTAGAGGTAGGGTGGTGGGTGTGATAGGTTACTTTGGAATAGGTTGAAAAATTTAGGTGTATGCTATTGCTAAGCTTGATTAGGAAAACCAAGTATGCTTACTCACATGATTGTTTTGTAGGCATGAGACTAGATCCAATTGAGGGACCACATCCCTAGGTGCTTCATCAAGGTGTAGGATACAATGATAGATGGTGAGTGGTGACACATGGAGGCCATAAGATTAGGTGCAATGTGCCATTATCAACATGTAACCCATGACCCTACCATACCTTGCATGCTCATCAAGAGATGGGACCCCATGACAAACACCTTTTGGCTGATGACAAGAGAGTAAACTATTCTATTAGAGGATGTTTCTAGGATTAATAGATTGCCTATCTAAGGGGATCTAGTATATCACATAGAGAGTGATGAGAGATATTACTCAATGGATCTCATATATGGTGATGATTAGATATATGTATAGTTTTATGTTGGTGGGTTTGGTTATGGCCCCCTATATCAGAGGGCACCTAGAGATAGGTGTTTAGCTATGATGATGATGGTACTGATGAGCTTTGTGCTACTAGATTTAGTTGGTGGTTATTTCCCCTATTTTATACTTAGAGTTTTAGTAGAGATGATTCTAGGGAGGACTATGTTTGGGTGGGCATAGGTGTTACTAATGTATATTTATAGGGAGCTATGGGGTTTTAGAGTGCATCGATGTTATGGATTGACCATGGGGCTTGTTTTGCATTGCTAGGCTTTTGAGTACATTTAGGTATTGATACTCTTGGGGTTACTAGATGATACACATGCATCAACTGACTATGTTGTCAGCTTCATGCACTAGAGGAGAGTGATGACTTACACATGAGTAGGTGGTGGGGCTAGAGATATTGAGTGGTTTTGTGATAGATTATGTTGTGTTGTGGAGCCTAAATTACAATGTATTTTCAAATACTATACATTTTAAATGTACTTTATACTCTATATGGGAAACCATTTTAGGTTGATTATGCCCATGGTTTTGGTACCCATTATTTTGTAATACCAATTTGTTGATGTATTATGTATTGATTGATATTTTGTAGGTAATATATCATGAGAACTAGGGGTTGATAAGTAAGAATAGAGTGTGTGAATTCAGGGACAAATTTAGGAAGGTTTGTTGAGTGCAGCTTCAATCAATATTTGTGTATTATAATTGTGAGATGATTAATTTGAGAGAGGTTTGTATTCTCATAGTTTTTAATAAAATATGAGCAAGTGTTTCTTGGTGGGTGTAGCCCACATTGGGTGAACCATGTTATGTCTAGTCTTCTTATTGTGCATTTTATTTCTATTATTTTTGCATCTCTATTTATATCTATTATTACGATTCTATGAAATTATTTTACATCAATTTTTATATTTATTCCTAACAACTAGTATCAAAGCTTTAGGTTGTATTTATTAAATTGTAGGAAGGGTTATTAGTTCAAGTGAGAACTATCACTGATGATCATAGATCAAAGGGTGAAAAGTTAAATGGAAAGAACTTTGGTGTATGGAAGATGCATATGGAGGATTACCTATATCAAAAGGATCTCCATTCTCCATTGGGAGGAAAAGTAAAGCAACTAGTGAGTATGATAGATGAGGCTTGGGAGCTGATTGATAGGAAAGCACTTGGGGCCATCAGGTTATGCCTTGCATCTTTAGTCATGTTTAATATATCATAGGATAAGATCATATAAGGTCTCATGAATGCATTAGGGAAGTTATATGAGAAACCATCTACTTTTAATAAAATATTTTTAATGAAAAAGTTATTTAATATGAAGATGTCTAAAAATAGTTCAGTTGCTGATCATCTAAATAAATTCAATACAATTGTGAGTACGTTGAATTTTGTAAAATTTTGATGATGAAGTTAGGGCTTTGATTATTTTGTGTTCCTTACTAGAGAGTTATAATAGCTTAGTAATGGCTATGAACAAATTGGTCTATAATAATTCCAAGTTGAAGTTTGAGGATGCCATAGGAGTAATCCTTAGCAAGGAAATGTGATGGAAAAGATTTGGGGAGACTTCTACTTCAGGTGATGCTTTGGTAGTGGAGAGTAGAGGAAGACAAAAGTTTAGAGGAAAAGGAAAGCATGGAAATTCAAATGGTCCTAAAAGGTAAAAATCAAGGGCCAGGATGGTATGCTAGCACTGTGGAAAGACTAGGCATGCAAAGAAGGATTACTGGTCTCTTCAAAACAAGAAAAAAATTTAGGAAGACACCAAGGAGATGAATGTGGCAATAGGTAATGTTTGTGAGGATGCATTAATTCTCTCTGTTGTTAATATTGTTGATTCTTGAGTTTTATATTTAGGGGCTTCTTTTCATGCTACACCATATATGCATTATTTTATTGATTATGTTCAAGGGGATTTTGGACATGTTTACCTTAGTGATGATGAGGCTTGAAACATGGTAGGAAAAGGAAGTGTTCAGATCAAGATGTAGAATGGGAACACTTGGATACTAAAGGATGTTAGGCATATGCCTAAGTTGAGATGGAATTTGGTATCCATAGGACAACTAGGTAGTGAAGGTTGTATGGTGACATCTATAGTAGATTCTTGGAAGGCGACTAAGGGTGCTCTTATGGTATTAAGAGGTGAGAAGGTTGGTACCATATATTTATAAATTAGTGCTAATTATTGTAATTTAGTTACTATAGATGTAGATACAACTTGGTGGCACAATAGGCTTGGTCACATGAGCCAAAAGGGTATGCAAATTTTGAAGGATTGGTTACCTAAATTGAAAGGATCTGATCTAGATTTATGTGAAGACTATGTGTATGGAAAATAGAAAAGGGTAAAATTTCTCAAAGTGGGACCTAAGAGGAAGGAGAATAAGTTAGATCTAGTTCATTTAGATGTATGGGGGCCAGCTCAGGTATCTTCTATTGGTGGGTCATCTTATTATGTCACTTTTATTGATGATGCAACTAGGAAACTTTAGGTGTGTGGCATTAGGAGAAAATATGATGTGTTTGATACATTTAAAAGATGGAAATCCTTGGTTGAGAATGAAATAGGTCAGATAATGGTGGAGAATATTGAAGTAATGCATTTTTTGATTACTGTTTAAGGAATGAAATTTATAGTTAGAGGATGGTTCCAAGAACTCCACAACAAAATGGAGTGTCAAAAAAGATAAATAAGATTATCATGGAGTGTGCTAGGAGCATGAGGTTACATGTAGGACTTCCTCTTCAGTTTTGGGGAAAAGCAGTAAACACAACTATATATATGATAAATAGAGGTCCTTCATCTACTTTGGATGGAGGCATACCTGAGGAAGCTTGGTCTGGTAAGAAGGTTGATTATTCATTTCTTAGAATATTTGGTTATGAAGCCTTATTCATATTGATAAGGATGATAGGACCAAGTTAGAGGCTAAGTCTAAAAAATGCACCTTTATTGGTTATGGTGAGGATGACTTTGGTTTTTGGATTTGGAGTCTTAAGGATAAGAAAATATTTAGGTCTAGGGATGTTGTCTTTAATGAAAAAGTCATGTATAAACAACAGTTGTAGAATAATAAAGAATATTATAGAAAAGAGTACATAATAATAGAGAACATTGTAGATGATAAAATGTCCAAGTAACCAGTTCAGGAACCTACTCCACAAGAACCCCAAAATCCTATGGTGAGGTCTTCTAGGGTAAGAAGGGAACCTAATTTTTTTTCTCCATCTCTTAATTATTTATTACTCACTGAAAATGGAGAGCCAAAGTGATTTGAAGAAGCAATGTAGGTAGATGTTAGGAAGAAGTGGGAGCAAGATATAGATGAGGAGCATCATTCTCTCATGGAAAATTAGACTTGAGATTTGGTAACCCCACTTGAAGGTAAGAGAGTATTGCAAAACAAGTGGGTCTATATTTTTAAAGAAGATGATCGAGGAAATAAAATGTATAAAGCCTAGTTGGTGGTAAAGGGATTTGAATAAAATAAGGGAATCGATTTCAATAATAGTTTTTCCCCAGTGGTAAAGATGATTTCTATTAGGATTGTTCTTGGGATAGTGGCAATAAAATACTTGCACTTAGAGCAACTAGATGTGAAGACTATGTTACTTTATGGTGATTTGAAGGAGGAATTGTAAATGGAGCAACCACAGGGATATGAGGTCATAGGGAATAAGAACAAGGTGTGTAAATTGTAGAAGAGCTTGTATAGCCTGAAACAAGCTCCATATCAATGGTACATAAAATTTGATAGTTTTATGATGAAACATGGATACTCTAGGTGTCATTCAGACCATTGCATATCTATCAAGAAATTTTATGATGGTGATTACATTATCCTTTGTCTGTATGTGGATGATATGTTGGTTGTAGGTAAGAACATGTAGGAAATAAAGGTACTCAAAGAATATCTTAGTAATTCCTTTGCTATGCAAGATTTGGGAGTAGCAAAATAAATCCTTGGTATGAGAATAACTTAAGATAGGAAGGAATGGACATTGAATTCATCCCATGAAGAGTACATCAAAAATGTCTTGGAGAGGTTTAGTATGTAAGATGCTAAATCGATTGGGACTCCTTTGGCAGGTCATTTCAAGTTATCAAAGGAGCAGTGTCCCAAGATAGAGGAGGAAAGAATCCAGATGTCATATGTATCATACTCATCAACTATTGGTAGATTGATGTATACCATGGTGTGCACTAGGCCAGATATTGCCCATGCAGTGGGAATAATAATTAGGTACATGAGTAATCTAGGTAGAGAACACTGGAAGGCAGTAAAGTGGATCCTTTGATATTTGAGAGAGACCATAGGGATAGTTTAAAGCTATGGTAGATTGGACACCACTTTTCATGGTTATGTAGATTTGGACATGGATAAAGATTTAGATAGTAGGAAGAGTACAAAAGGATATGTATTTACTATAGGTGACACAACTGTGAGTTGGATTTCATGACTATAGAAACTTATGGCTTTATCAACCATAAAGGTTGAGTATATTGCTGCCACAAAGGGACAAAAATAAATGATTTGGTTACAACAATTGCTTGAAGAGTTGGGGCATAAACAGGAGGAAGGTAATCTATATAGTGATAGTCATAGTGTTATACATCTAGATAAGAACTATGCTTTCCACTCTAGGATGAAGCAAATACCGTTAAGGTACCATTTCATTAGGACAACTTTGGAGGAAGAGAAGTTGAAGCTGGAGAAGATTCATACCAGTCAGAATCCTACAGACATGATGACCAAGGTGGTCACAAGGGAGAAACTGAAGCTATGTTTAGTTTTGGTTGGCCTTCATAATTGATAGTGAAGGATTAAGAAGCCTGCTCAAAGGAAATTAGTCTCCAATTGAGAAATTATTATGTTGTGGAGCCTATTTCTAAATCACAATATATTTTCAAATATTGTACATTTTAAATTTACTATACACTCTATATGTTTTTATCACCAGGGTTCAGGGGTGACAACCCCCAAAAAGTGGGGGTTTAGGGGTGTCATCCCCCAAGCAAGGGTTTGGGGGTGGCAGCCCCTGTCGCCCCCAATAAATGTGGGTTTAGGGGTGGTAGCCCCTAATTTTTTTTGACCCCTTTTAATGGGAAACTATTTTGGGTTGATTCTACCATGGTTTTAGTACCCATTGTTTTATAATACTGCTTTGTTGATGTATTATGTATTGATGGATATTTTGTAGGTAATATATCATGATAACTAGGGTTTGACAAGTAAGAACATAGTGTGTGAATTCAAGTATGAATTCAAGAGGGTTTGTTGAGAGTAGCTCCAAACAATATTTTTGCATTGTACTTGTGAGAAGATTGATCTAAGAATGGTTTGTATTCTCATAGCTTGTAATAAAATCTAAGCAAGTGTTTCTTGGTAGATGTAGCTCACATTGGGTGAACCACATTATATCTGATCTTCTTATTGTGCATTTTATTTATGTTTTTTTTGTATCTCTATTTATATCTATTATTGTGATTCTATGAAATTATTCTACAACAATTTATGTATTTATTCCTAACAGATTGGAGGGTCTAGTGCTAGGGGATGTTACATGGTGACCATATATTGGGTGGTCATAGTGGGCAAAATTTAGGTACCACACCATAGGGATACAGAGCTAGAGGTGGGTGTATAGGAGAGAGAGATGGAGACATACATGATCCCATTTGATTGGGTATGGAGATAATTTGGCTTGGTATAGGGGATTCCCCCTCATAATCCCATATATAAGAGAGAAGAAGTTGAGTTTATACTTTTTGAGCCTCAGCTAGTAGATATAGCACATGATTTTGAGGAGCTACCAGTGGGGGGCTAGATTGATGATGTAGACATTATTGATGGTTATGTAGCCTGGTACTAGGGGAGGTACACTACACTAGATTTTGGAGGGGGTGATGGAGGCCACCGGCCCATGGATGTTGATCTACAAGTAACATAGGTACAGGGTGACCCACAGGTAGTAATAGCTCTAACAGTAGCCTAAGCTTAGATAGATAGTTTATAGGGAGAGGTGACCATGCTACAAGGCAATATTATGACACTATAGGGATAGGTGGGGGCTGTGAAAGTGTAGAGGGACCATGCATAGGCTTAGGTTATCATTCTATATGGGTAGGTAGTTAGTTTATAGGGATAGATAGGCACATTATAGGGGTAGATTGGCGTGGGTGTGGTAGGTATAGTAGTAGGAAGGCCACCAAATTCTATACCATGAGCATGATATCTAAATACTATTCAAGAGCTTAGATACTATGAGGTGATGGTGCTAGATTAGCCACGCCATGCCATGAGATTTACAAAGTATAGAGCTAGTTTAGGGGGTGGGGCTGTGTTAGCTACCCTTGGGTAATGGGATACTATATTTGGTAAAATAGGGGTCCCAAGGGGACCACCATTAGGTACAAGTATAGATGGAGCTAGTGGTAGCGGTGCAGGTAGTCTGAGTGTTCCAGGGGCCTGATTGATATATGATATGTATATGATTTTGATTCTAGCCTGTGCACCAATGTAGTAAGATGTATATTTTGAGAGAGAGATGATATTGATATATGTATTTTTCTGACTATTTGATGTACATGACATTTAATGTTTTATATGATGCCCATGTTTATGATTTATGGTTATGGATGCTCATGGTTTATGAATATTTGACTTAGTAGCTTAGGCATGTGATATGTATAAAGTTAAATTATGATGTTTTAATTCTATGCATGGTTAGATAGGATATGTTATGGATGGATACATGTCATGGCTGATGTTTATGGTTATTTGTATTGAATGGTGAATGGTATATGCTATGATGTTTTTCTTCTTGATTTATGGTGTAATAACATGTTTAGAAGCTTACACAATGTGATGGATAGGTGAATGTTTGTGGATGGATGCTACATGTTTACATTATGCTTAGCTCATTGGTGGATAGATGATCTTGCTTGTTGACATAGTTTATGATGTTCATGCTTTTGGTATATTGTTTGTTATTCATGTTTATAGGCTTACATAGACTAATAAAATATGTGAAAAAGAACATGATGATTTTTGATTGGTAAAGACTGACATGAAACCCAAATTTGAATTGGCTTAGTGAACCTAAGCCTTTCAAATGTTTTGCATTAGCATGCCTATGTTGATAGATAGGGATCTTGATAACATTATGTCAAATAAGCTCATAGTCCCATGCATATGATATGTAGAGGGAGAAATGGGTGAAGATGGAACCATTAGCGAGATTATTATGCCTTTTCTATAGGTGTCTAAAGAGGTGGTACAAACAAGTCTATGTCTATATATAAAGTGTAGACTGATCGATGCAGGAAGTCTAATAAGGTGAGTTGATTGTGGTTTTCCCCAATTTTATTTCTATTTAGGAGATCCAATTATGGCTTCAAAAAAACCTGTTTCTTTTTTAATTGCTTTTGACTTTTTCTTGAGGCTTGGGGAAGCTGATCGATGTAGGAAGCTTCTAAGAAATTTCTAGATTTAACTAATGTTTTATCCAACCATCCTTCAAGGGAGTGGTTTAGATTCATATGGTTAGCTCAAATGTTTTTGATAATTGTCCTTCAAGGGAGCAGTCCACCTTACATTTTATAATTTTAGAATGTGTTTCCAATAGTTGTCCTTTAAGAGAGTAGTCTATGGATGCTAAGGATGACACATAGTTTATTTTTTCTATTTTATATTATTGTTACTTTTATTTGAGTTTGCTTGACATAGACCTATTCATACATACTCAATGGATTACCTTTATAAAGGAAAAACTAAGCTAACATGGGGTATCAATAGGTGAAGAGGAGGTATAGGTAATAATGACCATAGGAACCGATCTCAAAGAGATGGGAAGTACTATGAGAATCATGCCATGGATAGAGCCATGGTATCCATAGTTTAAGATTGAGATATAGTTGTGATGGATAATCACATTATTTAGTGTTAGTCGATTGCCCCTATAAAAAATAGGGAAATTAATATGGTTGCAAGGGATGATATGAAGTTAGACAAATGATGATTGTGATCCCTATCTAATAATAAAAGGGACATAGATGTGAAGCATTAAGAGGCTCATTTTTTGGTTTGACTTTGAGAGAGGATAAATGATAAGCCCCTAATCCATACTTATGGGTTATGATGTAGGGTCCAAGCCAATTAAAGGCAAATTTCCCCCTTTTACTTTTCTCCATATTAGTGACATGGTTTTCCTTGAGGACAAGATCTCCAATGTTGAATTATTAGACTTTCAAGTGTTTTTTATAGGCTCATTTGATTCATTCTCGATAGACATGAAGATGGGAAAGGGTAGGTAAATGATGCTCATCAAGTAGCTCAAGTTAGGCTAAACATTTTTGATGGTAATCATCTTCCAAAATGAGGTCACATAATGATATGAGAAGAGAAGGTATTTGGATTTCAAGAGGTAAGATGACCTCAAATCCAAAGATGAGAGAAAAGGGTGTAGTACCATTGGGGGTTTGGATGCTATTATGATATGCCCATAGGGCGAAGGGGATGTGCAAGTGCTAATCCTATCCTAAGGCATTGACCATTTTGTTAAGCATGTTATTAAGGGTTTTGTTAGAGGCTTTGGCTTGTCCATTTTATTATAGGAGATAAGGTGATGAAAAGCTAAGTTTAATACCAAATACATCACAAAGGCCTTTAACTTGTTTATTTTTGAAAGATTTTCCATTGTCTATGATGATCTTATGGGGAATACCAAAATGGTAGATGATATGATGGGTGATGCATTTGACAATCTTTTCAACTTTCATTGAGATAAGGAGAATAACTTCCACCCATTTGGTAAAATATTCAGTTTTAGTAATAATAAAATGATGTCATTATGAAGAGTGGGGTTTGATTTCACTAATAAGGTTTAGACCCCATTGTGAGAAAGGCTAAAAATCTATGGATATACATATGCTATTATTAGGTGCATGATGTAAATTAGCATGTTGTTGACACTTGACACACTTTTTTATGTAATCACAATAGTCATAGTTGAGGGTGGGCCAGTAATAGCCTAGGTGGAGGATGCACTTAGCCACTAAATTAACCCCCATAGATACCATCATATGTCTCTTTGATGGCATGGGAGGCTTCTAGACCATGAAGGCATCAAAATAAGAGGCCATCAAAGCCTTATTTGTAGAAGATTCCTCCCATAATGGTATAATATGAGGTACTCTAAATAAACACCTGACGGGCATTCTTAGAAAGGCCAAAGGGAATTATGCCAAGGTGAAGGTAGTCAAAGGTTTACTAGTACCAAAGGTCAAGTAGGATCTCCTCCACACTAAAGATGGTTGGAGTGTTTGATTTGGTGTAGCAAGGTTTGGTGTGGTGATGGATAATGATAGATAGTTTGGAGTCTGAGGGTGTTAATGGGATTTAAGAGGCAAGTGAAGCCATGGTATTGGAAAATTTATTGGTAGATCATGGGGTGGTTTAAATATGATAACATTCAAATGAGGCTAGGAGGACTATAACTAGTTGCCTATAAAACTATAAAACCTCATTCTTACACTACTAAATGTTAGTAACTTAGTTGACCATAAGTTGGGAGTCACCAAAGATATTGATTGTTCTGACTCCCAAGGCCAAATAGTTTGGAGAACTATTACTAGGGATTCAAATTCAACCATGTTGTTGGTGCATTCAAAGTTGAGTTTAAAATATATGGGAAGTGGTTCACTGATAAGGGAGAAAAGGACAATACTGGATCTCCCACCATGCTGACATTTGGAACCATAAAAAAACATGGTTACCTGATTGGTGAAATTCACTTGAGATAAGCTTGTGATGGACTCATCTAGAAATGTAAGAAGGGGAGGTTGGTTGTCTTCTAGGGGTGCTTCAGCCAATTGGTCAGTGATAACCTACCCCTTGATTAATTTTTGTTGGAGAAACTCAAGGTTAAATTTAGCAAAAAGCATGATCCTCTTAGCCATATGCTAGTTTTGTTATGGGTTGGATTGCATGTATTTGAGGGGGTTGGTATTGGTTATGAAATTTTTTTTGTGGTTAAGGAGGTAGTGGTGAATTTTGGTGGCCATGAAGACTAGGGTTAGACATAGTTTTTTGGTATGTGTGTATCATGTCTCGTATTCAACCAGTGTACTCTAATGTAATAGACAACTTGCTCTTTATGTTATTCATCTCGATGGGCAAGCATTTCCCCTAAAGGGTGGTCTATGGTAGAGATATAGAGGTAGAAAGGTTGGTTTTCCTTAGGAAGTGTAAGGACAGGTGGAGACAATAGGTATTCTTTGAGTGCATCAAAGGCCTTTTGAAAATCAACATTCGATTTGAAAGAGGCATTCTTTTCCAAGAGGTGGTGGAAGGGTTGACACTAATTAGAGAGCTAGGAGATGAAGTGATGAATGGATTGAATTTTCCCCTGTAAGTTGTGGAGTTGTTTAAGATTGGTCAGAGGTAGCATCTTGAGGATGGCTTTAATTTTGGCTAGATCAACTTCGATTCCTTGAAGGGAAATAATGAACCCAATAAGTTTACCTAACAAGACCCAAAAAATACATTTTTTTGGGATTGAGGCAAATGTGATAATGGATAAGTCACTCAAAGATAATCTTAAGGACAACTAAATGGTCTTTGTGAAGCTTAGACTTCCCAAGAAGGTCATCCAAATAGTCTTTGACGATTGAATGAATAAGGTCATGGAAAATATATGTCATGGCTTGTTGGTAAGTTACGTCAACATTCTTAAGATCAAATGGCATGAATCTATAAAAAAAGTCCCCCATGAGGTGATAAAAGTAGTTTTGTGCTAATATTCAAGGGCAATCAAGATCTAATTATAACCCAAGAATTTATCTATGAATGACAACATCTCATGGCCTATTGTAAGATCAACAAGTTGGTCAATGGTAAGTAGAGAAAAGTCATCCTTTAGGCAGGTGAGGTTGAGGTCATGAAATTCCACACATATACATAGTCCCCTTATGGATTTAGTGATATGTATGATCTTTTAAACTCATTAGGGATAGTTTATGGGTTGAATGAAGTTAAATGAAAGGAGGCATGGGAGCTCTTCTTTAATAAGGAGGGCTATGTAAGGATGTATTTAATGAAGTTTCAATAGAAAAAGTTTGGCATCATGAGTGTTGATGATGTTGTGGGTGGAAATGGCTAGGTCAATTCTAGGCATATTAACATATAACTAAGTGAATATGATGCTACACTCATGGAAGAAGGTTGAGTAGTTTTGTAGTTCCTCAGGGGTGAGAGTTTGGCAAAGTTTGATCATGTGGGGGTTGTCTGGAGTGCCTATGTCAATGTTTGTGGTAGATTCATTCAACATGATTGAGTTTTTTAGAGGTAAAAATTTGTGGATGGAGGAATCTAGTGTACCAAGGTAGGTGAGAATAACATCATCATCTTAACCCTGAATGGTGTTAATGGTAGGAGAGTCTTCTCCCATGAGTTTAGGATGGATCAAAGGGATGGATATGGGTGCCCCTTCCTTTTGGTAAGTTAGGGGGATGAGGGTAATCATGTTGATGAATTTTTTTTTGGGTGGGATGATGTCCTCATCTTCACTCTCAAGTTAAGGGGATGTTGGTAGGGAAGGGCTCTCTTTTATAAAATTGGTGGTGGTAGATTTGTTGGCTTCCTTCTTATTGTGTAGAATGAATCTGAGGCCATGTTTATCATGAGGCTTATGGGTCTCGATTGAGTTCAATGTATGTGGTCCATGCTCATATCATCTTAAATCAAATCCTTTCTGAACACACCTATGAAGGTATAGTTTGGTGAAGTTAGGTTTGTCCAAGTAAGAGAAGTTAGAGATAAATGGTTGAGGCAAAGGGTGGGTAATGGTAACATTAAGTGGCTTGTCGATTCCACCATAGATGAAGTGAATTTGATAGTTAGGAGGTCCTAAAGGGATAATAGCTCCAATTTTAGGGTCACAACCTAGGTGGTGGTTGAGTTTCCCATATTCTTGGGGAGTAAGGAGGGCATCTAGGGTAAGGAGATGATATTCTCCAAGGGTAAGGTGTTGGAAGGTAGATTCTAAGGGACTAGTGCTAGGTATTTGGTCTACAAGAATAAATGAACTAGTAGATGCTTCCATTGGAGGGGAAACAATGGCTTTAGCTTCCATATGTGAGGGTTTAATGGTGGTTATTTGTAGTATTTTGGATGGAGGTAGAAGAACATCATTCGGTTGGTAAGTTATGTTGTATGCTACAAAAGGGCTAGGGCCAAATTGTATTGTAACCACCTAAATTTCATGTTCAAACTTGACACAATGATGGAGGGTGGAAGGTACACATTCCATGACATGGATCTAAGGTCTCCCTAGTAAAACATTGTACTAAAATTCACCTTTAACCACATAGAAAAGTTTAGGGAGTGTGCAAGGTCCTAAATGAATGTGAAGGACAATGGTGCCTATGGTAGTTGTCATAGTATCATTAAAGAGTCTAAGGATGGCTAAAGTTTTAGACATGACATTATTTAGTAGCTTAAGTTGATCGTAGGCATGGGAAGAGATGATGTTGATATTAACTCCCCCATTGATCATAACCCATTTGGCATGGGTTTAGTTGATATGGGTAGTGATAAAGAGAGGTAGATTTAGGTCTTCAAGGTGGATGGAAGGTATCTTTGAGTCCTTGAATGTGACAAGGGTGGAGAGTTAGAGAGTGATGTTGAAGGATTCTATAGGTTTAGAGTCTCCTAGTCAGACCTCAATGGCTTGCATAACCTCTATCATAGCCTGACAATGGTGAAGTGAGGTGGAAATGATCTCATAGAGGCTCATCTTAGCTAAAGTCTGGTGAAGTTGCTTAAGAATGACCCTCTTAATGGATTTAGAAGGATTACCCTTAGAGGTGCCTAAGATGGATACTTTGGGTGGAGTTGAGGATGCAAAGGGTTAGATTGGGTTTGATTTAGGATGAGTAGGTGGGTATGTCCATGGAATGAACACCTTGGCTTTCCATTTATCTCTTTATTGTGATTGTGTGACCATGTTGATGGTATGGATAGAGGGGAATGATGTGATAGGAGGTTGGGTAGGTTCTCCATTATTCTGATGTGAGAGTGGAGGATTTGGTATACATTGGCAAATGGTTAGTGGGTGCCTTGGTAGGGGGGTCAAGGGAAGCTATTATAATAAGAGTTCATCCTCATCATAGAGCTAATGGATAATGGTTTGGAGAGATTTTTAGTTATTAGTGTCATGTCCAAGTGTCTTGTGATAGGAATAAATTTGATGGTCATTATAAAAAACTAGTTTTGAACCAAGAGGGTTGAAGGGTTTGATGGGAGGTAAGGTGAGGTATGAAGATTGTAACAACCTTTGAAAAATGGCTGAATAAGATTCAAAGAGAGGTGGGAAAGGCCTAGGGGTTGTTTTTTTGGTTGGTAAGTGGGGTGTTTTCATGGGAATGGGTTTGGTAATAAAAAGCTTGGGTGAAGTGATGTTTCTAGGTAATGGTTTTGATTTGGGCATGTTATTGGTTGGAGGGTTTGAGGTTGATAATTTGGCCATTTTTAGTTTAGGAAAGACTAACTTATTAGACAAAAATTGGGTTGGTGTAACTAGCAATGGTGGATGACATATGTTAAAAGGAATTTTATTTTTGGGTAGAGTTGATGGATGAGGACCCAAGATAGAGGGTAGGGTAAAAGAAGGAAAAACTCTAGGCATGTGGCTATTCAATGGTTTTGATCATTTGGTTGGTTCAGGTCAAGGTTTGGGTGGAGGCTTAAATGGGGTCAATTTAACTTTAAGAGATGGGTGGACCAAACTCTGTATAGGGAAGGTACCAAGGTTTGTAATAGGTTCTTTTGGTGGTTTGCTTAGTTGAGGCATGATTGCCTTAGTTGGCGGGGAACATGAGGGATTGGTAAAAGTTATGATTGGTTTGAGAGGTGGTGGAAAGATGATAGATTGGTTGGTTAAAGGTGTGATAGAAGTTTCAAGTTTATTGATGTAAGGGAGGCCTAAATGTTGCCAAAAGGTAGCTTGATCCATATCTAGTTTTAGGGAAAAATTCTAATTTTTGTACTAATGTGAAAAAAGGTTTGTGTATTGGTTTTACTTCGTGGGTAGTGGATGCAAGAGATAGACTTATAGGTTGGCGATGTTGGTTGATGGGTTGGTTGAATTCCTAAGGTTAGGGAAGTAAGGTTGAGATAAATGGCTCATCCTTGGTTGGTATCAGTAGAAATGCTTCTCTTTTAGGAATAATATCCATAAGAGTAGTGTTTTGTTGGGTAGCTAGTGGAGGTGGCAAATTAGGAATGTTTAATTGTCTAGATATGCCTGTTAGGGTAGAATGTGGTGATTTCAAAGCTTTTATGAGTGTGGCTAGGGAAAAAATAACTTCCTTAGGATGAATCTTTAAAGGAGGGGAAGATGACTCTTTTACCTCTGTAAGTGAGGTGGGGGAAGAGTGAGTAGATTGGATGGTTGGGTCATCATGGGTAGGTGTATCATGAACCATGTTGATCATGTGGGCATCATGAGAGTATTTAGCCTGTGTGTCTTCATGTTTAATAGGGGCATGGTTGGGAAAGGGATTTTTGAAGATGTCTATGGCTTGGTTTTGAGGGGCATTAGGGTTATCCAACATGAGTTCCCCCTTATCAATGAAGCTTTGAAAAACATTCTTGAAAGTATTGCATCGATTGACATCATGTTTGATCACTCAATGAAAGGCACAAAAGCCATTTTCATTATACCAAGTAGGCACTGGATGAGAAGAATCAAACTATGGGGGAGGCTTGATGGGTGGAAGCAATACAAGATTAGCTTTTAGTAACTTTTCCAACTCCAAGGCATAATATTCTCCAAGTGGAGTAAATTATTTTTGGGTGTTTTAGTTTGGGTTTCGTGAGCTTTGGTTAGAGGGATTGGGAAATTTTTGTTGATTAATCGTAGGTGGTGGGGTAGCCTTAAGGACAACTACATTCACAATTCCCTTAGTCTTAGCCCTAGAGTTAGCTTGATTACCTACTTTGGAGGAGGAGGCTTTGTTGGTTTTAAAGGTAGAGTTTTATTTCATAACTTTAGTTTACCCTCGTCTATAGCCCTATTCTCTAACTTTTTCACCATGGTAAAATATTCATCAAAAGTTTTGAAGCTTTAGAAATGTAATGTAGAAGATATGTGCTTAACACAAGCATGGCTAAAAATTCAATCGATTCAAGCTAAGGAAAGGAGAATGATAATGGGTTAATCAAGCTTCTCTAATGAGCCACAAAATCAACTATAGACCTATACTTAAATTGGTGAATGGAATGAAGGTCAGTGATAGATACTTTCTTAGATATGTTGATTGAGAAGTGATACAAGAAGGTATGAGCTAAATGGTTTAAGGATAAGATGGAATGTTTATTAATGGAACTATACCAGTCTAGTGTCAGGCTAGAAAGAGACATAGGAAATCTACACAAAAGTAGGGTATCATCGTAGGCAATCATGTAACAAGAATGCCTAAATGTTCTTAAATGTTACTGGGGGTCTTCCTTACTATTAAAATTGGTGAATTTTGGAATCTCCCATTGGGCTGGATAAGGTCTGATAGGGACTGAAGGGTGAATGGGCTCATTATAGATTTGGTCATAAGATAAAATGTTATGGGCTCCCGAAAGTGATGACTTAAAAGTTGACATTTTGTCCATGGTTATTTTCATTAAGTTTGTTTGAGGTGGTGCACCTAAGGGGTTATAAGGCATATATTATAGTTGGGGAATATATTGATAATTGATAGGAGGTTGGGAGATGGCCCCATATTGATAAGAGGTTATGGGAGGTTGGGTAGATGACATATAAGGATAGGTAACTATTGGCAGTTGGGTAGTAGATATATACCCTTGCGAGTCAGGGGTATAATCAAATTTAGATGTGATGGTGATTGTTGGGAAGCTGAGTTAGGTTGGGCTATGGTTGGATTGGTAATTAGGGGGTGGTCATGACCTTTGTGCTAATGGGTGGTGAGGTAGAAGGGATAGGTACCCCTAAACTTGGTAAAGAGGTATTAATCGATGGGCTAGGTTTGATAGAGAGGAGGTTGGAGATACTGGTGGTGGGCGCCCCAACTAAAAGTGGGACATGATTTGTTGATGGTTGGGTTGTCCCCTAGGTAGAGGAGTCATTAGTAGGTGTGGAAGGTATAAGGGTAACGATTGGTTAGATAGGTTGGTTCTCAACCATAGCATCAAAGGGGTTAATAGATGAAGATGCTTGGGTGGTTAAAGGTGGGGTGGTGACTACGGAAATAGGGATACCCTCCATAAGGTGGGATGGCATGCCATAAAGAGGATACTAAGGTGGAGTTGAAACTAGGATATGGTGAGAAGAGGTGTTAAGAGAGTGTTGAAGGGACACTAGATTATTGTCTAAAAAAGTGGTAAAATCCATGTCTCCTTGGGTAAATACTTGAGGGAAAGTAGGGATTCCCAATGGATGAGGTGAATATTCTACCTCAAAGATGTACTCCATAGATGAGGAGATAGAGGAGGTTGATTTAGGTGATAGGTTTTGTTCTACCAAGTCTCTTCACTGTTGATGAGTGAGAACCATATAAAAAGTGGGAGAGAATGAAAAAGAATAGACTCACTACTCAAACAAAAAGAAGACAAACAAAATAGTCATGGAAATCAAGGAACACACAAAAAATTATGTTTAAGCCTGAAGTTAGTTTTAAGATCACTATTAGCTTATGCCTTTGTTTATGAGAATGTGTGATAGAAGTTGGCTTGTAGATCAGGTACTAGATAAGCAGTTTATGGATAGTTTTAGGTTAGTTTTAGTGTTCAAAAGAATCTATATTGGAATCAATAAGTGGCTTGGTATTGGGGTCTACCCCCTCACTTCACAGTCCTATAACAATAAGGGTGTCAGGGCCTTAACTAATATATAATGATATCCAGAGTTTATACTCAACTAGAGAGCTGAATTGGTTCTCCTCTTGGTAATAACCTCCAAGTAGGATTGCTAGGAATGGGTAAGGTGACCGCTAGGTGATGAAATCCTAGTTGAGCCTTGTCTGAGGTGAAAATGATGTTTGATTGATTATGTGGTTTAGTTATGTAACATAAGTGTGATATGATTAATCTTGATGCCATTAATTAAGCTAAGTGAGCTAGAAGAACCAGGCAATCAATGGATGTAGTATGTTTTAGACCCAAATGAAAATTTGATTTAAATTATGAGCACAAATAGAAAAGGAAGCATACAAATGTAGATAAAAAGAAAATCCAAGTAGAGATGAGGGTCCCATCAGGAGTGTTAGAATGTTTCACTCAAATTTTGCTATTATTCAGAAGAAGGTAGTAAAATTGGAAATACAAGATGTGGTAAAAATACTTAATAAAAATAAGAAGATTATGGAGAGCTCATCTTTGGTTTGGGAGGATGAGCTTCAAATAAGAAATCACTAAAGCAAACTAGTTTGTTAGATAAATAGTAAGGTGGATTTACTAGTGCTATCTAGATCCCAAAAGTGAGAGCTTCTTTAGGGGCTATCAATCCACTATATTAGAACAATTAAGTTAATAAAATAGAAATAAAGTACTTGCATCAATGATCAAAAGGTACTAAAATTGATAACAAGAATTTATTGATAAAAAGATAGGCTAGAATGATCAAATTAGTGATAAACTAATTAGTGTTAGTGCTAATGGGTCAAGGTATGGCTCAAAAGGTCTGAAAGGGGTCTATGAACAATAAAAAACTCTAAAAGGTGAAATTGGGTTAGGTAAAGGAGATGAAATTATCTTGTTGGATTTGTTTGCCATAGGGGATCATTGATGGTTGGGTTAACCATCTGTGGTTAGGCCTAACTGTCAATGGTTGGGCTGACTATTGATGGTTGACTATGTCCAAAATTGGGTTTGATAAAAAGTAGATTGATGAGATTCATAGATGACTTTTGGGGATTGGGAAAAGGATAATTTTATTATGAAATGAAAATAAAGCACATGAATAGTAAAAAACAAAATTTTGCCTTACCAGAAGTGGGTTGAATGGGTAGTTGGTGTAGTTAGCCTATAGGCTAGATCTGGCCTAATTTTGATAAAGTAATGGTGCCAAAAATCTTGGTTTAAAGGCGATGATAAGTCATCTCTTAATGAAATGGCTTGATAATGTGGACGAAATTAGTTGACCTATAAAAGAAAACTTTGAGTACCTGAGCCCCTGATAATACTTATAGATGTTTTTGCTCTTATAGCTTTCTCCTTCTTATAGGCAAGGGCCAAAGGTTCAAGAGGGAGTGTAATTGGGGATTATAAATATAATTCATCCATGTAATGCCTCACAAGGAGATTTGGATGACTTATATTTAGAAAAGGTAGCTGGTAGTTTTCATGGTGTTTGCATGTAGAAGGTTAGGTGGTTGAGCTTGACCATCGATGGTTGGGCTGACCGTCAATGGGTAGCTTGAATGTCAATGATCGACACTGAATTTCAAAATAGCCTCAAAGGCCATGTTTAATCCTATTAAATCTAAACTATGAAAATAGGCCGAGGTAAGGAAAAAAGGTCTGAGGGGTCTATTAAGGGTCATGACACTTAGAAATATGTGTGCAAAATTTTGGTGTCTACACCTAGATTAGAATCCTACTTTGGATGATCCAAGTTAGAATAAGAATCATCAAGTCTAAGTGAGTCCAATGAAGGAGAAGAAGTGTCAAGTGTTGAGTGTTTGGGACTCTCCTAAAAGTGAATACTTCTCCCTATGAACAACTCATGTGTGGTCAGATGTAGAAGGTAGTACCGCTTGACATCATTTGAATAACCTAAAAATATGCAATGTTTGGATTGAGGTTCTATAGATTTAAATTTAATATTCAATATGCATTCCATAACAGGGGATTCAAAAACTCTAAAGTTCTCAATTGTAGGTTTCCTTCAATGCCAAGATTCAAAAGGATTTATGCCTTTTAAAGCTTTATGAGGAACCATGTTTTGAATATAACAAGCTTAATTAATGGCATTGGCCCAATATTGAGGTGCCAAAGACTTAGAGTGAATCATACAACTAGCCACCTCTTTCAAGGATTTGTTCTTGCATTATACAACTTCATTTTTTGAAGGACTATAAGTAACTATTCACTATAAATCAATCCCCTCTTCGGTGTAAAATAAATCAAATATATTACTAACATATCTACCTCCATTTTCAGTTTGAATAAATTTGATGGATTTCTTAGATTGTTTCTCAAAAGGATCCTTGAAGTATTGAAAATATTTAAACACTTCATACTTTTGTTTAAGGAGGTAGACCCATGTGTATCTTGAGAAATTTTCAATGATTATGAGAATGTACTTAGCCCTTGTAAAAGATAGACTAGGAAAAGGCCCAGATATATCACTGTGTACTAAATCCAATGCTTTTGAATCCCTCCAAGATTTATCTTTACCAAATTTTGCTCTGAGATTATTTCCAAGAGAGTAACCCTCATAAAGTCCCATAGATATTTGTAATCAAGGAAAGCCTATGACCATGTCATTTTTTAAGTTATTCAAGGTAGCAATAGTTAAGGTGGCCAAAATGCTCATGCCATAATTTGCTAATTCCATCTGAATGAGTCAACAATATAATTAGAGAAGAATCAGGTGAAAAATGTAAGAAGGTATATAAACTAGCTTGGTGATCTACCCTACCCACTACTACTGTATAATCACTATGTAACTCCATGATGATAACTGAACTTGGTTGAATTTTCCTCCTTCCATTGCAACAAAATCTCTCCTTACAACTAGTACATAAGTGTCATCACCCAAATTGATATAAGGCATGCTACAAGCTCTAAGGAAGAAAACTCAACTAGTGAAGAACCTATGTGGTGAGGAGCACCCAAATCAATAACCCATGAAGATGTTTAATCTATAACTGATACAAGATCCTTGCCCTTTTCTTTCTCTTTATCCTTTCCATTTGCCTTGGAATAATCTTGAGTTGATGAATTATGATTGAAAGACTTAGGAACACCTATGTTGTTCTTCTCTAGGAGATGAGTTAGGTGATATATTTTCTTCTTGATGCAATTGTGTTCATCATGCACATTTTTATTATATTAGGTACACTTATCCTTCTTTTTCTTAGGTTTGTCATTAGAAGAGGAGGTTTTGGTGGTTGTTTTGGTAGAGGTTGATTATTTCTTCTTTTCTTGGTCCTTCTTCTTCTTCTTCTCTTTATTTGAAGTCTTTATTTTTACATTCTTGGAAATTAGCGGTTTAGGTTTTGAGGACTTCAATGTGCCCCTCTGGATCAATTTGTCTTACTCCCTAGTTAAGTAGACAATGAAAGCATTTAAAGAGGGCATTTTACATGTAGTGCCCAAAGCACTTTTAGTGGCATAGAAAGTAGAGACAAAGATTGAATAGTTAGGACCTAGCTTAGAGAGTATATAAATAATAATTTGGTCATCTTTATTCTCTATTACACATTCTTTCAACTTTAATCTCAAAGACTTGAACTTTGTGAAGAAATCCTGAAGGGTGTTAAAGCTGATAGGACTTAGGATGATAAGCTCATTTTCAAGTTTATGACCTCTCACCACATCTATATTTCCAAAATATTTTCCATGATGGTTCACACTTCATTGAGTGATTTAGTAGGTTCTAAGATAAAGAGAATATCAGGAGACATAGAAAGACACAACAACCCATAGGATTCATCACAATAGTTATATCATTTAACATTTTTTACTTTTGTACTATGTTTAATTTCATTTCCCATTGTAATATGATGTAAACCCTTGTTCCTTAGTATAATTTAAATTTTATTTTTCCATTCATAGTAGTTAAATGGGGTTAGTGGAGTAATTGAAATTAAATCCATTAGTGCAGATATTGAATTGTAGTAGTAGTGCAAGTTGTTGTTGTAGAAATGAAAGTGCAAGCAAAAAAAAAGATTAACTCCAAAGAAAGAAAATCCTTCAAGATTTATTCACAAAGTTTAAGTCCTTGAGATTTTAGCTGAAATAATGTGGAATAGAGAAGAAAGATGACTATCTTATTATTTATATAACCTCTATGTTAGGTCCTGACTACTCAGTCTTTATCTTTAGTTTCCATGCCACTAAAAATTATTTGGGAACTATGTGGAAAATGCTCTCTTTAAATGCTTTCATTTACTTAAAACTTATTTTTGATGTGCACTTGCTTTACTCGTGTGATCACTCCACCATGTGATTTAGTTGATTTGGTGATCACGCTAGATATAAATCTAATATGAAAAAAAATATGATACCATATCAGAGACATCACCAGTTCTAGATAATGTGAATGCAAAGGTTGAGATCACACAAGATAAAGCTTGTGCACACCATAATGTTTTAGATTAAGGTAAAAATAGGTTTTGAAGGGGCCCCGAAACCCTTTAACAGGAATAAAAAAGATAAAGCATTACCATGCTCCAGGAAAAGCCATCCTTAAACCTACTAATAAGTAGCAACAAAAATAGGTTATACAAGATAACCTCAAAAAACCATTAAACAATCAACCCCCTAATATCCCGCAAGATGCTCTAATATCTATTTTTAGGGGTAAAATCTAGAATAGTTGCCTGTCTGCCATCAGCAATATTCTGCATACTTTCTAGCTCTCTAGTTTTCCTTATGGGTCTTCTTCCGGGTTTGTCAGGAGAGCCAATATCCGGTTTCACCTTACGATGCTGTTCATCTCTTTTTTTGAGTTTATCCTGAGCAAAAACCAACTATTTCACCTTTGTTTTCTGGTCTTTTTTACTGCTTCTCATTTCTACTCCCTTAGTATTCATGTTTTTTCCACCCCTTTTTCTTTGGTTCTCCTGAAGCTCCTCCAAAGGGATATCATTATCAGCTTGAATCTCCCTAGATTGAGAAAGGAGAATATCTCCCTCTTCTGAATTATTTACATCTTCAACCAAGATTTCTCCTTCTTCTAGTACACTTTTGTCATCAGCATCTCCCCATCGCTCTTCTATCCTTTGATAGCAAACGATTTGTCTTGATAAATCCATCAAATCTTATATTCTTTGTTCAGGGATTTTGATATCTATTTGTAGTCCATCTCCTTTTTTTTTTGAATTTTCTTTCTCAGTAAAAAACTCTTTATACGCCTCAGTTTGTGGATCTTTGGGTTCTTCACAAGAAGGCTCTTTATCCGCCTCTTCGTCTAAATCTTTAGGATCTTCACTCTTCTTTTGTTCTTGTCTATGATCTTCCTTTAGTTTCCATTCTTTCTTATGCTGAATTTTTGTCCCATCCAAAGCACCACTCAGAAGATTTTTGCTTTTAGATAGACAGTTTTTAATGAAGTGCCCCTATTTCTTACAAGCATAGCAAGAATTAGGCAAATCTTCAAAAAAGATCCCTTGAGTTTTTTTGCCCAGCTTGGATATTATATCTACTTTTTCTGGGATTTGATTCAAATCTGCCACTTTGACATAAAGTCTGGCGCTTTAAAGTTTAGATCTGGAAGTCGTAGCTTTATCCACTGCCACAAGTTCACCAAAAGAACTAGAAATACCTTTAAAGATTTCCTCATGCCAAAACTCTAAAGGGAGTCTAGGAAGTCTAACCCAAATGGGAGTGGTTAAGAAAAAAGAATCTGATAGATCCATATTGGGCTCCCATTTTTTGATAGTAAGAGAACATTTACCGAAAGACCATGGTCCTCCACCCAGAACCATATTCATGTCTTCCTTACAATTGAAAATAAACGAGAAGAAACCATTCACCATTGGTGCCATTTCTATCTCTCCTCTAATTACCCATTTCCTTTTAACCATTTTTTTAAGAGATTTCAGATCTGGTCTTGCTCCTAAAAATTTACCCACTAGGGTGAAATCCATGGAAGACATAGAGAAATATATTAAAGGGTCTGGAATGAAAACTTGAAACTCACCTTTCTCCCAGCAAGATTTAGCAGTCACCGGTGGGAAAATAGATTTTCCATTGGGTTTCTTGCCAAACATAGATGACCACTTCTTTTGCTCTGCATTCTCTGCCTTCAGCATTTCTGAAGAATTTTCATTATCTTTCTCCTTTTCATGCTCCTGCCCCAACACAACAGGAGTAGAATCCAGATGGGAGACACAGATCCCACTAAAAAGATTAGAAGCACTCGACAGTTTTCCATTATTTCCAATAGCGACACATTCTGCCCCCAAAATTTTTTTTGCACCTCCTGCTGTCCCTCCAGGGTCTGTACCTGCTACCTGGTTCTCCACAAGCAACTTTTCTCTCACCTTCAACCCTGTGCTCTCCACATCTGATGGGACACCTTCAGTTTTCTGCCCAAAAAATTCAAATTTTGGGCGCACTTCCTGCGCGCCCAACGCATCCCGCCTATACATCAATGTTGTTGAAGTAAAATGAAATCAATCAAAGACAATATTACAAGAGACAAAAATCAAGTGGAGTAAAACCTAATCTTCTATTAAGTGAAAATATCTCAAATGAGATGATTACATATAAGAGAGTAAGCAAGTAACTCCTCCATAAAAGGTGGTCAAAATATCCTCAAAATAGACAAGTAAAAACTCCATAAAATGTGGTCAACAGACCCCTAAAATATACAAGTAACTCCTCCATAAAAGGTGGTCAACATGGACAAGAATAGAGGAGTAACTACCATGCCTAGAATATCCAATCAAGGGATTTACTTCCTAGTCACCCAGTTAACCTGCACACATAAACAATCTTATCCATGAAAGTAGGACAAATCCACGTGAGGGAAAAAAACCATAATAAAAAAATATGGGGAAAAATAAAACCCCTAGTCTAACAACATGTGATAAAGAACATAAATGAAATAATGTAAAATAGTAAACATGTCATGTTTAGGTGTTGATTTTAGAGTTTTAGAACATATACATATACATATACATATACATATGCATATGTATATGCATATACATATACATATACATATACATATACATATACATGTACATGTACATACATACATACATACATACATACATACATACATACATACATACATACATACATACATATATTTGAAATATATTTCTTATGTAAAAATGTTAATCAATTTTCCCATCAAGGGGATGATCATGTGTAGGTCATGAATCAAACATAGGAATGGTCACCTATCATGAGTGAGTAGTATAATATGTATTTCTAAATTTGAAGAATTATATAATGTTACTATATAACCATTATCATCATTGTGAGTTATAAGTTCCAATGTATGAGAGTAGTTATAGGGAACCTAGTATCCTATGGAATTTGTTATATAGTATGAGAAACATGTGTTTGTGTTTGATTTGGAACATGGTGAACTATCTATAATAATATATTAGGATATGATAGAGTAAATAATGATTTCATGAGTCCTAAATAACTCTTTGATGTAATTGGAATTTCAACATTGGTCATCTAGGAAAGTTAACTACCTTACTCTGAACTATCTGATTAGGTTGTATAAGTGATTAATTATAATAAAATTGAATAGGTGGAGTAACTAATTGTGTATAATGAAATTGAATAGGTTGAATAAATTATTATGATGGTCATAGGAATGGAGGAGGAAATTCCCCTAATTTAATAAGATGATCATATGGAAAACCCAAAACTATGACCACCTAATTATCATGTTCATACTTGACATATTTATATATTGAAGATAGTACTGCACAAAGCTTATGTTTCCAAGGGCATCCCAATAACATGTTATATACCCTTATAATTGGTAATCCTAATAAAAATTTAGTAACTAGTATAAGGATTACATTAAGTGGTAGAACAATGTGCCCAAAGAGCATTTTTTTCCTTACCATCAAATCTGTTGACTATCCTTGTTGCATCTATAAGATCCTCATGTGCATATCCAAGAGTATGAAGGAGTGTCATTGTACAAAAGTTTTCACTTGAATTATTATCTTTCATATTCCTATGTATAGGATGAAAATCAATGTATTCTTGTAGAAATAATAATGTATAACTAGGATCATGATCTAAAATATCACCATAATCAAATGTAATTATAGAATTTTATACATACACAAAATTTTAAGTGTACTAATAATAACATCCAATGGGTGATCATATTTCAAAGGAGGAGGGTGTGAATTGTATGCTACATGCACATTAGAAGTTTCCTCAATTTATTTATAACATGATTTGGAAAGGGATTGGAAAATATTATCAAATTTTCATTCCCATTTGGTTGTGGTTTTGAGTCATTCGTAGGTGTGTTAAGCCCAATAGTGTTCTCATCATCATGATTTTGAATCTTATATATTAGTGAAAAACATATATTTATAGAATGCACATCATATATGATAATTGAAATATACAATATTGACATGCCCCTTAGGTGGAGACATATTCCTATCAATTTACTTAGGTGGAGGGATAGATATAAGGTTGGACTCAAGTAACTTATATAAAAGCATATGAGGAGGTTGAGGTAATCATGTAAATTTATTCATTTGTTGATTGGACATGACAAGCCTATTATTAGTCTATAACACTACACCAACTATTGGTTTTTCCTCATTATTAGTATCATTTGTTTTGACCTTCTAACTTGGTAGTTGAATTAGATAAAACATTAGGTACAGATTTACACTTATTCAAAGTTATGAGCTTAATTGATTGATATATAATCATGTGGCATAAATCAACAAATTATTTTAATTTATTAAACATAATAGACTCATAGAGAGGGAATGAAAAAGTTTCTTGAAGATATCTTATAACTCATTCTTGGCCATAGGATTTGTCATCTTAGAAAGCATGGTTTTATACTGAAGCACAAAGTTAATGATTGGTTCATTGGATCCTTTATTGAGTTTTGTAATTTGAGCATAAGAAAATCTAATACTAATATTGATAAAAAAATGTGTTAGAAATTGATCAACCAAAGGATGAATTATTTAGATGATTGGAATGTGATGTCATATAACCAATGAAAAAATAGTCTTTAAGACTTTGTAGAAATAAATTAGTCAAAAGCTTTTCATTGGAGGCATAATCTAAGCATGTTGCATGAAAGGATATCAATTTTTGATCTATATCACCTTTACCATCATATAATGTAAGCTTAGGAACTATGAAAACCATAGGTAAGGGATAAGCTAAAATATCTAGAGCTAATGGATTATGAATCAAAGCATGAGAATTAGTAAAATGACTTGATATAAAATCACCTACTCTAAATTCAACACCATAGATTTCCAAGATATAATAGTCTACTCAAGGGATCAAGCAATAGGTTAAGATGATGATGTAACATGACTACTAATCATAGGATGTACATAGGTTGGGTGTGTAAGAATAGGCATGTAGAGGGAAACCTTGTGTTCCCCCCATATATTGGGTAGTTGTTACATGTGTATCTAAAGGTGTAGACATTAGAATAGTAGTAGTCTGAACACCTATGGTGGAATTAGTACTTATGAAAGGTATATTAGTATCAATGAAGTGCTCATGTTGTTGATCCCTAGATTTAATAACCTTAGCATGATTTTTTTGTCATATCTTGTTACATATAGAAATAAATCATGCATTTGTAGGTTCATTTTAAGACATCAAGTTAATTAATTTTCATTTATGTCATAAAATTGATCAAGAAATTCCACATATTTATTTGTTTTATTAACATCTATAGTAATTATTTATTCCATTATGATTATGAATGAAAATCAAAAATCAAGTATAAAAATTATATTCAAATATAAAAAGTTGAAACCCTAGAATGAAGGAATAAAACCTAAAGGAATCCTAGGGTTTTTATATGTTTAGACAAAGTGTGGGTTTACCAATATATTCAAACTTATTTTTCATTTCTTTATGTTAATGAGATAAAACTTATAAATTATTTAGATTCTATAAACTATAACTATAATACATGAATATGAATGTAAGGGGAAGAATATGTCTAAATAATTTCACTCTGTATAGACATTAATGACCTAATGGATCAATATATTCAATGTGTTTACTATTTTGTGTAGGTCTGAGTTTGAATGCAAGTATCAAAAGGTTTGAATATAGACATTGAGTCACTTAGATTAAACCAGTTAGATGGATCTATCATATTGTAAATGTTTGCACCATGTCATAATGTTTGTCTTTTGATGGATTAATTTGGGTAAATTGTGCCTCTTAATTTTAGCATAGGCCCTTGTGTTTGTGTCTAATTCATAGTTGTGTGTGATATCAAAGGCTAGCTATGTGCACAATATCCAAAAACTTATCTCCTTCTCTTTGAAACCCTAATTCCTATTTTGACACTAGACTTATCTCCTTCTCTTTGAAACCCTAATTCCTATTTTGACACTAGGTTTAAACATGCAAAAGGCGAAATAAGTTAGTTGAGATGACATAAACCACTCTCTAATATATTTACAAGCATTGCCTACATATCCAATACTCATAAGAGGTAAGTAAAACCACACACATTTCTCCACATTAGGTATATGTGTGCAATGGTTCTCTTTTAATGAATGCAAACTATAGTCTAGATTTTGACACTTGGAAAATGGAAAAATTGGCTTGGATTAGGTGATTCAAAATTTTATAGGGCCTACTTATTGTGATTAATTATTGAATTTGAAATTTTAGGGTAGTCCATTTGAATGTGCAAGTGTTATAATAGGATTGATAAACAATGCTAGATAATGAAATATGATTAGATCTAATATGTATTTATTTGGAAATCTTTGGGTATTTTTTCATTCTAGCATGTGAAATGTGTGGCTAAAGATGATTTAAATTTGAAAAATGACTGTTGCTTGGCACGGGGACAAGTCTGTCAGAGTTGGACACCTGATTATGTCAAATTTGTATGAAAAATATGAATACTAATATGATGATCTAGAGATAGTTTGAGTTTGATAATGAATAGGTTAGGTAATTATTATATGTGAATGATAAAAATTTGGGAATGTTGGACCCATAAAAAAAATGTGGATGCAAGAAAATGTTGTAAAAGATCCATATGCATACACACAAATCATGGAAGGTGAAGGTAGGTCAATATTGACATTGAAAAGTGCCTAATACCAAATTTTAGAGTCTACATATACATACATACATACATACATACATATATATATAAACTAATTCAAAATAATGGATATCCATTACCTACCTAGATGAATATCCATTTTTATTTCCATACATTCATATCTGAAAAAGTTTTTGAGTTTCCAATTTTTAGCCCCCATCTTCTTAGACTCACCCAAAAACTAGATTATATTATTTTGAGATTGTAATAATTTTATTTTGTTGTTATAGAGATAACAATAGATATATTATTATGAAAATGTAGTAAATTCATGAACATATAGTGATTTTTAGACATAATAACAATTTAAATAGATCACACAAGTCTACATTTTTAGAGCATGATATTAATTAGAAATTAAATTTTTTATATACTCGGGTGATATAATAAGGCTATGAGTATTTATAATTTCACATAATTGTCAAAAATATAAGAATAATGTTAAGTAAGATTTATATCTCAAATGAATGAAAATGAACAATGCTTAAATTTACACTCACAAGAGCTTAGAGAAACTTATTAGAATTATGAATAACTTTATCAATTAAAATTTAAAAGATTATTAGTCGCTTATTAATTGATTTATGTAAAGGATATGGTAAATTTACATATAATAGTTACTAATTAGTAAAAACTACATTAGACTCTAATTTTGTAGTGTGGGAATGTAGGCAACTCAACATAATAAATGTAGATCCTAGACATAGATTAGATTAGGGTTTTTATAATTACAACACCTTGACTAATTCTAAAATTAACCTATTATGATTATTGACCTTAAAATTGTGTTTGGAAATGTAAAACAATATGGTTTAAAATGATATGTTGAAACTCCTAGTAGGTTAGCTAAGGAAAGTGGGTAAAATTTTCACAAGAAAGAAAATAGAAAATATAATTTTGGAAATGATTGTTTAATTGAAAGGGTCTTAGTCAATTTGGTGTGGATGATGGTAAATTTCATGGTTATGTCATCCACCAAAATACAATTCCTAGGAACTGGATAAGGAGTGAATAATAATTAAAAAAATATTTAAAATATGGATCTCTAAGAAATTCCTTGGACTATGAGAAGGTAAATATTATATAGGGGACAAGCCTCTTTTCCATTGAATTGTTGAAGGGAAAGGAATACATTCAACATTGATTTTGAATAAGAATATATGTAAGAAACTCAAATGAATGAGCCCAAAACCTAATAGATAAGATAATTAGGGTTGATGTTTTGTAGTTTCCCTTAAAACACTAGAAACATCATTAACCTTTCTCAACATGCAAATTGTAAATTTATTAGAATGTTGTTATTCTGTAATGAAAAGTATTTTTCTTTTAATTAATGCATGCAGGGTTGATGAGTGAAACTATGAAATGCTTAAGCTAGTTAAATAACACCTTGATTTTTTATACATATTACCATGAAACAATTAACAATAACTAGATGATATAATATATTCAATTAGATATGAATGAATGCAATTAAATCTTAGTAGAGAATTAGATATATATACTTGGCTATTATCACCCTTGTAATGCCTTGTATAATTATAATTGAATATAAGTGTTTCAATGTTATTTTACTACACTCTTATATTATCTTGAAATGTTTGTGGCTTGAATATGTTAAATGTAATTTTTTGGCTATCCTTGCATCTAATCAACAAGTGTAGTAGAACACCTATGACTTTTGGTGTGTGGTAAAAGAGGGATTTGAAGTATCTATTTATGTCTTGACGATGTAATTGAATTCTTAGATAAAATTATTTATAATTAATTTTATGAATAATGATTAGATCACATAATTTTAAAGTTGTGCATGTAGATAAAAATACTCTGAGTGTCCATTTTTAGACCTTCAAAGGCATAATACCTTGAAAGTGTTTTTATCACTTAAAAAAATGTGGGTACCAAAACTAATATAATCATGTGTGATAAATAAAAATGTGGAATTTTTATTTTAACACGTTTTGTTTATATGAAAATCAATTGAAATTATTAATGATAACTAAATTTTAACATGCATTATTCTAGCTGTGTGCTTCGATGATGTTGTATGTGAATGAGAACATTTAACCAACATAAAATTTATCTTACAATTATTGCATGTTGTAAATGAGAAAAATTAATTGTGCTGAATTAGATATTTGTGTTATTTATATATTTCACTCTTGCTTAATCCTCTTTATATTTAGTATCACAAGAAATTGTATAGAAGATAGTGCTATAAACAAATGTCGATGAAAATTTAATATGGGTTACTATTGTGAACTAATGTGCATTGAATATTGATTTTGGTATGTACAATAATGATTTATATGTTTCCCAGTGACTAATGGTGTACTTATATATATAATTGGGGAGGGATCTTATAAATAATGTATGATAGCCATTGTAAATAGAATTAAGGGATTTAATTTTGGGCTATACTTTAATATTAATGATGAATGTGATTTATTTATACTATTGTACATGGATTTAAATTATATTATTTACATGTGTGCTACTTAAGATGCTGTGCTTAATAACATAATAATAATTAATAAAAAATACCATGTTTTTACTTAGCTATATTGGGTGTAAATTATAGACTTGATAATTGGGACCAAATAAGCCCTATGAAACCAACTACAACCATATAATGTGAATTAGGGCCTGATTTACCCTAATCATATCACTGATTGAATCAATATACTAATTTGTTCAATCATGTATCTAATTAGGGTAAATCAAGCCCTATAAAACCATTTTTTTCAACAATATAATATGAATTAGACCTTGATTGGCCCCGATTGCATCCATAACTGAATCAATAAAGTAATTGTTTCAATCAAGTATGTAGTTGGGACAAATGAGTCCTACGAAACTAATTAAAACCATAATGTGAATTGGGGCTTAATTATCTACATTTTTTTCTAGATTAAAATAATCATGTAATTAGTTTAATCAAGTATGCAATTATGGAAAATAAAGCTACACCAAACCAATTCTAATCATATAATATGAATAGGTGCTTGATTAGCCCTAATTACATAGTTGATTAAAAAGCTACGTAAATTATTTAATCATGTATGAATTTAGATCCAATTGAGCCCCATGAAACTAAAATATGAGTTAGGGCTTAATTGGCCCAAATTTTGTACTTTATTAAATTAGTAGAGTAATTGGTTAAATTATGTAAATAATTGGGACCATTTTGATCATTTTATAACTAATTAAAACCATATAATGTGAATTTGGGTTCGATTGGCACCAATTTAAATCCTAATTAAACCAATCCAATAATTTGTTAAATTATGTATATAATTGGGGCAATTGAGCCTCAACTAAATAATGTGAATTGGGGATTAATTGGACCTAATTACATCTTATATTTAACCAATTACTCAATTGGTTCAATTAAGTATACTACTGGGGCTAATTGAGCCCCATGAAACTAGCTATGACCTTGTAATTTATGAAATTAGGGTTCAATTAGCCTCAATTGTGTCTTTGATTAAACCAATCAAGAGAAAATTTTAATTGGGTATGCAATTGGGGCCAACCAAACCCCATGAAACACATTATGACCATATAATATGAATTAGGTCTTAATTGTCCTCAATTACATCCATGATCAAACCAATAAGTGATTGGTTCAATCAAGTGCATGATTTGAGTTAATCAAACTATGTGAAATAAATTGTGATCACATAATGTGAATTAGGTCTTGATTGGATGAAATTAAATCCCTAATTTAAATTTTTTTATGATTGGCTCAATTAGGTATGCAATTTTGGTTGATTGATAATTTTGGCCAATCAAGCCTTGGGAAATTAATTATGACCATATAATATGAATTGGGGCTCAATTAACCCCAATTTAATCCTTGATGGAATACATTATGTATTTTTTTGACTATTTATACAATTGGGTTCAATTGATCCCTGTGAAACTAATTTTGACAATATAATATGAAATAGGGCTCAAATGGTCCTAATTGCATCCCTGATTAAATCAATCAAGTAATTGGTTAAATCAGGTATGAAATTGGGGCCGATAAATACATGTTAAACTTATTACAATCATGTAATGTAATTTGGGGCTTGATTTTACCTAATTGAATATTTAATTTAACCAATCAAGTAATTAGTTCAATCAGGAACATAGTCTTGGCCAATTGAGACTTATTAAATGAATTGTAACCATATAATGTAAATTGGGTATTGATTGGCCTAAATTGTATCCCTGATTAAACTAATTGAGAAATTGGTTTAATCACATACATAATTGGGGCCAATCAAACCTTGTGAAAATAATTATGACTATGTAATGTGAATTAGGGCTTGATTAGCCCTAATTGCATCCTTGATATAACTAATCATAAATTGGGGCTTTCTTGGCCCCAATTACATCCTTATAGAACTAATCATAATTTGGGGATTTAATGGCCCTTACTGAACACATGATTTAGCTAATTTATGGGATGTACTTGTATTAAGGTACATAATTGGGGTTGTCATAAGGGGACATGTTTATATTAAGGGGATGCGCTTATCTTAAGGGGATGCCATTATTCAAAGTACACAAGAAGTCTTAAGGGGATATGAATATATAAAAGGAACATGATGTCTCAAAGGGACTCTAAATAATTGGGACAAATAAGTTGGAAGCAAAAGTGGGACTATTCAATCCCTATAAACCTAATTACAATAAATTAACATGTATTGGGGCTCTATTCTACCCTTATTGTGTATCTTATTGAACCAATCAAGTATATGTGCTAATTATTTATCAAATTAGGTTTAATCAATCCCTTGAAATCAAATTGAAATTGATAATCTCATGTTAGGGACAAATCATCTCAAATAGAAAGTAATCAAAATTAAGTAATGCATACGAGTGCTCAATTAGCCCCAATTGTGCACATGATTGAAAAAATTATGTAATTGGTTTAAGCCACTAAAAAATTGGGCATAATCAAGTCACATTGACTAAATTTTAATTTTAAATGTTATAGAGACATCATATTTACACTTAAGATACATTTAGTAAATGCATATTTTAATTTTTGTGCCAAATATCCTTTTAGCTCTCACTATTTGTAAGAGAAGCAAGGTTTGAAAATTTTATTTTTTGGAATACCTATAACTTATAAAAAATTTACCATTCAATCTATAAGGCTCCAAAACATAAAAACTGACCATTATTTTTACTAAAATAAACATCATATGCAAAATTTACACCCATAATACCTTGGGTTCAATACCATGACTTTGAAAATAATTAAGTACTAAACACAATATATTTTTAAAATTTATCTCCTAAATGGTACATTTTAGTGATATAATACCAATTATAAAAGAACCATAATGATCTTATTTTGTTTTATTTATTAAAATATTTATTTCATTAAATGTAAAAATGAATGAAAAGTTGTAGTTTAAATCAGATGCAAAGATGTAAATAATTTTGGGGAAAACATCACCCTAACACCACTCCTAATGTCACCCTAAATTCAAACCATAACGTTTCTCCTAAAGTTGGTCTTGATGCCACTTTAAATTTATCAAATTTTAGTGTGAACTTGGGTCAAATTTAAAGTTCAAAATTCAAAAAAACCATCCAAATTTAAATGGTCAAAATGTTTTAGTGTCTTATACCTCTAGGTTTATGAAGTTCTTTCATATCCCTTTCCAATAGAATTTATAGCTCTAAATTTTAAATTGTTCAATAAAAAGGCAAATTCTTCACACCATATTAAGGCATTATATGCCTATCTCTTAGATGTCTCTCATGATGATAAATTATTAGCTAAGCTATTTCCAATAATCTTGAAGGATTATTCACTTGAATGGATTCATGATTTACCATGTGGATCCATACATTCTTTTAAAACTCTAGTTGATCATTTATTATCTAATTTTCAAATAATATTTCTCAAAAGGTTACATTTATGGAATTATCTCAACTTAGAAAATAATTAAATCAATACATTAGAGAATATATACTTAGGTTTAAGATTGCTACTACTAAAATGAATTATGATCCACTTGATAATAAAATTCAACACAATTTTTTAATATTTTTCTTCAATTATTAAAGAAAATGTTGTGTTCAATTATTATAAGTTTTTGTTGTGGAGTTTTATATTTATATAAGAGAATTTGAAATCAAGATTGTATATGAAAATATCACGGAATATTCTCTAAATGTTTCTAAATTTAAAAACAAGTCAAGATTTATGAATATACACATTCCTTCCATATCTACTCCACCACCCAATCCTATTGTAGCCCCTAAATAAATATATCTCCACATTTTAATTCATCTTACCAAGTACCATATTATTAATCACTCCAAAAAATACCACAATCTACCACCAATACCTATTTTCATTCATCCCCCACTAAAAATCCCTAAATGACTTCCATAATGCCACCATAATGCGCACTCTTCAAACTACAAAAAATAAAATCAAATACCTCACTTAAGGAATGCAAAAGTTAAAAGGAGGTTTACTTCTAATGATATTATTATTAATAATTTGATTTATGAATTTATTTATTATCCTTTGCCATCAATCTTTGTGGCTTCAAAATTTAATTTGTTTATGGAAAAGGAGATCTGAACATCATATTAGAGCCTTTTAATTATTTTGCATAGATTTTGCTCATAATGACAATTTATTTAATGCGTTATTTCCTATAAGCCTAAAAGATTATGCTCTTGATTGTTTTTATGCTCTTCCATGTGGATTTTTAAATTATTTGAAAACCCATATAGATGGTTTATTAGGTCACTTTCCAACCGATTTTGGTATAAAGTTCACATTTTATAAATTGGCTCAAGTTAGGAAAGGTAAAAATGAACATCTTAGTGATTATGTGCTTAGATTCAAAACAATGTTTACCAAAATTACTTATGAACCACTAGAGAATGAAATCCAAAGTATATTTATTTATAGTTTCCTTATAATTATTAAGGAAACACATGTTTTAAATACTTAAGATTCCTTTAATGAACTTTTTCATGTTGTTAGAGAATTTGAAATTAAACTTTTAAATACAAAGATTCCTACATATAATTTCAGTGCTCCTTATTATTTATAATTTATAAACAAGTCAAATTTTAAGAATATGAGCATTGATGTCAAGTTTTCAACTAATAATGGTTGTTAGAAAGATTATTGATCGGGTTGGCATATAAATTATCTTATGCTACAGTTTTTTGAAACATACCACAACATCAAATATGTTTATAGATAGAAAAAAACATTTTTCCATGGAGCTTTATGGCACATATCATACACCTAAATGAAGAATGGACATGCAATTTAATATTTTATTTTTTTAATGTGGAGACAAACTTCTATAAGGTATTTTGTAGTATTTTGGTACAATATTTCACATGCACCAAAATTAAGTTAACTTAGTATAGTTTTCTATACTAAGGTTAGCTAGTGCACATAGTGCATAATTTCCTAGATTTCGAATAGGAAAAGGATAAGCCTATATTATATCCAATAAGAGGCCACCTCTTCATATCCCAATTATATTTTCTCATTTTTTGTCTAGTAAGAGAAGGGGCACTAGCTCTCGCTTAAATTATAACTACCCTCTCCATATATGTATTGTTTGGTTTAAAACCTTAATTTAGAATTTATGCTTGTATATCCTTGAATGGAATATATTTTATGTTTTTGTCATTATTTTTTATAAGGATTAACACCATTATTTTGATATGTGATGATTACATGTGCTAGTGAGGCCATCTTGGGATAATCATGGGTTGCTCCCCATTTTTTATATGGTATTAGAGCCAAACTCATTTCCAACCATTATTGTAAATAAATGATCATGTTTTAGTTTTCCCATATGTTTTTCTCCTTATCACTCTTATTTTGATCCCTCTGGCATGCTAGGTTTTTAAAAAACCCTTAAGATTTTTTTTGTTCGGTAGAAAACAAAATTTTGGGATTTTTTTAATTGTATTTTGATTTTCACAAATTTCTAGGTATTATTTTTAGCTTTGACCATATTTTTATATAGAAATGTATATTTTTATATTCTTCAAAATATATTTTAAAAATTTACATGTTTTAGAGTAATTTGATGAGATTTCCCCTACTAAGTTATTTGGCACTTCCACACTTTATAAGATCAATGACGATCCACCATGTTTTTTGAATCATTGTTATTAATAAAAAAGTGTTGTTGAGTTATGAGAATTATTTCATCGAATGGTCTATCTCCTTCTTATAATATTTATTCTTAAGTGAAATCATATTCAGTTATTGTGCACAATCTTTCTAGATGTATGCCACATTTTAGATTTGGACATTTATATATATTCATGTTGGGTCCATTTTATTCCTTCATGGAGTTAGAATATTTTTAGTAGACTTATTCTATCCTTCCTATTGAAAAGGGCAAAAATGTTATTCGGTGTAGGTGGACCTCATTCAATCTTTAAGCAAAAGCTCGTGCAATCGACATTCTTAAAATTGATACATACATTCTTCACCACCTTTAACACATAATTTGAAGTAAGTAGTCATTGGAGAGGGTGTGTAGTCATTCTTCATTTATATAGGTTTTAATTGTACATGGGAACCTAATCAAACCTCATTAATAAAATCCATTTTAGAGGATTATAAGCCTCATTTTTGTATAAACCTCCATAAGTTATAGTTAAGGGGGGTGGGTGTCCCTTTTTTCAATATTTCATATAAACATAATTTAAATTAACTTAGGATAGTTTAAACACACAAATTTAATAATTAAGTTCTTGAAAATTATTATCCTTAAAATATTTCCCCTACTTGGTCTATTTGCCATTTCAATAACTTGTAATATATAAGAGAGCCTAAATCATCTTGAAAACATAGAAAATATCATAAAAACATCCATTTTCAACTCTGTTCATCCTTATTTAATCTACAAGAATGTCAGGATCCTACTCCGCCAATAAGAGTATACATGATTACCTCTTGTATTAGCAACTAAACACGGAAATTAACCAGAATAATAAGTAACTAGAAATATGAAACAACACAGGATATGAGAGACAATACACAATTGTATTAATAATCACTCAGAAGAAAAATACAATAAAGAAGATGCCACTTCTTCTTCCACCTCAAAGGCTTGCCACACCTCAAGGACTTCTCCCTCTCTCTCTTACGGTCCCAACACACAACTCAAATATAGAGTTGGTGTTCACCTCCACCAGTCAGTAACACACACTGCCAGTACACCAAGCACACAACCATATCTAAGTAGATCTCCCTGCTCTTTGCTGCCACCTGCAAATCACCAGACCTTACTCACCATTGTAGATCTCCAAACGTGGTCCTGCCTCACACCTGATTCTTAAACAAGATCATACATACACGAAGAACCCTTCTGATTCTCCAAACCATCACCCACACTTGGTACTGTGGAACTAGGAGGAACACACCATTGCTCTCTTCTCTCTGAAGGAGCTTATTTTGCTCTCTACTCTCTATCACAAATTTACAATACAGCCCATGAGTCTATTATATAGATCTAATGCATACAATAATTAGACTTTCTTAATTACAATAATTAGACTCACAACTCTAAGACCATAATTAGCCTTTAACATGCAAACTGACAGTCCCAAAATAGACTCTCCAGAATTCGCATGCAAACTGCATGCTCACACACAGTTTGCTGACGTCGACTCCTTCCTGACCGATGTCGACCGACTCATAACCGACGTCAGTTGCTTCTACACTATTGTATGACTGACATCGGTTGATCAGACCGACGTCGGTTTCCTTGTAACTCATTCTGCAACTCTCTGCAACCTCCACAACCTCTGTAACTCCTCTTGTTTGCATCCTGGTGAAGCTTTTAGCTCTACAACCTAACAATATCCCACTTGGAGATAAACAACTACACTGTACCTGTACCTATACACTATCTAATTTATTCCCTAGCTTATATCCCTCTTCAAGCTCAATCTTGAAGACCAACCACCACACACCCTGTGGTGTACCTCCTATCATCCAAGTAACCTGCCACATCCAAACCTACAACTCCATGTAGTGAAGACCTTGACCCTGCATAACATGTTAACCTACTGCTAGTCCCTCTCAGATACCTGAGATCCCACTGAACTGCCCTCCAGTACTTCTTCCCCGAATTGGCTCCATACTTTCTGACAACTCCCACTGCTTGGAAAAACTTAGGTCTACACCAGACCTTATGTGATTTTGAACCCTATTCTAAGCTCAGCTTGAACTATCCAGCCCTTAGTGTGCTTACCGATTCTGCATCCTGCATCTTGAACCTCGCCAACACCTTCTTCACATCAGCTCCCACTGGAGATCAACCTGTGATCTTCCATGTCTCTTATGCCAAAGAATTTTGCTGCTTCCAAATTCCTCATGACATGCCACTGAACTAACCTTACCTTTAGCTCAGCAAAACCCTGTATGTATGAAACTACTAGCATATCACCCACATACAGTAACAGGATAATGTTGCAACCATCATCCACCTGGTAAGACAAAAACAATGGTTACACTGACATTGACAAAAGCCATGCTTAGTCATACCCCTGTCAAACCTGTACCACTGTCCTGTAGCTACCTCAAGACCATAAAACCTTGGCCTTCCATCTCACGTATTCATTCCCACTCTTCTTCATCTTGAACATCCATTCATCTCTCAGTGCTTTCTTCCCACTGGCAACTCCACCAAAAAATCCTGTTTGATTCTTCTCCAAAGAATCACAATCCTCATCCATGCCAAGCTCCCACTGTTTCTTGGATCTACCTGTTCTGCTTCTTTAATGACTTCCTGATTCTTGACCATCAGTGAGCAACAAGTAGTGTAAAGAAGGGAAATGATGAATTTGAGGCTTACTTACCCTTTCAATCCTCCATATGGGTGTTTGAGACTCCTTAACAGCTTGCTATCTGCCCAAAATCCATCTCAGTAACTGATGTCGGTCACATCTTAGTCTGCACCCGACCGTTGTCAGTTCCCTACAACTGCCTCATCACTGATGTTGGTTCTCTTAGCCAACACTAGTGTTTATCTGCCCCTTAGTTGCTAACATCAATCTGCACATAGCTGATGTCAGTCCCTGAGGGTGTCGATGCCGGTTTTCTAACCGACATCGGTCTCTGTGTTTTGCTTGTGAGTGATGTCTTCTACCCGCGAGCTCCTTTTGAATCAAACCCCTGTCCAAATCAACCTTGATTTACTTAGAATTCTTCAGCCCCTTGAACTGATCTCTATCTGTCATCTCCTCCATGAAAACCAAGGCTTTCGAGTTCTTAAGTTTGTCAAAGATATCTGTCTTCCGCTTAAGAACATGCATTCCCCTCCTACATATGTGACCAAGCCTATAAAGCCACATCTCTACAACAGAAGGTGAATCAGTAATATATGTAGATAGATAAAGGATACCTACTTTCTTACCACCATCTAATTCAAGTGCATCCTCTATGAGAGTTACTGTGCATCTCTCATCACCCAACTTTCTTGAAGAAATTAGACTCATCTCCAAGACTGGTCCTTGCATGACCTCCTTCAACACCCATGTGTTATCCGTCTGCAATTTCAGCTTCACTTCCCCTTTATCAATAATCTGACAAGGCTCATCACCCCTAAATAAATCTCTCCAAAGTCTCCAAAGACATACCCATGAAAAGATACTCTATTTTGGGCTGCATGGAAAGAGGCAAAAGAATCTGTAAATAAAGATTCTACTTTATCCAGAGCAACCTGTGCAACAACCCCTGCAACATCTGCTTCTACATGCTAATCTTCTACTGACCAACAATCATCCTTTCCCTGCTCTTTCTTTCCATCAATCAGACCATTAGTGCTATTCAGTTTCTCCATTCGTAGCTTACTTTCTTCTACCATTGCTATACTCCCACTCAATCTGAAACCCCTGTGAGTGACCTATAATCAACAAACACTAACCAGATCTGAACCACCTATTAGTCAACCCAACCAAAAGCTTTGATACCAACTGTCAGGATCTTACTCCACCAATAAGAGTATACATGATTACCTCTTGTATTAGCAACTAAACACGGAAATTAACTAGAATAATAAGTAACTAGAAATATGAAACAACACAGGATATGAGAGATAATACACAATTGTATTAATAATCACTCAAAAGAAAAATACAATAAAGAAGATGCCACTTCTTCTTCCACCTCAAAGGCTTGCCACACCTCAAGGACTTCTTCCCTCTCTCTCTTACAGTCCCAACACACAACTCAAATATAGAGTTGGTGTTCACCTCCACCAATCAGTAACACGCTGCCAGTACACCAAGCACACAATCATACTCCAAGTAGATCTCCCTGCTCTTTGCTGCCACCTGCAAATCACCAGACCTTACTCACCATTGTAGATCTCCAAACGTGGTCCTGCACACCTGCTGACCAAGATCATACATACATGAAGAACCCTTCTGATTCTCCAAACCATCACCCACACTTGGTACTGTGGAACTAGGAGGAACACACCATTGCTCTCTTCTCTCTGAAGGAGCTTATTTTGCTCTCTTACTCTCTAGCACAAATTTACAATACAGCCCATGAGTCTATTATATAGATCTCATGCATACAATAATTAGACTTTCTTAATTACAATAATTAGACTCACAACTCTAAGACTATAATTAGCCTTTAACATGCAAACTGACAGTCCCAAAATAGACTCTCTAGAATCTGCATGCAAACTGCATGCTCACACACAGGTTGCCGACGTCGGCTCCTTCCTGACCGATGTCGGCTGACTCATAACCGTCATCAGTTGCTTTTGCACTGCTGTATGACCGATGTCAGTTGATCAGCCCGACATCGGTTTCCCTGTAACTCATTCTGCAACTCTCTGCAACCTCGGTAACCTTCGTAACTCCTCCTGTTTACATCCTGGTGAAGCTTTTAGCTCCATAACCTAACAAAGAACTTATGAAATATTTTACAAAAATCCAAATCTTTCTAGGATAGGGCCACACTAGGTTGGATAGGGGTACACTACGACCTTGTCCACTAGCATGACCTTGTCCCCCATACTCTAACATCTACTTTTTTAAATTGAGACATTGCATAATGGCTCTCCCATGCTTCTTGAAAGATCAATTAGAATTTTTTAATAAATATTCCTGTATAAAATCACATCAAGTGATTCACTTGAAGGAACCTAAAAAGTTGATTTCAAAATCATTAGACACTAAGTAAAAGAGCACTATTTATTACAAATTAAATTCTACTACAATCTAATAGTCATATAAATTTTATGAATATTTTTTGTTTCAGGTTAAGGAATCCATTTGTTAAGCATTTAAGCAAATATTCTAGCTATAATCATTCCAATTGTGTAATAATAGATCACACAATCACCCTAGCAGGGAGAACTACATTGGTCTGAGGCCAATTTGAGCTATATATGTAATGCTTAATTAAAAGAGGTTTTTAAGGCTAGTTTGGCCATTCCAACTAACCCATTTCTCTCTCACTCTCACTCTCTCTATTATCTAATTATTATCTAGTGCATGTAAAAGACTATATTTTGGTATTTGTAGGTATTAAAAACATTTATTTGGTCCCTTCATAAAAGTAAATAAACCTTAAAAACCTACCACATAGACCTAGATTGAGAAACTAAGCATATAGTCAACCAAGATATGGTTGTGATCAACAAACATGGCCACACTATGTTGTTGTTTGCCTCATGTGGCCTTGTCCTAGTTTAAGTTTTAATTTCTTAAGACACGCCTCTATTTTCAAGTCTTTCTAAGTACTTTCCAATCTTTGTCAACCTACAAAGTAAATATATATTTTATTTTAGAGAGGTTTGCACATCCTTATGCCATTTTATTATTTTTAGTAAGTTTTTGATTTCTGTAAATTATATATTTTACTATAGCATATTGTAATTCATTACCAAATCTATATATTTTATAATTATAATTTCAATAGTTTAAATCACTTAAATGGATTTATCTAATAAAAATCATTTAACATTATAATGAACTTGTTATTTTAGAACATTGTTTGCTTGATTTTTATCCCAAGGTTTTAGTAAATTTATTTAAATTACTAACACTAAAAGAAAATAACCCTTGAACTTAGATATAATTTGACACATAATGATTAAATTTATTCAACATTGGATTAATTTGATACTGAAGAAGTTTATCTTATTAACTTATATAAATTTGGGATTGAAACTATTTCTTTCAACCCCAAGTTGAAATTTTATGATTTCTATACAAAAAAAACTTTTGATTTTATTTTTCTTAATTTTTAATTTACGTTTGCATGGTTTATAAAATATGTTTTGAAAAACTCAATACTCATAGCCATTGTACAACACTAAATACAAAATTTAGTTTCCGCTTACCTCACCATATATTATAAATGCCTAAGATCCCCTTATTTACACCATAAGAATCCTCTTTTATTCATATAATTTTTAGTGCACCTAAGAGGAACATATCGCCTAGAAAGGTTACTCTCATCATACCCTTAGAAATGGGGTTAGTGGGATATATGCATGGTTCTACCTCAATAGTTAGTGCTTTGAAACATTGGGATGACACTAATAAATGCATGAATAAATATATTTGAGATCATACAAATCATTCAAACCCTTGACAAGATCACCTTTATACCTTGATTTTTGCTTGTGTTGTATTCTTAGTCATTAGCATTGCTTGATTCATATTGTATTGGATGCCTCTAAATCATAGTCCTAGATTAAGTGATCTTTTTATTTAACATATGCAATGGAATTTAGTTTCTTCTACAATGTAAAGTCATGATGTTTTTTATCAAACTAATAATACTACTATTCAAATCCCTAGGTCTCATACAAATGAAATTCACATTAAAATTGATAATGAAAGTCATGTAAAGGAATATAATAATGAAAAATAAACCTATATTGATCCATATGAGCTCAATCACATAAATCAAAATCAAGTGAAATAATTATTCAAATTTTATCAAAGTATTTAAGCTAACCTCCATGAGGTGAATAAAATAATCAGTTTAATTATAGCATAAAAAGATGAACGCCAAGATAAATTGGCCACATCATGACAATAATTTATTTTTTTGGTTGTCAAAACCCCTACTTCCAATATTTTTACTTATACTATTGCATCCATTCCCATCAATACACCTTTGGCTACTTATATAGCACTATCTCATACTTTGGGATCATCACTTGGTCTCCCAAATGTATTTATGCCTATAACTAGTCATGTTATATATAATCCTCATATTAAATCCACATAATTCTACTCTTAAGCATACCATCCTTATAATACAAGCTAAGTTGTCCTAGATTGAGAAAAATATCTCTTATGCTAACCCATTTATGGACTCTTGTTCTTAGTCGCACAACCCTTTGACACACAAAATTACATATTATCCATTACCAATTAGGTTTGTGGATTCTAAGATCCCTCTATATGAAGGCAAAGGTAATTTAAAAAACATGTAAGTGCCTTCCATGAAACTTGTCTATATTATGCAAATAATGATAATTTTTTGACTAAAATCTTTCCAAGAAGTCTAAAAGAACAAGATATTCGATGGTTCTATGATATTCCTCTTTAATGATTAATTGATTTCAACCCTTTCACAAATTAGTTATTTACACACTTTTCTATCAAAATTGTGAAAAATTATCATATGCTCAAATTACCAAACTCAAACAAGGATCCCCTGACACAATCAATGAATACATGCTAAGATATAAGACAATGCTTTCAAAAATGACTAATTAGATGGATAATAATAAGCTTCAGGATATCTTTACTCAAATTTTTATACCTCTACTTCAAGAGTCAATAATGTTTGATAAGTTCAAATAATTTGATGAACTATGCCATGTAGTCAAAGAGCATGAGGTCAAATTTATTACTTTTAACATGGTCAAGTACACTTTAGAAATCCTACTTCCATTGTTAAAATTCAAAGCAATAAAAATTATAATGGAAAACCAAATGAAATAAAGAATGAAGCTAAGGTTATAATTAATGCTATATCACAACCAACATAAAAACTTCAACTACAAGCTCTATCAAGGAGGTAGTTTCCCAGGTTACCTTCACCACCTCATGTATTATTAAAAACGTTACTGGAATGCAATGTAATCACTCTTAATCCACCAATGGATGTAGACATGTATATACCATAATATAAGTTTATTGATTCCAATGCATAATGTGACTATAATAAATATATTGGGAATTCTAAAAATATTTGCTTCAATCTTAGACAAAATATTCAAGATCTTATTGATGATAACATTATTGATATTAGCATACTTACCAAAGAAGCTAAGCCATAAGTAATGACAATCAAATATCATAATGTACAATGATAATTTTCCAAAACATGAAGAGAAAAAGGAAAGTTATAAATTACTTTATGCATATAGTGCTCATCCTCCTCCTTCATATGGATATCCAATTGATATCATTATTGGCACAATTATAAGTTAAGCACCACAACCTACGATCATATATGATGATAGTGAAATTGTAGATGTTGATTCAAATATATGCACTCTTATTTTGGGGATTTATTGAAAAACACTCCATACATAGTGTTATGATAGATAATGGATCAAGTGAAAAAGTGTGTACCATAACACTCCTTTACTCTCTTGGTTATAGAAAACAAGATATATAAGATACTTTTAGAGTTTTCAAAGCCTTTGATGGTCATACACAAGATAATCTTGGGTATATAGTGATACATTTACAATTAGAGCCTATGATTGTACCCACTCAATTACTAGTTATACCAAGCATAAGATTATTTGAAATTATAATAGAATGCCCTTGGATACAAAGAATCAGAGTAATACCTTCTACAATGCATAACTGTCTCAAATATATTTATGATACTCAAATGGTCAAAATTTTAGGAATCTAATGTGAATATCCTTTGGAACAAATGGTATTTAATTATTCTCTAAAATAAATTCCTAGCACAATCATTTAACAACATGATAATAAATTATTATACAAAAAATATTTAAGAGCATGATTTACATATTCCAGAGCACATTATAGTTTCTTCATCTACTAGTGAGAAAAAACACATTATAGATTCAAATTATCCATCTAATTATGAGCATGATATAATTACAAAGGATCATATTCAATTAGTTTCAAAGATTATGGTACCTTATCTTAAATATAAAATAACACGTAAGATTAGGTCCTCATCTCCTAAAGCACAACATGTTATTCAGAGAGGTATACCACATGTATAGATTGTTACATCTTATACTACACATGAAGATACAAGTTTATAAGAATATGTGACTAGTGATTTAGAGGGATAAACTACAACACATGATTCTTATTCGGATTTAGAGGCATTTAAAGTTGGATATTCCTCTTCATAATAATTTACTCATTCATACTAGGTATTTGGGTACACAAATACACATCCCATTGAGGACATTCTTGGTTGGAAAGAGTCTCTCATGCCCTCCCAAACAACTAGTTGGGATGCATATTTTTATTAGTCATATTTTCCATTTGTACATAATCTCTTTGATTTTTTCTAATTATTATATCTCTTATCCAATAATTATTCTAAGTCCTTGGATTTTCTTTTCCATTTTGGGCACTTGCTCTCTTGATTTTCAAACTAATTTGAATAATCCAAAACAACTATTTTATTTACCTTGCTCAACTTTGCATACTTATCCATGATATACCATGCCTCGAACTTACATGATCACATTTATCTCTTATCCATGAAAATCTTGTACATTTTATCTATCTTAATCATTCAAGCTACATTGTTATGACTCAATTTTGCACATACATTGAGGGCACATGGCTTACTTTCCTTCTCATGATATAATGATTTTGCACCTTGTTAAGGATTGTTTGGATCCATTCCTCTTATTATATAGTAGAAAATTTACTCACTAATTTTATCAATTCAAATATTCTAAAAAAATTTAAATATGGAAAAATTTAAAAAATGTGCAAAGAATCCAAAAAATAAAAAAACATCAATTTTTTTTCAAAAAACCCAAAATCAAGGCTCAAAGAGTATTTTCAATGGTTGGTAAGTTTAATTATATTGATATGTCATTTATTATATGTTACATAGATAAAATGTTTTAGTTCTCAAATACACATTAATTTTCATGAGGTACTTAGGTGTATACGTCACATACATTTAGATGGTTTCGATGTCAGGGCTCCCTTATTACCCAACAACCTTGCTAAGTTGGTGGCATCTCTTCATTCTATTTGAAAAGATTTAAAACTTGTATTTATCCACAACCCTCATAGCATGTTTGGATATATAACATACAATTTTTTTTCTAATAACTCATACTTTACATGTGCCAAATGAATATACTATTTTGTTAAATAATGACATTAATTTATATGGTGGATGTAGACTAGTCTCATTTGCCTATGCTTCTTTATTTATTACGTAATATGTTACACTTTGATTTATTACTTTTCATGTGATTTTTTTTGGTTGTATGACATAACCATGCCATTTTTATGTGGCCCTTGGCCTTGTGTGTTATGCAACATTATCATTTCCCTTGTATGTTGCATTTTGGGCCTTATGTGTGACATTATATAAAAATTACATGACATTGTCCAAAATTTACTTGTATTCTTGTTGGTTTTTATTATGGTGCCATTTTTACATCATGATTTTATACTTCTTACTATATACTATGGTTCCATGATATTTATCATGCATATACTACTTATGTGCTTCAATATTTTATCGATCTAATACATACTCATAATGAAATTCAATATTACATTATATATTATGATGCAAAACCAAAATTCAATTATTCAAATGATATTACATGATTGCATATTTCACATTTTGCATAACGCTTATTTTGAGATAAGTGAATCATAGGTTTCATCTCTCATCTCAAAAGGGGGGGCATCACAATGGACTTGCCTTGATAAATAAAGTTCTCACAAGTAATTTTTTAGATTTATGACACTATATAGTTTGAGTTTATAGCATAATTAATAATTTTTTATTATGGGGGCATGCCACATGTATGTGCAATCATTATTATAGGCATAAATTTTTAAAATAGTTACAAGTTTCAATAATTGAAAAATTTAAAATGGCAATTTAATATCAAATAAGTATAGTATGGGGGCATGCTATTCCTTCATGTTCAAGTTACTATAAGAAAATTTCAAAGTTTAAATCTTTCAAATAGAATATATATCCATATATAATGATGTTATTTGTCTTCATGTTTTAATTGTAACACATTAGAGTCTAGTGACACTGAACATCTATGTTTGCACTTTTTCAAGATGTAACAAGACACATTTGGTGGTTCCACCCATTCAATTTATTTACAAAGTAATCTAAAAAATCAAATGAGGGTTGGAGAATATAATATTTCCAACTCAAGAGCATTAAAAGGTTTTAAAATAAAGACTTGATCACTCTTATTTCTCCATGGATTCAACATTTATCTAAATTTCCTCAACAAGGGGGAAAACACTTCTCTACCTTCAATTTATAGAGCAATTAGATTGTATACTATTTCAGGTGTATATTTTCCTTACTCTCTTTACAAATTTAAAGTTTCATAATTTAGAATTTCAAACTTTAAAATATGTAAAATAACTAATTTCAATGGCTTTATTTCAAGTTTTTGCATCAAGGCATCATGCATGATAAATATTCACATTCAAAGGCAAAGTGTGTGTACACACTTATGTTCACATCTACTTTACTATAGTAATTTCACTTTGTTTCATCACTATAATAAAGTGGGGGAAAATATAGACACACAACTTTAATCATTAAGTGCTTGACAATGGTTATTCTTTACACCTATTCCCTACTTACTCTATTCACTATTTTGATAAATCATAATCTATAAGAGAGCTCTACTGTCTTGTGAACATAACAAATATCATACATACATCCCTATTTCAACCTTGTTCATCCCTATTTAATCTAAAAGAACCTGTCAAATTTTTTTTAGTAGTCTCTATCTTTTTAGGACAAGATTATACTAGGTTAGACAAAGCCACACTATCACACTATATAGTAGTGCGATGTCATCCCCCATGCTCTAATGGATACTTTTTATTTTTGATACATTTTAAAATGACTATCCCACACTTATTAAAAGTTTAGTTAGAAAAAATATACTAAATATTACCCTATGAAATCACATCAACGAATTCACTTGAATGGACCTAACAATCTAATTTAAAAATAATTATACATTAAGAAAAATAACACTATTTATTCCAAATTCAATTCTGATGCATCCTAACAATCATATAACAAGTCTGAATATTATTTATTACAAGTTAAGGGCATCCATTTATCAATAATTCAATCATATATTATAACTATAGTATTTTTAGCTGTGTAATCACATATCACAAAATCACCCTAGGAGGGAAAACTACATTGATCTGAGGCCCATTTGGGCTATGCAGGAAACACTCATTTATAAAGAGTTTTTGAGGCTAACTCGACCATACTTACCCATTTTTCTCTCTCTTTGTTATCTAATTAATAAATAATACATGTGAAAGATTAGGGTTTGGTATTTAGGTATTGAACACATTTATTTTTTTCTCATATAGAACTAACAAACCTACAAAAACTATGACACATACCCTGTTTGAGAGATCAAACACAAAATCAATTAATATATGGTTGTGGTCAATAAACATGGTTGCATTACACCTTTGTCCTAGTTTAGGTTGATTTTTTTGGTTAGACATGAATATATTTACATGTATTTATAATCACTTTCCAATCTCTATGAACCTGTATAGTAAGCATATGATCTATTTTAGGGAGGTTTTCACAGCCTTAGGCCCTTTAACTATTTTTAACAAGTCTATGATTTCTCTAAGTTTAGTATTTTATAGTATCATACTGTATTTCATGATTAGATATGTATATTAAAACATTCTATTTTAAATATTTTAAATAAATAAATTATAATTATCTAATTAAAACCATTTAAATAAATATTTTTCTATACTGATGTTAACTCCTACACAATTTCCTAGGCTTAGAATAGGATAAAGATTAACATATATGCTATTAAATAATAAGACACATCTTCATAGGAAAATTATATTTACCTATTTTGTGGAAAATAAGATAAGGGGAAATAAACTTACTAAATAGATAAATAACCTCTGCATTTATGTAATGTTTAGTTGAAAACCTTGGGTTGAAATATCTAGTTGGAGATCCTTAAATGCAATCTATTTTATATTTTTTTAATTTATTTTTATAAAGAATAACATCATTATTTTGAGTAGATGACATGTGATGATGAAGTCATATTGGGATAATATTGGGTTAATCCACATTTTCTACAAATATAATCAGTGAGAGAGAGAGATAGAAGAGTGGTAAGTAGATAAAGATATAGAGAGTATGGCGAATTGTAAAAGATATAAACATTCCATGAATAAAAGTTAGAGTATAAAATTATTGTGTTCAATGTTATGTGTATGGATGTATATAATAAATAGTACCCCTTATTTTATTTGTTAAATCATAATACAATAAATTTTAAAGTGCATTATCTTGATTCATCTTTGCATAACATCAACTCTTGCCAATGTATATAGTTATAAGTTGGAACATACAACATTTGATTTATGTCAGCAATGACTCTAACAATGTATTCAATTCCATTAAAAACTATCTCATAAGGTTATATTAGTCGCAAAAAAATAAAATAAAATAGGTTACTAGATTTAATGAGACTCCTCAACATCTCTTGAAATGACTACTTGAGAATAATACATGATTAATTTACTTCAAGTGACGCAATTTGATACCTCAAAAACTTTGCCAAAATATTTTTGATTCAAATGAATTTTTTGATTATCATAGAATTCAATACATTCAACAAATAAGTGTATTACATTAAATCATAATATTCGAGATCGTATTGAGAGAAATCAAATCCAAATAAAAGAATGAATTAATGCCACAAATAATATGAATAGATAATAGCTTGTCCAAATCAACATTTGAAGATATTTAAAAACCATATTACAAATCATAAAAATGGAAAAGATAGACATACAAATGTCATTTTGAATTTATGATGCCATGTTATGTTGAATTTATGACGTGGCCAAGAATAACATATTAGTGTTTCTCTTATAATGCCCCTATAAATTTCAAGTTAGAATTATGACTTGCATAAATATATTGTCTTAAAAGTGACATATGTTTGACTTAAAGGAAGGTTTAAAATATGAATTAAATCACATGAAATATAGCGTGACCTAAGGAAATTATAAAAGAAGACTTAAATGGGGGAAAGGGAACATGGTTGAAAAAAAAGAAAGGGGATACTAGATTAAATGAATGTCCAAATATTAACTAAGAAACCAAAAACTACGTGAATGAAAAATTTAGAGAAGTTATGTGGAGAAAAAAATTAAGTATGAAATGCTAATAATATCTTAATGAATTCAATTTTTATTATGAACATCATGATCTAAATAATATATAGGAGAAAAATAAAATGGATGAAGAATATTTTCATAGTTCAAATAAGTATTGGTTTACAAAAAACTTAGGTGTGAGACATGTAGATGGAAAACACCTAAGGGAGATTAGGAATAGAATATATGTGTAATATATAACATATGATAAATATAAAAAACTAAACATTACATCATAAAATTCCTTAACTAAAATGACATTCAGATAAAAAATATGGAGACTTTGAGAGTGAATAAATATGAGAAATTTTCAAATAGGTGAGATTAAAAAACTTGCAAAGTTTCTGCTCCAAATCAATATAAAAAGGCCCAACATTTTTAAGGAAGAAACATCATCTTAAATTTTAGTCCTTTTAATAAGGTATCAATCATAATATTTTTAATCCCATAAATCATTGAGTTTCTTAACACTAGTTATATTCATATCATTTCATTTTCATCATAATTTTGTTTTGAAGCTAGGAACCTAATACATATAGTAGGATTGTATAATGTTTAAATTATAATAATTCTTATCATACCAACATTTTTTCATATGGATGTGTGAGACAAATTAATCAATAATAAGGTGGTTTACACCCTAGAAAACTATAACATTGAATAAGGTAGTTAAAGGTTTTCAAGACCAATTTTAATTATTTCTATTTTTTAAGGATATTTTTTACTTGTGTGTTTTTAAGTTATCTTAAGATGATCTCCATGAGAAGCCATTGACATAATGAAATTTATTTTATCATTTATTTTTTGGTAATAATTACAAGGAAATAGGACTCACTTAGCAGACAAGCACCATAAGTATTTACTATTAGGGGAGGGATAACAAATTTAATCAACCAATTTGGGATTGTCACCCTTTATCTTGTATTAGAAACACTATAAATTTTAAATAACACATGTAGAAGAATAAATGAGAAAATAAAGTTAGTGTCAAAAGACACCTTAGATTAATAGAATAATAAAATATCACAATTTTTATGCTCTAAATGGGCGATCACCACTTTCTTGGTAGCCTTCTAACACTAGAAGTATCCAAAAAATATCCATAAAGGCCGACCTTGTAATTACCATATGGGCATATAACCAGATACTTAAAAGTCACTAATTTTTAAAGAATAAGCCACATCACATATACATAGTAGTTTCTAGTTCCTAAGAATATACTAAGTAGAAGATACATAGATTATATTAGGTTACAAAAAATATGAAAAACCATACTTACCTAGTGGTTTATACGTTCTCAAAAACGGGCACAGTCGAAGATACCTAATAGTTTCTAGGTTTCCAAGAATAATCCAAGTCAGTGTTACTTATTGGTCATTATGTTCCCAAAAATATCCCAAGTTATTGATACTTAGTGATTGATAGCTTCATGAGAATAATCCAAGTCTATGATGCCTAATGGTTTATAAGAATATCCCATGTTTTTGATACCTAGCAATTTCTAGGCTCAAAAAAATACTCCAAGTTGATAATACATAATAGTCATTAAATTCTTGAGAATACCTTATATAGTTGATACCTAACTGCAACTTATAAAAATTTATAACATGTTTTTCACACCTAGCGATCACTAAGTTCATAAGATATGCAAGATTTTATTTGCTAAAATCCCCACTAAATCCTGAAAGGGAGGAATGTAGGAGATGTAATTATTTAACTATAAAATTTTAATTTGGGAAATCAAAGGTTAAATGGGTAGAGATAGCCTAGGGCACAAGGATGGTAAACTATCTATAAAGCATGCAAATTAATTTTCAAAACTTAGATAAAATAGATACTAAATTTATTATGCTAAGATATGTTAAAGATATAAAGTAAAACTATATTAGATATTGAAATAATAATGAAAATAAGATACTTAGCTAGTTCTAATGCTAATACATATTTGGATCTAGATTAGGTAGGAATTAGACTAAATTTGGATTCTAAATTAGTTGTTCAATTTTGGAAATTATACCTCTATAGCTGTAGACACTTGCATCAAATTGGGAGGGTTGTATCGATGTTACTATCTGGATTAAATGCAGGTGTCCAATATAGAATACCTACTAAAAATAGATGTGACCACCTAGATGATTCTAAGTTCTATGTTGACTTTGCTCTAGTGCATTAAAATATGGGTAATGGATTATCACTCCTTATCAAATAGCAAAATCCTAATTCATCTTCATAGTGGCTATGGGAAAAGTGGATTAGTGGGAATAAATTTTTGAGCAACCCCAAAGATCCCTCTATTAATGAACATTGCCTACATAGCCAATACTCCAAAGAGGGCCTTAGACTTATGTAGTTTTCTCCTACGTGTTAGGTTATGTGTATCATGCAATATGAGATAATAAAGTACATAGAGTGACTTATATTATAACTTCAAAAATATAGCTCATGGAATTATCCTTCAGTAATTCAGACCTATAAATATGTTGTCCTTATGATTGATATGGAAATAGGATAAAATAGGGAAAATTAGCTCACTTAAGTGATTTATAGAGTGCTTTTTGGTTTCTATTAGGTGAGGAATGAATGCAGATTGATATTATATTTATACCAATCTATTTGGAGATTATCTTGAATTAAATAACTTAGTCCAAACATAAGAATACATTTCATTTATAAATTGGATGACTTTAGGGCATTAAATACTTGCATTTGAATAGGACACTAGACACTTGTGTTGACATAGGCATCTGATTAGGACGTAAGTGTCTGGGTAGTTAGAAAATAAGTTTAGGTCTAAAACTTGAAAAAATAAATAAACATTTTTATAACATTTTGGGCAATATAAAAGGTCTGAGTCATCAGAATAACATTAGTTGGACTAAGGGATAAGTAATTAGGCACATAGAGATAGTGTATGTGATCCTTTTGATAATGAGAAAGGTATATAAGTTGAATTTAAATCCATTATATGTATTTTATAAGTTTACAATACTGAGCTACTATATAATTTATAGAAAATGTCTACTTTTCCCCATCTTAATCTAGCAATGAAATTTCTAGTTTAAAGGAAAAGGAATGTGTACCTAGGGGTGTATAACACACCTTGCCTTTGTTTGAGTCCAACTTGAGTGCTTTGCTAGTGTCTAAACTACAACCAAGAACATTTTATAGTGTATAATCACTACATATAATCTTAAATTAAAATTATTAAAATAATTAAAATTAAAAGAAAGCAAGGTTTAGGAGTACATTTATGTATCAATGCACTTGCTTTTTGGAAATTTGATTTGAAAAGATGTATTATTATGAATCATTGGAGATAATATTAGGATAGATATAAATCTATAAAGTGCATATATCTAGAGATATTGGAAGACACATGTCCCTAACCTTGGAGAAAATGTGATTTTCCACCTAAAAATTGCGATTGTCTCAAATGTGCAACCCAATAATACTTATAACCTAGTGATCATGAGTGAACCAAGTCAACTCACACTATAATTCTAGTGTAATTTTATGATGTAATCAATTCCAACCTATAAAATTGACAATATTGAGTGTTTAATCACCTCAAACATACAAAAAAGTTAACCAATTACTTCAATAGACTGGCTCAATATAGTCCATAAATATCCAACATGGTGGGTGATGATTGTCCCTGAAAGTGGTTGTGTATGCACTTAAATTTACTCGCTTCATCACTAACATCACTAATTTCATCTATTTCTAAGTTATCCTAATATCATATTCATAATCTAATATTTCTAATATATCCCCCATATTACACTAACCTTATAATATCCTATGCCTAATTAATTCACCTAAGTCCCCATTATCTACTAATTAATCCCACTTGTCTAATATTTTACCCACCTACCTACCTATTCTTAGGCTTTCCTACAAGCCTACCCCTATTCCTCACCTAACCCTTATTATAAAATAATCTAACTCTCCCTAATCATCTTTAGATTTCTTAATGGAATCTATAAATCTCCACCACCCTTCTCCTTCTCTAGAGAGTTCTCTCTCTAGAGAATTCTAAGTAATTTTAAACTCCTTAAAATTCCCTCCTTATCTAGAGTTTTCTTCTCTATAGGCTTCTAATTAATTTTTAATTCATTGGAAAATCTCCCTTCATTTACTATTTAAATCCATGCTTCCCTCAATTCCAAATAATGAGAATTAAACTATGAAATCCATTAGCCTTCATGCCAATCTCTTAATCATAATCCATTAGTCTTTTGTCAAAAAATCATTTAACCCAAGTCTTGAATCAAGTCAATATCATGTTGTCCACAAAAATCTAAGTTTGTAAGAAATCCATAGTCAATTAGTTTTTTTATTGTTTTGAATATTGTTTAGATAGCTTAGATTTTATAATGCTATTATAGATGGTTATTCTACTTGCATTATAGTCTAATGGCTATAAATTTTAAAGTGGATTGATGTTTTGGGTAGATATTGATATAAATTACATATCATAATCCATTGCTCAAAATATTGATCTCACAATTTGAAATTTGAAACTTATTTGATTTTCAAATTTAGGTTCCCTTTGCATAGCATACACAACTTAGATATGTCTCATGTTGAAAATATGTACAATAATGGTACTAATGTATATAATTATACCAAAAATGTGTATCTAACTCATATAACTATGAATTTGTCCAATTTTAAACTATGTAAGTGTGGAAAACATGTTTTTAAAACATTCCCCCACTATAATCTAAATATGAAAACTAGTTTAAGTGTGGAGAACATGTTTCCAAAACATGCCTGCACTATAATCTAAATATGAGAACTGGTGTAAGTGTGGAGAACATGTTTCCAAAATATGCACCCACTGTAATCTAAATCTCAAAATTGGTATAAGTGCCAATGTGGATGACATATTTCTAAAATATGCCCCCACTATAATCTATACATGATGCATATTGAATAAGTGTTGAGAAGATGTTTCCAAATAATGCCTCCATCAAATTTGAAACTATGACTAATGTGGAGAATATGTTTTTAGAACATTCCACCATTGTAATTTAAATCTATGAACTAATGTAGAAGTCATGTCTCTATGGCATGTCCCTACTGATATTCCCCCCATTTTGAGGTGAGAGAAATTATAAATAGGTAGTTACCTTACCTCAAAAGGATAAGAAAACCATGTAAACTATGAATGTATCATTTAACATATAGAGGGAACATGTCTAGGTAGATATATCATTGAGTCAAAAAGAATGTGATCACACCAAGTCCTAAGATTTATGATGTAGATCATGATAATTTATAGATAATAACAGTACAAGATCAATAAACAATCAATCACACATATAAGAGCACTCAAAATCAAATCAAAAGATAATGATCCAAAGAGACCTCAAATAAGGGCATGTTCAAATGCCACACAATTGAAGGGACTTGACTTAGTCAAATGTCACCAAATTAAATAATGACATATTAAAATGTCAACATATAACAAATAATGACATGTTCAAATGTCAAAAAGATAAACAAAGGCATAGGGGCTGCAAACAATGGATCATATTCAAATGCTCAGACAATCAAGACATTAGTAAGGCAAGACACTCAAGGAAGTACATGAATAAAAGCATAAAAAAATAATATAAATATAACATACTAGCCCATGGATCATATGTGTTAAAAAAATGTTAAGTACATAGCATATCAAGTACACTAAAAAAGATATAAGCATGAATAAAGGCATATGTAAGTACACAACGTTTAAACATGTTAATGTAAAATGACCATAGAATGATTTAACCTAGATGTATCATGATCAAAGAGTGGAGGTCCCTAGTGTCCACATGAAATGAGTAGAGGGAAGGTCCGACATCTAAAAGTGAATTATAGTCTACTTATAGATCGTGTATTTGTGTATGCTTGTATCACACTCAAAAGATGTATGAAACATGTGTATATAGATTAAATGATATGCCATATACTAAAATGGAACCAATAACATATATGCCAAGGAGCTAATAAAACATGTATATACTGAACATACTTTTTGATTTTAAAAGTTTTTTGATTTTTTGGGTATTTTTAGAATATGTGAAACCAGAGAAGCTACCCTATGATCTCATCCAATTGATGCTCATAGCTATCTCCCCACTAAAAACCTATGCAATAAACTAGTATTACTACCAAGGAATATGTATAGGTGAAATATATATCATTATAGAATATATTATTCTCTACATATGTATAATGGGAATATATAGTCATTAAGAATAAATAATAGGATTAGGGGTTCATGGAACCCATCACTAAATGGATTGCAATTTATTTGGAACAACATTAATAGGAGCATGTGTAGGTTCTCTAGATATATGAATATGGTGTGTATTAGATGAGGAATCCATGAAAACCATTGTGGCTCTATGATGAAATTATCTCTCAAGTACCTGGTGCTTGGTAAAGGGGATTTCCTATTGCATATTAACCTTAGGATATTTGATAATTAACTACCTGGGTGTAAATTTTCTTGCTCAAGAGGATGTTCATATAAAATTTTGGAAACTATAATTATTCAATCAAAATGAATCTATTTAACATACCCATGCACTATAGAAGGTACTAATCAAATTGTATACATATAAGGTCATCTCAATCACATATCAAAGACACCTATAGAAGCTATAACTAAGAAAGTAGTCACCACATGTGTGGGACTCACCTGTAAAAACAAGTCAATCTCACCAAGAACCTATTGTGAGGTCCCATAAAATGATCTAACTAATCTGATCAAAGGATGAAAATCATGATTTGTATAACCCAAATGTGTATGTAATGTCATGGTACAAATTTTTTCACTTGTACCATTGTCAATCATAACACTGCATATAGGCTAGTGATCATTGTATGCTTGAATGAATAAGAAATGAATATTTGAGTCATCATCCATAATCTCACTATCATTGAAAGTAATAGAAGGTATCTAAACCATAATAGGTATATGCTACATATAGGTACCAATAATCCCATCCAATTGATGCTCATAATGAGATGGAGGAGGATGTGCATTGTATGCTATTTTCACTTTTGGATCCTTCTTTGAATGATCTTGTAAAGGTTTATTAAATATTTCCTATTTCTAGTGATCACTAGGTTATGACCCTAATTCCTTTGAAGGATCATCAAATGTAATATTTTGGTCATCAATGAGGTCTTGAATCTTATGATTAAAGGTAAAACATCTATTCATAAAATGCTTGAGGCCTTGGTGATAGTCATAATAAGCATTCACATCATGTCCTTTGGGTACATGTCTACTCATATCAATATCTATATGGTGAGGGAGAGATATAAGATGACACTCTACAAGCCATGGGAGTAATTAAGTAAGAGACTTAGGTAAACATGAAAACTATCTCCATGGTGCATTAGATAAGACAAGCTAATTAGATGGTTGTGACACCACCTTAACCATGATGGTTATTTCCTTTTTAGACTCATGAGGTTTTGTCAGGATCTCTGCTCCTCAAGAGCAAAATTGATTACCTTTGTATAAGCAACTAAACATGGAATTAAACCAGAAGTAAAATGTAACTAGAATTCAGAAATAGCACAGAATATGAGAGACAATACAATCTTGTATTAATACTCTTTCAGAAGGAAATACAATGAAGAAATCACACTCTTCCCACACCTCTTGGGCATACCAGTAATTCTCCCTCAAGAGTTCTCTCTCTCAATTACAAACAATCAACTCAAACATAGAGTTGTTGTTTCAACCAATCAGTAACAATACTGCCAGTACCAATGAGTACACCACGTACTCCAAGTAGATCTCCCTGATCTTGCTCCTTGTTGTGTTGCAGATCTCCTTTGAACTTGCTACCCCATAAATCTCCTTTGACCTTACACACACACACACACACACACACACACACACACACACCTGTAGATCAACTGACCTTACTTACCATGTAGATCTTCCCTGATCTTTCACACCTGTAAATCAACCTGGTCTGGCACACCTACAAACCTAGATCTTACACACCTAGAAGAACCCTTGTCCTTGCCTTTGAAAGTCCTTATGATTCTACACTTTACAATACAGCCCCATGGGTCTCTTAAATAGATCCCATACAAACAATAATTAGACTTCCTAATTACAATAATTAGAAATGCAGACTCAAGATTAGAATTTGTCTTTTACATGAAAACTGACTATTCAAAAAACAAACTGTTCGTGTAACTAACAGTTCTAGAATGCATAGGTGATTGACATCAGTCCTTGTCTATCTGGAGGTGACCAACATTGGCTGATCCATGACTGATGTCGGCAGCTTCTTGTCTACTCCTGACTGACATCGATTGGCCTGACTGACGTCGGTTACTGTGACACTCAGCAACCTCCTCCATGTTTGCATCAATGAAGCTTTTAGCTCCACAACCTAATAATCTCCCACTTAGAGATAAATAGCTGCACCTATACCTTTACCTATACATCATCTAATTTTGTTTTCTAGCTTGTATCCCTCTTCAATTTCAATCTTGAAGACCAACCACCACATATCCTATGGTGCTACTCTTGTCATCCAAGTAACCTACCTTATTTGAATCTACATGCCCATGTAGAGAAGTGTCTGACCCTACATAGCATGAATCTCTATTGCTGGTCCCTCTCAGATACCTGAGAATCCATTGAACTACTTTCCAGTGCTTCTTTCCTGAATTGGCTACAAACTTGCTAACAACTCCCACTGCTTGGGTAATCTCAGGTCTAGTACACATGTACTCAACCTCATCATGTGATTTGGGACACTGCTCTATGAACTGTCCATCCATAGGTGTGTTAATCGATTTTGCATTGTGCATATTGAACCTCTCCACTACCTTATTCACACAATCATCTTGAGACAACATCAACTTGTGATCTTCCCTATCTCTAGAAATACTCATGCCAAGGATTTTCGCTCCTCTTAAATTCTTCTTGGCACACCTCTGAGCTAATTTTACCTTTAGCTCAGCAATTCCCTGAATGTATGAACCTACAACAAGCATATCATCCACATACAGTAACAGGCTAATGTCATGACCATTTATCCAACCTGGTAAAATAAACACAATGGTTACTTTGACATTGACTAAATCCATGCTTTGTCATACACCTGTCAAACCTGTACCACTATCTTGGAGCATGCTCAAGACCATATAACCTAGCCTTCTATCTCACATGTCCATTTTCTCCTTTCTTTAACCTAGGAATCCATTCATCTTTTAGTGCTTTCATCCTGGCTGGCAACTCTACCAAATCTCCCATTTGGTTCTCTCCCAAGGAATCAATTTCCTCATTCATGCCATGCTCCCGCTATTTCTAGGATTCTACCTGCATTGCCTCTTCAAAACTTCCTAGTTCTTGACCATCAGTGAGCAAAAAGTTTAAGTAATATAAAGAAGGTGAATAAAAAATTTGAGGCTTACTTACCCTTTCAGTCCTCCACATGGGCGTTTGAGACTCCTTGATAGCTTGTTATCTGCCTAAAATCCATTCTCTAATCAACTTTGGTTTCCACTTGACTGATGTCAATTCCACCTGATTGCCAACACTAATTCCCTGATTGACGTCAGTGTCCACCTAGTCATCGACGTTAGTTCCCTGACCGATGTCAGTATCCACCTGATTAACACCATCGACTCTGGTCTACACATGATCGATGCCGATACCTGCTTGATCGACATCGATTCCTCCTTGACTGACGTTGGTAACTGTGTTTTTCTGTGAGTGATGACTTTTACCCATGAGCTCACTTTGGATCATAACCTTGTCCAAACTACCCTGCTTAGAATTATTCAGCCCCTTCAACTGATCTCTGTCCATCATCTTCTCCATGAAAACCAAGGCTTTCCAGTTCTTAAGTTTGTCAAAGACATCATACTTCCTCTTAAGAACATGCATCCCTTTCTTATTCATGTGACCAAGCCTACAGAGCCACATCTTTGCATCTACATCTGAAGTAGATAAACCAGAAGGAGAATTAGTAATACAAGTAGATAGATAAAGAGTACCTACTTTCTTACCACATGCTAATTCAAGTGCACCCTTGGAAACTTTCCAAGATTCCGCTGTGAGAGTTACTGTGCATCCCTCATCACCCAACTTTCTTGAAGAAATTAGAATCCTCTTCAGGACTGGGACATGTATGACCTCCTTCAACACCCATGTGTTGTTCGACTGCAATTTCAGCCGCACTTCCCCTTTGCCAACCATTTGACAAGGCTCACCAACCCCTGAATAAATCTTTCCAAAGTCTCGATGGACATAATCATGGAAAAATACTCTATTTGGGGTTGCATGGAAAGAGGCAACATAATCTAAAACCCAAGATTCTACTTTATCCAAGGAACATACAAGAGCATCCTGTGCAACAATACCTACAACATCTGCTTCTTCATTTCCTTCATGTTGATCTTCTACCAACCAACAATATTTCTTTACCTACTCTTTTCATAATATAGTAATTGATCATTCTTACCATCGAGTTTCCCCATGATTAGTGTACTTTCTTCTGCCATTGCTTTATTCCCACTCAAATAGAAACCCCTATGAGTGACCTATAATCAACAAACACTTAACACGCTCTGACCACCTGTTAGTGTACCTAACCAAGCTCTGATACCAACTGTCAGGTGGTATCACTTGGTGATCCTAGCTCTGATACCAACTATTAGGATCCCTACTCCTCAAGAGCACAATTAATTACCTTTGTATAAGCAACTAAACATGAAATTAAACCAGAAGTAAAATGTAACTAGAATTTAGAAATAGCACAGAATATGAGAGACAATACAATCTTGTATTAATACTCTTCCAAAAGGAAATACAATGAATAAATCACACTCTTCCCACACCTCTTGGGCATTCTAGTTTTTTCTCCTTCAAGAGTTCTCTCTCTCAATTACAAAAAATCAACTCAAACACAGATTTTTTGTTTCAACCAGTCAGTAACAATACTGCTAGTACCACCTAGTACACCACGTACTCCAAGTAGATCTCCCTGATCTTGCTCCTTGTTGTGTTACAGATCTCCTTTGACCTTGCTACCCTGTAGATCTCCTTTGACCTTACACACACACACCTATAGATCAACTGACCTTACTTACCATGTAGATCTCCCCTGATCTTATACACCTATAGATTAACCTGGCCTTGCACACCTGCAAACCTAGATCTTACACACCCGGAAGAACCCTTGTCCTTGCCTTTGCAAGTCCTTATGATTCTACACTTTAAAATATAGCCCCATGGGTCTTTTAAATAGATCCCATATAAAAAATAATTAGACTTCTTAATTACAATAATTAGAAACGTAGACTCAAGACTAAAATTAGTCTTTTACATGTAAACTGATCATGCAACAAACAAACTATTCGTATAACTAACAGTTCTGGAATGAACAGGTGATCGACGTCAGTCCCTATCTATCTAGAGGTGACTAACGTCAGCCGATCCATGACTGATGTCGATAGCTTCCTGTCTACTCTTGACTGACATCAGTTGGCCTGACTGACATCGATTATTGTGACACTCAGCAACCTCATCCATGTTTGCATCAGTGAAGCTTTTAGCTCCACAACCTAACAAGTTTGACCTTATAACTTGGTTTGATAGTAAACTTGGTAGTATATGTATATGTCATTAGTGTTTTGATACATATTTAAGGTTTTTAAATGAGATAAGTTTAATTTCATGATCATGAATAATATGGCATAAGTCATTTAAAGTTTGATTTTTTTGAAAAAATAGACTCGTGAAATGGGGAAAGAATTTTTTTCTTGAATATGTATTGAAGCTCTGTATCTATCATAGGATTGGTCATTGTAATCAACATTATCATGTACTTCAAGACATATTCATTAATTTCTTCATTGGTTCCTTATTTAATATTTATAATTTGGGCATAGAAAACCTTTTTTGATGATATTGATAGAGAAATGTGCCAAGAATTGATATGTAAGAGGTTTGAATGTGTTTACTGATTGGGTTGGTAAATCATATAACCACATTAAAATATAATCTTTTAAGCTCCTTGGAAATAATTTGGTCAAAAGTTTATCATTGGAGGTATAATCAAGGCATGCCACATAAAATGATTGAAGATGTTATTCATGACCACCCTTTCCATCATAAAATTTGAACTTATGTGTAAAAAAACTAGTTGGAAAGGGGTGCAAAAATATCTCTAATTTAAGAGGATTATGCAACACCTCTTGTGAATTAATAACATAAGAAGATTTCATAGAATTTTGTTCAATATTTGTAACTTTAGTTTGCAAAAGTTTTATAGTTTGGAAAAGAGATTGCACCTCTTGATCTTTTAGGTTGCATATTTGAGAAGTCACCAAAAGAGGTGTACCCATAAGTTGGGTAGATATAGGCATTAGAACTGACACTTAGGTTTAAATATTTAGGTTTCCCATGTAAGATGTTGCAATAGTAAATTCAGGGAATAAAGGATGAAACACATATCCTATGCCCCCATTATAAGTATGAAGTGATAATGTGCTTAAGGGGAAGGTTGTTGGATATAGGGATGATCATATCTTAAAATAACATGATCGATATATGGACCTACTTATGCATCTACACTTTTTGCCTTTTTAGTTTCTAATACATTTCTTAAGATTTCATTAAGATCTTTAGGATTTTGATTAATACACTCATAAAATAATGTGATTGCTCCTGATTTATTTATTCATGTTCATCAATTTCATTAGACTCATGATTTTCATTATCAAAATATTCTTTTATTATAACCTCATTAGTATTTTTTTAATTCTAAACATTGGTATCATCATGATATATAATATTTGTCCTTCATTGGTTTTAGATATCTTAGGCAGTATAAGGGGAAGATCAATGTGTTTGATATGCACATCTCCAAATATAGGGCTATGCCTAGGTTGAATACAAAATAATATAATAAATAAATAAAAAATCATAGCAATCTAAAACCCTAACTAGATCAAAAACCCTAGGAATCATATAAAATTACATTCACATAAATTAGGTTCACCAAATGTTTGAACTTAAAATCTAGATTGGGGAATCTAGGGTTAAAGGGGTAGATATAGCCTATGACAAAAGGATGGTAGATTATCTCTAAAGTAGACTAATTAATTTATAAAACTCAGATAAAACATATATTAAATTTATTATGATGAGATATACTAAATATATAAATTACAACTATGTTAGATATTTCAATGATAATGAAAACAAGATATTTAGCTAGTTTTGATGCTAATATAGATTTGAATTTGGAACATGTAGGAAGTAAATTGGATCTAGATTCTAGATCAGTCACCTGATTCTAGAAATTATACCTCTATATCTATAAACACTTACATTAACTTGGGACAATTATGTCAACACTAATGTCTATATTAGTCACAAGTACCTAATATAGAATATCTATTAAAATTGGATGCGACCACCTAGATGCTTCTGGGTTCTATATCACCTTTATTTTGGTGCATTCAAATCTAGGTTATGGACTATCAATCCTTATCAAATAGTAAAACCCTAGTTCTTAATAATCATAGTGATTATATAAAAAATGGGTTAATGGGCACATGGTTTCGAACTACCCCAAAGGTACCTCTGTTAATGAGCTCTACCTACATAACCAATATTCCTAAGAGGGCCTTAGACTTATGTAGTTATCCCCTACACATTGGATTGTGTGTGTATCATGTAATGTGTGATAAACAAGTACATATAGTGACCTATCTTATAACTTAGAAAATATGGCTCATAGAATGATCCTTCAATACTTTAGACTTGTTTATATGTTATCCCTATGACTAATATAAAAATAAGATAAAATAAGGAAGATTTGCTCACTTGAGTGATTTTTGGTTTGTGCTAGGTGAGGAATGAATGATGATTGATCTTATATTTATACCAATCTATTTGGAGAATATATCACATTAAAGTGCCTACCATAGGAATATGTTTCATTTATAAATTGAATAAATTTAGGGCACTAGACACTTGCATCGACAAAGGCATCTAACTGGGATACAAGTGTCTAGGTATTTGATAAATAGGTGCAAGCCCAGAACTTGTTGAAATAAAAGTTAAAAGGTTTATAAAATTCTAGGCAAGATAGAAGGTTTGAGTCATCAGAATAACATTGGCCAGACTAATAAATAAGTATTTAGGCACGAAGAGATAGTGTATGTGAGGATTTTGGCAATGGGAAAGGTCTAAAAGCTAAAGGTACATCCATGATATGTATTTTTCAACTGTACAAGACTGAGGTGCTATAAAATTCAAATATATTGTCTTAAAATAACACACTAACATTCTCCCTTCATGATAACTTCCCAAATTCTAAACATTTATGATAATATAAAAAAGTGACTTCTGTGAGAGGTTTTGTATTTTTTTAGCATATTTTTGATAAACAACAATATATTGTATTTGATTATGGGTGTAAAACTATATAATATCATCATTATAAAGATGTATAATAATTAACAATTTTGATTTTGACAAATTTCTCAATATAGACAACTACTATTTTTAGAAAGCACTAAGAATAGATATAATTAGCTTGCATACAAATTTATATTGATTATTATGAATATATGATAGTGAAAATTAGTGAAAGAGATGAATGTATAGGTTTAATAACATGCATATAGTTAGAAACATAATCTAGATAGGTTTGTTGTAAGTAGACAATGGTGTAGTGCATTTGAGTCCATTGACTGCAGACTTGTCCTGGTTGACTATGATAAATGACCAAGAAAAAAAGATAAAGTAAAATTATGGAAATGAAAGATTAGAGGTAGAAGCACATAATATTCCCAGACAAAATCCATTGTAATTAGATAATAGTGTAGTATCTTCGAGTCCATTGAACACATACTTATCTTAGTTGATTATGACAAATGTGACTGCTATGCCTTATGCATTATGTCTATTGAGTAATATAAGATATAAAAACTTGTGTTATGTCACACATAAATATTTATGTCTTTGAAACCCTAAGGAAAATTTTATATCTTAGTTTTTTAAAATAAAATAAAGGATTTTAATGGGCTAAATTGACCTTAATCAACCCCTTAATGATTGACTATTGCCTACATATCCATTACTCTAAAGAGGGAAATCAAACCCACATGTTCTCCCATGTATATTGAATGTGAAATTATGCTCCTTTGATTATATGTATGAAGCTAAAAAATGGATTTGATACTTGAAAATGATGGTTGTTGACTTTATTTGGAGTGCTTTTGACTTGGATTATGGCTATTCTTAGTGAATGATATTGAATTTGGAGAGAATAGGACATAATTTCTTAATGTGTAATAGTGTGAATGCTTGAGAATAGTGAATATCAAGTGGGAAAAATTAATGAATATTTTTTTGATAGATACTATTTTTGGTGGGATCCTTACCCTATTCACTTTTGATCAGATCTCCAATCGATCTGGGACACAATTAGGGGCCTAGATCCTCAAGTGATCTTCTATCACAAGTACTAGAATTACTAACAATGACCACAATTGGCCCAATAATACCAACAAATGACCATAACTATCTTGAAAATACCATCAATGACATAACTGGCCCATGAATACCAATGATCAGCGACAACTGACCTTTGATACCAAACTAAGATTTGAACTTGGGTGGTGCTTGAAGCAACCAAGTCACTTTACCAACTCACCCACATCTCATCGGTGAAAATGAATGAATATTATTATGTATTTATAGGTAAATATTTTGATAACTTCCTTTATCTAACCTTATGAAATGTGAGGGAAGACCTAAAAAGATGTTTTTAATTTAAGAAAATAACCATTATTTGGTGTGGGATGTGGCTAAACTAAGTGTATAGGAACGTAGTGTGCTCTTGTCTGGATAACATGAGCTTGTATAGAAGGATCATGGTTGATGATTATTTTTTAGAGACAATTTGAAGTTAATTTTAGATAGCTTGAGAATTTAACATTGGAAGTTCTATATAATAGTAATGGTAATCAAAGGTTCAAACATGCATATAGAGAAATAGATTGGAAGAATGGTGAATAAGAGTCACATAATTGAGAATAGTTCATGTGGTTTATAATGTGTTAAGAATATATAATATCATGTACATGTGACCAAATTTATGTGTCTACGTTTGTCCCCCCTTTATTCTAGTAATGAAATTTCAAGAGTAAAGGAGAAATAATTTGAATTTGAGTATGTATGACACACTTTATCTTTGAGTGGATACTTAAATTGTGTAGGTCACTCAATTTATAAAATCTTTCAATAAATCATAAATTTGTTATTTGTGTATCTTTAAATTTGAAAAATATAACTTAGAAAATTTAAAAATTGAAAATAGAGCAAGGGTGGAGTACACCTATATATTGGTGAATCTGAATTATATTATAACCTATAACTAATGAGGGATAAGTATTCCCCATTATTGAAGCACTTGGATAATTTTAACTATTGGTGAATTAAGAGCAATAAAGTCCAAATTTGACTAATTAATCAATATCTTGAGTTATAAAAATGTATTATTCCAACTCTCATGAATAGGGAGTAGTACTCAATTTACTAATCCAAAAATGTGAAACATGATGGGTTTTCTAGAAGTGATGACAAGGTCATTGAGTGTCACTAAATTTGAATATACATCACTTAAAATATAAGATGAAACCACACAATAGGTACACCATAAGTAATGCCATGGATGTTAATCATTACTGAACCTCAACATACATTACCTACAAATATTCAAATCACAACACTACATATGGAATTAGATTTTATTTCCATGATTGAAAGAGAATTAAGAATATTCATGTCCCCCATCATGACCACATTACTCATAGACTTGAATTTAAATGAGTATTTTGATTTTGAACATTTAAAATGTGCATGAACAAGTATCATGACTTTTTAAAACATTGGAACTTTTAATTTTGCAACTTTGAACTTTGAAAACATGTTGAGCATGAATAAGTATCATGCCCCATGCATTTTTATGAAGTGATATAGAATTATATGACCTTAATTATCAATTTTAACTATATTTACAACCTATAACTTTGATATTTGTAACTATTTTATAAATACCCATGCATATGCAGTCAAATGTGTATAATTATCTGCTCTAATTATTTAAAAAGTGAGTGCAATACATGGCCTATGCCTAATGTGCCAATATATGTTGTATGTGTTATTTTTGAATTAATTTTAATATTTTAAAAACCTGTATCTTATTTATAAAATTTGTTTGGATATTTAAAAACCTATATTTTGTATTTTTGAATTTTATTTAGATATCTATTTTTTTTGCTCATGGAGGCTTGGATATATAAGAGAAGCCCACTATGATTCCCTTGCTTTGATATGAGGGATGTAACCTACAAGTAACTCATCTCAAAATATTATTTAAATACATCATATGATAAATATAGAAGCATGTAGTAATTATATCATTATTTTGGATAATAAGTCATAAAATTGTAATTGTCATTGAATAATGTGTAACATTAAAAGTGAGGCATATAAGTGTTTGTTAGATAGATTTATAATTGAATCATGTATTAAGGTAACCCTATCTAATGTATAAATTCATGATATGTATCATGGCACCACTAATCAAGATTAGTAGGCGCAAAAACACAACACACAATGTATCATTATGTCACACAATGCCATACAATAAGGCCAAGGGATGCATACAATGGACATGAATTTTTCACAATAAACAGGGGACAAAGGCCATGCACAAAGGACATTAAAAATTTTACAAATAAGGGTCATCTTAAAATTTTTCATAAGCAAATATTTCACACATAAGGTCAAGGGACACAATAAATGGACATATTCAATTGTTGCAAAAAAAAAAATAATTAAACACATAGGGCCAAGGGTCACAAGCAATGGATATGTTCAAATGTCACACATACCAAGCACACATATCATATAGATATTAAATACATTATTGTACACAAGGGACAAGGTCTACACATAACAAGTAAACAATGTTTAACCTATCATGCAAGAAAGTAAACAACATTGAAGGAACATAGAATAAGTGAAAACCAGTCTGCTCCATCCATATGTATTAATGTCATATTATAGTAAGGTAGCATACATACCACAATGTAAATATGAGTGATTATCAAGACACTTTTAATATATGTTTCTAAGTATTGTATTTAAGGTTAAAGATAGATAAATGTTATAATATAACTTGTTAAATTAGATGCCCCAACATAGGCATGGCCATAGGGTAGAAGGGAATTAAGCATCTAAGATTAATGTACAATGTATGTATTAA